>CM055885.1:24027728-25284394 GCA_029582165.1 Portulaca oleracea
ATTGATGTTCCCAATTCCCTTTGCTATCCAAGAGTGTTGGAATATATTGTATTGTGCTTGTATTTGTTGGATTTGAAGTCATTTGAAGCTTTGAGAAGAAGTTGGAAGTTAGTGCACTGAAGGTGTTCGATGAAATGTCTGAGTCAGAAAAACACAAAGAACCCTTATCCAAACACTATCGAACTACAAGAAAACCCCAAAACTCCACAAAAACAGCCAACACAGAATTCGACCTCCACCCTTCCTTTTATATGGATAGTGAAAATAGCTCCAATCGAGAGAAGTTGAGCCGACACCGAAGTTCTCGATTTCTAGCTATCGAGAACCGAATCTCTGCATTCGAGAATCTATTCTCCACTATCGAGCGGACTCTTGAGAACCCTAAGGTGCAAGTAAACAACATTGCCATCAACCTCCAAGATCAACCCCGAGTAGAATGAAGGAGGCCCGCACAAAGTCCTATCCCTCATCCTTCCTCCTACGAGTCGAGTGACAATAAGTTCCATGATAACAAGATCAAAATTCTGGATTTCAATGGCAACACCGGCCCAGATGATTATCGTGAATGGGTCCAAATTTTGGAGAGATTTTTTGAAGCTAAGGAGTATAGCGATGATCTGGCCTTCAAAATTGCAAGATCGAAACTCACTAAGTCTGCATCTCTTTGGTTTGAGAGTGTCAAGATGCAAAAGGCTATGGAGGGTCGATCAAAAATCATTTCATGGTCAAGACTAAAGCGATTGATGGATCAACAATTCTTGCCTAACACTTGCAAGCGAGAGGTTAACCATGAGGTCATTTCATCACTTGATGGGCTAGAAAGGGTCGATCTTATGCCCAACGGGGGAGCTTCCCTTGATCCTTGTGAGGCCATTGAAGTTATTGTTGAAGCTCCATACCAAGAGGAGGACGAGAACCTCAACCTTTCTCTTCCTCTCACCATTTTTGAAGAACCTCAAGAAGTAGCTCCTTCATTCATCTCACATCCATCAATTGTTGAGCCTAGCATCAATGGAGTTGACTCCATCATTTCTTATGGCTTGACTACTTTTGACCTTCCTATTGAGAAGAATGAGGTAATTTTAAACTCGCCTATGAAGTTTGATGAGTCTTTCTTGGATGTTTGGTGTTGCGATATAAAGTCCTTGGGTGTGTCATGTATAAACTTGGAAATGATTATTGCTTGAATGTTGGTCGTTGTGACATAAACGCTTTGAATGGGTCATACACGTTCTTTGGTTGTCATTGATTATTTGAGGATATGTTTTTTATTGGGTGCTATTGGAAATTTGGTATGCAATGTTTGTGGGAGTGTTTGTTGAATGGAGATCATTTGCTTGAACGTGAGTACTTGAGTCCCTTAGTCCCACATCAAATCAAACCTTGGGTGGGAAGTGAGTTTAGGAACCTCCTAACGAGCGACACACGGGATGAGTGTGCTCATGGCGAGGACAAGCTACCTTTGGTTGTCTTTACAATGTAGCAAGCCAAGTGAGAATGAGTGTTCCCAAACTCCACAAAAATTTTTCTTTCCTTCCCTTAATCCCATATGCCCACACAACAGGCCTCCAACCACGTTCTTTTATTTGGATGATGGATACATCATGGGGTTCGATGCTTGTTGGGCGACTCGTGTGAATGGTCATTGCGATCGGGATGTTCAGGCTTCAATGGAGCAAAATTATGGAGAGGGCCTCGGTTTTAACTCCCAAGAGTTGAGGGAAACTCTTTCTCAAGAGGGAAAGTATGGACCGTCTCGAGCTGGGTTCCGAGCCTCAAAATTCATGGTCTCCAAGTCTTTTCGCACCCCCACCATAGAACATCAGAGAAACAACTCCAAGTTCGGGTGTGGAGTGTACTTCAAGGTGGACCCGGGACCTTGGAGGCATGAATCGATCAGCATGGGGTGTGGTATCCACTTGGTGAGGACCCTGGACCATGGGAGTGGAGCTACGGGTCCTCATCGGGACCTACTCTGAGCCTTTAAAAGGGTTCGAAGTCTTTCGGCAAGAATAAGCGCAAATGGGTCAATGTGGGTTGAGGAATTGGACGTGCCTTCACTCTTTCGACCATAACTCCTTCAACATAAGTTCGATGAGTCTCACATTTTGGGAGCTTAAAGTACACACCGAGAGCTTTTCATACCTTACGGGCCTAAAACGGAGTTCGGATGAAGAAGTTATACAAGTTTGATGTCGGCAGAAAAAACTGCCAGGAGGTCGCGCCCGCGACCAAGCGTGTAGCGCCCGCTACCGTCCGGGAAAAGGGTGTAACGCCCGTTACCATAATCGTAGCGCCCGCGAAGGTTTGGCCGTTGCCAGCGTCTAGACGACAAATGCCAGCGCCCATTCCAGAGAGCTCGACCTTCTCTTCTAGCGCTTGGTAGCGCCCGCGACGACCTAGGTGCCGCCCATGACCCTTCCCTGCACAAAAGTTGTTTGCTGCGTCCGTTGGACGGTAACGCCCGCAACCATCTCGTGTCGCCCGCGACCTCTAGTTTCCTGCATTTATTTTTTGTGTTCAAAACGCTGTATTTTACTGTTTTACCCCCTATTTGTATAAATACCCCCCTCCCAGCGTGTTTTCAGCAGTTTTTAGACATTGTTGAGATACTTAAGCATTTGTAAGGGTTCTCCCTTTGTTTTCTCTCAAACCTTGTTATCTTTGTCCAATCAATTTGGTGGTGATTCAAGTCATTCCTTAGTTATTATTGGTGAATTTTCCTAGATAATCATAGTGGGATGTTAGGCTTAGAGTTCTAGACTCTCCTTGCTCAAGGTCATATCTAACCTTTGGGTGTTCAAGGTTATTGTTCTTGTTGATTGTTGATCTCATTAATCCACTCAAGCTAAGCATCATACCCTCCACGCGATAGTAACGCTGCAAGTTCTTTCATTGTTGATTTACTGCCTTTGAAGTTTAATTTAACTGAATTTAATTTTCAATTTCTCATTTCCTTCTCGCTTTCGTTCATAGTTATTTTCAATTCTCTCTATTTCAATCTTGTCATTATTAGTTTCTCCCCAAAAATTCAACCTTTAGTGAAGAGTAGGATTAAAGTTCTTTGAATTGTCGTGACAGGAGGATACGGACAGTCTTAGTAATCTAAATCACACCTTTCTTGTTTGTTCGGAAGATTCGTGTGATTCAATCGCGAGAAGTGCAAACTAAGGTATAGTTTCTTTCCTCTTAGATTCAAATTTTAACGCAATTAATAGTTAGTTGCTTGCTTTAACCACATGTTGAGTTTTAGTTGAAATTTAATATTTGCAGTTTGCCATCTTAAATTTGGTTCATAAATTTGTAGTTAGGTTAAATTAGTTGTTATTGTTTATCTATTGCTTTTAGGCCTTGGAAACCCTAGGAAACTCATGCCTTGTTTGCCTACACATGTACATGATCCATGTGAATACGACAACACTAATCTAACCCCTAAACAATTATCATAGCTCGAAAGGGAATTAAATGGATACACAATGGGTAATGTGTTTGTCCCCGATATGTACAAAGAATGCGCATGGTATGCACCTAAAAATATTTCACATTTATTCCGCATCGCAGAAGCAATGTCGCCCCAAATGCTAACCGACTTGCTCGCACCTAAAAATAACCAAGCCCTAACAAAAATCTACCCACATGTATAGAGACACCTATCGCATCTAACAAACTCGACAGGTACAAGTGATGTAAATCAGCCCATACCAAGTCCCCCAAGCCCAATCAAGGAGGCCTAATGGAAACTCCAGGTTATAGATAGGGTCCTTCACGAAGCAAATCCATCCAGCCCAGGCCCAACAAAGAAGAGTCAGTTCAATCACAAGGAGATAGAGCGGGCCAAGGAAGAAGGATACAAGGTGGTATCAAAGCTTCGGTTTCTTGTTTGCAACCCTAAACCCCACAAAACAGCCCAAACACATTCCCAAATCGAACCACAAGTTCGAATCCCTCATCCATTCATCCTACATGGCGTCATGATAAGTGCTTCTTGTATATATGAGAACTTGGTTGTTTTGATGAGAATTTGGGGAATATTTGATGTGATTGTATTATTTTATGCCCGAATTTCCCATATTACGCTTGGTTTGGAGTTTGGTGAGTTTTGTAGGAATTTTGTGAAGAATCGATGTAAACCGAGCCAAAAATCAAGTGTAGATCCAAGTTGTGTGCATAAAGGACCAAGAAGTGTGAAGTTGGATCACCCAAGGCCCAAACAATGGCCCAAAGGACTCCTAGGCCTGAATCTGCACTGGCACGGGTGGTGCCAGACGAGGCACGGGTAGTGCCTATGACTAGAACTTGAAGAAATTTGTGCAGGGAGCTGACACGGGTAGTGCCTAGGGAGGCACGATCCGTGTCACTGGAGGCACGGTCCGTGTCACCCCTGGCACGGTCCATGTCTCTTGTGTCTTTTTCGTTTTCGGCGGTTTTGAGATGCTATTTGCCTATATTATGCTGAATTCCGGCTGTGAAGGATATCATATTCGACCATCCTCCATTCCATACCCTAATCATATCCTTCATTCATCCATATTCCATCCATCATTTTGAAGATTGAGAGAAGATTGAAGATCGAAGAGCATCTTGAATACACTTTGAAGTGGAGGAGCAAAAGTCCTCCATTGTTGATTCCTAGCAAGATTGTTCTTCACTTGGGTTTATTTCTCATTCTTTCATAGATTTTCATATGCTTTCTAGAATAGATTTCAATTGCTTTGTAGTTTCAAACATGAATAGTGAGTAATTCTTTTTAGTTTGGGGGATGAACCTTTGAAGTTGTTTGATGAATTGACTTTGTTGGATTGAATAATCATGAATTTAGTTTGTTTCAATCTATTTGGCCTTTGAATTGAATTGTTATTGCTTTTGTTTGATCACCAATTGCATGTAATTAGGTTGTTGAACGAAGTACCGAAAGGAGAAGTTTGATATCCCGAAAACCTAGGTTAAACTAATTAAAAATTGTCTAGACATAGAAGTTTTTAATTAGGGTTCTTGAGATAATTAGAAATTTAACATTGATTAAATCAAAATACCCACGAAAGTAGGTGATTGGTTTGTCTTGGCAATTCGCTCTAGTGGCAAAATCTCATTGCGAAGTATTCTATGCAATTATCGAACCTTGATTGTGCAAACTAATGAAATGAGTGTTTAATCCATATCGTTGATTCGTTACTTGACTTAGGTTTCATCCCTCGAACGTCTTTTTACCTTGGTTAAATCAGAAAAGCTTTGTGAATATTAGTTTGTTTAGACCTAGATTGTGATTAGAATTAGAATTAGATGCTTCAAACCAAAAACCGGATCGACTTAGCAATCAACTAGGAGGCTAGTTCAGTGCGTTGAAAGGAAAAGTCCCTGTGGGAACGACCTTGATTCGTGCTACAATTTCACCCGTGCACTTTCGGCCTATCAAGTTTTTGACGCCGTTTCCGGGGACTTTGTCCCTAGCCAGCCATTGAACGAATATCGTAAGGTTGCCTAAGTCATTTATTTTCTGTTTTAATTTTCCTTGGTGTTTTGGTTTTGTCTGGCCAGGTTTACTCTAACGTGCATGCAAAAAGCTCCACTCTTCGAGTTTGATCCTGAAATCGAAAGAACCTTTCGCTCCCGACGAAAGAAGCAAAAGTTAGAGCACGCCCGGAGAAAGCAAGAAGAAAACTCCAAGCGAAAGAACGCCATGTCTGGCGGTGGCGGTGGCGGCGGCGGCGAGCCTAGAGTCACGCTTGGCTCTTATGTGATGCCCAACGTCACAAATCAACCCTCCGCCGTAAATCCTCCAAATGTGGCCTCTAATGATTTCGAGCTGAGGAGTTCACTCATCAATTTGGTGAAGGCCAACCCATTCCATGGCCTTCCCAATGAAGATCCCAACCGGCACCTTCGCCTTTTCAACCAAGCATGTGAGACATTTAAGGCAAATGGTGCAACGCCCGATGCAATCAAGCTGCGATTGTTCCCCTTCTCACTTGAAGGGAAGGCGTGGGAGTGGTTGGACTCTCTTCCATCAAGCTCCGCCATCACCGCCTTTAACCAACTTGCTAGCGTATTCTTGACGAAGTACTTTCCTCCTAGCAAGTTGACGAGCCTCCGGAATCAAATTTCAACATTTGTCCAAGAGCCAGATCAGACCCTCTATGAAGCATGGGAGAGGTTCAAGGACCTCTTACGTCAATGCCCCCACCATGGTTTCGAACCATGGGTCCCGATACAAGCCTTCTACAACGGGGTGGATGACAACTTGAGGGCCAACATCTTGGCGGCGGCGGGAGGCAACATTATGTCCAAAACAGTGGCGGAACTTCAAACCTTGATTGAGGAAATGGCGGTCAATAGCTACCAGTGGTCAAAGCCCCGTTCCAAGAGGACGGGAGGTAAGTATGATGTTGATGCTATTTCCATGTTGAATACTAAATTGGATGCAATGACTAAAAAGATGGATATGTAGAATGTGAATGCTCCCGTTCCCCAACCATGTGCGTCGTGTCAATCATATGAGCATGGGACCTTGAATTGTCCTAGAGGGTTGGTTAGCGATGAATTGACCGAAGTGGTTAACTACGTGGGTAACCCTTCTAATAGGAAAAACTTTGACCCTATTTCCAATACTTACAATCCCGGTCTTAGGTTCCACTCGAACTTTTCTTACCGGAGCAATAACCAAATGGGTCAACCCCAAGGGCAAAGACAAACCCAAGCACCTCCACCACAAGCTTCCCAAAAGCCTAACCTAGAGGCCATGATACAAGCTTTGATGTTGTTTCAACAACAACACCAACAACGGCAACTTGAGCATCAACAAAAACAAGATGAGGTGATTAAGGCCTTAGCTACTAAAGTTGACCTTATGAGCACCCACACTCAAATGCTTGAGAACCAAATTGCTATTCAAGCTAGTACCTCCACTACCCCTCCGGGAACGCTTCCCGGTAAGCCCATACCTAACCCTAAGGAACAATGTCAAGGCATAACCTTAAGGAGTGGGACACAATTGGAGGGGCCTAAAGACCCTAGGATTGAGCATGTGGTGATTGATGTGCCTAAGGATGTTGAAAATGTTGTGATTGATGCTGAGAATGTTGTGGTTGATGAAGAGGTGTCTCCACCCTCCAATGATTCTGTGATTGATGTTGATGTGCAAAAAGAGAACGAGGTTTCTAATGACCTACCGAAAACTCCCCAAAGGATTTATACTCCGCCCGTGCCTTTCCCTCAAAGATTGGCTAGGGCAAAACTTGACAAACAATTTGGGAAGTTCTTGGAGGTCATCAAGAAGCTCTAGATTAGCATTCTATTCATCGAGGCTTTGTCTCAAATGCCCGCCTATGCCAAATTTTTGAAAGAAATTTTAAGCAACAAAAGAAGGCTAGAAGAGCATGAGACAATGGCTTTGACTGACCATTGTAGCGCCGCGATCCAAAACAAGCTTCCTCCTAAACTTAAGGATCCCGGTAGCTTCACCATTCCATGTGTTGTAGGGAATGTTTCTATTGATCGTGCTTGTGTGATTTATGGTCAAGTGTGAACTTGATGCCTCTTTCTTTGTCTCAAAAGCTTGGTATGGGTGAGTTGAAACCCACTACCATGTCCCTACAACTTGCTGACCGTTCTGTGAAATACCCCTTGGGTATACTTGAGGATGTCCCTATCAAGGTGGGTGACATCTTTGTGCCTGTTGACTTTGTGATACTAGATATGAATGAGGACTTTTTCACCCCAATCATTCTTGGGAGGCCTTTCATGGCCACTTCGGGGTGTTGTGTTGATGTGAAAAATGGCAAGATCACTTTTGATGTGGGAAGTGATAAAATTGAGTTTAATGTGAATAAAGCTTCCAAATTTCCTTCTATTTCCGATGATTGTAATTTCGGTTATTCGATGGAGGGAATAGATAGGGAATATGAGTCTAACCAGTGGCCAAGTGATGATCCACTTGAGCAATGTTTACTGTTTTGTGAATCTTTGCAGGATGACAACCCCGAAGTTGTTATTTGTGCCGAGTTGTTGGAAGCATCCCCATCCATCCCACCGGAGTTTGCCAAGGTTGAGAAGCTGGAGGTGGAAGAAGAGCCTACACATTCTGCGAAAAAGGCTCCGGAGGTAGAATTGAAGCCTCTCCCATCTTCTTTGAGGTATGAATTTCTAGGTCCTGATTCCACATATCCTGTCATTGTGAATGCAAACTTAAACAAATCTGAAAATTCTGCTTTGTTGGAAGTTTTAAGATTGCATTGCAATGCCCTAGGATACACTCTTGACGACCTAAAGGGGATTCACCCTTCGTTTTGCATGCATCGCATCCTCATGGAGGAAAACCATAAGCCATCCATTGAGCATCAAAGGAGGCTTAATCCTACCATGAAAGATGTTGTGAAAAAAGAGGTTTTGAAATTGTTGAAGGCCGGTATTATCTACCCTATCTCCGATAGTGAGTGGGTAAGCCCGGTCCATGTTGTGCTTAAAAAGGGGGGAATGACTGTTGTGAAAAATGATAGAAATGAATTGATCCCCACTAGAACGGTCACAGGTTGGTGAATGTGTATTGACTATAGGAAATTGAACAAAGCCACCCGGAAAGACCACTTTCCCCTCCCTTTTGTAGACCAAATGCTAGAAAGACTTGTAAAGAATTCCCATTTTTGCTACCTAGATGGCTATTCCGGATTTTTCCAAATCCCGATTCACCCAAAAGACTAAGAGAAAACCACGTTTACTTGTCCTTATGGAACTTTTGCATATCGGAGAATGCCATTCGGTTTGTGTAATGCACCCGCTACCTTTCAAAGATGTTTGATGGCTATATTCTCCCAATTTATTGAGGACATAATGGAGGTTTTTATGGATGATTTTTCTGTTTATGGCACCTCATTTGATCATTGTTTGAATAATTTGAAAATGGAGCTAAAACGATGTGAAGAAGTTAACTTGGTTTTGAATTGGGAAAAGTGCCATTTTATGGTGCAAGAGGGGGTAGTTCTTGGTCATGTTGTTTCCTCCAAGGGCATTGAATTTGATAGAGCGAAGGTGGAGGTGATTGAAAAATTGCCGCCACCAAATTCTGTAAAGGGAGTGAGAAGTTTTCTTGGACATGTTGGTTTTTATCCGCGGTTCATAAAAGATTTTTAAAAAAATTGCAAAACCACTCACCCAATTGCTCATCAAAGATGTGCCCTTTGACTTTAATGAAGAATGTTTGAGTGCTTTACTTAGGTTAAAGGAAGCTTTGATCACCGCCCCCATCGTACAAGCACCGGATTGGAATTTGCCATTTGAAGTGATGTGCGATGCAAGCGATCATGCGGTGGGGGCTGTTTTGGGCCAACGGAAGGACAACAAGCCCTATGTGATTTACTATGCAAGCAAGACGTTGGATGGAGCTCAAGTTAATTATGCCACCACCGAGAAGGAGTTCTTAGCGGTTGTCTTCGCTTTGGACAAATTTCGCTCTTATTTGATCAATTCCAAGGTAATTGTGTTCACGGATCATGCTGCTCTACGGCACCTCTTGACTAAGGCGGATTCTAAACCTCGCCTCATTCGTTGGGTCCTCTTACTCCAAGAGTTTGACCTCGAGGTCCGAGACAAACCCGGATTGCAAAATGTGGTGGCCAACCATCTTTCGAGATTGCAACTTGAGGCTCAAAGTGATGACGACATTCCCATTGATGATTCCTTTCCACATGAGCAACTCTATGTTCTTGCTCATCAAGTCGCTCCTTGGTATGCGGATATAGTAAACTTCATTGTTAGTGGTGTACTTCCCCCGGAGATATCATGGCAACAAAAGAAGAGGTTCCTTTCCGAGTTGAGAAGATATGTTTGGGAGGAGCCTTTACTTTATAAGATTTGTGGGGATGGTGTGTATAGAAGATGTTTGCCGGAAGATGAAGTTCAAAGTGTGCTCCACCATTGTCATGTCGCTACTTGTGGTGGTCACTTTAGCACCGACAAGACCGTTGCAAAGGTGCTCCAAGCCGGGTTCTATTGGCCTACACTCTCCAAGGATGTGAGAAATTTTGTACTTTCATGTGACAAGTGCCAGAGATCCGGAAGCATTTCCAAGAGGAATGAGATGCCACAACACTACATTTTAGAGGTGGAACTTTTTGATGTGTGGGGGATAGACTTCATGGGTCCTTTCCCTCCTTCTCACAATAACCTCTACATTTTGGTGGCGGTCGATTACGTTTCAAAGTGGGTTGAAGCAATTGCAACACCCACTAATGATTCCAAGGTGGTGATAAAGTTCCTCAAGAAGATTTTTGCAAGATTTGGAACTCCACGGGCCTTATTGAGTGACAATGGCACTCATTTTTGCAATCGGCCTCTTGATGCTCTTTTGGCCAAGTATGGGGTGACACATCGAGTTGCTACACCATATCATCCCCAAACTAGTGGCCAAGTGGAGCTTTCTAATCGAGAAATCAAGAGCATATTGGAGAAGACGGTCAACCGTTCGAGGAAAGATTGGTCTCTTATGCTAGATGATGCATTGTGAGCCTACCGGACCGCATTCAAGACTCCATTGGGAACCATTCCATATCGGTTGGTATATGGAAAAGCTTGTCATTTGCCAGTTTAGATGGAGCACAAGGCTTTTTGGGCTGTTCGAACTCTTAACTTCGACCTTGTAAAGGTTGGAGAAAAGAGGATGTTGCAACTTCAAGAGCTTGATGAATTGAGGTTGGAGGCCTATGATAGTGCCAAGTTATACAAGGAGAGGACTAGGAGATGGCATGACAAGCACATCTTCAAGAAGAGATTTGAAGAAGGAGACCAAGTGTTGTTGTTCAATTCAAGGTTGAAATTCTTTCCGGGCTAGCTTAAGTCCCGGTGGTCGGGTCCTTTTCGAGTTTTGAAGGTTTTCCCCCATGGTGCGATTTAGATTTGTGGGGATAATTCCGAGCCATTCACGGTCAACGGGCATAGACTTAAGCCCTATTTGGTTGGTGAACCTCTTGAAGATCGCCAAAGCTTCAACCTCACCGATCCCGGTACGGTTTGAGAGGTACTTGGTCAAGCTTAGGACGTTAAACAAGCACTTCTTGGGAGGCAACCCAAGTTTTTAATGCTTTATTTTATTATTTCTTTTATTTTACTTTTTTATTTTTATTTTTACGACTTTTAGATTTTTCGTAATTTTATTTGTTTCAACTTTTTAGGATTTTTTTTAGAGGTTTCTTTTCTTTTGTTTTTGTATTGAAGAATTTCTTGAAAAAAAAAGACAAAAAAAAAGAAAGAAAAGAAAAAAAAGAATGAGTGAAAAGATGAAAAAAAAGAGAGTTGGAAAATAAATGAGTGAAGAAAAAAAAATTGAGTGGAAAAGGATGGATTGTAAAATGAATGAGTGAAATCCAAAAGAAAAAAAGAATGAGTGAAAAGATGAAATTTTTTTTTTGATTGAGAGTTGAGGGAGTTGTGGGGTTCGAACTCGTGGCCGATTTGGCGCCTGCAGGAGGCACGAACCATGTCTGAAGTTGCACGGTCCGTGCGCCTATCCAGAACCTCAGATGTTTCGCAGGTAAGTGAGGCACGGCCCATGCCCGTATGGCACTACCCGTGCCTCAATCGTAACCCTAAAAAACAAATAAAACTCAGTTTTCCCATCCGTGCCTTTCTCACATTCTCCCATCCGTGCCTCTTCCCTCTTCGCGCAGCAGCCCCGCCTCGCCATTCTTCTTCTCCTTGCGTGCTTCTCTTTTCTGCTCGCCTCTCGTTCTTCGCACGCCCAGCTACACTCTCCATTCCCTTTCGCTTCTTCTCTTCTCGCTCGTGTGCGCCACACTTCACATCTGCTCGCCCTTTCTCACTCGCCCAACGCACGCATAGCCCAGCGCCTCTTCTCCATTCTGCTTACTCTTCTCCATTCACCCATTCTCGCACCCGCCACACACCCACTGCTCGAAACTTCACCCCCACCACACACCATTCCTAAACCCTAAACCCTAACCATTCCAAGCTTCTTTTTTTCTTCTCCATTCTCTTGTAAAAGGTTTGATTCTTGTTAATTTTTAGTTTTCTTTGCTTAATTTGCTAATTTTTGAGATACATTGTCTTAGTGTTTGAATTTAGGGTTTATTTGTGCTTAATTGGTTTGATTTGGTGGATGCCCTATTCGATTCTTGAGGTTAATTCGAACCCTATTGCTAATTTTGTTTAAATTGTTCATCTTTGATTTCTCTTATCTTGGTTGAATTGTTTGGAGAGTAATTGTTATGCTTTGGGTTTGGTTCGGTTGTGCCTTTGATGTGATTTGTCTCAAGAATTGGTGTGTTTACTTGGTTGGATGTATATACATTGAGTTTTGGTTGTAGTAATTTGGTCATTGTGCATAGCTAACTTTGTTCTTGCTTTAGTTTTATTTTATTTTAGTTTTAGTTAAGAGTTGTGGTGTTTTGTATATACTTTGTCATTCACCATTGTAGTGTTTCTAGTAGTGGTGCTCTTGATTTTGGTTTGTTTAGTTTGGAGGGTTGTAAATATTGTTTTAACCTACCTCTTTGCTAGACTTTGTCTTAGGAGTCTTGGTTCGTGTTTCTTTGTTTTGTTTTTGAGTCTTCGATGGCATGTACAAGCTAACTTCACCATCGATTTTGAGTCTTTTTCACTTTTGTATATAACTAACGTTGTTGTAAAATTTGTTTTTGTAAAAAGATGGCTAGGGGACGCGGTCAAGTTCAAGAGGAACCTTCTTCAAAGAGGAGGAAAGCTGATGCAAGCACGGGTCGGGATAAAGGCGCGCGTTCTTCTCGTCAAAGCCGAGGTAACAATCCCTTTAATCTCGAAGGTGAAATGTATGATCGTTACCTTACTTTGAGCAAGCGTAGAGTTGTGGCCACTAGGTATATGCATGAACCATTTTTAGAATCAACTGGCATGTTAACTGATGTTGAATGGTTGTTAAATAGATGTGGCATGTTACGCTTTGCTCGAATGAGAGAACCAACTTATAGAAACCTGACCTTGGAGGTGCTTAGCACTTTTGAAGTAGATTTGGTCACTAGGGATGGTTTGATTAGTTTTCACATTGATGAAGAGACCCATTCCCTGACTTTGGCTGAATTTGCTGAGATTTTTCAACTTCCTGTTATAGCTGACCGTAGGAAGAGAGAGGTGCCTGATGATGATGTATGGAACCCCACGACCTTTTGGCAGTTCCTTACCACAAGGACTGATTATAATCCCCGCAAATCTAAGTGCACTACCATCCGCAATCCGACTTTTCGGGTTACTCAGCGGATTTTATCCTGTGGAATGTTTGGACGTGGTGATAGCATGAATGTTGCTTATAAGGCGGAATTCTATGTGGTGTGGGGGATGTATTATGGTCGACATGATGTTAATCCCGCTGCCCTTTTTGCTCTTCATTTAGCATGACATGCTAGCCTTGGGAAAGGGGATATTGTTATGGGGGGTTTGCTTACTGTGTTAGCGAGACATTTTGGTTGGGACCCTGTTCTCCATCAAAGAGATTTGGTTGGTGGACCTTTGCCTTTGGATGCCTAGACTTTTTGTTCTATGAAAATGTGTGCATTGGATGGGGCTGCTGTTTTGTGGCGGTACCCTAACAATGAGTTGATGCGGCTTCCCAATGATAATGTGACCATCCAACATGTCCCTAACATCCTCTTTCTACCTCCTTTGAACCCGAACCAGCCTGCTCTTGCGAGTCCACTTGCCATCCGCGAGGATGAAGAGGGTGGGGAAAGTAGTGATGATGAGCCGAACGATGAGGGAATGAGTGAGCCTACCTTTGAAGAGCGGCTTAACGACCTCCAAGTCTATTGTGAGCATGAATTTCAAGCCCTTCGGGACTCCCAGGGTAGAATTGAGCAGACCCAAGCTGAAATGCTTGCCTTGATGCGCTCCATGCGTGATTGGCAGCTAAACCATACCTGTGGCCCATCCGAACCTCCTCGTCCTTGATTCATCTATGTAGTTTCCTTCTCCATCCCTCCTTTGTTTCTAGTGTTATGTTTTGCATTGCGGACAATGCTAGATTCAAGCATGGGGGGTTTTCTTATCCATCTTTGTGTATATGTGTGTTTTGAGTTCTTTTTATTTTGATTTTTACTTGTTTGAGTCTTTTTGTTTGGATTTGGTTTGATTATTTTTGTTTTTCTAGTTTAGTTTCTTCTTTTTCTTAGTTTTTTTTAGTTTTTTTATTTTCTTATTTTCTTTTTGAGTCTTGTAAAGTTTTTGAAAAAAATCTCAAAAAAATTTGAAATTCTGGAAAAATTAAAAAAAAAAGTTTTCAGTAGGATTAGGCGAGATAGTTTTCTTTTGACTTGATTTAATCTTGTATAGCCCATTTGTGAAGTTCTGTGAATTGACATGAGTTGTGAAACTAAATGTTGTGAGAATTGTGCTAGGAAAATGAAACCGTTTACCTTTGTCACTATTTTAAGAGAGAATTGTGCATATGTATATCTTTTTAAACTGGGTATTGATTGTTGAGCGTTACCCGTGAGTCCACATAAGCCTAAAAGAAAAGACTAATCATTTTTATTGGTCTTATTTCCATGAGTGACTCACCATTGTGGTGTCCTCCTTCATTTGCTTTGCATCTCCTTGAAATTGCCATGCGTTGTACTTTGACAAGATGATAGAGGCATAAGGAATGAACCCGCAAGACTTGGCCACCTGTTTATATCATAATATCCGTAGTTAGCCCCTCCTAGCCTTGACCATTTCTTTTCTTGATAACCCGCATTATAAGCCACTGGCCGATTACATAATTCCTATCCTTAAGTCATTGCTTGAAATGTTTTGAGTTTGAAGTTGGGTTGATTGCGGTTACTTTTGTGGTTTGGTTTGAGGCGGGGATTGGTTTGAGTTGTAAATATTGGTTTGATTCCCCAATTGAGTTCATTGAGGTTGTTGTTAATTGGAGCTTGCCTAGTGTGTTGTATATGTGTGTGAGTGTTTTAATCAATGAAAAAAAGAAAAACAGAAAAAAACAGAAAAGTGTGAAAAAAAAAGAAAAAAAAACAATCGGAAAATTCCGGAAAAATGAAAAAAAAGAGAATAAAGTGTTTAACATTGTGTTTCTTTTGTTTTGAGGCAAGCTTCTAATTGATTATGGGGTTGATTTGTTGATTTGGATTGACTATAAGTGGTGAGAATGATAGTATGTTGAATTGGTGTGGTTTAGTTTCAAGCTTTGGCTTTTAGCTCCACATATCCCAAATATTTTACACTTCTTACCCTTTAACCCTAGCCCCGTTACAACCCTTGAAAGTTCTCTTGATTGTCATTGTTGCATTGTATTTTCGCGGTGGAGAGTTGAGATTCTTAGCAAGTACGTGGTTGGTTGTTGCTTTGGTTAGAGTAATGAGAGAAACAACATCTTTATATATTCAAACACATGAGCAGAGTGTCTACCATGTGAGGTTTGCTCTCAAATCGTACCTAGTTCCATGCTTAACATGTGCATTCTTTTCTCATCGGTGAATAAGGTTGATTGGTTGAAAATGATGAGTACCGTTCTTGAATAATTTGTCTTCATTTACTCATGTAAATTGGCTTTGTCTTCATTCTTGGGCTGTACTATAGATTAGATTGGGTTGATTGAATGTTCTATCAATGCCATCTTTAGGAGTTGTAATTAAATAAATATTTTCATTTTTATTTTTATTTTACTTTTGAGTCTTTTAATTTTTCTTTGATTTGAGTTCTTTGAGTCTTTTTGTCCCGGTTTCTTTTATTTTGTTTTCTTTTCTTTCTTTTCCTTTTCTTTTGAGTCTTGACTTGCTTAGGGAAAAGCAAGGGCTAAGCATGGGGGATTTTGATAAGTGCTTCTTGTATATATGAGAACTTGGTTGTTTTGATGAGAATTTGGGGAATATTTGATGTGATTGTATTATTTTATGCCCGAATTTCCCATATTACGCTTGGTTTGGAGTTTGTGAGTTTTGTAGGAAATTTGTGAAGAATCGATGTAAACCGAGCCAAAAATCAAGTGTAGATCCAAGTTGTGTGCATAAAGGACCAAGAAGTGTGAAGTTGGATCACCCAAGGCCCAAACAATGGCCCAAAGGACTCCTAGGCCTGAATCTGCAGTGGCACGGGTGGTGCCAGCGGAGGCACGGGTAGTGCCTATGACCAGAACTTGAAGAAATTTGTGCAGGGAGCTGACACGGGTAGTGCCTAGGGAGGCATGGTTCGTGTCACTGGAGGCATGGTCCGTGTCACCCCTGGCACGGTCCGTGTCTCTTGTGTCTTTTCGTTTTCGGCGGTTTCGAGATGCTATTTGCCTATATTATGCTGAATTCCGGCTGTGAAGGATATCATATTCGACCATCCTCCATTCCATACCCTAATCATATCCTTCATTCATCCATATTCCATTTATCATTTTAAAGATTGAGAGAAGATTGAAGATCGAAGAGCATCTTGAAT
The DNA here is from genome assembly GCA_029582165.1 of Portulaca oleracea. NCBI lineage: Eukaryota > Viridiplantae > Streptophyta > Magnoliopsida > Caryophyllales > Portulacaceae > Portulaca > Portulaca oleracea. The sequence continues at coordinate 24,044,127 of CM055885.1, forward strand.
ACACTTTGAAGTGGAGGAGCAAAAGTCCTCCATTGTTGATTCCTAGCAAGATTGTTCTTCACTTGGGTTTATTTCTCATTCTTTCATAGATTTTCATATGCTTTCTTGAATAGATTTCAATTGCTTTGTAGTTTCAAACATGAATAGTGAGTAGTTCTTTTTAGTTTGGGGGATGAACCTTTGAAGTTGTTTGATGAATTGACTTTGTTGGATTGAATAATCATGAATTTAGTTTGTTTCAATCTATTTGGCCTTTGAATTGAATTGTTATTGCTTTTGTTTGATCACCAATTGCATGTAATTAGGTTGTTGAACGAAGTACCGAAAGGAGAAGTTTGATATCCCGAAAACCTAGGTTAAACTAATTAAAAATTGTCTAGACATAGAAGTTTTTAATTAGGGTTCTTGAGATAATTAGAAATTTAACCTTGATTAAATTAAAATAACCACGAAAGTAGGTGATTGGTTTGTCTTGGCAATTCGCTCTAGTGGGAAAATCTCATTGCGAAGTATTCTATGCAATTATCGAACCTTGATTGTGAAAACTAATGAAATGAGTGTTTAATCCATATCGTTGATTCGTTACTTGACTTAGGTTTCATCCCCTGAACATCCTTTTACCTTGGTTAAATCAGAAAAGCTTTGTGAATATTAGTTTGTTTAGACCTAGATTGTGATTAGAATTAGAATTAGATGCTTCAAACCAAAAACCGGATCGACTTAGCAATCCACTAGGAGGCTAGTTCAGTGCGTTGAAAGGAAAAGTCCCTGTGGGAACGACCTTGATTCGTGCTACAATTTCACTCGTGCACTTGCGGCCTATCATGTCAGGCACGAAAAGGAACAGCAACAGCAATGATGGAAATGCTACTAATGAGCAACTATTGCAGGAGAAAGTTGAATTGGAAGCAATAGTGGCTTATCTTGTTGATCAGTTGAAACGATACATGAACATTCAATTCAAGACACCTTGAGATCCTGAAGAAAAGGACATCCATAAGAGTTCTAGTGAAGCAGAATAGTCCACGAGCTCATCAAGGATATTACGTCGTCCTAAGCGTGAGCACAGAGAAGAAAGGCTCGACTTCAAAGTTGAGTTTCCTGAATTTGATGGTAATCTTGATCCTGAAGTATTTCTTGATTGGATTTAAACTGTTGAAAGAGTTTTTGACCTAAAAGATGTTCCCGATGAGAAGAAGGTCAAATATATTCCTATTAAACTGCGAAAGCATGCTAGTATATGGTGGACTAACTTACAGAAGAAGAGACATCATGTCAGGAAAGAAAAGATCAAAACTTGGGAAAAGATGAAGAAGAAACTTCACTCTAAGTTTCTTCCCATAAGCTACTTCAAAGATAACTACTTCAAACTGCAACAACTCACCCAAGGAGTCAAAAGTGTCGAAGAGTACACCAAGGAATTTGAACATATGTTATGGAGGTGTGATCTGAAAGAAGATGAACCTCAAACTCCTGTGAGGTATCTTGTTGGATTGAAGGAAAACATAAGGTATATGGTAGAACTTCAACCTTATGAATCTCTTGATGAATTAAGTACTTTGGCTAACAAAGTGGAACAGCAAAGAAAGAGAAGGGGAAAGGAGGCGAAAAACAGAAACCCTAGCCCACAAAGAACCCCATACTCATCCCAAACTTACACTCCATAAAAGAGCCAACCAACCTCCCAAATGTCCGCCACAAAAACGCCCCAACCCCCACCTCAAATCGTCCTCAAACCCATACAGGCCACGCTAACTGATAGAAGGAGGCGCTTCAGGTGCCAAGGGCTCGGTCAGATAACCTCTGAATGCCCTAACAAGAGAGCCATCACCTCCATGGAGTTCCAAAATGCTCTCTTTGAACCTGAACCAGAAGATGTGGAAGAAGAAGTATGCGCTGATCATGGAGAATCTGCTGAAGAAGTAGTTAAGGAACCAGATGAAGGAGAAATACTGGTTATGAGGAGAGTTCTCAATATCTCTCCAGCTCCTGAAGATCAACAACAACGAGAAGCCATCTTCCATTCTCGTTGTACTGTGCAAGGGAAAGTTTGTTCTTTGATCGTTGATGGTGGAAGTTGTACTAACGTAGCTTCTCTTACTATGGTGAACAAGCTTCAACTCCCTACAAGCCCTCACTCATCGCCATACACTGTTCAATGGCTCAACCAGGGTAAAGGCTTAAAGGTGAATCAACGTTGTTTGGTAAGCTTTTCTAATGGAAAGTCTTATCAAGATTCAATATGGTGTGATGTAATACCTATGGATGATGCCTGTCATATTCTGCTTAGAAGACCGTGGTTATTTAATAGGAGTGTTACACATGATGGAAGAGCTAATACCTACACTCTAATGGTACACAACAAGAAGGTAACCCTAGCTCCCCTAAAGGCATCACAATCGTCCAAACCCAAGGGAAGTGAATCCAAGCTCATTACTTTTATGATCATTGAACGCCCTGAGTTTAGTGAATATAAGGAGATCATTCCCTCGAGCCTAAACACAGACCCTAGCTGCAAAGGGCCTACTGACGAGATCCATAGCCACGGCAACCCTCAACCTCTCGTCGTCCTCCCAAGTGTACCCCCCTACGTGAACCATTTTGATCCTCCAAAGAGTACCAAGCAAGGTGATCTTCAAGAAAAGGGTATAAGGGCATCAAAGACAAAGGCTCGAATCCAAGAAGGAACTACTACTATCAAAACAAAAGGAAATCTCCATGTATGGTTAGTCACACATTGTGGCTGATAAGCCGCAAGTGCACGGGTGAAATTGTAGCACGAATCAAGGTCGTTCCCACAGAGACTTTTCCTTTCAACGCACTGAACTAGCCTTCTAGTTGATTGCTAAGCCGATCGGGATTTTGTTTGAAGCAACTAACTCTATTTCTATTCACTACTCAAAGTGAACAAACAAATATTTACACAATTTACTTGGATTTATCAATAAGAAAAAGACGTTCAAGGGATAAAACCTAAGTTAAGTAACGAATCAACGATATGGATTGAACACTCATTTCATTAGTTTGCACAATCAAGGTTCGATAATTGCATAGAATACTTCGCAATGAGATTTTGTCACTAGAGCGAATTGCCAAGACAAACCAATCACCTACTTTCGTGGTTATTTTGATTTAATCAAGGTTATAAATCTAATTATCACAAGAACCCTAATTAAAAACTTCTATGTCTAGACAATTTTTTATTAGTTTAACCTAGATTTTCGGGACATCAAATTTCTCCTTTCGGTACTTCGTTCAACAACCTAATTACACGCAAATGGTGATCAAGCAAAAGCAATAACAATTCAATTCAAAGGCCAAATAGATTGCAACAAACTAAATTCATGATTATTCAATCCAACAATGTCAATTCATCAAACAACTTCAAAGGTTCATCCCCCAAACTAAAAAGAATTACTCACTACTCATGTTTGCAACTACAAAGCAATTGAAATCTATTCTAGAAAGCATCTAAAATCTATGAGAGAATGAGAAATAAACCAAAGGGAAGAACAATATTGCTAGGAATCAACAATGGAGGACTTTTGCTCCTCCACTTCAAAGTGTGTTGAAATTGCACTTCGATCTTCAATCTTCTCTCAATCTTCAATGGTGGATGGATTATGGAGGATGAAGGATATGGATTAGGGTTAGGTTATGGAATGGAATGGGAGATGGTAGAATGATGATTGCTCCCAAATACAATCGGAAATCACAATAATATAGGCAAATTCCAACTTGAAACCACCGGAAACGAAAAAGCGGCGCGACGCGCACGGACGCCCGCCCCTAGTGACACGGACCGTGCCCCCCTAGGCACTACTCGTGTCGCTTCACTGCTTCAACTTCCAAACGTTCTGGTCATAGGCACTACGTGCCCGCATCACGACACTGCAACCGCCCAGGCTGTTTGCGCCATTGTTTGGGCCTTGGGTGATCCAACTTCACACTTCTTGGTCCTTTATGCACACAACTTGGATCTACACTTGATTTTTGGGTCGATTTACATCGATTCTTCACAAATTTCCTACAAAACTGACCAAACTCCAAACCCAGCGTAATATGGGAAATTCGGGCAGAAAATATTACAATCACATCAAATATTCCCCAAATTCTCATCAAAACAACCAAGTTCTCATATATACAAGAAGCACTTATCAAAATCCCCCATGCTTAGCCCTTGCTTGTCCCTAAGCAAGTCAAGACTCAAAAGAAAAGGAAAAGAAAGAACTGAAAACAAAATAAAAGAAACCGGGACAAAAGGACTCAAAGAACTCAAATCAAAGAAAAATTAAAAGACTCAAAAGTAAAATAAAACTAAAAACGAAAATATTTATTTAATTACAACTCCTAAGGATGACATTGATAGAACATTCAATCAACCCAATCTAATCGATAGTACAGCCCAGGAATGAAGACAAAGCCAATTTACACGAGTAAATGAAGACAAATTATACAAGAACGACACTCATCATTTTCAACCAATCTCCCTTATTCACCGATGAGAAAAGAATGCACATGTTAAGCATGAAACTAGGTACGATTGAGAGCAAACCTCACATGGTAGACACTCCGCTCATGTGTTTGAATATATAAAGATGTTGTTTCTCTCATTACTCTAACCAAAGCAACAACCAACCACGTACTTGCTAAGAATCTCAACTCTCCACCGCGAAAATGCAATGCAACAATGACAATCAAGAGGACTTTCAAGGGTTGTAACGGGGCTAGGGTTAAAGGGTAAGAAGTGGAAAATATTTGGGATATGTAGAGCTAAAAGACAAAGCTTGAAACTATTTCGCACCAATTCAACATACTATCATTCTCACCACTTATAATCAATCCAAATCAACAAATCAACCCCACAATCAATTGGAAACTTGCCTCAAAACAAAAGAAACACAATGCTAAACACTTTATTCTCTTTTTTTTCATTTTTCCAGAATTTTCCGATTGTTTTTTTTTCTTTTTTTCTGTTTTTTCTGTTTTTCTTCTCGTTTTTCTTTCTTTCATTGATTGAAACACACTCATATATAAACACAACACTGGGCAAGTTCCAATTAGCAACAACCTCAATGAACTCAACTGGGGAATCAAACCAATATTTACAACCCAAACCAATCCCCGCCCCAAACCAAACCACAAAAGTAACCACAATCAACCCTACTTCATACTAAAAACATTTCAAGCAATGACTTAAGGATAGGAATTATGTAATCGGCCAGTGGCTTATAATGCGGGTTATCAAGAAAAGAAATGGTCAAGGCTAGAAGGGGCTAACTACGGATATTATGATATAAACAGGTGGCCAAGGCTTGCGGGTTCATTCCTTATGCCTCTATCATCTTGTCAAAGTACAACGCATGGCAATTTCAAGGAGATGCAAAGCAAATGAAGGAGGACACCACAATGGTGAGTCACTCATGGAAATAAGACCAATAAAAATGATTAGTCTTTTCTTTTAGGCTTATGTGGACTCACGGGTAACGCTCAACAATCAATACCCAGTTTAAAAAGATATACATATGCACAATTCTCTCATAAAATAGTGACAAAGGTAAACGGTTTCATTTTCCTAGCACAATTCTCACAACATTTAGTTTCACAACTCATGTCAATTCACAGAACTTCACAAATGGGCTATACAAGATTAAATCAAGTCAAAAGAAAACTATCTCGCCTAATCCTACTCAAAACTATTCTTTTTTTAAAAAACTTTTTTCAAATTTTCTTTTTTTTTTTGATTTTTTCAATTTTTTCAAAAACTTTACAAGACTCAAAAAGAAATTAAGAAAATAATCATAAAAAAAACTAAAAAAAACTAAGAAAAAGAAGAAACTAAACTAGAAAAACAAAGATAATCAAACCAAATCAAAACAAAAAAAGACTCAAAAAAAGTTAAAATAAAAATAAAAAGACTCAAAACGCACATATACACAAAGATGGATAAGAAAACCCCCCATGCTTGAACCTAGCATTGTCCGCAATGCAAAACATAACACTAGAAACAAGGGAGGGATGGAGAAGGAAACCACATAGATGAATCAAGGAGGAGGAGGTTGGGATGGACCACAGGTATGGTTTAGCTGCCAATCACGCATGGAGCGCATTAAGGCAAGCATTTCAGCTTGGGTATGCTCAATTCTACCCTGGGAGTCCCGAAGGGCTTGAAATTCATGCTCAGAATAGACTTGGAGGTCGTTAAGCCGCTCTTCAAAGGTAGGCTCACTCACTCCCTCATCGTTTGGCTCATCATCACTACTTTGCCCACCCTCTTCATCCTCGCGGATGGCAAGTGGACCCGCAAAAGCAGGCTGGTTCGGGTTCAAAGGTGGTAGAAAGAGGATGTTAGGGACATGTTGGATGGTCACATTTTCATTGGGAAGCCGCATCAACTCATTGTTAGGGTACCGCCACAAAACAGCAGCCCCGTCCAATGCACACATTTTCATAGAACAAAAAGTCTTGGCATCCAAAGGCAAAGGTCCACCAACCAAATCTCTTTGATGGCGAACAGGGTCCCAACCAAAATGTCTCGCTAACACAGTAAGCAAACCCCCCACAACAATATCCCCTTTCCCAAGGCTAGCATGTCGTGCTAAATGAAGAGCAAAAAGGGCAGCGGGATTAACATCAGGGCGAGCATAGTACATCCCCCACAGCACATAAAGTTCGGCTTTAGAAGCCACATTCATACTGTCACCTCGACCAAACATACCACTTGATAAAATCCGCTGAGTAACCCGAAAAGTCGGATTGCAGATGACAGTCCACTTTGAGTCGCGGGGCCTATAGTCAGGCCGTGTGGTAAGGAACCGCCAAAAGGCTTTGGGTTTCCAGTCATCATCACTGGGCACCTCTCTCGTCCTACGGTCAGTTATAACAGGAAGTTGAAAAATCTCAGCAAATTTAGCCAAAGTCAGGGAATGGGTCTCTTCATCAATGTTAAAACTAATCAAACCATCCCTAGTGGCCAAATCTACTTCAAAAGTGCTAAGCACCTCCAAGGCAAGGTTCCTATAAGTTGGTTCTCTCATTCGAGCAAAGCGTAACATGCCACATCAATTTGCAGACTTGCATTTACAAGTTAACCACAACAGGGATGAACTGGAGAATTTACAGGCAAGGTTGATGTTGAATAAGTCCAACTTATCTCTTTGTAATCAAGAAAAGGAAAAGAGATCAGAGTATGTCAGAATTTTAAATTCTTCTTAGTTGTTAGTTCAGCAGCAGTCCAAGGTTGCTTGGCTTATCCTTGGGGACTGTCCCACCCGTGTTTTCTTTGAGAAAATGAAGAAGAATCAGATTGGTTGTTATGTTTATTCTCTGCTCAATGATAATGATGAGCAAATTATAGGTTTTGACAATGTTGCAGCTCATGTATTGAACTATTTTGAGAAGCTCTTGGGATCACAGGATTACAGCAGAAGCCCTTTGAGGGATGATATCATCCATGCTGGTAATTTGCTGAGTATTGCTTAACAAATTGATCTTATTAGTTCTTTCTCTAAGAAGGATGTTCATGATGCTGTGTTTTCAATAGATGCTATTAAAGCCCCTGGGCCGGATGGCTTTAGCAGTGCTTTTTTCCATCACAATTGGGGAAATTTGGGTGATTGGTTCAGTGGAGCTGTCCTAGAATCTTTGGACAATGGTTCCCTATTGTCTTCTATTAATGATACAGTACTCACCCTTATTCCTAAGAAATTGAATCCACAATATCCCTCGGATTTCTGGCCTATCTCCTGTTGTAATGTGAGCTACAAATGTATTTCAAAGCTTCTGTGTGCTCGATTGCGTATGGTTTTGCAACATTTAATCAACCAATCTCAAGGAGCTTTTGTACCAGGAAAAGAGATTGTCTACATTATTCTGATTTGTCAAGAAGTTGCTCAAGGTTATAATCGTCAGAACTTGTGCCCTCGTTGCATTATGAAGATTGATCTCAAGAAAGCCTATGACTAAATTTATTGGGAATTTATTAAAGAAACCTTGATAGCTTTCAGATTTCCTCCCAAGTTTGTCCAGTGGGTAATGATGTGTGTCACTTCACCATCTTACTCTATAAATATTAATGGCCAAAATCATGGATATTTCAAAGGGGGTCGTGGTCTTCGACAAGGTGATCCTCTCTCCCCCTTATTATTCGGTTTGGTTATGGAATATCTTTCTCGCTTACTGGATAATCTGAGGAATGATTGTGCATTTTCTTATCATCCGGGTTGCAAAAACTTGAAAGTGAACCACCTTATGTTTGCGGATGATTTAGTTATATTTTACACAGCAGATCAGGGTTCTGTTTGTTGCATTGCTGATGTTTTGAGTCATTTTGCTGCTTGTTCTGGTCTTGTTGCGAACAATGACAAGTCCCAAATTGTATTTTGCTGGGTGTGAGGAAAATACTGCTCAGCAGTTGGCTAGAATTTTGGGTTTCTCACAAGGTAATTTCCCCTTAAAATACCTGGGTGTGCCAATTACTACGGGTAGAATTGGAAAGTTTGATTGCCTTCTGTTGGTGGAAAAAAATTACTGCAAAAATTCGTACGTGGACTTCAAGGCATCTTTCCTATGCAACTCGAATACAGTTGGTAAACTCAGTACTTCTCAGTATTGTGGGTTAGTGGTCAAACATTTTTGTTTTGCATTTGAATGTGATAGAGAAAGTGGTGAAAATTTGCAGAAATTTCTTATTGTCAGGGGATGTTAGCTCTAATCGAGTTCCTTTGATTGATTGGGATACCTTGTGTACTCCAAAAAGATCTAGAGGTGTTGGTTTGAGGAATTTGAGATTATGGAATATTGCTTCAATTGGGAAATTGGTTTGGAATGTGGCACAGAAGAAGGATATTTTATGGGTTCGATGGATCCATGAAAAATATATTAAGTCACATAACTAGTGGCTTTATGATCCCCCAGCCACCAGTTCATGGTGTTGGAAGCAGGTTTGCAAGATTAAAGATAAAATTAAGTGAGGGGATCACACAAGCTGGAAATGGAGAGGTGAGAATAATGGGTTGTTCTCGGTCACAAAATGCTATGAATGGCTTATTCCTACTACTGAGAATTGGCCTTGGTATCACATTGTTTGGAATGGAATCTCTTCCCCTCGTTATATTTTCACAGCTTGGATTACAACTCATAGAAGACTTCCAGTAGCTACTCGGCTTGCTGCTCATAGGAGTATCATTGACACTAAGTGCAGCTTATGCTATCAGGAGGATGAAACGATTGATCATCTCTTTACAAAATGTTCTTTTGTGCAGAGTATTCTTCTGTTTTTTAGTGAGAAAATGGGCATCAGCTCTGATTTCAACTCTCTGGAACATTGGCTATCTAATTGGAGGAATGTTAACAGGCAGAAGTACATTAAGAAACTTGTTGCTACTGTGTTGACATCCACAATTGTTGTAGTTTGGGAAGCAAGGAATTACAAAAGATTTCTAATGGGAAAAAGCTCAATGACAGCGGAAGACATCAAAAAGAAGATCCGATATACCCTTATTCATAGGTTACTTTTTCTTGCTAAGAAAAGTCACAGATATAACAAATGTATAGATCTAGTTCTGCAACATTTTTGATCTGTTTTTCTTTGTATTTTGGCTCTCTCAACTTGGGAGCTTCTTTCCTTGATAATGAAGAGTTAATTTCTGCCAAATATATATATATATATATATATATATATATATATATATATATATAGGGAAATTGGATTCTAATAATCTCTACTTTGGCAAATTGGATGACAATAATCCCTACTTTCAATTTGTATTCTGGTGGTCCAAAAAAAAAATGTATTGTAGTGGTACCAAATCCATCACCACATTCTTTTTATTTTTTCATGCCTACCCCATATTGTTTTTGTAACGCCCCGGAAATTCAATTATAAAAAAGTCAAAGTCAAACTAACGTTAACGGAAAAATTTCAGCGGAAGACTCAACTCTTATTTGGGGCGTCACTGCCATATCCCCGAAGGAATACAAGGCAAGAAGGGAAACTAACAACCGTTCAATTCGGTAAACCAAACTAAGAAACTCAAACTAACTTCAAGTCTTTCAAAAAGAAACATAACATAAAAGATAGCTTCTAAACATGCCGTCCTCACTTCTAATTCCCGTCCCCAGCATATAGATCTTCACCTGAAAACAAAACATTTCAAAAATGAGGGGGAAATCTCAATAATGTCTACCCCTAACGTTAAAAACAAGTTAAGTTCATTTCAATTCATTTGAGGGAGAGGGAACAAGTCAAACCATTTCACAAACCTTTAATCCCTTAACTGTTTTCCTCAACCCAACCAATTCATATTTTATTATGCGGGAGGGATACCACATCCTTTAGAGTAACATTCGCCTACCAAAGGCATCAAAACAATCGCCTACCAAAGGCATCAAAAATCATCTATCCTATATGAAGGATGAAACCCTGATCTCCTGACACATAACCCATACAAGCATCAAATCCTGGTTTCCGGGTTATCGCCCGCAAAAACATTAGCCTATCAAAGGCATCTAAATCATCTATCTTATATCAAGGATGAAACCCTGATCTCTTGACACATAACCCATACAGGCATCAAATCCTGGTCTCCGGGTTATCGCCCGCAAAAACATTTGCCTACCAAATGCATCAAACAATAAACCCGCTTAATGTTTCACTTTGAATTATGAGTGTCTTATGCGAAACTCAGCTCACAGCTCTCAAGTCAAACCCAACCCAGGTTACCAAAATCAGTAATAAAACCACTAATAAAAGACCATCCAGTTTCTCAATTCATAAATCAAAGTAAAACAATTACAAACAGTTATCCAAAACAGATGGTCACATTTTCCACATAAAGTCCCCTTTCGGGATGCAATTATCAAAACAGATTAGAAAACATTAAAACACATTTAAAGAGCATCCCGGTGGGGATCAGAACATAGACATTACCTGGTTAGCTTCACTCCACAACAAAACGGACACACTTGAGCTCACTAACGACGCGAATTAGCTCGGGCCTAAGAATAGAAATAATTAATCTAATCAAAACCCGCCCTTCGAAGTTAGTATTAACTACCTTCTACCTAACCCTCCCCTAGGAACATTATAGGTTCCTACCAATCATGAATTCACACTTTAAATTACCTAACACATGCCAAGTAATCACATAACAAGATCAACACAACAATTTCATTCAGCAACACTTTCATTATTAAATAACATCAACAAAACAGATTAAAGTATCCTAATAAAAAGGGTCAAAACTTGACTTCCCGATATCCTATGGGTCTGGTTTTGGACTTTTCGGAAACCTCGGGATGTCTGCTAAAACGCTTAAGTTGAACCCTAGACTCAACACACGCTTTAATTTCCTCAAAAACCGTCATCTTTCCAAACTGTCCAGATCTAACCTAGGTCTGGTAATCGGGGTATCACTCGACTTATAAAATTCCAAAGTCCGATCCGTAAAATTCCTATGAAACCTAATATCTAAGGGAACCTCTAGTTCAAAGGGTTTGATCAAATAACGACTATAACTCTCATGGTGATCCGTTCTTTAGACACTAACAAAGTTGTCCCGATCCCGGTTCTCATTTAATTTACAATTTTGGTTCTAACTTTCACCATTCTATCCCGGGGTCCTAATTTGGGCTTAAAACAGTAACTAAGGTCCAAGGTAATTAGTCTAATCCAACTAAGGTCCAAACATCAAACTTCCTACCACCAAAACCAAATTGTAAAACATGAAATCAACTTTAATATTTTCTCTAACCCTAAAAGCATGCATGAAATAATACTAACAATACCCTAACATGATTTACATGAAATAACCAATATACATCACATATAGTCTAGCATTAATAAATTAAACTACAATCATAATTATTAAATTACAATTTACAAACAGATACTACTTCAAATTACGTAATCAGATCCATGTAACTAATAATAAGATTAATAAAGTAATCAAGAAAACCAAAGAACCAAAGTAACAAACGAATACTAACTAAAGGAAATAGGGTTTTACGTAAAGAGTTAGTTGACTAGGTGCAATGACGGCAATCAGGCAAAGTGTGGCCGGGTGGTCGACGTCGGGTCGGCAGAGGTCGCTGGTGGTGATCGATGCCTGGCAATGAAGAACCCGAGTACCCTTGTGTTTGTCTTTGTCTTCGTTCTAAGCGGCAACGACGACGTCAACGGGGCACGGCGGTGGCGTGGCGATCGCAGGTGGTGGTTCAAACAGTCGTTGGCCGGCGTTAGGGTAGTGCGGTGGCAGCCAGGGTTCTATTGGTGGTGTTGCAAACATTCGGACAGCAGCAACGACACCGTAGTATGTACAACAGCAACAACACCATTTCGGCGGCTCCAAGGGTGGCTACATTGGCTCCGGCGACTCAGTTAACGGGCGGCGGTTAATGAGGGTCATGCATGCTTCTGCCTGGCAGCCTCGGGTGGGTCAAAAAGTTGGTGGTCGTTGGTGGAGGAGAGGGAGAAGGAGGGCTGCAGGAGAGGCTAGATAGAGAGAGGTGAGGGCTCGGGGTGAGGTTGCATCGCGCAGCAGGGGAAAAAAAGAAGGGACGGTGGATTTAATTAAACAAAATATAGGGTTTAGCTAAGAGGGGTATTTATACCCATAATTAATTACAAGAGAAATTCAAAAAATTAGAAAATTTATATAGTTGAAAGTAATTAATTATTTATAATACTAGATTTTCCAAAAACTCAAAAATAACATATAACTAACTAAAAAAAAAATACCCACATGTATAATAATAGTAATAACATTTAAAGTCACATACATAAAATTACTAAAATACTCACAGTACTCCCATGCAACGTTCCCATGTATAAAAAAAAATTACTATTCTACCTTTCATTAGCTACTACACGGTCCTACGAGCTCAAGTGTTAGCAAAAATAATCACAAACGAATTCTGAAAAATTAACAGAGTCAACTTAAATTACTAACGTATAACGGTCAACCCAATTGAATTTTTCGGGGTTTTACAGTTTTTGTTTTTTTTGTTCCTACCACCACATAGGTAATGAAGTGTAGTTGCTAAAACATTTTTTAAATTATTTTTCTGAGATTCTGAGCAATTAATATGATTTTTTAAAAAGAATAAAATTGAAAAAAACATAAAAAATAGAAAATAAATTCAAAAAAATTGGGATAAGTGCTGTAAATTCTTTAAAAATCATGGTAAAGTGCTATACAAAGTTTTGAATCAAATGCAACACAAAATCTATGATATTTAGGGTATACTCTAGATTATGTCCCACTACAATACAACTTTAATTTTTTTTAGAATCCAATTTGCAAAAGTAGAGATTATTAGAATATATATATATATATATATATATATATATATATATATATATATATATATATATTTATATATAGTTTGGCAAGTCTGTCGGTTGGGTCCACGAGTCCGTGCCCCAACCTGGACCCATCAACTTTTTGTGAACCCAGACCCAATCCAAACTAAGTGTGTCCAAAAGTTTTGGACCCAAATCCATCTAAATGGGTCGGGTTTGACCGGGTCTAAACCAAGTTTAAGTCCCACAGCCATCTCTACTCCTTAGATTTGATGATGACTATAAACACAAATTGATTGAACTTCGAGGGTTGATAACCAAGTGGCATCTGAAGAGCATCAATCCTCTTCTTGTAGGGCTTTGTATACAAGTGACTCTTGGTTGATCTCTCTTCGAGTTGAGCCCGTACTACATTTGTCACCAAGTTTTGAATCTGCTCCACAGTTAGTGATCTTGAAGATGAGTTACTCTTCTTGTCTTCCCCATCGCCATCACCTTTGGATGACTCTTTGTCATATTCCTCTTTGTCAAAATCTTCATCGGAGTCTTGATACGGACGCTTCTCTATCTTCTTCATCAGTTTTGCGATCTGCTCACTTTATTCGCTGATCTTCTTGTCTTTCTCTTCACTTTCCATGGCGAGCTTGTTTAACATAGCCTCAAGTTCAGCTATCTTTCCTTCCATATTGACAGCCATCACGTCGCTTGGATCGAAGGTTGAATATGACTTCTTAGAGAAAGAGATGAGAGACAGAGATGTCTCACCGAATGTGCCAACTTTGTAAACACAAATTTCTAGTCTAAAATAAATAAAGATAGAAAATTGAAAAACAAATTAATTTTTATAAATATTTGAATGTATACGGGTACAATCTATGTATTAAATACAATAAAATAATCCTCTAATTCGATCACCTGAAATTCGGGTGAGCCGAGGGCACGAACGCTTAATCTCGATCTCGATTGCAGGTCTAGCTGAAGAACTCTTGTAGTACTTCTTAATCTGAAGGTCATGAGCGTCGATCTCGTTAGTGCTTGGTAGCAGGAGGCTGCTCAGATTTTAACCATCTGAAAGTTGACTGTCGGTTGCTGTTCTTCAAGTTCTTGGATGTGAGGGCTTAAGTGCTTGATCTCGATCGATGAACTAGACGAGGAAGACGACTGCACTCTTTGATGCGAAGAACAGAAGTTTTTGAACTAGCCGACGTTAGTCCTTGTCTCTTGTAGCTGGAGAGCGTCTGTAGTTCGATCTTCTGAAGGCTTTGTAGGTCTATCGAAGAACTCTGTAGCAATTCTTGATCTTGACGCGATAGAGGCTTGGAGACTCGATCTTGAGCTTTTGCAGACTTCGATCCTTGGCGCTTAATAGCTGAGGCCACTGGCAGTTTGATCTTCTGGAGCCTCTGGATGCTGACTGTTGAATCTCCGAGGTGTTAAAAATGAAGGGGGAGGACCCCTATTTATAGGTTCTGGAGGTCTAGCCCTAGGGTTTGAGTTGGGCTTTGGGCTTGGGCCCAAGTTAATTAATTATTCTTTTAACTTTAAATAAAGAAATAATTAATATTTTTTGCACCATCCTTGACACGTGTCATGCTATTATTGGCCATAATGTATTTCCATTTAAAATTCAATTAAATGGACCACCGTATTTATTTAAACATCTGACGGATAATAATTGGCCAGATAAATTCAATTTATTTCCCACGTGTCATATTTTAATTGGCCGATAAATTTTTGCCTCCTACAATGACCTCGTCGTTGAAGACGCTCTTTATGCGATATGTCCTGATGTTATTATGTCCATCGTCTCGGGAGAATAAGAGAATCCTCCCTATAAGGTACCCTGTCAGCTTGAACCTCAATCACTCTAGTCTCTACAACCTCCAAACACTTGAGGGCCTCCTCCACCCACTACTTCTCCATCATGTACATTTCATAACAATCATTGCAAAATAAGGTAAGAACATTATTACTGACAATAGGAATGGTGAGACAACCAAACCAATTACCGTGGTTTTGCCCCCATCCATAGCACCACGCCATAGATAGGCACCTCTATCAGCCATCAGCGAAATTCCCTATTCTACCACAAGAAAATGGATGACATTCCAATTCAAATAGGGGTTCGTGAAAACTTACCTTGTTACAGTAGAGTATATCTAAGGGTTCCTGCTCTGGATACCAAAAAGATAATAAAAATAACCCAATTTTCGATCGACGCCCACCTCCCAATAGGAAACTTGGATTCTGGATCATACTATTTTCAATGAAATCCTCCAATTAAATTTCCATAAAGAAAAGCACCTATTTAGGTCGTAACCTTTCCCTTTTACATCAAATTTCTTCCGTAAAATATCAATCATATTCTTGTAGTGATAGAAAGATCTAATCAACAAGTAATGTGTTGCAATTGATTAAGTGCACCTGGAGTACTATGTGCTACAAATAGCACGATTATTCATTCTTACTATTATGATTGGTCACTCACAATATTTTGAAGCACATACTTTATGTACATACTACCTCCGTCCCATTTTATTTGTCCATCTACATAATTCAAGAAAACCAATGTTTATTGGAAATTGAGGCTAAAAGTTTATAATTTACCCAAATTACCCCTACTTTAATTGAAGACAATAGTTGTTGGAATTATAAAAAGTGATAAATGAATCTATTAATTAGAGGTAGAAAGGGAATTACAGTTATTGGGATTGTAAATGGGACAAACATTTTGGGACAAAGAAGTTAGGTAAAAGAACAAGTATTTTGGGACGAAGGTAGTATAATATATGTCGGTAATGAGCACCATAGATTTTTCCAATAACTGACTTATCTTCTTTTTTTTTTTTTTTTTGCAATCCAAGACAACAAACAACACAAACACCAAACAAACAAAGCAAAAGCACAAACAAAGAAAACAAACACACCCCCAAACCATTTAGGTAATACACCCGACGCTCCGGATAGCTTGTTGAGCCACGTTGTGCGCTGGGTGAACCATCTGACGAGGCACCTTCAGAATTCTTCCAGATACGAATCTGCTAGTTACAGCTTTGCAACCTAATGCAAGAGCCCGGCAATCCATCGGAGCTCTATTAACATTTGTCAAGCATTCCGCCGCCAGAGTGGAGCAGGCGGGAACTGACTTATCTTCAGGACCAAATTAAATTGGTCGCACCCCACTGTCAATAGCTCTCGTTATAGGAAAGGGGATGATCTCATTAATTTATTTATTTATCATCAATCTCCCGATTCTTCTCTCTGATCACGGACTAGTTCTGTTGATGGACAAGACAGTAGGAGGGGGAGGAGGAGGAAAGGGTACAAAATTGAAGCTTGGTGTTTAAAGGTGGAGGAAGTCAAGCACATGTTAGAAGAAAGGTGGAAGGGGACGGGGAACCCATGACAGTCTGTCTTTATCACCATGAGGAAATTAAAGCTGATGAGGGAGGGGTGCAAACAATGGTATCTGAGCTGGAAAGGAAGACAGGTCCATAACTTTGAGAATATCGTAAAGTTCACCCGAGATGCCCAACAGGAACTGGAAACGGTGGGACTGGAGCAGTCCTGCATTGAAGGATATTGTAGACCAGAGAAGAGTGCCAGGAAGCCTCTAGATTGGCTGCAATTTACTGGAAGCAACGAGCTAAACTGAAATGGGAGGAAAAAGGAGATCAAATGACCAAATTCTTTTTCCGAAATTTCCAAATTAGAAGACAATTTCCCAATATCAAAGGGGTGCTTGCTGCTGATGGCAACTGGATGTTCGATGAAGAAAGCATAATGGGCGAAGCGGTGAATTACTTCAGCAACCTGTTCAAAAAGCGATCTCACGGATTGGAGCACTAGGACAGTAAAGAAGGACTCAGAGTTTTGTTGGGCTTCCAGATTTTTGACCACTTTGAGAAATACCTAGGCGTCCCTCCTATTGTTCAAAGGTACAACACTAACCATTTTGGTTTTTTGTTGGAAGATATAGAGAGGAGACTGCAGGTGTGGAAAGACTCCCTTTTATCCCCAGCAGACAGAATAATCTTGATAAGATCGGTGTTGGCGGCCTTACATAAACACCTCCTCATGTTTGTTAAGTTACCAATTCATCTTGCTGATAAGATTGATAGCTTGATGATGAACTTCTTTAGGGGAACGAGTGTCAATAAAAAGGCCAAGCATTGGGCTGCCAAAGAAAAAGTTTGCATGCCTAAAGGGGCTGGAGGTCTGGGGCTTAAGCGTACAGCTTGGGTTAATGACGCCCTCTTGCTTAAACTGGCTTGGAGACTAGAATCGCATCAATCATCCCTACTTGCTAGAGTGTATAAAGCACGCTATAAAAGGGTTTGCCCCCTACAAAGCCATAACCGAAAGACCACGGCTGGCTCACATGCATGGAGAAGCATGTGTAAAGCCATAGAGGGGGTCCGGTCGGGGATGAGGATGACAGTAGGAAGTGGGAACAAATGTAGGGTTTTGGAAGATGTCTAGGCTGGTAGCGAGAGGGTACAACTTAGAGAAAACCAAGATAGGACCCAGCGGGAAGGGAAACTAGTTAGATGTCTCTTCTCGCCCCAAGGAGAATGGAATTCTCAACTGATTTCTCAATCGTGCACTTGGGACTATGCTAGGAAGATCCTTGCGTATCCCCTACATAATACAGAAGAGGAAGATAAACTATTCTGGGGACATTCCTTGAATGGGATTTATACGGTCAAATCTGGCTATCATTACATTTGGGAATCACATGTGAGAGGAGGAAAATGGGGACAAATGATCCTGGAGGCGGAAGCAAGAAACTGGAAGAGAATCTGAAGTTTGGATGTTCAAGAAAAATGGAAAACACATCTATGGAAGATAATAAATGAAGCACTACCAACTGCTTGAAAGAGAGCAAGATGGGATCCATCTAGCAGTCCATTATACAGAATATGTGATAGTGAGGAGGAGTCGGAACGGCATTTATTCAAGGACCGTGAGGGGGCGAAGATGATCTGGTTTGCATCGAGCATTAGTATGGTTAACCAAGCCCATCTAGAGGTCCCATGGAGTAAATGGGTTCATAACTTGTTATCACATCTTGCTAAGCATAAAGAAAATGGGAGGGAGCTGATGATAGAGTTTGTGGCGATTTGCTAGGTAATTTAGATAGGTCGCAATGAGGTTTGCTTCCACAACAAATGTCTGCAACCGGAAATGGTGATGAAGGGGATCAGAAAAGCCTGCAGTAACACTTGGAAATTGCAATTGTGCAGAAAGAAGGAAGGAACATGCAGTGAGGAGAGGCATGTGACCAAGTTCTTTTGGAAGAACCAAGAGGAAGCCTCTGAAACGGTAATTGTCAAGTGTGATAGGGCGTGGGATAAGGATTCACTACAAGGAGGAATCGGGTGGGTTGCGGATGCCCAGGGACATTGCATAGGTGGAAGTAAACGTATTTTAGGTCTGCCAGCATTAAAAATGGAGATTTTGGCAGTTGAAGAAGTAATGTCAGCTGCGAGGGAGAAGGGATGGAAATCAATCACTATCCTGTCGGATTCCCTAATCATGGTGAAGTTGTTTCGTGGCGTCAAGGGGGCGAGCTCAATATGCTAGGAGTTAGTTCAAGTTTGTAAGAGTCATTTGTTGTGGTTTACGTCCTTTAGGTTAATTAAAGTTTGTCGTCATGTAGTCAGGGAAGCACATGCCCTAGCCAATGCAGCAAATAGCAGAGCCCTTTCTGGATCAATAGTTTTGTTCTGCTTTACTGATTTTGTGCCAAAATATATATATATATATATATATATATATATATATATATATATATATATAAGGTGGTTGTGTGTACATTCTACTTCTAAAGATTGGATGATGTCATTTTCTTCGAAGACTTCGATTAGAGTCATGTATTTTTGGAAATACACATTATTATCAAACAAAAATGAAATAATTTTGTGTTGATTATCAAACAAAAATGAAATAATTTTGTTGTGGGGTACATCATTCTTCTTTTTAAAATCCTACAATACATTATGTTCAAATTAGATCACTCCAGATTAGGTGTGGCAAATGGGTTGGGTCCCCATTGGATTAAGAGGGTTGGGATG
The DNA here is from genome assembly GCA_029582165.1 of Portulaca oleracea. Lineage (NCBI taxonomy): Eukaryota > Viridiplantae > Streptophyta > Magnoliopsida > Caryophyllales > Portulacaceae > Portulaca > Portulaca oleracea. The sequence goes on from CM055885.1 coordinate 24,063,507, forward strand.
TAGAAAATAGGGGTCGGTAAAGAGAGCTAAGGGAAATGGGTTGGGTTAAGCATTATTTTTGCTAGAGAGCCCTGACACAGCCCGTACCACAATATCCATGGCTCGACATTGACCGAACAGGACCCTACATAGTCAATCAGCTAAGCTTAACCCTGACCCTGACCCTGACCCAACCACCCATTGCCCACCCCTATTCTGAATACATTCATGATTCACGTATCATGTATAAACTCTACTTCCTTTTTCTAATATTATAAGTTACTTTAATTAATTTTTCCTTGTTATAATATTTGTTATTTTATAATGTCAATGACATATTTCCACCTCTTTTAATAATCTACTTAGCTTTATCTTTTTCTTATCGTTATCACTGTTGTTCTCATTCTAGCACTAGTACTCTCCTTTATTAATTTGAAGCATGATCAAAGTGATTTATAAAATGAAAAAGATGGGATAGTTAATGCAAAATCAACATTTTTGAAAAACCCCTTTTGAGAACAGAGCAAAGGACGTTCACTCACCGCACAGCAAGGACGTCTTCGACAAACACCCTGAAGGACATTGACACTGCTCAATAGGTTTTGAAGTGAAAGACAAATGACGACACTTAATCAGGGAAGTTGTTCTTTTTAGCAAGAATCTGTTTTTCCCTATATTGTCGTCTAAACTAAACTAATGGATTTCATGCTCTATCTTGCAGATAAAATCAAGGAAGAAAATGGAAGGAACTCTCAGAAGATCTCGCCGAAAAAGGAGGGAAAAATGCAAATCAACTGAGAAGGGAAATCGGAGCAAAAACAGAAGCTTTCTTCAACGGATACAAGATCCAGCACAACGCTTTAAATAGACACACTCAAGATGAAGAAAAGCAACGATTCCACGGAAGAAATCGGGTGTTCAAAATAGAAATAGAGTTTTCTGGTTTGGTGTTCTTGAGAGAATTGGTGTTGCGAGTAGCTTGAGTGAAATCAATCCTTAACGGATCTAGGATTGATTATTGCTTGTGTAGTCATATCCTAGACGGAATTAGGATCGACTGTGTTTGAATGCCAAAGTTTGAACTTGGTGTGTGTTAGTTTCCCAGAAATAAGAAGCGTCCTTGTAAGGCGCTTGGTTCATTGTAAAACCTAAGGACATTCATCCTAGGTTTATTACATTCTGTTCGCAATAAAGGAGGTTATTCAGTTTATATATTATGTCCTTTATTCATTCTATTTCTGCTTTGTGTAAAGGAAATTCTCAGTCTGTTTAGACTGAGAACCTAACGTCCTTACTAAGTTGTGATTTGTGTAGAAACATTCAGTAACCCTATTCACCCCCCACCTCTAGGGTTCTTTCAATTGGTATCAGAGCCTGGTCCACTGAAAATTCAGAGACTAACCGCTCTGTGGCAAAGATCATGGGAGATCACAACATGGGAGACTTAAGTCAAGGACGTTCATGGAACAGATCACCTTTACTGAAAATTCAGAGACTAACCGCCCTGTGGCAAAGATCATGGGAGATGACAACATGGGAGACTTAAGTCAAGGACGTTCATGGAACAGATCACCTTTACTGACAGGTGACAACTACAGAATTTGGAAGCGCCAAATGGAGATCTTCTTGAGAAATCAAGATGAGGACATTTGGGACGTAGTCACCAAAGGAAGTTATCCTATGCCCCAGAAGACTGCTGAAGATGGAACAACAAGTGACAAACCAAGATCTGAGTATACACCTGAAGAAAAAGAGCGAGCAAAGAAAAATACTCATGCACATTATCTTTTAATTTGCAGTCTTAACTCTAATGAATTTGAAAGAGTGTCTAATTTTGATACAGCTCAGCAGATATGGAACTACTTGGTCACAACAGATGAAGGAACAAACCAAGTAAAGAAGTCCAAGGTCAACATACTAGTTCAAAAGTATGAAGGCTTCAAGATGGAAGAAGATGAGTCCTTTGAGTCAATGTTCAAAAGATTCAGTGCAATCATCAACCATCTCAAGTCCCTCGGAAAATCCTATTCTAATGAAGAACAAGCGAACAAGGTCCTTCAGTGTCTTCCTAGACACAAGTGGGGACCAAAAGTAACGGCAATAGAAGAAGCTCAAGATCTAGAGACCTTGAAAATTGAAGAGTTGATTGGCAAACTTCTTGCACATGAGATACGACTGTCTGAAGGAAGTCAGACCAAGGACATTGCCCTCAAAAGCACCAAGGAACCAGAAGAAGAATCAGACGATGATGATGAAGAAACCATGGCCATGTTAGCTAAAGGTTTCAGACGACTATATAGAAAGAATCCCAGATTCCTTGGCTATCTAAGAGAATCATCCTCCAAACGACCTTCACCCAAAGGTAAAATTCAAACTAAGGATGATAATGAATATAAATGCTTTGCTTGTGGTGCAACAGATCACCTGGTCAGGGAATGTCCTCACGTGAAGAAAGTCAAGGAACAAAGCGACTTCAGAGGAAAAAGAATGAGCAGCAAAGCTATGGTTGCTACATGGAGTGAAAGTGAAGGTAGTGTAAGTGAAAGCGAATCTGAGGAAATTGCAATTCTTTGTCTCATGGCAAAGGACGTTACAGAAATACAAGCAGATGAAACACAAGAAAATGACGATGATGAGGTATTCACAAATCTCTTTCTGAAATGTCCTCAACATAATCTGAAACCAAGAATACTCAATCTGCTTGACTACATTGCAACCCTCACCGACAAAGTACAATATCTCACTAGAATTGATGAAACAAACTCCAAAACCATAGAAACTCAATATGAGATAATCAAAAATCTTACCTCTAATAAAGTCAGCATGAGAAATGAAATGATACAGAACCGAAAAGGGCTGAATTCCATCCTCAATCAAGAGATAAACCAAGTTCACTCTACCATAAACCCTGAGAAGAAAGCCTCTACAGATAAACCTGGTTCACCCAAAACCAAACCAGAAACCTTACCCCTTCATAGGCCCACAAACATACCAAAAATAAGAACCAAAACAAAGTAGGTTCCAAAGAAGCCAAACAACAAACCTGTCCCCCCAAACAAAGAAACCTTTCATAAACCCCCTGGTCCAAAGAAAGGTATAATGTCCTTCAATGTAGGTATGTCTCAGGGCTCACAACGACCTCTGGTATTTGGACAGCGGATGCTCGAGACACATGATTGGAGATCTAACCAAATTCAGAGAACTCAAGGACATCAAAAGTGGGAAGGTAACATTTGGAGACAAAAGCTAAGGGAAGATCCTTGGAGTCAGAAAGGTCGGTAAGGACTCAGTCAACTGTATAAATGATGTATTTTATGTAGAAGGTTTAGAGTATAATCTTTTAAGTATTTCTCAGTTTTGTGATAGGGGTTATAAAGTTTGGTTCAATAAGAACTCATGCGTCGTAGAAAAAGAATCTCATGAAATAGTCCTTAGAGGTCATCAGATGAACATTGTGTATGTTATTGACCTCAGTGATCATATGACAAAGGACCTTACCTGTCTTAGAGTTGCATCAGATGAAACCTGGTTATGGCATCGTAGATTGGGACATGTGAACATGAAAACCCTTCAAAAGCTAAAACGCCTAGGCTTGGTTAGAGGACTACCATCTCAAAATTTCATTAGTGACAAAGTATGTGATGCATGCACTAGAGGCAAACAGACCAGATCCTCCTTTAAATCTGTATCTCAAGTAACCACCTCGAGATGTTTAGAGCTATTGCATATGGATCTTTGTGGACCAATTCCATACAAAAGTCTAAGAGGTCGTTCATATATACTTGTCATTGTTGATGATTATTCTAGATTTACCTGGGTTTTATTTTTGAAAGATAAGACAGAGGCTTACCCAGAATTTGAGAAACTATACAAGCAACTCAAGGTCCTTACAGGACTCAGTTTGGTGTCTATAAGAACAGATCATGGAAGAGAGTTTGATAATCGAAATCAATTTGGAAAATTCTATGATCAAGAAGGGGTTACACATGGTCTGCCCCAAGGACACCACAACAGAATGGTGTGGTTGAACGGAAGAATCGCACACTGGAAAACATGGCCAGAACAATCATCTGTGAGAACAATCTACCCCTCTTTCTTTGGGCTGAAATTATAAATGCTTCAAATTATATTCTCAACAGATGTACCATTAGGTCCTTCATGAAGAAAACACCCTATGAGCTGTTCAAGGGTAAAACACCAAATGTAGCTCATCTCAAGGCCATTGGATACAAATGCTTCGTTCATAACAACGGCAAGAAGGCTTTAAGGAAATTTGAGCCAAGAAGTGAAGAAGGAATTCTGGTAGGATATTCATTATCCAGCAAAGCCTACAGAGTCTACATTAAAGCATCCAAAAAGGTGGTAGAATCCATTCATGTTGTCTTCGATGAAACTTCCACCACTCCATCAGAAAGGTCCTCCATCAAATTCCAGATTCATCAAGATGATGATGACGAGGACACTCCTCGTGTATTTCAGCAAGGTCCTCCTCAACAAAATGAAGAACCTCATCCAGATGACAACTTACAATCAACTTCAGAACATAAGGATAATGAAGCTCAAGGACCTTCGCATGATGTAGAACAAGGTCCTTCCTCAAGTGAAGAACAAGAACCTTCCTCCAATGAAGGACAAGGACCTTCACCGACAGAAACTCCTCAAATGGCTGATACTGCACAACAAAACACCGAGGAGTCATCAAGGACCTTCAGGTTCAAACCTGCTCATCCAGCCGATAATCTCCTTTTAGGACTGGAAACAGGTATTAGAACTTGATCCTCTCTAAGAAAATTTTGTGCCTTTCACGCATTTGTTTCTCAGATTGAACCTAAAGGACCTGAAGAAGCTCTAAAGGACAACAACTGGATCATAGCTATGCAAGAAGAATTGAATCAATTCGAGCACAACAAAGTATAGAAGCTTGTCCCAAGACCTGAACACCATCCAGTCATTGGTGTAAAATGGGTCTACTGCAATAAATTAGATGAACATGGCAATATCACAAGAAACAAGGCAAGGCTAGTTGCCAAAGGATACAACCAAGAAGAAGGCATTGATTATGAAGAAACCTTCGCACCTGTTGGAAGACTAGAGGCTATTCGGATACTCCTTGCCTACGATGCATCAACTCACATGAAACTATATCAAATGGATGTCAACAGTGCCTTCCTAAATGGATAACTAAAAGAAGAAGTCTACGTGGAACAACCTCCAGGATTTGAACAAAATCCAGACACTCATGTTTACAGACTTCAGAAGGCCCTTTACGGGCTAAAACAAGCTCCCAGGGCTTGGTATGAGAGACTAAGCTCATTTCTCTTAAGAAATGGCTTCACAAGAGGAATAATAGACAAAACTCTCTTCATCAAAACCTCAGGTCAGGACTCTACTATAATTCACGTTTATGTAGATGACATTAAATTTGGTGCTACTAATGAATATCTAGTGAAGGAATTCTCTGATCTAATGAGCAAAGAGTTTGAGACGAGTCTTGTGGGGGAACTAAGTTTCTTCCTTGGCTTACAAATCAAACAAAACAATGATGGCATCTTTCTCAGCCAAAGTAAGTATGTCAAAGAGCTTCTGAAGGAATATGGATTAGAGAATGCTAAACACTACAGCACCCCAATGTCCTCCACATTAAAACTTGATCAGGATCTACACGGTAAGGACGTTCCTGATAAGCAGTATCGAGGTATGATAGGATCTCTACTTTACTTAACTGCAAGTCGTCTAGACATTATGTTTAGTGTTTGCTTATGTGCTCGATTTCAAAGTGCACCCAAAGAATCTCACTTGATTGCTGTCAAAAGAATTTTGAGGTATCTCGCAGGCACCAAGGACCTTGGTCTATGGTATCCCAGGAACAATACCCTGAACCTCATTGGATACACAGATGCTGACTTTGCTGGTTCCAGGACAGATCGAAAAAGCACCTCTTGAGGCTACCAAATGCTTGGTTTCTCCCTAATCTCCTGGCAGTCCAAGAAACAGAATGTCGTTGCCTTTCTACTGCAGAAGCAGAATATATAGCAGCCGGTGCATGTTGTGCTCAAATCCTATGGATCAAACAGCACATAAAGGACCTTAGGATAGAACTCTCAAATATTCCCATCAAGTGTGATAACAAGAGTGTTATTCAAATCACCAAAAATCCAGTTCAACACTCCCGTAGCAAACACATTGAAGTACGACATCATTTTATCAGGGATCACGTTGACAAAGGCCACATGACACTGGACTTTGTCCCCACTCATCAACAACTAGCAGATATCTTCACCAAGGCCCTTCCCACTGAGCAATTCATTAGCAATCGAAGGGAACTTGGCATGCTGCAACCTGACGACCAGTTGAGGGGGAGCTAGCATCCCTCTATCCAGGGGGAGCAAAGGTCCTCTACCACCAGGTATGTTCTTATCCACAGGCTCATCAAGGTCCTTGACATTGTTGTCACAGAACCACATTGAGCCTCACCCTTATCACACAAAAAACCTAACAATGAAGTTACGCAACAGTTCATCCATACCTGCTTTGCTTAACTCAAATTTGTTTTTCAAAATTTTAAAAATTACCTCTCTCTTCTTTTCCCCCTTTTCTTCAGTTTCCTTCATTAAAACCACACGGTTACCAAAATCATTTTCTCCAAATCTTCCCAAATCATTTCCCTTTCCCACTTTCCAAAACACATCCCATCATCATCAATCATCCTCCAGCCGTGACCTTTACCTTCCCCAGTTATATCCTCCAAAATTAACTCCTTCCCCATTTACCGTCCCCTTTCCTTCCTTATCCGAAAACTCAACCACCCTTTTCCTTTATTTAAACCCTCTTCTTTTTACCTTTCTCTCCCATATCCATCTTCCCAGTCTCCATCATCCTCTACCCCACCATCTCCCTCCTTCAATCTTTCTCTTCTCTCTGTCCCTCTAACCATGAAGAAACGCCCAGCCCTCAAAAACACTACCCCATCTCCTCCTGCAGGGGTCGCCAAACGACTCCGCTCTCGTAAGTCGTCCCCTAATCCTCCAGAATCCACTCAATCTCGCTCATCCTCATCCACCGCCCTTGCAATCCAACCTCAACCACAAGCCCTCCATGCAATCACCCATAAACACCGTCTGCAAACCCTTGCTAACCGACAAATCTTATGTTGTGAGAATGTCGACGCCGATGCTCTTCTCACCATCTTTCCATAATTCTCCACACTAAAGGAACTCGGATGCTACACCTTCTTTGACTGTGAACCGGTAATTTATCCCTATCTCATTCTTGAGTTCTTTGCAAATCTCATTCTAGACTCAAAACGTCCTTCTATGAAATCACTTGTCTATGGCGTTGAAATTTTACTGACCCCCACCCTAGTTGAACGTATCCTTCACCTCCAACCCAGTCCAACCAAACCACCTTTATCCATCGCGTCTGACCCCAAACAAGAACTCCGTAGGCAATTCGCCCGCCCCATTGAACAGAAAAACACTTAGTACATGTTTAGACCCAATTTTGTGTCTAAATACTGCCTAAATCCTTAGGCTTTTAACTCGTTTCGTGGTTTAATTTCATAGCTTTTAATGTATTTTTGGTTATTTTGTAGATCTTGGAGTTTTCGCCGAAAACGCAGCAAAACAGGCCTTATTATAGCTTTCTTGGTGATTTCCCGAGCCGAGCTGAGCCGGACCAGAAACCGAGGCCGAGTTGACCCGGGGCCACACTCCCAACCTTTGGTGCCAATTAGTGAAGTAATGCATGCTACGACCTTCGGATTGAGCGTTACATACTTCGGAAAGAAGGAACCATGTGCCGAGAAAGACCGTGGCCACGGTCATGTTGAGCGTAGCCACGGTGACATTGAAGCCAAGCCTAAAGAAGGAGGGAGTGGAAGCCGAGATAGACCGTGGCCACGGTCAAGTTGACCGTAGCCACAGTGGGTTCATGACTTGTCTAAGGGAAGAAGTGGCCGAGCAATACCGTGGCCACGGTCTTGGGAGACCGTAGCCACGACGGTGCGAAGGAGAGAAAACTTGTCTGCCCTAAATCGCCATACAATTTTGCTGGACAGAACGAGACCGTGACCACGGTCTCCTCGTGGAGCGTGGCGCGGTGGGACAGATTGAAGACTTAGCTTGAGTTTGGGGGTTTTCTTGTAGTTGGCTTGTGTTTGGCTAAGGGCTCTTTGTGTTTTCCTCACTTGGGCATTTTATCGAACACCTTGTGGGAACAAATTTCCAACTCTTCCTCAAGGCTCCAATATGCATCAAAATCTACAAACACAATAGCAATAAAAATTTCTCCAACACACTTGGAGTCACAAGGGATGGGGATCACCAATATACAATCAAATCCTACAAAAGACAGCTCTACTAGTAATGAACAATGGAGGAATGAACAAAAACTCAAGCTAATGCAAACCTTGAGCTCTGATACCAAATGGAGCGTGGCGCGGTGGGAGAGATTGAAAACTTAGCTTGAGTTTTTGTTGTAAAAGAGATGAGAGAAATCCATAAGCAATAGAATAAGGGGAGAAACATGAACATCTCAATCACCCATGCTTGAACTTCTCAACAATAGCCTTGAACTTGAATAATAACAAGAATAATAACCAAAATCAACCAATATCAATAACCTTGAACACCAAAGGGATTGGATATGACCTTGGATAAAGGAGATTCCACCACCAAAGCCTGACACCCAACCATGACCATCATAAAGGAAGAATCCACCAAATGATCAATAAAGGAATGACTAGAAACACCACCATTAATCAATGGATAAATTAATCTAGATATTGAGAGAAAACTGAGGGAAACCCTGACCAATGCATAAGCATGTTCATAATCATCAAAAGCTGTCTTGGAAAATGTGCTAAACAAGTATTTATACTAATAAGAAAACTCAGCGTTTTAAGCCAAACAAAACACGCAAAAACAGTTTCGTCGCGGGCGCTACGCCAGTTGGTCGCCAGCGTTACCAGAGCGAAACTCCAGGCGATTCATCGGGTCCGCGATCGTAGCGGGCGCTACGTTGAGTCGTCACGGGCGTGACGCATTTCTTCCCCAATTTCCCCAAAATGTCGTGGCGGGTCACAAGCGTTACTCGACGAGGGTCACGGGCGTGACCATCTGGGATGGTTCGTCGCGGGCGCGACCATAGTCGTCGCGGGCGCGACGACCTAAGCAGTTTTTCTGGAGTCTTCAAATGTGCATAACTTCTTCATCCGGACTCTGCTTTAGGCCCATAAGATATCGATGGAAAGCTGTCGGTGTGTACTTTAAGCTCCTAAAATTTGAGACCCAACGGAGTTGTATTGAAGGAGTTATGACCCAAATAGTGAAGGCACACGTATTTCGAACCTTTGATCACTTTCCCCCTTGCAAGTTATTAACTTCGGTTACTTCCAAGACTTGATACCACCTCGCCCTTCATTCCCAGGACGACCCAATCCGGTCCCGAGGCCTCCGAGGTCGTTGACAAGTCCCGAGTCTCCCCTTACTCCAACAAGGATGGCTCGCCGAGGCCACGATAGTGTGATGCTCACCACCCTGCCTTTTGTAAAGGTGTAAGGATTCCTGAAAAACGATTTGGTGAGCGGTTTTAGTCCGGTGATGACGGGTCGGGATTTCATCCACCTTATCTTTAACCGCAATCCTGGCTATGAAAGCTTGGCACCGAACCCGATACTGAACCCAATACGGTTCATACTTCCACTCTTGAAGAAGAGTTGCCCTCAACTCTTGGGGTTAAAACCGAGGCACTCTTCATCAATCGTCCCCATGAAGCTCCGAACTTCCCGAACGCTTCGAACAATCATGCTTGACAACCCACAATCTTCAAATCCCACAATGTACCCCTCATCCATATGCAAGAAAGTAGAAGGAGGCTTGTTTTGTGGAGGTGAAGGGTTAAGGGGCAGTAGGGGAAATTTATGTGGCGCTTAGGAACTCTCAACCTTACTAGGCTCGCTACAAGGCAAAGACAAAGTAAGAGGTAGTTCTTCCTTGCCAAGAGCACACTCTTCCCGTGTTTCGCTCATCATGAGGAGGTTCCTCAACTCACTACCCATCCTAGTTTTGGAAGTTTTGGTTTCCTTGGGAGAAATGGGAAGTAACTTGACTTTCTTGCCATTATGGGTGAATGTATAAGTGTTGTTCAACCCATTATGCACCGATTTCTTGTCATATTGCCATGGTCGACCCAATAAAATGTGACAAATGCTCATAGGGACAACATCGCAAACAAGGGAGTCATCATAGTTAGATCCAAAAGAAAAATTTACTAAGACTTGCTTAGTTACCTTGATGCCGTTGTGATCGTTGAGCCAATGGAGTGAATAGGGTCGAGGGTTCTGTAATAGAGGCAAGCCAAGCTTCTCGACCATAGTGGTAGATGCGACATTCGTGCAACTTCCTCCATCGATGACAAGAGTGCACACTTTTCCACCTACGAAGCACCGCGTTTGGAACAACATTTCCCGTTGGGCCTTATCGAGAGGAGTGTCATGGATATGCAAAGCTCTCCTCACAACAAGTGCACTTCCACGCACGGGGGGTATGGGAGCGGCATCCTCATCATCGCTAGTATTCGCATCATCAACCAACACTTCGGGTTCCTCTTGAGCCTTTCGAAGCTCATCATCGATGTCATGGACCTCTTGAAGTGTCAAAGTCCGACGGTTTGGACAATCAGCTTGAAAATGGCCATAACCATGACACTTAAAGCACTTTCGGCCTTCCGTCCGACGAGGAGGTTCCGTTGGAGTTTCCGAAGCTAGTCCCTTTCCTTTGTCAATTCTTGGGATCGGTGTGAACTTTGGTGTTTCGCTAGACTTCGGAGTGCTTGAATCCGGAGGAGGTCGACTAGAAGGTGAGTAGATAGGTCTAGATAAGGGCTTGGTGTTGGACCTTTCCATCCTTCTCCGCTCAACTCGGAGAGCCAAACTGCACAATTTATCCATGGAATAGTATGGTTGGACCTCAACCCTTTTAGCAATTGTAAAGTCCAAGCCATTCAAAAATCGCACATGGTTTGATCTTCCGGCTCCTGAAGGCCACTTTTAATAAGAAGTTGCTCGAATTCCGAAAAGTAATCACCGACGGATCGTTTGCCTTGTGTAAGAGCATATGCCTTCTTCAGAACATCATGTCGGTAGGTGTTTGGCAAGAAGCGTCGATTCATCAGTTGCTTGAGCCGTGTCCAAGTAGAAATCGTTGCCTTTCGTTCACGAGCCCGTTGCACCTTCATATTCTCAAACCAAAGCGAAGCGGCCTTGGTGAGTTTCAAGCTCGCGATCTTATAAGCCTTCTCATCATTGTACTCCTTGGTCTCGAAGATCCTATCCATCAGTTGGATCCATTCGACGTAGTCATCCGGGTCAGTGGAGCCGTTGAATTCGGGGATGTCAATCTCAACGTCCTGGAAATCGTCACGAGGGGGTTGATCATGCACATTCCGACGAATTCGGTTCGAGGAGAGCCTCTAGCATCGTCACTCGACTCAAAGTTTGGAGGAGGACGGATAGGGCTTTGTGCACGCCTCCGACGTTCAACTTGTGGTTGCCCTTGACGTTGCACCGTCAAATTGTTCATCTGTGCCGCAATCTCCAGAAGAGTCCGCTCGATGTTAGCGTTACGATTCACAAGGGAAGTGAACCTCTCATCCATAGTGGCGAGTCGGTCCTCAATTCCTCGGACTCTAGGATTTCTCCGGTGGCTAGGTTCCTCTCGATCGGAATCATCGTGACCATCCAAATCGAGGGAAGGGTATGGGACGGTTTGTGTTTGGGATATTTTGTGGAGTTTGGTGGTCTTCTTGTAGTTGGCTTGTGTTTGGCTAAGGGTTCTTTGTGTTTTCCTCACTTGGGCATTTTATCGAACACCTTGTGGGAACAAATTTCCAACTCTTCCTCAAGGCTCCAATATGCATCAAAATCAACAAACACAATAGCAATAAAAATTTCTCCAACACACTTGGAGTCACAAGGGATGGGGATCACCAATATACAATCAAATCCAACAAAAGACAACTCTACTAGTAATGAACAATGGAGGAATGAACAAAAACTCAAGCTACTGCAAACCTTGAGCTCTGATACCAAATGGACCGTGGCACGGTGGGAGAGATTGAAGACAAAGCTTGAGTTGTTGTTGTAGAAGAGATGAGAGAAATCCATAAGCAATAGAATAAGGGGAAAAAGATGAACATCTCAATCACCCATGCTTGAACTTCTCAACAATAGCCTTGAACTTGAATAATAACAAGAATAATAACCAAAATCAACCAATATCAATAACCTTGAACACCAAAGGGATTGGATATGACCTTGGATAAAGGAGATTCCACCACCAAAGCCTAACACCCCACCATGATCATCATAAAGGAAGAATCCACCAAATGATCAATAAAGGAATGACTAGAAACACCACCATTAATCAATGGATAAAGTAATCTAGATTTTGAGAGAAAACTTAGGGAAACCCTAACCAATGCATAAGCATGTTCATAATCATCAAAAGTTGCCTTGGAAAATGTGCTAAACAAGTATTTATACTAATAACAAAACTCAGCGTTTTAAGCCAAACAAAACATGCAAAAACAGTTTCGTCGCGGGCGCTGCGCCAGTTGGTCGCGGGCGTTACCAGAGCGAATCTCCAGGCGATTCATCGGGTGCGCGATCGTAGCGGGCGCTACGCTGAGTCGTCACGGGCGTGACGCATTTCTTCCCCAATTTCCCTAAAATGCTGTGGCAGGTCACGGGCGTTACTCGGCAGTCATCACGGGCGTGACGACCTGGGCAGTTTTTCTGCCGTCTTCAAATGTGCATAACTTCTTCATCCGAACTTCGTTTTAGGCTCATAAGATATCGTTGGAAAGCTTTGGGTGTGTACTTCAAGCTCCTCGAATTTGAGATCCATTGAAGTTGTATTGAAGGAGTTATGACCCAAATAGTGAAGGCACACGTATTTAGAACCTTTGATCGCTTTCCCCCTTGCAAGTTATTAACTTGGGTTACTTCTGAGACTTGATACCACCTCGCCCTTCATTCCCGGGACGACCTAATCCGGTCCCCAGGCCTCCAAGGTCATTGACAAGTCCCGAGTCTCCCCTTACTCCAACACGGATGGCTCGCCGAGGCCACGATAGTGTGATGCTCACCACCCCGCCTTTTGTAAAGATGTAACGATTCCTGAAAACGAGTGGGTGAACGGTTTTAGTCCGGTGATGACGGGTCGGGATTTCATCCACCTTATCTTTAACCGCAATCCTGGCTATAAAAGCTTAGCACCGAACCCGATACTGAACCCAATACGGTTCACCATGACCGTGGCCACGGTCTCCCTATGTCCTGCGCGTGTTTTCGGCTTGAAGTGCTGCGTTTTGGCCAACAGTTTTGCCTTGTATATATACTTCTAGTTGACGATTTCTTAGGGGGCATCTAGGGATAGACTTAGACAATTTTTCCAGCAGGTAATTAGGGATTTTAGAGAGAGATTAGAGGCACATTAGAGAGAGGTTTATTCTAGGGTTTGTGGTTATTGAAGATTTGGGGATTCAATCAATTGAAAGATTGTTGGATCATCTTTTTATTGCTTTCTATTGTTCATCTACAGCATTTTGATAAGTATTCTTCTCCCTTAACTCTTTTATTAATTACTTTGCTAATTACTTTGGTTCTTCTTAATTTCTTTGCTTGCTATTTCATTGTTCTTGCTTGTTTGTGGGTGGTTGATGTTAGAAATCATGTTTAGGTTTGGTTTGGATGTTGTTAGATTAGTTTTTATTATGATTCGTGGCTAGAAACCCTATGGGTTAGGGGGTAATTAAGGGTGTGAATGGGTGATTAGGTTTGGGTTAGCAATATTAGTGAGTAACTAGTTAGGAAATCAATTTCCCAACTTTATCCTTCCCTCAAGTGGGATGTATTTGGGTGCGAAAATATCCCGAATACATCCAATGCTTGTTGGTCTTCGTAGGAACTGGGATAGTTAGTATTCTAGTTTGTGAACGCGAATAGAAACTAACTAGGAAATTCTGTTCCGTCAACTTCCCCGGGTCTGTCTATGGACTTTGGGGAAGTTAATTCGGATTATTCTTGTAAGTGGAAGCCCGGTGGGTATTTTCTAACGGAGTTACCATTTGATTTCCCCTTCTTGGTACTCCCTTGTTGCAAAACCCATTTTCTTATCCCCGTTTGCATCCCGAAAAGCCTCCGAAGCCCATTTTCCATTCCTTGACCCACCTTAATTAGATTTCTTTGTTGCGTTGTGACCTTTTCAAACCGATATGCTTACCTTAGCAATCTCGACCCGACCATTGATCTAGTTCCTTTGACCAAGGCCGCCAGCTCCCTGAGAGAGAGAACGACAATACCGAGGTTCTACAAACCACGTTACACAAAATGGCGCCGTTGCCGGGGAGCCAACGCCCCTAGTTTTAGTTGCTTGGTCTTTGGTTAATTGAGTTTGCTTTCACGCTATAAATTAGTTTGTGCTAATCCCGATGAATTTGATGCTTCTATTGGTTCTTGTTGGTGCATGTAGGTATGCCCTAATGTTCTACCGAGCATCGTAGGAGGCCTCGAGTCCAATGGGTGAAGTCCAAGCTGATTCACCCCGTACTCTTCTCTCATATGCCGTTTCATTTTCGAGTACGGGAGGCAACCCGATCATCTTACCACCATTACCACCTGATGCTGTGTTCCAGTTTAAGCTGCACTTACTTGAAGTCTTCGAAAGCAATTCGTTTCATGGGCACGATGCTTCTGGAAGTGCCATTGCTCATATTGATAAATTCGAAGACCGGATTAGCTTTATTCACATTCCAAAGATATCATCAGAATATTTGAAGTTGAAATTCTTTCCTCTCACTCTTGGGGGGAAAGCAAAGATATGGCTACAAACATGTCCGCCTGGTTTTTGTTCTTCATGGGAGGCACTCAAAGGAGATTTTCTTCACCGTTTCTTTCTAGCGAAGGAGACACACCGACTTCGAGCAGAAATTCTAAGTTTCAAGCAAGGGCTGGGAGAAAGTCTTTTCGACGCTTGGGGGAGATTAAAGAGTCTTCAACGACAATGCCCTCATCACAACTTACCGGATTGGATGTTACTTCAACATTTCTATCATGGGCTCCGTGGTCCTCTTAGAGAATATATTGATATTGCGTCCGGAGGGATGTTCCTAAAGAAGACTGCGGGGGAAGCCAATATTTTTATTCATGAGTTGTCTCAGAGTAGGCCTAGTTGGGGAGGTAGCCAAAATTCAGGAAATGGGGATGATTCTTTGGAACACAACCCCACTATCAAGCTTCTAATGGCTACCGTCCTTGATTTACAAAAGAAGATGGTGAATGATGGAGTTTCCAACCAGTTGAATTTAGCCTGAGGTATGCAAGCCATTGCATCCATTTCCACCCCATATCTCGAGCATCGATGTGTGGAGTATCGTCAAGTGGGACATATGAATGTCGTTTATTCCAACCAACTTTATTCCCATTCTCATGAGGATTATGGTCCTCGTTATACTACATTTGTCAATCCTACATTTGATCCTGTTTCTCACGTCTATGACCATCATGCATGCTTTCAAGAAGAGTTTTCGCCTCAACCCACCTCACAACCTCAATTTTCTCAAGCCACCCAACCTTCACCGACTCCAATGGTACAAGTAAATTCTATCAATCTAGGGAGTGGGGAAAAGGTTGATGAGTTTTCTTGGGTAGAGGATATCGTTTTGGAGGAAAAAGTAAAGAATGAGATGGAGATGAACGTTGAGGAGAGAGTTGTGGTTGAGGAAGCTAAGGTTGAAGAAGAGAGGGTGTTGGATGAGGAAAAGGAGGAAGAACAACAAAGAGAAGAGATTTTGGGAGGAAATATCCATGAATGCTCCGAAGAGCGATTTGATTCCCACCAGATGCAAATTCCTCTTCCAGATTGGTTGATTCAACACTTGATTGATGAAGGACATATTGAATCAAAGTTTAATGTCCCTACTGAGACACCTTTTTTAATGCCACCTTGTGTTGAAGTCAATTCAGTGACCACAGTTGTTCATGAGCATCAAGAGGAAGTTTATATTCTTGAAGTGGAGCCCGATAATGAGAAAGACAACAATCATCCAAGGGCCTTATGTTCCGAACCCGAGGCTATTGAAGATACATCTGTTGATGATTCTCTCAAGATTGTTCCATTAAGAAGGGAGATCTCATTGGATGAAGTTTATAATGAGGACATAGAGATCGAGAAGATTGTTCCCAAGTGTCTGAATCTTGGAGAACCACTTGAGGAAAGGCCTAAGTTACTTCTTCATCCCCATCACCAAATCAAACCACCGGAGGAGACTCTGGTTCTATTTGCGGAGGTGATGAGGAGGTGTTGGAAAAGGAGGAGGAAGAGACATTGGATGAAATCGAAGACATTATCCCCTCTTCCCCGCTCATGGTCAACCAAACGACCGGAGGGACAACTCAATTTGAGGTTGTCCAAAAATGGTAGGAGGCGTTGGAAGAGAAGAAGGAAACGTTGGTGGAGAAAGCCGAAGGAGATGCTACCCGGATATCCTAGGCGGATGATTAGGCTACTGGAAGAGTGTCCCATGTCATTCATGAACCTCCTTGAGAATCATGGGAAAAAGAGGAGGAGAAACAGGTGGAAAAGATTGATGATGTTTTTGGTTTGTGTCCCGAGGATTCCAAGAATCAAGTAAGTATTTAGGTCAAGCTAAGGACCTAAAACAAGCACTATGTGGGAGGTAACCCATACTTTCTTTTCGATAAATTTCTATTCCTTTCTTTATTAGTTTCTTTTTCTTGTTTCTAATCTTGCATGCGAATCTTACGAGCCGTGCTTGTTTTTACTTGAAAATCCTAACCTTTTGCTCGATTATCATGGATCGCGGATTGAGTAATCATTTGTTTTGAAGAACTCGAGGTAATATCTCTCCGATCTTCTCTTTTTGAGTTGAATATCCTGTGATCCTTTTTGCATGCTTGATTTTTGTTTTGGGTGGCGAACCCCTTTGAGTGTTTGTGTTGGGATATATTGTTGTTGGAGTCGTATGGGCTCGGGTCGCCACCATTTCTTCTTGCTAGTTGTTTGTGTTTTGTCGGTTCTCTACACTTTTCATGTGACACCTTCCCACAATGAGGACATTGTGGAGTTTTAAGTGTGGGGGGGTGATATTCTGTTTCAAGGGTAGATCACCTAGTAGTTTTGTTTTTTGTTTTCTTAGTTTTTGCATAAAATTTGAAAAAAATTTGTGTGAAAAGGAGAAAAAAGGGAGTGAAAACCTTTTCGTTTTTCTTTTTGTCTTGTTTTTGTTTTGCTTTGTTTGCTGGATCTCATTTTCGGAGTTGAGAAGTCGTTCTTAAACTTCTTTAAAAGTAACCGGTTGGAGCATTTTCGACCCTAATTCGGGTTCTAGTCGAGATTTACCTTTAATAGACTCCCTTCATTAAGTGTCTAGTGAGACCCCCGTTCCTTTCTCCTTTTGTTGCAACCGGGAGGTTCTAAGAGCTTGTGTCCGGGTTTGTTTTTTTTCTCGTTTAGCAAAAGCAAAAAAGTGCAAAAAGAAAAGAAAAGAAAGAAAAGCTCTCTTAAGATATAATAACCTGAATAAGTGGAGCGTGTCGCTGAAGACATTAACCACCCACACTTAGCCAACCTACACGGGCCCGGTATTCGTGGTACGGCGTTGGATACCCCTTAACCCTCCTTCCATATCGCTTTGCGACGGAGAGGCGAATGGAAAAGACCGTGTTGGGAGGGTATACCCCTTATATGGGCCGTCCAACTCCTGAAAGTAAGGCTAATACCGACTTTTAAAAACCAAAAAGAAAAAAAAAAGAGAAAAAGAAAAAGAAAAGCAATTTTCGTTGGTAATTCCAACTCAAAAAGAAAGAAATGAAAAAGTTTTTGCTTCTTAAAAGAGTGGGGCCTCCCCTTGCATCACCTACGGCCTTCACCAAGCCAAGGGCGACCAAATGCGAGGGAGGGCAACGCTTCTCTTAGTTGTTTCGTTATTTTCAAATTCGGACGCGAGTTTTTAGAGTCTCTTGGTTCCCGTTAAAACCTTTTTGTGCTTTTGGCATGTGGGGTTTCGCTTGGTACAAAGTGTAGGGAGTTGAAGATCGACCTTTATCCGAGTTTGGTGTTGTGAGGTGCTCCTAACGGTTACTTTGGGAGGTTTAATCACGTTTTCTTTGTTTGGATTGCGAGATCTTGTGAATCAAAGCCTTTGTTTTTCTTTCCTTTTGTTTTCTTCGGTGTTGTTTTCACCTTCCCTCTCTCTTTTTTCTTTGGCTTTTGTGGGTACAGCCGCTACAAACCCTCACGAGTCCATCTCGTCCACCCGGGCTGTTGGAGGGTTCAAAGGGCTTGGTGCATACTCTAAATGCACTCGTTTCCTCCCACGACAGAGGAATTGGTGTTTAGTTTTCATATCTGTTTTGTTTTGTTTTGCTCGGGACGAGCAAAAGTATAAGTGTGGGGGGGTGTTTAGACCCAATTTTGTGTCTAAATACCGCCTAAATCCTTAGGCTTTTAACTCGTTTCGTGGTTTAATTTCATAGCTTTTAATGTATTTTTGGTTATTTTGTAGATCTTGGAGTTTTCGCCGAAAATGCAGCAAAACAGGCCTTTTTATAGCTTTCTTGGTGATTTCCCGAGCCGAGCCGGACCGGAAACCGAGGCGGAGTCGACCCGCGGCCACACTCCCAACCTTTGGTGCCAATTAGTGAAGTAACGCATGCTACGACCTTCGGATCGAGCGTTACATGCTTCGGAAAGAAGGAACCATATGCCGAGATAGACCGTGGCCACGGTCATGTTGACCGTAGCCACGGTGAGATTGAAGCCAAGCCTAAGGAAGGAGGGAGTGGAAGCCGAGATAGACCGTGGCCACGGTCAAGTTGACCGAAGCCACGGTGGGTTCATGATTTGTCTAAGGGAAAAGAAGTGGCCGAGCAATACCGTGGCCACGGTCTTGGGAGACCGTAGCCACGACGGTGCGAAGGAGCGAAAACTTGTTTGCCCTCAATCGCCATACAGTTTTGCTGGACAGAACGAGACCGTGACCACGGTCTCCTTGACCGTGGCCACGATCTTCCTATGTCCTGCGCGTGTTTTCGGCTTGAAGTGCTGCATTTTGGCTAACAGTTTTGCCTTGTATATATACTTCTTGTTGACGATTTCTTAGGGGGAATCTAGGGATAGACTTAGACAATTTTTCCAGCTGGTAATTAGAGATTTTAGAGAAAGATTAGAGGGAGATTAGAGAGAGATTTATTCTAGGGTTTGTGGTTATTGAAGATTTGGGTATTCAATCAATTGAAAGATTGTTGGATCATCATTTTATTGCTTTCTATTGTTCATCTACAGCATTTTGATAAGTATTCACTTCCCTTAACTCTTTTATTAATTACTTTGCTAATTACTTTGCTTCTTCTTAATTGCTTTGCTTGCTATTTCATTGTTCTTGCTTGTTTATGGTTATTTGATGTTAGAAATCATGTTTAGGTTTGGTTTGGATGTTGTTAGCTTAGTTTTTATCATGATTAGTGGCTAGAAACCTTATGGGTTAGGGGGTAATTAAGAGTGTGAATGGGTGATTAGGTTTGGATTAGCAATATTAGTGATTAACTAGTTCGGAAATCAATTTCCCAACCCTATCCTTCCCTCAAGTGGGATGTATTTGGGTGCGAAAACATCCCGAATACATCCAATGCTTGTTGGAAGGTAGGAATTTGGATAGTTAGTATTCTAGTTCGTGAACGCGAATAGAAACTAACTAGGAAATTCCGCTCCGTCAACTTCCCTGGGTCTGTCTATGGACTTTGGGGAAGTTAATCCGGACTATCCTTGAAAGTGGATGCCCGGTGGGTATTTTCTTACGGAGTTACCATTTGATTTCCCCTTCTTGTTACTCCCTTGTTGCAAAACCCATTTTGTTATCCCCGTTTGCATCCCGAAAAGCCTCCGAAGCCCATTTTCCATTCCTTGACCGACCTTAGATTTCTTTGTTGCGTTGTGACCTTTTCAAACTGATATCCTTACCTTAGCAATCTCGACCCGACCATTGACCTAGTTCCTTTAACCAAGGCCGCCAGCTCCCTGAGAGAGAACGACAATACCGAGGTCCTACAAACCACGTTACAGTACATCAGCCTGGCGGCTGAAGCCCGTTTTCTTTATTATACCCTGTTCGTACCATCCTTCCCCGGGGTACAAACAAGGAAACCATAAATGAAGCCTCCGCCATTTTTATCCTGAACGTCCTCAACAATCGTCATCCTGACATTGGAGAACTAGTTGTTCAACACTTCCTAAAAGTTGCTGCCTCTCCTTTTGGCCCCCTCCCCTATGGGAACCTGCTCACAAAGATCTTTCGCCATTGTAATGTTCCCCTTTACAATGCTGACATGTCCTCTTTCAATTTACCCACAATTGGTCCTTCACTCCTCATCTCCCTTGGGTACCAACAGCAACCAAATGGCTCCTGGCTTCATCTCGATGAGGTCAAAGCTGCAGAAGCCTCCAGCTCGGCTGCTGCCACAAAAGATGCCTCCAATGCCCTTCAGACTCATCTCTCCAACATCAACTCTGCTGTTGAGGCCCTTCACCAGGAGGTTCGTCACCTGCAACAGGAGGTAAAGGTCCTTTCTGAGGCACGTTCTGCACTGATCGAGCCAGTCTCTCTTTTGAAGGATGTTGCTCTAGCAGGTATGCAGGCTCCCCCAAGCACCCCCACTCCAAGCTCTGCCAATGTTGTTCTCGACTCTACCCCCGCAGATCCCCAGTCCTAAATCTTTTTTCTTCTGTCTCTATTTTGAACAATTTATTTTTTGCCAAACATTCCTCCTGTTTCCTTTTTGCTTGAAAGCCAAAAAGAGGGAGATGATCTTTGCATAGTATGATAGCCTTTCTTATGGCTTTGCATCAGGGACTGTACAAACAAACTAAACTATCTTTTGCTATATCCCTGTATGAATGATCTATTTGTGTTATATATGCTGCACATACTATGCTTGTATCTAGTTTTTGTCTTTCACTCAAAAAGGGGGAGATTGAAGAACCCCTTTCAAAACAGAGCAAAGGACGTTCACTCACCGCACAACAAGGACGTCTTCGACAAACACCCTGAAGGACATTGACACTGCTCAATAGGTTTTAAAGTGAAAGACAAATGACGACACTTAATCAGGGAAGTTGTTCTTTTTAGCAAGAATCTCTTTTTCCCTTTATTGTCGTCTAAACTAAACTAATGGATTTTGTAACAACCCGCCCCAAAATCACGATTAATTAAGTACTAATTACCGTAATTACTTAAATTGCGTATAAATTTTTCGCGTTTACTTCTAATTATTTATTTTATCGGTGTCAAGTCTCGTGCAGGAGATGGCAAAGAATATCAAGTTACGGGTTTATAAACCTTTAAGTTACTCTATTTACTCGTTAAAGTGATTTATATCGAGTTTTACCGTTTACGTTATTTCTTTAACCGGAAAGAGTTTAATTATTTCACTTCTTAATGTTTATATTTTATTATCCAAACTTTAATTTATTTTATTTGGATTATGTTTATTTTATTTTAGTACAAGTAATATTTATATTCCATTCATTTAATTTTATTAGTTCAAGTCCTATTTTATTTTAACCCAATTGCTACCGATTAATTTTATTCCGCACAACTAATTATTATTTGAACCTAGCACTTCTCTAATTATGTTGCTAAAGTAAAGTTTCAGATTTCATTGAGTTTAATTAGTGGTTAATTAAGGGGAGGGAGTATATATTATGTTATGTGGGTATTAGTGAACCCATGTCTTATCAATTCAAATCAAACCCACACCCAAGCTCTTTCTCTCTCTACACTCCATCCCCCTCTCTGCTTCTGCCGTGGCACTCCCAGCAGCCGCCGGCCACTTTTCCGGCCATTTTCCGGCCAGCCGCCGCCAGCCACGGCCACCGTGCACCGCCCCCTTCCTCTCTCTTGTGTTTTCATCCATTTTTAACCTCAAAGGTAACCTCTCAAAACCCCCAATTTCAAATTCTCTAAACCCTAATCTGAAAATCTATGTTTTATATATGTTTCTTTTGTAATTTCCATCTCTTTTACTCTCTTTATTCATGAATTCAAGTATATAATTGTATTGGTTAAGTTAGGGTTAAGTTTTGAAGTACATGCATGTTGATTTCTAAGTGTTTTGTGAGGTTTAGAGTTGAATTCGTGGTGGATGATGAATTAGTGTTGATGCATGTGAATTTCTTGAGAGATTCTTAGTATATAAGGGCTGAGTTTATGTTTTAAGATTATGAATTAAGTGTTATTATGTTTAATTTGGGTGAATTGGTGAGGTTTTGATGCAAGAGTTCAAGAATATGTTTTTTATGTTGAGTTTATGTTTAATCCATGGATGCATGTGGTTTTTAAGGCCTTTGATGAGTTGATTTTTCAAGGTTTATATTCTGGAAATATAGTGGATTAAAGTTTAAGTGAGATTTGGTTATGTTTGGTATAATTAAGGGAGAAAAATCCAATTAAAGACTGAATTATGGGTGATTAAAGTTTCTGTTTAGTTTCTGGAAATTTACAGAGGTATGAAAGTGGGATTTTTGCCCAGATTTTTACTCCATTTGATAGCTTAAGGTGTTAGCAAACCATAGGCTTTGGAATTTCTAATTTCCGACATGTATAGCCCGAGTTACGACCAAAACCGTAACCTCACGATTTTATATACGAACTCTGAGTCAGTGTTTTGAGGGCTGTTTTTCGTCCCTTTGGAGACCTCTTTGGTTTTTATGGTAAACATGAAAGTTTTAGGCCTCTTTGCAAGCTTTTCGGAAAGGTATGGTTCATCGTCATACGATATCGGGAGTGTGAGTTACGATCCCGGGAAACCGGGCTGTCCAGAACACCATTCTGCTCAAGTTAACCTTTGAAATTAATGTCTTTTGGGCCTCAAATCAACCCAATAAGGGGTTCTAGGTATAAATGGATCGTGGTTATAAATTGTCATTATAGAGTTATGTGTTTGAGGCTAAGAGTACCAATTTGGAGTCCTAAGTAAGTCTTAAGAATACCTTTCAAGAGCTAGTATGTTTAAGTAATGTATCGTGACTCTCATATTTCTTTAAGTATCATGTTCAATATCTTTACTCTAGCTAAAAGTTCCTTCTAGCTTGATAACCTCCAATGTCTAAATTCAATTCATTCCTCATTCCATAATTCATTAATCCAAGCTTGCTTTTATTCACATTTGGACGTGTATATCTTGCTCCATTTCGCCATTTCACTCGATATCGTATTATCAAACCATATTTGAACTCGTTATCTCGCATCCTAGCTTCCAATTTATAATTACCCTATTCATCGTCAATTCAAGCTAATTGTCCTAAGTTCAAGCCCTTTTATTTGAATCACCTTCTACGTCATATTTCTCGTGATTTTCCGACCCGAAAACTTCAAAGTTTTATGTGCACAGCTTCTGTCCGGGCCCATTTTGGGGCCCTTCCACTCATTTTTAGCTTCTGGTTCTGTTGACAAAGTTGTAGATTATGTTTTTTTCCTATTCCGAAATGTACTCTTTTACTTCGTTTCAATTTTCCTAACTCAAGTTATGCTTTAAACTCTATTTTACTAAACCTGATTTTTACTCCTGAAGTTATTTCATTATATTACTAAGTTTCTAAACTTATGAGTCTAATTTAGAACCCTATTCGGTTCTTCATTTCTATTTATTCTCATCTTAGTTGACAAACTTCCAAAGCCATCTCCAAGCCGAGCTGCATCTTAAGATCTTTAGCGTCCCAAGGTACGCAAATTGTCCAGCTTTTACGATCTAAGTTATATTCATGATTCATTCAATTTATGACAAGTCAAGCTTTATGTTTTATGATATCATTATGTTCGAAAGTGGACTCATTTTATGTATTCTATGTTTATGTTTTAGCCAGTTACGTGAAGTGCTAGCCTTTTAGATGCTCCTGATTAGAGTGTCCTAGACTGCTGTCGATCACAGTGGCGAATCACCCAATCCAAATCTAGATCGATTTGGGCATGCGCGTGTGTGAGGTGCTTCCACCGATCATAAGGGTTCCACGTATTTTTCTATATACCTCTATTCTATGTTATTCACGTTTATGTTTTATGCACATCATTGCAAGTTATCGTTTTATCCCCTTTTCCCGTTTTCAAAATGAATTTAAATGCCGGCACTAAAACCGTTTTTGAACGGTTTACGTGCTGGAGGTTTACGTGCTGAGTGTTTCCCCACTCACTTTTGCGATGTTTTATGGTTTTGTTTTTAGGAGGCTCGAGCTCCCAAGGCAAGGACAAGTCGGTTCCAAAGTAAGTTGGGCTCTCGAGGTAGTTCTCTAAGGAAATCACCGGTTAGCAAGGGCGAGCAGGATTTTGGAAGTCGTTTAAGTTGTTAAGCTATGTTTAAGTTTATGTAGTTTATCCAAAGGTTGTATAAGTTTTATATATGAAGGTTTTTAATCTAGTAAGTTATCTTGTGGTTTTGGAAGTTTTTTTAGTGTTGTTGCCTCGTCTCTTTTGGGAGACGGCGGTAATGCCTCGACCTAAGGTGTTCCGCTGCGCTAATCACAGGTTTGGGATTCTAAGTATAGTCTTAATCTTGTGATTAAGGTTGGGGCGTTACAGTTGTGGTATCAGAGCCGAAGTTTGATTAAGTATTTGGGGATTTTGGAATTTCTTAAGTCATGGATCCTAGTTTAAGGAGAAAGATAGGCATGTGAGTATAAGCCTCTCTATGGGTAGTATAAGTATGATAAGTGATATGTTGGGAATTGTTGATGAGCATGATGCTCTAAATATTGGTTTATGATGTAAATTGTTCTCCTTTGCAGGTTTTCAAGATTATGTAAATTTGGGAATAGCTCTAATTATAGGGGAAGTGCTGCCGAATTTCTCCCAGAATTTTAAGAAAGTTTTTAGTCCAAATCTTTAAGGGGAAGATTTAGGTGAATTGAGTTAAGCCTAGTAATTTATGCAAGTGAAGTTAATGAATATAGTGGAAAATTGTGAAGTTTGCCAAAGCACCTCATCGAAAGTCTTTGAAAGTTATTGAAAAGATTATAAAGCGAGTCCCAAGTGGGACTGGTATACGATGAGATAAGTTCTAAACGTTAGTATGGATTAAAAGTTTTAAGGAAGCCCAAAAAGGGAATAAATTTATGAGGTCTAGAATTGTTAAGCAAGCCTAGGGCAAATTCAAAAGATAAAATGAGAGCTTCTTAAATCGCTCATAAGAGGTTAACTTGGTTGAGTCTCGAACCTCGTCACAAATTTGTTTCTTTTATTGCAAATAACCCGTTCATTTTGGCCATGATAAGATTTTAAAATCTTGCATTGTACTTTGTGTATGGTATAGATGGATAACGACGGTAACCCCCCTCCCAAATCCATTCGCGATGTTCATGGACCCCGCCACCAACGTTCAAGCCCATCTTAAGGCTTTACAAGATGTCCTCGACGCACATTGCGCTGCAAATCCCAAGTCCGAATATCACGACGACATTTACCGGGCACGATGCCTTCTAGCGACTCTTCCCCACGAGAGCCCGTGGGATGATATCCGGGACAGGTACCGTCAACTGCTTATACGTGGAGAACCCAGACGCCACGCATGGTGCCTCAACTATGTAGGGGCTTGGAACCAGATCGTGATGGAGATAATGATCACGCAAGCCGCGCAATCTTTGAGTCTTCACGTCAGTAAGTTAGGACCCTATCTTCATGAGGTGCTAGGACTACCGGCGCCTGCCAGCGCGGGGAAAGCACCAGCTCATGTGTTCGCTCCCCCGGCGGATGAAGTCCGTCTACACTTTTCACCGCATCGGGACGTCCAATTGTTCCGAATCTATCGTCTCATGGGGAGACTACGCCTACCGCCCGAATTGCCGGAAAAGAAGAAGAAGATCCTAGCATGGATCTAGACCCAGACGAGGTGCGCCCCGAACCAAAACAAATCAAAGAATGCGCGCAGAACGTCTACACATGCCGCCCCGGTGGAGAACGACTTTGATTGGACCACTTTGGGGCCAATGATTCGGCATACCAAACGCAAGAGCGTTCGTCCTCGACGGCTTCGACGTGTGGAAGAGGCTAGGGATCTAGAACAAGAAGGGTCCCATTCTCATGTTTAGCAGTAGTCGTCGATATTTGACTTTTGTGCAGGTTTAGCAAGGAGCTGACCATAGGTGTAGGCTAGATGACTGTAAGTATATTGTGGGTGACTAGGTTTTTGCTTTTGAGTCACCAATGTAACTAATCAGACTATGCTTATTTTTGTAATCTCCCTACGATTATTTTGTGGAAGGGAGCCTGGGTTTGTAATTCAAGGGGGAATGGAGTACATGATGTTTTGGAATTTTTCTCATGTATTGGGATTGGAAATGGAGATGAAAACTCTATGACAACAAAAAGGGGAATCGTTTTCTTTATTTATGAATATGGATGGATGTTGTGGTATTTGTGGATTTATACGTATTGTGGATTCTGCAATTTACAATATATTGGGATTATGAGAATTCTTTTGAGATTTTAATTATGCATGTATATATGTCTATGGATGATACCTAGGATTTGACCAAGGAATCAAGGTTCTAAGAGGGAGCATTTGACTAAAATCTGAGTTTTCTTTCAAAAAGGGCTGAAAAAGGGGGGGGGGATAATGTTAAGCTATGTGGGTAATATGACTTCACAAAGAAACAAAGGCCCTATGAAGGAACACCGGATCAGAATTTGAACTTCTATGAAAAAAAATTATAAAGGAGGAAACAGTGTTGAGAAAAATTCAGTAACCCTATTCACCCCCCTTGGGTTCTTTCAATTTTGTATCAACCATCAAGATAAAACCTTAGTATGTTTCAAAAAAAAAAATTCAGTAATTACACGTTAAAAAAACACGTTTATTGTGAAAATCTTTCATTGGATGCGAGCCAATTATTGCACTTCATTAAGAAATTAGTAGTACGTTTGTTCTATCGAAGTTTTCTTTTATAAATAAAATTGTTAAAATTTAAATTTATATTAGATTATAAAAGGTAGAATTTGACTTTTGTTATAATTTTGGTTGTAATTGCAATAAATAAGACAAGAAATTAAGAGAATAGAAAATATTAAGAAGAGAAAATGGGAGAGAATAAGGGAGATGGATGTGTTTTATTGTTCTTATTACATGGCTATTTATAGAGATAGCAAATTTAGGCTCCAAGCCATAATAACATAAAATAATGCAATTTAGCACATGAAAAATGATATTCATAAATAATATTTCATAACAATCCCCCTTGAATATCCATTTTTCAAAAGAATACACCTCGTTAAAACCTTACTAGGAAAAACCCATTGGGAAAAACTAGAGTTGGCTAATAGGTCAGGTCGAGTCGGGTTCGTGTTCGTGTCAAACTTAAACGGGTTCAAAATCATTTGACCTAAACCTAACCCATTTATTAAACGAGTTGGAAATTGAAACCGTTTACCGTTTAAATTTTAAATGGGTTGACCTTATTTTGACCTGTTTACCCGTTTAAGTAAACGTGTTAAAATAAATTTACCAATTTACCCGTTTGACCATTAACTCATTTGTACAAAAAAACTCATTGTGGGATCGAAATAATGACATATCATACTCAACAGTTTGCGTGGTAATATAATTCGAGTTCTATATAAAGAGATGTCTTTTAATTCACAGTCAAATATGAATATAAGTTAAAATTACAAGTCTTACGTATGTTTCAAAGAGTATAACTGTAACTTTCACCTAAGTTTATTGATAAACGGTATAATTGGGTAACAATTATCAAGCAAACGACTTGACCCTTTTAACATGCCTAATTAAACGGGTTAAGTAGGTGTTTTTTCGTGTCGAAAATCCTGACCTGAAACTAACTCATTTAATTAAACGGGTTTACCGTGTCAACCCATTTAATTAAACGGGTTGAAAATCTCTATCTAAACCCGTTTAGTATCGTGTTAGGTTCAGGTCGGTAATCGTGTTGTGTCAGCTTTTCCCATCTCTAGGAAAAACCCTAGTGAAGAAAAAAGAGTACATAATTCTCGATACACCAATATATGCTGCCTCATTAAAAACTTTTCAAGGAAAACCCAATCGGATAAAACCTCAGATAAGGGAAAAAACGTACAACGCGTATAACCTCCCCCTGGTAAGAGCATCAGCAAAACATCTCTGAGACGACGCAACCCGATTTTACTGACTAACTTCTCAAAAGTTGCAGTTGGAAGAGACTTGGTAAATAAATCCGCCAAATTCTCACTAGAAAGGATTTGTTGAACATTAATCTCAATTTTCTCTTGTAGATCATGAGTGACAAAGAACTTCGGTGAGATATGCTTTGTTCTATCACCTTTGATATATCCTGCTTATCCTCATATAAAATTGCGGGAATATCCTTACCCGAAGATAAACCACAAGATCCCCGTATGTGTTGGATTACAGGTCTTAACCAAAAACATTCTCTGCTAACCTCATGAATTGCCAAAATTTCAACATTGAATGGCAATTCCACCATAAGTAAACACATAGCGATCAAGTGTTTATGGGGATCAGATAAGTATCTGACATCAGTATAGCCAGCCAAATATGCTTTTACTTCATGAGGATAAAATATATCATATCAATTATACCTCGAAGATACTGAAATGATGTATAATTAATGAGATACATCAATGCTCAAATAGCATTTAAATATGGTACAATGCTAAAATAGCATTTAAATATGGTACTTCAAGACTCATATTGGTATTTCAGGAACCATAACAGTACTTCAGGACTTAAACATGGTACATACAAAGTCAAATATGATACTTCAGGTCCGATATATAGTACTTTTAGACCTAGATACGGTACTTCAGGGCTGATATATAGTACTTCTGGACTTAGATATGGTACTTCAAGACCATAAAGTTTTTCATCATCCTTTCATGGTCTAAAAAGGAAGAAGACTCATCATCATTTACTGGTGTGCATAGTCTATGTAGAACCTTTTATCACACTTGCTTCAAGACTCGACTGATGCACAAAAAATCATCCCCAATTTGTTCAATCTTGTAAATCAAGACAACATGTGCTTTTGCAATTGTCTTTCATTTCAAAACTCTTTCTTTAAGGAGACTGCAATGAGATTCTTCAGGAGTCCAAAACTTGGTTTTACCAAAACCTTTTATCTCAAAATAAGCAATATATTGCTTTTGGAATCTCTTCTAGAGTTTGGATATCATTTAGATTGTTTGATACTTTCTTTGATTATACAACATGCGTCTATATTGTATAAATTCATAAGTATCTACTCAATTTCACTGAGTAATTCTCTCGAGAGTTTCAATATGTGCTTCAAGCACCATTTAAATCCTTCAGGGATTTTCATATAAATATCTTTATCAAATTTTTCATG
This sequence comes from Portulaca oleracea, assembly GCA_029582165.1. Lineage (NCBI taxonomy): Eukaryota > Viridiplantae > Streptophyta > Magnoliopsida > Caryophyllales > Portulacaceae > Portulaca > Portulaca oleracea. The sequence goes on from CM055885.1 coordinate 24,092,909, forward strand.
AGCTATAGCAACACTTGAATCTTACAGGTTTTACACCTGTTAGTTTACAGACTGTGGGTCTGATACTTTCCCTTTTGTAAGGGAATCGAATTTTGCATTAATAACATCTTTCCATTCTGGCCAATTATTTGTTTGTTTGCATTCCTCAACAAACCTTGGCTCATGATCCTCATTTTCATTCATGATATTCAGTGCTACATTATATGAAACACTGCATTGACATCGATTTCACTTCGGTTCCATCTTATACCAGTCATGACATAATTGATTGAAATCTCATCATTATTGCAATTTTCAAGTACCTGAGTTTATGGTGCAACTTCCACATTTGTCATGTCTGGGGACTCTTATGGAGTCGATATTTCCTCGTGTTGATTATCATTATTCTTTGCTCCTTTTCTTTTTTGAGGATTTTTTGTCTTTGGAACCTACTGGTCTGTCACGCTTCAAATGTGGTCTAGACTCATTAGCAATAGCACTTTGTCCTGCTGGGACATCAATTCTAATAGGAGCATTAGCAGCTGGAATGTAAGATTTAGTGTCTCTCCTTGGGTCACCAAATGCATCTGGCATTTGATTCGCTAGAGTTTGTAAATGAATTATGTTGTGAACTTCCAGTTCACACTGCTTTGTTCGAGGATCAAGATGCTTTAGCACTAATTCGTTCCAACTTATCTCTTTGCCCAACTGCTTAGATTCTCCCCCTAATGTTGGGAAAACTGTCTCCTCAAAATGACAGTCGGCAAATCGTGTCGTAAACAAATCTCCAGTTGATAGTTCTAGATACTTAATTATAGATGGAGATTCGTACCCAACATATCTTCCTAATCTCCTTTGGGGTACCATCTTAGTGCGTTGTGGTGGGGCCATAGGTACATACACCGCACATCCAAAAGTTCGTAGATGGGAGATATTTGGTTTATGCCAAAAACCAATTGTTGGGGAGAAAATTCCTGATAACCAACTGGCCTTATGCGGATCAATGTCACAGCATGCAATATAGCATGTCCCCTAGGACTAGTTGGAAGCTTTGCTCTCATAAGCAATGGTCTTGCAATTAGTTGCAAGCGCTTTAATAAAAGATTTTGCAAGACCATTTTGTGTATGAACATGCGGCACGGGATGTTCAACTTCTATGTCAATTGACATAAAAAAATCATCAAAGGCTTTAGACTTAAATTCACCGGCATTATCAAGACAAATTCTCTTGATAGAATGATCTGGAAAATGTGCTCGTAGTTTAATCAATTGAGCTAGCAATCTTGCAAATGCCAAGTTGCGGGTTGACAATAAACACACATATGACCATCTAGTTGATGCATCAATTAATACCATAAAGTATCTAAATGGTCCACATGGTGGGTCTACAAGACCACAAATGTCACCTTGTATACGTTCCATAAATGCAGGGGATTCAGCCCCAACCTTAGCCGGTGATGGCCTTGTGATTAATTTTCTGTGAGAGCAAACGGCACATGACAACTCATTAATTTGAAGGATCTTCTGGTCCTTTAAAGTATGTCCATATGAGTTCCTTAAGATTTTACGCATCATAGTTGATCCGGGATGCCCCAATCTATCATGCTATATGATAAATTTTTTATCATTAGTAAACTTCTGGTTTACTAGAGTATATGCTTTAATTGGGTTAATAATTGATAACTCGGAGGATAATGATGATAATCTTTCTAACACACATCTTTTGCCCAAGACAATTTTCATGAGATGCAAATACTCAATATTATTTTCATTAGTTGTCTCAATATGGTATCCATTTTTGCGGATATCCTTGAAACTCAATAAGTTTCTTTGAGACTTGGTGGAATATAATGCATCATCAATGTGCAAGCTTGTTCCACCGGGTGGCACTATATGGGCTCTTCCAGAGCCTTCAATTAAATTTGAGCTACCCGATAAAGTACTAATATTTGCATCTCTCATGTAATAAAAGTATATCTCGTAATGATGTGTGCTATTATGCAGCCTTTCGAGCACATATCTCCTCCTCCATTCATTTCTTCGATCAAAGAAATTTCAATGATCTTCACCTTAAATAGGCTAAAAATAAGAAGAGAAGCAAAAACATGATATAATACCAACAAGTCATGCATTTAGCAAATAAAACCTTTCGAACAATATTTGACTTAATTAGGTAAAGACAAAAACTAAAAATAGTAAAATATGTCATGTTAAAAAACAACAAGCATGGTCTATAAGATAAAGACTTATAAAAATCTAATTATTGTCATTATCAATAAGATGCCTTTTAGGGTAGACAAGAAAATCAGAAACATCCAAGTGAGACGCATCGACAGGATGGTCATAATCATTATTAGCATCCTTTTGCATAAACTTGTCTCTATCTGTTTTCTTTCGTTCTTTAATGATACTTGATAGAGACCAACAAAATATTTTTACGTATGACAAGTACATTTCTAATGTCCATTTTATTCATAATGATGACATGAACTTTCAACGGTATTCTTGCCTCAATCATTGGTGCTTCCCAACTTCTAGTGGGAAGATGATCTTTTAAAAAGTTATTACAACAGTTTATCACAATTATGTCCTATCATGACTTCTGGCATGACTTTTTCGTTTATCACATAATCCTTCAGGTTATATATATTCTACTGCATTCACTTCTGGGAATGAGATATAACCAATTGGGTGGAGTTTAATAGTTTAGCAACTCATTTATTTTGAAAATACCAAATCATGTAAATCTCCAAGGATTTGAAGTCCACATATGAACATACAGCCATACTCAAATACAATAAGGCAATACAAATACTTGTAAGTAAAAATACTAACTTTAGCAAGTTTTAGATACTTTTTCAGTCTCATGTATACCATAATTGCCCTTTAACAATTGGTATGTCAATTAACAATTATACACTTCCAATTGACATTTAATGGCATGACACTAAACAATTGTTACTTCTACCATCCGCTTTAATAATAATTCACATCATAAAGACATGTATAAATTGAGTATTCACAAAGATAAAAACTTATATATCTTTGACCCTTTTATGTGTGAATCTCACAATCAATTAAACGAAATAGCATCATGCACCTATCAATTAGGACATGTATAATTTGTACTAAAATGCATATACAAGTACAAATATAAGACTATATTGTAGAAAATTATAAAGAGCCATATACAGAGCCATGAAGCTTCTTAGTATATCATGTACGCTTGAAATAACACACATAGTATCACGAATACTTGTATATACATGTATAATTTTCAATAAATTGCTCACATATGGATTAATCAAGCATATATATTCAAGTTATCATGAACAGGACCATGAAATCCGCATGAAATGTGGTGTAAATAACATAATGAACCATACACATTTATCATGTGAACTTGGTCATTTCCCATTTATTGAATATCCATATAATGAAGTTCATGCAAGGATGGGCAAAGTAATCAAATTCAAACATGAATCATAATCATAATATGTTCCTAATTAATCTAGCTCAAAACAAGGCGAGAATTACCCACAATAATATTTAATCATCATGTTGGCATAAAACATAATTTTCATAACTAATAACTCAATTTAACATACAAATAGCATAAATTACACCAAATTAGGCATATTATTTATCCAAAATTTTACAACTCTTGAAATAAGCATCCAAAAATCTTCAAATTTTAGCCACATCTACTATACAATATAGAGATGATACAGTAAAATTTATACCGTTAAAACTCATGCACATAATTCAAGAAAAATCAGACAGTGAGATATTACTGTTCATTTGAATGTCAATATTGTTGGTGTGATGAACTTCTGGTTCATCGACAATATTACTTATCATTAAAGGTGGAGTGAACTCCTGATTCATTCATAAAAATAAATTCAATATCGGAGTAGTGAACTTCTGGTCACTAATAAAATTTAGGTAATATCTCAATTGTTAGAATGAATTTCAGGTTCATTAACAAAATTAAGCAAAAATATGTCAATGTTTTAGACTTGTGATTCTCAGGTTTCACAACATGGGCCTTAGATGATTTGGGTCAATAAAGGGCTATTATTCGTCAACAACACGCCTTTAACCCAGCTCCTATAGGTACTCCCTCGAATACATAGCTTCGGGTTTCTCAGAATGGGCCAGGAAATGGGGTCGGACAGGAGTCATCCCTTAATTAATTATACGACTCTCCAATACTCAAGGCTCCCATAGCTAATCCCACGAGTTCATAAAGAAGATTACCATTATTCAGTTATAGAGCTCTATAAGAATAATCCAAGGAATTCAACCATAGGACATATTCAATTCATAAACATAATTACATGTCAATAATTCATAAATACATCACAAAAAATCGAATTTAACTGGGCATAATTATTTGCAAAATTCTTAACTCAAAAAATATAACTCCAACAATTACGAAATTTTAACTTAGTGTGCCAAAACTTAAGGTTAAACTACAGTAAAAGTTTTGAAATTTTTCGTCAAGCCAATTTTACGCAAAAATTCAAACAATGGTTGAATTATTGTAAATCCGAAAATTAAAAACGAAAATAAACCAAAGTTACAAAATTATTACTTGTAACAAGTACCTTAGATTATGAATGGGATAACAAAGGTAGAACTTGGTGCTAATAACGTGTTATAATTTTGGTTGTAATTGCAACAATAAAGACAAGAGACTGAGAGAATAGAAAATATTAAGAAGAGAAAATGGGAGAGAATAAGGGAGATGAATGTGTTTTATTGCTTTTATTACATGGCTATTTATAGAGATAACAAACTTGGGCTCCAAGCCATAATAACATAAAATAATGCAATTTAGCACATGAAAAATGATATTCATAAACATATTTCGTAACTTTAATAATTTACACTTATTCAAGATATAAACCTTATTTATTCAACTTATCTTTGTGTTTTAGTTTTTTTTTTGGTTGACAAGGGCGTTGACCTTGTTGAGTAAATAATATTTATGCTTATCCAGAGCCAAAAGAAAAGATAAATGGTTATATTTTCTCACAGATCTTTGTAGACTGGCCGTATAGGTGCGGTCCAAGCAGCCAAGCACATGCAAAAGGGTCAGTTTCAATCGACCAAAAGTAATCATTTATTTCACATAACTAGTTGGACTTGTCTGTGCAAAGCACCGGCGGCAAAAGTGTATTATCTATTTTTTTTTATTTGGTAAATTATCATATTATAGTATTCATTTATACAATGTTAGGTACTTTGAGAAACAAAAAGAGAAAAGGAAAAATCCGATAGTGTGACAAATCCTTTAATATTAAAAACCCAGAATGCTACTTTACTGTTCAAATAGCAAATTTGTAATTTTTCGCAACTTCAAGCCCTATTATAACCTTTTTACTATTTTATTTTAGTTTTTCTAATTTAAACCCGATACCTAGAAACTTTTTGCCTTTGCTCTTTGATTGGTCTTTTCCCTGTTGCTTTGCTGAGCTATCCGACGCTCTAATTTCGTTCATCTTTCCTGTTTTCTCTAATTTCAATTCCCTCATATCTCAGATGGAATATTGAAAAAGGAAGAAAAGAGTGATGTTAAATTCTTGCTTATAGAATTAGTAATTATAATTAGTTATAAAGTTAATGAATTAATTACGAACTCTTTAAGATGTTATTAAGTATTATAAATATGAAGCAAGAATATTGTTAAAATAAAAGAAAAACATACTAAATATTATCATAATGTTGTTAATCACTTACAAAATATAATCTAATAAACTTGATTGAAGTTGAAAGTTCAACTACATCCATGTCTCATTATTTGGATTTATATGAATTTTTTCTTTAATGGTCGGCGGTAAATATCTATTTAAAACTTAAAGAAAATATGATGAGATTTTTTTTAATGGCCATATAATTTCGTTTAAAATTTAAAGAAAACATACCATAATAAATTAGTTGTCATCACGGTGGAATTCTTTTGTGGTGCTTCCATTGGACTTTAACTTTAAATTTAGAATTTTTACATTTATTAACATACAATTACGAGTTATTCTTGAACATAAACCATATATACATTTCAAAAAAAGTTCTATTTAAATGGTTCATTAAAATTGCACTTAAATTTAACATTTGTGTGATACTATATATATATATATATATATATATATATATATATATATATATATATATGGAATGGATCCAGTAGGAAGGAACTTCAGGTAGGAAGGTAGGAAGAGAAGATCGTGGCCGTCCAACCTAGATCTAACGGATGAGATTTAATATAAACACATGTGCGAAAAAACCAGAAACCACCCTTGTATGTGAGCAAAACAGTTAGTGGTTTTGATTGGAAAAAAAAGAAAAAAATACAGAATCTGTTAAGTATCATAAAATAATGACAAGATTGATTTGCATTGATTGGGTGATTATTCTGCCTAAAAATAGCATATGACATTTTGGAGCTGTCAAGCCATAGTCAAATCGTTCTCCATTGCATTCAAACGACACATTGATTTTCTTCATCTATCGCACTAATCTAATCAATGGCGTCGAACAGGTATGTTCAAAATTCGTTTGTTTGTTATGTCCACAATAATATATGGCAGGTCTTTGTTCTCTTGGTTGCGTTGATGATACCCTAGTTTGTATAGGGCTACAATATGAATACGCCATGGTTGTCATGTGTGTCATGGGGGGTTGCTGCATTTTTTACAGAGTGTCAATGGCATGATGCAGTTTTTTGTGTAAAAAATCGTAAAATGAATGAACTCAATGCCACACCTTGTATCTATTAAATTTACGGCCACGTACGGGTTAAATAGGGCCACAATGCACCCACTGTATGTGTTGTTGTACCCCCCATTTTAATAGTTTATCAATGGTGTTAATATTTTCAAACGGGTGAGACTGGTTGGTCACATACTCCATGTGTGCACGGTGTTTAACGTAATCACATTGACCGCCCCAATAAATGTGTGCATGATCATATGCAGTCGGTCTGCACTCGTCCAATGTGACCAGTTCAAACATGTTGAAACTTTTCGTTTGTTCATTGCAGTGTATCTGGGAGGGGGGGGCGGCACAGCTACGTAGCGCCACCACGGTGCCAGACAACGACACTTGGCAAAAGTATATTTTTGCATCGATGCGGCTGGAAACGACCCTGAGCGACTGAATTTGATGAATGACCTGCTTGATGATATGTTGACCAAATTGGTGGCTGGCCGAGACGTGTGTGGCCACAGGGGGTAGCTGGTGACGTTGAAACATGTTTTGGTGTGCCGGTCCCTGCCGTGACAATAATAAAACCACCACCCGCGTCGAACCCTAAAGGGCGTGCCAAGAGCAACAAAAGTGGGATTGAAGCTGCGGTGCAACAGAAGGCATCGGATAGGAGATGCAGTTTTTGTGATCAAATAGCCAACCATGACAACCGGAACTGCCCTGAACGCTTCCAGTGATGAACTGGTAATGTTCGAAAGGATAACGAGTCTGTGTGGACATCATATGTTTATTTTTTGGTTTGGTTTCATCGTATTATGGACAATATCATATGTTAATTTTCGGGTTAGATATTTTATACTTGGAACAATTTCTGAATTGAACACGGCATCTATTGAATAATGAAAAGGTTGACTGCACTACCAATCGCGTGTGGTCATTTTTCGTTATATCATCATGTTGAGTATAATTCCAATGGTTGTTGATGTTGTGGTTAATTGTATATGTTTCATTTTGTATGTTCAATGTAGATGTTACAATTGCATATGCACATTTCGTTGTGCTTTAATCGTAACATGACCACACTTAACAGCGTGAATGGCCACGGTGACATCATGTAAGCTGAGTATTAGATGTTGTGACATCAGTACTTGTTAAAATTCTTCCATACACATTTTCTGCTCCCGTCTCTGCCTATGTCTTCTGTGATAATCTAAATATTAGATGTTGTGGCCTGACTTTTCATCCACGCATTTGATCTCTGTATCAAACTGACCTATTTGAGATTTCTTCGCAACTGTGGCACAACATTATTGGAGCTGCTTTGGAAGGTTATCATATGTCTGGAGGCGGTGTTAGAAAATGAATTTGAGCATACTCGCAAAATTTTTCGACTTAAAAAAAGTACAAATCATGTACACAAATATTGTCAACAGTAGCACGTCATTTGGATTCAGTTTACGGGTATAACGAGTCTATGTTGAATCTTAACTAGCATAAAGCTTATATTTTGTGTTAGAAGAGATCACACAATGATTATGCATCAAATAGTTATATTTATATATAACACCATTGCCAGACCAGACTGATGGAGTCGCAGACCACATTCACAAATATTTGGATAACACGATATTGGTGATATAGGGCCACAATTACAGCAGACATGACCACACTAATAAAAAAAAATAACAAAAAAGCTTCAGGTGACAATCCATTGTATTGAAGTTTGTATATCCACATTAACATGTATTGATTGACTAACAACTTCATAAGTTCACCCCAGCAAATCCATAAGTGTATTGGTGGATGTAGGGCCACAATGACAGCAAACATGACCACAATATCACTATTGTCAGACCACAATGATAGAGTCACATATCACAACCACGAAATTGGGGATGACACGCGTTTTGTCATGTATGGCCACAATAACACCACACATGGCCACAATAGTTAAGATTCAACATAAAACATACAGTGACAAGCCATAATGTTGCAGTTGTATGGCCAAAGTAATGTATATTGATTGACTAACACATTTATAATCCACAAGCATACGCACACGCAACACCAAGTATCCAAAACATAATATATGGTTATCATAGAAATCTGTATCCGGATGACCTATTTGGGATTTCTTCACAACTGTGGCAAAACATCATTAGAGCTGCTTTGAATGGTTATTATATGGCTGGAGGTGGTGTGAGAAAATGAATTTGAGCATACCCGCAATATTTTTCACCTTGAAAAAATACAAATCATGTACACAAATATGGTCAAGAGTAGCATGTCATTTGGATTCAGTTTACGGTTATGGTATTTCTCATATTGCAACTAGCATACAAGCTAACATTTCGTGTTGGAAGAGATCACACAATGATTATGCATCAAATAGTTATTTTTATATATAACACTATTGTCAGACCACACTGATGGAGTCGCAGACCACATTCACAAATATTTGTATAACACGATATCTGTGATATAGGGTCACAATTACAGCAGACATGACCACACTAATAAAAAACATAACAAAAAAACGTCGGATGACAATCCATTGTATTGAAGTTGTATGACCACATTAACATGTATTGATTGACTAACAACTTCATAAGTTCACCCCCAGCAAATGCATAAGTATGTTGGTGGATGTAGGGCCACAATGACAGCAGCCATGACCACACTACTCAAAAACTCAAGAAAAACCATTAGGTGACAAACCAAAATATTGAAGTTGTATGGCCACAGTAACATATATTGTTTGACTAACCAATTCATAAGTTCAATGGGTGCATACGCATATTGATATGCGTCGAAGACCATAGACGGATTTTGGCACACCATAATGATAACATCGAAAAGTACTTGAATAGTATAAAATAATGAAGACCACACCGACACCAAATGTGACCACAATATGACCATTGTCAGACCACAATGATAGAGTTACAGATCACATCCGCAAAATTGAGGATGACACGGGTTCGGTCATGTATGGTCACAATAACAACATACATGACCACACTAGTTAAGATTCAACAAAAACATATAGTGACAAGCAACAATGTTGCAGTTGTATGTCCATAGTAATGTGTATTGATTGACTAACACATTTATAATCCACAGGCATACGCACACGCGACGTCAAGTATCGAAACCACAATATATATTTGATTGCATCCACACAAAATAGAAACATATCCTTGAAAGAGCTAGTGATCACCCACTGATATTAATACTCCATCTGAACAAGTGTACGATACAAAATGTGTGTTTCCCCAAAATACAAAACGTATCACAAAACATCCATGCAACCTTGTCCACAACACAAAATGCATGTTTCATCGAAAGTAGCGACATGTTGTTGCAAATAGTATGTACACTATCACTAATCCACCCCACAAGTAAACTTTAGGTGTCACCCTATAATGAAAAATAACAAAAGAAAAAAAAAACAGCGAGCAAATGTTTGAGTTGGCCACGTGGTCCGACCGTCGGGTATGGGTGTGGACATCAAAAGCTATCGACATTTATGTTGAGAGTCCGCAACTGTCTCCACTTGTCAGCTTTACCATATAGTTTCTCCCTCTTCTGATTTTCCTTATGCATAGCCAAATTATAATAGTTCATTCGTAGTGAGCGTATTTTTGCCGCCCGGACCTGTGCAATCGGTAATGGGGGAAAAAAGGAATGGTCACAACAGCAGATTATCATAATTAGAATTGTGTATTTATCGTACACCCACCTGCTGCGTATCGTCCTTCCTGAATCCTGAAACCCAGTTTTTCGCTTGGTCAAAGAACGTCTCCATGTGACGCATGCAATGTATGCCGCTATCGGTACCTTGGTCGTTGAATCGCCACCTCATCGCTGACCTCACCCTATCACTATCACCAACGATCATTTCCGCGAACGGATTCCCGACATGGGATAGGAATCGGCGAACAAGATTGTTCTGCGAGAATACATAAAGAGAAGTGAGTTGAGTACATTGGGAAGCAAGTGCGATGTTTGAGTGTACTCACAACGATAGGTTGGATGTGACCGTATGCAACGTCCACTGGTGTCCGTGTATTGTTGTGGTTGTCGATCGGGTATATGGAACTCTGTCTGAGATCAACGCACCATAAGAAGTATTGTCCGTCCATCCTCGCTGGCGCAAACAACTTCGACACCCAAACAAGCATACCATACCAAAAAAAAATAATGGCATCGTGGAGGCCTGTTAATCAATAAAAAGATCTTTCACAAATTTATATGCATAATAAAGCAAATTGTCAAGTACAATTGGCCAGAATATCAAATGGGTGATGCAACTATGTATGTGGTAATACACATAACTAGTAAGAGATAATTGTTCCACATACTGCACGCATTTGCCAGATACGTTCAAGTGTGACGATTGCCATATTACTTTGAGATACACAACAAAAAATGTACCATGTCAACCTTTCGTACATCAATCCACGAGCATCTATTAAGCTCAGCCGATGCGAGTGGCCATGGAAATTATCGATGGCCACACATCCGAAAGCTGTGTGGCCATGGAAATTATCGATGGCCACAGGCGAAATCTATGCATCCATTTGCATCTCATGCACACAGCAACACACACGCAAACAATTGCTTGTGTTTAGGTCATCGATACCACCCTGATCAAAACCTCACACAGCACACATACTCATCTAATGACCACACCCAATAGGGTTTATCGTCTACCCCATCAACCAGGGACACGTCTTTACCGGCCAACTCCTCTTCACACCCCCACAATCACCCGACATAGAAGCTCAATATGGGTTCAAACTTAACATAATAACTGAATTGTTGTCTAAAAGACTTACCCCGCTGGTTCTGCCCCTTCGTCTACAGTGACTCTTTGCGTGGCTGACATCCTTCTTCCTGTTACGAATTGAGAAACGATGGGTTTAGAAATTCGAAGACTCAGTCACTATCGTGTAAGTACCGGCGGCACGCCGACGCTACCGTCAAACCAAAAAATGTGCCACATACCTCGGACAATGTCGTTCAACTACGCGACGACCCCGCTGTCAACGTCTGGGCTTTGGTGCTTTTTTCGTCTCTTTTCCGATGACTCCGTCGACAACCGAAAACCAGGACACAATTCTCAATTTTCAAATCGAAACCCTAACACTAGCCCCTTTGCTTCAAGCAGCGTTGTGTTCTCACTCTCTCTCCAAATCTCTGATCACAAATCTTCAGCTAATAATGAGTATCTGAAAGGAAAAATTGCAAACTGCCAAAAAGCAAGCCCCTTGAATCTCGCATCGTGATAAATGAACTTCCCGGTTTTTTTAATCTTTTTCACACGTGTGGCTGTTTTTTGGAGGGGTATAGTGGTTTTGAACTCATCCGTCAGATATAGGTTGGACGGCCACGATCTTTTCTTCCTACCTTTCTACCTGAAGTTCCTTCCTACTGGATCAGTTCTCATATATATATATATATATATATATATATATATATATATATATATATATTAGTTTTTCCAACTTTTTCTAAAGTGACAAATAAAAAGGATAAAAAATGTAGAAATTAAAAGAATAGAATAATTTTAGAATATAAAATATTTATTATTATATTTTCTTTTCAATAAAGATATCAATGCAGTATTTATATTCAATTGAGTTTAGTACTATAAATATGCACTAATTAGTCAAATCTAACTTAATTAAAATTGATCTAATCAATTTCCAACAAAGTCCATAAAAATCAAAGTAATAAAGCCCTCATGGGAATAAATAGACGTGTAAATTTTATGATATCCTAACCAATTCTAAGGGGATCATTTATATAGATGAGGTAGTTTTCTAGAGCGAGATGCTCTCAATCTTGTAGAGAGAGAAACTCTCTTCTTTCATCTCAAAGTCTTGTCGTCATTCAAGTCAAAAATTCTTTCCAACCGTAAAATCTAAGTAGTTGGGTTTTTTAATCTCTGCATTTATTGGGGAAGCTGTCGTGGCTCATTGTCCGTTACTCATTCAACCGGGGAAGCTAGGCGCGACAGCCATGAGTTGAAGCAATTCTCGCAGTTCTTGCAGGAAATTGAAGAGTTCATTTTTTGAAAAGAGAGTTTTGCAGAGCACGTCGATTCACTCTGGCTGGGCTCTCTGTCCAAGAGGGATCCGGGTAGGGCACATTCCGGAAACGGGAGAAGAGGTATTTGTTTATTCTGACTTCTTAGGAGCTGATCTAGGGTTTGGGAGAGGGTATGGCTATAAAACGATAATGTCGATGGGATAGCCTACGCCCCAGGATCTACGGACTGTAAGATTGTGGAAGTACCCAGCTTCATTTACTCCACCGTGGAGTTAAGATAGGTGGTTACCAGTCAAGTCGGAGCTTACGCAGACGTGGTTTGTCTATAAAAGGATGCCCCCTTCTTTGGGAAACAGGCAAACATATGTGCCTCCACATAAAAGGAAAATTTTGACGAAAATGGGATCTTTCCAATCCATTTTTCGTTCTGTTGCCCTACCTAATATTCCCCCCTCCTTCCAAATAGGACAAAATTCGCCAAACAACTCGGAAGGCCTGCCCACACGGCAAGGTCCAGTGTTTGAGGTACCTGACGCTCCATCTGGCTTCCGTCTGATTTGGAACCGATCCTTCCTTGCACAGTTTATTGATACCAAGAAATGGACGGTCGCGGCGGTCTCTGAACTGATCAACGTCTTTTGGGAACCGGTCTCCAGGTTCTCAGTGGAGGCTTTTGGAAACAGCGGCTCAAAGTTCTTGATCCAGGCTCACTCTGCTGAAAACACCCACCACCTCATCAGAGCACAGAATGCCGCGTTGGAAGGATCACTGCTGGTCTTCAAGTATTGCGGAGAGCATGGGGTTTTGGAGAATATCAACCTTCAGGTGACCCCCCTTTGGATCCAGGTGGAAGGTTTACCAGGCCAGCATAAGAGGAGAGAAGTATTTGAGATTTTAGCAATAGCTGTGGGGGGATTTTATCGAACCAAATTTTCAAGGTGCATCCACTTATACCACGGAAAGAGTGAAGATGCGCGTCAGAATGGATCTCAGCAAACCTCTGGTGCCGGGGGTCTTCTTGAAGAACCGGGAAGGAGGTCATGATTGGATTCGGTTCAGGTATGAAGGGATTTTTCATTTTTGTAAAAATTGTGGGCTTGTAGGTCATACGACTAGCCAATGCACAGCCACACAATTTGAAGCTGAGCAAGGCATCATGGGTATGTATCAAGAGATGCACTGCAAAGGTCTTGAAGTCTTGCCTAGTGTGGAACCTCTCTACACAAATAAAATCCTGGCCTTTCCCCCCATTGCACCTTACATCACTACCACTCTGAGGAAAGGGAGGCCGGTCTACACTAGGATGCACAAGAGATTCGACAACTTCGTCGATGACCAGCCGGAAGAAAGGGTGCACAGGGTATTACCAAGCATGGGGCCGGTTATATCGGTCATGGAAAAATCCGACCCTAGGAAGAAACAAAAAGTTGTTCAAGTGGACGTAGTTGATCAAGCGTTGCATGGCATGCATGCTACTCCTAGTGGCCAGAAGGGAGGACAAGTTCTCGAAGATCAAAGCAGTGAACCGCAATCAGGGAGGGTTTCTTTTCACATGAAGGCCCCAGCGCCGGAGGAAGTGGTAGGTCAAGGTATGTCAGACTGGTTTGCCAGGGGAGGGGTCGTCTCTCTTCCGTTTTTTCCCCCCAGGGGAACCGGGCTACTCTAGGATATTATTAATAGCCTCCCTACTGGGAGGCACCAGCCAAGGTACGAACCCTACTACCCCTTTCCATCCTTTTCTCTGGGGCTTGTAGGGCAAGTGGGGCTAGGGCAAGGACAAGGACAAGGACAAGGACAAGGCAGTGGCCCATCAAATCCTACTTTTATCCCTTTTGTTGCCAGGAGGAGCCGTCTTGTCAGCCTGGTACGTTGGTGGAAGCTTACCCGGGCTATAAATACCAATCTATTGACACAGATTTGAAGCTCTCCTGTGGTAACTTTCCTTTCATTCCACCCGCTTTTGTTAACACCAAAGCTGATAGCAATATGTCTGATCAAGCTTCCTCCCATGCGGGAAAGGACCAAACTGAGTCTCCGGACCTGAGTAAATTAAAAGAGGTTATGAAGGAGGGGAACCAGGTTCTCTTATCGTTGGAAACTACACCACAGGCCATCGTGAATACCATCGGGAAATGGATATCGACCAACCAGCAGTCGTGTCACAGGACAAGAAACCAGCGGACTCTCCACCATCGAAAGGCTTCAGGAGGGCACGAAGGGCACAGAGCTTGGATTTAATGCCTGCGGACATCAAGGAAGAGCGTCCGAAATCTGGATTGAAGAGGAAAAGTAAGTCATTTTCTAATTTTGAGCAGTTGCAGGACTCACCAGTTGAGGCTTACGATTTGGTGTTTGACCAAATAGTAAAAAAGCTAAAGTAGTGGACAAATCTGGAAGAGCAGCAGGGGGTTATCACTTATGAGGGGAAGAACTGGAGGATGAGCTTTAAGGATACCGGTGAAGGATCCGGGAAGGAAAACCGCAAGAAGAAAGCTGAGGCTAAGGAGGTGGGCCGACAAACACTTCCTTGCTCCAAATGAAGGCTTGCGCATGGAACTGTAGAGGACTTGGAGATGCGGCGAACTCTGTAGTTCCTTATGCGCTTTGGATCGTCTGCAACCACTCTCCGGATGTTTTCTGTTTCTTTGAATGTAAGGTTTCTGTCGAACGTGTTGTAGACAAGTTGAAAGTTCTCAAGCTTGCTTTAGTAAGGGGGGGTAGACTCAGCTGGTAGAAGTGGGGGTGTTGTTGTTCTTTGTAAGTCGTCCTTAGTTTGCTCTTGTATGTACGCTTCTAAGAATGTAATCTTGTTGGAGGTCAATAAAATTGGAGGGTGTGTTTATCTGTGTTTTGTCTATGGTGAACTGGTAGTTGAAAAACGAACGGAGGTTTGGGATGAAATTTCATCTGTTTGTACTGATGTAAGAGGGCCGATAGCTTTTATTGGGGATTTCAACCAGGTTGATTAGTTGGTGCAGAAATAGGGTGGTTCACAGGCCATTTCTGGCCAAGCCCAGTTCCAAACTTGGATATCTCGTTTGGGACTGTTTGAGCACCCTACAAATGGGGCCAAATTTACATGGACAAATTTCTGTGATGAGGAACAACGAATTCTGGAGCAACTGGATAGGGGCTACGTAAATCAATGTTGGATGACTCGTTGGCCCAATTCGTTTGTCTTGAACTTTCCTATCCTCCTGTCGGATCATGGACCGATACTGTTGCAATGTTCAGAGACCAGGGGATTGCAAAATAGGAGAAGCTATAAAATGGAGGCTTGGTATCTAAATGTGAAGGAAGTAAGAGACCTAATCAAGAACGAATGGTCTACTTGCCCAGTTAATGGGTCACCGGTTTTCAAGGTGTACCACAAGATCAAAGCAGTTAAGCAACGGTGCAAGGGCTGGTTCATGAACTGGAAGAATGCTAAAATTGCCCCAGCGCAGAAGCCTGTTGAGGAGCTCCTACAGGCCCAACAATTGTGGACAGACGGTGGCCTATCAGGATCGGGTTTAGAAGCCTTTTGTCAAGCCCAGCAGTAGTGCCATTCCAGTCTCCTTGCGACTCAGCTGTATTGGAAACAACGCTCAAAGGAAAGGTGGTTGGGAGAAGGAGACAAATGCACTAAATTCTTCTTCAGCCATTTCCAAAATAGGAGAAGTTTTACTACTGTTCATACTATTAAAGACTCCGAAGGTCGATGGCTGGAGGACCAGGAAGCCATTCAACTGGAAGCAAGGAGTTTTTATGAGAGACTATTTAAGAAACGTCCGGATCCAGATCATCTCAAACTCCGTAATATAGATTCTACCCTCAGACGTTATGGAAAGCGTCTGATGTCACAGGATTTGGAAATTCTCAATCGACCTTTCACCGAGGAGGACGTCAGAGAGGCAGATTTGCAAATAGGCGGACTCAAAGCTCCCGGGCCAAACGGTATCACGGCCATCTTCTACCAAAAGAGCTGGGAAACAGTGGGATAGGAGGTTGCACAAGGTATTCTCTACATGCTCAGCTCGGGTAACGTGCTAAAGGGAATTAATAACACTTTTCTTACTCTCATTCCGAAGATCAACCCTCCTAATACGATGGCTGACTATAGGCCTATTAGCCTGTGCAATGTGTTCTATAAGATTCTCTCCAAATGCCTGGTCAATCGGCTGAGAGCTGTCCTTCAACATATTATCAATCCTTGCCAGAATGCGTTTCTTAGGGGGCGTGTCATTACCGACAGCTGCTTAGTGGCACATGAGTTACTTCATACAATCAGATCCAAGAAAACAGGGGGGAAGCTGGCAGCCATCAAAGTGGACATGCATAAGGCGTACGACAGGGTTGACTGGCTATTCTTGCAGAAGACGCTAGAGACTCTAGGTTTTCCCGACAAGTGGATCAAGCTAATTATGAACTGTGTGTCCATTGTACGATACTCAGTTTTGATCAACGATTCGCCAACTCCGGTCTTCAATCCGGAAGCGGGACTCAGACAAGGCGACCCCCTTTCTCCGTACTTGTTTATCATTTGTCTGGATGTTTTGGCTTGTAACCTTAATGCGGCTCAAGCGGAAGGATTGATTAAAGGGGTGAAAGCTGCTAGAAGAGCGCCGGAGGTAACTCACTTACTGATGACTCAATTTTTTTCACTCCCTTCGGTGACGCCTACCTTAATCTCAAAAAGGAAATTGATTTGTTCTGTAAGGCTTCTGGGCAACTAATAAATATCAACAAATCACATTTTTTAACTTCTCCAAATGTCTCTATGGACGACAAAGCTGGGCTACGAGTGATTTTCGGGTTCGAAAGTGTAGAGGTATTTGAGAGATATTTGGGCATTCCGCCTACGATCCAGAGGAAGAAGATTTCACAGCTAGGTTTCCTGGTGGACAATATTCAGAGGCAGTTGCAAGGATGGAAGGCATCTTTGCTATCAACGCGCCGGGGGGGGGGGCATAGTATTGATCAATGCGGTGCTAACTGCTATCAACCAGCACATCTTATCAATCTATAAAGTCCCTAAGACCGTGGCCTAGAAAATTGACAGACTGATTGTCAACTTCTTTTGGTGGACCAGCTCAGGGGATTGTGGGAGACATTGGAAGGCAAAACAGTGGTTGTATGCACCAAAAGGGATGGGGGCTTGGGAATACGAAGTTTGGAACACCTCAATGATGCCCTTCTGATGAAGCAGGCGTTCAGGCTCTATCAAAATCAAGATTCCCTTCTTGCTAGGATCTACAAAGCTAAATATTCGTCCGCCTCCCGATAAATTGTATTGGGAGACGTCAATCTGTAGCTTCGTGGGGTTGGCGTGGTTTGTGCAAGGCTGTAACCACGTTGAAGGGCGGAGTGGGACGACGCATTACAAATGGCAATTCTACAACAATAGGGAAGGATAGATGGACCTTTTCGAAGCTCGAGTGGAGAAGTGATGAGCTGAGACGACAATGGGAGAGTGAGAAGGTCAAGTCGCTAATGATGACAAATCACAGGCAATGGGATGCGGGCCTAGTAAGATTTCTCTTCTCCGAAAACTCTGTGAAGCAGATTCTGAGCACACCAATCCGTCATTCCACTGACGAAGATCCAATGGAGTGGTGGGGGAAACAGGATGGAGACTATTCTGTGAAAACAGGATACTGGTGGACTTTGGAAACAGCAAATGAGGAGTGGATCAAAACGGATTAGATCAACAATGGTAAAGTGTGGAAGACCATGTGTGCTCTTGATATTCCAACAAAATGGAAAACTCATTTCTAGAAAATCGCTCATAATGCCCTACCCACTGAAAGCAGGCGATTTCACGCCAGGGATTCTGAGAGTTCTTCATGCCATCTATGTGGACGGGAGGTGGAAACTACCAATCATTTCTTCAAAACCTGCGATTTTGCTAACGTTTTGTGGTTTGCAAGTGAACTGGGAATCAAGGATGCAAGAGACCATAGTATTTCTCTTCAACGGTGGCTGACTAACTGGCTACTATACCTTGCAAAAGTTGACAGGGTGGACAACAGAGGAATTCGAGTCTTTCTGGCAACTCTGTGGGTCATCTGGATTGCACGCAATCGGATTGTGTTCCAAAAGCGGAGGACAGCACCTATTTATGCGCTTAAAGAAATCAAGAGCGAAGTTGAGTCTATCACACATTCAAGTGTTTTTCGAGATGACCATGTTCAAATCCCACTCAATCAAGACACCGGCATAGTGGAGCAGCAGAGTTGGAGCACAGGACAACATAATGGAGTCACAATGGTTTACCTTTGTGACGGCGCATGGAAGAAAGATACCCTCCAGGCGGGGTTTGCATGGGTTTGTAGAAGCGGCACCGGCCCCGTCCAACAGGACTGCATGCCATGTTACGGTTCGTCGGCGATGCAAGTGGAATTGATGGTTGTGGAGAGTGCCCTTCAGCATGCTGTTGATGCAGGTCTAACACAAGTGGAGATTCTCACTGACTCCATCGGGGTCGTGTGTATGTTCCAAAGGGGACCTAAGACGCTGGCAGATTGCAAGTCGATTCTCAAAAACTGCTACTTATTAGTATCCGGTTTGGTCCATTTTTGTATTAAGAAGGCAGATCGTAGGAGTATCAAGGAGGCTCATGTCCTAGCAACTAAGGCTAGCAAGATGTGCCCTCTTTGAGCGTTGTGTTTTGTTGCTTCTATGTACCTTTTGCCCAAAAAAAAAAAACAATTCTAAGTCCTGTTTCTTCGGTTGGATAAAATGAAGTTTGGATGGATTGAATTGGATTGAATTGGATAAATTATGATATTTTTTTGGAGAATTATGTTTTTAGAGATGATTTTTTTTTTTTGGAATTATGTAAGATTTGGATTGAATTGGATTGGATTGATTGGATTAGAAAGAGTTACTAATCCAAAGAAAATGGCCCAAGTCTACCTCCAAAACACATTCAGTACTCTTATTCCGCAGCAAGGTAGAAGTAAACTGAGAAGTGAGAATGAAAGAATGAGGAATAATGTGACATGTGTATATGTAAAGAGGAGAGAGAAACGACCAACTTAATGTATTTCTTTGCCAATTTGACATGTGTGCATGCATATGCATGCAAATTCATATGTGCCAATATGCTAGCATGTGTATTTTTGCAGAATTTGGGTTGGTAAGCCCAATTTTTTAAGGAAATAGGTTGGGTCCAATTTAATAACCAAGTAGGTAGGTAGGCAGCAAAAGAAAGTTTTCACAAAGTATATATCCTCTTTTACGTAGAGGAAATTTCCTGTCCTTTCGTCATTTAAGATATAGTCCCTCCTTTTTTTATTAGTCATTCGCACTTTTTTCAGGTGTATTTTAATTAATAATTTTTTTACATAATATTTTTTAAAAAAATATAATATTATATTTTTTTAATAATATTTTTTATTACAAATTTAATAGTATTAATTTTGTTTGATGAACTATTATACAAATTAAGACATTAAGGATTAAAATCTTTAAAACAATTAACTAAGTGACACTTATTAAAAATGGAGGGAGTATAGTAGATTGTTGGAGTAATTAATTGGAAAGGGGAAGTGATAGTAGCAACAACAAGTAGGTTTCAGGCACGTTGGTCCCCAAGCATAGCCGAAGCAAGAGCGGTTCTTCATGGCCTTCAGTTGGCAGACAGATTTGGGCTACAGAAAATCATTGTAGAGTCTGATTGTCTTCCTCTAGTTCAAAGGCTAGCTAAACAGGCCAATTTTTTTCCTTGGTGAGATAGACTTAATTTTGGAAGACATTTTAATGCTTAGCTTTGATTTTTTATGGTGTGATTGGAGTCATGTAAAGCGGGATGGGAACACAGTGGTCCATAACCTAGCTAAATTTATTCCGGCGTGTTGGGACTCACCCATGAGTAAATGTCCCACATCGAAAAAGTAAAGAGAAAGCACATGTTATATAAGTCAAGTGGGTTACTCCTCTTAACACCAATTGGTTTCAAGATGGAACCTCACTTAACTTGTGTACCATGGGCTTTGGTTGAAGTGGGCTGCCCCCTTGGATCTCCCCAACAAGTGGTATCAGAGTCGATGGTTCGTTCTGCTGGGCGCGTGCAAGGTGCGGGAAGATCACCGTGGACCGGAGCAGGGACCATAGCACGTGTGCGGCTGGGTCTCCTGAATGCTCAGAGTGGTGGCATGAGACTTGGGTGGAGTAGGGTACGGCTCTGTGGAGTAAGGTGCGGCTGAGACTCTTGAGGCAGAGTGGTGGCACGAGACTCAGGTGGAGTAGGGTGCGGCTCTGTAGAGTAAGGTGCGGCTATGATGGGCTCCTAATGGTGACTTGAAACCTTGGTCAAAAGAGGCTTCCGATCTAGGGGGAGAGGCTCATGTGTGAAGGGGGAGATTGTTGGGATTCACCCATGAGTAAATGTCCCACATCGAAAAAGTAAAGAGAAAGTACATGGTATATAAGTCAAGTGGGTTACTCCTCTTAACACCAATTGGTTTTAAGATGGAACTTCACTTAACTTGTGTACCATGGACCTTGGTTGAAGTGGGCTACCCCCTTTGATTTCCCCAACACGGTGGAGTCTAAAAAGGTATGGGTAGGGGTGAACCCCCCACCGATAAAGAGTTATGTACTCATGGATATTCTATCAATGAACTAATACCGCTTTTCTTTCAAAAAAAAAATGGTGTTATCTTCTTTTTCTGGACCTTTTTCTTTGTTGACAAAGGTCTGTTTATTGTTGTCACATAAAGTAATAGAGTTCCCCTAATAGGTTTTCTTCTGCTGACTTTGTTTTTAAATGAGTTTCAAAATTTTAAACTATCTTTTTTTTTTATTTGTTAATTTTACAATTTTAATGATTAAAATACTCGTGTTATCTTTATTAGTAATGTATTGGAAATCTAAAGAGAACTTAATATGTAAAAAGTCGCAACAAAGTGAAATCGATATATTTGTCCAAGTGTAACTTTTTTACTCAATTTTTTAGGGACATTGAACTTACAAAATTAGTTATTATGTCACTCAATAAGGGACAGTGGTAATACTCCATCCATTCCTTAATATCTGTCACTTAACTAATTTTTTATTTTACTTAATATTCGTCACTTAAAAATTCAAATATAATATTAATGACAATTTGAGCAAATCCAGGCCACAGAATAGAGAAGATTAATGAGATGTACAAGGTTCGGGTCAACAAACATAGGAGGGTTATTTCTTTCAAACTAGGAGATTTCCAACCCGAAGGAAGAGCAAACTTATGCCCCAAAGAGATTATCCATTCAAGGTGATCCAAAGGATCAATAACAACGCTTATAGATTGGAGATACCGAGGGAGACGGGCATCTCATCCACATTCAATGTTGGGGACCGGTCTCCTTACCTTGAGCACGACAACCTCAACATGGATTTGAGGGCAAATCCTTCTCAAGAAGGGGAGGATGAAGCATCTCGAGTTCCTTTCTCCGCCCTAGTTACTTGGGGCAAACGGGTTTCTTCTCGATCGGCAGAATCGCTCCAATTCCACATCGACCCGGGGCCGAGATGAGCGATCACGACCATTCAATGGATGGGCCATGATAACCTTTAAAGGGGCTTTCTTTTCGTATTAATAAGAATAAGGAGAACGAGACCGGAGAAAAGGTGAGGAGGAGAAGAAGAAAAAAGGAAAAGGGAGTATTAGGCCCGTCATGGCCGTAACCTGCCCTGTCACGCTTGTAATAGGCCCTTCGAGAGGTCAAGGGCTGAGGAGCAAGACGTTGCGGGCACGACTCCTTTGGTCGCGACTGCAACCCTTTGCTTACCCCATCCCCTCTTTTGTCCATGAAGTTTCTGCCTTCGGACTAGGAGGTCGTTGCGCTCGCGACCGTCCAGTCACGGCCGTGGCCTCAGTCCAGCCTTGGCCCGTCGTGCCCATGAAGGTCCTGTCACGATTGCGAAGACCATAGGAATTAGAGGCTCAAGGTCGTCACACCCGTGACAGAAGGGTCGCGCCTGCGATATCTAGGAACATTCGTGATCGACACGACCGCGACAGCTACGTCATGACTGGGAATTCGATCCATCTTAATGACGTCGCGTGACATCCTTAGTCGCGGTTGTGACTCATGGAGGCGATTTTCGTAGTGTTCTTCTCCTATCGCCCATCGTGGCTGCTACATAGTCCATCACGCCTGCGACAACCAATTTTGGAAGGTGTCCCCTTGTGCAAGACAACACATCGCGGTCGCGATGGCCTGTGTTGCACCCACTACGGCCCTGCTGATCCGGTTTTTTCCCTTTTCTTCATTAAGGGTAGTTTTGTCTTTTCTTTTCTAATAAATGTAATTATGTTTTAAGCCTTTTCCTTCCCAATGTATTGCTCGGTATATTAGGCTTTGGAATGTAATTAACTCTTGGGTTAGTGGTCCTTCTAGTGCTAATCTCTCTTGGGGTCCTATCCTATCCTTACCTATATATAGGCAATTAAAAAAGAGAGAGACTTGGCTTTTGATGAATGAAAAAGGTATTTTTGAGACCTCCATTTTTTTCATCAGTGGATTACAAATCGCGATGTCATGCTTGCTTTTGGTACTCCAGAAAAACAAATTTGATCGGCTCATCTTTGAGCATGATGAATCACTTCCTGCTATGAGTTGAAGTGTGGAGAATGAGCCAAGGCCGGAGAAAAAATGCAAGTTTTTAGCTCGATACTGGAAAGATGTTTCTCTTATAAGACCTAATCCGGCTTTCCGTGCGATATCTCCTTGCTAAATAAAGGCCTATCTCTCATCTTGAAGGCTGGTTGAATGGATCATAGAAGGGGTTGGGAAGAATTGCAGGCGCTGCAAGCGTTCTTCCTATATATTTTCTTTATGATATCCGACAGCCCCATTTAGAAAGAGGGGTCGAAGGTTTGGATTTCATTTTCTTGTGGATTTAATTCATTGAAATTCCATCCAGTAAAACAAAAGAGTTGAAACTTTCTTGAACATGAATAACGCCCTTTGGTATTTTACGTATGAGATCTTACCTCAATAGGCGTCGGTCGGTCTTCTCCTTATATACTCGGATATCTTGCCTTTTTCTTTCATTTGGTATCTTTATAAACAATGTTATTTTTTCTTTGATAATTCTTAGAACCAAAAAACAGTTTTTTTTTTTTTCTAAATTTGCTAATTTTTTTGTTGAGTTCCTTAAAAATAGGTTTAAAAAATGAAAGTCGTTTTCGGGGTGCTTTTTATCCATTGCATTGCTGATGGTGGTAAAATCAACCATTCATTTATTTATTAGTTGTTTATTTCCTTTATCTAATCATGGTGGGGTGCTAGTTTTTGGTGGTGGATCATCCTTTATCCAAGAACATATCAAGTTTCATTGGTGATTAGGCTTGTGGTGCATTTCTTAGGTTGTTATTATTATCTTCCTTTTCTATTAAGTCTAAGCTTATTCATTCCTCAAGAACAACATTGACATTATTATTATCAAGCATGGATTTCTATTATTCCCTCTACACATACGCTCCAATGAACCAGACGATGAAGATGCATGCAGATGCGAAGAACAAAAGCTGTTGAACTAACTGACGTTGGTCCTTGTCGTTTGTAGTAGGAGAACGTCTGTAGTTCGATCTTCTGAAGGCTTTGCAGATTTAGACGAAAACTTCTTTAGCAGTTTTGTGGTCTTAGACGCAGTAGAGGATTGAATATTTTGCAGACATTGATCCTTGATGCTTAGTAACAGGAGGCCTGTTGCAGTTCGCTTTTCCGAAGCCTCTTGAGTACATAATGTCGAATCTCTGATGCCAAAATGTTCCCGGGGGGGTGCTAAAAATGAGAAGGAAGACCCCTATTTATAGGCTCAAGAAGCTTAGGGTTTAAGTCGGGTTTTGGGCTGGGCCCTAATTAATTAATAATTCATTTAATTTTTATATAAGGAAATAATTAATATTTTTTGCGTCATAATTGACACGTGCCACGATATTATTGGCCAATATGTATTTACATTTAAAATTTAATTAAATGGACCATCGTAACTAATTTGACACAATGGTCGATAATAATTTACCAAATAAATTTAATTTATTTTGCACGTGTCATTTTCTAATTTGCTGATAAATTTTTGTCTTCAACATTTGCCCCCTTCGTTAGTCATTGGAGTACACAAATATTGTGTATTTGAAGCGGCTGACTCTCGAATATAATTTGTATGATTTAGCGAGCATATTATTGTGCCTAAATTTCAACTGGGCCAAACGGAGTGTCAATCAATAGTTGGCCAATCAACCATGAATTCATGTCTCTTTATTTTTTTTAACAAATGGATTCTTGGGACTCTCCCTTTTAATATCAATCCTTTTGGAACAATAACTCGATGGAATAGAGTTTAATTCTATACGGAAGATAAAGTTTGAATTGGACTAAAAATCGGAGTTGGCTGGATTCCAAATTAGAGTTGCAAGGGGTAAATCTTGGAGGCTTAGTCGATTGTGCACTATATAAGTGGTCCTTCATGCTTATTTTCTTCAACGTACAACCCTTCTTCTCCTCCAACAGGTATAGAGACACACTAATTTTAAGTGACGTTTTTCTTCTTTCTGCAAAAATTCCAAGGAGGTTTGTAATCCCTACTCAACGGTCAACGGTAAATTCCTCGGGAGCATCAGAGTCATCGTCTTCTCTAGCAGACATAAGTGAAGTTGCAAAAATCAAAATCTTCGTTAATTCTCTTTTTTTTCTAAAACAATATTTTTCTATTGTATCTGAAAGCTATGCTAGAACCTTTTGCTGTCATGGCGGCGGAAATTTGTCTACTGAAGGATTTGATAATCTGAAGTTAAAGACACGTGCCACTTTTTTTCTTGAAACTTTCCTCTTTTTTTTACTTTCTGTTATTTATTATTTTTGTAACACTTTTTCCTTTTGCCATTTTTTTGTCGCAGAAAACTAAGAAAATTTCATCTTAACTGCTACTGTCTACTTGGAGTTGATCTTGTTGGAAAATGATGTTTGACAAGGGCTTGAATCTTCATCATCTTCTCTTGGTATCTTAATCTTCTAGCGGTACATGTGGCAAGATGGAGATTGAACTTAATAACCAAATGGTTAACTTGACTAATTTGGATAACGCTAAGAGTCATGGTCTTGTACTCATTTTCTTTAAGAACTATTTACTATACCGTAATTGTTCAAAGGGATAAAACTTAGCTCTTGTCGCACTCAAGACATAGGTTTCTCACTTGATTTTCTCAAGTATAGCTGCAGTCTATATTTGAGAGGATGTGATTATAGAATAGAATAGATGCTTGTGATGATCTCAAATGGCTTGGGAATGTCTCCTATTTATAGGAGAATTCCACCCTAATCCAACCCTAATCACACCCCTTAGTCAAAGGTGTAATTAAGGCACTTAATGGAGAATCAAGACCTTGACTTGGTCATAATAATATAGCTGTTGGATCTTAATACCGAGCTCAATATTGATATTATAAATTTAATACTCAAGATTATATAGCCGTTAACATTAAAAACACATTCTGGCATTCAACACGGTTCGTGTTGGAGCAACACGGTCCGTGTTGCCTCAACACGATCCGTGTTGAGCCCAGAATTATTTTTCTTGCTCTTTGGAGTCCAACACGACTCGTGCTAGTCTCTTATACACTCGTGTTGATCATATTTTCTATCTTTATCTTATATATGATCCTTATATTTTTTCCACATGATTCCTCATGCTATATAATCTTCTTATACTCTTGAAATATTTCCAACAATCCCCGCTATTTCAAGAGTATGTAAAACCCTTGAAATAACTTTTACTTAAGGAGTTAACACCCCTGCCATTTGAGATATACCTTAACTTGTAATCACACGAGAAACCCACAAACATATGCATAATGAAAAGTAGATTGCTCTTTGAACTTTTCACTTAGTATATTCGAGCCAAAATTGAATCCAAATCACAAAGTAGACATGTTTTTGAACTTTGGATTTATATTGATCAACTATACTCGTAATACACACACGTTTGTTTTTAAATCTTAAGTGCTAAAACTTTGACACTATTATCCGGCCTTGTGTCCTTATCCTTAGTAAGTGTTTCGGAACTTTAGCCCATAGTTCCTTTATGCGGCCACACATTACACTTACATAGGTAGACTTTGTAATTATACCACCCCTGTAATTAGGTTTTCCACAAAGTCCATTAAGAGTATTACTACTCAACCTCTTGTCATTACAGATATTAAGCATCACTTAACCTGAGATGTATAAAATCGATGCTTCCTACTACTTTTGACAACTCCATAGTCATTTGAACTTTAGAAATTGGTGGTATTCCAATTCGTAAAGTTGAGTCATTGTTGTGAAGTAGTAGAGATTTGGGCTACTTAACCCATCTCTAATAACAAGGTCCACTAGATATATAATTATATCTTTACCATGGCCTTAACAAGAATATCTTCATCATAATATGAACAAACCAACATATTATTTTTCGAATATAATCACACTATACCATGTGTAAACTTGATATGGATCCTCTTATATGCTTATCATCCAAAAACCATGGATACAAACTTGTGAATAAAATAACCTTGTACTTGATAAATCACTTAACCTTTGATTTATATGGAAATCGAATTTCCAACTTATATGTAATTAAATCATTACATCTCAATCCTTTGCTACATACTTGAACTTATAACTTTAACTCATTGAATAATCAATGGTTCATAATCATGAATGATTATATTGTAGAGTATACTACCAAGTATATGATTAAACCATCACATTACCTTGGTTGTATTCTCTCCTTTTATATTTAAGTCCACTCTTCAAAGCATATAGCTATGAAGACTTAAACATAATATATAATACTTAAACTTTGTCATTCCCAAATTGATTGATATATATCATCATGGATTTAGTATGATTTAATGTACAAAATTATACACTTCTTATGTAGCAAATAAGCTTGATATATGCATACTCAACTTATGCAAACAACATAGACCATTCTCAATCATGATTATCCGGAAACCTCATAAATTAAACTTTATGAACTTGTAAAACCTCAAAGAATAACCATTTCCATAATCATGAATTATAGTCTATCGCAAGTATGCATAATTCCTTATGTATAAAAATACTTCCTCGTATTCTACTACATGCTCTTATAAACTTGAAAAAATTAACAGGACAAACATGTATTCAACTTATGAATACATTAAAACACATGAATAATCATGTTCAATCTTATACTTATCTAATCATGTTTGATATTTCATATGTCATAACTCAATGAATACATATATATAAACATACACATATTGACACATAGACCATACAAAAGTATGAAATCTTCTCATATATCTTATGCAATCCACTCACTTATTTCAGAAAGAAATTTATCTTATAGTGAACTTGCATAAATCTTAATAAACTCTTATCATATTAAAATATGATTGAATAACATGAGAAGCTTACAACAACCAAACATATAGATAAACTTATGTCCATGTCATTTATGAATAACTTGCATTGCCTAAAAACATAGTTGCAAGTACATGACTTACAACTACTCAAATTAGCATGTAATAAAGTATGTCATACTTAAGCTTACTAGCATGATCAAACTTATAAATAAAATATTAAGTGAATAAAACTCCACTCATATTTCCTTGTCAAGAATAAAGCATGTTCTTGTCTACTTATATTTCAATGAATGAAAGGAAATTAACAACTTATGATTCTACATACTCATATAATCACATGAATCAATTTTGCACTTAGAAAAACAAGCAAAATTGCCTTAAACACTTATAGGATCAAGTGATTATTCTTAAACTTGTCATGCCATAAACAACATAGAGTCTATACTTATTTTAATCAAACAAACCAAAAGTTAGGTCCTCTTGGCATGCTTGAATAAATCATAAAACTCTATAAACATTCATAAACATGAATCACATGGCAAGACACTTGTAAATATGCATGAAAGTCAAAACTTAAATAAATTTCATACATGACTTGAACTTAGTATAAAGATTTAACAAAACATATGAAATTTCCTTTACATAATTAGCTAAGAACATTAGCCAAATGATCTTATAGGTTCAACTTGTTAGAAATAATCATGAGTCCTTACTTATGCAATATCTTATACTTATGCAACATCTTATAAGCATAGAAAACTTTCTTACATATTATGAATTCACAAACTTGAATCCATATTATGTATACTTAATAATATTTTGAAATAGCCTAGACAATTTGTGTATATGTACCTTATATTTATACATATCATTAATCATATAAACATGATTAATCCTTTGTCTTTCTTATTAACTTGTGCACTCTTATATTTCCAATAGCTAGGAAATTATATTAGCCATTTATAAACTTGTACAAAATAAATCACATATGATTTCTCATATATAATTACTTATATGGCTTCTTGTACACAAACTTGCTATTTCATCTTAATAACCATATAATGCTGCCAATACTTTATCAACATATATAATCACATATATGTATTTGTAAAATAACAACTTATTATGCTTGTCTTATTACAATACTTATAAGCATAATAAGAATATACTCATGATAATAATTAGAAATTTGAACCTTAATGCACACATAACTTATAGTGGATTTCTTAAAAACTTGAATCAATAAACAAGCCACTTGTATGCATTTAAATAAATCTCATAAAAATTATACTCATATGCAAAGCTTATCTTAATAACATATTTATATTTGACTTTCAATTGCATAAACTTATTCCAATAAACAAGAATAGAATCATAAACTTGAGATAACCAAATAGAATTTCATAGCAACTTATAACTTAGAAACATAATAATTTTACCAATACTTATATTTTATTTTTCATGCTTCAAACTTAAACATAAAATTAACTTGTTAATCATGCTATTAAACAATACTTGAATAACAATAGGTAAAACTTTAAGCATGAAATTACTCATACCAATCACTTATAAACATGGAACAAAATTTCCAAACATGATATTAATAAAAGGTCTAATCAACTTGTACTCATCCTTCATATTAATATCAAAACAATAGGCGGAATAAACTTGATGATACTTTGAACATGTGAATAAACATGGGAAAATTCAGCTTATAAGAAGCAAAATATAATCTTGCTACAATGAATTTTCACATTAAACACCTTAAAAACTTGTAACTTAAAACATCCAACAAAGGAATATTTTAATGGTAATAATCTCATCCTTATTACTAGTATGAAACTTCCATATAACTTAATATCATAGCCAACTTAAAACATATGGCTAAATACACTTGTAACTTATGTAGGTGTTCAATTGTGCACTTAATAAGATAAATAAATAAATAAATATGGCTAAATACTTATTTTGACTTTTTCTTTGCACCATCCTACAACAACTACTTTATCTTAGAATTTCAATACACTTATCCTTAATGCCAATTCTTATAAACCAATTAAACATGTCAAAGATAATAAAACATATTCATTGGTATTAACTTGATAATATTAAGAGGCAACTTAAACATGGTCAATGCACATGCATATAACCCCTCAAATAAACAACAACTTAATTACCTTTGACCTCCTTGTAAATGACTTTGTTGTTACCTTGCCCTTAATCCATGTAAACCTCATTGCATAACCAAGCAACAATTCCCATCATGAATATCAAGATCTTGTACTTGTATTCAAGACTTATGTATCAATTTTTCATCTATACAAAACACATATAGATAAACAAATGATTAATTAACTTTTAACCATTAAACTTAATAAACTTATATGAAAATTGATACTAATAAACTTGTAGAATATAAATTACTTATCTTTGTAATCCCGCTTGAATCTTAGAAGTCCAACTCTTAGCCTCCTCCAATCTTGTCTCGTATAATAGTTCTTAAGATTGTTGGAAAATGATGTTTGACAACGGCTTGAATCTTCATCATCTTCTCTTGGTATCTTGATCTTCTAGCGGTACATGTGACAAGATGGAGATTGAACTTAATAACCAAATGGTTAACTTGACTTATTTGGATAACGCTAAGAGTCATGGTCTTGTACTCATTTTCCTTAAGAACTATTTACTGTACCGTAAATGTTCAAAGGGATAAAACTTAGCTCTTGTCGCACTCAAGACATAGGTTTCTCACTTGATTCTCTCAAGTATAGCTGCAGTCTATATTTGAGAGGATGTGATTATAGAATAGAATAGATGCTTGTGATGATCTCAAATGGCTTGGAAATGTCTCCTATTTATAGGAGAATTCCACCCTAATCCAACCCTAATCACACCCCTTAGTCAAAGGTGTAATTAAGGCACTTAATGGAGAATCAAGACCTTGATTTGGTCATGATAATATAGCTGTTGGATCTTAATACCGAGCTTAATATTGATATTATAAATTTAATACTCAAGATTATATAGCCGTTAGCATTAAAAACACATTCTGGCATTCAACACGGTCCGTGTTGGATCAACACGGTCTGTGTTGGATCAACACGGTCCGTGTTGGGAGCAACACTGTCCGTGTTGCCTCAACACGATCCGTGTTGCCTCAACACGATCCGTGTTGAGCCCAGAATGATTTTTCTTGCTCTCTGGAGTCCAGCACGACTCGTGCTGGTCTCTTATACACTCGTGTTGATCATATTTTCTATCTTTATCTTATATATGATCCTTATACTTGTTCCACATGATTCCTCATGCTATATAATCTTCTTATACTCTTGAAATATTTCCAACAGATCTACATCGTCGATTCACTTTACATGGGCTACTCCCCAGTTTACTAACGTAGAGTTGTCTTAGACAATTCTCTTCGGGACTGTCTGGGTCGATAGAGTCATCGCTTTACCTTGGATTACGTGGGCTACTCCCTAGTTTACTAATGTAGAGTTGTCCTAGACAACTCTCTCAGAAACATCAGTACAATCTGGGTCAACGAAGTCATCGTTTCGCCTTGGCTTATGTGGGACACTCCGATCCCTAGTTTACTAACGTAGAGTTGTCCTAGACAACTCTCTTAGAAACGTCAGTACAGTATTGGTCAACTGAGTCATCGCCTCACCTTGGTTTACGTGGGCTACTCCCTAGCTAGTTTACTGACGTAGAGTTGTTCTAGACAGCTCTCTCAGAAATGTTAGTACATTCGGGGTCGACGGGGTCATCGCCCCACCTTAACTCACATAGAACTCCTTAGCGTGCTGACGTAGAGTTGTCTTAGACGACTCCCTTCAAGATTGTTTGGGTCGATAATGTCATCGCCTCCGCTCAAGTGGATGACTCCTCAGCGACGTCCTGATGTAAGAGGCATCTTATGGTCACTCTTTTCAGGACTGAGCTGGGTCGACAATGTCGTTGCCTCGGCTCAAGTGGATCACTCTTCAACGACATCCTAATGCAAGAGGAATCTTGAGGTGACTTTTTTTTAGGACTGAACTTAGCCGACAGAGTCATCACTTCACCTTGGTTTGCGTGGGCTACTCCCTAGTTTATGGACGTAGAATTGTCCTAGACAACTCTCTCTAACACATCAGTACAGTTTGGATCGATGGAGTCATCGCCCCACCTTAACTTATATGGAACTCCCCAGCGCGCTGATGCAGAGTTGTCTTAGATGACTCTCTTAAGGACTGTCTGGTCAACAATGTCTCACCTCGGCTCAAGTGGACCACTCCTCAGTGACGTTCTGATGTAAGAGGCATCTTGAGGTGACTCTTTTCAGGACTGAACTGGGTCGGCGAAGGCATGGCTTTGCTTACTCCTCATGGACTTTCAACTGTCTATGGGCTATGAAGAGCAAAATTGACTTCTCTTTCAAGCCATGATGAGCTAGTCAGGTTTTCTTCTAAAGATCCATGACAAGCCACCAAACATTTTCTCGACTTCGAGCGTCATGGTAGGATACGAGGACATCGTCAGCTAGATTGCCCCAAACATCGACTCTGAATGAGACATTAAAGTTGCTAACTTGAAAGAGTCTACCACTTAAGTAAAGGAGTACGCCGCATATTTCAAGGAGGATGATGCCGTCTTGGAGCAGAAGTCACGCAACACGACTAGGATTTCCTTGCGATACATGCTTGAGAAAGGTTGTCAACCAGCATGAGGACTGCACCTCGATGACGCTGACTTGAAACAAACCACCAATATGAGGATTTTAGCATGTTAGAGTGTGACTTGAAAGCCAACAATTTTGATGGCATAGAAGTCGATCCATTTCTTGCAGTTTTGACTTGAGAGTGTTCATCGTGATGACGTAGAAGTCCTTAACCTTGTTGACTTTGGAGTCTTGCACGGGTGAGCTATTGACTTTATTGACTTAGGGGTCTCTTTTATTGACTTGTGAGTCTGTGTGAGTCTTTACCTATCTTAACTTGGGAATCCTATATCCTGTTGACCTGTGAGTCATTAAATTCTGTTGACATATGAGTAATTCATTTTGACTTGGGAGCCGTGAACTCATGCATCTTCTATAGGGTGCAACTTGGGAGTGTTTTCTTTGGTGACCAAGAAGTAGTTGATTTTCTTCACTTTAAAATTTGATTTAACGATTTGGTAATTTTGAATTTTATCGACTTGAAAGTCTTAGATTTCGAGGACATATAAGTATTGAAGATTGTTGACGTATGTCTTTGGATTTGCTGACGTAAAAGTCTTGAAATTTTTCGACTTGTGAACCTTGAAGTTTGTTGACTTGTAAGTCACAATTTTTTTTCTCTAGACTTGTGAGTCATTCCATGCTATCGATTTGAATTCAGTTGACTTGTGAGCCTTTCATTTTATTGACTTATGAGCCATTAGACTAACTGATGCAAGAGTCTTATGATTTGTTGATTTGGTAGTCTTGAATTTGGATGACTTAGAAGTCTTTGTTTTCTTGTTGACTTGGGGGTAGATTTGATAACTTAAGAGTCTTGAAGTTTGTGACTTGAAAGTCTTGAATTTTGTCAACTCGTGATTTTCTGTTTTCGATGTTATGGATGTATATGAGTCTAGACCCAAATTTCTATGTACCTTAAGGAATGAAATACTCATAATCATGCTAAATGTAGTTCACAAAAGGAGAAATAAGGATTTATTTATTAATTTAGTTGTTCGCAATTTATACTCTTATGGGCCAGGAGTATTACAACGATGAAAACTAAATGAACTGACATGGAAGCTTCCATGCTAGTTCATTTAGTTTTCATCGTTGTAATACTCCTGGCCCGTAAGAGTATAAACTGCGAACAACTAAATTAATAAATAAAATCCCTATTTCTCCTTTTGTGAACTACTTAAGTGAACTCCTTTCCTTTTCTTTTTTTTTCTTTTTTTTGTGAACAGTTTAGGCTCTTAGTCGAAAGTTGAATCTTTGCTCTCCTAGATTGTGAAATGGTCGGAAGAAAGTGTCTCCTCTCACACTAGTTTCTTGTCAGTGTCGGTTTTGCTTTGATGCCCGGTGTAGACCACAGTGTGTCTCTTTACTCGAAGGGATCCTTCAGTGTTTACCTCTAACATTGAACAACACTTCAAGCGAGATAAAATAGTGCTTTGAACTTCGTAGATGACCCCAAGGCAGCTGAATACAGAGCTCTCTTCCTGGCTATGCTGTGAACCTGTCACCTCTTTAGTTTATTTGATTCTTTAAAATACAGATGACTTTGATTTCGAAC
Organism: Portulaca oleracea; assembly: GCA_029582165.1. NCBI lineage: Eukaryota > Viridiplantae > Streptophyta > Magnoliopsida > Caryophyllales > Portulacaceae > Portulaca > Portulaca oleracea. Next base: position 24,127,283 of record CM055885.1, read on the forward strand.
CATCCTGAATCCTCCTAAAGACTGAGGCTTTGCGATTTCCCTATCAAATCAAAGATAGATGCTTGCTTTCAGGAAGTTGATAGTTCCAACTTATCAAACACGGAAGGCTTTGACTTAGGCTGATAATCGCTTCCTTCATCATCCTTTTCCTCGATCTCGAAGCAAGAGACCATGTTCACAGTAGCAACTTTGTTAACTTTTCCAAACAAGTCCTTTGTAAAGTATTCAGCCAACGTGACAAGAACTCGACGGCCTTTCTCAAGCAACTCAGTTGAACCGACTTATTTTTTCTTGATAAGTTCAAGCCCCTTCCTCTCAGTTGAAGGTTGAAGACTCTTCTTTTTCCCTTGTTGCTTTTAGGGTGGTGGTGTCCAGACTTCCCTTTTCCCTAGAGCTTTCCTTCGAGTGGACGAGATCCATTTTCCATCTTCACTAGAAGCTTCAATCTTTAATACTTGCTTATTTTCATCTCGAGGGGCCTGAACTAGTACAGCAAGAGGAATTGGATTTTGGCATCCAAATTGGATCATCAAGACATCTTCTCTCTCGGTTAGAATTGGTTCTGTTGAAACGTAGTTGGTTTCCACATTATCATCCGATGTCAGTATTATATGTCTTTCCTCAGCTAGCTTCACAATGCGCTTCTTGAGTGTGATACATTTCTCAAGAGGGTGACTGACTACCCTATGGTAATGACAATATCTTGGGCTTGTGGTTCTTCCCGCTTCTTCCGACCTCTTTGGTTGTGGGAGTTCAATAACTTCTTTCTCCAATAAGTCATCGGCCATTCCCGACAAGTCTGGGTCTTGATATGGGTATTTCTTTTCTTGAAGCCCCTTCAGTGTGGGGTGCTTTAGTTCAGCATCTTTCGGGAAAGTGACTTTCTCCCTTTTAGGTTTAGGTTTAAAATAAATTTGCACCTACACACACAATGAAATAGCCACGGACTCCTGTATTGAAGTCGTTAAAGACTTAACATTCTTCTTATTCACATTGGAACTGTTCCTTGATTCAGATGACGATGAAGATTTTCCCCGTCGACTCGCTATGGTGATCTCCATATCATCTGCCTTGATTGCCAACTCGTGGAAGGTTTTTGGCTTGACCTTCTTGAGGACATAGAGCAAATATAAATGCATACCTTTAGCACAGATATCGATGACCGAAGCTTCAATGAGACGATCCTTGGATTCAAGACTAAAAGCCCTCCAACAATGGTTGCAATCAAGGACTGGCTCAACCAACTGTTTGGTGTTTGTCAACGCTATCATGCTGACGAATTGTTGAGCGTTGTAAAATATATTCAGAAACTCTTGCTTCATTTTCTCCCAACTGTGGATAGATTCAGGCTCTAAATTCGTATACCAGTCAAAGGCGATCCCTTTCAACGAGCAAACAAACTGTTTCACCAGTCCATCTCCTTCTGTGCTGGCTTTACTACAAGTTTCGATGAAGTGAGTGATGTGATACTTAGGATTACCCTTCCCATCAAATTGATTAAACTTTGGGTGTTGATATCATTGTGACATTCGAAGGGCGTCGATCCTCTTCGTGTATGGCTTCGTATACAAATGAGTCTTGTTTGATCCCTCTCCGAGTTGAGCCTACACTACATTTGACACCAAGTTTTGAATATGCTCCACAGTCAATGATCCTGAAAATGAGTTACTCTTCTTACCTTCCCCATCGCCATCACCCTTGGAAGGCTCTTTTTCGGATTCCTATTCGTCTAAATCTTCGTCGGAGTCTTGATACGGACGTTTCTCTATTTTCTTCACCAACATTGCAATTTGCTTATCTTGTTCTTCGATTCTTTTGTCTTTCTCTTCACTTTTCTTGGCAAGCGTGTTTAGCGTAGCCTCTAATTCCTTTATCTTTTCTTCCATGTTGAAAGCCCCAATTGTCATCACTTGCATGATGACAATTTGAGTAGACTCAATCTCAGCTTCCGAGAAGATGAATTCCTCTTCAAAATATGAAAACACTCAGAAGCATCCGTTTAAGGGGGATCAGATCACAAACTATCAGCTATCTGTATTATTATTTTCTCATAGACAATATTTTAGAACCCTAGTTTTTGGTATTGGAGATTAAAGTGTTCAACCGCCATCGGGAAAATTGAAGATTGAGGCTCGGGAGAAGGAAGCTTACACGAGCCGACGTATTCGTTCATCCCTCAATTGTGGTTGTCCTCTTCCCCAATTTTTATCGTGTTTTCTAGATTCAATTCAATTAGTTTAGTTGTTTTTATTATCAAGCATGAGTAGTTAATTTTCAGTTTAGGAGAAACTCGATGTTGTTCATTTGACCCTCGGTTTTGATTTTGGTATGAAATAGTTTGTCAATTTCATTCTGTCTTCGTGTTTATATTGTTACAGTAATTGATTGGCCACCTGTTACTCGTGTCTAGACTCTTAGTTTCATATCGAACGATTGCTTCTTTGAGTTGGATTGAATAAGTATAAAATTCTGTTGAAAATAATGTATTTTCATACTTAGGATCGTTTAAATAACCTGTTGTTAACTTTGACTAAATTAGATAGCCATGAAAATAGGTGTTTAATTTAGTCGGAGCAATTCACTCCAGATCGAAAGATTGTTGTGCTAGATATTTGTTTGGTTATTGACCCCGAATTGGTGCAAATGGCTAATTACTCAAATCAGACCTTCGTTAGGTGAATTGGTTAACTAGATTAACTCCCTTAAACGCCTTTATAATATTGATAAAACCTTCATAAAAATATACTTGTTGTTTCGATTAGATAAGTTCGCAGTTTAAATTAGTTTGCTTTACAGTTTCGTCCAATTTAGTTCAAACTGAGTTTAGAAATCCAACCCTTCTGATTAACCTAGCATCTTTTGTGGTGGGTTAATTTAGTGCGTATGCTAGAACTAGTCCTCGTGGGGACGACCTTGTTATACTACATTGTACACCCGTGCACTTGCGGCGTATCAGAACAAAAGTTGTTAAACTAGTTGACGTTGCTCCTTGTAGATTGTAGTTGGAGTGCATCTGTGGTCCGATCTTCTAAAGGTTTTGCAGATCTAGCTAAAGAATTATCTAGCAATTCTTGATCTTGACGTAGTAGAAGCTTGAAATTTTTTGCAGACCTTGATCCTTGATAGCTAGAGGCTGCTAGCAGTTCGATCTTCTGAAGCCTCTGGAGTGCAGAATGTCGAATCTCTGATGACAAAATGTTGGGGGGGGGGGGAGTCTGAAATGAGGGGGATGATCCTATTTATAGGCTCAAGAGGCTTAGGGTTTGAGTCGAGCATTTTCTGTATCATAATTGACACGTGTCAAGATATTATTGGTCAGGATATATTTTCATTTAACATTTAATTAAATGGACCACTGTAATTAATTTGATACGTGACCAATAATAATTGACCAAATAAATTTAATTTATTTTACACGTATGATTTTCTTATTTTCGATCTGATAAATTTTTGCCTCCTACCTTGAGAAAATAAACATATAATTCCCATGCATTAAATATAACAATCTAACAATATCCTATTGGTCCTACCTATCTTTTATGTCCTAGTTTTATGTAGTACGTACAAATAATCCTTAGTCATTTCTCCTATAAATAAGAGGATTTGGTTATCGTGAAAATTGCTTAAAAAGGGGAAGTAAAACAAAAGGGGGGGAAAAATGAAGCGCAAAACACAGAAAACAACTGCCATAATGACCATCTTCTTTTTCATTTCCTCTCCTGATTTTTTTGTTTGTTCATTTGTTCATCAACTCCGAACTACCCCAGATGATCACCATGATTACGCTAATCTTCAAATTTCTTCTTCTTCTTCTTCTTCTTCTCCTCCTCCTCCTCCTCCTCCTCATAAGTTGTTTCCTGGCAGCTTTCTCTTTGGTGTTGCTTCCTCTGCTTACCAGGTATATATAGTGATGAACTGATGATGATCGCAACTTCTTAATTGATATGATCAGCTAATTATATAGTGTTATTGCTTTTATCTATTCCCTCCGTTTCCATATTAATTAATTGTCACTTTGTTGACTATCGCGGTCTTTGATATCATTTTTTGATTGATATTTTTTATATAATATTTTATTGATAATTGTAATATTATATTTTTTTAAGATATTTTATTTTTTTATGAATCTAATGATAGTAATTTTATATAACAAGTCATTGTATATATATTGAAAAAAATTATGGTAAAAAGTTTTAATATTTGAATGTTCAATTTTCAAAGACAACAATTAAAATGGAATGAATTGAGTACATGATTAATTAGTTTACGATTAAACTGGTGATTGGAGTTTAATTTTCTTTGTTTTTTTTTGTTAACAGTATGAAGGGGCTTACTTGAGTGATGGTAAAGGGCTTAGCAATTGGGATACTTTTACTCACACATCAGGTCAGTACATGCATGAGTATATGCATGTTATATTTAAGAAGGTCAAAAATAGATTCGGCTCACACCGGTAAATATTCGAGTCCATATATGAGTTTGACTCGGTCTTCCAGGTTTGAATTGGGTTAAACGGAGTTCAACTTGAATTAAATGATTTAAATCGCGTTCCAACAATATAGTAAATGAACTATTGTGTCTGAATATTTGCTTAATGTTATCAGATCAAATTAAACTTTTTCTGAATTGGACAAATTTAAATATTTGAATGGAAGAAAGCGCTAGATTGGGCTAAGTTGGATATTCAAGTGAATGGGATTTCAGCGTAAAATATATGGTCCATGCTTTGTTTAGACAAACTTTAAATATTAAAATCAATTCAAAGTGGGGTTACAAGAAAAGTATTAGCCCCCCCCCCCTCCCCACCCCCAAAAAAATCCATTGGTGTTTTCAAAATTAAAATTTATCTATGTAAGGATTGTTGGATAAGAAATGGATGGTTTTTCTTTTAGAGTATTTGGTAGAATCACAGAAAAATTTTCCTTGTGAAAAGCTTTTCTTGAGATGATATAATTTATAGTATCTGGCTTATATATTAAAGTTCTGAAAAATATATAAGAAATTGTTTACAATGTTTGGTTGAAGTTATAACTTTTTTTAAAAAAAAATTGAAATTTCCAAACTCTCATTATTTATTTATTTTTTTTTTTATTGCAACGTGATAGGTGGTATTTTGAAAATTTTCACAATCTAATTTCTCACCCTCCATTGTGGAAATTTTCACATATCCTCACTCCTAAAGAAATTTTTTCATGAACTGGATGGGGAAAATCGTGGGTCTCATGAAACCTTTTCCCATTGCTTGAAGGTTTCCAAACATAGGAAAATATAGCCAATTCGAGAAAATTGACCATTTTTTCAAGGAAAATAGTCTAACAAAACACACTCATATATAATTTACACGGAACATAAACGATTGTGGTACGACTTCCCTCTTGATTAGTCTAGGATTTCTCTTTATTATTTTGAGTAAAAATTATAAAATCAACTAGTCTTTGATATCCCATGTGATAAACGGACAATTTTTCAGTAACTTTAGGTAATTTATTTTTTAGAGTAATTTTATTATAATTACCAATTTAATCCAATTAAAAAACCAATGCAACTAATAATTAGAGATTAATAAAAAAAATTGCATAATAATTGTATTTTTAGAATAATGTGATGATGGAAGTATATTAAAATGATAAAGTCCATATTAATATTCATACTTTATAATTATTAGTCTCAGAGAAAATACAAAACTTTGTTTCTTAAATTTGTATCATTATAAATCAAGAAACATATTTAAGTATTTATTTACTAATTAAATACTTGTTAGATTTTGAAGCATGGTATATCAATTTATATACCTAGTATAATATATGTTTGTGATGCAATAGCCCAAAACCTTGAAATTATTGGTAAATAATTTTATTTTATTTTTGTTTATAGGAAGGATGATGATTGTTTTATTTGAGGAATAATTTTTACAATAACAAATCATGATTTCAAATATCATTGTCATTAAATATATTTCAAATAAATAATTTTTTTATCATTTTTAGGACTAAATTATAATAACTATGAATCTATATTTTGTAATTAACATCATCAAAAAAAATTGTACTATCATTTTTCTTATATGCTTGTAATATAACCATATTTTAATAATAATTTCAATTATATGGTTCAAAATCCTACTAGCTATAGTATGTATAAATATCTTGCAATTTACTTTTTGTAATCATTAATTAGAAAGAAAAACTGAATTTATGTTATATTGCTATATATTAAGATATAATTTTGTAACCATACTTTCTAAACAAAAAAAACTTTTAAAGTTTTATCATTTAATCATTAACCCCCGTACAATATATATGTTATCAAATAAGTTCTCTTAATAATTCCACTTTTAAATTGTAATAAAATAACTTTTTTATATGTAATAATCGTAATGCTGAAGAGATGGTAACCTCTTTAGTATAACAATTATTAAAATAAAAAATTATTTTATCAACAATTTTCAAAGTGAAATGACAACCATTTCATTTTTCATGCTTGCCATCAAGGTTTGAACTTTGAAGACATGATGGATGCAAAATATTTATCATTAATAGTTTTTTAATTGACATTAATTATCTAATTAAGTTAGGAACACGAAAATAGCTTTGAAGCAATCAAAAGAGTTTTTTGTTTTTTAGACTCTGAACTTTGAGGATATTTATTTTCTGAACCCCCATATTTCAAAGTTTATAGCTTGGACCCTATACTTTGTCTCCAACCAAGAGAAGTCTCGTATGAGGTTTGACTGATATGTTCCTTCCAACATTGCCTTTCAATTATTCGTGTGCGTACTTCCAAGTAAAGAGATGAGGTTTTTGATTTTTAATTTTTAATTTTTAATTTTTAATTTTTAATTTTTAATTTTTAATTTTTAATTTTTAATTTTTAATTTTTAATTTTTAATTTTTAATTTTTAATATTTAATATTTAATTTTTAATTTTTTTATTAGTTTTTAATTTTTAATTTTTACTTTTTAATTTTCAATACTTTTTAATTTTTAATTTTTAATGTTTAATTTTTAATTTTTAATTTTTAATTTTTAATTTTTAATTTTTAATTTTTAATTTTTAATTTTAAATTATAATTTTTAATTTTTAATTTTTAATTTTTAATTTTTAATTTTAATTTTTCATTTTTCATTTTTAATTTTTAATTTTTAATTTTTAATTTTTAATTTTTAATTTTTAATTTTTAGTTTTTAATTTTTAGTTTTTAATTTTTAATTTTTACTTTTAAATTTTAAATTTTAAATTTTAAATTTTAAATTTTAAATTTTAAATTTTAAATTTTAAATTTTAAATTTTAAATTTTAAATTTTAAATTTTAAATTTTAAATTTTAAATTTTAAATTTTAAATTTTAAATTTTAAATTTTAAATTTTAAATTTTAAATTTTAAATTTTAAATTTTAAATTTTAAATTTTAAATTTATAAGTTTTAGTTTAAAATTTTAAATTTTAAATTTTAAATATTAATTCTTAATTTTTAATTTTTAATTTTTAATTTTTAATTTTAATTTTTAATTTTTAATTTTTAATTTTTAATTTTAATTTTTAATTTTTAATTTTTAATTTTTAATTTTTAATTTTTAATTTTTAATTTTTAATTTTTAATTTTTAATTTTTAATTTTTAATTTTTAATTTTTAATTTTTAATTTTTAATTTTTAATTTTTAATTTTTAATTTTTAATTTTTAATTTTTAATTTTTAATTTTTAATTTTTAATTTTTAATTTTTAATTTTTAATTTTTAATTTTTAATTTTGAGTTTTTAATTTTTAATTTTGAGTTTTTAATTTTTTATTTTTTTAGTTTTTTAATTTTTAATTTTTTAATTTTTTAATTTTTTAATTTCTTAATTTGAATTTCAATTTAATTCGATTAATATTAATTTTTAATTCCAAATTTTTAATTTTTAATTTTTAAAAATGTGAAATTTTTAAATTTTTTTAATCTTTTAATCGTATAATTTTTAAATTTTTAATTTTTTGATTTTTAAAATTTTTTAATATTTTTAAATTTTAATTTCTAGTTGTTAATTTTTTATAATGTCATATTTTTAATTTTAAATTTTAAAATTTTAAAATTTAAGTTTTTAAACTTTATAATTTTAAAATTTTAACACTTCAAAATTGTAACATTTAAAGTTTTTCAAAAATTTAAATTTTAACATTTTAAATTTTAAAATTATATTTAAATTTTTTATTTTAAATTTTTTAAATTATTTAATGTTTTATTATTATAATTTTTAATTTATAATTTTTAAAATTTTAAAGATCTTAAGAATTTGTAAATTATAAATTTTTAAAAAACTTTTAATTTGTTCATTTCGAATTTCCAAAAACATATGTAAACTTAACAAAATTACCAAAACTTATCAAAAGTAACATTTACTCTAACTATCATTTACCACTTAACTTTAGGGGACCTTAGTTGTCAAAATCTAGTCAATTTAAAAACAATAGTCAAGAGAAGGAAAAATGGATAAAAGGGCATATCGGAAAGTTTAGGCAACAATTAGGTCTTTGCCGGAGTCAAACATAACTTTGGGTCACGTTTTTTGAGTCCGCAATGTATATGGTTCAAAATATAAACTTTGAAATATAAGGGTTGAAAAAGTAAATACCCCCAAAATTTAAGGTCCAAAAAGTAAAAAAGCCGCAATCAAACCTTCAAAATTTCTCCATTTAGCGGTTTAGTTCTAAAATATATGCATCTAGATGTCAACACAATAAGTCTGAAATCCACAAATGTCCATAATTAAAATAATAGATGAATTGTTGGTCAATAAAATTATTCAACAAACATGGCTTATTCAACATTTTTTCAAAGGGTAAACACGAAATATCACCCGTCATATTAAGCTTTTATTGCAGGGTTTGCCTAATATGTTGTTATGGGTCCAAGAAAATTTAAGATCAAATTCCAATTGAAAGTTTTGCAAAACTCGATACGAACTTTTTTTAAAGTAATAAAATCGCCACCAAATTAGAAGACCTTCCTTGGTATCATGTACTAGGCTAACCCACATACATAAAATGGTCCACCCATCACATCATCTTAGAAAGTTGTTATGTTCTCAACAAGCTCCCACCTCCAAAATATCTAGAACGAGAGCCAAGTTTACTCAACATTTCGCTATTCAACATAGGTAAAGACTAATTTCACTTGGTGGGGAATGGGGATACCTTTGGCTAGGGTTGTGCTAGTAGTTTCAACAGTAATACATTCGTCCTTAAATAAATGTCAATTTGACTATATTTTAATTGTTGATTATTCATAAATTACAATGAGTTATAATATGACATTATCACTGTCAGAGAGATAATGTACTAAAAATTACAATTGTGTTAATTTTATCTTTTAACTCGTTGTAATTTATGAGTAATCAACTGTCAAAGCATAGTCAAATTGACACTTATTTAGGGACGGAGATAGGATTTTATTTTTATTCTATATCTTATATGCATAATGGCTCACGAAAATCCATACATATTATAACAAAAAAATAGAATTTGTGGCAATGTCCAACTAATTAATTTTTCCAGTTAGGCGATGTTCTTTAGAGTGGTAGAATTAAGGCTCTGTTCTTTACTTGGTTTAAACCTAACAAACATAAGCTAACTTTAACTTAACTTAACTTATTCATACCTAATCTAACCTAACCCAACTCCCTAAAAAACACTCAAACCAAATATAATTTCTTAAATCAAAATGAAATTCCAATAATATTATTTTAATATCAAATCAATCTACTTTTTTTGAAACTTATAACCTTTTCATTTATTTTCCCCAAAATATTCAAATTTTACTAATAAAACATTTCTACCCAACAACTAACTTAACTAAAACCTATCATATCATATCCTAACTTATCCTAACTTAACTAACTAACTTGAACCTAACCTGACAAAAAGAACAAGATCTAAGTTAGGTAGAGTAAGGTTGGTAAGAAAAACAAAGGTAAGGAAAATAAAATAAATTAATATTGGTTTGAGTATTTTTTAGAAATTTATGTAAGGTAAGGAAAATATAGAAAATAATCCTATTTTACTATTCTTAAATATAGAGCCTTAATCACAAAAATAAATTACATATAAAGGATTACTGGACGTAATACAAAATTGAGGGTATTGGCGTCATTAATTCCTGCTGAGATATTGGACACCAAAAATCCTAATTTTTATAGTATCTACTTTAATCAGTCAGTAAGGGCCTGTTTGGTGAACAAAATAGGAATGGAATTGACTAAGAATGAGTTCTATTTCTTGTTTTTCTGTTTGGAAAGTAGTTTCTGAAATGGAATTGCAATCCCAGGGGATTTGCTATCCCTCCCAAATAGGGGGATTAGAAACCTCCCAAATGTGGGGGGAATAGGCTATCCCTTTTTTTTCACAACAACAACAACAACAACAAAACTAATAATAATAATAATAATAATAATAATAATAATAATAATAATAATAATAATAATTATAATAATAATTATAATCATTAACAATAATCATAATAATAATTATTATTATAATTATAATTATAATTATATTTATATTTATAATTAGCAATAATTAATTATAATTATTAATAATAATTCTTAATAATTATAATAATAAATATAAATAATAATTAATAATAATTATTATAATTATAATAATTAATAATTAATTATTAATAATTATAATTATAATTATAACTATAATTATAATAACTAACAATAATAATTATAATTATAATAATAATAAATATTATTATTATTGTAATTATTATAATATTATAATTATTAATGATAATTATTAATAATTATTACTAATAATTATAATTATTAAATGTTATTAATTAATAATAATTTATAATAATTAGTAATTTAGTGATATGAAAATTAGTAATTAAAAGTTAATAATTAATAATAAACATATATATTAATAATTAATAACTAATTATTATAATTAGTTAATTATAAATGATAATTATTAATAAATAATAAATCATTATAATTATTAATTAATAATATATTAAAATTATGATTGATAAAAATTTCAACAGTTAAAAGTTAATTAATAATTATTATTGTTAATTATTAGCCATTGATAATAATTATTAATTAATAAAAATAATAATTTGTAATTTATAGTAATAATATTATTGATTAATATGTAATAATAACTAATTGATAATTGATAATTATTAATTTTTAATTTTTAAATTTTATTATTGTCATAATAATGATGATGATGATGATGATGATAATAATAATAATAATTATTATTATTATTATTTAATAATAATAATAATAATAATAAGTAATATAACTATAGCTTTGATTCCATTCCACTGCTCACCAAACACTTTTATTTCAGGGTTCTAATTCCATACCAAACTCATTCCACTTTTCTCTCCAAACAAGCCCTAAATGAACTTGTTTGATTGACGACTTGAAATTTATAAAGTATTGTTCTTTGAGAAAGGTACTCCCTTGATGAATTTCAATTTTCGTTATTATATTGTCAATTTTTATCTGTCAATTTTATAATTTGAATAACTAAAGTACTCATATTACCTTTAATTAGTGAATATAATTTTATTTGACCTTTGAAAATTTTATTTTATTCCTTCCTTGGATCAAAATATGCGTTTGAATGAAATGGTGGAGAGTATAGGCATATATTTGTTCTTACACAATTTTTTTATTCTATTTCGTAAGGACAATGATTTTGTAAACTTCGTAACTCGCTCCGTTCTTTTTTAGCAGTCATTTACGGTTTTCAATGTCAATCTTTAATCAACAATTTCTAATATAAATTTTTATAAAAAGATATGATATTATATTTTTTTAATAGTAATTTTTTATTACGAATCTAACAACATCAATTTTGTATGATGAATTATTATATAGATTAAGATATTAACAATCAAAATTTTTAATACAATTTTCTAGATAACATATAAATAAAAAGGGGAAGAGTATACTATAAAAACTTATAAAGATGTGACGGGCAAATTTGATTAGAGTAAGGCAAAAAAGGAAAAGTAAAGATGTGACGGGCAATTTTCCCCTTAAAAAACAAAATTTTGATTTGGGGCCTTATTTATGGGAGAGCGATTAAATGGACCCTCCTCCATACAGTGATGCGTGATGAAACCAACATTAACCCCACATCATAATTTTAGACAGACACTCGTGAATTATTAAATTAAATTGGACAATGATAATTTCATAGGGCCTATTCTTTTCCATCTGACAAAGGGAAATGAATGAGACGTGGAAGAGAAATACTCCTACTGCCCGTGGTACACATTAGTGCTTTATATTATTTTTTTGGGTTCATAGAGTCTCATTTATATTTGGGTAATTCTTCAACTTGTTTTGTCATTATATTTCTTTTTCAATGTTGTATAGGTGATGTTCTTATTTGCGGTAGGTAAGATGTCGAAATGGTGCAATATAGTATAATTGTGGTGAGATTCAAATATATGATATCTACAAAGTTAACCATAGTTTACATTTGAAGTTATCCATGTATTTATATATACAAAGACGAACTATGGTTTGCCTTTGTAGATATCCTAGAAAAAATGCCCCATTGCCCCCTGCTCACACACACACACACACTCTCTTCGAGCCCCAGCTCCTACCATCATACTCCCTCTTTTTTCAAACCATGTCTACACAAACGTGTGTATACGGTTCAAAATAAGGTCAATCTGTTTAAAATTTAAATGATAACGGTTTCAACATCTAATCCATTTAGTAAATGGGTTAGATTTCAGGCCCGGGGACTTCAAACCTGACCTGACTTGAGTTGTTAGCCAGCTCTATCAATCAAACATGATAAATTTTAGATCCAAGCTTTGAACATATTCAATCAAGTAGCCATTAGAGCCAGTTTGAAATTGCACAATTTTCGTTTTCTTTTTCTGTTTTATTTGATTGCTTACATGTTTCTAACAGGAAAGATAATTGACACAAGTAACGGTGACGTAGCGACTGATCACTACCACCTTTATCAGGTAATTAATATACTCCCTCTTTTCCATTTTATTTGTCACTCTAGACATAGTTTCAAAAATCAAAAAAAACTTCCATCTACATTAATTTAGTTTTTTTTTAACGTTACATTAATTTAGCTTATTGGAAATATAAAAATCTTGACTAAAATGGTGAATAAAAAAGAAAAAAGGTAAATAAAAAAGAAAAATGGAAGAAGAAGACGTAATTAATAAGATTAATTTGATAAATTAGTAATTAATGTGTTATTGGAATTATAAAGTGACAGATATTATGGGAAAAAATAAAGTTAGTTAAAGTGACAGATAATGTGGGAATGAGGGAGTATACAATATATAAAAGTTGAGTTATAGGACATAGTAATAAACAAGTTTTCCTTGAGTTGAAATGAAGAAGGACAATATAAATATCTTGAATTAAGATTGTTGATAATAATTTAAAATTATTTATAATCATATTTTTGTAATTTTTTATTATGTTTTCTCTAGTAATTATATATATTCATCAACTATAAGAGTATAACACTTATTAACTAGATCAACAATTATAAATGATCGTCTAATTTTATCAACCATAGTATAAAAAGCACATTAAATGTATAATTTTATATTTAATAAAAACTTTGTTAGGAATAGTGAAGTTTTGTATTTCCAATTTGTTCACAATCTTGGTTTTTTTGTTTCTTTATCTTGTTTCTTGGTTTGTTAGTCAAGGAAGGATGGTTATATATAGCCTTCGTCTCCCTCTTTTATCTCTTGAGTTGAGATTGTAAATCATCATCAATAATATTTCATCATTTCTCAAATCTCACTCCCTCTCTTCCTTTTCAGTTTCACCAAATTAGGGTGAAACTTAACATGGTATCAAAGCACCAATTCCCACTGTGAGAATCTAATCCAAACACTCCACTGCTATCTCTCTCTATCTACCTGTTCTTCTTCATTTCGACAAACCCAGAAAATTCCAGAATGTTCGAACTAAGGGTAGTCCAGGGGGTCTCCTCAAGAAGCGGATCGACGCCAATTTCGACTGTTCATCCTCTGGATTCTCTCTGCATGCCATCGATTCCGGCCATGTGGCGTTCATCTCACTCGACCCTTTCAAGAAGACCCAGGTGTGGTTAGGTACCTTCGACTTCCCCCTCGACAGCGCCGCTTTCTTCTGCAACGACGATGAATCGCAATCACTCCGGCAAAACCGGCGGCGTCCTCGATTCGTCGTCGTCCGTCGTCGATGATTGCGATGGTGAGATTGCGTGTTTGTCTTCGTCACCGGATGTGCGGAAACCGTTGCCATTCGGTCTTTCATAGACTCCTATGATTCCTCTTTGTCGGCGTTCTGGTTGTCGTCGAGCCACTCGAGTGCCTCCTTTAGAGGGGCCTCGATTTTTTTCCTTGTCCTCCGACTCAATCTTGTCGGCCAGTTTGTCCTTGTCCTGGATCGTGCTCCTCATGTTGTAGATGTACGTCTCCAGCTTGTTCCTCGCATCTACTCTTTCCTTCACCTTCTTGTGCTCCTCGGCAAACTCCTCGGCCTCCCTCACCATTCGGTCGATCTCTTCTTGGCTTAGATGACCCTTGTCGTTCGTTATGGTTATGGTCTGCTTGTTTTTAGCTGCCTTGTCCTCCGCTGTCACGTGGAGGATGTCGTTGGCGTCTACTTCGAAGGTCACCTCGATTTGTGGCACACCCCTTGGGGCAGGTGGAATGCCAGACAACTGGAATCTTCCGAGTTCACAGCAATCCTTAGTCAGGGTTCTTTCACCTTCAAAGACTTTGATCTCGACAGTTGTTTGCTGGTCTTGATATGTTAAGAAGATCTGAGACTTCTTTGTAGAGAGATGTTGTTGCTCCTGCTTTCACCATGGCAAGAATATTATCTAACATCCCTATATCAAGGGGTGGGCCTACTAGTTTGGTCATATACAACATCCATGCTTTGCAGATGATGGAGCATGGAAAAGATTCCACAAGCTGCTTGATCATTTCCCTACGGTCATTTGTACAAAGGTTCGTGAAGGTGATAAAAGGATTATGATTGATCCTCTCTTCATACACTCGTCCGATCAACCAGGAATGTCTCTGATGGCCAATGTATTCGCCGGAGACAACTTCAATTTCTGGAAAAATTTCGACAATCTATCTTTATTTCTTTCTTTCATCGTTTGGCTCCACCAAGTTCTTCCGTGTCTACGTCCAAATTTACCCGCTAATAGGAGTTGTGGTGATGGCGAGGAAGCTGTTGGAGTTCGAGTTCAAGATTTCAAGGTTGCACTGCCCTTCATTGATTCCATTAGCAGTGATAGCAACCTTGTCATTCACCTTTGCTAAAGAAAAGAAAAATTGTTGGCAAATTGGAGTTCTATCACCCTCCAATTTGAGGGGGGTGTTAGGAATAGTGAAGTTTTGTATTTCCAATTTGTTCACAATCTTGGTTTCTTTATCTTGCTTCTTGGTTTGTTAGTCAAGCAAGGTGGTTATATATAGCCTTTCTCTCCCTCTTTTATCTCTTGAGTTGAGATTGTAAATCATCATCAATAATATTTCATCATTTCTCAAATCTCACTCCATGTCTTCCTTTTCAGTTTCACCAAATTAGGGTGAAACTTAACAAACTTAAATAAATAATTATTTTTTTTTATAGTTTGTAAGCCATAATAACCTAGAAATTCATGGTCATTTATAGGAATTCATGGTCATTTCTAGGAATTCAACTACAACTTTCACAAGAACCATGTCTTCAAATACATCATTTTAATTCAAGATGAAAATGGTTAGAAATATGTTGCATCTAGGAACAAGAGCACTAGAAATAACCTACTTCACAGTAAGAGGAGAGCCTCAAAGGGAAATTATACACCTGGTCAATAGTCATTGAGGTAAATTAGGCTATACTTCACTCACATGCTGGAGGAGGCAAGATATAAAATATAGCAAACACAATAGTACGTAAAGTTATCTTTTGAATCAGCAAAGTTGGGAGTGCATAATGTGAAGTAGGGGAATAGTATGAAGATAGGAAAATAAGGGAAATGTGACTGACAGTGATTGTCAGTGGAAAATTGAATAAGAAGCCAAATTGGGAGGCAATAGCAATTAAAGAAGACAGACAATAGAGAGGAGGAAGTTGGAGGATAGTGAGTAGTACTGAAAAACAGAGAAGAAGAAAAAACTTTCAAAGAGATTGAAGAAAGTTGGTAGAGAGAGAAGCTCTCCCTTCTCTCTAGAGTTCTAGTTCGTTAGCTAGGTTTTTCCCGGTAAGTTCAAGGGTCCAGGTGAGTTAAGGTCACGGTTGTGACGTGAGGTTTGCTGCAGCAAGCTTGGTTAGGAAGTGGGGTTGGTAAGGGTGCATCGAGTAGGTTCAGTAACAACGTATAAGGGTTATTTGTGAGGTTGGCGGAAGCATGGTGGGGAGTGTAGTGGTAGTCTGGGAGGGTGTTCATCAAAAGGTCAAGTGAGCAAAGTGACAGAGGGTCGAGAGCAGCTTCCGGCTACAGGAGGCGGTCTACATTGGAGTTTCAGAGTTCTTTGGGTTGGAAAGCTCTCTGGTGGTTGTGTTGAGGGGTTCATCGGAGTCCATGAATGGGAGCTGCATTGGGGTTCTAGATGAATCCTACGGTAGGTAGCAGTTAGGTGCGTTAGTTGATATAAGTTGGTGGGCCGTTTCCTACTGGGTAAAAGGTAGAATCTGGGCTTGGTAAAGTTGGGCCTGGTGTTGAGTGGGCTTGTGGGTTTGGCTTTGCTGACGAGGTGGGTTTTGTTGAAGGTATAGTGTTATGCTCATGGGTTATTAGTGTGTTGACGAAAGGAAAAAGTGGGAGTATGGAAAGGTTCATGGGTAGTTGAAGTTTTATGAGGGGAATTGGGATTAAATGCTCTGCATTAGATGACGTTGTAGTAAGCTAGGGAGTAGGCGTTGAGTAAGGCGGGGTTTGTAGTAGATCTTTGGGGAAATACGGGGTGAAGGGAGTTAAAAGTAGGTAGAGTCTTAAATGGGGAATACAGGGGGTCGTTCAAAAAGGGTAAAAAGTCTTAAGTACCCTTATATATTCCGCCCTTTCCTAGGAGGAACAAAAAGGGTGAGTTGCATCAAAGGGTATCTGGTTTTAGCTATAAAAGACAGGGCTGGGAAAGGCAATCGACATATCAGTCCTTTTCAAGAGTGAAGAAGAAAGATTTAGAGAGTTCAAATAGCCACCTTTATTCTTTCCAAAAAAGGAGCGGGGAAATGAATGGGGTGCAGGGGCGAAGAAACACAATAAGTTCGGATGGGGGCTCTTGTCGACCTGAGCCCTCCACCTTTGACGGTGGAAGTACGTTTGGATCATACCTTTATTGGGTATGTTACGGACGGGAAAGACTGGGATGAGGGTGCTCTGCAACGGCTGGTGGACGCGAACTGGAATACTCAGAGTCCAATTAGTGTGAAGAAGGTGGGAGAGAAGCATTTCTCTTTCTGGTTCATGCATCCGGAGGATTGTCTGGATATGATGACTCAAAGAACTATTAATTTTGACGGTTCTTTGTTGGTGATGCAAAAGATAAACCTTCATATGAAGTCGGAGGAAGTGCGATTCAGGTTTGCCTGTCTTTGGGTTCAACTAGAGGGGCTTCCGTTCAGACAAAAACGGGGAAGTACGGCTATAAAGCTTGCGAGCACCATTGGAGACGTCATGGAAGTGGATATTCATGGTGTGGCGGACTTTACTCTCCACAATGTCCGTGTGCTGGTTCGAGTTGAGTTGGTGAAGCCTCTTGTTGCAGGGGCTTATGCTAGAGATGATCAGGGGCAAACTCACTGGGTGAATTTTAGGTATGAAAACGTGTTCATTTTTTGCAAAAGGTCTGGTAGGATTGGGCATCATGCTTTTGAATGTTTATTACCTAATGTGGTAGCTGAGAGGAGGTTAAAAGTCGAATATTAGAGGCAGTTGAATTAGGGCATGCGATTATTCACGGGGATGGGTCTTTTTATACGGGGAAAGTTAGGGCTTTCCCTATTAAGCGGGTTTATCTTACCACTCGGCTGAAATTGGGTCAGCGGCAACACCCAGATAGGTCTGAACCGGAGTTGCATTATCCGGAGTTCTTTGAAGTTAAAGAGGCGGGAGTTAATGGGTTTGGGCCAGTCATAACTATCTCGTCTGAAGAGAGGGGTGAAACAAGTAGTGTTGGTAGGAGAAGGGGGCGGCCATGGGGGAAAAGGAGGGAAGGGGATGTTTGGGAAAGAATGGTTCGAAGAAGGAGTATGGGGGTCAGACTTCAAGGATGAGGGAGGGGAGTCACGGGCTAAGGGAGGAGGAGACTGAAGCACTAATGGAGGTGGATGAGGGGTCTGGCGACGGGAGAGTAATGGGAGAAGAAGGGGATGGGCATGAGCATAGTGATACTGATCCTGTGGAGGATACGGATGGGACTGAGGAGGATAAGGAGGAAGGGGGCGAAGGAGACGGAGAAGGAGAGGATGGGGAGGCTGACGATGATGATAGTTCTGGAGATGGAGGAGATGATGATAATAATGAAGGGGGAGGAATTGGGGGGAATGGAGGTGTTGGTGGGGGAGCTGGGGATGCTGAGGAGGGTGCAGGTGAAGGGGATAGGACTAGAAGGGAGGTTCAGGGAGATAGGGATATCCATAGTTCAGTGCATGGGAGCCCAGGGCTTGGGTATTCACAAACGTAGATATTTTTGAACGATTGCATGGAGGAGCTGCAGCGAACCATGCAACTACGTACTTTGGGTAGCTCTAGTTCTGCCCTAAATGGAAGTGGGGGCCCAATTGATTCTCAGATGCATATGCTTCCAAGAGGGCCTTTTTCTACTTCGAGACCACCTGAGGATCAAGGCGAAATAATTCGGGCAGCCATTCGATGTCTGAATTCTGTGGGGCCAGAGCCAGGTAACCCTTCTGAGGGCAATTCTGTATTTTCATTTGATAATAGGGCCACTTATTCTCCCCCTTTCTTTTCATATATTTTTCCTTTTGGGGAGGGGTTATATCCAAGAGAAGGGGGGGACTGGAGTGGCCACGGGGGAGGTTTTGTCGGCTTCGGAAGGCATTAGGTTGCCGCATTTATTGGGTCACATTTTTGCTAACCCTCATATACCTTTGAATAGGATGTGGGGTTGGGAACCTGGTGTATATGATCGGGGGGAGTATAGTTTTCAACCAAATCCTGTTCATGAAGGGGTCGGGGAGCAGTTGGTGTTTTCCCAATCCGCTGATGGTAGCCTGCAGGGGTCGGAGGTTTTCCCGGAAGGGGGGCCCTGGTTTGAGTATACCCATAACGGGTTTGTTTCGGAGGATACCCTAACCATGGGAGGGGGGCACGAGTCAGACTTAGTGGAGGAGAACTTTTCTTGGCCTCCAGTCTATGACAAGCTTAAGAGAGATGAGAGTAGTAAGGAAGGGGGGGATGAGGAAACTGTGGTGGGAATCAAACAGGTGGTAAAGTTCACCAAAACTGTTTCATCCAAATATAGTTCATTGGATTCAACTGTGGGCAGGGCGGATGTTCTTCCAAAGAAAAGACAAAGACAAGCTCGGAGTGAAGAAGTTGGTGGACAAGATCAAGGAGATGAAGCCTCTTGGTTTTTGCTGAAGAACTCTAGGAGGCTAGACACAAAAGACAAAAGCGCGATCAATTGGTGATCATTCTTCAGAAGGAATTCGAGACTTTTTTGAAGGTTGAGGAGCCGAAAAGGGGAAGTGACTGGATTACTCTTCTTGCTGAAAGGGTGGCGGAGGCAGCCCAGGGAGTGCCTCCTCAGACGCCATGATTGTTGCAGTCTGGAATTGCAGAGGCTTAGGCCAAGCGGACCTCTTTGCAATTCCTTATATCCGTTGGGTGTCGAGTTTCCTGAAGCTTGATTTAGTCTGTCTTTCTGAGTCCAAGATGTCATTTGATTTTGCTAGGGTGTCTGTTAAGAATATGGGTTTTCATTTTGTAACAGGGGTGGAATCTGTGGGTGCAGCAGGGGGTATCATTTTGGGTGGAAGCAGGACTCTGTTTTTTCTATTGTTGCGTGTGATAAAAACTATGTAATTGTTAAGGTTAATGGAATGGATCATGCTTTGTAGTATATTGTGTTTGTTTATGGCTGCCCTTATGTTCAGGGCAGGCAAGAGGTCTGGGAGAAGCTGGCCTCGATTTTAAACTCCTTACAGGGAGCTTATATGGTAATTGGAGACTTTAACCAGGTAGAGAATTATTCGCAAAAAATAGGGGGTTCCTCTATAATCAAAGGAGGAACACAGTTTAGGGCTTGGAAGGATCAAATGGGGTTGTTGGATGTTCCCTTTACAGGAGTGTCTTATACTTGGACAAATAGGAGGGAGGGGGTGGACTTTATTTGGGAACGATTGGATAGGGCCTACGCCTCGCCTGAATGGCTGAATTTGT
Organism: Portulaca oleracea; assembly: GCA_029582165.1. NCBI lineage: Eukaryota > Viridiplantae > Streptophyta > Magnoliopsida > Caryophyllales > Portulacaceae > Portulaca > Portulaca oleracea. Next base: position 24,147,675 of record CM055885.1, read on the forward strand.
TATCCAATTCGTTTATCCATAATTTTCCGATTGTGTTCTCTGACCACTCCCTCATTGCTCTCCATGTCAAAGGGCATGTTGTGGTTAAGAGAAACTCTTTTAAGTTGGATCCTTGGGTCCTCAAGCATAAGCGTTTTTGGGGAGGAGCTGGCCTTGTTGATAGAGGAGATACCTAGTAATGGGTGTGCTTCTTATAGGTGTGTGAAATGGTTGAGCTTGGTGAGGAAGATGGGAAGGAGGCTGGTGTTGGATTTAAAAAATGAGAAAATGCATGGGGTGAACCAGGCCATTCAAGATCTTCAGGAAGTTCAGGATTATTTAGCAAAGTTTGGTATGAAGGATTCTGCTTTTGCTCAAGCTTTGATTAAGGAGAATGATTTTGTGGAAATGATCAAGGGAGTACACGAGTTATGGGTCCATAAAAGCAAGCTGAAATGGGCCGGCCTGGGGGACCAATATACTGCGTTCTTCTTTGGGAAGTTCAAAAGAAGACAAGCCTACAATAGGATTAATTTCTTGCAGCTAAAGAATGGGCTCATGTCGTTTAATGAGGCCCAAAGTTTGGAAGAATTCTCCCAAGAGTTCTCTGTGTTATTCAGGCCCAACATGAGTTTGCAATCCGTTCGGTCCAGTTATTTGGAGCAGGTTGTGGGAGTAATCACAAGGGTTTGACGGAAGAGGACCTACATCTTCTGCTAAAGCCTTCTTGCCGAAAGGATGTTGAAAGGGTTATTAAATATATGAAGCCGGGGAAGAGTCCAGGGCCTGACGGCATTCCACGTGAGTTTTTTAAAATTTGTTGGGATTTGGTGGGAGATCAGGTGGTGGCTACAGTGTTGGAGGCAGTGAATGAAGGGAAATTTGTGGGGGAGATTAAATAACATCTTGTTCCTAAAGAAGAAGCCCGAGGCCCAAGAGGTTAGTGATTTCCGCCCTATAAGTCTTTGCAATGTTATCTACAGGATAATTGAGAAATGTCTAGTCGATCGGTTGCGTTTGATTATGAAAACTTTGGTGTGGAGTCTCAGTCCGCGTTTGTTCCGAGGCGGTTAAAGGAGGACAATATTCTGGTGGTCCATGAAATCCTCCACTTCCTGGCAAACAAGAGATTCGATAAACAATTTGCGGCTCTGAAAATAGATATGAGCCATGGTTATGATCGGATCCGATGGGATTTTCTGGAGGTTGTTCTTCGAAAAATGGCTTTTCCGGAGAAGTGGGTTTGGCTTCCGATGAGGTGTGTGACTGACAGACCTAAAACATATAGGTGTCTGTGTACCGCAAGTGTACGGTTTTGTGTAGTAATAAAATATCGTTCTCTCTCAGGGACTTGTGTTCAACTACACACTAAACTAGTTCACTATAAAGGATGCTAGGTCGATCAAAGGGTTGTGGGTAATGATTCAGATAATTAACTAAGGAAGCAGGAAATTAAAGGATTCAACCAAATAATTAAAAGAGTTTAGGGGAGTCTACTCTAGTCAATCAATAAAATTATCAACAATCCCGGTGCAGGTAACAAGATAATTCGGGGTCTATAATCTTTCTAGGCCTTATCACTTCGATCTTTCGATGCTAGGTGAGTTACAGTGATTAAACTAAACATTATTTCTAATTATTTAGTCTAATCAAAGATAAGAACTGATTATAAATTGACCCTAGGCAAGAATCATTATGTCTAACTATTTTCTAAACCTATTCAATCTACGCATTCCAATTCAAGACTCAAACTGTCGTTCTGTTGTCGAGAATCAAAACCAGGTAAAGACTCAAACTGTCATTCTGTTGTCAAATTACCATGGCATACAATACACGCAGATTAAACAAATAAAAGGATAACCTAACACCGAGACTGTATTCAAATTCAATCAAAAGTCATCGAGTTTATCCCCCAAACAAAGGGAATTTAGCTACTCATAATAAAAACTAAGAAAGCGATAATAAAACTGAATAACAAAATATAAAGAGAATAGAAATTAAAGCGAACATCCGAGTCGTTGAATTTGATCTCTTTGTGTCACCCAAATCGATCTCCTTCTTCTCCTCTTTTGTTCCTAAACTACTAGAGCGGCTCCCCGAAGGGGGGGGGGGGAATATTCAAAAACCCTAATCTAAACCGCGTGTGAAATAAACTAAAATATTGTTCGCTTAATTTCTCCCCGAAGGGAGAGAACTAGGAAAATAAAACCTATACTAAAACGTTGGCTCCTTCAAACGGCGGAAATAAATCCCTTTTATAGGGCTGGGCTGGGGCACAAAACGCTGGCTGTGTTTTAGAAACGCTAGCTACGTTTTGTCCAAAAAGTGAGAATCTTCCGCGAATGGGCGCTGCTGCGACTAAAGAAACGCTGGCTGCGTTTTGCTCTTTCTCGGCTTATGAAGTTTCTGGACAAGGCGCTGGCTGCGTTTTCAAAACGCTAGTTGCGCCTTGTTTCTCCGCCTCAATTGGACTTGGGCCGTGGATGTTGCTGCTGTGATGAAGTAAATTGCTTAACTGGGCCGAGATATTGTATGAGTTGGGCCAGCCTTTCTCCATTCTTCTTCCACTTCTCATTCCCTTTCTTTTTAATTCCTCTTCTTAAATTTCATTCTTCAATTTCTTCTCCTTTTTCTTCAATTTTCTTGGTTTTTAGGGGAATTTTATTAAGATCTGCAAAACAAACTAAATTTCGACCAAGTGAAGAATATTACAGAATTTAATATAAAAAGACTAAATTATAATACAAAATCGACTAAAATATACAAGTCAATTACCTAAAAATACCTAAAAATATCTATATAAAATTCACTTATCCGTGACCACTGTGAGGTACTCGGTTATGGTTAATGGTGTCTATCCTCAACCTATTATTCCGAAGGCTGGGCTAAGACAAGGGGATCCCTTGTCCCCTTATCTTTTCATTTTATGTATGGAAGCTCTTTATGCGGTGGTCTCTGAGGATATTGCACATGGTAGGGATCAAGGGGTTTCGGTAGCTAGGGGAGCTCCATAAGTGTCTCATCTTTTTTTCGCTGATGATGCTCTCTTCTTCACTTAATTGGAGGCCTCCTCTTGTCTCAATTTAAAACATTCTATTGATAAGTATAGTTGTGCTTCTGGGCAAGTCATTAACTTGGGGAAATCGTCCATTTGCTTCTCAAAAGGGGCAACTCAGGAGGATAGGGAAGGTATGAAGGTGATTTTTGGTTATTCGGAAGGGGGTTATTTTCAGACATATCTTGGGGTATCAACGAGAGTGCAACGAAACCGGACTGATCATTTTGGGTTTATGGTTGAGGAGGTTCAAAAAAGGTTGGACTCTTTGAAGTTTAGGATGCTATCCATAGCTGGGAAGCTGGTACTGGTCAATGTTGTGCTCATTGCTCTTCACCAGCATATTTTGAGTGTGTATTTGGTGCCCAATACGGTGATTGATAAAATTAATGCTTGCATTATTCGATTTCTGTGGGGCAAGGCTGACGATGCAAAATCTGTTTACTAGAAAAGTAAGGATACCGTGTTTACACCTAAAGGGGCTGGGGGGCTTGGGGTTCGGCATGTGGGATGCTATAATAAGGCGTTGTTGCTTAAGTAAGCGTGGCGCACTTACATGAACCAGGAGCTACTTATCTCAAGACTTTGGAAAGCAAAATATGGAGTGTCATAGCCAATTGAAGGGGGAGAGGATTACAAGGCTCCTGCTGGATGTTCTACTACCTGGAAAGGTTTGACTAGAGCTACTTTACAGGTGAAGGATCGATTTAGGTGGAGTGTGGATAAGGGGAATAGGATCCTGGTCATGGACAGAAGGTGAGTGCCGGGGGGAATCTCCGTGTTATTGAGGGGAGGGAGGGACCAGGTTAGACAACTAAAGGGGGAGTCCCTGGCGACTAGGGTTGAAGGGAATCGTATGAGGTGGAGATGGGAATTTATGCAACAGGTGTTTGCGGGGGACACACTCGAGCGTATTGAGCAAGTGTTCCCGCCGCAGTGGGAAGTGGAAGATATGCTGGTGTGGGCGGGGAGAACGAAAGCTAGGTATACAGTGAAGCAAGCATATTATGAATTTTTGAAGGGAGATACCAAGGTGGTTCAACCTTCAGAGATTGATTCCAAGTTCTGGAAACGATTATGGCATACGGATTTGCCTTCAAAGTGGAAAACTTTCTTATGGAGGTGGGCAGTTGATGCACTTCCCACTGGGGAGAATCGTCTTAAAAGGAAGATTGTTGAAGAAGGGGAGTGTTGGTGTGGGATAGAGAAGCAGAATATGAATCATCTCTTTAGAGGATGTACAATTGCTACCCACATGTGGAAAGGTAGCAGATTAGGGATTGTTCCTGATGCAAATCCTTACATTGGTTGGTGGGAGTGGTTAAGAGGATGGGTCCTTTTTCTTTCTAAACAACAGGAGGTGGAGATGTCCCAACTCAGGGAATTTGTTGGGACTATGTAGGCTATATGGAAAGCAAGGAATGCGATGTGTATTGGCAAGGAGCGAGTGTCACAACATCTCTTGGAGAATATGATGAGGCAGGTGCAGCAAGAGGAGGGTATATGGAGAGAGGGAAGAGAGACGGGGAGGAAGAAGGTCAAGTAGGCACAGGAGGAGGAGGCAGTGGAGTTTTCTTGGGGGAGGAATGAAGAGATGGAGGGACGTGGGGTTTTTCTGGTTGATGGGCTACTCGTAACAGGGCTAAGGATGTGGCGGTTGCTTGGGTGTTCATACACCAGGGAGTGCAGCTGAGCCAGGGTGTCCGGCGAGGAAAGGGTGAATCGGCTGTGTTTTGTGACTTGCTAGCCATAATGACTGCTTTAGAGGAGGCGATGCGACGGGGTTTGAGGACTGTTTCTATTTGGTCTGATTCCAAGGTAGTTGTAGAATGTCTGTTAAATGAAAAAAGGGCTCCGGTGGATTGTCGGGCTCTTGCTTTGGGTTGCAGGATTGCAACGAGAATGTTCGAGGCTGGTCGGATCCAGAAGTTTCCACGACAAATGGTGCATCCAGCACATAAGGTGGCCAGACAGGCTATCCGCAGCCTTGGTTTGGTTACCTGATTTAGGGAAGTTTGCTTGTGTTTTCGTTTTAGTTTTCTTGTTGTTATTTCTTTGTTCTGTGGACTTCTTTGCAAAAAAAAAAAAAAAAAAAAACAGCAAAGTTCACAAGTTTGAAACAAGCATTCAAGTTGATGCTCAGGTATATCACAAACAAGGTTGTGAAAATTGGAATTCGATCTAGTTAGAATCGACCAAGGTAGTTAGAATCGAAATCGTAAAATCGGATCGAGAATCATAAGATTCTAAGACATTAAGTAAATTGCAAAAATGTTCTATAATAGTAAAAGTCTTAACAAATATTCATTAAGAATGAAACAATACTTTAAATTATATTTCAAATGATAATTTTAATACTATATTTATATTGTTAGGACAAATATTTTGAAACAAATAATGTGTGACATATAACGTTAATGTAAGATCGTGGATTGAATCTTTGGATCGTAGAATCGTATTACAGTTCTTACATATAAATTGATACTAAAAGAGGATCGTAAGATCTTAATGTAACTATTTTAAGATCTAATAAGAGTTGGGTTGAAATAGAGCATTTGGATTGCAGAATCGCATAATCGTAGATTTGAATCTAGAGTTTAATAATTATGCTCGTGAAAATGACTAATATCACATTTTAGTGGAAGAATGTTTTCTTTTTAAAAAAAAAAAAAGAAGACGAACACTGCAAAGAGTTGGTTAATTAATAATTGTTGCACAAATCAAATGTCCTATGATAAAACTCTTTTCAGGAGTTAAAATCTCATCCTCTCAGGTAACTTCGAAGATCAAAATTCAAGATGTGAGATACATCTTTACGAAAGGAAAAGGGATAATGGCTATCACGATAAATTGACTTACAAAAATAATTTCAGATGTTCTTTATTTACCCTAAATAAATATATAAGATGTTGTCAATTGCTTAGAAAAGGATTAACGATGTTCTTTGATTATTCATATTACCATATTTATGTTGTCCTTTTTTGAGATTTTGCGAGCAAAAACATTCAAAATAAGTTTTTTTTATTTAATTCGACAGTGGGAAACTTAAAGTATTTTCGTGAAGGTTGATGTTACTGAAGTTTGGCAAAAAAGGCTATGCCATTTTGGTATTCAAAGTATATCAAAAGTAACAAATAATATATGACAAAAGGGCTATCAAGTATTCTTTTTTTATTTACTATGTTGACTTGGAAAACAACATAAGTTTTATTTATTTATTTATTTATTTTATTGCAAAAAACAAAGTTGAAGAACATCACAAAAGCTTCGTCTTATAGAGATTGATTTTATAAAACCTCAAAGTCTGATGTCACTGGACTGCTCCATAAATTCAAGAATATGGTGGAGAATCGAAGGAGGTATAAAATCAATATTTAAGGTCTAATAGTCGAAATGAATATATGCCAGCAAAATTGAATTTATTTTGCAGCAAAATGTGCATTAAACATCAATTTACAACTCTCCATACTCCTATAACACCCTCAAGTCCTTAATCACTAAATTAGGTCTAAGGACACCTATCTATATATAGCAATTGTGGATATTTATTTCTCATATCTTCCTCAATCTCCTAGGTGAACTATGGGTACGATTTTCTCACAGAACCTTAACCAAGGGAAAGACTTTTAGGTGCAATTGTTTAATTCTATAATATAGAATTTATTCATTTTCTCCTCGTAAGTCAGCTTTTCGGTGACTATCAGCAATTCTGGTTCAACTGCATGGCTTGAGTCTGATATGTGCTTCTAAAGTTGAGAGCTGAGGAACACATGTTGGATATGCTCCAAATCCATGGATAAAGCAAGCCGCTAGGCCGCGTTGTTTCTTCTCTTGATTATCTCAAAGGGTTTAATGTATCTAAGACTTAACTTCCCTCCAACATTGAATTTCCCTACACCCTTGGTTGGTGATACTTTGAGGAACTCTTTGTCTCCAACTTGAAACTCTAGAGGCCTTCTCCTTTTATTAGCATAAATTTTTTGTCGACTCTGAACTAGTTTAATGTGTTATTGTGCCCACTTGACTTTTTCCATTATGTCCTAGAGGGAGTCAACTCATGTGGCCAATGCTTCATCCAATTCATTTCAAGACAAAAAAGTTCAAACATTTCCTACCACAAAGGGCCTCAAATGAGGCCATTTTTACCATGACTTCGTTGTTATTATTATATGAAAACTCTACTAATGGTAGGAATACCACTAATTCCCCTTCAAAATCTAAAACATAATCTCTGAATATGTCCTCTGCAATTCGGTTCAATCTTTATGTCTGGCCATCAGTTTCTAGATGGTAAGAACTGCTAAAGTTCGACTTGGTTCCAAAGGCCCTTTGAAAGGCACCCCAAAATCATGATTAGAATCTAGCATCCCTATATGATACTTTATCTCTGCCATCTGACAACCTCCTTCAATACAAGTCAACTAGTCGATCTAGTTTCCGGCTCTCATGGATAGACACAAAGTGTGCAGTGTTGTTGAGACAGTCTACAATAGTCTCAATTGCATTCTTCTTAATGGTTGAGGTGGGAAGCACACTGGCTCTCCCTCTTTTATCTCAACTAAATCAAACAATTCACCTCTCTTCCTTCCCACCCAATATAATGTCTCCCACCAACATCCACCATTGACAAATATTGCCACCACCGAGTCGTCACCGCCAATAGCCACCACTCGCCGGTGGTCACTCCATTTATGCTCCATCTAATTTTCTTGTTTCCTTACCCACTTGAACATAATTTTTATAAACTCTTTACCCATTAAATTTATCTATAAATTCTCTTGTTTTAGGTTTGAAAAGTGTTATCCTTTTTTTTTTTGATTGAGTAACTTTAAGTTATAATAGTAGCCATTAAATTGTGGGTTTAGGTTTAAATATTACTAAGATTCTCCAATGTTTTGCTCCTAGTTTATAGGAAGTTGTTGGTTATGATTCCTGTTTTTAGGCATCTCATTTTCTGATTTTAGATTGATGTTTGAATTGTGCTTCAGTGATTGATGATTTTGGCCCATATTCTCAGACTTGATAGAACTAGTTTTTGTATTTCAAGCTATTTAAAGTGTAATGCTTCATTGATGAAATGGATATTCAAACCTTAATTCATTCGCTTCTTCGAAAAAGAAATGCTTAATTCATTCTCCTACAACTTATACTCTATCTTTAATTCCTTTCTGTTAAAAAAAATCAACAATGTAGATTGAATTTCGGGTTATAGTGAGAAAAAATAGGTAATAATAGATATAATATTGATTAACAAAAATGACAACAATAACAGCCACAATAGTCCATTGTATTAGATAAAATGTTTATTTAGATGATAAATATTTATTTTTCTTTACTATTTTTGTAATGAAAACAGGATGATGTAAAACTTATGGCAGATCTAGGTCTAAACAGCTATCGATTCTCGATTTCATGGGCAAGAATTTTACCGCGTAAGTGGATAACTAGTAACAATCGATAATTGTGCGACTTGGATAAGTATGTACTCGTTTAAATTGGATCAATATATGAGTTGATCAAACAATAACTTTATGCACAAAATCTTAGAATGACCCAAATTTCTCTGGGTTTGAGTGACCAAATTTTCAAGTTGGAATATTTTTTGGCAACCCTACCATCAAATATCTAAATGTGTGCTACTGTACCCTACTTTGACGAAAATTCTTGGGTGGTCCCACAGGCGGCAAGACCATGACTTGTTATACTCGCCCTATATACTCTCCTAATTTCAAGTGCATGTCTCTTAACGTCGATACTTTACGCGCTTTGCTTCAAAAAGTTTCTACTTTTTCCTTTTAAAAAAAAATCACTTTTGTAGATCTCTACTATTTCACATGGGTGTCAACTATGACATTGTTCCATTCTGTAAACTTTTGCTTCATGTAACTCTTACTTATGCTTACCTTAGTCTCAATGCTTTGGCCTCCATCCCAGCTGAAAAGACATAATATTAAAACATAAATTTTTAGAGAAAGTAAGTTGAGAGAAAATCAACATAATGCACTTCGTTTTTTCCTTCAACTTTATTAAGCGCACTAAAATAGTAGCATAATTACATGCTGAGCTCACCACATAAATTTTGTGAATAGTAATGCACACGCACAGGACATTACACACTACAACCCAAATACTAAGGACACTAGAATAATGCCATAAACACACTAGAATTACAATTTACAAACACCCTTTTGCGAGTACTATGCCACAGGGAAATTGCACAATGAATAATGCTACTGATTACACACTAAATTGACAACATACACATACTAGTAGGTCGTCTACTACACACTAAACATATGCTAAGTTTAGGGAAGAAATTTTGTGAGTAATAGACATGCACACCCTTTTGCACACTATAGCATAAACCATAAGCACGCTACAATTATAGTATACAAACTCTTTACTAAGACCGTGCTATATATGGAGAGTTTCACATTCAATACCAATTAGATGCTAAATTGATAATTGATGTACACTAGTAGGTCAATTGGAGGCTAAACATAGATTGAGCTCACCAAAGAAATTTTGCAAGCAATAATGGAAATTTATACTACTGTATACACTACATTCAACCTAGGCCATAAGCATACTAAAATAATACTATAAGCATGCTTCAATTATAATATGCAAACACTTTATTAACTCTATGCTTCGGGGAATTTCACATTCATGGTACACACTAAAACTGACAATTAATGCACACTAGTACATCATGTACTATACACTAATCACATGTTGAGCTCACCAAAGAACTTTTGTGAATAGTAATGGACATGCTAGAGAAGTAAATATGTACACCATATTTTTTGTTCTTTGCAGAAGGAATATCTTTCTTCCAGAAGCAAAGCCTTGATAGGCTATTCAATGAATAAAAAGAGTTTACTCATGACAGCCTAAACCATAAGCACACTAAAATAATACTATAAGTATACTACAATTATAATGTTAGAGTATAAACCATTCCTGGGGCTTCAACCATCAGCTTAAACTTTTGGTTTAGTTGGTTCCACATGATATCAGAGCCAGAACCGAGCAAGGGGTCTCAGGTTTGAATCTCAGCAACCCTCATATTCATTTGCGCAAACTGAAGGGGGCCTTTGCAGCATCCATGCTTCAAGCCCAAAGGCCATTCGCGTGAGGGGGCGTGTTAGAGTATAAAATCATTCCGGGGGTTTCAACCATCAACTTAAACTTTTGGTTGAGTTGGTTGCATATATAGTTTACAAACACTTTACTAGCACACAAATTAAATATTACACATTAAATTATCAACCAATGCACACTAGTAGGCCATACAGTGTGCATTGAATACATCATAAGCACACCAAAGAAATTTTGAGAGCAGTAACGGACATGTAAGAGATATAAACCAAAAAATTACTTAGAGGTATCCTAACTTTTGAAGAAACAATTTTTTGATACCCCAACTTTTCAAAACTAATTTTGGGGTACCCTTACTTTTAGGATTAGAAATTACTAGATGAATTTCCGGCGAAACTCCGATTGATTAGATAAACTGACCGAAATACCCATAATTTACAATCTAAATTTCAAATTTTCTGCTTTTGCTAAACCGGCCAACAAATCAACCATTCCGAAGCCCGCGAGCCCTAATTCTAGGGTTAGTTCGTATCCGCATTTCCCAATCTGAAATCCAAAATCCACACACATCATCACGTTGATAAGCTACGTAGCAATCATCATCAAACAAATTTCATCTTAAATCTCATAAATCAGAGCTTCGATTGAAGGAAACAATAGGGAAGCCATTGGGATCGACTGGGGAACTCTTCAGGAGGAGGGGTGACACTACTAAAAACTTGCCATATTGCGACGAAATTTGCCAAAGTTGCGACAGACTTTGCGATGGAATTTTTTCCGTCGCATTTTGCCTCGTCGCAAGGACCTTGTTGCGACGAAATTCGGTTCCGTCGCACTGCCTCACATTAAATTCAAAAAATAAAAAAAAAAACAAACAGGATACTAGCAACAGAACTTTTCCGTCGCAACAATTTTTTTTTTGCAACGATTTTCAAAATTGTCATCTATTTTTATATATAAAAGCTGCAAAATATATATATATATATATATATATATATATATATAGTAACTTAGGCATTAATTTTAAATAATTGTACTTAAATAATTAAATAAAAATGCATGTACAAGTCTTGCATAGATTCACTTAGTTTGACTAGATTAAAAAGGAAACATAGGTCTTCATAACACTATACTAATTAAATCAACTAAATTGTTTCATACAATATATCTCAGCTAGCTTCTTTTTCGCCGGCATTTTTTTCGTTGCAATCTGTTTCACCATTGCGATCTTCCTCGTGCTCTTGATTTTCCTTAGTAGCACCTGAGCTTGATGCGGCCTGAGATTAGAAGAATTTCTCAACTTTTAAAAGTTGTCGATCATGGCATTCAACATTCTTCAACAAGATCATGCTAATATGAGACATTTTGGTAACCACGGAGACCAAGTATTGAACTTTCTCTCTCATGTCGGGCGGATCCAGTTGATTATGGGAAATGTTGTCTGCTTTCTTCTTCAAAGTGGAAGCATAACCTCCAAATCCATAGACACGACCCTTCTTGTTTGAATTCTATTTCACCCAAATCGCAGTTGGATCTTGATCTCTTTCCTTGATGACTGTCGTCTTATACTTTTCCTAATAACAATCATAAAAGTTAGCAAAATAAATGATTCAATATACATAACATAAAAACAAGAAGTGGCATGAACCCTAAACATAAAACTAAGAGACATCAATTATACAACACTATGGATACTACACATCTTACTTTTAAGGCATGAAAACATAAGATTGTGCTTGGATTCCTCAAGTAAATCCGGCAACGTCTCCTCTGAAATATCAACATTTTCCAAGCTAATTGCCTTGTACATTTGCCAAAAAAACACAACAAAACAAGCATTCACTCAACGGCCACACGCCGGAGCATTCACGAGCCACACGCTCGGATACCAATCCAATATGCATAAATACATTCAATTCATAAATTTTTAATAAATAAATAAGAAATTGCAACTTACCCAAGTTACTTTCGATTTTTCATCAATCCAAGTACCACCATGCATGTGAGAATCTTGGTAGACCTCATCTAGAGTAGGTTCTCGATCAAGTTTTTCACCCTATAAGTTAGTGACATAAAAAAAAGTGGTCAAATTCTTCTAAACATTATCTTTACTTAGATAATAAACTAAATAAGAAATAGCGTTAGAACTTACCAACTCTCTAGCCTTTTCATGCATAGGTTTGGTACCACACCCATGTTTTGCACTTCTCTTTGTATGCCTTTTCAAGAATTGTATAGCTTAGTAAGCACATATTTTAAATGGTCTCAAAAACCAGAACAAACTCACTAACAACCAATGAAAAACAACAATTTTATTTATTTAGCTATTGATGTATTAACCAAATTTTTGCAAATAACAAAGCCTAAACCGAATACAACCAACATCATTACGAGCAAGAAATAGCAAATAAATTGCTAGATATATTGATGTATTGACCTATTTCTACAGAGAAAAGCACTGAACGTGCACACAAAATCAAAGTAGGGAGACAATCTCTTGACCTATCTAGTCCCAGGTACCTGTAATGTAAGAAAGATGATTCACAAGTGCACAACCTTATCCCCAAGTGTAGATAGCATGTGTATTGACGCAGTTGACTTTACAAAATATTTCAACTTGTAAACCAGTAGCAGTGTAGAGGATGTAGAGAAATATTGTGTTTGTATTATGATAGAATGCCATAAAGATACAAGAGATACAAGTATATATAGCTGAACTGCAATCACTAAGCTTAAGCTTCTAACAATACTCCTAACAAACTCATAACAAACTAACAGATTATAACAATATGTTAACATCCCCCCCTCAAGGTTTGAATGAAGGTGAAGAAACCAATCCCAACCTTGCAGACAAATAGGAATGTTGTGCTTCACCAAGAGGTTTGGTGAGAAGATCTGCTAGTTGTTCCTGAGTGCCAACATGATGAGTTTGTATAAAACCTTCAAGAAGCTTATCTCTTGTATGATGGCAATCAATGTTTAAGTGTTTCGTACGTTCATGAAAGACTGGATTTGCTGCAATATAAAGGGCAGCTTTAATTTGTTGTCACAGAAGAGATCAATAGGCAAAGGACAAGGTATATGGAAGTCTGCCATCACATGAGCAACCCACTCTAATTCTGAAACAGTAGACGACATGCTTCTATACTCAATTTCAGCAGATGATTTTGCAACTGTCTTCTGCTTTTTGGTTTTCCAAGATATCAATGAAGAACCAAGGAAAACACAATACCCTGAAAGTGATCGAGCAGAAAATTTGCATCCCCCCCAGTCAGCATCACAATATGCACGAATATGTAGATCATTGTCTTGAGGATAATACAATCCAAGATCAATTGTACCCTTGAGATATCTAAGAACATGAAGTGCAGCATCATAGTGAGGTTGCTTAGGATCTTGGAGAAATTGGCTAAGATGCTGGACAACATATGAAATGTCTGGCCTTGTGAGTGTAAGATACAGAAGTCTGCCAATCAACCGCCTATAAACCCAAGGATCTGGTAGAGAATCACCAACATCAGTTGATAATTTGATTCCTTTAGGTAGAGGAAAAGTAGCAGCCTTTACACCTGTCAAGCCTACATCAGAAAGAATGTCCAAACAATATTTCCTTTGATTGAGCATTGTGCCCTGATCAGATCGAGCTATCTCTATACCCAAAAAATACCTAGCAAGCCCAAGATCCTTAATTGTAAAAGCATTATGAAGAGCAACTTTCAAATTGCAGATACCATCCACATCATTTCCAGTGATCAAAAGATCATCCACATACACCAAAACATATATGTATTTATCTGATTCTTTCTTTGTGAATAAAGAGTAATCTGCCTTTGACTGCTGAAACCCCATTGTGACAAGAAACTTTGTCAACTCTACATTCCACTGTCTCGAGGCCTGCTTCAAGCCATAAAGAGACCTTTGCAACCTACATACTTCTCCAGGCTTAGTTGCATCATACCCCAAAGGAGGTAACATATATACTTCCTCATCCAGATATCCATGTAAGAAAGCATTATTTATATCAAGCTGATGAAGATCCCAATGCTTTGCAGTAGATAAAGAAATAAAAAACCTTACAGTGGTGAGCTTGGCAACTGGAGAAAATGTGTGCTTGTAATCTGTGTCTTTTACCTGCTCAAAACCACGAATCACAAGTCTTGCCTTGTGTCTTTCAATATTCCCATCAGGTTTATATTTGGTTTTGTAGACCTATTTAGAGGTCAGAGCCTTCTTACCAACAGGAAGCTGTCTGTGAGTCCATGTGTGATTTTGCTCAAGTGCCTGCAACTCCTTTTGCATTGCAAGTACCCATTCTGAGTGTTGTATGGCCTGATTGTAATTAGTAGGTTCAGGATTGTGGAGCACATTTGCAAGAGATGCCATATAAGAAGGAGATAGGTGTGCCATATTTGCATAGGAAAAGAAAGATTGAGAAGCAATAGAAGAGGAAGAATTGTGAGAAATGAGATTGGGTGTAGAGTTCTATGATGCAGCAGCATGCAAGGGTGGATGCACAAAGTCCTTTAATCAAGCTGGAGTAACTCGAGATCTTGAAGATCTTCTGACATTATGATGTTCTGTTGTAATAGGAGAAGAAGAAGAAGAATTGACAGATTGAGTGCTGTTATGTGATGAAATAGAAATGATTGGTGAAACAGGAGAATTGTTATTAAGATGTGAGGTAGAATCAGGAGATATAGAAGTAGAAGAAGAATCAGAAACATGTGTGTTAGATGATGGTGAAAAGGAAATATTAGGTGAAGAAATATTTGGTGAAGGAATAGAAGCTATTAGAGATTGAGAAAAAGTATTATTGCTGTTATTAGAAGGAAAAGGGGAAATAGACTCATGTGAATGATCAGGTATAGGAATGTGATGATTTTGAGAATATAAAGCTCCATCTAACTCACAGCTGGGAAAAATAGGTTCATTGGAAGGTTGCTTAGTGTGATTAGTGTCTGTTTTGTAAGGAAAAATATTTTCTAAGAAAATAACATCCCTACTGTGAAATATTTTCTTTGTTTCCAAGTCAAAAAGTTTGTAACCTTTGAATCCAAAAGTGTAACCAATGAAAACCCGTTGTTGAGCTCTTGAGTCAAATTTGTCAGAAACTCCTAGATTCTTTGCAAAACTAAGACAGCCTATCACTCTAAGATCAGAATAATTTGGAGCGGTACCAAAAAGGGTTTCATGAGGAGATTTCCATTGAAGATTTTTCATGGGTAGCATGTTTATAAGATGAGTGGCTGCTAAAACACATTCCCCCCAAAAATATTTTGGAAGATTTGCTTGAAATCTTATAGCCCTGGCAATCTCAAGAAGATGCCTGTGTTTTCCCTCAGCAACCCCATTCTGTTGGGGTGTTTTGACAATAGAACGTTGATGTAGAATGCCCTTAGAAGTAAAAAAAAATCTTGACAAAATTCATTAATAAATTCTGTGCCATTTTCACTTCTAATTGCTTTGATTTTACTTTGAAATTGAGTTTGAATCATATTATAAAACTGTACTATGGCATGTTTAACCTGAAGTTTGTTTTGCAATAAATGTGTCCAAGTAACTCTTGTAAAATCATCTACAATAGTAAGAAAATAATGAGCACCTGAAATGTTTGCAACCTTATATGGACCCCATAAATCCATATGAACAAGATCAAAAGCCTGAGAAGAATGAATGGAACTTTTGTTAAAGGGTAATCTATGTATCTTGGCCATGATACAAGCATTACAATTGAAATCAGAAGAAATATGTTCTTTGCACCAATCTATATGTTGAAGTTTAGAGATAGAAGTGTGTCCAAGTCTGGCATGAACAATGTCAGTACTTAGAGTATTACAAGAAGATGTATGAAGAGAAGTATTAACAGCAAACATCTTATTGTCAGTAGAAGAATAAACTACAGCTTTGTGAGGAAGTTTGTACAATCCACCAATGTTGTATGCCACAGCAATCACTTTCTTAGTTGAAAGGACCTGTATGCAACATTTTTCAGAAGAAAAAGTAGCAACAGAATGAAGGTCTGTGAGTAATTTTGTGATAGAAAGAAGGTTAAACTTGAAGTCTGGCACATATAAGACTTCTGATAAGGTGATGTATGGGTTTATGATGATTTGACCTGCCTGAGTAACTTGCTTGGTCGAACCATCAGGAAGGGTTATAGACATAGGTTTGGACAATTTGTGAATGTGATGAAACAAAGAAAGATCAGAAGCCATATGGTCTGAAGCTCCTGGTCCACTATCCAAAATCCTTTAAATTCATCAATCATAGCACAACAAGCACTAAAATGAGCACAAATAGATGAAAGTTTACCTGCAAAATGAGCATAACCACTATCGTATGAAGTAGATGGACTCTCAGATTGTTGGTTCTTCATCAGCTTTGCCACCTCCTAAACCAAAAACGGCATGTCTACTCCAGGGACATTTCTGCTGCCAGTATTCTCCAAAGGTGTTTCTTGTATGACATTTTCTGGAACATACAAGTTTGCTGCCACTTTATTCTTAGCTTTCCCTTTGTACCAATCTGGAAAACCATGAATAAGAAAACATTGATCAATAGCATGACCATTCCTTCGACAATGAGAACAAAATTTGTGCTACTTGTTCTTCTTGTTTGCAACCTCCTTGTTCCTTTGATTGTTGTATTGTCCAGTGCCTCTAGCAAGAAAGGAATTCCCAGTTTTACCTTCTTGATCATTCACCCCCTTAACTGCAGCTATCTCTTTTCCAGCAAAAATACCTTCTGCCACCTTCCTTTGCTACTCTATCCTCTCAATCATTTGACAAGCTTTACTGACTGTAAGAAGGGGATCCATGAGCAAAACTTGCCCTCTTATTGAGTCATAGCTATCATCAAGATGAAGAAGGAATTGCATCAATTTTTGTTTTTGATCCAACTCAATAGTCTTCTTGATGGCATCACAATTTAGATGTACTGGTTTGCATTCACACATCGGAATACTACTCAAATAAGCCAGTTCATCCCACAACTTCCTTAGCTTTGTGTAGTATACAGCCACCCGATCATTTCCTTGATATAACTCTGATATTTCACCTTGAACTTTGAAAAGCAAAGGTCCATTATTTTGACCAAATCTTTCCATAAGTTCACTCCATAAATCTTGAGCAGAACTCAAGTAGAAGAAAGCTTCAGATAGTTTGTCATTAATAGAATTCAAAATCCAGCTAATAACCATGCTATCGCACCTCATCCATTGATCATAGGTGGGAGCAATAGAAGCAGGTTTAAGGGTGTGTTTGGCCAAGCTACTACTTCTTCAAAATAACTTTTTGGGAATAGTTTTACAGAAACTGTTTCTCCAAAAAATTTCAAGTGTTTGGTAATACATGCCATAGAAGTATTTTTTGAAAGTAGAAACTATTAACTAGTGTTTGCCTAATGAATACTTATTTTTACTACTTTTAAACCTAGAAATTGAGTATTAGATTCTTTTTATTAATTTAGTTTTAACAAGTTATACTATTTTACTTCAATTTTCTAAAAAAAATTAGTATAAGACATATTTAATTTCCTTCTTTATACTATTTTACTTCTATTTTCTAAAAAAATTATTATAATATACATTTAATTTCCTCATTTATACTATTTTATTTCCTATTTATTTTTAAAATTACCTGGAGCGGTTTTCCTTCAAAAAATTTATGTAATTTATATGAAATAATTTAATTGAACTTTATCTAAGGAAGAAAATATTATTATCAAGCATTACATATTTTATACTAATAAATATGAAAACTTAAAATCGCATAATATAATATTTTCTAAGAAAAAATTAGAACGTAAACATATTTTAGAAAATATAATATAAACATATTTTAGAAAATGTAATATAAACATATTTGACATATTTTTAAGATCTTAAATATAAAAATATTATTATCAAGCATTACATATTTTATACTAATAAATAAGAAAATATGGTTTCCTTACAAGAAATTAGAAATATCTTAAAAATAGAAAAATACATATATTTTCTTTCCTAAGAAAGTTCAAAGATATTTGTGGAAAACAAAATAACTTCCTTAAATTATTATTTTTTTGGTAGTTTCCAAGAAGCTAGAAGTTAAAAGCTAAAAATGTAACTTCAACTTCTAGAGGTCCTAAAAGTTAATTTTAACTTCTACAAAGTTAGAAGCTATTTTAGAAATTTTTGATGTTTGGCCTAATTTCAGCTTTTTCCATGGAAAAGCTCCCAAAAAGCTTGGCTAAACATGCACTAACACACTCACCATTTATGAAACCTAACTTCACCTTGGTTCTGAGAGCTATGTGTGTTGCTCGACTCCACTGATGAAAGTTTGTCCCATCAATCTTGATGTTTGTCAGTTTCATACCGGGGTGGTCTGAAGCTTGCAAATACAATGGATCAGAATTGTAGCTATCAATGAGATTTGCCATGAATCAGCAGAATGAAAGAAGCAGCAAGAAGGAAACAATTCTAATCACTATGATCAGAAAGGACAGGAAGAAAAGCAAGATTAGAGACCTTGCTCTGATACCATGTAAACCAGTAGCAGTGTAGAGGATGTACAGAAATATTGTGTTTGTATTATGATAGAATGCCATAAAGATACAAGAGATACAAGTATATATAGTTGAACTGCAAGCACTAAGCTTAAGCTTCTAATAATACTCCTAACAAACTCATAACAAACTAACAGATTATAACAATATGTTAACACAACTACTTGCTGAGTATAACCAGATCACAACAATAATTTTACTCTCCAACCAATTCCGCCATGTCGTCCCTGATCTCGGCCTCGGAGTTGCCGCTTTCTGCGTTTATCTCATCGGAGAAACTCTCTACAACAAGTTCTCATCGTCGTCGTCATCTTCGCATCATTGAATCTGGAGATGAAGATGATTTTCTCGTCTTTCCGATGTTGGGGTTCGATTGCAACAGAGACATGGAGAAGAAGAGCGAACCGATGTCAAATTGCAGCATATAGAGTCAATGAATTAGGGCAACCGGCAATGAAGGTGGAGTGAATTGGGAGCGTGTTATTGGGGATGAAAATCATGAGAGGGAATTTTGATTTTTGTTTAACGACCTTTGTTTTTTTTTCTAACAAATAAAGGGCATTTTCGTCCAAAAAAAGCCTTAATCAATTTCCCGCCTTAAACTCATCGGTGAATTCAAATCATTGGCCGGAAATTCACCTAATAATTTCTATCCTAAAAGTAACGGTACCCCAAAATTAGTTTAGAAAAGTTAGGGTACCCGAAAAGCATTTCACCAAAAATTAGGCTACCTCTAAGTAATTTTTGTGGATATAAACATGCACATAATTTTCTTACTCTTTTGAGGAAAATGTGCTATAATTGTTTGAACGTGAAATGGAGATGTAAAATTAAGAAAGGATTGATCTAGACACTAAAATATCATTGATATGTGCAACAATTTGTGGTTACCTTTTTGCATATGAATCATCGTCTTCTTTTGTAGCGCTACCTTTGTACGCCATTTCTCATCTTTCCCTACCATTATTCCAATTAAATTGGTAAATATGAAAAAAAAAATTGAAACTAGATAATTAATGTAACTGAAATTGAAAGATTTTCTAGAAATTTGAAACTGCAAACTTGGAAATTCAAATTATATACTAGTATCAAAAGACTTTTTTAAATTATGGAGGTTATCATTCACCTCTCAAACGAAGAAAAAGTAAGAGAGAGTAGGGAAAGATAGTTACTTTTTGTATTTGTTAGATAAGCATCATACATATGGTTAATAAGAAAGCATTGTGTTGGGATGTTCGGCTTTGTGTTACTTTTGTGGCCTGGTGCTGGGATAATCGTGCTTCTAATAAAAACACACTCTATTGGGCTAGATTCGCACGAGTTAAAAAGACAATTGTAGTCCCGGGGGATTGCAATCTAAAAATTGACACTCTAAATGGAATCATGGGAAATTTCTACCCCTATTCTCCTATATAGAGTATCTGGAATGTAAGCCAATGTGTAAGGTTATAAGTCTATCCCCCTACCCCCCCCCCCCCCAAGTCCAATAGTAAACAAATCACAAAATAAACAAAATTGAATGACCTAAAACATCAAATAAAATTAAACCACCATTCAAATTTAGATTTTTTTTCTTAAGTAAGGTAACTATGTTAGCATAATCTCACTTTATAGTGAAAGTTTGATAGCCCCAACAACAAGCAAACTTGACTACCCATGAGCTCTTGCTTCCACTATTTATGCTCCCTCTAATCTAGATCCATGCTCAACTTTTGTTGTACTAACACATTTATCAAAGCCACCAATTGTGTACCTTTAAGTGGGCAAGATGGGGTCATGCCCCCTCCATCTTTTGTGTATATCAAATTTTCTATATATATAAAATTATAAAAGGATTATTGGACAATAATACATTGAACTTTAGGGGTATTAGACAATAATGCACTAAACTTTATTTTTTGGACTCTAATACACTGAACTTTGAGGGTATTAAACAATAACGCACTCATAACACTTTGGGTGGTGATTAACACGGTGATGGTCCTACTTTGAGGTGTCGTTTTTCTATTTTCTCAGAAAAAGTTTTTGTCATGTAAGAAAGTACACATAAGCAGGATGACTTATATATTTTTTTTGATAAAAAAGAAAAACGACACTTCAAATTAGAGCCGCCACCAAGTCAACCACCACCGGAATTGTTCTGAGTGCATTATTGTCCAATACCCTTAAAGTTCAGTGTATTAGAGTCCAAAAAAAAAAAGTTCAGTGCATTATTGTCCAATACCCCTAAAGTTCAGTGTATTATTATCCAATAATCCTAAAATATCCAAAGTTGGGTTGAATTTTATGGCTTCCATAAAGTGTTGAACATATTCTTGCCTTATGTCCAAGATCATCTCTAGCATCTCCCTAGCATTTGTAATGACAACCCCATAACCATAACCCGTTCTCCAAATTTGGCTCCATCAAATTTTAAATTCTTTTTTGCTAGATCTTGCTGATGATCCGTAGGATACTCATTTGGTTCAACATGTCTTGTGCCACCAGTCACTTTAAAACATAGTTAAGATCCTTCTCCACCATCATTCCAAGACACACCAACTTTCTACGAAATAGCACATCATTCTTTATTGCCCATGTGACACATAAGATGGAAACCTATTTATATACGTTTTCTGAGTAAGAGGCCACCTTAAACTGAAGCGCATCCATGATCGAAACAAATCTTTGCTTCCGGCATTCATGTTTATAGAAGATTGTAGGGTTCAGGACAGTGTTAGCAGCACAAACAAATTAAAGTAAAAAAATTGATATAAATGTTGAACATGAGATTATAAAGTAGAAATACCAAAACCCTAGAAAAAAAAAAACCATGAAATTGATGCATTAGCATAGGATTACAATGTGTTCATCTTATATTCACCGAATCTCTCTCAACCTCTCTTAAGTTACAACAATGAACAAAACACTCACAATTTCTCTTGCTCACAGAAGTAACATAGGGATAGGAAGACACATATACTCAATCTCTCACGTAGTACACGATGAAACTCTCACAACCATACACGATATTACTCAGTGGATCTCACCATACACCATACAATCAACCTTGCACCGCAAGGTCTTTTAATTATTCTAACTACAAAATAGATCTAGGGTTTATTAAGAATTCCTAGAAGCAAACAAAATGAGTAGCAAAGAACATCTTAGGTCACAACCAATAAGGAAAATAATCAATTGAACATGTAATTTGCACCTGTCGTAGCAACACCACTTATGTCCCACTTAACATGAGCGTGTTGGTAGTAGCACGGCTTCTATCAGTGGTGACACGATCAACGCCGTACTTCTATCCCATTTCCCTGCTCTATGGTCGTTAACACAACCCCTTTTTCCCTCAATCCAAGCTTAATTCAACCCAAATCAATTGGACTCTACATAGAACCTTATCGGTATCCCACTTGGAGGCCAATCGCAGTGTAGCCTTTAGAGCATCATACGCATCCTCGAATTGTCTAGTGTGGATCCTACCTAATCTTATTAGCAAAGATCAACAAAGGTGAAGTTGACCTTCCATTAACTCATCTTACATGAACATGCTCTCACTTGAACTAATTACGACCATGCAACTTCGACATACGCCCAATCGTCAATAACTTTGACTGTAGGGAATTTCGTAGTGGACTTCCTCTTGCTGATCATGTCGATTCCCATGCAAATTATGTGTACCCTTGTTTTGACCAAGCTTCCTTGAAGAATTAACCAAAGCCTTTCTTGTTTTTGGTTCCTTCATCTCATCAGAGAAGATAACACGTCTTTTACGAACATGAATATAATTGTTAAAACAATCAATGGTAGAACAAGACTTCCACACCTCCTACCATTATCAACAATCAGAGATCCTTTCTTAGTCTTCAAATAACCTTCCCCAAACATAGTCCTAATACTTTCATCAACCAGTTGACCCTCTAGCACAAGTTTTTCAATTCCTATGAAAAAGGCTTCATTGTAATCCTTGACGGAATTACAAAACCCAAGGTCGATCTCTTTACCTTACCCTTTACACTTAGAGTTAGGACAATCCTTATGAAAATGACAGGTATCACCACAATCCCAACAGAACATGTGATTAAGGTTCGTGCTTCTAGATTTAGACCTATTCCTACTAGAACTTCAACAAATGCTCATACCCATATAGACAAAGAACTCTTAACATAAGGTTTCTTGGAATCCTTCCTACAAATGATGTCACTTAGGATCATATCACGCATCTCATCAAACTTTATAGTACCAACCCCCCTTAGACATATGCACGGTGTACAATGTAGTATATCAAGGTCGTTCCCACGAGAACTTGTTCTAGCTTACGCACTAAACTAACCCACTAGAAAGGATGCTAGGTTAATCAAAGGGTTGGATTTTTAATTCGGTCAAACTGAAGTGAACTAAATTGAAGAATAATCTAGTTTAAACTGCAAATTTATCTAATCAAAACAGCAAGAATAATTTTTATGAAGGTTTTATCAATATTAAAAGGGCGTTTAGGGGAGTTACTCTAGTTATCCAATTAAAAGGTCTGACTTCAGTATTTAGCAATTTGTACCAATTTGGGATCAATAACCAAACAAATATCTATCACAACAATCTTTCGATCCGGAGTGAATTGCTCCGACTAAATCAAACACCTATTTTCATGGCTATCTAATTTAGTCAAAGTTAACAACAGGTTATTTAAACGATCCTAGGTATGAAATACATTATTTCTAACCGAATTTTATACCTATTCGATCTTCGTCAATCAAACTCAAAGAAGCAACCTTTCGATCCGAAACTAAGAGTCAAGACACAAGTAACAGGTGGCCAATCAATTACTGTAACAATATAAACACGAAGACAGAACGAAATTGACAAACTATTTCATACCAAAATCAAAACATAGGGTCAAATGAACAACATCGAGTTTCCCCTAAACTAAAAATTAACTACTCATGCTTGATAATAAAAACAACTAAACTAATTGAATTGAATCTAGAAAACATAGTAAAAATAAGGGAAGAGAACAACCACAATCGAGGGATGAACGAATATGTCGGCTCGTGAAAGTTTCCTTCTCCCGAGCCTCAATCTCCGATTTTTCCGTCGCCGATTGAACACTTTGATCTCCAATACTAAGACTAGAATTCTAGAAATATTGTTTTTGAGAACTAATAATAATAATAATAGATGGAATGTATGTTATGATATGATATGCTAATCCCCGCTGCTCCTGTTTCTTTTATAGAAGTAGATGCCTTGCTCTCCAAGCTGTGCGTAACAACCTCCGCGCTGGTAGCGCGAGACATGCCTTGGAGAACAAGGAGTAGCGTAACAACTAGGCGCTGCCAGCGCGCTCTAGGCGTCAATGCCCCTAAACCTTCTGTTTGTGGAGCTACCAGCGCGTCCCGATGCGCTGCCAGCGCCTGTCTTGGCAAGCATATTTCCTTGTTTTTCCTTGCTCTTTGCTTTGTCTCCCCACCTTTCAGCTTCTCCTCCTATTTATTTCTCTTCATGACTTCATGTAATTCCATTCACAAACCTACAAAATTACACCGATCTCCAGACTAAGTGAAATATACACGAATTTGGGATATAAAATGTCGTGTTCGATCACAAACAGACCTGAAATTCATGTATTAAACACCCAAATAACCCTATAAAATATAGGGTTTATCAAATCCCCCCATGCTTAGTTCTTGATTGTCCTCAATCAAGTTCCAAACAAGATAGCAAAAGGAGATCAAAAGGACTCAAATCTAAAAAATTAAAGACTAGACCGGGAGACTTGGACTCCGATTCAAGACGACCCGACTCAAAGAAAACAAGAAAAACAGGTTTTATACAATCCTCCTCAGGCTAACTACTCTAGTCACATCATTTCAACCAAGCGCAACGAAATGTGATCCGGATATGAATCAAATCAGTTCAGATTAAGAAGAATGAGGTCGTTCCATTTTCACAAGATATGCACTTTCTAGAGGCAAACAACCACCAACTAATCTCAGATAATGCAAATAAGCGCGGTTGGTTATGAACGTAGGTCGGTCGAATGAGCAAAACCTCACTTTGGATATTGTGGAAACACTCCAACTCTCATATGCGCTCATTCAGCAAGGCTAACACTCAATACTCAGACCAAAGAAACAACCTACCGGAATCTGATAAGTATCTTGGTACCCACCGCTATTGTGCAGTTTGCAAGTGACAATCAAGAGGAAATTTTTAGGTTGTAATGGGGCTCAGGTTAAGGGAAAAGAGTGGTAAATATTTTAGGACTGTGGAGTTAAGAGCCAAGCTTGGAGTTAACATATCTCTCAACTCACTTACTTGCCTAAGATGGGCAAGCTACTCATTTTCTCCCTCATTTATCAATAATGAACAAATCACAACGCATATTTGATCCAAAAGGTCTTCATCAAAATACCTCTCAACTAATGTCGGAAATCGCATGTAACACAAAGTTCCCCCCTCTAATCACCTATCCTCTCTTTTTTTCTGTTTTTTTTCATTTATTTCTTTTGCACAGGTGACTAGGGGGAAGTAAAAAAAATCAGCAAGTAAGCGATCTCCGGTTTCAAGATATATCAAGAGAATACCACTTAATTGGAAAACATAAAGCATCACAATGAACTTTCGATCCAACAGTTTCCCAAATCAAAACACCTGTCCAATCGACACCCATCTTTCTAGTTTTCAACACAATCCATCATCAACCCTTCCAATCCACACTCTCGATATGATACGATGAACACTCAAACTCCAAGCAAGGCAAAAGGGTAGGAAATCGAATCAGGCCATGGCTTGTAATACAAGGGTTCAAATATAAAAGAGGTAGATAAAAGCTAGAAGAGGCTAAAGAGGGATATAACAATGTTAAGGTGGCTATTAGGCTATGTAGTTTCAATAATACACAAATGAATGCGTCTGTCACTTCATCACTTTATGCAAATGCAACGACGTAGCTTCGTACAAGATACAAACCAAACTCTAGAGGTGCAACTATGGTGGAGTCACTCAAAGAATAAAGAGACCGATAAAGATGATCAGTCTATACATTTGGCCATGTGGACTCACGGGATAAGGCTCATTCAACCAAACCTAGCCCAAAGATTTGCGACACGCCTATTTACACCACTAGATCAATCAAAGTAGTCATATACCTTTTTCGATCACGCATATCTCAAAACATAGGACAACTTAACCTATCTTTTTGAAACCGACAACCATATCCAGAGCACATAAGGTCAAACAAAGTCAAAAAGAAAGACAGAATAGCTTACAAATCGTCATAGGAGGGGTTATTGTTCGCTTAACCTATCCTAATTTTTTTTTTATGTTTTCTGATTTTTCAATTTTTTTGGATTTTTTTTGTTTTGTCATGCAAATCTAAGAAAGGAAGAACTAAAAACAAGGAAAAATAAAGAAAGAAAAACCAATAACTAAAATGATCTATCTAATGCAATCTAGGTGGATGCAATTTATACAAGTGATCTATCCTAAAAAAAAAAAATAAAGACTCAAGACACAGACTTTTTGCAAAAGTACCCCCCATGCTTGGACAAAGCAGCGTCCGTATTGCATTTCGAATAAGGGTAGTATGCACAAGAAGGAAACGACATAATGCATCACACTCTAAAAAAATGAAAGAAAATTAAATGAACGAAATAAAACCTAATAAAGCAATTAAATGCTTGGGTTGCCTCCCAAGAAGCGCTAGTTTAACTTCTTTAGCTAGACGAAACTCACCTCATATGCAGTCAACGCCCTTAGGAGCTTGTCAAACTTCGCAGCATGCGGTTCACAAGCCTGCAGATAAGAGAGCAACAAAATACTCATGGCAAAGAATGTTAGTTGCACTCTCTCAAATAAGTCAAAAGTACTAGAAAAATCAAAAGAATCAAAATAAGTTGACCACATGATTTTTCTAGCTGAGTCCTCTAGGCATTTACAATATGGATCAATATAGGGATAAAACCCTTCTAAAGCGCCTAAGGACAAGTCAAAGACATTGTTGGTCCCCTCAGTCACAGTTACATCATAAGAGTTAACCACACATTCCACATCAACATGAACATCAATGATCTTTTTAAAGGGAATGGGCTCCTCAAGGTTCTTAGGGGCAACAGAAGGTGGTGAACAAAGCATAGAAGCATGGAGTACATCATCATATTCCTTGCTTGAAGGATCCAATCCACCCACAAACCCCTCACAAGACTCCTCATCAATAGCATCAATTAACTCATGACAAACATCATCATCATACCTAGCATCAAACCCATGGAAATCACTCACCTCAAACCCCGTCGACTGAGAAAAAGGTAAGGATGCATTAGGAAAAGTCAAGACACCATCAGTAATGTCTCTAGGTAAGCTAGGATGAGAAGGAGCAACAGTTGACAAAGATGACTCAGAAGGCTCAAATGTTTCCTCTAGACTAGCCTCTAAAAGGAGGGTAGACTCAACCTCATCACATAATCCAACATTCAAATTGAAAGAACTAAACTATGGTCAGAATTAGGTAATAGGCCAAACCTTCGCATCATGTCAATTGTCCTATCATGTTGCTCTAGAGTTTCCCTCATCAAAATATCAAGTCTAGCTAAACTAGGGCATGTAGGCTCATCATGGTCAAGAGAATTACACAAACGACAAGGAGTAAAGCAATGAGGTTGAATATATAATCTAGCATGAGATGCACAAGGATTAGAGTCCGAGTAACTACATGCACAATAAGAATTTTCAAATTCAAGAGTATCACGTGCAAGCCACTCAAGCAAACTCCAAGCTTCATCAACAGTTTTAGCACAAAAACCAAAATAATCCAAAAGACTACTGGTTTCCATATTCACACCTTCAAAAACAATTTAAAGAATTTCAGGTTTTCCTAACATGATATCGCATTGAACAAGAATAGCAGATAATCGCTCAAAATAACGCCAAAATAATTCGCGTTCAAATTGAGGAAAATAAAAAGTTGCCATAATTTTTTATTTTTAAATTTTTTAAATTTTTGTTTGATTTTTTGGGTTTTAAGAAAAGCAATAAAAACCTAGTCAACGAGAGTGTCTTCGTCTAATGGCAGCTAGGGACAAAGTCCCCGGCAACGGCGCCAAAAACTTGATACGCCGCAAGTGCACGGTGTACAATGTAGTATATCAAGGTCGTTCCCACGAGGACTTGTTCTAGCTTACGCACTAAACTAACCCACTAGAAAGGATGCTAGGTTAATCAAAGGGTTGGATTTTTAATTCGGTCAAACTGAAGTGAACTAAATTGAAGAATAATCTAGTTTAAACTGCAAATTTATCTAATCAAAACAGCAAGAATAATTTTTATGAAGGTTTTATCAATATTAAAAGGGCGTTTAGGGGAGTTACTCTAGTTATCCAATTAAAAGGTCTGACTTCAGTATTTAGCAATTTGTACCAATTTGGGATCAATAACCAAACAAATATCTATCACAACAATCTTTCGATCCGGAGTGAATTGCTCCGACTAAATCAAACACCTATTTTCATGGCTATCTAATTTAATCAAAGTTAACAGAGTTATTTAAACGATCCTAGGTATGAAATACATTATTTCTAACGAATTTTATACCTATTCGATCTTCACAATCAAACTCAAAGAAGCAACCTTCGATCCAAACTAAGAGTCAAGACACAAGTAACGGTGGCCAATCAATTCAGTAACAATATAAACACGAAGACGAGCGAAATTGACAAACTATTTCATACCAAAATCAAAACATAGGGTCAAATGAACAACATCGAGTTTCCCCTAAACTAAAAATTAACTACTCATGCTTGATAATAAAAACAACTAAACTAATTGAATTGAATCTAGAAAACATAGTAAAAATAAGGGAAGAGAACAACCACAATCGAGGGATGAACGAATATGTCGGCTCGTGAAAGTTTCCTTCTCCCGAGCCTCAATCTCCGATTTTTCCGTCGCCGATTGAACACTTTGATCTCCAATACTAAGACTAGAATTCTAGAAATATTGTTTTTGAGAACTAATAATAATAATAATAGATGGAATGTATGCTATGATATGATATGCTAATCCCCGCTGCTCCTGTTTCTTTTATAGAAGTAGATGCCTTGCTCTCCAAGCTGTGCGTAACAACCTCCGCGCTGGTAGCGCGAGACATGCCTTGGAGAACAAGGAGTAGCGTAACAACTAGGCGCTGCCAGCGCGCTCTAGGTGCTACCAGCGCGCTCTAGGTGTCAATGCCCCTAAACCTTCTGTTTGTGGAGCTACCAGCGCGTCCCGATGCGCTGCCAGCGCCTATCTTGGCAAGCATATTTCCTTGTTTTTCCTTGCTCTTTGCTTTGTCTCCCCACCTTTCAGCTTCTCCTCCTATTTCTTTCTCTTCATGACTTCATGTAATTCGATTCACAAACCTACAAAATTACACCGATCTCCAGACCAAGTGAAATATACACGAATTTGGGATATAAAATGTCGTGTTCGATCACAAACAGACCTGAAATTCATTTATTAAACACCCAAATAACCCTATAAAATATAGGGTTATCAACATACTAATAGCATATGCAAAAGTATCCTAAGAATTAGGTATGCTAGACACTAGCATATACGCCTTAGTCTCTTCATCAAAATTAAACCCACAAAAGAAAGTTCAATAAGATCATACAAATCTGATTAATATGATGATGTGTATCACCAAACTCATAGATCCAAAACTCAAACAAGCGATGCATTATATATACCTTATCAATCATTGAAGGTTTCTCATATATATTCTTCCAGGCATCAAGCATGTGTTTCATAATTTTTTGATCCATCACGGTGAAAGTTATAGCCTCACAGTCGTAAGCGCTTGGCAATTAAAGAGCTCCCACTCCTTTGGATCCATTGCATCTGGATTATCCCCCAACATTAGACGCAAACCCTTCAGGTAGAGCATATCCTCTATCTACATTCTCCAATATGCGTAGTCTTTCCTATCAAAAACTCCTATATTTACTTTCTAAACTTCCATCATTTAATATATAGCATGTAGATCAATAGTGCCAAACCAATTCTCTAATACAACTTTTTAGGATTCAGGGCAGTGCTGATAGCAAACAAATTAACTGCAAAATGAAATAAAGATTGAACATATAATTTAATTTGGAAAAACCCGAACATGGGAAAAACCATGAAACTTACGCATAATTAGAATATTATAATGTCTTATCAAAGATTCAACCAATCTCTACCAATATCTCTTGATCTCTCTCTTGAGTAAAAAGGATACAACCTTCACAGTTGCTCTTGCCCACATAACTCACACAAAGACATAGAGACATAGATATTCAATATCTCGCGTGGTACATGATGAATCTTTCACCACCATACATGATAATACTTGATAGATGCCACCATACACCATATAATCAACATTTCACTCTAAGGTCTTTATATAATAATAGCTACAAGATAGATCTAAGGTTAATTATGTACTCGATCATTGGCAGCCAAGCAAACAATAGAGGTGAAAAACAACCTAGCTCGATCGAAACCAATACCAAAAATAACTGACAAAATGCATAATTCTCCACCACAATATCAATACATATCGTGTCCGCCCTAACACATCGCATGTTGGCAGTGACGTGCCCGTTTCAGTGGTGACCTAGCCTATGTTGCACTTTTATCCTATTTTCTTGCTTTTTTGGTCGTCAACACGACCCTTACTCCCTCTAGAGTTGTCTTTGTTGCCCGCTTATGCTCAACTTGTATTAACATCAAACCAGATCAATCGAGCTCTACACCAAACCCTAACAAAGATGCTTCTTTTATTACATGGGATTGATCACATTCAAACAAAGCATGGATAATATAAGTCTATCTTTGGCCAGAAATTTGTGGTGTTTATTAATAATTGAGCATCATCCATAGGATTCTTCCATGTTTCTTCATCATAACTAATTGGGTGTCTAACTTTACTCAACAAAAACCCTTGTTGTTTTGGCATAAATGCCTTGAATGATGTGGACCTCGGTCACCATTTAGACCCCTACATATTCAAAGAGAAACTATGACCTACTAACCATGTTGACCATTTCTTTGCCACCCATTTAGCAATCCATAAACTTTTCCAACTTTAACTATGATAACCCCACATTAACAATCTAACATATCTTTATATGAGAAATGGCAAGCCTTAACAACATTATACACCAAATATCTTTCTGTATACATTAGCATCCGCCCCACATTTTTTGCTACTAATGCCAAGTTCAAAGCATAATGCCCTAGAACCCCGAACCACATTTCCTTTTGCCCTTATATAACACCTCCTTATCCACCTAATGAACCTTTCTATCCTTTTCTCCAAAACCTCAATAGTACTAGCTTGTTAATTTATAGTAGATTGAATGTTCGAGCATAACTCCCATGGAAACCTAAATATACTCATTGTTTATATTGGGATTATCAAGACAATTACATGCCTTTATTAGCACCTCCCTTCCTCACTAAGATACTTTTCTCTCCATATAACTATTAAAAGTAGCTCTTATTAGGTAAGCGAGTCTTGCTCTTGGCTAGCTTTAATAAGTTTTGTATACGGCATAGGTATATATGATGAGCTACACCTACTTGATGTTCATGCTTAGCCTCATCCTATCCCTCCTTTCCTATACCACTTGTTTATGGTCGACAATGCTAGACTTGGACAAACTAACATGTTGTGATGCTCTCTCATAATATCGAAAAATCTTCATAATCCTTCTAGCCTCTGTTACATTAGCAAGGCTAAATATTATCACATCAACAACAAATAAAAAGTTTTTAGAAGAATTTACGGGCATCTTTGCGGCACCAATTCAAAGGCATTACCCCTCACAAAATCCACGATCACAAAATTATATTGAAGAAAGTAACATCACCCATGAATGTTAGGGCTTATAGACATTTATCATCACAAAAGGATGTCATGAAGAAAACAGTTCAAGAGATGTTAGAGGTTGGAGTAGTGAGGTCATCCAAAAGACCTTGTTCTTCATTGGTAAAGGAAAAAAATGGCTCTTGGAGATTATGTGTTGACTATAGACAACTGAACAAGCACACGGTGATGATCATATTTTCAACTCATGTGGTTTTCGGTATTGGATATAATAATGGAGTTGCTCATTTATCAAAGATTAATCTAAGGTTGGGATATTGGCAAACAAGAATGAGGCCCCTATATGTGGAGAAAATAGCTTTAAGGCCTCATAAGAACATTATAAGTTCCTCGTAATGCTCTTTCGCCTTTATAAATTCTCCTTCAACCTGTCAATCCTTTATGAGACATATTTTCAAGGATTACCTTAGGAATCCTATCTTAGTGTTTTTTGATGATATTCTATCTTTAATTAATGTCAAATTATTTACTTTATATATGTAGATTTGTTAGATTATGTTGTGATTAATATTGCACGATAGATTCTTAACATTTAATGCGATGTGACCCTTCTAATATGCTTCAATAGTTTATGTATTTCATACTAGGCTAGCACAATTTTTAAAAAAATATTATGCACCTGATAAATTGTCATGTAGTCTAGAAATCATGTGTTACATCTGTTATGATTTTTCTAGTTAATTTTATGAATATATGATAATAGAGCATAACGAATGAACATTTGAGTAGTTTTTCCCATTTAAATGGAGCTACAATTTAACAATTGTGTTAGATTATACATCGTTTATGCCTTTCAGAATCCACAAATACACCTGCAAATTGCCAACCATCACCAGAAGAGAAGATGTGTTGAATCAAATAAATAGATACATGGATATTCATATGTAACAAATACTCATACTAAATTGTGGGTTATCTTCCTCAAAAAAAATAAATAAATAAATAAATAATAAATAAATATGAATAAAAATATTGTGGGTCATCCATACCTACCTTTCACTGACCATTTTTAATAGATATTACTCTTTTTTTTTTTTTGTGAACAGAAGGAAGACATGGAAGGATCAACCCGGCTGGCATCAGCTTCTATGACAATCTCATTCATGCCCTACGATCAGAAGGCTATCTTTCAATTTATTGTTCATCAATATTATACATACCCTTAATTATTCTTTTGAAATCCTGATCATGATTCATCATTCAGTTCATAATCATGATCCTATTTTATTCTTTCTAATTGGTAGTAGATAATATTGTCCAATGTGGTTAATTAACAAAGGTTTGTGTGTGAGCAGGAATCCAACCATTTGTGACATTGTGTCACTTTGACATCCCTCAAGAGCTTCAAGATAGATATGGTGGATGGCTTAGCCCACAAATCAAGTAACTGCATCTAACTCACTCCACCTTTGTTGGATAAACAAATGTTCAACTTCGACAAAATTGTTAAAACGAAAATGATATTTTTGTGCAATATATTACATGCTTCTAAACCATGTGCTTCAAATATGATCATTGTCCACTCTCAATAACATCATTGTTCATTCATACCTATCCATTGTTCATTTTCAATAGCATAATTGTTCACTCATAAATATCTATTGTTCACTCCCAATAACATAATTGTTCACTCATGCCTAGCCGGAGTATATGTTCTAGGTGCATGTAGTCAACGAATGATATGAATAGGGTTTATTTTTATCCATAACCTTTGAAATTTACCCAAAAAAAATTCTTAAAATACACCCAATGAATAGGGTTGATTATTAGGGTGTCCATTACATTCATTAGTATAGCCAACGAATGTTAATCTTCTTATAGTTGATAACTAATCCCAATTATAAGAAAATTAGTGTAAAAAAAGTAGAATAAATATAAATTTGATGATGAGGGGGAACATGACAGGGAGGAGTTTGCATACTACGCAGAAGTGTGCTTCAAATACTTTGGAAACAGGGTAAAGTACTGGGTGACCTTCAATGAGCCGAATTCGGTAGCTTCATTAGGGTATCGTTATGGTGAATACCCACCAGCTCGATGCTCCGGTTCCCTTGGCAACTGCTCACAAGGGAATTCAGACAAGGAGCCCTTCCTTGTTGCCCACAATATCATCCTTGCTCATGCTGCTGCTGTCAACTTATACAGAACCAAGTACAAGGTACATATATGTCATGTATACACAATCAAATTATGATCTGGAAAATGCAAAAGCGCGTCAGTCGGGTGTTGTTTATAACCAGGAGCAACAAGGAGGGATTCTTGGGATTGTTGTTCATGCCTTATGGTTCGAACCCATGAGCAACTCGTCTGCTGACAAGATAGCAGCAGAAAGAGCTCAGTCTTTCTACATGAACTGGTCAGTGATCAGTCTACTTAACAATTAACTATCATCAACCAAATTCATGGATTACAGTTGGTTTATCAGTTTTAGTGTTAAACTGTACGTATCCAACGTTGGACTGTGACTGATGCAAGTGCAGGTTTCTAGATCCAGTTGTGTTCGGTGAATATCCAGCAGAGATGAGGAGAATGCTTGGCTCTAACCTACCCAAATTCACACAGAAACAACAGAAGATTCTGAAGAAAGCAGTGGATTTTATTGGGCTCAACCACTATACTGGTCGTTATGTCAAGGATTGCATGCTGTCTTGCTGTCAACCTGGATTGGGAACTTCCTGGTCAGAAGGGATGTACTTGAGAACTTCTTGGAAGAATGGCGTCCCCATTGGAGAACCAGTAAGCAACATTCATATATTTAACGGTTTTTGGCTCCATAGAATCTCTACTTTTGGGTCCTTGATTGGAAATAATTCAAACTGACTTTTTGTCCATCTTTAGTATAATATTTTGACATATTTTCTATAACTGAACTTTTTACCTATTTTAGTCACCGAAATCTGACGTATTTTTCCTGGACTTTGGAATGTTCATTGCCTAAAATAAGTGAAAAGTTTAGCTATAGAAAAATTGATGCACAAAGAGTCAATTTGGATTATTCCCAAGTAGGTCCTAAAAATTACGGAATATTTGGGGCCACAAAACCTACATAATTATATTATTATCATCATCATTATTATTAACACTTGTATGAGTTTTGAGTTGGAATGAGAGACCTGATGCAGACAGCACTGGATTGGCTGTGCATCTACCCGCAAGGAATGGAGAAGATAGTAACTTATGCCAAGGAGAGATTCAACAACACTCCCATCTTCATCACAGAAAATGGTGAGCCTTACTGTCATCCCTACAAACCTGTGCTGCAGTTTGTGACATGGAACTCTGGATTCTGACAGGATATGTGCAAGAAAGCAATACAAGTTCGTCCATGGATGAACTAGCATATGACATCAAGAGAGTTGAATATATGGCTGGATATCTGGAGTCCCTGGGAAAGGCTATCAGGCAAGTTTCCCTTTTCAGTTCCTGACTATACAGTAAATAATGGAGCATATATACTAAAATAATACAGCTTCTGAGTATCACCGACGGTAAGATGAATGGGTAATTCAAGGCAACTAATTCCTGATATGGAACTCCAATAAACAGGAATGGTGCAGATGTTAGGGGCTACTTTGCCTGGTCATTGCTTGACAACTTTGAGTGGATAAATGGATACACCAAAAGGTTTGGGCTATACCTTGTCGACTACACTACATTGAAGCGAACCCCTAAGTTTTCGGTTGGATGGTATAAGGACTTCATAGCCAAGCATAGGGCACACACAATGTCAAATGTTGACCGGACAAGAAGAAATAAAGTCTAAGAAACCTCTTGCCACACTAGCTACTCTTCTGCTTGAAGATAAAGATAGCAAAGACAATTCTAAGAATACCATGAAAAGAAGAGTATTATTTCTTTATTTATTTAATTTTATACATGTATAAAATTTTGTATGGGAATGGCACCTTGGGGGTTTTACTATTGTACCTTGCCTTTGTTATTCACATTATGGTTCATTATGAATTAGGGGGATTTTAAGGGTTAGGTTGGATAGGAGAAATTAATCCAATCTTCCCATATTTTCCTAAAATTGTCCAATCTTTTCATCTTTAAGTACAATTATGTACTCCACTACCTTACCTACACCTTGAAAAGAAGAGGCCCATAATATTATCCTTGTGCCGCACTTGAGAGAACTTGAAGTGCTGTTTTGAATCTATTTCTGAAATGTGAAGGAATTTAGATCCTTGGGAGATATAACCATGGACGAAACAATGAATTTAACCATGCAGATTCAAACTACAAAAATTCAAACAGACAAAAATTGAATTGAATGCTTCCAAAAATTTATTTCCCCCTCCTCATCGTTCTATTACATGCTTGCAATGGTTATTACATTAACGAGTTGAAACACCAAGGCAGACGAGAAAATGTGAGATTCAGAACATATAACACAGACTAATAGACTATATAGTTAACAAGTATTCTGAAAATCAATGCAGCCCTGCAAACCTTCCACCTGTAGTAGGGCGATGTGCGTGTTCAAGTCTTTGAAAACCAAGGACACTGCATTGTGCCACATTGATTGAGCAAAATCCATAGCTATTGTATGAATGCCACAGCAGTAAATGCGCAGAAACCTGAAAATCCATCTGTACAGAGAAAACAAAGGCTGTCAAAATAAGAATATGGGGCAAGAAAATCTGGTCCAGGAGAAAGGTAGCCAATTGCCACCTCTTCGACAGAACATTCTTTGAGTCGACATATACAGTAAACAATGGAATATTGGATCAGAGGAGGATTTCAGGCTGAATCAATCACTGGAAATTTACGCATTCAATTTTGAGATTTTACACGTCTCAAAAAGCAGTGTTTTGTAAAATCTTTTGGGCAAGATGAAAGTCGAAACAGGCATCAGAAGCTCCATGAGACACATGGATTCAGCCAGTTCAAGTTGACTGCATCGATGTTATCTCCTTGTCAGTTGCAAAATTGGCAAAGAGAAAAAGGTATCCTAACCTATTTGGTTGGACTTGAGTGCCTTATGATACAAACAACTGCCCCCTATCAGATGAAGTGAATCAGAATTTAGGAAGGCCCTGATTTATGATGTCTTGCCCTGTTGTAAAACAGACAAGTTTCCAACAGACCCACAAAATATTTCAGAATCCGATCATGAAAATTAACACATTCCAGGATATAACTCAAGGACTACAGATGCAGATGCAAAAGAACAAAGAATCTATAATTAAGCCACGTCATAACATCCCAGGCCAGGAAGTTGATGATTGAGCAAAATAAAATACGACAAACAAAATCAATGTTGGCTATAGCTTTCATTTTGTCCCTGGCAACAAAAATCTTCCAATGCATTTCTTCAGAAAAATTGCAGAAAGATAAATTCCTGTGAAATACATACAACTCAATGCCAAGGTATCAAGCAAAACCGATGTTGGTTATAGTTTTCATTTTTGTCCCTCGGTCATAACTCAACTTTAGATGCTTTTTAGTTTTGGTACTCCTGTCATTATTGAGGCAGCAGAGCATGAAATTCAAGTGTTACAGGGATAAAAGTTATTAGAAAACAAAACTGCCATTACAAGCAAACCATGCACAAGTATTCTAATGAAAAGGAAAGGATACAGCAGTGGTTCGATGAATGCAGCACATAACAAAATAATAAAGTATTCTTGACTTGTCTGCCCAAATATATAAGAACAAGAATTTTAGGAAAAACAAAACAGTGGTCTTAAAACATCCTGCAGTTGGTGTGTGTTTACAGAAGTACATTCTCAAGGTATCCTTACAAGGCATAACTGTCACCCCACATATTACACTCAAGAAGAAAGAAGAGGAACGGATACAATGGTGATTGGTGGGGAAACAATTTTCCCGATCCTGTAAAATATCAGCACATGTAGGCTATGACTACTAGTACAAAATATTTAAAGAATTAAGGATGTTATTACACCTTGGTGTAGTGAGTTTAGACAAACCTGGATTAGCTTCAATGTGAATATTGATCCTCCAAATTGCAAGGGACCCGTGAAAGTAATCTTATCTCCACCAAGGAGAACCAGCGTTGTAAACGTGCTCACCATTGTCCCATGAAATTTGACAAGCTTGAAGACCAATAGCAATGGTAGGCTCCTTCCCATGCAACGCAATCCAATTCTCAATTGCAACATTTTTGTCATTGTCGCTCGCGTATTCTCCCTTACATTTCCCTAATGGGTTGACTTTGGGGTTTGCTATTTCTGCCAGAGATGCTGGCATGTACATTGAATCACCTACTAAAGGTGCCCCACAAGCAGCAAATTGAGCTCGAATCTAAGCTCGGATGAAAAAGAAAACAAAAAAACATTAGGTGCCTAATTGCTCGCACAAAGCTAGGATATTTATGGGAAAATTGCCAACAAAAAGAAATGACAACTACTCTTGGAAAAGTTTAAAATCAGTTAAAAGAAGACGGGACTTCCACAATATTATGCAGTTAGCCCAGGACTTTAAGAATTTCATCATATGAGAAAATATTATGAAGATATTAGATGTTGCGATACTTCCTTATAAGATAAATTGGAAATTCAAACACAGTGATACTGAAAGTACAACTCAACTTGTTTGTAACAAGAAAATTATTGGATTTTTCAAATACCAATTGGGCATTGGTAGAAATGAAATGAACAAAAAGTATGTTCCAAGATTAAGAATATACTGCTGCAGCCTGAACAACTGGTAACATAGGATGCTAAAACTTCCCACACACCTTACAATGTTTTGTTTTTGATCTTAAAGACTGATCAACCACATGAAAAACAAAATGCCAAGTATGATATTAAAGACCAATACCTGATGGGTCCGCCCCGTCAAAAGGTTCACAGTACACTCATAAGCAACATTGTTTGTAGGCCACCCACAATCTTCAATTCGATAGCTTTCCTGAACAGAAGTACTTGGCCAAGAAACCTCCTTGCAATCTAAGACCTCCAATTGGCACAAGAGCCATCTATCAATAGATTCTGCAAGTAATCAAAAGTGCGCCCCTTGAGCCCTCTAGAAATGTTCATGAAGGCCATAATAGGTTCTTCAACAAAAGAAGGGCATCCATGATTCCTGAACCCATATTTCTTTGATATATTACATGATAAATTCACATTTTCTATCAAATTCTCAACAACTTTTGGTAAAATATGCATATCATTTTCCTAAGATATATGTGCACCAAAAACATATTATGATTTCTACCCAGAACACTTCTGTTTCATACTGTGTTATCCTGTATTCCAATAAAGATGTCAATGCAACCAATATTTTCATAGATAAGCATCCATAGCACTTCTATGGAATTTGGGCTAATCAATCCTCATTACTTGGGTATTTACAACAAAGATCAAATGCACACCTAATGGAAGTTAGTGACAGCCCAAGGCTCCTGTGGAGAAGAAATAAAAATCCCTATAAATGGGACTGATGGCTCAAATTTCAAGGCATGTCATCTTGAGAGCTTTGAAGAATAACACCCCCCCCCCCCCAAAAAAAAAAAAAAAAAAAAACAAGAAGGGAAAATTTCTCTGGGTTGCACTTCAGTTTTGCACATAGGTGGTGCTTATCCTGAGTAGGCATCAGCAAATGTTCATATCTGCTCTTGGCATAGGCAGAAGACTACAACATGTATCTCAGACACTGAACACTAAACTTCTAACTGCAACAACCGCCTAACAACATGGACATTGGCTCACCTAGGTCAGAACAAAGTAGTCCCATTCACCATTGCCTTGGTTATGAAAACTGACCCTAGATATTGTATTGAATGATTCTTCTACCACACCATTTTCAACATACTTCTCCAAACCAACACAACAACAAATAATGACTAGAGCTCACGGCAAGGAGTGCTTACCTTCTGAAATTAGCCTTGGAGCAAGATTTGTGGGACACATGTAGTGTGTGATTATGCCGCGGGGAACTGGCGCTGCAGCAAGTGCTAGGTACAGCTTCTTAACCATTTTATCCTGATATTATGCACAAACAACTGTATTTTACTATTTCATACAAAATATCAGGCATTACAACACTCTGGAACTGAAGAAGATTAGCATTAGTAACTTTAATTGTACTGAAGACTTCCACCAAGATAAATGGTGCGCTTCATTCACAAATAGATCATGTAAAAGACCCATTAGACTTACTCTAATCTTTTTGTGGAAAACAGAACAGTACTCCTTAGTTTTGGCCAGCACAACGCTGCAAGTAAGGCAAGATAGTTACATGATACCAGGAACCAAAAAAAAAATGAAAAAAAACTTTGGCCTAGCGCAGCAGAATATACCATCCTTCAGTGCAATTATCAATTTGATGTGTCGTAAATAGTGGAGAAGTCAATTCCAAAGCACGGGTTGCAAAATTTACACAGCTTTCTTCAATATTGTCTGAAGATCCTCCCACCTAAACAAGAGAAAACAAAGATGGTGTCTAGAAAGTATTACTTCCAAAAGTTTTGGCCTTTCAAGTGCAAGCATCAGGACAAGAAAATTCAAAAACATTTCCGTGGAATCTTAACAAGTTTCAAGCCATGATGGTATGCATGCCAAGCTTCTCACTATCTCACTAGAAAAAGTCGCAGCCACAAGTAGGCTGTAGTCTGCTGTAGACATCCAATGATATGCTCAGCCAGCGTACTTATGCTAATATCTTGAAAGACAGTAAAAAAAAAAAATAGCGAGTAAGCTCTGTGAATATTACGTACAGATGTACCAGCAGGTTTGTCGAGAACCACATAGGACTCTGTAACAGCTAATATTCTCGACTTCCAATCAATTTCATAGCACCTAGCAAGAAATGAAATATTAACACTGTTCGCAAAGGAAAAATGCAGCTAGATAGGGAAAAAAATAGTTCAATTACCTAGGGAATCGTTTCGGATGCACATGCACGCGCAAGTATGTTCCAACTTCAAATTGTTGATCAACGTGAGTTACTCTGAATGTCTTTTGTGCTTCTCGGAAGGTTTTTCCCTTAATAGAGCGTCGATCTTTCAGAAGTTCAGGTGATGTAAATTGTTCATACAGCATGACTTGCTCAGGAGTAGCTGTTGGTGGAGGATCTGGACATATAAGTGCACAGAACACCGCCCCAAAATGAATGAGATCTGCAACATACCTTCATCAAACAACTTATTTGTCGGTCAAATCATCAAATTAACTTTTCCCAACATAGGATAAACCAACATATGACAAACATTGGAGACAGAAGTGCATCACTTACTGGGGAGGGAGATCCAAGCACTTGCTAATGTATTCACAAACAGGAACTTCCTCCAAGATGACCAAATGCTCAATTCTAGGAGTAAAATTTACGGATGGACAAGGTAATAGGCGATCATAATCTGGATAGCTGGAAAAACATCAGGTTACAAATGGAGGCATCAATTAAAGAAAGGAAAGGCAATAGAAGTAACAAAAGAAAACAGTTGGCAAAAAGCCATTATATTCAGTAACTCATATCGGAAAAGAACATTCTGCATCCAGCAGAGAACTGGCACACATTGTACATCAAGGGCAGTTACTCCTCTTTTAGCAGAACTCTTGAGGATTCTAGTTTGTTAAGCTCGTTTGATTCCGGGGGAAATTGATGCATTAAACAGCAATCCATGGAAGTTGATTGTGCTCTTGATTGATTGGGATGGAGTGAACAATCAACCAAAGATGTTCAACTTCCGAGTATAGGTCATGTTTCCTAAAACAAGGAGTTCTCTAGAGACTAAATCCAATTTCAACAGAAATCGAAATCCTTCTTCACTGCAAATCATTCACACTAGTCTATTTCCTCTAAAATTCTGTCTCTGATGTCAACCAAACAAACATTGTTCCTCGTTTTCCATTAGCAAGTGAACAAATGACATCGTGTAGGAGGAGCTAGGACAACAGAAATCCAATGTTCCACCTGTTAACTGACATATCCCACCCATCTTTCTCCATTAAATCTCAAAGTCTAATATAAGGAGTTTTTGTCAAGAAATGAACATTATAGAGTGATCAATCTAACAACACAATCCAACCTCAAATAACTCATCCAAAATCAAAACCGAATTGCACTACCAAGAAAGCAAAAAACTAAACAACCCATGTTTGTAAGGATAGAAACGACAAAGAAACCCACCCAAAACACAAACTTGCCAATTACTAAAACCGACTGATAAACACAGAAATGAATGCAACAAGAACCCAACTTTGCAAAACAAATAAAGAAAAAATGAAAAAATGAAGAGTACCCATTAGAAGAAGTTGAAGGTGGAGGAGAAATAGCAGCAGTAGCATGGGTAGTAAGGGCCTCATGAGGAGTATCAATGGTTGAAGAAGCAGAAGAAACCCATTTCTGTTTCCTAGTCCTAAGCCTTTTCTTGGTGCGAACATGGCTACCAGTGGCTAAACTACGGTAGAGGGTAGACGGGGCTCCCAGTATCCGAAAATGGGTGCTCCGGATGGAGGAAGCAAGAACTTTGCTAAAGCATGACCCGATATTTGCTGCGCCAGTTCCCATTATTTGCCGGCCAAATTGGCGGTTTCGTACACAGCAGAGCACAGGGAAGGGGGCGCTCCCTAATACTGCAGGCTTGGTTTGAAGCCTTGAAGGCTAGCATATCCGCGGACCACTGTCCTACTTGTATATGTTTTTTTTTTTTTCTTTGGCCAGAATTGTCACAAATGAAGGTCACACTTTGGCCTCAACCTAAACTTAAAATCATTTTGTGCTTAGGAAAATGTTACAACTTACAACGGATGCATTAGCTTTTGTATGAAAAAAATGTTCCTTACCTTCTTTTTTTAAAAAAATATTTACTAAGACAAGTCAATATGTTTTTCATTTACTCTGTTAAATACAAGAAACCATCAATAAAAAACTTATATAATTTCAAATTGTCTTGGTAAATATTTTTTTTTAAAAAAAGGTAAGGAACATTTTTTAAATACAAAAGCTATTTTCATAAGTAAAAAATGATTTTTAGTTTAGGTTGAGGCCAAAGTGTGGCCTTCATTTGTGATACCATAAAGTTCACAAAAGTAAAATGATATTATTGTCCTTGAGACGTTGACTAAAGGAAATTACTTGTTTGAGTTAAATGTTTAGAATTTTATTTTTCATAGAGGAAAAGAACAATTAAACCTCATTATCCAATAGATTATCATAAATGTACAATACATTTTGTGGCGGACACATATCCACACTTCCTCAGACCCACCAGGGAAGACTCTAGCAAGATAATGAGTCGTTTTGTCCCCCCCCCCCCCCTCCCCTTTCCGTAACATAAGACTACTAAGCGCATCCCCATCAATAGTGTGAAAAATAGTGGGTGTGATGGTAGGCCCCTACTCTTCCTACCCTTGTGATTTGGGTGTTTTTCACATCAAAGTGAAAGGATAGTGGGAAGTGAATACACTTTTTTTTTCCTTCCTTTCAATTTGTATAATTAAATGGAAAAGGATAGTGGGAAGTAAACTTGGCTGTCACTCCCTCTCCAAGTGAATTACACTTTGTTGTGGCTCCTTCACTCCCTTGCCACATCATCACATCCTTATTTCCCCCACGCTGGTGCTAGTGTTCTTACAAATTAAAAATGACTTGGTAAACATGAAAATAGTCACTAAGTCCAAGTCAGTGTTGAAAGAAGAAAAAAGACTCAACCGTTGAATTACCACTAAATAATCTGACTCAATAACTACCTAGATTTCTTGGAACCTTCTTGTCACTTGAAGGGCACATCATACTACTTTTGCTTCTGGAATATATGGAAGTCACGTTGCCTTGACACTTTTCACGTTGGCCCAACCCAGTTTACTTATCCATGGATTTCTTAAGCAGTTGTACCAATGGGTCGTTTGTTTTGTTGGAATAGCCCCTTGGAAATGGGAATAGATGGTTGGGGATTACAATTACCATGTTTGTTTCATGGTAATAAAAAAAATAGGGGAATGGGAATGGGATTAGAATGGGTGAATTCCCAAGAATCTATTACTACAGGGGGAGGTGGTAATTGATCTTGGGAATTCATTAGTCACTTTTAAATTACAAGATTACCCTTTTAAATTACAAGATTACCCTTTTAATTAAATTACAACATTGTCTACAAATTGGGAACCAATACAAGATTTTATAATTCCTAACACACACCCCCCCAAATTGGAGGGTGACAAAACTCCAATTTGCCAACAATGGAAATCTTGAACTTTAACTCCAACAGCTTCCTCGCCATCACCACAACTCCTAATAGCGGGTGAATTGGACGTAGACACGGAAGAACTTGTGGAGCCAAACGATGAAAGAAAGATAGATAGATTGCCGAACTTTTTCCAGGTATTGAAGTTTTCTCCAGCGAATACATTGCCCATCAGAGACATTCCTGGATGATCGGACGAGAGAACGAAGAGAGGATCAATCATAATCCTTTTATCAGACATGGTGAATTTGAATGAAGGCAGACGGGGAGGAAGAGAGGAAAGCCAGTAACACACACAGTTGAAAGCCATCGTATAGTAAGTCCCATTTGCCATACCAACAACAGATATGGTTGGGATTCCCCGTTCAACAGCAAACTGCACTTGAGCTTGGTGGTCAATTTGGGGCCGTCAATCGACAACTCGAAGTTCTTCTCAACAGGTTTTGCCCTAACCTTGGCCGACTTTTGAACAAGCAGATGAGTCACAGCATCATTTTCCCTACAAATCTCATCAACCAACTGCTGATCTTTAAGCTTCTCCCCTTCATAAACAATCTCCTCATCCTCATCATCATCATCAACTAAAGACTCATCAACAAAGAATTTCGGAAAGAAACACTCTCCTTTAACATCAATCCAGGCTATAAATCTCTGCAAACCACTCTCAACATCAATTTGCAACTTGCGAAAGAAATCAAAGATATAGTCGTTACCATCAAGTATCACCTCCACCATCCGTCGCCGCTCCAGGAAGGTCGATTGCACCTGGGGCAACGCCTCACCGCGCGAGTTCAACCCACGCGCTGTTGCTCCACTGCATCAACCGCGTCGGCGCGTCGCTGACCTTGAAATTCTAATGGTTCTGGAGTAAAGATTGGCTCGAAACGTTGTTCTGGTAACAACTCCAGTGCGGATTCCGATTGTCGCACTGATTTTTCTGAAATTTCACTGGCACATCGACGGTGAGGGTTTGAGAGTCGTTCTTATTCATTCTAGATGTTGTTGTTGTTGTATCTACATGTTCAAAACGTCATGAATTTGGTAGCACCAATGGCTGCTCCATCGCCGGTGACTATGGTGGCTGGTGGACACAGAAAAATCTACAATTTCACCGGTGACAAATCCAGAGCTCGTCCCCCGAAATTGGGGCTCTTTTTTCCCAAATTCTTCTCAGATTCAGAGCAACAACATCAGGACCATCCTGGAAAATGATCGAATTAGGGTTTATGCGACCGAAATGGGGGCGA
Source organism: Portulaca oleracea (assembly GCA_029582165.1). Classification (NCBI taxonomy): domain Eukaryota; kingdom Viridiplantae; phylum Streptophyta; class Magnoliopsida; order Caryophyllales; family Portulacaceae; genus Portulaca; species Portulaca oleracea. Next base: position 24,192,656 of record CM055885.1, read on the forward strand.
AATCAACAGAATCTGAGAAATGGGGGTGGAAGAAACGATCAAGAAAGATGATTTTTTGGGAGATTTTGGTTGAACAAAGACGTGTTTTTGGGGAAGAACAACAAGAGGAAGGAAACGAAAATGGAAGTCTAGAGAGAGAAAGAGGAGAAATGAAATGGAAGAAGAAGTGAATCAAGGGAAGATAATGAAATTGATTTCTAGAAAAACTCTCCTCTCGTCTTGAGAGAGAGAGAGAGAGAGACTTAGAGAGAGATAATCATATCAGTAGCCACCCGGGCTCTGATACCATGTTAAATTTCAGTCCAATACGTTGAAACTGGAAAAGATAGAGAAGGAGAAAGCTGAGATTTAGAAAAATGTTGTTTATTGATAGAAAATACAATCTCAACTCCTACTACAAATGAAGGGAAGGAAGGCTATATATAACTAACTTCCCATATCTAACAAACCAAGAAAGATAAAGAAACAAAGAAACAATCTTGTCAACAAATTGGGAACCAATACAAGATTTTATAATTCCTAACAAGCTAATATTATATTGCAAAACAAGCTAATTTTATATCAATGTTCAGATACTCTTATGTAAATGAATGTGATTATAAGGTTTTTTAAATGTTAAGGTTTCACTAAGAATGTATTTTGTGTGTTTTAGTTGTATGATTAATGTACTTTAGGGGACATATTATTGTTCAATGAGATAGATTATATTATTCAATTGTATTTATTTTAAACCATGGTAAATAAGATACATTAGAAACATATGATACTATTTTATCAAGACATCTGTTAGATAATTAGAGTGCTTATGTTAGTATGTTTCTGTTAGATATTTAATGTGCTCATATTAGACAATTAGTGTGCATTTATAAGTTCAATATGCTAATATTCAAATAGATCAAAAACATCATTTGAGGAAACAGACTTATCAATATAATGGGAGTCAATCAATAATAATCCACATACTCAAAAAATTTATAGAAACCTCTAGTCATACAAGCTATCTCCTAATATTATAATTGTACATTATGTTAGGGGACTCATATGTATATGATAAGTTAATACATACAAACTACTATAGTTTGGTGTATTTCTAAAGTTTATACCAATGTCGTTACTCAAGTCCTTTCTTCCTTTTAAGAACTGACTATAAATTTGTGAACTAAACTATGAAGACCTTCAAATAACAATGTTAGCCTTTAACTCAATTTTTTGCTTTGATAATTTGTTGTGCTATTATGCATTAAGATTGAGGCCTAAACTTAAGTGAGAATAAATGTCATAATTAAAAAATATTTGATATTTAATTATTTATGTTTAAAGTTGGCCATCAATATTCTATATATAAAAAGAAAAGAAAGTTAAAGTTCAACAATCCCTTAAGCAGAGATTCGTTCTAAATTTAATATTTGAAAGGGAACATTAAAAATGTGTAAAAAAAATTATTATTAACGGGTAAAGAGCCTAGAAGTTCAACAAAACAAAACAGGACAACAAAACCTTACAAAAGTAACCAACACAAAAGGAAAACACTCTAAGAAAGCAAAAATCAAACAAAACCAAAAAAGCAAGAAGAGACTAGTAGCAAAGACCAGTGGGTAATATACCAACTTATGTTCCATGCCTTATCCATTTTTCATCGATGACTCCTCGCTTTATGCTTCTTGACTGCTTTGTTTATCCATTCTTATATCTCTTTGTAGGTTTTCCTCCTTCGGTTATTGGCCATTTGGTGTGTACACAATGCAAATAGCACGCTCAAGTCCATTCTAAATGTACTTGCCTTTAATGTAAGCTCCTCTGTCTTTTATCTACTTCCTTTGCTTCAAAATCTCCTGAGACCACATAGAAGCTTAGCCATATGACCTTCCTATAGCTAGAATGTTATTGAATTCCAAGTATAAATTCCCCAAATATCTTTGCAACATGATCAAACTTGTCTTTCTTGTAACTTTTTCATCTCTTCCCCGTTGTTCACCCATTCTTGCATGTTAATCTTGTATCTTTTCTTTCTCCTTCAACGCGACGTCATTTGAGGGGTTGTAATAGGTGTACTATTAACTGCTCAACCAAACTAACTTTTGTTTGGCCTTTGTATCTTCTCATGTCCCATCCTTTTCATTTTTCTTCCCATTTTGAAAGCCTCTCTTTAAAGCTCTTTGGCTTCAAAGCAACAATCCGACCATAGATGTCTAATTTGTGACTTCATAAGAATTGTATCAGGACTCTTATTTGATATCATTCCCTCATATTCATTTTCTCACCTTCAACCCTTCTTCAAACCTTCATTTCCCCCTCAATTAGAATAAAAGGTCTTGGGTAAAGTCACTAAACTCTCTCACACTTTCAGTGAAAGAGGTAGCTCATATCTTTCAAATGGGGTCATGAATTCATTAAGATATGATGAAAGTTGCATTCTTGGCTGCCTTTCAATCTTTGATCTATTTTGTTTCAAAAAGCCCCATCATGTTAATGGATTCCTATTTATCAACTTCTTGGCACTCATGTAGCAAGTCTCATCTTTTATTCGTTGTTTTGTTTTTTTGCAGCTTTCATATTTTCTTTGAACCTCTCAATTTAGTTGTTAATTTCATTCTTCAAATTTTCCACAATAAGTTCAACTGCCTCCTTTTTATTTCAACAAACTTTGAGTCCCGCCATCTACATAACTTTAATTCTAAAGCCTCCTTGTTTGTGTCACAATTTTCTTGAGTAATTAGGTTTGTTTCCTAATGACTTACACCATTCTCATGGAAGTCTTCAACCTCGATGGCCTTTAAATTTCTTCATTGTTTGTTGTTCTCATCTCTTCTCCCTTCTTCATGAGGCATTGACTCACATCCTACTTTTTCGATTGAAAGCCAATAAAATGTTGTAAGGTCTACACCAAAAAATGCAAAATTCTGCAAAACATCGTCTATGCAGAAAATACAACAAATAGCTAAGCAAAGATGGCTAAAGTAGAAATCTAACAGAAAATAACTACGCTGCAAGAATGGTTCTTCTCGTAAGGCCCAAGACTGTCCAGAAGTATAAGCCTGACTAAAAAGGTAGTGAGCCCAGATGATGCTCAGAGGACCAAATAGAGGTTGTTCCCATCCTTGTTGATCTCAGATGATGTTTGCCCACCTCAAAAGACAACCCCCATGAACTCAGGTCAAGACCAATGACCCTTCTCCAGAATACACAACAGTTGCATCGGATATAACGTAGGTTCCTTCTGTTTGGTCTTCTGGAGGCCAATCTGTAAACCAAATAAATAAATGAAGATGGATCACCAAAGATGTTATGTATTGTAGACAAAGGGAGCAAATGGGTTCCTGTGTTAGGGTTTGACGATCCAGCATAATCCCTGTGCACACATAGCAGCACTATCAAAACTACTTTTGAGGATATCCATCAGTTTGGCCTATTTTGAGACACCAAAAGCCAAACATCCAAGCATAGGATAATCTAAATGCAAATGCATAAGGGATCAACAGGAAAAGAATTTAAATAAGGTATAACTTCCAAATTACCTTCATATGTCCCAGCCTGACGAGTTGCCTTTGTTAACTGCATTCAAAATCCAAATCAAAAACTTACCAAGAAATTCTTAATAGAGTTGGATATTCCAAACACAGAACAGTAAAGGTTCAGCAAAGGAAACTAGCAACGGAGAAGGGTTAACTATGGACGGAAAAGCAGATGGGCCCACCTGAGCTCCGTGGCAAAGAACAATACAACCTTTTAAACCATCAATTCATCTCCACCATGGTGATCGAGCTTCATAAATGTGTGTGTCATTGTCCCATGAAATTTGGCATGCTTGAAGGCCAATAGCTATGCTAGGCTCCTTTCCGTGCAGGGAAATCCAATTCTTGACTGCTATTCTTTTGTCATCATCACATGAATACTCTTTTTTGTGCTTACCAAATGGGTTAACTCCAGGATTGGTTAAATCTGCTAGTGAAGCCGGCATGTACATAGTGTCACCAACTAAAGGCGCCCCACAAGCTGCAAACTGTGCTCGTATCTGCACATGTAATTGCTCTTAAAACTACCATTGCAAGTTTCATCCAGCACAATACCCTTAAAATTGTCTCATTTCTATCTCCATGAAGGAGGGGGTGTTGAGGGTCAATATCTATGAGCAGATAAGCATGATTTCTACATCTATGAAAATAATTGAACGAGTTTGACTTGTGCAGTAATCCTATCCTTGAATCAGCATAATATATAGGATCAGAGATATAACTGAACAATGGAACTTCAATCTCATTTGGAGAACATGCAACCAACATAAACAGACCATTGATTTCAACTATTTACCCTTGCTTGGGAGCTCAATTAAAAGAGTTCATAAGATTAAGTATTTAATTGACATATTTGCCCTTTAATATTATATGTAATACAATGACAAGGTATTACACTCATACATTAGCTCTATACCAATTCTCTCTCTACCTCCTCTCTCTATACTCTCTGAACAACAGTTTTCTCTCTATATACTCTCTCTACCCTCTCTATCTCTCTCTCTCTCTCTCTCTCTCTCTCTCTCTCTCGATCGAGAGAGAGAGAGAGAGAGAGAGATGAGAGAGGGATGAGAGAGAGAGAGAGAGGGGGGGGGGATGTGTGTGTGTGTGTATGTGTGTGTGCATTATGTATGTTATGATTTAATTAAACGCTTCCTTACACCTCAAACTGGGGTGTAAGAAAAATAAGAGTTGAAAGGGGTGAAGGGGGGTAAACTCTCCCTTACCCCCTCTCACTCCCATCCCAAGCAGGGGTAAGGAGGAGTAAACACCCTCCTTAATACCCCCCCCCCCCCCCCAACCCTCCTCTTACGCTCCTCCCAAGCAGAGCATAATAGGGGTGTGAGTTGATCAAAGTAAGAAACAAACAGCAGCCCAGATGTTTGGCATGTTCTAATGACACGTAACCTGAAAGAGGGAAGGAAGAATTACATTTAAAGCATTTTGCAGATTCCACAAACTATGTTTGCCTTTACAGGGTGTGCTTGCCTTATCAAACAGAAGACAATACTATGATGGAATGTAACAGAAAGAAATATGCAATAAGGCATCAAGGCCAATACCTGATGAGTTCGGCCAGTAACAAGATTGATTTTACATTCATAAGCAAAATTCATGTCAGGCCACTCATAATCTTGGATTTCATACATCTCCCTGATGAGAGAGTTTGGCCATGGAATTACTTTGCACTCCAAAACTTCAAGCTGGCACAGTTGCCATCCTTCCACATATTCTGCATTCAATCAAGTGATTGAGTTATTGAGTTGATTGAGTTATTGAAAATGTTCCTTGATGTGAATAGAATCTAAATAAAAATGGAGAATAACTTGCAGAAAACTGTAACTTGTTCTAGTAATACGTATTTAGCAAGCATTTTAAAAAGAAAAGGAAGAAAAAAAAAATCTACCTCCTTATCAGCCTTCCACTGGCAGGATCCAGACAAAGTGCTATTAAGTTAGCATACATTCAGTTAAAATATGACACAAGGACCCCCCCCCCCCCCTTCCTTTTCTGGTCTTCACTCTTTTCCCGAAAAAAGAAAGAAAAGGTGCAAACCATTGCTGATATAATGTACATTGGAACTAACTTTGTACCATAACTCATATCCTTCAAACAAGTAAAGCACTATATCAATGAATGTAAATTATAAAAGGAACTACAAAACTTCATTGGACGGTTACCTTCTGAAACCATTCGTGGAGCACGACTAGACGGATGCATATAATGGGTTATCATTCCACATGACATTGAAGCCGCAGCAAGAGCATGGTAGAGTTTCTTAATCTTTTTATCCTGAAGCAACCAAAAATATGTGTCCCAACATGATCTTAACTCATAAAAGTCCAAAATACGAAGAATGTTCGGGCTATCTGACTAAAAGTTATGCATGCATCTATTACAACTTAAAAGCTTCGAGCCTCAATAGGTTGGGTCATATAGGAAAACCTGCTTATACCAGAAACGCCACAAACTTACTCTAATCTTTCTGTGAAAAACAGAGCAGTACTCCTCAGTTCTAGCCAAAACAACACTGCAAGCAAATTTAGCATCCACATTTCCTTCAGTTTGCCGCAAGCTCCGAAAAAGAATTACAAAACTGAATGTTCATTACCATCCTTCAGTACAATTATCAATCTGATGAGTAGTCATGAGCGGACTAGCCAAACCCAAAGCACGAGTAGCAAAGTTTGCACAAGTTTCTTCAATATTGTTTGAAGTCCCTCCAACCTAGCCAATCAAAGAAAACCTAAGCTCCATCATCCTTTGACATTGAATTTGTATTCAAAACAAACTCAAACTAGAAGACAACAGTTTAGCTAAATGGTACGATGGCCGGCCACTAAGATCCCTTAGATACAAGATGAAATCCAAGATCATATTTACAATAAATATCAAACACTAATGAACCCAGAAAAGAGTATTAGGGGCTCCAACTTTAAAACTAAACCACATTGAGTACTTTTTGAAGTCCAAGGAGGGTATAATACCAATCAATATTAGCAGTCGTTTAATATAGGTAGCAATGCAGTGTAAAGCTAGCTAATGTGGATGACATGGAGAAAATATTCTACTGCATAAAGCCTACCCATTTAAGTATCAGTTCTAAGAATTGCATACAGAAGTGCCAGCAGGCTTGTCAAGAACCACATATGATTCGGTGACGGCTATAATTCTTGACTTCCAGTCAATTTCATAGCACCTGAGAAGTTCAGAACTCAACAATTCAACTTACAGAACATGAATAGAAAGCCAACAGCACCTGAAGACATTTAATTTTCAAATACCTTGGGAAGCGTCTTGGATGCACATATACACGCAAGTATGTTCCAACTTCAGCATACTCATCAACATGAGTTATCCTGTAAGTCTTCTGTGCTTCTTGAATGGTTTTCCCCTTCAGAGATTGCCTTTCTTTTAAAAGCTGAGATGAAGTGAATCTCTCGTATAGTTGAATTTGTTCAAGACTTGCTGTTGCTGGAGGTCGTGGATGCACAAGAGCGTAATGAACAGCTCCGAAATGGATAAGATCAGCAACATACCTTCATGAATTATTCATTTAAACATATCACTTTATCCCAATTTGTCATTGAGAAAGAGAGCATGTCACGAGAAAAACTGTATCACATCACTTACAGGGGTGGAAGATTCAAAACTTTGCTAATATAATCACAAACAGGGCCTTCTTCTAGAACAACCAAGTGTTCAACTCTTGGTGGGTAGTTGGTTGAAGGGCAAGGAAGTAGACGATCATATTTTGGGGTGCTGAGAAGAGTAAGCAACCAGAGTCAGTCGGTGAAACCAAAGCCCAGGCGAAGTATAGAAGGGTCAGATGTGGCAGTCTTCCCCCCTAACTTTTGCAAATGCAAATCTCTAAGAACTTGAAATAGATTTGAAATACTAAACAAATACTCATGCAACAAGCGCCCCTAAAATAATATTACAAAGGACTATTATATAAACTAGCAAGAGAATTACAAGTTGATAGTTATGTCATCAATTTATAAGTTAGATTTGTACAGAATATGTGAGCCTAAATCAGAGTGAAGAGTTCAATCTCTATGAGACTATAATTTGGCTTCACTCCATGGACACATCTCCACAACTGTATCAAACCTGCAGGTCACAAAGCCCAGATACTAATTTTCGGTTACATCCTTTTGCAACATTTGGTAACGACAGGGAGATGTGAGCATGACAACAAACCAGCAGAAAAGAAGAGGTTATTCGTCAGAACTGAGCACACTAGAGTCGTATTAATATGTTTCTGGAGGAAGAAAGATAAAAAGATTGATTTCGCTTGACATGTACATGGTGTAATGAATGTCTCTTAGCTGAAAATCAAAACTCGTCCCAAAATATTTCCTTACTCGCCAGCATTTTAACGTTGTTTTTTCACTCTCACAACATAAAACAAAGCACACTATTCCGGTTACTACCAAGTCCCACCTGGTATAGTGGTATCTAATAGACCATCCACTCCCAAGTTTAGCTTCATTCACTTGTTTCCATGTCGCATTCAGCTGAATTACTCAAAAGGGCATAAGTAGCTATACACAGAAATGTGAAGTCAGAAATAAAAGAAATTAGTCACTCTTTAGCACCACAAACTCAAAAGCTATCAAGTGAGCCCACTTAAAATCCTTTAATGTCCAGACACCATATCAAAAACACAACAGGAAATCTATTTATGTCACGGGTCCCAACTCTATCTCCTTTCCCCTCCGAACTTTTCAAGTATTTTAATTAGCACACTCCCATCATCCCACCATTGCTGCAATAGACATTTGTATTCCGGTATCAAATAATTATATGCAACAAGTAACTTTATCACAGGGATAAGTTCAATAATTTCCAAACCAGGATCAACGAATACATTTGCCTAATATTCCTCAACATTTCACTTCAGTGTAGTCATTTTTCTTTAGACCGGGTAAAGTTGGCGTGTCCACTAGGCCCCAGCTCAAGGTTAACCACTAACAAACTTAATAGACTGGTACAAAACTGCCCATGTCAAGCAAAGCCCATCAACCATACAATTTCCAACAATGGAAATATTTTGCTTCCATCAACACTTGAACCTTGGTGGGGAGTATGGAAGATGGAGTGGTTCTCACTTAGCTATCACCTCTTTGCTTTGATATTTCGGTGTAGTGGTATCTTATACCTATGTTACTCGGATTCGGATAGGCATGTCCATATCGGACATGGAAACGAGTGTTGGACTTGGCTATTTTAAAGAAATTATATACATTTCCATTGTAATTTGAAGTACTGAATGTCGTGCCTTTGTCGAGGTATCAAGGGTCCGACGCAGGTATGGTAGGGAAAATGAAGAGTCGGAGAAACATAGTCTTATACTAATTTGATCAAAAATGGAAGAATTGGCCAGAAAGATATAACCTCAACCAACTATCACAAATGTACAATGTAGAAAAGGGAAAATGAGATGCCAACTATGGTATATCCATTCTTATCTCCTGAAAGTTCAAAGTACCAAATTTTCTGCATAAATGCTATCAAAAAAATTTTAAGTTTGCCACCAAATGTTTTGAACTGAAGATTGTAATTTTATAGCAAATCTATCAATTCACCTGTAATACAAACACAACCAGCACCAAAATAGCATTTTAAAAATCAACCTCCTCTAAAACTTCAACCACATTGCATCGCATATTAGCATTGACTAGATACGTGCGCAATAACAAACATTCAAAGCAATTATTTTTCAAACCAAAACATGCCCAACCCAATACAATCAAAGAGCTCCTATTGGCATCACTTTTGTTCCAGCAAGAGATATGTTCTAATTTTTGCTCATAATCATCCGTTGAACAGGATAATAATTAAGACAAAAAAAAAAAGAAAATTGAGAATTAGGATTACCCATCATCAATGGAAGCAGTGATTACAGAATGAAGACCGAGATTGGTAGAGGTGGAAGAAGAAGAAGAAGAAGAAGAGCAGCAAACACACTGATTTTTCCCAATGGGGGTAGACTCTAAAGTGCGCCGGAGAGTCGAAGGGGGGAGAGTTTTGCGGCTAAGGATGGTCCATTGATGATGTGGTGATGAGATGAAGAGGGTAATTGGGAAGAATGACCCAATTGCTATCAGGTTCCCGGGCATTTTGCAGGCTTCTTCCAGCTACGAGTGTCGCACTGTAAGGAATGCGGTTCCTCAAACTAAACCGGTCACCACCATTACTTCAATTCAACAGTCTCGGATGTTTAACAATTTCAACATCAGTTAATGGGACAACATACAGCAACACAACCACCGCAATGAAAATAATGTTTATTCTTATATGTGTCTACTTTAATCTTTGTTATTGATTTTGTTATTTGGTAAAATATTATTAAATATGTTTTCTTAATTAAAAAAAATTATGAATTTTTATAAAATTTAAATACCTTAATTCTAAGTTTTTGCCTAGTAAAAAATCATATTTTGAAAAATATTTATTTTAAAATCTTTTAAAATAAACTGAAATTTAAAAATATATAATTTATAATTTATATTAAATAAAAAAGCTAATCATCAAGATAAAACTTGACATATGTATGAGTAAGATTTATTTTACTTACGGTGGTTGTCATGGTTGACAACCACTATAAGTGTATATGTTAGTTAATGTACTACTTCCATCCCATTATATTTGTCCATTTACCTAATTTGAGAAGTCCAATGTGTATTGGGAATTGAGGTGAAATGTTTATAGTTTATCCAAAACACTCCTACTTTAATTGAAGATAATAGTTGTTGGAATTGTAGAAGATAAAAAATGAATTTATTAATTAGGGGTTGAAAAGTAATTACAGTTATTAGAATTGTAAATAGGACAAATATATTGGGACAAAGAAGTTTGATAAAAGGGCAAATATTTTGGGATGGAGGTAGTACTTCTTACGAGGTTTTTGGATAAAAATGTACTAGTAAGACAATTTTTCATTTTAGCTATAAATAAATGTCATTGATTTTTTAAATTAATAATTAATGCCACTAAAATTTTTAGATTAGTCAAAAAGTAAAACACCATTAATGTTACTGAAACTGGGTATTGCAAGATGTGAACCAATTAATAAGTGTCTAGATAAAAATGAAAAAAGTCAAAATATCACTCAATTTTTCGAAAATAACAAAAATTTTACTACCATCCATTAAAATAGAAAATAAAATTCACCACCTATCATTTATTTAAATTAATGTATAAAAATATTCAAGTTTCTAATGGAGAATCGCTATAAAATAAAAATTTTGTTTATAAATCAAATAATTATAAATTAATTTTTTTTACTATTAGGATTTTACATAGTAATGTTGATTTTTTATGCTTTCTTATGTTAAATTTTATTTTATTTTATATCTTATTTTATGTTTAAATATTATAATAATATTTTACATATGATTTGTTTTCTATCACATTTACCTTATTATAGTTTGCAACATATCACTTTATCATTGAATTTCTAAAATAATATATTTGAAAAACTATAAAATAAGTAGGTTGATGTGAAAACTTTTTATTACATTAATCATCTTGGAAAGTGATAAAACATTATATGTTACTTGTACAAATGTTTCATTTATCATACAAACATAATGATAAGGTTATGATCCATATATTGTAATTATACTTCTACAAATAGTTAATTTACTATACACACACACATTTATATATATATATATATATATATATATATATGAAGTAAATTAATTATTTGTAAAACTAATAATTATTACAATTATAACATATGGATCATGACTTTATCAAAATATTTATATAATAAATGAACTATTTCCCAAAGTAACATATATAGAATGTCAATTGTACAAATAGTTAAAACATATGGATCATACTCATGTGCTTATCCTGTGTGTTTTGGCTTATGCCTTTGCATGCTAACTTGTTACGTTAGTCTATGAATTTATACAATTTTATCTAAGACACTTGGTACGAGTTTCGGTGTCTACATTACCTCATTCACCTATCTTAAAAACCAAATATGACACATACATCTCCTCCCACCTTCCTCTACATTTCCATTCCATGGTTAAGGGAGTAAAGAGAGATTTGTAAAATAAAAATAAAAACAAAAAAAAACAACAAACAAACAAACAGAAGTCAGCATGCATCCTCATCAAATAGGCTGGGAAAAAGGGGCGAGCATAAATAAAGTAGACCGAAACTAGCAGTCTCTTAAAAAAGTACATCTCTCTATTTCAAGGGTTGTTGCATGCCAAATAGATGTGCCTAGGACAGGGGGACTCAGCACCACCAATCACATTCACCTCGCCACCATTTACCTTCCTTTACCCCCACATATCATCCTTAACTGATACTTATACTTATGTCAACCTTATCGCATAACCAATGAGCTCTTAGCTCAGTTGGTATCCGCTGCCATGGACGAAGCTACCTTAGGGCAAAGAGGGGCAATTGCCCCCCCGGCCTGCCACACATTAACATTCATTATCAGCCAAATAAATGTATATCTAGTTTCTAGAGCAAGTGGTAGGGGTCTAATACAATATCTAAAGGGTTTGGGGTTCAAAACTTAGATCCTACTTGCATCCATTTTCCTTTATTTTGGCTAATATTTAATTCTTAAACCAATAAATATCAATTATGAACTTATAGTAGTAATCTAAAATTTGTTTATTTAAAGTAAAGGAATTCAAATGAAAAAAAGATTAATTTATTTAATATATGTCATGCTTGCATAATTAAAGTAATACACTAATAAATATATATATGTGAATAAACTACACAATTTATAGTTTATTACTGTATTATTTTTTCCTTCCCTTTAGTATATACATATTTTATAATTCTTTTTTGAAATATAATGAAAGTATTATAATGATCGCCCCCCTCGACATTTTATTCTGGCTTCGTCCCTGCCCACTGCACTATAGTAACCCATAGGTCCTATGGTTGATTCCTGGAAGCAGCATCAGGCATGCATGCCTGGTTTACCCACATCCCTCCACGGGTATGAGAACTATTACCACTTCACTACTAGTTCTCTAGAATCATTGTTACATACAAAATTATATCATATCAATAATTTTGAAAGTGTATTTATAATGAGGTTAATATATACTATATTGGGATTGATAAAAAAAATAAATAAATGATAAAACTTTTACATCATACAAAAAATATAATATTACATCAATCATTTTGAAAGTTGAGTTATTATGAGATTAATTTTTTAAGATTAATTGAAAAATAAATCAATGATAAAACTTTTACATTTTTTATTTAGAAAATATATTTTTGAACCTATTTCTTAATATATATGATATAAATTCATTTTAATTTTTTTATCTAATTAATAATTACAAAAATGGAAATTGCAAGCGATATGCATATTTTTTAATTAGTATGCTTTTTTAAACCATATAATTCGAATTGATATTAATTAAACTATATTTATATACAAAACGAAAAAATATATGAATAATGATAGTACAACTTTTCACCGTAAAATTTGAATAAATATCAATACCTCACTCCATATTATTTTTGAAATAAAATATAATTAAATTTTCTCCTTCACCTTTCATCTCCTAACAAAATGAGATAGGCCCACTATTAATCATATTTTGATGGTCTTATTGAATTTTCACAAACATTATTTTTATTCAAAAAATAATTATTATTTTTAGTAAAAAGAATTCACACTTATTTAATAAAGACAAGTTTACAAACAAATTATGTTTATAATGTATACACAAAGTTTCTATTGTCTTAATTATTTATTATGATGTTTAAGGTTTATTATTTTTTTTTGGGATGTCATTGAGAAAGTTTGAAAGAAATTATAGAGTTGTGGCTAATTAAAAAATTGCTATTTTTTATTATATGTGGTTAAGACAAAATTATTACACATCTTTCTTGATTTTCGTATTCATAATAACATTTCATATATGTCTATATTAATATATATATATATATGAAAAATAATTATTTCAATTTTAATAAGTTTAACACACATATTCTATCATAAAAAGTTTGACACACATAAATCTCGATATTTTAATAATTGGAAATCTTCCTATGCATCGCACAGGATAAATACCGTTAATTCATTAATTGGAATATATATTGTGTATAGTTTATTATATTTAATTTGTATACTTTAGTATCATTTTAAATGAAAAAAAAGTAAGGACACTGCATTTAATTAGGTATAATTACAATAAGTTATAACACGATTATTAATTTTGCTTAAAGAATAGTATTTATTATAATAGTAAACTAGCATTTATCCCCTTGCGATGCACGGGTATTTATTGTTTTTATTATTTTTTTTCAAATATATTTTTATTTTTTATTTAATGTTCGATTCAATGAGTGATATGACTCTTACAAGTATATATAGGCTATAGCAGGAGCTTATAGAGTAATAAGTATCATTACTTTTTTCGTTTAGAAAAAATTTCATTATTTTTTTTGAAACTTGTCATGAAATATGAGCATATGATTATTGTTATTTATTCAGTTATAATGGATGATTAATGAATAATTGTTAACTATTTTAATTTAAATTTAGAACTTTGACTATTTGCATTTGTAATTGATTTCTAATATTTCAAAGGCTTAATTATGGTTGTAATTAGCAATTGATTTCCAGAATTTACGTTTATATGTAATTGCTAATCAATTGTTATTCATCTAGAATTTGAAAAGTTGTGCGATTTACACTGAGAGATAAATTGGTGTTTAATTAGGGGATATCAATAGTTTTTTTAATCATTGTAAGATTTCTAATTGTCTCCTTTTTATAACTTACTTACCTTTCATTTAATGTAATTAATTGTGCTTTCTTTTCAATTAAAAAAAAGAATAAATAACATTTTATGGGCCTCCTATTTGATTGACACGTGGCACATGTATGATTTTGTTGGTTTTGTTTTAATATAATAATATATTATTTTGGTTATTGCTTAAAGAATATTTATCATTATGGTAAATTATTTTGGTTTGAAGGTAACTTAAGAGTACTCAGACTTCAAAATTTTATCATCTTGATATGGATTACTTAGACACTTTCATATTATTATATGTATGGAAAAAATTTATAGTGGTTGTCAATCATGATAATTACCACAATGAAAACAATGTTTATCCATACATGTGTCAAATTTTATATTCGGTATTAATTTTTTTATTTAGTACAACAATATTTTCTTAATTAATTTTTTTAATGAAAAATTTTGAAATTTAAATATCTTAACTCTAAGTTTTTGCCTAGTAAACAAGCATATTTTGAAAAATACTTATTCTAATTTTTTTTAAAATAAATTAAAATTTTAAAATATAAATTTTAAAATATAAATTTTAAAATTCATATTAAATAAAATAGCTAACGGTCAATATCGAACTTGACACATATATGAATAAGATTTCTTTTACTTGGTTGTCATGGTTAACAATCACCGTAAGTGCATCCTTATATGTGTATACATTATTGATTAAGATACTCTGATAACAACGGCAAAATCATATATATATATAGGGAAATTGGATTCTAATAATCCCTACTATCACAAATTGTATGACAATAATCCCTACTATCATTTTGGATTCTGGTGGTCCAAAAAAAACAAAATTGTATTGTAGTGGTACCAAATCCATCACCACATTCTTTTTATTTTTTCCATGCCTACCCCATATTGTTTTTGTTTTTTTGGTTCCTACCCTAGATAGGTAACAAAGTGTAGTTACTAAAAAAATTTTTAAATTATTTTTTTGAGATTCCGAGCAATTAATATGATTTTTTAAAAGGAATAAAATTGAAAAAATCATAAAAAATTGAAAAAAATTGAAAAAAATTGGGAGAAATGTTGTAAATTCATTAAGAATCGTGGTAAAGTGTTATACAAAGTTTTGAATCAAATGCAACACAAAATCTATGATATTTAGCGTATACACTCGATTTTGTCCCACAACAATACAATTTTATTTTTTTTTGGACCATCAGAATCCAAAATGATAGTAGGGATTATTGCCATACAATTTGTGATAGTAGGGATTATTAGAATCCAATATATATATATATATATATATATATGATAATTGGATTCTAATAATCACTACTTTCACCAATTGGACAATGGTGGACCGTACTTTCACTTTATATTCTGGTGGTCCAAATAAAAATAAAATTGGATTGTAGTGAGATATTTTCAAGGGAATCATAGATTTTGTGTTGCATTTGATTCAAAACTTAGTATAACACTTTACAATGTTTTTTAATGAATTTACAGCGTTTCTCCCAATGTTTTTCAGTTTTTTACTATTTTTTACGATTTTTTCACTTTTATTATTTTTAAATAATAAAAATAATTATTCGGAGTCTCAAAAAAATAATTTTAAAAATGTTTTAAAAACTACAATTCATTAACTTTTAGGGGCAGGAACGAAAAAAACAAAAACAATATAGTGTAGGAATGAAAAAAATAAGAAGAATGTGGAGGTGGATTTGGTACCGCTACAATCCAATTTTATTTTTTTTTGGACCACCAGAATACAAAGTGAAAGTACGGTCCACCATTGTCCAATTGATGAAAGTAGGGATTATTAGAATCCAATTATCCTATATATATATATATGAATATTAGATTATAATAATCCCAATTTTTACAAATTAGACAACAATAATCCCTACTATCGATTTGTATTCTGGTGGTCCAAAAGAAAAGAAAATTGTATTGTAGTGGGATGCCGCCAAGTTAGAGGGTGGTGACTCGTTGGTTTGTTGACGTGGACCGACGAGAGTGTGTTTGACCAAGAATTCGGACCACCAGAACATAATCAGTTATGAAATGGGACCACCAAAATACAATAAGTATGTCAATCGGATTACTAAAATACAATAACAATTTAAATGGGACCACTAAAATACAACTAAAATAATAATAATTTCTTAGTCAAATACACACTATCGCCGGTACACGTCAGCAAACCACCGAGTCACCACCCTCTAACTCGGCGGCATCCCATTACAATACAATTTTATTTTCTTTTGGACCACCGGAATACAAATCGATAGTAGGGATTATTGCTGTCCAATTTGTAAAAATTGGGATTATTATAATCCAATTTTCCTATATATATATATATATATATATATATATATATATATATATTGCAACTGAGAACAGGCTATATTTACATTAGTAAAGCAAGGATACAAAAGGGCCGGGAGATGGCCCAAGCCCAGAATTACATGGCTAGGACAGTGTCTATAAGGCTACTGTATTTGGAACGATCCTTGGAAACCACCAAACACCTAGTGCGAACAGTGTCTCTAACCCGATTTGCTGTGCTGCTGGGGCTATTGCCCGAACTGCCGTGCCTTCTAGCATTCCTTTCAGTCCATATGCTGTAGGAGACCGCCCCCCAGACAGTATATTTGAAATGATGAGCCCAATTAGGAACTGACTTCTGAGTGATTTTTTGAATAATATCATCAATGCTGCGCGAGTTAGCATGAAAGTCACAGTATGGCCAACATCTGACACGGTTGTAGATCTCTGTTGTGTATGTGCAGGTGACAAAAAGATGGTCAATAATTTCCGAGTCATGCCCGCAGAGAGTGCAGGTTGGACCATTTCTGCTCCATCTGGTCGTTCTGGCTGCAACCGGGAGTTTTCCATGGAGAAGAAGCCAAGTTATAAAGGCATGTTTTGGTATGATGAGACCATTCCATGGTATTTCCTTCCAGATCGGTTGTTGCCTATCCCCCCCCCCCCACAAGCCATCTGTAGCCCTTGGCAACACTATAATCACCAGTACTGCAGTTTTCATTCCAACACCAGAATGTGCCTGGAGCGCAACCCTGCTTGAATTCATCTTTGACAGCGCAAAGGTTTTTAAAATATGGGCAAACATCGTAGGGGGGAGTATGACCACCAAGAGGTATTTTTGATATATTTTGTGTGTACCCATTTGATCCAAAGCACTTCCTTTCTTTGCTGAATGTCCTACGCTAATTTTGCAATCAAAGCTTTATTCCAAGCACTTAGGTGCCTCAATCCCAGACCTCCAATATCTTTTGGGGTGCAAGTTCGATCCCAGGAGATATATGGCGGTTTCGCATATTTATGGGATGCTCCCCAAAGAAAGTTCCTGCAATATTTGTTAATCTGCTCAATAGTGTGTTGAGGAATGATGATGATTCTTGCCCAAAAAGTATAAATTCCCATGAGTACACTGTTGATTAGAGCAACTCTGCCCGCATATGAGATTGTTCTTGTCGACCAGATTTTGATTCTTGCTAAGATTTTGTCCACTAGGGTATTGCAGTCATTTTTAGTGAGGTTACTCGAGGTAATTGGCATACTTAAGTATTTGAAAGGAAGATTTCCATGTGAAAAACCAATCTCTTGAAGGAGAGTTGCAGCCAGATCGTGGTCCACCCCACCAAGGACCATTTCAGATTTTTCCTGATTTGCTGTCAAGCCGGTGACTTTTGAAAAATGGCTAAAGGCTTTTTTCATTGTTTGCACCGAGGTTTTTGTGGTAGCTGTAAAGAGAATGAGATTGTCTGCGAACATCATGTGAGTGAGTTTCATTCGGGAGTAGTTCGGATGAAATTTATAGTTTGGCTGTTCAGATACATGATAATCCAGGGATCGGGATAAGTATTCCATTGTCATCACAAAAATGAGCGGGGACATGGGATCCCCTTGTCGGAGCCCTCGTCCTCCCTTGAAGATTTCAGAGGGGATGTCGTTGATACAGATGGAGAAGGTTGGGGAAGTTACGCAGGACATGATGCACCTTACCATCCATTGAGGGAAATTAAAAGCTTCCAAGGCTTCTCCGATGTAGTCCCAGTGAACAGAGTCTAAGGCTTTTTTGAGATCAATTTTCATCATGCACCGGGGGGAGATTGAGGCTCGGGTGTACCCCCTTGCCACCTCTTGGCAGAGGAGGACGTTGTGCAGGAGTTCTCTGCTAGGGATGAAAGCACTTTGACTCAGGTTTATGATGGTCGGCAGAACTTCTCGAATCCTAGCAGCAAGGATCTTTGTGATGCATTTATAAATTGTATTACAGCATGCTATTGGCCGAAATTCAGCGGGTGTCAAGGGGTTTGGGACCTTGGGGATGAGGGCGAGGTTGGTTGCGTTAAAGCTTTTTATAAGCTTTCCCGTAGTGAAGAATTCCAGAGCAGCCTCGCAAACAATATCTCCGATTTGAACCCAAGCATCTCTGAAGAATCCGCTAGTAAACCCATCAGGACCTGGGGTTTTATCAATGGGAATGGAGAACATTGATTCCCGGATTTCCTTCTTGGTTACAGGCCGACTTATTGCAATCAGTTGTTCAAGGCTAAGTTTCGGACCTCTGTCAAAAATTTCAGAGTTGATGGGGGATCTGGATGATTGTTGTTGTCCCAATAGACGCTTATAGAAGGTCACTAGGATAGCATTAACCTCCTTATACCCATGGGTTATTTCCTCGTTTTCGTTCTGCAAAGAGTATACATAATTCTGATTTCTCCGTTGACGCAACTTGGCAAAGAAGAGCTTTGAATTACTGTCACCAAAAAGGGACCAATCAAGTTTGCTCTGTTGTCTTTTCATCTGAAGGGCAGAGTGTAGAATATCTGCATATTCTCTATGAGCTTTGTCTTCTTCAGTCTGGAGAAGGGGATTAGTAGGGTCTTCTTGTAATTTGATCTGGATATGGTCAAGTCTGTCCCGAGCAACAATTTCTTGACTATGAATATCATAAAACCTGTCTCGATGCAAGCGCTTGAGGCTCTTTTGCAGCCGATTGAGAGTTTGAGCAAGCAGATATTGTTTATGGTCTGTACCTGTTGATTCTATAGCATGCTGAATGATATCAATGAAGTGGGGGTGCTTAGACCACATATTACAATAGCGAAAGGGAGATTTCACCATGGGACCATTTGAAAATTTTATTTCAATCACAACGTGGTCTGAGAGACCTGCTGTTTTGTAATGGACCTGAATGTGCTCAGAAACAAGGTACCAATGCATACTGACTAACAACCTATCAGTTCTGGAGCGGACATGGTTGTTCGTCCAGGTATGAAAAGCTCTAGTGTAGTGTGGTTCATGCAACTCACAATCTTGGATGCATTGGTTGAAGGCCTGAGTCATGAAAGCTTCGACGTTGGCACCCCCTATCTTTTCGTCAGCCCGTGTGACTGCATTAAAGTCTTCAACTACAGCCCAGGGATTTGTTTGTGCCATGGCTATGTCTCGAAGAGAGTCCCAAAGGATTTCTCGTTCCGGCATATTATTGCTGCCATAAACACAAGTTAGAGAGAAGGAAGTAGCGCTGTGCACCTGGTGTATTTTTGCATGAATATGTTGAGGGGAACTGCCCAAAAGGTCAACATGATGTATATTGGGGTTCCAAGCCAGTAATACTCTAGCTCTGGAACAATGATCAATGTTTGTAATGACGTTCCATCTCGGGAAGACAGTATGCCGGACATTGTCAACATTTTGAGCCAGGAGCTTAGTTTCATAGAGAGCTACAATCGAAGCCCCCTGCCGGTGCAAGAAGACCTCCGGGTCTTCTTGCTTTTCGGGGCTATTAAGCCCCCGAATGTTCCAGGTGATGATGCATGTCATGGGTACCTTCTTTCTGTGAACTTGCACGATTGGCTTCTTCTGGTGCAGTAGCGTTGTTATCATCATCTAGGACAGCCAGCGCCTCAAATTTATTTGTAGAGGAGATGTCCTGCATAGTATTTTTCTGTCACCATGTCTGTTTCGTTTTGGGTTTGATGAATCCCAACTCATCTACTATGGGCTCTTTTTCATTTGTTTTGGATTTTTCTTTTTGCTCATCATCCTTCTTTTGACGGCAGACTTCCATAGCATGACCCACCCTTTTGCAGTAGTCACAAGTGATCTTCTTTCGACAATCGTCTTCATGATGTCCAAACATTTTGCAATGGGAGCATTTAATTGGTTTCCATTCATAGTGGATACTTTTCCTAACAAGCTTGTCATGATGATCAAAGAAATCTGTGTGGTCTGGAAAAGGCCCACTCAATGGCATTTCAACCAACACTTTGGCAAATCCCAGCTTAGTACGTTCCCTTGTCTGCCGATCTGTTTTGATGGGATGCCAATCATACTTACAATTTTGCTCAATCCTTCAACACTCCAATATTTAAAGGGCAGGTCATGCAAGGTGATTCATATGGGCAATGTAGAGATGGATTCTATGTTCATATCCAAATTCTCATTCGATTCTCTGACAATGAAGGGCTTATTGTCAAAGAAATGAAATCTTTGGTGCATGGCGTTCTCCCTATCTTCCATTGTTTTAAAACGCACCATGAAGATACCTTTTTTAACGTCCGCCACATTCTCGATCTCCATCTCCCTCCAGATTCTTCTGATAAAGCCTTTCATGATTTCCAGGGGTGGGTTGGCTCCTAGAATGCAGCAGATAACCGATTGTTTCCAATAATCAATGGCCTCTTCAACATCCTCTCTGTCAAGTTTTGCAACAAGTTGTCCATTGATAATAGAGGGTTCTACATATCGCAAAGTTAAGCCATCATCATTGGCAAATAAACTTGCATACGTACTAACTGGTTTCTCTTTACTACCAGTTGATGTAGTCATAGTCTTGGGACTTCCATTGTCAATTCTACCAATTTTTGCACTACTTCCTTTCCCCTTACCTGCTTCTCCTTTTTTTCGGCTACTTGTTGTATCTTTTTCCGGCGTATCTTGGCCGCGAACAGTCAGTGTGGCCCCCTTCCGCGTAGTCACGGCCATGGCGGCTAGGGCAAGCAAATATATTATATATATATATATATATATATATATATATATAGGAATAGATAATATGAGAATGACATTTTGGTGAGAATGTGAGAAGAGATGGGCATCAAGTATCGCTGAGATGGTCATCATACATCGCAGAGATGGACATCAAGTTTGTTTGGATAGTGATGTCTCCCTGATGTTCACCATGCAAACTTGATGTCCATCTTTGCAATATATGATGTCCATCTCTACGATACTTATGTTTATCCCTTCTCACTTTCTCACCAAAATGTCCTTCTCATATTATCTATTACAAGTTTTGATTCGCACGCATTGCGTGCATCGATTTTTAAATTTATTTATTTTTTGCGTGTATATATACACACACACAAAATAAATATAACAATCGATAAACGCAATGCGTGTGAATCAAAACTTATTTTAATTGCTTAAAAATAAAAATCCTAATAATAATTCGACTTTGGCTCATGATGGATGTTGGTGAGTCAGTGTAGTTAAAATTTTGATATACACGCTAATCGTGTATGTGTTTCAAAAACAACATCTTTAATATTAGTCCAACTCCGGGTAAAGAATGAATATTGGTAGCTCTTGCGATTAACATTATTTTTCTTGCAATTTTTTTCCAAACATAAAAAAAATATAAGGCAATCTTATGAATGAGGGGAAGATTGCATGACTACATCTGGATCCCCTCAAACTCTGTATCTGCGGGACTATATTGAGGACAATTGTTGTTGTCGTTGATGTACATAAATAAAAAAAAGGACAAATATTAATCCTTTGTTGAAAATGGAATGTTTATGTTAAAAAAAAAAAACAGTTGATACTATTGATTTTGCTTAAAAATAAAAAGGGAAATTAGATTTAAATAATATGAATTTTGACATGTGATAGACTAAATAATCTGAAATTTAAAAATATCACTGAATAATCTGAACTTTGACTATATTGGATTACAATAGTATGTCAACCTTAATTACTTACCAAATCCTCTTTTTTAAAAGAATATGAACTTTAACCATATTGAAATTGAAATAAATAAGGGGAAGAATAAAAAATAAAGAGAATATTTTTAAATAAATAAGGATTAGGTAAATAATTAATGCTGACATGATACTGTAATCAAATATGGTTAAAGTTCAAATTATTTAATAATATTTTTAAAGTTCAGATTATTCGGTCTATCATGATCAAAACTCAGATTATTTAAATCCAATTTCGACTTTAGCTCATGGTGGATGTTGGCGAGTCAATGTAGTTAAAGTTATTTGCTTTTCAATTGTTTCTCTAAATAAGTTAAATAAGTTCAAAATAAATTTGCAAAAGAACTCTTTCAAATAAATTCAAATAAGATCTAAGAGCTAAGTTTAAGTTAGTTCAGAATAATAAGTTCAAAATAAGTTTAGATTAGTTCAACTTGTGATAAACTCGGTAATTAAAGAAAGATAAATAGGCAAATAAGAAATTATACAACAATTAGTGTGTTGACTTATGACATAAAAATAGAATAAGTTATGGAATTAAAGGGAAAAGTAGGTACAGGTTGATACTTTAGGTATAATGTAATAATTTTTTTTAATGAAATTGAATCTTTTTTAAAAGAAATAGAGATGATTAAAGTTAATATTATACTTTGCATAAAATATAAAAAAATAAAATAATTTAAATAACAACAATGAACCTAAAAGAAATTAAAAAAATATGTAATAATATAATGTAAATTAGGGAAAATAGAACCCAAAAAAAATAAAATGAAGTAAATGATGGTTCTAATGTGAAAGAGGGAATAGAAAATATATAAAAAAACCATAATATCAACTAAACATATGGTGGTCTAGTGGTATAGAAATTGGAGAGCTTTCCTTTGCATTAGAGGTTCAAATCTTAGTGGTAACAATTTCTTTGATAAATATTTTGGTGCAAATAAAAAAGATTGCAATTACTATTATATCCTTATAATTTATCAATGGCAAGGGGTAAAATGGGCAAAGTGAAATTTGCGTACCATAAACCCCTTTGGCTTTATATATTACAAGTTTTGATTTGCACGCATTGTTTTGATTTGCACGCAATGCGTGCATTTGTTGTTAAATTTATTTTGCGTGTATGGGTTTCATAAACAACATTCTTAATATTAGTTCAAGCCCGGGCTAATATGAATATTGGCTAACTCATCCAATTAACATTATATTTTTTACAGTTTTTTTTTCCCAAAATTACATTTTTAAAAAGATGAAGCAATTTTGCGAATAAGGGGAAGACCGCCTACATCTGGATCCCTTTAAACCATGTCTATATTGAGGACCGTTGTTGTTGTTGTTGTTGTTGTTGTTATACATAAATAAAAAAAGGAAAAAAAATTAATCCTTTGATGAAAATTGAACGTTTTATGTAAAAAAAAAGCCGGATGACACTTGACACTGTTGATTTTGCGTAGAAATGAAAATTCTCAATAATATTCGACTTTGGCTCATGATGGATGTTAGCAAGTCAGTGCAGTTAAAATTATCTTCTTTTCAGTTGTTTCTCAAAATAAGTTAAATAAGTTCAGGATAAATTTGTAAAACAACTCTTTCAAATGAATTCAAATAAGATCCAACAACTAAGTGCATGTTAGTTCAATATAATAAGTTCAAAATAAGTTTAGATAAGTTCAACTATAAGCTCAGTCAAAATAAGTAGGAACGAACATGTTCAAAATAAAAACACAGTAAGGCGGAAGCAATATTATTCATTATTGTTTATTTATTCTTAGATGAACAATTATGCGTTATAGATATGATCTTCCTAATGTTATTTTTTTTACTTTTATATGATTTCAATTCTTATGGGGCAAATATTATCGAATACCTTAATGAATCATTACGTTTCTATTATTTATTTGTGTCATTGGATTTATTCATTGTTAAAAGAATGTAATTATGCAACTTAGCATAAAAATATGATAAAGAAAATATTTCTTAGTTAATTAAAAATCTTGCCTTTTACTGCAACATAATACATAAATTTTTTTCTCAAAATTAAATAAAAGAACAAAAAGATTATCGGTGATACTCTAACTTTGGTATGTAACGAAAATAATAAAAATATATAAATTATATCATGTACATACTTTTCGAATAATTTTGACTTCAAATATATTTGTATACTAAATAAATTTCCGACATCTTTGTCTTTCTCTCTGTCTCTCACATACATGCATGATTTAATTTAAGAACAATCAACATATTAGGTAGATTTTATGATTTTTTTTTTCATTTTTCGTAAATGATAGAAAAACTTATATATGTATAGTTTAATTTATTTAACACCTATCAACATATTAGGTAGATATTATGATTTTTCTTATTTTCATAAAATAATGTGAAGTAAACGACGACGACTCAATTATTAAAGATGGAAATAGAGAATATATATGAAAGAGGCAATAATTCAAAATATGGTAATAGTTTAGTGGTATAGAAATTGGAGGATTTTCCTTTGAATTAGAGGTTCAAATCTTGGTAGTAACAATTTCTTTGATAACTATTTTGGTGCAAATAAAAAATATTGTAATTACTATTCTATCCTTAAGATTTATCAAAGGCGAGCCCCTTTGGCTTTATATATTACATAGATTTGTATACTAAATAAAATTTTGACATCTTTGTCGTTCTCTCCGTCTCTCTATGATATACACACATACATGGATGTAATTTAAGACCAATCAACATATTAGGTAGATTTTATAATTTTTCCCATTTTCGTAAATGATAAAAAAATTTATATATGTATGATTTAATTTAACACCAATCAACATATTAGGTAGATTTTATAATTTTTCTTATTTTCATAAAATAATGTGAAGTTCCATTGTAAAAGATGGAAATAGAGAATCTATATGAAAAAAGCATTAACTAAAAACATGATGGTTTAGTGGTATAGAAATTGAAGGTTTTTCCTTTGCATTAGAAGTTCAAATTTTAATGGTAACAATTTCTTTTATACCTATTTTGGTGTAAATAAAAAATATTGTAATTACTATTATATCCTTATGATTTATCAATGGCGAGGGGTAAAATGGACAATGTGAAATTTGCGTACCATAAACCCCTATGGCTTTATATATTACATAGATATATATATATATAGGGATATTGGATTCTAATAATCCCTACTTTTGCAAATTGGATAGCAATAATCCCTATTTTCAATTTGTATTTCGGTGGTCCAAAATAAAATAAAATTGTATTGTAGTGGGACATAATCTAGAGTATACCCTAAATATCATAGATTTTGTGTTGCATTTGATTCAAAACTTTGTATAGCATTTTACCACGATTTTTAATGAATTTACAGCACTTCTCCCAATTTTTTGAATTTGTTTTCTATTTTTTTATGATTTTTTCAAATTTTTTCTTTTTAAAAAATCATATTAATTGCTCGGAATCTCAAAAAAAATAATTTAAAAAATGTTTTAGCAACTACATTTCATTATCTATCTGGGGACACGAACGAAAAAAACAAAAATAATATGGGGTAGGCGTGAAAAAAATAAAAAGAATGTGGTGATGGATTTGGTACCACTACAATACAATTTTATTTTTTTTTTGGACCACCAGAATACAAATTGAAAGTAGGGATTATTGCCATCCAATTTGCAATAGTAGGGATTATTAGAATCCAATTTCTCTTATATATATATATATATATATATATATATATATATATATATAGGATAATTGGATTCTAATAATCCCTACTTTCACCAATTGGAGAATGGTGGACCGTACTTTCACTTTGTATTCTGGTGGTCCAAAAAAAAATAAAATTGGATTGTAGTGGGATATTTTCAAGGAAATCATAGATTTTGTGTTGCATTTAATTCAAAACTTAGTATAACACCTTACAATGATTTTTAATGAACTTACAGTGTTTCTCCCAATTGTTTTTTCATTTTTTTACTATTTTTTACGGTTTTTTCACTTTTATTATTTTTGAAAAATCATAATAATTATTCGGAGTCTCAAAAAAATAATTTAAAAATGTTTTAGAAACTACAATTCATTAACTTTCTAGGGACAGGAACGAAAAAAACAAAAACAATATAGTGTAGGAATAAAAAAAATAAGAAGAATGCGGAGGTGGATTTGGTACCACTACAATCCAATTTTTTTTTTTGGACCACCATAATACAAAGTGAAAGTACGGTCCACCATTGTCCAATTGGTGAAAGTAGGGATTATTAGAATCCAATTATCATATATATATATATATATATATATATATATATATATTTTTTCTAGGTACAAAGGGTGATGATCAAAATATGTGGATTATAATGAGGGAATTTTGGGAAACCTATGATTGATTCTATTTATTTTAAAAAAAAAATCATGTATTATTAATGTGTGTGTATTAACGTGTGTATGTTTACATTGATGACTCTTATTTCTTTTCCTTTTTCTATATGCACTTTTCTTTTTATTTTTTATTGTTGTTTTTTTCTTTATTCTTTTAAGGGTTTTTGGATGCTAATATACTGAACTTTTGGGGTATTGGCCAATAATGCACTGAACTTTGACCTTGGACAATAATATACTGTACTTTGGGGGGTGTTGAATAATAATGCACTCAATATGATTTTGACAACGACTGACTTGGTGGCAGTCCTATGCAGCGGGCCGTGGAGGAGATGAATTGGTCCAAAAATATTTTTCTTCTCGGTCTGTTACGTAAGATTGTCAGCAAGTTCACCACCGTCGAAATTGTCTCGAGTGCATTATCGTCCAACAACCCCTAAAAGTATTAACATCAAAGTTCGATCGTTTTTTAAATATAACATCGACAATATTTTTAACAATACATAAGGTTTACTTACTTCCCGTACAATGCACGGGTAAGTACTGGTTGTTACATATAGGTACATGAATCTCAGATTTACTTTTCTTTCTATATATTTTAATGGATTGACCCAAAACTACATGATAAGCCCTCAATGACAACGAAAGCTAATTTATAGAAACAAACAAAAGTTTTAATCCAACAGATTTTAAACAAGACAATTTCCTCCAAAACAATCAAATAATGCACAATATATAAATATGGTCCCATCCCATGAAATGAATTGCTTTGTGGAGGCATGGCTGAACTTTCAATTTCGTACACAACTCAGAATTTATTGTTGGGTGGCTGTGTATATTGGACAATCCAATGCCTCCTTGGCAACATTACAGCCTATACAACATGATCGATCGTACAAGCTACCATTCATAATTTCATCTGATTTACGTGTCATCTTTTCTTCTTTCTACATAATTCATTCAATTCAGCATTAAATTTGACTCGAGCTAATATTAACTGGTGAAGGGACAAAAATTAGTACAATTGGATTTGAAGTAAAAAGGTCCGTTTCAGTTTCTATTCATTACATAATCAATCGCTTTTTATAAAAGGCTTACGCATAAAATATGTATTTTCTACTATGATTGTTAAAATTAGGTTGTTATTTATATTTTTGACTTACCTAATAAGTATTATAGTCTTATAGTTGATCAATATATACAATTATTAGAGAAAATATTATTAAAAGTTGCAAAAATGTGAAATATGGACAATTCAAGATGATTATTAACTATCTTAAGTCAAAATGTGTATCATTGTCCCTCCTTTTATTCTTCATCCAATGGGATTTTAATTCTACACGCTTTGTATGAGATGGGTTGAATGTTAAAAAGAAACTATAACTGGTCTTATCTATGTAATATATAAATCCAAAAGGGTTTATGGTATTTATGGTATGCAAATTTCACATTGCCTGTTTTACCTCTCACCATTGATAAATCATAAAGATAGAATAGTAATTACAATATTTTTATTTGCACCAAAATAGTTAATTATTATCAAGGAAATTGTTACCACCAAGATATGAACCTCAATTGCAAAGGATTGAAAACCCTCCAAATTCTATACCACTAAACCACCATATTTTTAGTTAGTACCTTTTTCATATATATTCTCTACTTCCATCTTTTACAATGGAATCGTTGTCGTTTACTTCATATTATTTTATGAAAGTAAGAAAAATCATAAAATATGCTTAATGTGTTAATATGTTGATTGGTGTTAAATAAATTAAATCATACATTTATAAATTTTTCTATCATTTATGAAAATGAGAAAAATCATAAAATCTACCTAATATGTTGATTGGTCTTAAATTAAATCATGCATGTATGTGTGTGTCATAGAGAGATGGAGAGAAAGACAAAGATGTCAGAACTTTATTTAGTATACAAATATATTTTAAGTCAAAATTATTTAAAAAGTATGTACATGATACAATTTATAGATTTTTATTGGATTTAAAGATTATCGTTACATATCAGAGTTAGAGTATCACCGATAATCTTTTTGTTCCTTTATTTAGTTTTGGGAAAATTTCTTATGTATTATGTTGTATTATAAGGTAAGATTCTTGATTAACTAAGAAATAATTGTTTTATCATATTTTTATTCTAAATTGCATAATTGCATTATTTTAACAATCAATAAATCCAATGACACAAATAAATAATAGAAACGTAATGATTCATTAAGGTATTCGATGTATTTTCCCCATAGAAATTAAAATCATATAAAATAAAATAAAAACAATCATGAGGAAGATAATATCTATAATGCATAATTGTTCATACTGAGAGTAAACAAACAATAATTAATAATATTGCTTCCGCCTCACTGTATTTTTATTTTGAACATGTTGGTTCCTACTTATTTTGACTGAGCTTATTACAAGTTAAACTTATCTAAACTTATTTTGAACTTATTATACTAAACTAACCTGAACTTAGTTGTTTGATCTTATTTGAATTCATTTGAAAGAGTTGTTTTGCAAATTTATCTTGAACATATTTAACTTATTTAGAGAAACAACTGCAAAGAAGATAACTTTAACTACATTGACTTGCCAACATCCATCATGAGTCAAAGACGAATTATTATTGTGGATTTTTATTTTTAAGCAAAATCAATAGTGTCAAGTGTCAATCTTTTTTTTTTTTTTTGCATAAAACATTCAATTTTCATAAAAGGATTAATTTTAATTTTGTCTTTTGTTTATTTATGTACAACAACGACAATAACTGTAACGCCCCGGAAATTCAATTATCGAAAAGTCAAAGTCAAACTAACGTTAACAGACAAAATTTAGCGGAAGACTTAAACTCTTATTGGGCGTCACTGCCGTATCCCCGAAGGAATACAAGGCAAGAAGGAAAAAAAAACAACGACTGTCTGTCAACGGCAACCAACTAACAAACTCATACTTAGACATAAACCTCAAACTGACTTCAAGTCTTTCAAAAAGAAGCATAACAAAATTAATGACTCCTAGACATGTCGTCCTCACTTCTAATTCCCGTCCCCAGCATATTGATCATCACCTGAAAACAAAACATTTCAAAAAAAATGAGGGGGAAATCTCAATAATGTCTACCCCTAACGTTAAAAACAAGTTAAGTTCATTTCAATTCATTTGAGGAAGGGGAAACAAGTCAAACCTTTTAATAAACCGTTTAACCCATACAACCGTTTTCTTCAACCCAACCCATTCATTTTATTATGCGGGCGGGATATCAAATCCCATATAGTAACATCACCTACCAAAGGCATCAAACATTCTCCTACCAAAGGCATCAAAGATAATCGCCTACCAAAGGCATAAATATAATAATCGCCTACCAAAGGCATCAAAAATCGCCTACCAAAGGCATCAAAGTAACCGCCTACCCAAGGCATTAAAGTAACCGCCTACCAAAGGCATCAATAAAGTAACCGCCTACCAAAGGCATCAAGAACAAACCCGCTTAATGTTTCACTTGATTATTAGTGTCTTATGCAACACTTAGCTCACAGCTCTCAAGTCAAACCCAACCCAGGTTTATCAAAATCAAAATAAAACCACTAATAAAAGACCATCTCAATTTCCTCAACTCATAAATCAAAGATCACAAAAACAAACAGTTATCCAAAACAGATGGTCACATTTCAACAAAAGTCCCCTTTCGGGATGCAATTCTCAAAACAAATTAGAAAACATTAAAACACATTTAAAGAGCATCCCGGTGGGGATTAGAGTATAGACATTACCTGGTTAGCTTCACTTCACAGCAAAAACGAACACACTTGAGCTCACTAACGACGCGAATTAGCTCGGGCGTTAGGGTTTAGGGCACGGGTTTTTTTTTTTTTTTTCTAGCGACTGGGGGTGCGACGGCGGTGATAGTCAGAGGCGGCGGCGAGGAGGTGGTCGACGTCGGGTGTCAGGCGGTGGCGGGGCACGGCGTTGCAGATCGAACGCCCAGCAGCAAGTTGTTTCAGCCCTTCACGTTACGGGCGATTCGCGGCGGGCGGTGGCTCAGTGTGTCGCGGCGGCTCAACCAGCGATGACGGCCAGCCCATTGGTGGATGCGTCGGTGGTGGTTGCCTGGGACGAGTGCGAAGTAGAGGCAGGGGGAAAGAGAGAAAAAGAGAGAAAAGGGAGATCGAGAGAGAGAGAAGGAGCGGTGGATGCGGTGGTGTGGACGGCGGCGCGACGGCGGTCGTCTGGTGGCGGCGGCTGCTGGGGCGCGGCAGAGAGGAGGGGGAGAGAGAGATGGGAGAGTGAGAGAGAATTAGCTAGGCTTAGGGTTTGAGGGAGAGAAAATTAGCTTTTATACTACCCACTTAATTAAGGCCCAATTAGTCTAATCCTAATCCTAATCCAACCCAATACTAAAAATATGATTTTCCTAAAGACAAACTAATAATAATAATAATAGCAATAATAATAATATTAATAGTAATAATAATAATAATACTAATAATAATAGAATCACATAGTAAATAATATTCACATAATTAATCACATAACTCAATAATATTAATAGTAATAATAATAATAAAAAAAGAGTAAAACTAATAATACTAAACCCATGAAATTACCGATATACCCTTGTTAGTCTCTCAAGATCCTACGAGCTCAAGTGTTAGCAAAAATAAACACAAACGAATTATAATAAAAAAACGAAGTCAAACCTAATTTACTAACGACGTTACGGTCAACATCTTTGGATTTTTCGGGGTTTTACAATAACGGTTCTCAATATAGTCCCGCTGATGCAGGGTTTGACAGGATCCAGGTGTAGGCGGTCTTCGCCTCATTCGCAAGATTGCTTTAATTTTTTAATGTAATTTTGAAAAAAAGTTGCAAGAAAGAGAATGTTAATTGCACGAGTTAGCCAATATTCATTTAATTCGGGGTTGAACTAATATTAAGGATGTTGTTTATGAAACCCATACACGCAAAATAAATTTAATAACATATGCACGCAATACGTGCAAATCAAAACTTGTATTAGTAAACCTAAATATGATTAAGATTGCTACAAATATAGTTTTGTCCTATACTGGAGGATGGAGATATGCCGGGAACAAATTGTCTAGCTACACGGGGAGGGGATGGAACCTAAGTTGTTAGCATAAGTTACTCAAAATTGGTTTATGTTTTTAAAACAAAAAACGACTAAAGGGACCTCATATTTTGGTGTAATAATTTTAAGGGCCCTATTTTATGATAAATAATTGTTGGGTGACATTATTTTTGATGTAAATATTTAGGGGTGACATTCCAGCTAATTTCCGACCAAAAATGGCGCAAAGCGGTGGATTTTATGGTTAGGCATGTTTTAAATTGAAGCCTATACTTTAACATATACAAATAAATCTCTTAACATAATAAACATGCCAAAACATAAAACCCACTATTTCGTGCCATTTTTGGCCGAAATTGGCCAAGATGCCACCCCTAAATTTTTACATTCAAAATAATGTCACCAAACAATTATTTATAAAAAAAGGGCCCTTAAGGGTTTTTGGCCACAAATAATAATCCATACTGAAAGGCTTGTGACTAAGAATAATCCAAAATGACTTTTCGGCCACTGGCAGTCTATACTTTTTTACTATTTTCTCACAGCAGTCCATAGTCAATTTCGGGCACCGGAAAGCTGACGTGGCGACCAGAAATTTCCTTTTTGAAGTATGCATAAACATACTTTCCGATCGCCACGTCAGCTTTCCGGTGCAGGAAATTGACTATGGACTGCTATGGGAAAATAGTGAAAAAGTACAGACTGCCAGTGGCTGAAAAATCACTTTGGATTATTCCCAATCACAAGCCCCTCAGTACGGATTATTTATGGCCAAAAACCCTAAAATTATTACATCAAAATATTAGGCCTTTTTAGTCGTTTTTTGGTTTTTAAAAACTAACACAAAGAATACAACATTATCTTAATACATTTTGAGACTCTATATTTTTAAAAACTAGATGTGAAGTGACATTTAGGACATTTTTGACCAAAATCTGATGAAGCGTGTCATAAAACGAAAAATATCCTTATTTTTTCTTCTAAATTTCTCTTACTCTACCTCTCATTTGTCTCATTCTATCTTCTCTATTCTCTTTTTCCATCCCTCATTGCCAACACCAGGAAGAGTTTGTGTAAACGATAGTAATAGAAGGAAAAGAGCAAATACAACATAATGAAAGAACTGGTTGCATTGGCTGTTGGAACGATAAGCCTAGGGGTTCTATTTATACAAAAGAGGAAAATCAAGAAATAAAAGAAAACAAGAACATCAAGATCTTGCTTGTTGTAAAATCCCAAAATTTTGGATTTTCTAACCGTTAAGTATTAAGAATCCGTTAGTTAGTTTTCTTTTATATATAAAAGGTTAATGAGGGGTATAAAATAAAATAATCAAAGTTTACCTCATCAAGGTTTGAACCCCTGACCACCCCCTGAGCAAGTTCTAGATTTACCATTTGAGCTAATAGTTACTTTTGATGCAAGCTCCTAACAGTTGGTAATTAACCTCAAAAACTGTTATTCTCTCTTCCTTCATTCCTTCCTCTTCGACCCACCATTGATTCTTTCATCATCAAAGCTCCATTATTCTTCATCAATGGCAGACAATGGCTCCTTTCTTACCAACCTAGACCCCATCACCACTAACCCAACACCATTATTCTTCATCATCATCCATCCATTAACCCAACACCATTATTCTCCATTATCATCCATCCACTAACTATCATCATCATCACCCACCATTATCATCTATAAGAGGAACCTTCCTTCTTCACTTATTTGCTGTGTATGAACATTACCCATCACAAATAGTAGCTCTTTGGGCATAAAAATACTAACAAATAAGCCCGGAAGCCACCCCAAGCAACCTAGAAAAATCTGTCGAAATTCAGCCACCAAGCCAACTTTAAGGGGGCCCACAACCACCCACAAACACCACCTGCACCACCGGACCCTACCACTGGCACCACCGTACTACCGTGAACCCATAGCAGCCACTAGACCCCGTCCACCGCAACCCGGTCGCCGGATAAATAGCCGCCAATAACCCATGTCACCCTGTTTTAGCAAAATCCAAAACCACCCAGAAACTAAGTATAAAAACAAAACAGTCAACAAGCCACCTTCGGAGGAACCCATAGCCACCCTCGGCCGCCCGTTGACACCACCGTAGATGCATGTGGGTAGCATGCAATACCGTCAACCCAACGCCACCAACCACCGCCATATAGCCATCTTGAGTCACCGGTAAACTACTCCCCAAAGTGAGTTCACAACCATATTAAAAACCACCCTTGTTTTTAGTTGTCATTATTTTTACATGTTAATTTTCTAGCTTTAATAACCTAATTTATCCTAGTTAATTATTACGTATTGGCATGGAAATTTGATTAAGTACTGAGTTTATAAATTTATATAGTATAAATTAATTTTCATTATTATTGTTATTATTATTTTTCTTCTCATGTTATTATATTATGTAATTTCCTACAGCTTTTGCTTACGTTTAAAATTGGTACCTTTATAAGTTCAGTCTAAGTTGAACACCTACTGTTTAAGGGTATGTTATTTATCAAAATAAGTTCTATGTATTAATCACATGGTTTAGTACTCAAATTGTTTAAGTTTATCAAGTAATTTTTTTTTTATCCAGAAAAATTCAGTTTTAATAGCTTGATTTCCGAAGTTCACGAAAAATTCATTTCTTTGAATTTTGAAATACTGCTTTAATTGGGAGTAGCCCTGAGTGTCTAGTTTACTAAGAATTTTGAGGATTTGGATTTGGAGTTGTGTGCTAAGAGTAATTAGAAAAATATGTCAAATGGTCAATTCTAGGCAGTTTATGAAGAGATTCGAAATACTTATACTTCGGACTATCATGGACTATAAAACATTATTGTAGGTGATAATACACCTATTGAGCTTCGAAATAATGTATGGCTTAAGCCCATACGAGTTCGGGTGAATTAATAACGGATTTTCTTTACCGAGTAAATTTCTGAGAGTTATCGTCTTGTTACTTAGTTAATTGTTTAAGTTAGAAAATAGGTAGCAACTGACTTATAATAAAACTTTGGCAAGGCGTACGTATGTCGGGACCCTTATTAACGTTAGTATAAATTATATATATTATTAGGAGTAAGCGAGGCATCAGGATTAAGTGAAGGAAAGATTTGTATTTGTTGGAAATCCGAACTTATGGGAGGTAACACTTCTTATCTGCGTTGTGCTAAGTGAATAATATGCGTTTCATTTTATTGATGTAACACTTCTTATCTGCGTTGTGCTAAGTGAATAATATGCGTTTCATTTTATTGATGTAACACTTCTCACCTGCGTTGTGCTAATTGAATAATATGTGCTTCAATTTGTTGATATGTGTAAATGATGGAATGAGTATGGAACATGTGATATGACTTTATTGTTGACTTGAAGCACGTGACATGATTTATTCGATGGCTTGATTGGCATGGACTTATTATGTGGCTTAACAGCATATTACGAATGAGAATTAAATAAAGGAATGACTTTAAAAGAAAGCTCATAATAAACCTTGTTTGCTACCTGATCTACGTGCCTTGTTGTGTTTTATGTGTTGCATGTGAAGTGTTTACTGAGTACATGGCTCATGTGTTGTTGTTACCATGTTTTTCAGGTACACATTCGGGATTCGGGTTGTAGAGTGAGGTTTATCGTTAGTTTTCCATTACGAGTGGAATAAAAGAAACCCTTTTACTTCCAGTTGATTTTTTTAAAATTTATTTGAGTTTGTAATACCCTTGTTGGCGACTTAGAGTGACTAGTGTGACTTTTAAGCTTGATATTGAGTTGAATATTAATTCAAGTGTTGAAGTTTAACCTTTGATATCTTTGAGTTGACCTTTGATAATCTTACTTTGACTTTGACCTTGATCTTTTCGCCTTGTACCTTGATTAAGGTACGGCATGACGTCTCGGAAATTTGGAGATTTACTTCCGCTGTTAGATTGACTAGACGACGTTAGGTGACTTTGAAGTATAGGATTTTCGGGGCGTCACACTTGTTGTTATAACTACCTAGCTACTAACTACCTATACTCCACATACCCCCTCCCCTCAAGGTGGATTGGGAGGAACATCTACTAATCCTAACCTTGAAGAGAGCTTATCGTGCTGATACTCTCCTAAGGGTTTAGTGAATATATCAGCTACTTGATCTGTAGTGGGGATATAGGTTGTCAGAATAAGACCTTCTTGTATTTTGTCTTAGATATAATGACAATCAATACGAGCATGCTTCGTTCGTTCATGAAAAACAAGGTTAGTTGCAATTTGTTGTACAACTTTATTGTCACAATAAAGAGTAATAGGAATGGAGGATGTGACATGAAAATCTTCAAGAACCTGAGAGATCCACTCTACCTCTGAAGCGGTAGCATACATTGCACGATATTCTGCCTCAACAAATGACTTGGAGACCGTTTTTTGTTTCTTTGTCTTCCATGAAATTAGAGAAAATCCCAAGAACTCACACTATCCAAAGAGGGAACGAGCAGTGTATTGACAGCTCCCCTAATAAGCATCAGTATAAGCCATGACCTGCAAAGAGTTATCTTGAGAATAAAATAGTCCTTTGCTGATGGTGCCTTTAATTTCAAATATTTAAGAACATGAATGACAACATCATAATGCACATTTTGTGGGAGATTGAATGAATTTAGACAAATGTAGAACAACAATAACATATATCTACTCTTGTGAAGGTCAAATAAAGTAACCTACCAATAATTCTCCTATAGGGAGAAAGATCAGTCAAGGGTATACCAGAATCAATAGATAACTTTAAACCTCAAGAAAGAGGAAACTTAGCTGGCTTAGATGCAGTTAGGCCTGAATCAGCTAGCAAATATGTGATGAACTTCCTCTGGTTAAGGAAAGGGCCATCTGGTGATCTTGCAATTTCCAACCCAAGGAAATATCTTATTATACCGAAGTCCTTAATAGTGAAGGAAAAATCCAAAGAACTTTTAAGAACTGAAATGCCCTTGAGATCATCTCCTGTGATGCAGTGGTCATCAACATAAACCAGGACATATATACTCCCTGATGTTGTAACTTTGGAGAATAAAGAATAGTCATTTTTAGACCGTATAAAGCCTTGTTTTGTCAAGAGTTTAGTTAACTCTAAATTCCATTGTCTGGAAGCTTGCTTAAGGCTGTATAAAGAACACACTAATTTGCAAACTTGCCCCGGAACTGCTTTGGTATACCCTTGGGGAGGCAACATATATACATCTTCATCAATATAGCCATGTAAAAAGGCATTATTGATATCTAATTGGTGAAGATCCCAAGCTTTTACAATAGCAAGAGCAATAAAAATTCTGACAGTCCCAAGTTTTGCTACAGAGGTGAGAAGGTGTGCTTGTAATCCTCGTCTTTGATCTGTAAAAAACCTCTAATAGCAAGCCTTGCTTTGTACCGTTCCACTATACCATCTGTTTGAACTTCACTTTGTAAACCCATTTTGAAGTTAGAGCCTATTTTCCAGGAGGTAAGGTAGTTAGCTCCCAAGTTCCATTTGACTCCAAAGCTGTGAGCTCTTTATCCATGGCCTCACCCCATTCTTTGTGTAATTTTGCTTGAGAAACGGAATTGGGCTCAGGAGTGTGTAAACCAACAACCAAGGAAGTAACATATCATATGAAAGATGAGCAAAGACTCCTGCAGTGAACAAAGGATGTTGTACTTGTGTATGAAAACTTTGAGATTGTTGTTATTTTTGGATATGATTTGTATAGTCTTGCATCCAGACAAGTGGGTTTCTTATACGATAGGATCTCTTGACAATAACATTGGTCTCATTCATAACGCCAGTATTATCCTCAATATTAGGTAGAATAGGATCAGTTTGATGATTAGAATTTGCTGTTTCAGCAACAATGTGATCTTGACAGGTATTAAATTGATCAACATCAACGATAGTTTCACCAAGACTACTAGGTTGTTTATGACTATATTCATCATAGGCAATGGGATACAAAGAATAAGCATACCATAACTGATCTGGAGGAACATCAGAGGGAGAATCATAATGCTCTTTGAAAGGAAAAACTTCTTCATGAAATAAGACATCTCTACTGTAGAAGACTTTATGATTAGTGATGTCATACAACTTATAACCCTTCAAACCAAAAGTATAGCCAAGTAATATGCATTTTGTAGCCCTTGCATCAAACTTAACCTTATGAGTAAGATTAACAGCAAAACAAGGGAAACCAATTACATTAAGTTCAGACAAATCAGGTGGTTTACCAAAAAGCAATTCACAAGGAGTTTTCCAATTTAAAACAGCTACTGGCAACTTATTTATGATGTGAGTTGTAGCAAGAACACATTCACCCCAAAATTTCTTTGGAAGACCAACATGAAACCTTAAAGCGCGAGTAGTATCTAAAAGATGTCTATGCTTTCTTTCTACCCTTTCATTTTGTTGAGGGGTATAAACAATTGATTTTTGGTGTATAATCCCATGATCAACAAATAAACAAGCACACGATTGATTGATAAACTCTGTTCCATTATCACTACGAATAATAGAAACTTTGGAATTGAATTGAATATTCACAATATTAAGAAATTGAGACAAAAAAGAAGGCACATAAGCTTTGCAATTCAAAAGTTGTGTCCAAGTATTCCTTGAATGATCATCAACAATGGTTACATCTATATTAGAAACTTTATAAGGTCCCACAAGTCTATATGAGGTAATTAGAAATTTCTATTTATATAAGAATCACTTTTATGGAAGGGAAGTCCATGAGCTTTAGCTAGAATACATGTTCCACAAGAAAACTCAATATTTCCTTTACATCCAACTATATGTTTCATCTTCGATATGGAAGTATGTCCCAATCTAGCATGTAAAAGCTTTAAATAAGGATGAGAATAAATGTTACTGTTGCTCAAAGTAGTAAGGCCAACATCTAGTGTAACATTGTTTGATCTAAAGTGTAGCAACCCAACAATAGGAGTGACAGAAGCCGAAACCTCCTTAGTTGTAAGGTCCTGGAAATAGCAAATATTATAAAATATATAAAGACTAAGAGGTTGATCATTTAGGAGTTTTAATACTGATAATAGATTTAATTTAAATTCAGGAATGTATAAAACCCCCTTTAACATAATCTTGTCAGTCATAACAACATTTCCAGTAACTGTGACTTTCTTTAAAGAGCCATTTGGCAATATTACTTGAATAGGATTAGTAAGATCAGTAACATGAACAAATAAAGAGATATCAAAACACATGTGATCATTTTGGAAGAATGTTGAATATTATTGCAAACAACAAGATTGTCATTGGGATTATGTATGTTACCTGAAAAGGAGCTAGATCCAGCAAAATGTGCATAGGCCTTGTCAATGATCTTCCCTGTGCTGATTTTGGCTAATTCTTGAGCTAAAGCATGAATAAGACCAGGATCAAAACGTGAAGAAGTATCATCAACAACTTCAAGAGGAGTATCTACTATATTCTCATCAGATTTGTTGACAGTAGCTGTTATCTTGGGAGCCTGCTCTTTATTTTGATGTCTCTTGGACCTTGATACCAATAAGGATATCCAACCAATTGAAAACATTGGTCTATAGTATGACCAGTTCATTGACAATGATCACAAAAACTTTTAGATTTAGAAGACTTGGAATCTTTTTTGTTTTGAGAATTCTTGACTGATAAAGGAGTCTGTGCATCATTGTTCACAGAAGCAGTGAATTCTTTAGAGATTCTCAGGCCATTAGTGATTTGTCTTTGCTTTTCAATTTGTTGAACCATCTTGTACACTTTGCTCAAAGAAGGCAAAGGATCAAGTAACAGAATCTGACCTCCAATACTATCATATTCATCATTCAAGTGCATAAAAAACTGCAATAATTTCTTTCTTTGATCAATGTCATAAAATTGTTTGATGGAAGGGCGGGTTTTGACGCAGGTACAAGCAGGGATTTCAGAGACATCAGTCAACTCATCCCAAATCTTCTTGAGCTTTGTAAAATACACAACAATAGAGTCATTATGTTGACAAAGATCTGCAAGCTCTTTTTCAGATGACATAGAAGAAGTCCATTAGACTGACCAAACCTTTCAATAAGATCATCCCATAAATGTTTAGCAGTATCAACACATATAAAGGCATCAGAAAGATCGGGTAGCATTGTATTTAAAATCCTACTTACAACCATGCTATCCACCTTGAATCTTGATCCATTGTTCATAGTTGGGAGAAGTGGAAGGTGGTGTTACACATTTGCCATCAATGAACCCTATCTTCACTTTGGTCTTTAAGGCAATCTTCACTGTCTTACTCCAATCTGGAAATTAGACCCATTAAACTTCACATTTGTTAAAGGAATCCCCGAATGATCATATGAACGCATATACAAGGGATCATTATTGTATCCATCTATAACTTGTGTGCTTGTAGCAAAATCTCCAAAATCTTCCATTGTAGTAGAGAGGCACAGGAAGGGAAGGAAAGCAATAAAAAAAAATCAAAACATTAAACCTTAAGCTCTGATACCATGTAAATGGTAGTAATAGAAGGAAAAGAGCCAAGACAATAGAATGAAAAAACTGATTGCATTAGCTGCTGGAATGATAAGCCTAGGGGTTCTATATATATATTCCCATATATAATTATTAGAGAAAATATTAATAAAAGTTATGAAAATGTGAATTGTGGACAATTCAAGATGTTTAACTATATTGATGCAAGACATGTATCATTGTCCTCAATATTATATAGGGTTTTTGGATGATAATATACCGATCTTTGGGGGTGTTGGATTGTAATATACCAACCTTTACTATTGGACAACAATATCCCTGACCTTTATACCTAGGTGACATTATCATACCAACAATATCTAAGGAGGTGGTAAACTGATCTCCATGCCCGCCAACATGGCTAGCGAAGGGAAAAAAACTGTCCCAAGCCAATAACCTCATTAACCCCTTAGTTTTTCTCACTAATCCACATTACAAGACATTGGTTGATTGTGTTTCATGTCAGTACTAAGACTGGTTCACCACCCCGTTGGTCACTCTGTTAAGGTCGATTTTTTTTTTAACGTGGGTTAGTGAGAAAAGTTGAGGGGTTAACAGGGTTATTGGCCGGGCAAGGCCAGTTATTTTCCCTCCGCCTATCACGTCAGAATCGACACCAGTTAACCAGTCACCACCCTTTTAGTCACTGTTGGTATAATAATATCACCTAAGTATTTAGTCACTGTTGGTATAATAATATCACCTAAGTATAAAGGTCAGGGCTATTGTTGTCCAATAGTAAAGGTCGGTATATTACAATCCAATACCCCCAAAGGTCAGTATATTGTCACCCAATATCCCTATTATATATGCTCTTATTATTGATAAATGCATATAATTACTAAAATAAATATTATTAAGATAATAAAAATCTAAATTATAAATAGTTTAAAATAATTATTAGCCATCTTGATTTAAAATAGATGGAAGGCAAGTTAAAAACATAATAGTTTTCCTACTTTGTCAGTGGTATCATGTGGTACCACTTAACTTCTTCTTCTTCTCATAAAAACTTCAATCAACCCACTTAACTTCAT
This sequence comes from Portulaca oleracea, assembly GCA_029582165.1. Classification (NCBI taxonomy): domain Eukaryota; kingdom Viridiplantae; phylum Streptophyta; class Magnoliopsida; order Caryophyllales; family Portulacaceae; genus Portulaca; species Portulaca oleracea. Next base: position 24,233,990 of record CM055885.1, read on the forward strand.
CACCAATTCATTCACGAGATCATCATCACCATGACTATCTGATGAAGATGATGATGAAGAAGAAGATGAAGAACCCTAATCCTTCATCAAACCCTTTAATTCCCCCAAATTAAAACCACCCCATGGCTGATTCAGAGCTTTCCACCATCATCGTCACTTCCTTGAGCTTCGAATTGAACCCATATGGGTTTCTTTTCAGAAACTCTCGAATCCCTCTCTCCATACAAACAAACTTCACCCCATGAATTTAGTTCGGAATTCTGCCATATTTCCCACTTATCAAACACTCTCGATTTGAAGCTCTCGAAATAGCATCCAAAATTAGCACAAGCCCTAGTAAGTATTGGATTCTTCTCCTTACCCTTCGCCATAATTTCCCCGATTCTCCTGCAATTCTCATCGCCCCCTGAAAAACCCGGAAGATCCATGAACATCGGCGGACATCTAGCAGTGCCTGACCTACTAAGTGGAGGGAGAAGGGATGAGATCTAAAACCTAGTATTTTCTGGGTTTTCTGGTTTTCAGGGGTTTCCTGGAAATGGGGAAGATAAGGATTGAAGAAGATGAAGAAGTAAAAATGGGATCTGAGATTTTTAGAGAGAGAAAAAAGTTTGTATTATTTAGAGCAACATAGGTAAAAGTTCGTATTATTTTTTAGAGTAAACGTGGATGACGTGGCAAAGTCAAAACAACCAGGCGCGTGCCTCCGCTGCCACGTCAGACCACCACCGAGTTCCGAGTCAAGTTAATCTTAACTCGGTGGCGTGTTATGGGGGGCAACAGGGGGTCAAAGTTCATATTATTCAGAACCTAATCGAAAGTTCGTATTATTAAGTCTTATATGGCCAAAAGTTCATATTATTCGAATCCAATTTCCCAAATAATTATGTATTTATATTTTTTATAAATATAAAACTATGCATTAAATCTGGATTCCCCATTATGCTTGGTAAAATTAGGCTATCATTTATATTTCTTAACCTAACAAATAAATATTACAAAAACGATAAATATCTCAAGTCAAGATGGTTAATAACCATCTTGAATTTCACTTACTAAATCACTCAGAAAATTAAATAAAAGCATATTTAAATCATTAAATCTGGATTCCCTATTATGCTTGGTAAAATTAGGCTATCATTTATATTTCTTAACCTAACAAATAAATATTACAAAAACGATAAACATCTCAAGTCAAGATGGTTAATAACCATCTTGAATTTCACTTACTAAATCACTCAGAAAATGAAATAAAAGCATATTTAAATCATTATAAAGGGTTATTATGACTTATAAGCTATATAAAAATATTTATTTATATTTTTTCATGAATATAAAATATGTATAAAATATGCGTTATTTAGTATGGTTAATAAAATAAGGCTATTATTTATATTTGTTGACCTAGCTAATAAGTCTTATACTTTTATGATTGACAAATATATATATATATATACATATATATATAATAATATATATATTCCCACATATAATTATTAGTCAAGATGTTTATTAAGAATATTGACGCAAGACATGTATCATTGTCCTCAATATTATATACGCTCTTATTATTGATATTGATAAATGCATATAATTACTAAAATAAATATAATTAAGATAATAAAAATCTAAATTATAAATAGTTTAAAATAATTATTAGCCATGTTGATTTAAAATAGATGGAAGGCAAGTTGAAGAACATAATAGTTTTCCTACTTTGTCAGTGGTATCATGTGGTACATGAAGAAACATTAGACATACACATAAAGAAAGTGTACGTAAAGTGTTACCCGTTGTAAATCGATTTGTTCAACCCCTTGTAGTAACTAGTAAACCTTTAATTCAATACACCCTTCTGATTTCTGATCAATGTATTCATTACACTTGGTTGGTAGGTGCCATCTCATGCATTCACTCCCCCTCTCTCCAACCCGCCAAAATAAAAAAAGGAATTATAAAACAAAAAGAGTTTGCCAGTTCACTGGATTATTATAAACCCATGCATCCCAAGCGAGCAATGCCACTCAACCTTAGCTTCCTCCTTTCTCTCTCTCTGTCTCTAATTACCCAAAATTATACATGGAGGTCCTAGACATCCTCCTCCTGTTGGTAGGAGCCATCTTCCTAGGGTTCTGGTGGCGGCGTTCCTCCCGGGTCGGTGGCGGCCCGAAGAACCTCCCACCAGGCCCGCCGGGCTGGCCCGTGGTTGGAAACCTCTTTCAGGTGATCCTCCAGAGGCGACCCTTCATGTACGTGGTGGGAGATCTCCGTAAGAAGTACGGGCCAATCTTCACCATGCAGATGGGGCAGCGGACCCTCATCATCTTAACTGACCCGGGCCTCATCCATGAGGCCCTCGTCAAGCGTGGCCCGGCCTTTGCTAGCCGGCCCGCCGAGTCACCCACCAGGCTCGTCTTCTCCCTGGGTAAGTGCGCCATCAACTCCGCCGAGTATGGGCCGCTCTGGCGAACCCTACGCCGGAATCTCGCCACGGAGGTCGTGAGCACCACCCGAGTCAAGCAGTGCGCGTGGATTAGGAAATGGGCTATGGATAACCACATGGCCCGGATCATGGCCCAGGCTAAACAAAAGGGTTACGTTGAAGTCATGGGACAATGCAGGTTCACTATTCACATTTACTTTTCTTCGTATAACACTAGTCAACTGCTAGCTTGATTACCCTTAAATTAACCTTTTATGAACTTCATAAAAGGAAGGTAAATTATTAGATAGTCCTGCAGGGTCTATCTAGGTAGGTAGACCAAATCTACGTAAATCTTTTTTTCTTTGGGTTATTTTCTAAACCTTTTGATGTTTAAATATTTATGTCTACTTTGGTAGGGACTATGTGATAAGTTACGTACAAATGACATGGTTGGTAAATGATGCAGGCTGACAATTTGTAGCATCATAATATGCATATGTTTCGGGGCGAAAATCACAGAGGAGAAGATAAGGAGCATAGAAGGGGTGCTGAAGGAGGTGATGTTGATGACATTGCCGAAGCTTCCAGACTTTTTGCCAATATTGACGCCGTTGTTTGAAGGGGGGCAGCTGAGGAGAGCAAGGGAGTTAAGGAAGAGGCAGATGGAGATATTAGGGCCGTTGGTTGAAGCCAGAAAGGCCTTCGTTGAGAGTGGAGGTGTGAGTAGTAATAGCCCCTTTGACATGGCAAGTCCCATCGGAGCAGCCTACATTGACTCCTTGCTCAACCTTGACCCGCCCGGCAGGCCCGGTAGGCTCAACACGGCTGAGCTTGTCACGTTGTGCTCTGAGATTATCAACGCCGGAACTGACACCAGCGCCACTGCCATTGAGTGGGCTATGCTTCACCTCGTGCTAGATCAAGGAGTAAGCCACCCCTTTATACTTTAATATCATCTATTTGTACATGCTTACGTTATTAAGTACTATTTCTTGGGTTTTAATCAATATTCATGTCACAAAAAATGGTCTCATTAATAAAATAAATAAAAAGCACATGTATTTATACAACTTATTGGTAGATGATTACGCAATTCTAGGTGCATCTAAATAGGAAAATTCAGTACCCATGGGCCATGAGTCAAAATCTTTCGTGTTTTTCTCCCTAAATTCTAGTACATATCACTCCACAAACTAAGGCTTGCAAATTAGCTATAAATTTTTCATCTAAATTTTGACATTGACAAAATATTTGGACACAATATTTCTCATTTTTTTTAATTTTTCGAACCCAATTTTGGCTCGGATTTAGTATTGTCCGACCCAAAAAAACTGAGTCTGGACATTAATTTTCCGTCTGAGTTTTAATATTGAACGACTCGAATTTGACCCGGACTCGATTTTTTTCCAACACTACCACAAACAATGTAGGTAGGTTTACCTTGGTTGATAGTCCCAAAACTATTGAACCTATAATGGTAAATAGATGATATGATCTTGTCCAAAGTCATCATAATATATTAAATTTACTAAACTTAATCAAATATTATGCATTCATCCATACTTATTTTTCTTAAAAATTATTATTTTATTTAAAAATAATACTTTTTTAAATACTCACATTTATTTAGCAAAAAGTTCTAGAACTTAGAGTTTACCATATGATCCATTTCCATGTAATGCGCTTGACTCCACAAATCTGGGCTACTTAGAGTTTACCCATATGATCCACTTAAAAATTATTGATTAAAAATTGGCACCGAAACCCGTAAATGAGAGATAAAAAAGAATGGAGGGAGTATTATTTTATTTAACAATAATAGTTTTCTAAACACTCAGATTTATTTTTCTCCATTTACAAGTAATCCGCTTGACTCCACAAATCTGGTCTATTTTAATTGTTTTACAGATCCAAGAGAGAGTGTACGAGGAGATTGTAAAAACAGTTGGGAAGAAGGGGGCAATAACAGAGGAGGACGTGGAGAAGATGCAATACCTGAACGCCGTAATAAAAGAGACGTTCCGGAGACATCCACCGAGCCACTTCCTGCTGTCTCACGCCGCGACTGAAGACACCGTCCTTGCTGGTTACACCGTCCCTAAGGATGCCAACGTCGAGATCTACACAGCCTGGGTGACTCAGGACCCGTCTGTCTGGCCCGACCCGGATGAGTTCCGTCCGGAGCGGTTCCTCCCCGGTGGAGAAGGCTTCCACGTCGACTGGACGGGCACCCGTGGGATCCAGATGATGCCATTCGGAGCAGGCAGGAGGATCTGCCCGGCTTGGTCTCTGGGCACCTTGCATGCTGCCCTTTTGCTTGCCCGGATGGTCCATGCTTTTAGGTGGCTTCCCATCCCTTCCAGCCCACCTGAACCCACTGAAACCTTTGCCTTCACCATGGTTATGAAACACCCCCTCAAGGCTATCATCTTACCCAGATCATGCAATTAATACATATATCCTGCTATCTGTCATTAATTTGCCAATGTTTGGGAATGTTTATTTGATTTTGTAGCCTTCATTAGCTACCTACCTAGCTACTTAATTACCAAATGTATCATTGAATAGGGGAGTCTTTATTTCATTTAAGTTAAATGTAATTTGTGTTGTTCTCATTGTTGTAATTAGGGCATGGCGTACGTTACTTGTGTACAATATTTAGCAACTGTTGCTTTTGGAGATTGTTATTTTGATCACCTCATTGCTGGTGCTGTATGTTTCATGTGGTAAGGGTTTCAATATCAAAACGAGCTCCAAATTTCATCTATGTATCTATTTCAGGTCTTGTTTCCCTTCAATTGCTCCTTTCAGTCCATCTTTCTATTAGTTAAAATGGGGTTATTTGCATTTTGGATCCCGAAGTATAGGGGTATTTAACTTTTAGACGCTTGGTTTTTGTTGTTTATTTTTGGAACCCTAAAGTTTATGTTTGAATGAAAAAGGACCTTAAAGCTTGTAGTTTGAAAAAAAAACACGTGTACTATTTTTCCTTTTCTGCCCATATTTGAATTTATCTCTCGATTAGTGCCAAATTTTAGGAGTAAGGTTAAGACTGATATTGAAGTTATAATACACCTCCCTTATTCATGTCAGAACTAATTAGACCCTGAAGTACCCAGGGTCTAAGTATTTCCGGCATGAATGAGAGAGGTGTATTACAGCAGGGTCTAATTAGTTCCTGCATGAATAAGAGAGGTGTATTATAGCTTCAATATTAGTTTTAACCATAGTCATAAAGTTTGACATTAATCGGAAGATAAATTCAAACATGGGAAGAAAAAGAAAAACAGTACACGAACCTTCTTTTTCAAACTACAAACTTTAAGGTCCTTTTTTATTCAACCATAAACTTTAGTGTCACAAAAATAAACAATGAAAACCAAGGGTTCAGAAATTAAATACCCTTATACTTCGTGGTCCAAAATGCAAAAAACAACGCATATATATAATATAAAGAGAAATAAAAATGAAGTACTCCCTCCGTCCCTTTTTGAATGTCAAATAAACTAACTTTACAAAACCAATGCATCTTAGAAATAGGGTGAAAAAAATGATGTATGGACAAGTGTACCCCTCATTAAGGGAAAAGATGAATAAAGGAGAATTTAAAAGGTAAAATAAAAATTTGATTCATAAATTAAGGGTAATATAGATATTTTAACTATTGAAAATGTAAATTTGACAAATAAAAAGGAAAAAGGTAGTTAAGAAAATTGACACTCATTAAAAGACGAAGGTAGTATTCAATTTAAATGGTCATTGAATATCCTTATAAAACCTTAAACCCTAAAATTTTCTCCTATTTCAAAAATCAAGGTTAGTTCTAGTCATTCAGTTGTTCCATATAGATTACATTCTTATTATTAAATAATCTGCTACTCTATTATACAGTTCTATTTATACAGTTCGTTGAATTCAATTAGTACCATTCCAGAGATCAATAGGGATGGCAGTCAAGTCCGAATCCGAAGCGAATCCGATTCGCTCCGACTAAAAAATCCGAATTCGAATTCGACTAAAAAAACTTCGAATCTGAATCCGATTAAAAAAATCCGACTCCGATTATAATTGGGGCGGGTATGGAGGTGACCACCTCCGATCCGATTAAGTCCGATTATAGTCGATCCGATTAAGTCCGATTATAATAATCAATATAAAAAATTAAAAAACTGACAATTAAAATGACCGATTTTTTTATAGTAAATTGTAAAAGTTTATTTATTTTTTTAAGGGAAATTGTGTATTACTATTAGCCATTAGGGTTTCATTTTATTAGTTTCACTTCACCTGCCCTGCGCATCCCAGCCCCCAGGCTCCCATCCCAGTGTCGTTACCACCATCATCCACCACCTTCACTTCACCGCCTTTGATTTCTTCTTCCGAATTTTGAGTTTTGAGTTCAACGTTGTTAGCACCATCATCTCCAGTTCACCGTCCTCTGACCTCTGTCCTCTCTGCCTCTCTCTGCCTGCGCCTGCCGTCAAGCCCGTCTCCTCTCTTTGTTTGATCGGCCGTCATCACGTGACGACACCGCCGCACCCCCTCACGACACCCGACCGCGACGTTAAGACTATCGCACACAAACATTTTAAAGAATTATTGTTGGTGTTTTATTTTAACAAGTATGATATATAATCACAGGTAATCGGAGTTAGAACTAATCGGACTCGGAGGAAATCATTTTATGGAAATGTATAACAGTTAATCGTAATCGGAGGTAATCCGATTACCTCCGACTCCGATGACCTCCGATTGAGTTTGGATTTGGAGATCCTCCGACCTCCGATTAATCGGATTTGGAGGTGGACCTCCACCTCCGATTATTAATTGGAGCGAAAGTGGAGGTACCTACCTCTGATTCGCCTCCGACCCATTGTCATCCCCAGAGATCAAGATTTTGAGGTTAGTTCTAATCAACAGTATACATTACATTGCTTACTTTTAGAAAAGACAAACCTCTACATTACTTTTCCAGAAAAAAAAAAGAACTTACTTCAATAGAAATTATAAGTATATTAAGTTTTAGATTACTGATTCTAACAAAAACCAAATCTTGTACTCCCAAATCCAGCCTGTCTGAGACGAGGTATGGAGATGTTAGATGTAGTAGTGGTAGGTAAACCAACACAACTAAAAATATGTGTATTATCAACCATTTTTTTCAACCAATTTAATTTGGTTAGAATTTCGAACCCTTTTTCCTACAAAAATTTTTTGAAAAATAGTTGAAATATGAAATGGTTGTAAAAATTGTTAGTTTTTCCATCCATTTTAAATTGGTTGGAAAAAAGTGGTTGCTAATACACATATTTTTAGTAGTGCCAATAACTGCGCGAAATACTCACAAATGTCAGAGACATGAACAAACTCTACTATCAAGCTAGGTCAGGGTATAACAATATATCTCTACTTTTGTAAGATATCAACATGAGTGGTATAGATCTACCCGATAGACCAAATTGCATGAGAAGAATACAACTCTCACTATAACATTTTCCAAACCTTAGTGAATCCATTTGCTCACATTTCTCCGCACCTCCCCCCCTCCTCCTCAAGGTAGGCGCTTCAAGGAATCATCAGTTTTTCTGCCATGGTGTTCTCCCAATGAAGAAAACATAACACCTTCAGCAACTTAGCAATATATAGGTGTAGACACCGAATATTGTACCAATAAATTCCACTCGGGAAAATTGGGCCAAAAACAATTGGGTTTAATCACAGAAAATAAGAAGGCCACTAGGCCTTGCCCGCTTCCAAGGCAAGCCCAACACCGCCAAAAAAGCCCGCAGAAAAAAAAAGGAAGGCTCGGCGACCTTCCTCTCTTCCACAGACCCTTGGCCCAGATCAACAAGCGCGCCCTCAGCCCAAAGAAAATAGGGAGGCCCGACGGCATTCCTCAATTCCCTGGACCGGGAATGCAATTGCTAGCGTGGCAATCCGTGTGAGAGGAAATCAACGGCCCGACGACCTTCCTCTTCAAATTAGCATCCATGCCAATTTTTTCCCTCCTTTTCCATGCAATCTCATGATCATCGCCGGTTGACATTTTGACCCTTGACCAGAGCAAGGCCGCCGGGGCTTGCTATTGGCATGGAGGGCATGATCCATGGGATCATGTCCCTCACCTTCCATCCTCACCACCTCACCCTCCAACTATAAATACCCCCTCTCATCCACACACTCATATCATCAACTCTCATCATCAATAATCCTCATATTATCATCCTCTACTCTCTCTCTATAATCACTATCCTATACCCTTATTCTCTCCATTTCTCTTCTCTCATTACATTACACTCACAAAATTCCCTTTCATCATCCATAACCATCATACTTATCACCATCACACCGATCATAAACCACATCCACCATTGAATAACCTTCATTCCAAGTAATTATCAAGTCACGATCAAGGGTCATCATAAGAAGTTTGATCTTCCAATCATCATATCGAAGTTTTAAGTGAGGTTCGTTCATCCTTTAAGTTTCAATAATGTAGTTTCTTTTGTGTGAACATGTTATTTGTACCTTCATTTTGTAAATCATCATTCTTTTATTTCATATGCATGTTTGAATAATAATTTCGTGAAATTTATTAAAAAGTTCTCCCCGCTCAATTTCATTTCAAGTTTGATTTTAGTAGTCTGTTTTCTAACAGACGAATTCGAGAATTATTTTAATTCTCAAATTCGCAACCTTGCCCCCGAACTTAGAATTCAGGTTCGTAAACCGGAGTCATTTTTGTTATTTTATGGTTTGTCGATTTTCTTAAATCGACTGGCGACTCTTTATTTTTTATATAATCTCTTTTTATTATTTTACGTGAATGTTTATTACGTTGAAAAAATTTATAAAATAATTTACATAATGCCACATTCCGATCCGGAGTCCACTCAAGAGAAAAAGCCAAGGAAAAATTAAAGGTCACATGGCCTTGAATTTTCTAAGTATTCTCTATTTTGTTTTGGCCCGGATTCGAATCGGATTTTATATAAAATTATTTGAAAATTAATTCCATGTAATTTCAAACATGTGAATAATAAAAATTGATTATTGAATAAATAAAAAGTTACCCTCGAAAATGAATTTCATAAAATAAAAATATCCTTATTTAAGGATTAAGCCACCTTAGTCGACTCCCGATCGTTTAAGTAGCGCATCGCGGGAAAACTTGGTCGCTCTTTTCTCGGGGTCCTACAATAGGAAGACAAATTGGCCACTACTCTAATTAGATTTACCAAATCTAATATAATTAGGAAACTTAATATAATAAGGTCCGTACAAATAATTTCCTTACTTAATCAGGAAGTAAATCATGTTACCAAAGTAGGAGGACTTTAAGACACAACATTCCTAACAAACTCCCCCTAGACTAAAATCGATCAATGCTCAGAAGCTTCCACCCAATCAGCTTGATCGAACATAGTCTACACCACAAATTCAGTCTGCACCATCTTCCCCTTTATCTTCTCAAACCAACAATAATGCCATCGTTGCTCTAACACCTGGTATCTCAAAATCAACGGCTTCCTTGAGTTTAATTGGTTGAACCTGCTCTGATACCACTTGTTGGGAAGGAAAACATCATTAGAGCATATTTGCAGTGAAAATGGGTAACATGTCATATGCTTTTTATATCAAGAATAATAATGCAAAAATAACATACATAAATGGGACAAGATTTAACGTGAGAAACCCAAGAACTACGTGAAAAACCCACAAACGACAAATCTAGAAAGGGAGAGTTTCCCCTACCCCTACCCCTTCCCTCTATCTTTCTAAATCTCGATCTCTATCCTCACTCTCTTCGACTTTCCTTTTATTCTCTCTATTGACTCCTTCGTTGTCCATCTCCATGTTTAGAGTTCCTCCTACCATCTCTATGTTTGGAGATCCAGACTCCCGATCAAGACAGATCAGGTCAAGATTGTAGATCATTGCTATTTTTGGGCGAAGATTGCTACTTTCTCAGCCCGTTATGGAGGCTAGGGTTTATGTTATGAGTTTTGCTCTTTCGTTCATCAAATTGGCGTAGATGGATAAATTTACCTGATCTTTACTGGTTTTTCCTTTTTCTAGGTGGAGTTTGGGATGTTCATGTCTTTTTTCTTTCAATATGTACTCTTCATCTACTAGATCAGGAAAGAATCGTTGATCCTTGCGTTTCTTATTGGTCTTGTTGTTATTTGAGGTGGATTTTGGTGTTTTTGTCCTTTGTTGAGTTTGTTCTGGTGTTTTCTACCCCAATCGTTTAGATCTATGGGTTATGTAAGTTACCTACTCGTTTGTCTTTTTTTTTTTTTGCGGTTTTGGGTATGTTTTAGGTCTTTTAGTGTCGATCTTGTTCGATTCTTGTGTGGAATCTGGAGAATCACTTTTTTAATGTTTTTTTTTTTGTGTGTTGAGCCTTAGGTTGTTAATTCGAGTCACTTGGCGGCATCTTGGGTTAGCAATGGCGGTGTGTATAAACCAAATATGGAAGCCTTTGTACATCTAGGAGGAAAGTGGTGTTGGCCAATCCAGATATGTGCTTTAGGTTGTTCTGCGTTATTGTTGGTTGAGGGTTGGGTTGATCTTTTAGATCTTCCTTTTAGATTTTGGATTTGTTCGTAACAAGTGTAGTACTGGTTTTAGGTTAGGTTTTATTCTTGTTTTTTCTTTCCCTTTTTCTTGGTTAGTTACTTGATCCTCGAGAGGAGGTTTCTAACCACAGGTTGATATCCCTCTTCAATGTACCTTATCAAGGGTAGAGTGTTTTCTCACATGGATTAGTGAGGTGGCAAGCAGTGGGCCCATTGAAAAGCTCACCGACACCAACGGACTTTTGAGGGGTTTTGGGCGTTGTGTTAGTTTGGGCTTATTGGCTTGTTTTTCCTTTCTGGCAATGTGATAGAGATGTTTGCGGGAAAGAAACTTTAATTTCTAGTTTTATTGTTTATTGAATGTCCTTAGAGAAAGGGAAATTTGTTTTATTTTTCTAACAGATAAAAAGTAAATAGAAAATTATTCAAAGTATCATTCCTTCTTAGACTCGTGCAACATGCTAGCCTGTTACATCGAGTATGCATTATTCTAAAATATCTGGTAATCTGGTGTTTACGGAGAATCCCCCACTTTGATCGAGTCTGAACAAGACGATGATCAAAGTAGTATTGGCGATCCTGTTAATATGATTCAGTGCAATGTCCCGAATCTGAACGACGCCTAGAAGCTTTGTCATGCGCCTTATCGTGGAAGAGTGATATCGTACTGTGAACGCCCAATAATTGGCGCATAGAGTTCGTCTCGCTGTGAGCGTCTGACAAGGTAATTGTGCTCCAAGTTTATGTTGTCTCTCGTTTCAAAAGAGACTGAAACTCCGCAGTCTATAATTTAATCAAACTTTGGAGAGATTGTAACAAGAAAGTTTGGATGGGGAGATGTCGCAGCCCAACAAAATACTTTATTCACTATGAAATAAATTATCACTTCGGTTTGAGCTCATAAAAAATTAAATGCTAAAAGGTTTTTATCTTTTTTTTAATTTTTTTTGCATTTTCCTATCGATTAATTTTAAGTAACACGTGATGACTTGTATTACTAATATAAAATTAAAAAGAGGTTGGCAGACCTTTCAAATGGGTTGTTCGGTTTGGGTTTGAATCAGACATACTTCGGTTCGGGTAAGCTATGGGTGAGATGTTTTTGGGTACATGTTCAAGTTGTGGTTGGTTTCAAGTTGACTTCGAGTGAGCCTATTTTCAATTCGGTTTGGGTTAATTCGGATTGACTTCGGGGGAGGATCTTGCGGGTGTGGCCGGTTCTGTTCAAGTATAGTTAGGGCCAGTTTAAGTTTGGATAATGGTTTCGGGTCTATTCTTGGTCAGCTGTACATTGAGTTGGATTTCATTTGGGCCGAATAGTGTTCGAATCAGGTTGCATTTGGGAGGGTAACATCGGGTATTTGAGCCTAAACTATTCAAAAATCTTGAGTTAAGATCTTAGATATAAACCAAATGACAATGACAAAATTAAATACCTAACCCACGCCCAAACTGGCAAAAAGTTTCACCCTTGATTTATTAATCACCCGATTAATTGATTTACATGGTTATACAAGGATGACAAAAATTTGACCCATAATTTATGAGTGTCCTAGCAACCAAAATTTTGTCGATCCTAAACACATTGAAGATATTCAAATTTTTACCGAGAAATATTTTATAGATCAAAAAATATATCAAGACCTATGAAACGTATAGTCATGAAGCAAAACATTTAAGAATATGAAATGCAAACAAAGGGCAAGAATAGGAAGAAAACAAATTTGGAGTTGACATTGTATGTTTTTCTGGAGTAATTATTTTGTGCGTACTGCTTATTACTGTTTAGGCGAAAACGTAAAATTCCAATGTCAACCATATACAGATAGTCTTATGGTTATCACATTGAGTTAAGATGAGATCATTTGCATATTTATCTATCTAAACTATAATGCAAAATACAATAATAAGAAGTTGTGGCATTTAATTTGGGATTGCATGCATGGATTGTGTTTGGATTGTTTGGTAGTTCTCATGGCTAGCTTGTATCACTTTAGGCATATTTCATTACTATCGTATCAATTCACACTAAGAATAACTTTAAATTGGTTCAAACTAAATTTTGGTTGGTTGAAGTTGAGGTTGGCTCATTTTGGTTAAGGGTTGGTTTGGGTATGAATTGGATTGGTTTGGAATCGTGCATGGCCAGTTCGGATTTAGGCTATTCCCGTACGAATACCTTTGGGTCGGGTTAATATGAATCGAGTTTGAATTGGGTCGGGTCTTCATGGTCGATGCCAAGGATTTCGTTCGGTTCAGTCGTGGTCCAGATTATTCAGGTGTCAGTTAATTCAATTTGTGAGAAGTTTCGGGCTCAATTCGGTTTTGATGTAGGTCGTTTCCGGTTTGGGTCATTTCGGTTCATAATAGGTGACAACGGTGAACAAATCCACCTACCTTTTGCCCAAAATTTCAACACCATCTGGCAGAAGAAGAAAATTGCAACCCATGCACCTACCCCTTGCCCATCCTTTCTCTTGGAGTATTTCAATAGTTCAGAGGCATAAAATACAAGTTATAAACATAGGATCGATCGGATAGGTCGAAATCAAGCTTAACAAGAGAAATGGACCCAACACGGATCGTGCTAAGTATGACACGACCCGTGTTGGTGTCCAGAGAGTAAGAAAAGCGTGCACTGGATTAACACGGGTCGTGTTGATCCAGCATAGGTCGTGTTGGCTTCAACACGGACCGTGTTGATCTGACACGATCCGTGTTGATCACAGTCGGGATTGAATTTCAAATCCCATGATTTATGTCTCGTGTTGAAATGAATTTGGTCATGGTTTTGGATGATATTGACTGAGAAATCAGTCTTGATTTCTCATTAATATCATTCAAACATAATCCCTTGGATTATGCCCAATGCATTTGGAATGTTTTGACCACCTTATGACTCGAAAGTGTGCCTATATAAGGTGGTTGAATTCACCATTCATCCACACCCTCATCCATCTTTTTCTTCTTTTCTAGAGAGCATTCAACATATTCTTAAGGTGTTGACTGCAGCAACTCTTTGAGTACTTTGAGAAATCTTGTAACTTTGCTTACAAGAAGTTAGGTTTTACCCTTGAGTCTTTTCACGGTCTAGTGAATAAGTCTTAAGGGGAGACGGCTTGTCCTCGACTCCTAGCCACCCAAGTGATCCCCCATCTTCCGTGGTTCCTTTATTCCATCTCATTGTTCATTATTTCCAACAATCTTAAGACTTATTCACTATGTCTCATTCCTTGAGAGATATGACCAACAACTTTCAAAAGTTCGATAAGTTTGAGGGGATCGATTTCCGTAGATGGCAAAAGAAGATGCACTTCATGCTCACCACTCTCAAAGTGGTGTATTTGCTCGCCCAAGACGTTCCGGCGGAGGGTGACGACGGAGCAAACAAGGCGTCGGCTCAAGATGGAGAACGACAACTACATATGTGTAGGCCATATTCTCAACGGAATGACGGATGCTCTATTCGACGTTTACCAAAACGTCGTATCCACCAAGGAGCTTTGGGAGATGCTCGAAGCAAAATACATGTCGGAAGCTTCAACAAGTAAGAACTTTCTCGGTAGCCAATTTAACAATTTTAAGATGGTTGAAGGTAGAAAAGTTCTTGACCAATTGCATGAAATTCAACATATATTAAGCAATTTTGTTCAACATAAGATCCACATAGATGAAGCCTATACTGTATCTTCGATAATTGGCAAGCTCCCCCCTTCATGGAAAGAAACTAAGAGAACCTTAATGCATTCTAAAGAATTCATATCACTTGAGGGTTTGGCTAATCATCTCCGTATTGAGGAGGAATTGAGAATGCAGGATGTTACCAAGGAGAATCCCTCCAAGGTGCATGTGGTTCAAGAGAATACAAGAGGAACAAAGAACAAGAATAAGTTTGAGAACAAGAGCAATAAGAAACCAAAAATGGTTTGTTGGGAATGCGGCAAGCCGGGTCACCCCAAGAGGGAATGTCCGGTTTGGAGGAAAAAGCACGGGCTTTCGAACAACAACACAAAGAATCATGTTGGTAAGAAGGAATTCAATGGACCCTTCGTAGCCATGATTAAGGACCAAATTAATGTCGTTTCGAGCGACGATATTTGGTGGGTTGATTCGGGTGCGGCTCGGCACGTTTGCATTGATCGTTCTCTCTTCAAGACTATCCAACCCGCCGAAGAGGGGAGAAAGCTTTTTATGGGCAACAACTCCCCGGTTAAGGTGGAAGGAATAGGACAAGTTGAACTTGTATTTACTTCTGGAAAGACATTGCTTTTAAACGATGTGTATTTAGTTCCGGATATATGTCAGAATCTTGTTTCGGGTTTTCTCTTGCGTAAGTTTGGGTTTAACCAAGTGTATGAAGGGGACAATTATGTTTTGTCTAAGGGAGGGGTCTTTGTAGGAAAAGGCTATGCATGTGGTGATATTTTTAAACTTAACGCTACAAGTGGCAATAAGAATGATGTTTCCGTTTACTTGCTTGGTTCTTGTTTGAAATCTTCTCTTTGGCATTTGAGACTTAGACATGTAAATTACAATAAGATTAAGTACATGTCTAATCTTGACCTAATTCCAAGTTTGGATGATAAGTTTGAGAAGTGTAGAACATGCATGTTAACTAAAATCACCAAAAGTTCCTTTCCTAGTATTATGAAAAAATCTAAATTACTTGAATTGATTCATAGTGATTTAGGAGATTTCCATAGCACTCCTTCTATAGGAGGTAAGAGATACTATGTTACCTTCATTGATGATTATTCAAGATATTGCCAAGTATTTCTTTTACATTCAAAAGATGAAACTTTAGACAAGTTTAAAATTTACAAAGCTAAAAGTGAGTTACAATGTGAGGCCCAAATAAAAAGATTGAGATCCGATAGGGGTGGTGACTTTTATGATCCAATTTATTTTCAAGGTTGTGGTGTGGTGCATGAGACAACGACACCCTATACACCTCAACAAAATGGTGTGGCCGAAAGGAAAAATAGGACATTAAAAGAAATGGTTAACTCCATGCTATCTTACTCCGGTTTAAGTGAAGGATTTTGGGTGAAGCCATGTTAACGGCTTGTTATGTTTTAAATAGGGTTCCTCTAAAAGGGAACACTAAAACCCCATATGAACTTTGGAATAAAAAAAGCCAACTCTAAAACATTTTAGAGTATGGGGGTGTCGGGCCATTGTAAGGGTCCCGGAACCAAAGAAAAGGAAATTGGGTGAAAGAGGGATCGAATGCATCTTTATAGGCTATGCCTTTGAAAGCAAAGTCTATAGGTTTATGGTTATCGAACCAAATGACTACATAACGGTGAACACCGTAATAGAGTCAATTGATGCAATATTTGATGAGACTCGATTCTCTTCAATCCCTAGACCCAAGGATGTCATTCATGACATGATTCCAAAGGATGCTATTCAAGAAACTCAACAAGATGTTGAGGAAATAAGAAGGAGTAAGAGAACAAGGAAATCCAAGGACTATGGCTCGGATTTCGTTGTTTATTTAGTACAGGGAGATAGGAACTCTATTGAGTATAAGACTCCCTACATCTACGATGTAGAAGAAGATCCTAAAACTTTCAAAGAGGCTATGGAGTCACAAGATGCTTCTTTTTGGAAGGAAGCGGTACAAGATGAAATAGACTCCATTAAGCAAAAATAATGTTTGGATTTTAGTAGACCTACCACCGGGATGTAAACCTATTACATAAAAATGGATCTTTAAGCGCAAAAAGAAAGTAGATGGTACCATAGAAAGGTTTAAAGCCCGGCTAGTTGTAAGGGGCTTTACCCAAAGGTATGGTATTGATTATTTTGATACTTATGCACCCGTGGCTAGGATTGCAACTATAAGAGTACTTATAGCTTTAGCCACTATCCATAAGCTAGTAATCCATCAAATGGATGTCAAAACGACATTCCTAGATGGAGAACTAGAAGAGGAGGTGTATATGGAACAACCCGAGGGGTTCGTTGAAAAGGGTCATGAGAATAAAGTATGTAAACTCATAAAATCTTTGTATGGTCTGAAGCAAGCACCTAAGCAATGGAATCATAAATTTGATGAAGTAGTGCTTGGATTTGGTTTTAAGATCAATGAGTTAGACAAGTGTGTCTATTCTAAGTTTGAGAATGGAAAGGGGGTGATTATATGCCTATATGTTGATGACATGTTGATATTTGGTACCGACATGGAACAAGTTGAGAAAACTAAGAGTTTTCTATCCGCTAAGTTCTCTATGAAGGACTTGGGAGAAGCGGATGTGATACTTGGTATCAAGATCATTAGAATTAATGGTGAAATAAGTCTAACACAATCACATTATGTGGATAAGGTGTAAGGAAAGTTTCATAAGAGCTCCTATATGGCTATTACCCTATTTGATCCAAGCATCAAATTAAGTAAAAATGATGGTAGACCTTTTGCCCAATTGAAGTACGCTAAAGTCATAGGTAGCTTAATGTATGCTATGACTTGTACAAGGCCGGATATAGCCTTTGCGGTAGGGAAGCTTAGTAGATTTACTAGCAACCCAAGCAAAAAGCATTGGCAAGCGGTTAAGAGGGTTTTGGGATACCTAAAACTTACCCAAAACTATAGCTTGCGGTTTAAGGGAGAACCTTCAGTCTTAGAAGGATACTCTGATGCAAGTTGAATAAGTGACAAGGATGATTACACCTCAACCTCCGGTTGGGTGTTTCTACTTGGTGGGTGTGCTGTTTCTTGGGGCTCTAAGAAACAAGCATGTATTTCGGACGCCACTATGGCTTCCGAGTTCGTAGCGTTAGCCGCCGCTTGTAAAGAGGCGGAATGGCTACGAAACTTGTTGTTGGAAATTCCTTTATGAGAAAAGCCCATGCCTCCAACAACACTTTATTGTGACAACAATGCCACAATTGCAAGTATATATAATCGTGTCTACAATGGCAAGTCAAGGCACATTGGGTTACGACACGCTTATGTCCATCAACTCATTAAGGATGGAATTGTAGCGGTAAACTACATTAAGACAAGTGAGAACTTGGCCGATCCTTTCATCAAAGGATTGAATAAGGAAATGGTGAAAATTTCATCAAAGGGGATGGGAGTTAGCCCAACCGAATGATTTTCATCAACGGAGCTCCAACTCATGCTTGACACCTCTTGTCAAGCCTTGAGTTCAATGGTCGACGACGTTGAATGATAATGGGAGCATCAATTGTTCAAGTTTAAATCATCCCAAGGACAAGGTGATGCTCAAGAACCGTAATGTTCAAGAGGTTTGAGTCTATGACTCATTAACAGACTTTGAATCAATGAGATGGGGAGCTCTATTACGGGGCGTAAAAGTCTGCCTATGTGAGGACGTGAAGTGGGCCGCTTCGGATAGCCTAGGGCTGGGCTTGATTGTTCTCGCGGAGGGTATGGGACACATGGCCGGTTGTAAAATAGTGTCTATTTTTTAAGCAAGGTTTTGGGTTGTGTGTGTGATATGTATCTAATTAGTTAAATAAGGATGTTAAGTTCAAAGACCTGTCTACTTATACATTCAAACTAATTGAAATTATGTTCACTAAGTGGAAGTTCAAGTCGAAAGGCACTTTCATGACGCATAACAACTCCTCGATTTCTCGGGTGTTGAATCTTTCTTGAAGTCGCCATGTATGGCAGGGGTATTTTTACCCAAGTGAGGGATCCCGGGCTATTACAAGTGGTACTCTTGAAATGGCGAGGGATTGTTGGAGTATTTCAATAGTTAAGAGGCATAAAATACAAGTTATAAGCATAGGATCGACCAGATAGGTCGAAATCAAGCTTAACAAGAGAAATGAACCCAACATAGATCGTGCTAAGTATGACACGACCCGTGTTGGTGTCCAGAGAGTAAGAAAAACGTGCACTGGATCAACACGGGTCGTGTTGATCCAGCACGGGTCGTGTTGACTTTAACACGGACCATGTTGATGTGACACGATCCGTATTGATCACAGTCGGGATTGAATTTCAAATCCCATGATTTATGCCTCGTGTTGAAATGAATTTGGTCATGGTTTTGGATGATATTGACTGAGAAATCAGTCATGATTTCTCATTAATATCATTCAAACATAATCCCTTGGATTATGCCCAATGCATTTGGAATGATAATCCCTTATGACTCCAAAGTGTGCCTAGATAAGGTGGATGAATTCACCATTCATCCACACCCACATCCATCTTCTTCTTCTTTTCTAGAGAGCATTCAACATATTCTTAGTGTTGACTGCAGCAACTCTTTGAGTACTTTGAGAAATCTTGTAACTTTGCTTACAAGAAGTTAGGTTTTACCCTTGAGTCTTTTCACGGTCTAGTGAATAAGTCTTAAGGGGAGACGACTTGTCCTCGACTCCTAGCCACCCAAGTGATCCCCCATCTTCCGTGGTTCCTTTATTCCCTCTCATTGTTCGTTATTTCCAACACTTTCCATCGCCCTAGTCTTCTAATTCAACAAAGCAGCCCATTATAGTAGAAAATGGTGCTTGTCAATAATTGAGGTAGTTGGAAAATTAGTCTATAAATAACCACATTTGTATCAACAGAAATAAATGAAGAATGAATGAAATTTTATCAAAACACAGTGAGTGTTTGTAAGGTTGAGAAAGAGTCTCCCTTCCCTTTTCTATCAATTCCTGAGAGTTGAAGTATAGATTAGTCTATGAATTCCTCCCAGTTGAAGTATAGAGCCCTCCAATTTGAGAAATCAAATTGGAGGTTTATCGATCCTAATCCATCCCCTAACCATCTAGTGTCAAATTTGGTATCAGACCATAATGTTTGATTACCTGTTGATCTGCTGCTTGTTTGCTGCCATTAAACCATCGTCCATCATCAATTCCTCATCATCATCTTCATCTTGATTTATCATCCCCATCGTGATTCAGAGATTCCAAAAAAAAAAAAAAAAGAATTCCGACCATTTTTACCTTCTGCGCGCCATCACCATCACCATCTGAAGGTTTTTCTTCAACTCCATCGTAATTCTTCTGCACTTCCAGCTTCATCTTTACTATGCTCTGTTTTCCTTGAAGCATCTATTTTGGCTTTGCTTTTTATCTTCAAGGGTAACCTCTCCTATTTACTATCATTATTATTTATAAGTTAAAGGGGAGCAATATTATTGTCATTGAAGAAAGAAAATGTCCTCTGCCACCTTTAACGTTTGGATTTCAATTTAAGAGATTTGCTACAATGCCTACACATGTACACATGTCATACTTAGCTTATATTTGCTAGCTAAATAGAACGACATATATTTTATTAAATCTTGTCATTTATTGAGTCTTTTTTTTTTTGAAAGAAAAGAGAGGAAGCAAAAAAAAGAAAAAAAAAGGATAAAAAAGAGTATTGTGTATTATTAAAAAAAAAGAGAGAGAGTGGGTGAAAAAAAAAGAGTAGTACAAAAAAAAATATTATTTTGTATTTTCTTTTTGTTTTTAATTTTTTTCAGGTAATAAAGATGCCGCCAAGACCACGACGTGGAGGACATAATCATCGTTCAATTAACGATGCTACTATTGCCGATGTACAACAGGAGATCCAACGATTGCAAGAACGGCTTGCTCGATACGAAGGTCCAGACAATCAATCAGGAGGTGAACAAACCGAAGGAAATCATGATGAAGAAAATCCATTTCATCACTCTGATGGCTCTTCATCATCAGAATCATCCGTACCACAACGTCCAGTTCATATCCGATCTCAAGAACGAGATTTGGGCATAAAAGTAGAGATTCCCGATTTTGAAGGAGGTGTCCACCCAGATGACTTCATCGAATGGCTCCATACTGTCGAGCGTGTCTTTGATCTAAAAGACATTCCCGATGATCGCAAAGTCAAGTTGGTCGCCATTAAACTCAAAAAGCATACATCCATCTGGTTGGAAAATCTAAAGCGCTAACGAGAAAGAGAAGGTCCCCGCAAGATCCGCACGTGGGAAAAAATGAAGCGAGAACTCAAACGTAAATTTTTGCCCAGTCATTATCGGCTTGATACTTTCCTAAAGTTTCAAAGTCTCCGGCAAGGAGGAAATTATGTTGCCCAATACGCTGCAAAATTTGAAGAACTGTCTATGAAGTGTGACAACTCTGAGCCGGAAGAACAAACCATGGCTAGATTTCTAGCTGGTTTGGAACCAAAAATTCGCAACGTCGTACAACTCCAATAGTATTGGACGTTGAATGATGTGGTGAAGTTGTCCCTTAAAGTTGAAAAGCAACAGAAAAATGACAAAGAAACTTTGAAGGGAACCACAAGAGATGTGTCTAGATACGGCACAACCTCGTCAAAGCCACTTCCGAGACCTACAACGTCTCTTCCACCAAAGAAGGGCGAGACCTCAGTTGGGCCAAGCAAACCAACAAGGTCGAGAAGTAGCAATACTCGGTGCTTCAAGTGCCAAGGCTTGGGACATTATGCATCTGAATGTCCGAATGCCAAGATTATCACTTTTGTGGAGGAGGAAGCTTTTGATGAAAGCTTTCTAAATGAAGAAGAAGGCCTAGAGAATGATGACCCACAAGAGATTGTGCAGGCGGATGAAGGAGAATCACTGGTGATTCGCCGTGTATTAAATTCTTCTCTTGCAGAAGAGGACAACTGGCTTCGTAACAACATCTTCCACACCCGGTGTACTTCCCAAGGGAAGGTATGTGATGTCATCATTGACACTGGAAGTTGCGAAAATGTTGTCGCCGCAACCATGGTGGAAAAGTTGAAGTTGCCAACCCAGGATCATCCTCATCCATATAAGCTCACATGGCTGAAAAGGGGCAACGACCTCAAGGTCACTAAACGCTGCCTTGTTGACTTCTCAATTGGCAAAAAGTATCATGACAAGGTATGGTGTGATGTCATCCCCATGAATTCCTGTCACATTCTCCTTGGTCGACCCTGGCAATATGATCGACATGCCATACATGATGGGTGCAAGAACACGTACTCGTTTGAAAAAGATGGAACAAGGATCGTGTTGGCACCGTTCAAAGGTCCAGCTCAGAGTCAGGACCACATTGTGCCGAAATCCATGTTCAATCAGGCACTGCAAGAATCTGAGATTGCTTGTGCCTTGGTGCTGCTAGAAGAGACTAAAGTGAGCGAAGTGGTCCCATACCTGGTCAAACCACTCTTACAAGAATTCAAGGAAGTAATACCAGATGAAATTCCTGCTGGATTACTCCTTTGCGAGACATACAATATGGCATTGATCTTGTCCCTGGAGAAGTTAAGACTCGAGGACGAGTCTTCTCCAACAAGGGGAGTTTGACAACGGTGAACAAATCCACCTACCTTTTGCCCAAAATTTCAACACCATCTGGCAGAAGAAGAAAATTGCAACCCATGCACCTACCCCTTGCCTATCCTTTCCACCGCCCTAGTCTTCTAATTCAACAAAGCAGCCCATTATAGTAGAAAATGGTGCTTGTCAATAATTGAGGTAGTTGGGAAATTAGTCTATAAATAGCAACATTTGTATCAGCAGAAATAAATGAAGCAATGAATGAAATTTTATCAAAACACAGTGAGTGTTTGTAAGGTTGAGAAAGAGTCTCCTTTCCCTTTTCTATCAATTCCTGAGAGTTGAAGTATGGATTAGTCTATCAATTCCTCCTAGTTGAACTATAGAGCCCTCCAATTTGAGAAATCAAATCGGAGTTTTATCGATCTTAATCCATCCCTACCCATCCGGTGTCAATAGGTCTCGGGTTCGATTCGGTTTCGGGTCGGATCATTCAGATGTTCCGTTCATAATCGGTTCATCTCACTTCAGATGTCAGTTCAAGTATATATGGCCCGGGTCATTTGGTTCGGATATTGAGTTTCAGATCAGCTTTGACAAGTCTAGAGGTCGGGTTTGAAGACAATCAACCAAAACCCACACCAGGATCGAGTCCCGGGTGAGATTTGAGAGTCCCCGAGCAAAAGACGAGGAGGGAATCAAGCTCAAGGTCAAGAAAAACCTCAGAAGAGGTTTTATCATCAGGGACATCGCGACCGTGACAACACTGTCATGCCCGTGACTCCCTCACCTCTTTCATGGCCAAAGTGACTGAGGGATGTCACGCTCGTGACTTGTGTGCCATGATCGTGACATCCGTGGAGACATTTTCCTCAGCAGAGATGTCGCGGTCGTGACATCACTGTCACGCTCGTGGCTCCCTCAACATCTCCCAGGGCCAGATTGACCGAGA
Source organism: Portulaca oleracea (assembly GCA_029582165.1). Classification (NCBI taxonomy): domain Eukaryota; kingdom Viridiplantae; phylum Streptophyta; class Magnoliopsida; order Caryophyllales; family Portulacaceae; genus Portulaca; species Portulaca oleracea. Next base: position 24,257,201 of record CM055885.1, read on the forward strand.
GCTGTCAAGTTTGTGACCTATGAGTCACAACTGTGGCGCCCAAGAAGCCCCTTTCCCTCAGTCGCAACGTCGCAGCCGTGACAGGGAGTGTCACGGTCGTGACACCCCGAGAAGAAGATTTTGGATTTGGATGTGTCACGGTCGTGACACATCCAGTTGCGACCGTGACTACTGAAAGGATGAGATGTCACGATCGTAACCCCAAGCGTCAGAACTGTGACACAATTTTCCGAAATAAATTAAAGATCGCCCAGAAGAAGACGTCACGACTGTGACACATTGTGTTGCACCCGCGACACCCTTGCTGCGATGTAATTATCAGGCTAAAACAGTTGTGTTAAGTTTAATGAAACCCTATGTATAAATACTCTTTTGCTGTATTTTAGAGAGGATCTTTGAATTTATTTTGACATCTTAGAGAATACATTGGCTTAGTTTTTTCTTCTCCTCATTAGCACTCTTTTCTAGGTTGATTATTTTTCTTTCCCAATACCTTTGTGCTCTATTGAAGCTCAATACTAGTTCAACTGAAGTTATTGTTTTCTCCCATTGATTCCACTCATATTTTCGTAACTTTTACTTGGGTAATGCTCTCTCTCTCTCTCTCTCTCTCTCTCTCTCTCTCTCTCTCTCTCTCTCTCTCTCTCTCTCTCTCTCTCTCTCTCTCTTATTTGATAGTATCGATTTGATTAATGTATGCTTAATGATTGTTTAGGCTTGGTAATTATATAATTGCTTTGGTTTGCTTTCCTTGTGTTAGAATATATCATGTTTAGTTTTGATTTGATGATTGTGATTAATATTATAATGAATATGTGTAGCTAGTTTCCCTTAGGGTTAGGGGGTACTTAGGTCTTTAATGGGGAATTAAGCTCAAATTAGTGGGATTAGGGTGATTAATTGGGTGATTAAGTGTCTTCTCCCTCTATTTCCACTCAATGTGGAGGATTTTGGTACCAAGAGGTTATGAATCCTCCTCCAAACATTGAGTTGGAGATTTTGGTCGGAGTAATATTTAGTTCATAATTCGCACTAGCGTGGGATTTTGGAACCGATTAGATTGGATTGTGTTCGAATATTATCAAGGTCCATCATATGCAAGCTAAGAGTAATGACGGACTTTGGGGTGTAAGCTTTAACTTACCACTCGAGAGAGAGAGAAGTTAACGATATTCTATCATTACAATCCTCACACTTAATGATTAAATACAAATCATTTATAAAACCACGAAATCTATACTTAGTCCTTCACTAGGTCGGCCCGGTAACAACCCCGACCCTTGTTTTACCATCTACTAACTCTAATCGTTTCCGTGTTTTCCATAGTGTAGTTCGAAATACCTTCCTACCTTGTGTTACCCCGAGTCATAAACGATCGTTTTCTTAGTACGCTGGGAAATAGATAAACAAATATATATATATATATATACACTACCTGAAATTTACGATTGTCCTTTAATGCCTTTTGAGATCTTATTTGTATATCATATCATTCTACATTCCTTAAGCTATTTTATTCCTAATCTCAGTGTATTTAAGCTCACTAAGATCCTTTTATAATCTCGTTCAATCACAATGAATTAACTTTCACTGCAATGCAAATTAGATCCTCCAGATACATATCTGATCCTAAAAAATTAAATAATTTTTTTAATAAATTATACATAATACCAGACAAACTTAAACCTCATATCAAAAATTGATATGCACCACATTCAATTGACATAAAAACCAATGGCCAGTATTTTTCCTTTTATTATTTTTGTAGGGGTGGTAGAAAAAAAAATAAATAAGGGTCATAAAGCATTACCACCCACCCCATTTGGCCTATTAAATACTACCTCATATAGAATAAGTGAGGGGTGAAAGTCAAATTATTGCAAGATTCATTTCGAGAGAGATATCATACATACTGCATGAATCATACGAAGTATTAAACTAATGTTTCGATTCATAATTATGCCAATTTTTTAATCCATACTTTTTATCTTTATAATATTTATATCTCATTCCGATTTGCAAGTGGTACTACATTTCAAGCTGGGCAATGTCATGATATATTACTTGTGCATTTATCATTTCCCATTCTCTATTGTCTATCATCTACGCTAGTGGTTGGAGATTAGATCTTAATTTGTTGCAGATTTTGGAATAGGGCATTGCATTGTATTGTACAAATATATAATTCTCATACAGTACTTTAGCTCGCTATAGCTGGAGAAACATTATTGTACAGTACTTAAGTGTCTACATACAAAAACTTTGGGTCATACGCGTAGCCATTACATGTGCATTTACTCAAAACATAGATGGTCTGTCCTCTTACTTAAAATGCCTTCTAATAAAGATATGTTGTATAAGCTTGACTAATTTATACTGCTACTGCAGAATCTTTGAACATGATGGTTTTGTAATAGGCTAATAGGCTAATAACATGAACTTAAGATGATTCATAATCATTTTGTATTTTACCTAAATTACTCATAAAATTAAGCATAATTAGTATATTTAAATAATTATAAAGGTATGTCTCATCACTTTAAGGGCTATTACAATTTTATAACAATACTATAAAAATAATTATCTATTTATATTTTTTTATAAGTATAAAACTATGCAAAAAATATATATTTTCCACTATGATTGATAAAATTAGGTTGTTATTTATAGTTTTTGACCTAGCTAATAAGTATTATACCCTTATAATTGGTAAATATGTATAATTATTAGAGAAAATATTATTAAAAATTACGAAAATGTGAAATATTGACAATTCAAGATGGTTATTAACCTTCTTAAGTCAAGATTGTTGGGATTCACCCATGAGCAAAATGTCCTACGTCGGAAAAATAAGGAGAAAGGACATGGTATATAAGTTAAGTGAACTACTCTTCTAATTAATATCAATTGGTTTTATGATGGAACCTCACTTAACTTGTATACCATGGGCCTTGGTTGAAGTGGGCTCTCGCCTTGTATCTAAACAATAAGTGGTACCCCAATATTTGGAGAAACTATTTTTCGATACCCCAACTTTCGAAAACTAATTTTGAGGTACCTTTACTTTTTGGGTTAGTAATTATTTGGTGCTTTTCCGGCCAATAATTTTATTAAGTGACCGAAATACCCTCATTCTTCTTCTTCAATTAGAGAAGAACAAGGACATTTTGGTCACTTAATAAAATTAATTGTCGAAAAAGCACCAAATAATTACTAACCCAAAAAGTAAGGCTATCTCAAAGTAAGGCTATCTCAAAATTAGTTTTGAAAAGTTGAGGTACCAGAAAAACATTTCACCAAAAGTTAGGGTACCTCAGAGTAATTTTTTGAATTTTAAGTGTTCGGTAAATTAACATTTAAAATTAGCGGATAGAGTTTTAACTAGCTTTTTGCAAAAAAAGTTGAGACGTTAAGTACACTAACGTTTGAGGAAATCAATTAACGTTTAACATATACAATTGCACGATTACCCTCCAATTCCATCTTACTATTCTTGCTACTGACAAGAAAAGTGCTTCCAATCTCTATATGTATTTTTGAGTTGGACAAGAAAAAAGTATCCCAAATTCTTAGCTTTTGATGAAGTTTGAACATTGAGTATTGTAGTAATATGTATTCTCTTTTTTAAAATTATATTAGTTTTGTTGGTTTAAATTTTTAATTTGAAGGTTTTTTTATGAAATTTATTGGAGAATTATTATGTTTAATTTGGGGTAATAATAATAATAATAATAGTCGCGTCCGTTTTGGTCATTTATATTCGTCAGCTAACTCGAACGCCAGTTTTACCGAACATGTTATCTACAAATAGATACGTAAACAACTATTAGTTATCCGCTAGAATTTAACCGTTATCCGTTATCTAAACCATTATCCGCTACCCCAACCGTTATCCGCTGTTGAATACATTACTTTTGCCGAACTTGACCTAAATCTTGACCGTTAATTATTCATAAATTACAATGAGTTATAATATAAAATTATTTTTATTATAAATTTTAATAAAATATTTTTTAATAATAATAATAATTTCATACGGTAAATTATACTAATGTCAAAGTGTTGGGACCGACCGAGTAAGTGCCAAAGTTCTGAACCGATGGAATAGAAGTTGCGTTTATCTTCCCAATAAACAAAGCTGTGTATGTGTGTTGTCAACAGTGGGGAAATGTAAGTGGCATTAATTTTGGATTGAATACCAGACAGAGGCCAGAACCATTTTCTGTCTATAGTAAATGAATCCGACAGTTCGCAGCTATTGGTTTAGATTTCAGTTGCGGATTCATAAGGTTTCTCAATTGGTCAATATTTATCATTTCTACCAATACTCCATCGCTTTCTATTTATTTATACACTAACACTATCTTTTGTCCTTAATATTTACTATATTATTTTACATTTTCAATTTTATTTTTGCAGAAAAATAATTAGAAGAAAGAGATATTGAAGAAGATAAATTACTCTCTGATTTTTTTGTCATTGAAAAGATATAAAAGAAATCTTATTTATACATTGGCGGTAAGCGAGGAAGACTCTTAGTAAAACATACTCATGTAGTTAGATTCCTATTACTATTAGAAAATGACTCGTAGCGTAAATACAAAAGGATTCTAATATGCTAAAAGGAAGACTAGCTCCTAGTAAAACACATTCGAGGATTTAGATTCCCATTACAATTAGAAAGGGACTTCTAGCGTAAACACAAAAGGACTCTAATACTGAAACTAGTCTCTGTCAAGAGCTTTCGTGAAAATGTTTGCAGGTCGCTGGTTAGTGTTTATCTTGAATAGAAAAAGTTGTCCGTCTTCAACTTTCTCCCGTACAAAATGACAATCAATCTCTATATGTTTAATTCGCTCATGATAAATTAGATTAGTAGCATTGTAGCAATATGGAGGGCTGCTTGGTTGTCACAAAATAATTTCATGGGTTGTGTGGGCGAAAAACCTAAGTTAGCCAATAAAGATTTTAGCCAAATAATTAAGCTCATAAGTAGCAACTGCCATTGACCTATATACCGCTTCCACGGACAACCGAGATACAGTAGTTTGCTTTTTGGTCTTCCACGAGGACCACGACAAATGGACTCCTAATGTAATGAAGTACCCTGTGAGAGATCCTTTTGTAGTTGGGCATGCTCCCCAATCTAAGTCACAATACGACTAGCTGCATGTTTGATTCCTTTGGTAAAAGTATTCCTTGTCTAGGTGAACCTTTAATGTAGCGAACCACTCTCTTTGCTGCTTCCATATGTTCTTCCTTTGGATTCTGCATGAACTGAGAAAGGATATGAACTGAATATGTGAGGCCCGACCTGGTTATAGTCAAATAGATCAATCTTCCTATAAGTCTTCTATATGAGGTTGAATCTTGTAGAGTCTTTCCTTGAGCAAAGACAAGCTTATGATTCTGCTCCATAGGAAAGGTCGCAAGTATGGCTCTATAGGAAAAGTGCCATAAAAACTTCTTCTTTTTGATACGTGAATAAGGAATATTCGGCAAAGGATTTCACAAATCCGTTCTTACAAAGCTTAGAGGACATCTTCGCAAACCATTGTCTACGCACTTGCTTTAATCCATAAAGTGACTTCTTAGTATGCAAACTTTATTTTGTTTAGAGGCTTTATAACCTGGCGGCAACTTCATGTACACCTTTTCATCAAGATCACCATATAAAAAGGCGTTGTTTACATCTAACTGGTGTAGATCCCAGCCTTTTGCGATAACAACAAAAGAAAACACCGAACATTTGTCATCTTAGCAGTTGCTGCAAAAGTTTCATTGAAATCAATACCTTCTTTCCGATGATCTCCGTGAATGACCAGTCTAGCCTTATATCTTTGAATGGATCCATCTGTATAAGTATTTGACTCGATAGACACATTTACATCCAATCGATTTTTTCAGCAGAATGATCAACCATATCCCAAGTACCAATTTTGTGTAAAGCTTGCACTTCTTCGGTCATAGCATCTCGCCACCTACTATATTTAACGGTTTCATGGAAAATCTAGGCTCATCGACCTTCAAAATTCTTGTCAAATAATTTTTATGTGAACAAGAAAAATTGATAAACCTTACATAATGATGTAAAGGATAGGGCGTATCTGGGGATACCTTTTAGTGAGGCGAAGCAGCCAAGACGGGGTCCATAATACTGACGTTCTAGCAAATGTAATTATTCAGCTTGGTTGTTGGACGTCTGATCTGTTCAGATCGCCTAGTATCGGGGGAATTGAGCTGATGTTGTTGAGTTTAGTTAATATTATTTTCTACTAATCCCAATTGATGTTGTGAGAAAGAGGATTGCATGTTGTCAACAACCTGGTCTACTCCTTGATTTTCTTCTTACCTAGGCCTAGATTCGAGTACAGGACCATATCTATCAAGTTGTTCATAACTTTCTAAAATTCCTGGTGTAAGCCTGTGTGGTACGTCTCCCCCTAAGTCCAACACTGAATCAACAACAATTTTTGCATCCTAATTCATTTTGTTGATTGGATTTTCTGATTGGGCCAAGTCATTTTTGCCTACATCTTCTTCAAAAAATTTGTTTTCACTCCAAATACTCACCCTTGGATTTTTGTCTTTGTCATGAGTGAGTTTCCCATTAAATGGAAAACTCTCTTCAAAGAATTTCACATCCCTACTTGTAAAGAATTCATGATTCTCAAGATCATATAGAGTCCAACATTTCTTTCAAGAGGGCATCCAACAAAAATACACTTGCGGATACGAGGGACAAATTTTTCGATTGTTCTAATTTGAGCATAACACACGCATCCAAACACCTTAATGTGATCATAGTTGGGTTATGGCCAAATATCAACTCATACAGGGATTTCCCTTTCAACAATTTGCTTGGTGTTCTATTTATTAAGTAGGTTATTGTTTTAAAACATTTACTCCAAAAATTTATTGGTAGGTTGGCTTGAAAACATAGGGCTCGAGCAATATTTAAGATATGTCTATGTTTTCTCTCAACTCCACCATTTTGTTGAGTTGTCTCTAGACAACTAGTTTGGTGCAAAATCCCCCTTTTTGGCATAAATTCTTTCATGGTTATTGACTTAAACTCTAAACCATTGTCACTTCTTATTACCTTAATGCTTCTCATGAATTGATTTTGCACCATTACTATTAACTTTTTCAAGTAATTTGCAGTTTCACTCTTTCTTGTCATCAAACATACTCAAACACCTCTACTAAATCATCTACAATAATGAGAAAATAATATGCACCACACGAGGCAGAAACTCCATATGGACCCCATATGTCAATGTGAATGATATCTAACAAGCCTTTAGCTTTACTTTCACTAGCAACAAACATATTCCTAATTTGTTTTTCCTTGAAACAAATTTCACAAGCATCATCACTATCCATAGCTAAACTGGTACCTTGTAAGGATTTATCAAGAAGATGCAATATTTCCTTTGAGGGATGCACCAATCTTTGATGCCATAGTCTGACAATACGCCTAACATTAGCTTTGGTACCTTCCTAATGGTCCTTGTAGAAGTACACCATGTCACATTGTTTGCATGTACCAATTAGAATCCCCAAGGTGCGATCCTGCAAGATACAATAATTTTCATCTAATGTGACTACGCAATTTAAATCCTCACATAAACGATAATGAAGAACCCCTGTTAGAACAGAACAAAGGACATTCACTCAATGCACATTAAGGACATCTATGTCAAACGACCTGAAGGACATTGGTACTGCTCAAAGGGTTTTGAAGTGAAAGACAAATGACGACACTTGCTCAGGGAAGTTCTCCATTTAGGCAAGAATCTTTCCTTCTCCTTTTACTGTGTGAATCAGACTAATTTCATTAGCTACTGTGCAGACAAAATTGAAGATAAAACTTGGAAGGAATTCCCAGAAGATCTCGCCGAAAAGGAAAGAATATCTCGACATCGCAGTGAAGAGAAATTGGAGCAGAAACAGAATCCCCTCTAACGGATACAAAGCGTAGCATAATCGGTTTAAATAGAAGCATTCAAGACAAAGAAAAGCAACGATTCCACGGAAGAAATCGGGTGATACAAATCAGAAGAGATCTTCTGTTTTGAAATCCTTCTTTGTGAGGAAGGTCGAATTCTGTGAGAGAATTCGTTCGAGTGAAATCAAATTCCTTAACGGATTTAGGAATTGGTTTGTGTTGTTTCAATCGACTCCTAGACGGACTTAGGATCGATTAGTGTTTGCACCAAATCTGTGTGTGGTGTGTGAGTTTACCCAGAAACCTTGTTCGCAGTTTTAGGTTCGATCAAAACCCTAAGGACATTGACCTTGGGCATTTCGACCGTCCGCTATTCACTGCAAAGGCCATTCACTGTAAGCAGCTGAGAAGCTTCATTGCAAAGGCCCTTTACTGTAGACAATAAGAAGCGTCCATTGTAAGGCGCTTGGTTCTTTGTAATATCTCAGGTCCCTTACCTTAGGTTATCTTTCTGATCAGTGCAATAAAGGAGGTTATTCAGTTTATATATCTCGCCCTTTATTCATTCTATCTCTATTCTGTGTGAAGGAAGTTCTCAGTCTGTTTAGACCGAGAACCTAACGTCCTTGTCAAGTTGTGATTTGTGCAGAAAAGTTCGAACCTATTCACCCCTCTAGGGTTCTTTCAATTGGTATCGTGAGCACAGTCCATCAAAAGTCAGAGACTAACCGCTCTGTGGCAAAGATCATGGGAGATCACAACATGGGTGACTTAAGCCAAGGACGTTCATGGAACAGATCACCTTTGTTGACAGGTGATAACTATCGAGTGTGGAAGCGCCAAATGGAAATCTTCTTGAGAAATCAAGATGATGACATTTGGGACATAGTCAAGGAAGGAAATTATCCTACACCTCAAAAGACTGCTGAGGATGGAACACAAAGTGACAAGCCAAGATCTGAGTATACTCCTGAAGAAAAAGAGCAAGCAAAAAAGAATACTCATGCACACTATCTTTTAATTTGTAGTCTTAATTCTAACGAGTTTGAAAGAGTGTCAAATTTTGATACAGCTAAACAGATATGGGACTACTTGGTCACCACCTACGAAGGAACAAATCAAGTGAAAAAGACCAAGATCAACTTGCTTGTTCAAAAGTATGAAGGCTTCAAGATGGAAGAAAATGAATCCATTGAATCTATGTTCAAGAGATTCAGTGCTATAACCAATCATCTCAAATCCCTCGGAAAAACATATACATGAAGAGCAAATGAACAAGATCCTTCAATGTTTGCTCGAGCACAAATGGGGTTCAAAGGTGATCGCCATTGAAGAAGCCCAAAACCTAGAAACCTTGAAGCTTGAAGAGTTGATAGGAAAGCTCCTTGCCTATGAGATACGACTGCCTGAAAGAAATCAGATCAAGGACATTGCTCTCAAAAGTACCAAGGAACCAGAAGAAGAATAAGAGGATGAGGATGAAGAAACCATGGCCATGCTGGCCAAAGGATTCAGGCGACTATACAGAAGGAATCCCAGATTCCGTGGTTACCTAAGAGAGTCATCCTCCAAACGACCTTCACCCAAAGGTAAAACACTAACCAAGGATGATAATGAATACAAATGATTTGCTTGTGGTGCAACAGATCACTTGGTCAGAGAATGTCCTCATGTAAAGAAAGTCAAGGAACAAAGCGACCTCAGAGGAAAAAGGTCAAGCAGCAAAGCTATGGTCGCCACATGGAGTGAAAGAGAAGGCAGTGAAAGTGAATCTGAGGAAATTGCAAACCTTTGTCTCATGGCAAAGGACCTTACAGAAACACAAGCAGATGAAACAGAAATAAATGACAATGATGATGTATTTACAGATCTCTTTCTAAAATGTCCTTCACACAATTTGAAACCAAGATTGCTAAATCTGCTTGACTACATTGCAACCCTCACTGACAAAGTACAATATCTCACTAGAATTGCTGAAACAAACTCCAAAACCATAGAAACCCAATTGGAGATAATCAAAAATCTTACCTCTGATAATGTCAGCATGAGAAATGAAATGATACAGAACCGAAAAGAGCTGAATTCCATTTTGAATCAAGAAATAGACCAAGTTCATTTGACCATAAATCCTGAGAAGAAAACCTCTACAGATAAACCTGGTTCACCCAGAACTAATCCAGAAATCTTACCCACTCATAAACCCACACCTATACCAAAACCAAAAACCAAAGCAAAGTGGGTTCCAAAGAAGCCAAACAATAGACCAGTTCCCCCAAACAAAGAAACCCTTCATAAACCTCTTGGTCCAAAGAAAGGTATAATGTCCTTCAGTGCAGGTATGTCTCAGGGCTCACAACGACCTCTGGTATTTGGACAGCGGATGCTCAAGACACATGACTAGAGATCCAACCAAATTCGGAGAACTCAAAGACATCAGAAGTGGGAAGGTAACATTTGGAGACAAAAGCCAAGGGAAGATCCTTGGAGTCGGCAAGGTCGGTAAGGATTCAGTCAACTGTATAAATGATGTATATTATGTAGAAGGTTTGGAATATAATCTTTTAAGTATTTCTCAGTTTTGTGATAGAGGTTATAAAGTTTGGTTCAATAAGAACTCATGTGTCGTAGAAAAGGAATCTCATGAAATAGTCCTTAAAGGTCATCGGATGAACAATGTGTATGTTATTGACCTTAGTGATCATATGACCAAGGACCTTATCTGTCTTAGAGTTGCATCAGATGAAACCTGGTTATGGCATCGTAGATTAGGACATATGAACATGAAAACACTTCAAAAGCTAAAACGCCTAGGCCTAGTTAGAGGACTACCATCTCAAAATTTCATTCGTGACAAGGTATGTGATGCATGCACTAGAGGAAAATGCACTGTAACATCCTTCAAGCTCAGATCTCAAGTAACCACCTCTAGATGTTTAGAACTGTTGCATATGGACCTCTGTGGACCAATTCCATACAAAAGTCTAGGAGGACGTTCATACATACTAGTCATTGTTGATGATTATTCTAGATTTACCTGGGTTTTATTTTTGAAAGATAAGACAGAGGCCTACCTGCACTGAGAAATTGTACAGTAACTCAAGGTCCTTACAGACTCAACTGTGTCTATAAGAATGATCATGGAAGAGAGTTTGATAATCGAGATCAATTTGGAAAATTCTGTGATCAAGAAGGGTTACACATAATTTCTCTGCCCAAGGACACCACACAGAATGATGTGGTTGAACTAAGAACCGCATTTGGAAAACATGGCCAGAACAATCATTTGTGAGAACAATCTACCCCTTTTTCTTTGGGCTGAAATTATAAATGCTTCAAATTATATTCTCAACAGATGTACCATAAGGTCCTTCATGAAGAAAACACCCTATGAGTTGTTCAAAGGTAAAACACCAAATGTGGCTCATCTCAAGGCCATTGGATGCAAATGCTTCGTTCACTACAACGGCAAGAAGGCCTTAAGCAAATTTGAGCCAAGAAGTGAAGAAGGTATCTTGGTTGGTTATTCATTAACCAGCAAAGCCTATAGAATCTACATTAAAGCATCCAGAAAGGTTGAAGAATCAATCCATGTTATCTTCGATGAAACTTCCACCACTCCATCAGAAAGATCCTCCATCAAATTCCAGATTCATCAAGATGATGATGACGAAGACTCTCCTCGTGAATTTCAGCAAGGTCCTCACCAACAAAATGAAGAACCTCATCCAGGTGACACCTTACAATCAACTTCAGAAGATGAGGAAATTGAGACTCAAGGACCTTCGCATGATGTAGAACAAGGTCCCTCCTCAAGTACTGAACAAGAACCTTCCTCCAATGAAGGACAAGGACCTTCACTGACAGAAACTCCTCAAATGATTGATAACGCACAACAAAACATCGAGGAGTCAACAAGGACCTTCAGATTCAAACCTGCTCATCCAGCCGACAACCTTCTTTCTGGTCTGGAGATAGGTATTAGAACTCGATCCTCTCTTAGAAACTTTTGTGCCTTTCACGCGTTTGTGTCTCAGATTGAACCTAAAGGACCTGAAGAAGCCCTAAAGGATAGCAACTGGATCCTAGCTATGCAAGAAGAACTGAATCAATTCGAGCACAACAAAGTATGAAAACTTGTTCTAAGACCCATGCATCATCCAGTCATTGGTGTAAAGTGGGTCTACCGCAACAAGTTAGATGAACATGGCACAGTCACAAGAAACAAGGCAAGACTAGTTGCCAAAGGGTACAACCAAGAAGAAGGCATTGACTATGAAGAAACCTTTGCACCTGTTGCAAGACTTGAGGCCATTCGAATACTCCTTGCCTATGCCGCATCAAGTCACATGAGGCTATATCAGATGGATGTCAAAAGTGCCTTCCTAAATGGTTACCTAAAAGAAGAAGTCTATGTGGAACAACCTCCTGGATTCGAACAGAATTCAGACACTCACGTTTACAGACTTCAGAAGGCCCTTTATGGCTTGAAACAAGCTCCCAGAGCTTGGTATGAGAGACTAAGTTCGTTTCTTCTCAGAAATGGATTCACAAGAGGTCTCATAGACTAGACTCTCTTCTTCAAAACCTCAGGTCAGGACTCTACTATAATTCAAATTTATGTAGATGACATTATATTTGGTGCTACTAATGAATATCTAGTGAAGGAATTCTCTGACCTAATGAGCAAAGAGTTTGAAATGAGTCTCGTGGGAGAACTAAGTTTCTTCCTTGGATTACAAATCAAACAAAACAATGATGGCATCTTTCTCAACCAAAGTAAGTATGTCAAGGAGCTTCTAAAGAAATATGGATTAGAGAATGCTAAACACTACAGCACCCCAATGTCCTCCACATTAAAACTTGATCAGGATCTACAAGGTAAGGACGTTCCTGATAAGCAATATAGAGGTATGATAGGATCTCTACTTTACTTAACTGCAAGTCGTCCAGACATTATGTTTAGTGTTTGCTTATGTGCACGTTTTCAAAGTGCCCCCAAACAATCTCACTTGATCGCAGTCAAAAGGATTTTAAGGTATCTTGCAGGCACCAAGGACCTTGGTCTATGGTATCCCAGAAACAATACGCTAAACCTCATTGGATACACAGATGCTGACTTTGCTGGCTCAAGGACTGATAGGAAGAGCACCTCTGGAGGATGCCAAATGCTTGGGTTCTCCTTAATCTCCTGGCAGTCCAAGAAACAAAATGTCGTTGCCCTTTCTACTGCCGAAGCAGAATACATAGCAGTCGGGGCATGCTGTGCTCAAATTTTATGGATCAAACAGCACATAAAGGACCTCGGGATCACCCTCTCAAAAATTCCCATCAAGTGTGATAATAAGAGTGCCATTCAAATCACCAAAAATCCAGTTCAGCACTCCCGTACCAAACACATTGAAGTACGACATCACTTCATCAGAGATCACGTTGACAAAGGCCATATTACACTGGACTTTGTCCCCACTCATCAACAACTGGCAGATATCTTCACCAAGGCCCTTCCCACTGAGCAATTCATCATCAATCGAAGGGAACTTGGCATACTGCAACTCGATGACCAGTTGAGGGGGAGCTAGTGTCCCTCCATTCAGGGGGAGCCAAGGCCCTCTACCCCCAGGTATGTTTTCATCTCTGCAGACTCATCAAGGTCCTTGACATTCTTGTCACAAGACCCCTTGAGTCTCACCTTTATCACATAAATAAACCTGGCAAATGACGTTAGGCAGACAGTTCCTCTATAACTGCCTTGCTTAACTCAAACTTATTTTTTTCAAAATTCAAAATCCTCTCTCCTTCTCTCGTCTATTTCCGAAATTAAATCACACGGTTTCTCACACATTTCAAATACAATAAATCTTCAAAAAATCTCATCAAATCAATTTCACTTTCCCACTTTCCAAAACACATCAAATCATCATAACTCCCCTTTTCCAACCGTCACTTTCACCTCCCCCAGTTATCCCTCCAACTTTTATCTCCTTCCCCATTTACTGCCCTTCCTTCCATATCCAAAAACCTCAACCGCCCTCCGGTTTCTATTTAACCCTCATCTTTTTTACTCTTCCCTCCTGTCTCCATCCTTCTAATCCTCTACCCCACCATCTCTCTTCTCTCACTACCTTTCCAACCATGAAAAAACGCCCCGCTCTTAAAAACACAGCCCCATCTCCCCCTGCAGGGGTTGCCAAACGACTTCGCTCTCGCAAGTCGTCCCCTAATCCTCCCGAATCCACTCAATCTCGCTCATCCTCATCCACTGCTCTTGCCCTTCAATCTCAACCACAACCTCTCAATGCAACCACCCACGAGCAACGTGTTCAAACCATCGCTAACCGGCAAATATTATGCTGTGAGAATGTCGACGCCGATTCCCTTCTCACCATCTTTCCATCATTTTCCACCCTGAAGGATCTTGGCTGCTACACCTTCTTCGACTGTGAACCGGTAATTTATCCATCCCTCATTGTTGAGTTCTTTGCCAACCTTATCCCAGACACCAAACGTCTTTCTGTGAAATCCCTTGTTTCTGGCATTGAAATTCTGCTGACCCCCACCCTAGTTGAGCGTATCCTTCATATTCAACCCAGTCCAACCAAACCACCTTTACCCATCCCTTCCGACCCCAAACAAGAACTCCGCCGGCAATTTTGTAACGCCCCAACCTTAATCACAAGATCAAGACTATACTTTAGGAACCTAAACTCATGATTAGCGCAGCGGAACACCTTAGGTCGAGGCATTACCGCCGTCCCTACTCGGGACAAGGCAAAACACAAAACCACAATATAACAATACACCATAAAACTGTACTAAACTCCATACAATCCAACTGCTAAACTTAAAGTACACACACATTGTACAACCTGTTATCATACATATCATAGGTTTCCACAACCAAGTGGCCTTTAACGCCCTTGAGCAACCTTGAACACCGATCTTCGATCGCTTTTAGAGAACTATTCTGTACAGACGACTTACTCGTGCTTAACCTCGCCTTTATCCTGGGAGCTCGGACCGCCTAAAACAAAACATTAAAAACATTCGCAAAGTGAGTGGGGAAACACTCAGTACGTAAACCTCCAACACGTCAAACCGTTCGAAAACGGTCTTTAGTGCCGGCATTTAAATTCATTTTGGAAACGGGAAGGGGAACATAAAACATGCTAAACCATTGAATACTTTAGCTAAAAACGTTCTATGCATATGCTATGTTTAACAATAAAATGATTTCATAAAGTAAAACTGTGGTGTCCCTTTTGAGATCGATGCCGAAGCATCTCGCGCACGTACGCCCAAACCGACCTCGAGTTTGGATGGGTGCTAGGCGATGACGCTGGCCAGGTCGAGATTACTCCGATAGGAGCCTGTAAAAGGCTAGGCTTCGCTCTAGCTACTGTAGAATAGGTATCGGGACCACTTATAAAACACTAAAATCGTTAGAATATAACTTATGCAATAAAACTGTACTGTAAATTAAGTAAGAGTATTTGTTGGACAATTTGCGTACCTGAAGCGAGTGAGCCGTCCGGTCGCGATCTCGGTTGGGGAATGGCTTGGGTCGAAGCAGGACTTTGAGCTATAATAATAGAGTTCGGTATTAAAATAGGAGCTATGAAAAGGTGAGGGCGTTGAACCTCGCAATAAAGTTTCGGCAATAAACCGTATAGGAATTTCAGGTTTTAAAGACAATGATATTTTGATCGTAACTCGGGCTATAGAACTCGGATTTCGCTATGCGAGTACTTTTCGGAAAGGGAAAAATATGCTCTACAAGTTTGATGGCCGGGCCAGAGGCTAAAAAGAATGAGAAAGGCTCGAAAAGAGCCCCGGACAGTAGCAGTAAATTACCGACAATAATAATAACGGGGTTTTTCGGATGTTTGAGATAAAATCAAGAGGCTTGGATAAATGCTTTAAACTTATAAGAGCTTTATGAACCAAGGAACACTTGTACAATATAAACTCTCAATTTACTAAAAAGACTTTAAAAACTTCAAAGTACGATAAAAACTTCCCAATAAATTTAGGAAGTTTCGGTAAATTAAAATGGTAAAACGGTAAAATAGTTTCAAGGTCTCGGGGTCCTTCAACATCGAGCTCTAAGGTTCTCACTTAACAAGTATATCACAAATACTATAGTCCTTAGATTAGCCACTCTTAAACCCACTTATAAGACCTTTATAACCACATTTAACCCCTTAATGTACTTATGCAATTACCCAGAATTTCCAGTTTTTCAGCTCTGTTTCCGGGTCCTATAACTTACTCTCCCGACATCGGTTTAAGACATAGCATACGTTTTCGGAAAGCTCGTCAAGTCCTCTAAAACTCTTATGTTGAACACTCTTCCAGAATCAAACTCCATTTGGTCGAAAAATGCCCAATAATACACTGACTCCAAAATTCGTATGTAATTGCGCGGCTTTACGGTTTTGGCTCTAACTTGGGTTATACAAATCGAAAACTCGAAATTCCAAAGCCCGGTGTTTACTAACATCTTAGACTACCTTTTTACCCTAAATTCTGGGCTCGAAACTAATTTTAGCATCCTCTATAAAAATCACAAAATGGGCAGTAGGTTCCGGGCAGAGATTTAGCCTTCATGTTCGGGTTCTTTAGCTTAACTCTACACTAATAATACCCCTATTGCAATTTACCCATTTCCTCATAAATTTCCAGAATTTTTACCTCTAAACTTAGCATCCATACTTGTATAATCCACATGCAACAACACATAAATACTTGCACTTAAACTACACCACCATTAACACAATTTCCTTCACAATCCTCATGTATATCATCCAAATAACTCAACAACACTTAATTATCTTCACAAAACAGAAAGTATAACTCTAAAATCCTTTCCAATACAACATGCAAAGCCATAATTCATCATCATCTTCATCAATATACACTTTCACACCATTACTATGGAGAAATCATCAAGAAAACACTTGTAATCACCATAAAAGCTTAACCATTCACAACTACACTCTAGAACTCATGTATAAGGGGAATAAAAGAGGTAAAAATAACCATTAAACATCTTAAAAACAATAAAAACTCAGATTTCATAAAGATGGAGATAAGGTGTGAGATGAATACCACTTGAAAAGTGAGATAAAAATAGACTAGAAGGTAGAGGGGAGTGAGGGCTTCACTTTGGTGCCGGAAAATGGCCGGAATCTCGCCGGAAAACTGGCCGGCGCCGGCGAGATATGGTGGCAGAGGGGGCTGTTGGGCGTCGGTGGGTAGAAGGGAGAAAGAAGCTGAGATTGGGTTGTAATCTTTTCAAATAGAAATGACTCCTTGACTCCCCTTGATTCATTATATACATCCCCTTTAATAAATTAAACTAAACATAATACTAATCAATCTAATCATCAACTAATCTTCTAATATTAACAATACTAATATTATTAGTAGAACATAAAATGGTAATACATAATTACTTTAAATCGTAATAAATTTTAATCGGGTTAAAAAGACGGTAAATCGGTAACCCGAAAATAAATTCGTTTCGTTGCGGAAAATAAATCTATAAATAAACCGACTTTAAAATAAAATTGTAGAACCAAAAATAACTATAATATAAGGTTCTAAATAAATAATGAACTCGGTTAATAGGTTTGACCGGTAAAACTGACCGCTTCGCCATTCCTCCGCAACCTGTCACCGTTAGCTAACCGCAAGGTACAAATTAATTAAATAACAAATTAAAACTAATTAAACAGGTTTAAGGTACTGTAATAGCTATGGTTTAGGGCGGGTTATTACAAATTTGCTCGCCCCACTGACCAGAAAAACACCCAATACACTGGTCTGAAGTCTGAAGCCCGTTTTCTCTATTACACCCTGGTTCGGACAATCCTTCCCAGGGGTACAAACAAGGAAACCATTAATAAAGCCTGCGCTATCTTTATCCTGAACGTCCTCAACAATCGTCATCCTGACATTGGTGAACTAGTCGTTCAACATTTTCTAAAAGTTGCCGCCTCTCCTTCTGGCCCCCTTCCCTATGGGAACTTGCTCACCAAGATTTTTCGCCATTGTCATGTTCCCCTTGACACTGCTG
This sequence comes from Portulaca oleracea, assembly GCA_029582165.1. Classification (NCBI taxonomy): domain Eukaryota; kingdom Viridiplantae; phylum Streptophyta; class Magnoliopsida; order Caryophyllales; family Portulacaceae; genus Portulaca; species Portulaca oleracea. Next base: position 24,275,230 of record CM055885.1, read on the forward strand.
AAAAGTCCACCTTCAACTTACCCACAATTGGCCCCTCTCTCCTCATTACCCTTGGATACCAGCAGCAACCAAATGGCCTATGGCTTCATTTGGATGAGATCAAGGCCGAAGAAGCCTCGCACTCTGCTGCTGCAGCAAAGGATGCCTCTGACGCCCTCCAAACTCATCTTTCCAGCATCAACTCTGCCATTGAGGTCCTTCATCAAGAGGTTCGCCAACTACAACATGAGGTCAAGGCCCTTCGAGAGGCACGCTCTAAAATCACTGCTGCAATCTCTCTTCTGAAGAATGTTGCTCCAGCAGGCATGCAGGCTTTACCAAGCACCCCCATCCCAAGCTCTCCGAACATTGCTCCTGATAATACCCCCGCAGAACCCCAGTCCTAAAAACTGTGCCTCTATTTCTCTATTTTCAACATTTCTTTTTAATTTTTGCTTTGCCAAACATTCCTCCTGTTTCCTTTTTGCTTGAAAGCCAAAAAGGGGAGATGATCTATGCGTAGCATAGTATGTTTTTTTTACTGGGCCTGTACAACCGAACTAAAACTCTTTTGCTATATCCCTGTATGAATGATCTATTTGCGTTTGCGTTATATATGCTGCACATACTATGCTTGTATCTAGTTTTGTCTTTCACTCAAAAAGGGGGAGATTGAAGAACCCCTGTTAGAACAGAGCAAAGGACATTCACTCAATGCACATCAAGGACATCTATGTCAAACGACCTGAAGGACATTGGTACTGCTCAAAGGGTTTTGAAGTGAAAGACAAATGACGACACTTGCTCAGGGAAGTTCTCCATTTAGGCAAGAATCTTTCCTTCTCCTTTTACTGTGTGAATCGGACTAATTTCATTAGCTACTGTACAGACAAAATTGAAGATAAAACTTGGAAGGAATTCCCAGAAGATCTCGCCGAAAAGGAAAGAATATCTCGACATCGCAGTGAAGAGAAATTGGAGCAGAAACAGAATCCCCTCTAACGGATACAAAGCGCAGCATAATCGGTTTAAACAGAAGCATTCAAGACAAAGAAAAGCAGCGATTCCACGGAAGAAATCGGGTGATACAAATCAGAAGAGATCTTCTGTTTTGAAATCCTTCTTTGTGAGGAAGGTCGAATTCTGTGAGAGAATTCGTTCGAGTGAAATCAAATTCCTTAACGGATTTAGGAATTGGTTTGTGTTGTTTCAATCGACTCCTAGACGGACTTAGGATCGATTAGTGTTTGCACCAAATCTGTGTGTGGTGTGTGAGTTTACCCAGAAACCTTGTTCGCAGTTTTAGGTTCATTCAAAACCCTAAGGACATTGACCTTGGGCATTTCGGTCTACGTCCGCTATTCACCGCAAAGGCCATTCATCGGCGGTGAGAAGCTTCATTGCAAAGGCCCTTTATCAGACAATAAGCGTCCATTGTAAGGCGCTTGGTTCTTTGTAATATCTCGTGTCCCTTACCTTAGGTTATCTTTACGATCGGTCAATAAAGGAGGTTATTCGGTTTATATATCTCGCCTTTATTCATTCTATCTCTATTCTGTGAAGGAAGTTCTCGATGCATTTAGGCGAGAACCTAACGTCCTTGTCAAGTTGTGATTTGTGCAGAAAAGTTCAGTAACCCTATTCACCCCCCCCCCCCCTTCTAGGGTTCTTTCAGATAAGCAAAAATAAGGTTGCAATTTAAAGAGGGAACAAAAAACGTTCGATGCAGCTGTAACTTGTTTGTCAGAGAAATTTTTCCTTGCTTTTTGGCAACCGTTTTCGCACCATTGGGTAAATCAACTACCACAGGTTGAATATTTTCAATATCTCTTAATATTGTAGCATTACCTGTCATGTGAGCAGAAGCGCCACTATGAATCAACCACTAAGCCTTGAATTATTTCCCGATCTCTCATCATCCATTGAATCCTGCCGTAAATAATCTCGACCACAATCTCTCCTTCAACCTGGCTCTGATACCATGAAGAAAAATAACTAGAAGAAAGAGATATTAGAGAAAATAAATTACTCTATGATTTCTTGTCATTGAAAGATGTGAAAGAGATCCTATTTGTACATTGACGGTGAGCGTTAATACGTTAAAATGAAGACTCCTAGTAAAACACATTTAAGGACTTAAATGACTTAGATTTTTATTATAATTAGAAAATGACTCTTAGCATAAATACAAAAAGACTCTAATAAGCTAAAAGGAAGACTCCTAGTAAAACATATTCAAGGACTTAAATTTTTATTACAATTAGAAAATGACTTCTAGCATAAACACAAAACAACTTTAATAATTTTATGAATTTTTCTTCAAAAAAACTAAATCCACTATCGTATTTTCCCCTAGATATGTTTTGTTTTGGTATCTTCTCACTCTTTTAAAGTGATAAATAAATAGAGACAATGAAAGTAAATATCATATCGTTAGTTGTAACTACGTGTAGTTAATCTTTCCAAGTGATTTACATTAACTATTAAATATATAATAGCTTAAAATAGAAATTAAACATCCCTAAATTTATCATTTAATAAAACATTTATACAAATATACTGATTTAATTTGTTGAACTTGCAATGTTGGAAATTAAAAAGTTCAACGTGTATATTGGACAAGTAAAAAAGTCAAATTGGAAATTATTGTAGAGTAGTGACATTTTATTTATGGAGTGGAAAAAAAAATAGAATGAAAAGTTCAGCATTTCGATGCTGGAGTTAAGAAAAAATTAGCATCATTAAACTTGATTAATAAGAATTCATAATATTCATTATCAATGTACTAGAGTCATACAAATGCTAACAAACTTTCTCAGGAAAAAAAAACAAAGGCTAACAAAATCTTTAGTTATAGATGAACAACCAAAAAATTGCAGGCATATATTTTTTAACTGACTCGGGGGGTCACAACTTTTTTTTAATGCATTCCCGTGTGACATTAAACTTACTTAAATAACTGGGGGGTGACATTCTGGTGTGTTTTGGCCGGAATCATTGAAAAGTCTGATTTGCCCTTCAAAAAATGAGTGAAGTGTCCGATTTGCCCTTGATTTCCCCGCTCAAAACTTTAGGTCTGTTTCAATACATGACCATCTTCTACTGGTAAATTGAACACTTGGTGGGGACTAGCTGAGAGAGGGAGAAAGGAAGAAAGAGAGTAGCAGAAGAAGTGAAGAACCAACGCAACACATGACCATCTTCTACTCAACTCTCTCTCTCATCCTTAATGGCTGCTTATTAAGCTCCCCTTTGATTGATTCCTTCTCTCTCACTAAACCCCCATTAATCTCCCTTCATTCTTACTCCAAGTACTCATCTGCTGCTACTTTTACATCCTGATTTCAACTCTGCACCCCAAACACCCATTAATCTCCCTGTATTCTTACTCCAAGTATTCGAATATTTGAATTCAATCAGTGGCCTATGTTGGTAACAGGGATGCACTGATCAGAAATCGAAATGGGTTTGTTACCATTGGGAATGAAGGGTTTCTTGCTCCCATGGAACGCCTTCATCACGGTCATCGATTACTTCCCAATCGGAGCGTGGATCACGTCTTCATCGTCGGATACATGACACCGGCGTTGGTCTCTCTCCTCGTCATCGTGTTTTTTGGCCGGAGATCCGTCGGCGTGTTGGTCCGGATCAACGTGGGGCTGGTGATGTTCGTGCCGTGTCTTGTGATGGTTCCAGTGATGGATGTGGTGAATACGAAAGGGGAGAGTTGAGTTTATGAGGGGTTTTATGCCACGGTGGTGGCGGTGGGGGTGGCGGACACCTTGGTACAGGGCATCCTGATTGGGTCCGTCGGAGAGGTATATGCAGGCTACATGTGCTGGCACTACTAGCTTAGGTGAGGTCATTTCTGGGCCCTTGTAATTTCTTTGAATGAATCAAAGGTGAATTTGCCATAGATAGAGCAGAGAAAAGAGGGAAAGAGAATTATGGAGGAAAAGGATGAAGAAAAGAGGGAAAGAGAGATTGAATGGCATATTAAGTTAAATTAGAGAGAAAAATAAGGGTATATTCGTCCTTTTTAACATGTTTAGCCAGATTTCAGTCAAATAATCAGAATGTCACCCCCTAGTTACTTAAATAGTTTAATGTCACCTGGGAATGCATTAAAAAAAATTGTGACTCGCGAGTCAGTTAAAAAAGATGTGTGGCATCCCCCAACAATTTTTTGGATAAACAACCTTTCTAATATTAAACTTAATAAAATTAGAAAAAAAAACATAATATTTCTAACGAGACTACAGAACCTAATACTGCTAATAAGAATAGGAAACTAAATATAATAAAATCATAAAATATATTAAATATTACCATTTCTAAACGTACATATTAGAACGTATTTCCATCATTCTTTTCAACTTTAAAAGACTCGCTTAGAGGAGAATTTCGATGAAGATGCACACTCGACTAATCAATACAGCAGCCCTTCCAATTGCAAAAAGAACGACCTTGACTTTCATAGAAGTGTAGAAAGATGAATATCCAACAACGGAAGAGTATATTCCCTTCTTTACAATGATGAAAAATTTGCAAAGCTTTCAACTTTTCCAGAAATAGTAGTAACGCAAAGAGTGTATGAAGCTTGTTGTGAATGGAAAATTCATTAGGGAAAAATAAATCCACATATCAATTTTTAGTCTTAACATCTTCACATACTTAACTGGATGCCAAAACATAAATTTATCACAAATATGTAAGGTCTTGTTGTCATATGTACTTTCTATGTACTCCTCATCTTCAAGCTAGAATGATTTCAATATCATCAACAACAAAAGAGAACACAATAAGTATCAGTTTCGGCAGGATTATAGTTGAAGGCATAAAGTCACTTAGGGTACATACAACAAACGTGGGAGACTAAAAAGTACCTTGGGAAAAATGTCAAATCCTCAACATTGAATATAAGATTGATAGATAAATTAACAGGTAAATAAAGTGACTCCACACTGAAGTCGAGTTATATTGTTCACTCTCTACATCTGTTGAAGATGGAACACATCTCATTTGTGATTTGTGTTTCAAATCATAGTTTGATGCTAACTATGCCTGTGATAAAGTAGATAAGAATCCGGGGGTGTATTTTATGCATGCATATATTTCATTTTATTTTTTAATACTTTTAGGCTTTTGTTATGTTTCTTTTTCTTAATTATGATATGACTTTTGATAATTATATCTTAAATATCTTATTGGTGCAGTTGGAGATTTCTGCTCTAAATATTGTACTAAGTAAGTTTTTAGCATAATTATTATACGGAAAATCATCTCATTTCAAGTTATCTATATTATCGGTTTTTTTTAAATATAAATTCAATAGTTAATTACATGTCATTTTTTTTCAAAATACAATTTTTCATGTTAATATCTACATAAACAATTTGAAACCATGTTATTTTAATTTATTGTATATTATAAAATTCATGAAAAATGTTTGTGGCTCTAAATCTATATTATAAAATTTTTGGCCTCTTAGGTTTGAGATCAAATACCTCTACATACGTCTTTTACTCACAAGAGTAGGAGGTCTAATGGATCTACCCAGCTTGTGCGGAGTTTGGAGTGAAGATTGGACTCAAAGGAGGGGGGCTTCCCCAAAAAAATTCAAGAGGAGCAAAGGTGAAGCGTATTGTGATGGGAAGAATAACAAAATGCTTGAGATTTTGGTCATGGATGATAATAATCTTGTAATAATAATTAAAAGACAATAAGACTTGAAGAACACCAAATAGAAATAAAACGTTGAACACTGATATAATTTTGGATAAAGTAATCACTACTAAGATTTTATCAACCCACCATGATTTGTTAAAGGAGAATCCACCACAAATCAATAAAGGAAATGGTTAATTTCACCACCAAATGAATAATTTGGATAAAGAGCATAAAACTTTAAAGAGAGTTTTGAGTTAGGTCTCAAAAATATCATTCATTAATTATCAAGAGTTAATCCTCTCTCTTTTCGATTTACCCATTTATAGGTAAGGAAAGGAAATTAAACCCCAAGAGAGGTTAACTAAACTATATGTTTTCAATTATTTTACCATATATATGTTTTGGATTTGCAATTGTCCACCTAAACTATATGTGTCGACTCATTGCTTTTTATAATATAGATTTTGTAAGTTAAATAACAATATGGTAAGGTTCAGCGAGGAAATGTAATGACACGAGAGTAAAGTAGTGAAGTTAGATAAATATAACATTACCTTCTTTTTCATTTTAAAATAAATTTTATGAGTTGTATAAATTATGAAAAAGTCCGCTGGATAAGGCAAGGTAAGATTTTACATCATTCTAAGAAATAGGTTATGTGGGTTGGGTCGCACATAGAGTTGGGCAACGAGCCGGGTTGAGCCGGGTCAGGGCTGACCCTTTACCTTTATGGGTCAGGGTCGGGTCAGCATATGCCCCCACAAGGGTCGGGTCGGGTCCAGGGCCAACTGGCCCTGACCCGTCCATGACCCGCCCATTAAATTTTTAGAAACAGAAAATCCACAAACCAAACATCGTTTACCAACTGAAAATGGGATTTGAATGCAAAGAATTCCACAATTCCAGACAACAAAAACAAAATCAATCGTATTCGACGGAAACAAGGAGTATACGATCAAAATTTCATCAAAGACCAATATATAACAAAATCATTCAAAAACCAAACATCGTTTTCACACTGAAAAATGGGACTTAACTGCAAAGAATTCCACAATTCCAGAGAAGAACAAATCACTACTCAATGAATAAAATCACCAACCATGAACAATCCCATTCACAGTTTATAGAAACAAGAAGTATACGATCAAAACTTCATCAACCCCAAATCGTTCAAAACCCAAACATCGTTTTCACAATGAAAATAGAATTTAACTGCTAAGAATCCCACAATTCCACCAAAACAAATCACTACCCAATGAACAAAACACCATCAACGGTCCCATTCAGAATCGAAGTTTAAAAAAGAAAAAGAATGAGAAACAACCCGGCAAGAACTAGAGACGATGAAGAGAGAGTCGGCCGATCGCTGGGCAAAAAGAGGCGAAGGGCGGTGAGCCGGTGACAGTGAGGGTGGAGTCGCGGTGGTCGCCGAGCAGAGAGAGGCGAAGGGTGGAGAAGGTTGCGGTGGTCGCTGGTCGCTGGTCGACCGTCGACGTGCGTGCGAGTCAGGATTTCTGCCGGTGGTCGCTGACCTGAGAGAGGTGAAGGGCGGTGGTGAGTAGATCGACAGGTGGTGGATGTGGTGGTGGTGGTGATGGTGGTGGAGAGTAGATCGACAGGTGCTGGTTTGTGGCTGTGCAGACTCGAGGGTATGGAGGCGGGAGAGTGAGAAGTGGAGGAAAGGGAAGAAACCCTATTTTGCCCCCTCATTTTGGTGACCCAAGATTGACCCGCGAAAACCCTATTTCGACCCTAAATTTGATGACCCGTGAATGGCCCGCCCTCTTTTATTTTTTGAATGGGCTTTGACCCTTAAAATCTGGTCTTGACCCTTACAACCTATAGGGGCCCCAACCTAGTGCCCAGCTCTAGTCGCACACAATTATTTAGGATAGATAGGTTTACTCATTGAAAATTTTGAAGGTAGTCAATTTTTTTTCGACTACGGTAGTCAATCAATATCAACCATTAGTCTATTAAGAATTAATCTGAACTATTGAAATCTTTTTAATTTTTTTAATTACCAAAATCTTCTTATGATTTCTCAAATATTTATCTATGACGATCTAGGACGTATCAATTCGAATGTTCAATCCTATTAGTGGAACAATGTTATTATTGCATTAACTATCTTAAATTAGATTGTTTTGTACTTTGCGTTATTGAATTAGATTGTTCTAATCCATATTTTAAATTTATATTTATCAGTACTTTCTGTCTCATATAACGATATCATTCTTTATAATTATTTAAATATATAATCAAGCTTTATTGTAGAATTTATTCATCAATGCCACACTAACTAAAAGTTGATAGGATAAACTCCTTTCTTATCCTCTATATAATATATAGAGACTTATTTGGTTGGAGACGACAAATTTGTTTGATCAGCTTGGCTGTTTGCCTACCTGCTAGTTTGTGTTCACATATGAATTTACTTTTTTTTTATCCTCGAAGACAATATAATAACAAGCAATTTGCCTACATATCTGTCTTGTACGTAGTTTGTGCTCACAAATGAATTTATTGTTTTACCCTTGGATATATTATAATAACAAAGAGTAGTTTGTCTTGTAGCTTTGTAGCTTATATTTACACTTGAATTTACGGGTTGAATATATTGTGTGTATATCTGGTTAAGGCTAACACATGTTATGTGAATTTCGAGTTTGAGCAATCTTGACGTTAAAAATACAAGTCGGTTGTATCTAGATTGAGATAAACGCTTATGAGTTTAATAATTTGAAAACTTGGGCCCTGTTTTATATATTAGAATGTAACATAGTTGGACGGTGAAAAAAGTGAGATAGAGTGAATGGATAGGATAATGATTGGAAATCTAAGTCACATCAGTCACATCATTTAAGTATATAAATTTTTAAATATATAGTTTATAATGTTTATTAAGGTATTGTGAGTAAAACAAGTCACATCAATCATATTATTTATCAATTATATTAATTTTTAAATATATATTATGTAAGGTAGGTATAAGACTCCTCCGTCCTCGTGGTCGAAGCTACCGCTCTTCTTAATGGTCTCTGGGAAGCCATTAAGCTTGGTATTAACAACCTTATCATCGAAGGTGATAATTAACAAAATCGTCATTGACGCCCTCAATAGGCTTTGTGATACTCCTTGGTCGATACATCAGCTAATATGTGACATCAAAAAGTACTTGTCTCAATGCTTCTTCTCCAAGGTCATTCATGTATACCGCGAAGTGAATAGGTCGGCGGATTAGCTGGCTAAAGCCGGACTTAGTATATATTATTGGCTCTTGTTTTTGAAATCTTGAGGATTCTCACGATCTAAATTGTATTTTGATGGAAGATATGGGCATGTCTCTTGTGAGAAGAGCTGCCTAGTCTTTTTGCTTACTGTTATAAAAAAAAAATGTAAGGTAGGTTAGAAAGTATTACTAATATAAAAAAAAAAAAGGTGAGATAAACTAGGTGATATAAATTTATCACACATCACAAAAGAACAAGGGCCTTAATTAGGACATCCAAACTAGTATTTTCAAATAAGAATCAAATAACTAACCCCTACTGAAAATGAACCTAATCTCTTACATAGATTTTCATCATTTTAAAAAATAACACTAATGAGTGGATGTTAATTTTTATCGTTTCTACTTCTGTTGTAATTTTAATACTTCTATCAATCATTCCTATATTTATATTTATGTTCGTCTCCCAAATGACTTAGTTTTTTTCCCCTATAAACTTTCGATAGAACGCCCCAACACCCTCTCTTTTTTCTTATACTTCTCATTCCATTGATCCGTGGACCATACCCATCATTGTTTGCTCCTCTCCTGCAACAAGCAGCCCAATCCAAAAACCACCACAAGCGAAATACGGGCACTACGACCATGAGCCCGGGCTCATGGTGCTCGGTGCACCCGTCAATTTTTTTTCTTTTATTTTAAATAAGTATAATGATGATTTTTCAATTTAATATTTTAATATATTTTAAATTTGAATTTTTATTCAATTTAATTATGCTTTTCATTCGTGTATGTTTAATTTTAATTTTCTTTCTCTATTTTCATTATATTCCTTGTATTATTTTGTAATTTAATTTTTTTGTACGTACTTTTAGATATACAGAAGGGAGATGGTGAGCCCGGGCGATTGTTTGGTGAGTTCAGTGCCCACCATCGTTTTTATCTTTTTAATTATTTTTTTGTGTAATATTATATTTTTATGCTTTTTATTTTTTTACTATAATATTTATAACCTACAAGGCCAATGCTCATAAACCTTAACTACTAATTATTATGCTCATAAATTATAACTATTATGCTCATAACCTACAAGGCCAATGCTCATAGGCCTCTACACCAATGCTCATATTGTACAACTACTATGCTCATAACTTATAACTATTATGCTCATAAGCCTCTACACCAATGCTCATACTATACAACTACTATTTTCATAACCTATAACTATTATGCTCATTACATAAAACCATAATGCTCATCAAGCAGAACTACAATGCTCATAACCAATAACGACAATGCTCATAACCTATAACGACAATGCTCATTACATGAAACCATAATGCTCATTACCTATAACTATAATGCTCATAACCTATAACGACAATACTCATTACATGAAACCATAATGCTCATCAAGCTGAACTACAATGCTCATTACCTATAACTACAATGCTCATTACATAAAACCATAATGTTCTTTACCTATTAGTACAATGCTCATTACCTATAACTACATTGCTCATTACATAAAACCATAATGTTCATCAAGCAAAACTACAATATTCATTACTACAATGCTCATTACCTATAACTACAATGTTCATTACATAAAACCATAATGCTCATTACCTATTACTACAATGCTCATTGTCTATAACTACAATATTCATTACCTATAACTACAATGTTCATTACATAAAACCATAATGCTCATTACCTATAACTACAATGCTCATTGCCTATAACTACAATGCACATTACATAAAACCATAATGTTCATCAAGCAGAACTACAATGCTCATAACCTATAACGACAATGCTCATTACAAAATATATTGAAGTATTATATTAAAAGAAAAGCCTTATTATATTTATTTTAGAAAAATTAAAAATTGCACAAAAAAGGAAATTAAAATTATAAAGAAAAAGAATGCATAGGGCGCATGGAGCATTATGGACCCGGGAGCATAATTGTTTCTTTTTTTAAAACTATAATAGAAAAAAAATTAAGAAAATCAAAAAAATAAAAAATAAAATTTATATATCTGCTTAAAATAATTATTGATAGATACAAAAATAAAAAAAATTAACAACTAGAATATAAAGACCCATAAACCTAAACTATAGTACTCATAAACCAATGTATGAATGCTCACAAACATATCCCATGTAATTTCAGAATTTGTAACGTGGATACTCATGAATTTATACTACAATGCTCGTGAACTTTGGCCAGAATACTCATAAACACAAGTCGTAGAAAATAAAAATAAAAATAGATAAATAAAATATTGGATTAAAAAATGATATAATGAAAATACATAAAAAATAAAAATAAAAATAAAAATAAATAAATAAATAATGTAATTAAATTAGACTAGAAATTCAAACTCCAAACACATTAAAATATAAGAGTAAAAAAGAAACTTTATTATTTATTTTAAAAAAAAAGAAGAATCCCAGGGCCCACAATGCATGGTGAGCCCGGGCTCACCTTCATTTTTCTAGCGAAATACAGACTTAAAATGGTCGAAAATTTCATCCAAAATGCTGTTGTTTCGGGACAGTAAAGACTAAAGACCGAGATCATAAAATTCATATTACTTCATAAGAACGCCGAAAAGGGTAAATAATCAAAGTCAGTATTTAAATATTTAATTGATCATTTCTTTATTATTCATTCTCCATCAATTCAATAATCCAATGCCGATTCTTGTTTCTAATAACGATTTTCTCTCTTCTCTGTAATTGAATTTGATGAACTCCAAGAATTCCTCTCAAAACAAACTAACTGACCAATCGAAAATCAATAAATCCTAATAAGAAGAATGTCGTCATGGGGATTAGGATGGAAGCGTACGTCGGAAGTTTTCCATTTAAGCTTTCACTACGGCGAAGAATGCGACGAAGACGATTTGGGATACGACGACCTTTACCGTCAGAATCGAGGCGGTTCGAGGAAGGTGGAAATGGAGTGGACGGCGGGGGACGACGAGGATCAGGTGGCGTTGAGATTACAGTCGAAGCTCATGGCGGCAATACCACCGGCGGAGGACACGGTGGTCGTCGATTTCACGGAGGAGGAGTGAGGCTGACAGTGAATGTTGTGAGACGAAGAGATCCGTTGAGGGCGATCACGTTGAGAAAAGCGGTTGGGTCCAGCCAGCAGAATGATGGTATGGGGGTTCTTACAAGGTTGCTTAGGAGTAAGACACCTTCGTCACCAACCAACGCCAGTGCAGAAGGAACTGGCAGTGCTGGCGATGGAGGGTTTAGTTTTGAACAACAATGCGGGTGGGAGAGTGTCACTGCTCTTTGTCTATGCGAATGCGGTATCTCTGTGAGTTTTTTTACGAATGCCTCCATCTATTTCCTTCTTCTCTAATTTATTTGTCTAATAAACATACACGAAGCTTCCACCTTCCACCTTCCACCTTGGTGTTGTTTGAATTTCTGTCTACTTACTTATGAGGATACTAATGAGTAATGACAATATGGTATAATGGTGGATATGTTTCATGGTCTTATTAGGCCAGTTCTTTTCTGTGGTAGATTGTGGTGCGGTATCATATATCATACCGCAACTTTTTAATTTTTACCACATTTCACCACACCTCACCAAGCCATAATTATTACCAATATACTTCCTCCGTTTTTTTAATTGTCACCTTGGTAATTGTGTTAAAAACTTTGACCGTTAATATCTTAATTTGTACAATGATTTATCATATAAAATTGATGTTGTTAGATTCGTTATAAAAAATACTATTTGAAAAGTATAATATCGTAGATCTTTATAAAAGTATTATGGGTGAAATTATTAATTAAAAACAAGTCTCAAAAAGCGTGAAAGACATTTAAGGCCCCGTTCTTTTCTGCGGTATTTTGCGGTGTGGTGTGGTGTGGTGGGGTGTGGTGGAATTGTGGTGGGGTGTGGTGGAATTGTGGTAGGTTATTGGTATGTGGGGTAGGAGAGGAGAGAGAATGTAAAAAGTAGATGAGAAAAGTGAAGAGAGAGAAGAGTGAGGAGAGAGAAAAGTAATGATTTGTGGCAAACTGCGGTGAGTTGTGGCAAACTGCGGTGAGCTGTGTACCGCAATTTGCCAACCGCAGAAAAGAACAAGGCCTAAAAAAACGGAGGGAGTATCTCTTCACTTTTCTTCTTTACTTTTCACATTCGCTCTCTTCACCAACCCACTTACCATAATTTTCACTACAATTCACGATACTTTTTCAAATTCCACTGCACTGTACTGTACTGTACTGCACCACACCATTACCACACCGCAATCTATCATACAAAAGACCGGGGCATTAGTACAATTCACGAGAGTGTGCATACATTTAGATACATATAGTACTTGTGGTTGATCTTTAGAAAGAAAATAAATAGGAAAATGTTGCTTACTCATTTGAGAATGTGAGTTCTTAGATGTAGTAACTAGTATGGTATACACTCTTGCATGTTCAACTTTATATCAATATGTTTCATGTACCTAGTAGTTAGATACTAATTTGGGCTCTGTTTTTGTTTACTTTTATGTGCTACTGCTTTTTTCAAAAGAATGTTTGAGGGGCTTAGTGTTTGCTGTTGAACAAGCATTTTATTATTCTAAAGATTTTTTTTCCCAAAAGCATGTTATAGGCAATACTATTTGCAATTCCAGACTTGAACGAGTCATTAGTACTCAAAAAACTTTGGCTTATATGATTTAACATTTCTATATTAGGAGGAATAACCAGATTAGGTGTCTTGCCTTATTATATATAAAACCATATTATTATATAGTAAATTAAGATAGGAAAATACGAATGAATTCTATAACTGTAATATTAAACATAAATTGCTTAATGTTATATTTTATCCATTATTTTTTATATTTAAAAAATGTCAAAAATATATCTAATGGATGATGTTTATTTAATTAAAGTATCATATGAGCTCATTAGCATAAATAGCCAAGCATAGTCAATGCATCCGAAGGTTCTTATAATTAATAATTAATACTTACTATTAAAAAAGTTAGTGTTAAAAATCATAAAAAAATACTATGAAACAAACTAATAGTTTTGGGAAGGACTGTTATTTTATTTATTTGCCTTCTTGTCTTTCAATGTCCAGCTCTAGAACAAAGGATACAAAGACTAAAATCTGGAACTATACAAAAATATACAAGATATTGATATGTCAATATCTCATCATCTCGATACCCCCCCCCCCCCCCCTCAAGTTGGTGCATGTAGCTTGACCATGCCTAACATGCTTTAAAAAATATTGACACTGTTGTTTTCTATGGGCTTTGGTCATGATATTGGGAGGCTGAAGCTTGGTATTAATGTGGGATAGTGTGAGATCACCATATTGTAATCGTTCACGAACAAAACGTTAATCTATCTCGTGTGCTTTGTGTGTTCATGAAAAATGAGATTGTTAGCACTATGAATGGTTGCTTGACTATCACAATTTGCATCTTGTGACTGTTAAAAACACCCAAAGATGCTAAGAATGTCTTCAACCACATAAGTTCACCAGTTAAAGCAGCCATAGACTTGTATTTCGCCTCAGCTAATAAGCGAGAGACAGTGACTTGATTTTCAGTCTTCCAAAAGATTGGCGAGCCTCTTATTGTTACAAAGTAACCTATTAAAGACCTTGTTAGCGAACATGCACCCTAATCCAAATCACAATAGCCATAAACCTGTAAGTTGTTGTTGGCCTTCAAGAAGATCTTGGTTCCTTTCGTACCCTTTAAATATCGTAACACTCTTCGTCCAACATCCATATGTTTGATGCGAGGTCCATGCATAAATTGGGATACGATTGGACAACATAGCACAAGTTGAGTCGTGTGATAGTGAGATAGATAAGTTGCCCAATTATCTTACGGTACTTTCGTGCATCATCCAACAATTCTCCATTGGCCATGACAAGTTTATGATTTTCTTCAATGGGAAAAGAAGTGGTTCTGACCCCTAGAGACTACACTCATCAATTATCACTAACACATATTTTCTCTGGTTAAGAAATATTCCTTGTGTTCCATGAGCTACTTCGATACTGAGAAAATATTGTAGCAAGCCAAGATCCTTGATACTAAAGCAATCATTTAAGTAGACCTTGAAGAGCCTGTAGGCTTCACAATTATTTCCAACAAGCACAATATCACCGACATAGAACAACAATGCCATAAAGATATCATCTTTCTTGTTCGTAATAAGGAGTAATCGGCATAAGACCGAACAAAACCATGCTCACAAAGTTTAGATGGAAGTGTGGCGAACCATTGTCTAGGAGCTCGTCCTAATCCATACAATGATTTCTTAAGCCGATAGACTTGATTGGCTTTCTGCGAGTGAATCTAGGTGGCATGGTCATGTGTACATCTTCCTCAAAATCCTCATATAGCAATGCGTTATTAACATCTACATCGTGTGATTTCCATCCTTTTGTAACTGCTACACTAAGAAAACATTAAACATTAGTTATCTTTGCAACATATGCGAATGTCTTATTATATTCGAACCCTTCCACTTGGTGATCCCCACGAATAACTAACCGAGCTTTGAATCGTTGAACTGAACCATATGAGTTGTACTTTACTTGATACACTTATTTACAATTGATGGGTTTCTTTCCTGGTGACAACTTTGTAATGTCCCATGTATGAGTCCGTTCAAGAGTAGAAATCGATTCTTTTATAGCTTGTCTCCAGCTTATATCCTTGACTACTTTAGTACTTAGGCTCAATAATTTGAAAAAAAGCAACAAATTCTCGATGGCATTAGAAAATTTATTGCAAGTGACATAATTGTGAATTGGATATTGCGTAGCTAACTTGCCTTTTTTAGGCAGGTTAATGACATTAGTGGGGTCTACTATGTTGCCATTATAGCACAAATTAATATTCATCCAAATGACTTTGGTGCTTTTTGTTCTCTACAGCTGCGTCTAGATTGCTTTGTAGTCTTGAGGGAAGGAGGTTGCTCTGGTGTACTTGGACTCTCATAAATGTCCACAAGAACTGGATACTCATTACCCCATCTCCCTTGATTCTACTACATCATTTGATGGTTATCTAGAGCCTCCTTTTTCATTGACTTGCTCAAGACGCAAGTCATCATCATCTACCATATGGGTTCTGTCCAAGAATTGATACTTAGTCCACTGTCTTTTTCCCAAAAATTTTTCTCTACATTCTCTAGTTTCCCAAAAGGGAATATATTTTCGTGAAACACCACGTTTTGCCTCACAAACATTTCCTTTTGTTTTGAGGTCATAAACCTTGTAGCCTTTCTTGTCGAAGGGATACCCAACAAATATACATTTTTGGCTTCGAGACACAAACTTGTCCTTACCTCTCAATTTGTTTTGCATATAACACGAACACCCAAACACCCTTATGTGATAATACAATTGGTTTCTATCATAAATCATTTCGTAAGGAGTTTTTCCTTGTAACAACTTGCTAGGGGGCCTATTTATAAGATAAACAGTTGCGAGCATACATTTGCCCCAAAACTGAATAAATAGGTTAGCTCGAAACCATAGTGCCTTGGCTACATTTAGAACATGATGGTATTTATGCTCGACCCTACCATTTTGTTAAGGGGTTCCTATAGAATTTGTTTGATGGAGTATACCATTTTCTACATAGTAAAGAAGCATACAAGTAGATGTAAATTCGTTTCTGTTATGTCATTATTTTAATTCCTTAAGTGAATTGATTTTGATCATGGCAACAAATCCTTTTAGTAGGGTATTAGTTTCACCTCAATCGATCTTTTATTAAGTACACCCAAGTATCTCTAATTGCATCATCCACAATAGTTAGGAAATAACGAGCTCTAGAAAAGGAAGCAAATTTGTAAGGACCCCAAATATCACGATGGATTAAATCTAATAAATTGTTTGTATTATTTTCACTAGAAAAAAAATAACTGATTACGAGTTTTCTTGCTCGAAAACAAATATGGAACACACTCAATTTATTTTCCTTTATACTAACTCCTACGTGACCAAAGAGAAGATGTAAAACTTCACTTGAAGGGTGTCCCAAGCGTGAATGCCAAAGGTGGGTGATGTTAACTACATTAGCTTGAATCTTCACTCCAGGGGAGCCTTCATAATAGTAGACTCACTCTTGTACTTTACCCACTCAATCAGGCTCTTCGAAGTATGGTCCTACAATATGCAAATTTCATCATAAAATGTAACATAGTAATTTAAGTTTCTAGTTATTTGGCCAACCGAAATTAAGTTACACCATAGATTAGGGAAATATAACACTTTTTTGAGTATGATGTTTTTACTTAAATTCGAAATCCCTCTTTTGTCAGTGACATTCACCTTTCCATTTGGAAAGCAATGCTATCGGGAATCACACACTGAATATCGTTAATCAAATTTAGATCACCAATCATATGGCAAGATGTTCCACTGTCGAACATCCAAAGAGGGTTACCAGATAGATTTTTACCGCTTGTCATTGGAATGTCAGTTAAGCTTAGTATCTTTTGCACTTATGTAGAAGAGAGGTCAGGTGTACCTGATTTGTACCATTGTTACCACTTGTATTTTCTATTATTCTAGTCACCATAAATTTAGACAATTCTTCTCCTGCTCCACAACTTCTGCCAATGTATCCTCCGCCTCCTCGATTACCACGGGCGCCGCACCCTCTTGCACGTCCGTGGCTACCGCAGGTGGGAGGATGACCAATAATATCATAACAATTAGTCTCCTCATGACCATAGCTTCCCCTAATGTTTACAAATTCCTTTCCCAGTCATTGTGGCTTGCTCTTTCATAGTAAAGGCCAAGGCTTCTTCTAGACGTATGTGTCTTCCATGAATCAATTTCTGTGGTTTCCTTTTGTTGTATCATATCAAAAACTTGGCTTGTAATTACCAAGTACAGTTCGTCATCCAAACCCATCAAGAACTAAGACATAAGTTCTTCTTCCATCATCTTCATGATTTGTTTGCCAACATCATATGTGTAGTTTTTGCATGTGCAATTGGGAACTTTTATGCAATGCCCCAGTTCATTCCACTTACCCATCAATTTGAAGTAAAACTCAACGACCTGTTCGTAGGCAACAATCTTATATTTTAGTTGTGAGATTTTGCCAACATTTGCTACAACATGTCTATTTAAACCATCCCACATGACCTTAGCAGTCTCTGAATAAGTCATGCTAGTGTGTGTGAACCAAAGCCAAAGTATACACATGATGAGATTATACATAATCCTAGGCTTTGGAGAAAAGGTTGGCATGTGATTTGATCTTATTTCATGTGTTTTGTCTGGTCCATCTGAATCTGCAACCAAGTTGTAAGGAATTATAGAGGGAACCATGTGGAAACATGTATTGACAATCTTGTATATGAAATCATATTCTTATCATATATGTCAAATGGATTGGATAGTTCCTATTACCTTTGTTTGTTGAGCAAGAGATTAAGGGAACTGAATCATAGAAAATAGGGTATGCATGGTCGCTTTATATGAAAAGTAGGTCTAATGAAAAAGTAAAAAGTAAAAAAACACATGTTGACTAGACGAAAAATCCAAAATAGGTTTGCTTTCACAATTTTAAAGTTTATGAAATTCTTTTTCTAAAAAGAAATATTCCAACAATGTCAGGAATTTTTTTTTTCTTTTGGTGGGAGGGGGAAGGAGAAACTTCTCAATATACAGTTATAATTACTTGTCATTATTTATTCAGCTATTGAAGTCAATCTTTGCCTGTCGTTTTAGGTTTACATCTTTGCACTCATAACATATATATATTACACACACACACACATACTCTGCAAAAATTGGGACTTGGTAAGACAGTCTGAAAGAACCCTAGGAGGGGGGGGGGGAGAGAGGTGAATAGGGTTATTGAATTTTTCTGCACAAAAACTCACTAATAAAGGACGTTAGGATCTTAACCTTCTCATATTAAGATTCAACTTTATATAAACTAAAGTAAACAGAGATAAAGGATAAGCAAGTGATGACTGAATAACTTCCTTTATTCATTTAGAGCAGATTACAGAACAAGAGATGAATGTTCTCTAGGCTGAACGTCCTTAGGGCAACAGTGAACCAAGTGTCTTGCAGAGGGCACTTTACAAACAGTTTCTGAACAACACGCACCAAACACCGATTTGATGTTAACACTTAATCGAACGTAAGTCCGTCTAGGATTCGATTCAAACACAATTGCAACACTCGCACATTCTCTTCTTTCTACTCGAAGAAAGAACACCAAGAATTACAAAAACAACTCTCTGTTTTTGGGCACCCGATTTCTTCCGTGGAATCGTTGATTTTCTTCATTCTTGAGGCTAGGTCTTCTATTTATACTTGTAATGCATCAGTAGAATAGACAGTAGAATAGAGTCGTTTGAGTTTGATTTCTTCTTGATACTTTCCTTCATTGTGATTAGCCATATTTCCAAATCTGCGTGAGATCTTCTTGTTGTATTTTCGAAAATCTTCAATCATATCTTCTTTCCAAATTCTTGATTGATTGTTTCCTACAATTCAATATAGTTGCAATCAATTAGTCTAGTTAGAAAAGGATAGAGAAAATACATGATTTCGTTTCCTGAAAACTTCCTTGATATTTCACGACGAAGCTTCTCGCCTGGGTGAACGTCCTTGTGATGCTGTGAGTGAACGTCCTTATGATGCCCTAGTGAATGTCCTTCTATTTGCTTTGAGATTTCTTTCCACGCGCATCATATCTTTTCTGGCTATTCGAATTTTGGCTTTCATTCAAAACTGATCCAGCGCCAAGGTCCTTGTCAACATCCTTGAGGGGTTCTAACAATCTCCCCCTTTTTTGTGAAAGAAAAAATTCATTTACAACACTTCTCCCCCTTTTTGACTTTTATCAAAAAGTCTAGAGAGCTCCCCCTTAATATTGTAACTATTTCCAATAATCTGCAAGACTCGATGAACTTGTTAGTCCTAAGAGAGGGTGCTCCCCCTCAATATGTGCCATAAAAATAACACTGCTATTTGAGTAAATCCATTTGTCAAGGTCCTTGGTCCTAGGTATGACAAGGTCCTTGAGGGGTTCTTATTGATGATGTAAGTAATGTCCTTGAGTGCTCCAAGCTCCCTTAAGCATCCACTCTCCTGGATGTTGAATATACCTACAAAAACTTTAGACACCCTTCCTCAAGCCATAATTGACATTAAATTTAGGTTCTTGACTACTAGTAACAACCATGTTAGGAGGTCTTGTTCCTTTTGGAACCCAAACTTGTAAAATTTTAGAACGATAATGGCTGAAGTAGTGAGATTTACCATATTTGCTTTTGAGAAAAGATGAATGACCTTCATATCTTTTCCCAAGATAGTTGTGTCATTCTTGGTGCCATGAGTGAAATTTGTGGCCTTGGTACTGCTCATTAAGGTCCTTGTGTCATCGTTGGTGTCTGGTTCTGATAACTTGTCCTTGTGAGAGAGAATGTCCTTGACGACAGTTTCGCTCCTTAATCGTGGATGAACTTTCATGCCATTTTCCAAGGTTTTCTTGTTGCTTGTTTGCCTCAGCCAGAGACTTGTGGCAATCATCAAGGTTGGCCTTGAGGTCTAGTATTTCAGCTTTGAGAATGTCGACCCTGGAGGTAAGCCCTTCACATAATTTCTCCAATTTCTCATTGGACTCTTTCAAGCCTTTTTTGGTTTCTTTTAGTGACCTAATCTCATTTAAATACTTGGTCTCCCGTCCTGCAAACTTTAAAAGGCATTTTCCCAAGTAATTTTTAGGATAAGTGAGGAGATCATCAAATGCTACCTCCTTTGATTCATCCTTGTCACTGTCCGGATAGTCATCATTGGCTGCACCAACTTCCTATGTGTCGTTGGTGTCTTTTCTAATGATGCAATGACTAGTAGTTTCCTCATCATCACTCCAAGTGGCCATCAAGGCCATGTGATTTCTCTTTTTCTTTGTTCTTCTTGTGGTAGGGACAGTCCTTGATCAAGTGATCTGGGTCACCACAAAAAAAAAAAAAAACAAGAGAGTGAGTTAGTTCTATTATTTGATGAGTCACTACCTCTTCGGTTGATTCGTTTGGATGAAGATCCTCTGGAGGTATGAATTTTTTTTGCACGATTTCTTGAGTTCCTTGGCCATCAAGGCCAATATCTGATCCTTATCATTGTTGTTAGGACCATAGATGTCCTTACGGGCTACTTCTTCCTTTTCATTTTGCTCTTCCTGGAGACGCATTTCGTGAGCAAGACATCTGAGGACCTTGTGAACTTCCTCTATTACAGTGACCTTTGATTCCCTTTTCTTTCTTAGAAGACATTTGAGGACCTTGTGAACTTTTTCTTCATTGGGGTAGGTTTTCCCCAAGGACTTGAGATTATTGACTATGACATTGAATCGTTTGTACATGTCCTAGATGGATTCTCCATTCTTCATTTTGAAGGATTCATAGTGCTTGACATAATTCTCAGGCCTTATTTTTTGAACTTGGCTCGTTCCTTCATATGTGGTCACTAAGGTATCCCACATCTGTTTAGCTGTATCACAACCAGAGACAAATTCAAACTCATTAGAATCAAGTCCACAGTAAAGGATATGTAAAGCTAAAACATTTTTATCCGCCTTTTCTGCTTCTCTGGCAGTATATTTGGATTTATCTTTGGGTTTCGTGATATCTTTTTCTGTGATCATGGGGACAAAGTCTCCATTCTCAATTCTGTCCCAAAGGTCATAGTCTTGATCCATGATGAATGTCTTCATATGCTTCTTCCAGTGTGCAAAGTTTGATCCTCTGAATAATGGGGGACTATTTAAGCAACGTCCTTGTCCTATATCACCATCTTCGATCCCGACCATGATCTTTTCCACAGAGCGGTTAGTCTCTTCTTGAGTGGACCTGCTCTGATACCAATTGAAAGAACCCTTGAGGGGGGGTGAATAGGGTTATTGAATTTTTCTGCACAAAAACTCATTAATAAAGGACGTTAGGATCTTAACCTTCTCATATTAAGATTCAACTTTATATAAACTAAAGTAAACAGAGATAGAGTATAAGCAAGTGATGACTGAATAACTTCCTTTATTCGTTTAGAGCAGATTACAGAACAAGAGATGAATGTTCCATAGGTTGAACGTACTTAGGGTAACAACGAACCAAGTGCCTTGCAGAGGGCACTTTACAAACGGTTTATGAACAACACGCACCAAACACCGAATTGATGCTAACACTTAATCGAACCTAAGTCCGTCTAGGATTCGGTTCAAACACAATTGCAACACTCACACATTCTCTTCTTTCTACTCGAAGAAAAGAACACCAAAAATAATTACAAGAACACCTTTTCTAATTGTTGCAATTTTGTTGATGCTGTAACAGCCCCAAATTCTTCTGAGGAGTCCTTCAATAATTGGGAATGGCGGATTAGCTCCAATCACACAGCATAAAATGGAGTTTTGCCAGTATTCCACCTCTTTCTCCACTTCAATTTTTTCGATCCTTGCTAAATGCACCCCATCTACAATTTCTGCTTCCTTGAATTCCAGAGCGGTGCCTTCATCTGGGTCGACCAAAGAAGCATATGAAGTTACAATTGGCAGTTCCTTCGATTTTTCAGAAATTCGATCTGGTTCACTTGATCTCGTTTGTTGATCTTCCTTCACTTCTGCTTGAGCTGCATCTGCTTCCTTTGATAGTTGTTGAGTTTTTGTGTTTTCGATCTGAGGAATTACATTCGATCGTGTGTTAATTCGTTTGTTGTTTCCAGATTGATTCAAGTTCTTCTTTGCCTTTGCCATTGCAGGGGTCGCCGAGAGTTTCTCTCTCAACCCTAGACAGAAGAAAAATAGGATTATGATCAAACTTTATATATATATATATATATATATATATATATATATATAGTGATATAGGAAAATAGGATTATGATCAAACTGAACGCTCATTGCCCAATTTTGGATGTATATCTCATTTTTTTTATGAGTTTATGTAACTTCTTGAGCATTACAAACTAATATTCATTCCATACTAGTTTATATATTCATAGTTCAATTAATCCTTTGTTTTTTTAATAGAATAGCTCATTTAATCTTATATTTGTCCAGATTTGTGTATAATTATATTGCCCAATTTTGGATGTATATCTCATTTTTTTGTGAGTTTATGTAACTTCTTGAGCATTACAAACTAATATTCACATTCCATACTAGTTTTATATATTCATAGTTCATTTATTCCTCTGTTTTTGGATAGAATAGCTCATATTTATAATAGCTCATTTAATCTTATATTAATTTGTCCAGATTTGTGTATAATTATTATTGGTGGTCATGTTGTTGTTGCTGCTGCTGTTGCCAATTCATCATCAATATCTTATTACATTAAGAAGTATTAAGAGCTTCTGTTAATAGCAACATATTTGCGAAACAAAATTGGCAAAGTTGGTGTAAAGTTGATACTTGAATTACTTGGAAGGGTGTCAACTCCTAGTATATTCATTCTATGTAGGCAATATAATAAGAGAAGATGTAGATATGGTTTAAAGTTGATATCTTAGGGCTTTAGGGTCATTATCTTTGTAATTGTTCATATGGAGTTCGGGATGTAATTACTAGCAAGGTAAAAAAAAAATGGTTTCAGAAGTTGTATGCTTAAGCCATAGATTCTCAGAACCATAACTCATATGAAATATGAAATTTTAGGGAAATAGAATCACATTCAAGGATAGTTCCTGAGTGGGAGCAATTAGAATATGTCATTATACCACCCGTCCAAATGATCCAATTATGAAGGCTCGAGATTATGGAATGGTTGCTAAGTTCTAGAAGAATTGGAGAATATGGCCAAAGATCAAATGGAACCTTATTTCCAAAATTTACTAATTTCTAAAAGTTCATATTCAAAAGAGTTCAAAAGATGCATGGAACAAAAGTAGCAAGAATCGCATATTGGCTTGTTGGTTATATTGATTATGCAAATGTGAAATATAATGGTGATCGAATTAGTCATGTGCATTATCTAATGCAAGTTAGGTGATGCAGTTGAAGAAGGATGATACGCCACAAGTGCACGGGTGATGCAACAGACACATTTCGTCAATAAGGTAGACACATTTTATCAGAAGAAGGATGACATAGCGGACACATTTTGTCAACATACGTTGATCGCCAAGAATTTACAACTAGGTAAACACATTTTATCAGCATACGTCAGTTCCTAGACATTCACAACAAGACAAACTCATCACCTTATGCGCCAATTGTAGGGCGTTCACAATCAGATGATGCTTATTCACAGTTAGGCGAAAGATCAAATTTCCAAACATCGCCCATGTTTGAGATGCAGTCTTGGATCATATCCATGGAAGACCTCAAGACTACTTTGATCTTCGTCTTATTTAGACTCGATCAAAGTGGAGGCTATCTGTAGACACCAGGTTTTTGCACCGATTGTTTTAGATATGGTTGTACGATTTTGTATAATTAGCTAACCCGAGGATGATAGCAAATAGCGTAATACCCCAAACCCAGGAAAAAATATAATTCTTGGCCCAAAATGCGGTCGCGGCCCAAGATAGGCCCAAGCAAAGAAGCCCTCCTAAGTCAGCCAGCCTTGATGGCGCGCAATCCATGTGATTGTGCAAATGAGGCTTAGATTGATCGACTTACGTGGCAATCCGTGTGATGGTGGGAATGGTCGATCGACTCCATTTCTCCCTTAACCCCGACATTATCATAAGCTTTCCCATTTTCAGAGTCATGGTTGGCCATAAATGGGGGTTTGTGATTGAAGATGACGTAAAAGATGGATCTCCATCATCCCCTTCCCATTTTACGAATCATATCCTTACCTATAATACTAGCCCTCCACATCCATGAACAGGGGTTTGAAAAAACACTCTCAAGGTATTGACTTTGAGAGGTTTCTCTCTTCTTCCTCCGTAATCTCATTTTGCATGCTAAGTGTGAAACAAGGTTAGAAGGTTGTTATTTTATTTATTAATCCTTGTAAAATCATGTAAATCGGTTTGTGTTATGTTTTGTATATTTTGTAAACATCTCTCATTTAATTGCATGACATAATAGCAATGAAATTCATTCAAATTGTTATCTTCTCTTTTTTATTTTAAATTGATTCTAGTAAAGTCTATTTTCATAACATGCAAGTTAGAGAGTTTTGTCATCAGAGAGTTTTCTAACTCACAGACTCGTAGCCTTACCCCCAAACTTGGATTTCAAGTTCGTAGGCTGGAACCTCTTTTTTATAATTTGTTAGTTTTCCTAAACTTGACCGGTGACTCTTTCATTCTTGAATTGCATAATTCAATTTATTTGCATTTTGATTATTCGGATGTTTAACTGAGGTAACTATCAAACAATCATATAAAAAATAACGGGATAAAGTGGATGTAACTGCTAGGAAAGACCATCCGGCCTTACTAGTCAGCATGACCCTTTTCTCATTTGGTCGAATGACTGGCCCCCTCGAAGTCATTAGGGATCCCTCTTTATGGGAAATTCTCTTGATGGGAAAATAAATTTTCTTGATGGGAAATTTTCAGGGTCTGCACCAAGTTGATAAGGGAGCTTTTCACCTCGAAGTCATTGGGGGTCCCTCTTTGTGCATTTTTATGGCGGTGGCCAGGTTAGCTACATTGGGCATCACATACTACCCAAGCGTTCGAGCATCACGAGCTTCTGGCTGGAGGCTGGAATCTCTTCTTGTCTCCTCTTGGCTCTCTTTAACCTTTGATT
Source organism: Portulaca oleracea (assembly GCA_029582165.1). Lineage (NCBI taxonomy): Eukaryota > Viridiplantae > Streptophyta > Magnoliopsida > Caryophyllales > Portulacaceae > Portulaca > Portulaca oleracea. Next base: position 24,300,862 of record CM055885.1, read on the forward strand.
CTTCCGCCTAGAGCGCAAAGTTCATTTAATTTCTAGACCAGGCTCGAAAAGTGGAGCTTTTTGCATGCTTTTAGAGGATATCGAGCAAGACAAAAACCAGAACATCAACGCAAATCATAACAGAAAAAAAATGACTTAGTCGTCCTTAGGATATTCGTTCGATGGCGGCCAAGGACAAAGTCCCCAACAACGACGCCAAAAACTTGATACGTCGTAAATGCATAGGTGTGATTGTAGCATGTATCAAGGTTGATCCCACAGAGACTTTGCTAAACAACACACCAGACTAGCCTCTTAATTGATTATTAAATCGATCGAGGTTTTGGATTGATTTTTCTAACAACTAATTCAACTATCAATGCACTAAAATTATAGGGTCTTAATCAATGAATTAAAATGTTTAAGGGATAAAACCTAAGTCACTTAATAAATAAACTAAGCGGATTGAACATGCATTTCACTAATTTGGTATATCCTAAGATCGATAATTGCATAAAGTCTTTTGCGGTGATCTTTTGGAAATAAAGCGAATTGCTTAGCAAAGTCAATCACCTACTTTCGTGGTTATTTCAACTTTAACTAGGTTAATGATCAAATTATCAAATGACCCTTACCTAAAATTTTCTATGTCTAGCTCATTTTATAGTTAGTTTAGCCGTAGGTTTCCGATTATCGAATTTCCTCATACGGTACTTCATTCAACAATCTAATTCCATGCCGATGGTCAATCAAATGCAATGGCATACATAATTAAAAGGCTAAATGGTATGCATTCAAACTAGATTCATGATTGTTCAATACAAAACAAAGCGAATTTATCAAATAACTTATAAGGTTCATCCCTCAATGTAAAGAAACTACTCGCTACTGATGATAGCAACTACAAAGAATGTAAATCTATACTAGAAAGTGTATAAATCCTAAAAGATGAGAAATAAACTGAAGTTGATGCCGAACGGTGATTCGACAATGGAGGACTTTTGCTCCTCCAAACTTCAAAATCGTTCTTGATCGAACTTCAATTCTCCAATCTTCTCTCTCAATCTTCAACTATGATAGAAATGTGGAGTATGGATGATGATTGTATGATAATGGAACATGAGAGCTGGTGATGAATGATGAATAAAACAGTTGAAAGCCATGAATATATAGCCAAAATCATGGAGAAACGATAAAAACTCAATAGTCACAGCCAATGCGAATTGTGCCTGGTCAACAAGGTCTGTAGCCCACCCAATACAGCCCATGATGAACTTGGCACGGTTTGTGTTTCTTCAGCATTTCCAATTTTCACTCTCTGGACAGCTCTAAAAGTCGTGCTCGGCATTTTGGCACCTGTGGCAGGTTGATCCGGGCCAAATCTTGAAATGGGCCATTGATTTGGGCCTGGGGATGATCCAATCTCTTCCTTTCTTCTCTTATGATCATACCTTGGGTTCTCATGCTCGGTTTTTCTCGACTTTCATCCAAATGTTCACAAGTTTTCAATAAAATCAACCAAACTTCAAACCAAGCATAATATGGGAATTTCGGGTATAAAACAATATATTTGCATCAAATATTTCCCAAATTCACATAAAAAGATCCACGTTCACGTACACACAAAAATCACTTATCAAAGGACATATCCACGAAGATTAGTTTCCTAAATGAAGAAATAAAATTACTAATCCTTCAGAAGCAAAAACAGTACATAGGATTTTATAAAATAACACATTTCTTATCGAAGGCTAATGCCAAGGAGCACAAAGTTATCTATTTAGCTATTCAGGAAGTTTGATCCACATGTAAATTTTAATGGAGTTAAATATGAAGATGTGTATAAATATCTTGTGAAAGCAGGAGTAGGAGAATTGTCATGCGAAGAAGGGAAATTTTTTCTTGAAGAACTCTTTTGCCAATACAAGCCAGTGGATTGGGATAAGGAAGAAGATTTCAACCCACACGCTTCGTTCCTAGAGTAAGCATAAGAAATCTTGAGCAACCCCACAAACATTCATGGCCTACAAAACTCTTGTGGTACCACTATCTAAATGAGTTTGTCTTATTTGACTGTGTACTATAGTGTATACTATAGTCATTATGCTTCTTGTAATAATATTTGTATTGTAGCCACTAAGGCATACGATGTCTCCAAATAAATTTCTATAAAAGAAGAAGGAAGTTTGTGAGGGACACAGTCATTCGAACATACTTGAGCAAAGAGAGAAATATGGAGTCACCATTTCTCTATGAGCAAGCATATCTAATGATCTTAGAAGTTTAAATGTTTTCACTTTCAAGCTTTCGATCAATGAAAGAAGTTTCCTACCAGTAGAAAACGTTGTCCAATTAAACCTTATATTTTAAATATTATAGTTTCTTAATTAGAGTCCACTATCCTGTATAAATTAAGCAAACTCAACTATTGACTCTTGTGTGAAGTAGAATGTCATAACTAATACCACTACAGTCATTATAAGAATTCAAGCATGTTTAGTTTAGATTATTTGCCTAAAACTCATCTTTTGACTAAACATATAATTCAAAAAATTGGATTTGTTTGTAATATTTAAGACCCTAATAGTTAGTTTTCCAAAACTATTGCCTCCTACTAATTTTACACCAAAAATATTGGGACCTAGGTAGTTGGTTAAAAAAAAAAAAAAGAAAAGAAAAGTGGTGAGATGAGATCACCAAATATACATAAACATCATTCCTGAGCAACTTTTTGTCCCAAAATGAGAATGGCAGCTCCAAGCACAACTTTCTTATCAAAATCAGTGACATTTTCAGTATTTCAAATCACGATTATCATGTTCTTCCCTTGCCCAACTACTTTCGCCTCCTCTCCTGCTGTTTTAAGTATCTTTCAATCCTCCACGAGATATTTTGTCATTCTCCTATAACTAACGAGGAGTGGAACTAGACTGTGCAATTCAATGATAAATCCTTGAACTAGTCTCAAATTGTTACCCATTGAACTCCCAAGCCCTACACAAGACCATGGCAGAGAGAAACGTAGGAGCCATGAAGTGTAGGACTAAGAGGATGAATGTGTATACAAGTTGTCTAGCATATCATAAAATTGTAATATGAAGGGGTTAATATTACTACAATAAACGAATGCCACACAACGTAAACTTTAGCTCAATTTCCCCTAAAGCGAACCTACAAAGTATTAACATTAATTAACATAAATTATTTTGATAGTTGAAAATTTCATATCATTAATTTGTAAAAAATAAATTACAACTTTTAAAAAGGTGTATGTTTCATCAAATATGGTTAACTGTTGTAACGAGTTACTTTGATTAACAACATATATTGATTTTCTTACAGTGGAATTAATGATATATGCACTTTCAAACTATAATAGTTGGAAAAAAATAATTATAATAAAATCTCTTAAAAATATTAAATTTTATAAAATTTATATAACAAATAAAATTACTTATTCTAATAAGTCTTTTGATCAATAAATAAAATCGAAAGATAATTACATATTTTAACTATCACATTGAAAATTTTTATTTATGGTAGAATCTTTTTTATAAAAAAAAACAAAAGAGTTGATGAGTATGACCCAAGGTCAACCTAAAACCCCTGTGAAAACCTCCCCCAAAATGTCGTCATAACCGTTTTCGCCCCCCGTTTCGCAGGCAAACCAAACCAATGTCGTTGAAGTGATCCTTCAACAATGGCGATGTTCAGATCTTTGCAGAAAATAATCAGAAATCCCAACTCTCCTAAACCTCGACCTTTCCTCACGTCAGTCTCTCTCTCCTCTTCGAACCCTAACACGCCTCTTCTCTCTCCTCTTTCTCGCAACCCCTTTCTCTCTCCCCCTCTTCTTCACTCCCGCTTTCTCTCTCCTCTCTCGGACCTCATCGTCTTTCAGGGCCCCCTCTTCCTCTCTTCTACTCCATGGAAGCTCTCCCAGTCTGCTACTCCTCTTCTTGTCCAAAGCGACTTCGTTTTCACTCCCAAAATCGATGCGTTCAAGCTGAAGCTCCTTCAGAATGCCAAAGTAGAGCTTCCGATCAAATTAGGAATTCGGAAGAAGGTGGATGACAAGAAAGACACTGATTCCTCGGTTGGTGAATTGAGAAATGGAGGTGGATTTGTTGAGAGTTTTGTGAATTGGCCCAATTTCGTCTCCTTTAGCCGCCTGGTTTCTGGTCCGTTTCTTGGCTGGTACGCTTTCAACTTTTTCATTTTCTTTGCCATTCAGTATCATTTAGCCTTTTTCAAGTTCACATTTCTAGGCCTTAAACTAGAATTAATGAATTCCTATGCCTTATCCACCTTTATGTGGTGATAATTCTTATATTGGATGATCATGAAATATGTTTTTCTAGGTTATCTACTAATATGTGATGGTGGGATGAGATTGATATACATATGCTGCTCAATTCGTAACCTGGAATATGTGCTAGTATGCTTCCTGCTAGCTTTTCATTTAACAGTAGCTGGAACATTGACATATCTACTCTATCCAGGATGATTGTCAATGAATGGTATCTTCCTGCATTTGTGGGACTGGCAGTTTCAGGCGCCTCTGATTGGGTGAGAATAGAATATCATATAGGACATTGATATCAAGTTGTTAAGTTATGGGCGGGGTTCTAAATCTTATGTTGTTGTAGTTAGATGGATTCCTTGCTAGGAAGATGGGGATTAATTCGGTTGTTGGCTCCTACCTTGATCCTCTTGCAGACAAGGTAAAGTATGTTCATTTCAGGTGAGACTTTTAAACTTTCATGGAGGGGATACTTATTTTGACAAGTCTGTAATTGTTGATGCTGCAGGTTTTAGTTGGATGTGTTGCTGTAGCAATGGTGGAGCGAAATCTTCTACATCGTAAGTAGTCAGTCTTTCTGTTCTGTCTGTGGTCTTGCAATTCACCACTTTCGTCAGCTTGTTTGCTAATGAAGCTAGAATGACTGAGAAATAGCGTAAATAGAAAGGCAAGACACGGTAGAGAAAATTAGAGGAAGTGAAGGTCCTGAGTGAAAGATAGTCCTAAAGTATGCAAGTATAAGAAATGAAAGGTAACAGACACAACTAAGAGAACAGGCACATAAAGACGAGTCAAATGGGATTTTGTGTTAGTTTTGTCGTCAATAAACCCCAGGTGATCCAAGATGTCTTCTGATTTCCTTTCAGGTCTCCTTGGGCTTTCCTTATTTTCAGTTAGCACCATCACTATGATGTTGTATAGTGTGCCTCACCATTTAGTGCATTTGGGTGTTTCCTGATGCGTATGATAATATTTTTGATTATGTTTTCAGAACAATATTTCTATAATATTTGAAGAATAGATTTTGAAGTAATTATTCTCATGTGAAGCTGGGCTTGTCGGTCTTGTTGTGCTACGAGATGTTATGCTTGTTGGCGGTGCTGTGTACAAAAGAGCCAGTAGCTTGCATTGGCAGGTGAGATTTCTTACTTAAGACTTGTTGTTTTCTTTATTACTGATGTCCCTTTCTAACTTGAGAACTTCTTCAGTGGAAAAGCTGGTATGATTTCTTCAACCTCGATGGAACTCGTCCTGAAAAGGTGGAGCCCTTATTTATAAGCAAGGTATGTCTTTTGCCTTTATGGCATACCCCTTATTATTGGATACATGGGACGTGAAAAGCTAGATTGAGCATTTCCTGTTTTAATGGTTAGATCGCCACCAACACGCCAAATCTAAAACATATGTTTCCAGTATGAGTTTAAATTCAATATTTTGGCTTTCCTCACACAAGTTTTCTTATTTCTATACTATCTCTTTGCAACTAGTATTGTGGGTGGATTTGACGGTGCCGCCCCCAAAAAATGGGAAAAAGAAAAAACAGAAGAATAGGCATAGGAGGTTGTATGGCTTGTTAATTGTTATAAGATTTATATTCAAATGGGTGATTAGACAATATATAATATTTGCTTGCTTAATATTATCCGTTTGTGTATTTGTATGATGGGCACTGATGACGAGTAATGCAGGTAAATACTGTTTTCCAACTGATGTTGGTTGCTGCTGCCCTTTTGCAACCTGAATTAGGGACCCCAGAAACTCAATCATACATCACATACCTGAGGTAAACTGCTAAGACACATAGTCATTACATTCTTGCTCTGACTCAGCTACTGGTGTCTGATGTAGATATTCATTTGTTGGGTTCAAATCAATTTTAAAGACATCAAATGTTTTTGTTCTTATAAAATGCCTATGCATGCACAAGAATGTGGGTTGCTCAACTTGAATGAAGATTCAATAGTGGCATGTGCTGTAAAAAAAATGCAAAGCATTGCGCTACATAGCAAGTTGAACTTCATCTGATTGGATCTAGCCAGATATGAATGTGAGGGAATCTGATATCGCATTTGCACGTTCACAAGGGAACTTGAAATATGGTCTGAAATTTCATGGAACTGATTTTGAAATTTAAAGGTGGAAATAATGAAAGCTGATATATGCATGATTTGGTTCAGCTGGTTGGTGGCATCTACGACTGTGGCTTCCACTGGAGCATATGGAGTTCAGTATCTGAGAAATAGATCCATCTCTACAGCAAGGACGAGTCACTAAGAAAGAAATCTCAACTCACTTGAAAACGAACTGTTTCATGTTGTCTCACCTGTAATATGCTCTGCACACGGAACAGTCAATGACAAATTCCATGAACTAGCAGCCCATTTGAACCTTTTGACTGGCCGGTTTTTGTGGCCTAGCTTATGCTGTCGGGGATGGATTTCAAGCTTTTCAGAAGACAATGATGAAGATGAGGATCATGACTCTGTAGTTAGAAGAGGGGCAAAGCAATTTCTTTTTTTCTTCAATTTTTGTTTGTTTTTTTTTTTTTTTTACTTATGTGTATATCATAATGTTTTGTTCTGTACAAGATCCCCTTTTGCCAAATGATCTGTGTAACATTGGTGAAAGTTTTGTTTTGGCATAACACAATTTCGACAAGTCATTTTCTAGGACTGATACATGTTAGAAGCAGAGCTTTTTGAATAACTAGAGTATGATGAGGATTCATAAGTGTTGAAGGGTCAACTATGTGTGTGTTTGTTTTCTGTCGGTATGTGTAACTTCAATATTACAAAGGGACAATTGCAACTTCGCATTGAAGTTTCTGATCATTCAAATTCATGGAAGGTGGGATGGTCAGAAAATGTCCTGTTTGGATTCCCGGTTCAGTTTGACTCTGGAAAAAGTGACTATGGTCATGGATTTGAGTTCCAATTTTAATATGACCATTGGTTTGATTGAAAATTTCAAACTGTATAAATTGTTTCAATTGTTTTTTTAAAAAATTATTATTTGAAGCCTCGGCAAGCTGTAAAGATATTCAATTTACAATCAACCAGGCATCAAGAATAAAAGCTACAAGACAGACCAAAACCTTAGGAAGGAAAATTCTGAACTTTAAGAAGGAAAATTACAAGCTGAAGCAACATGACTAAAGACAGACCAAAGCAGCAGAACAGTAGGCAGCAGTCTAAACCCTAGATTAAAGGCTTGTACGAATTGATTTGAGTTGGAAAAAATGGGTATTCGCCTCCTTTGGCGTTAGTTTTTGGTTCAATATCCAATTTTTCTATACCCAAGATGTTTGAAATGTGAAGTTTTGACAACACTATTCAAGATCAGGCAAACCAATGTGCAACTATACTGGAAGGACTGTAAAGAAAAGAAAAAACAAACCTAGCACTTTTTATTCGACTACAGTTCCTTGTGCAGAAGACTGAGGATTGATCAAAGCTTGGAGCAGAAAAAAGGGAAGGATCTCAATCAGGGGATTGAACCTGACGTGAATCGAACACGCAACCTTCTGATCTGGAGTCAGACGCGCTACCATTGCGCCACAGATCCTTGTTGCTTCTAAGTTAATATTATAAAACATTATACAAAATGCAGTGGTTCGATTTCGTCTACTTGCATTGAAATATTTGTCTGATTAAATCATAAATAAATTCTACATTCTGCGTCTACTGCCAGTATTGTCTAATTCTGATAAACCATTCACTTATTTTGACCTACGGATTCATTGAATTCTACAACATGATAAGAGTACAACCATGCATTGACTCATTAAAATATTCCAAGCCCCTGTTTTACCCTCGTCAGTGTGAACATCTCCTTGATTGAATGACTTGAGTGTGAACTTTGCATTTACGAGAAGCGAAAATAGGGACCGCATCTGCACTGCCGCATGCAACCTTATCCTTGACATGATATGCAGGAGAGGATGTTCCACATCTTGGAGTACCAGATGGTGAAGATCAAACGTTACTCATCAAAAAAAACAGAAAAAAGAAAGGATATAAATGGGGGGTCCACTAAAGAAGAAACTGATGGAAATCTGCTTAGCCTTGGTCTCACCTTTGGGGACCCAAGATTCATGGAGAATGATGGAAATCCGTCCACCCCAAGCCCAACAAAGGAGATCTAATTCATCTACAAGGAGGTAAAGAGGGCCATAGAGGAAGGATCTATTGTGCAGGCCCAAAGGCCAATCCATATGGTGTGTTCCTTATTCCAAGAAGGCATCCAAATGTCTTAAAGGGCCCAAGTCCACGTCCAAGAAGGCCCAAGTACAAGTCCAAGATGATTTTCACAGTTTTGACATTTCCAAGATGAATTTCACAGTTTTGTCATTTTCAAGTTGAGGTTCACATTTTTAGTGTTTTCCTTATTAGTAGCAAGTTTGTTAATGTAATTTTATTATTTTTGTGTGTGATGCCAAGTAATATCTAATAGCTTGGACATCAAGTTGGAAGAGTCTAGAATAATCTAGAAGGTTCTAGAAGTCGTCTAGAGTGTTGCTTGGACGTCAAGCTAGGAATGCTAGTTGTGGTTGGCTAATTTTGTAACTAATCCATCTTGGATTAGGAAAGCCAAGTCCTAGAAGGATTCATACTATTGTAACTAATTCCCTTAGGATTAAGAAAACCAATTCCTAGTAGGATTTGGTTGCTTAGGCGTCAAGTTAGATAGTCCTAGTAGGAGAAGGACTTAGTCTAGTATAAATAGAGCATAGGCTTGTAACGTTTGAGACACCCAACTTTGATTATGAATACAAACAAACTTTTGCTTATCCTTGAGTGTTTCTCAACCTCTCTTTGATCTCTTCTATTGTATCTTAAATGTGGTAATTCAAATGGTGAGGAAGAGCTTGTTTCCTACTCTTAGAAGGTGTTTCTGTAACTAAGAGGAAGAACAAGTGGCCCTAGGATTTCAACTTGTGGTGTTTCTGTATCAAGTTTGATTCTCTTGAACTATCCAGTTCTCATATCTACCTTGTTGATTTCCTAAGGCTATTTTCAAATCTCTTAATTCTCTCAACATCGACGTCAAACCCCTCAAAGATCCTCTTATTCACGTGAATTCCCCCCATCCTTAGCCTTCACGTGAGAAGCCCTAAACCCTAGATTGGTTGCACGTCACCCCTTGATCTGTAATTGATCAAAACCCCAGTCTTTGATCCAGTTATACACCAGAAACATGGATACAAGAATGGCATGGACTGGACACAAAACTTGGTCACTCAATAACTGATACGACATACAGAGTTAAATCTACCCCAAATCAATGTTGTCCCAAAAATTTTGAAGCCCCATCAAACTAAGAAAATATACAAAGGACGTGATGGATACTCTGTTTCTGAGGGTCATTCTCACTTATCACCTCAACCTTATCTCCACATCGAATTACATTGAATTCCTATTCCTTTCCCTTTCCTTGAATGCATGATTTGAAGCTGCTACTGTTAGACCTATTGAATCTTGCATGTGAGTGACTGCGGGCCTTACCTTGTTTTCTCTTCACTATGATATCTTTATTTCTCTCTCATTGTTGATATTGAGATTTTAATTTGGAGGTTGTAATAATGAGTTATTTATATTTATTCTTTTTCAGATTTAGCATTCATCGACATGATTGGTACGTAGTAGAGAGGGGGAATAAGGGAAGGTCGGGAGGTTAGGAAAGGGTTTTAGTGGGGTGTAGACGAAGGAGACTCCCTTCCCAACGAAAAATTCTATGCTGAGCTCTTTTTTTACCATACCACCATCGAGTACGAGCCACTGTTCGAGATTTTCCCCGAAAATACTCTCAGTATTTAGGTGTTTGCTCATTGTTGGCAATCGAAATAAACTTAAATTAGTTCAAAGTAACAGAAAAATATTATTACATAGTTATCTAACCAAATACTTCATGATATAAAGCTCACTATTTTATTTTATTTTTTTTTTTGTTCTCATGATCTAAGCTCACTATGAAAAGATAAGAAATGACAAATTCTCGATAAATTAAAGAATACCCCTATAGTAATAAATTCTGACCCCACTATGCAATTCTCGACCCGACCCCGAAACCCGACCCAAACCGACCCGTAAAAAATGGGGTTTGAACACGAAATTCTGACCTGGGACCCGAAAATGACCCAACCCAAAGAACCCAGTAAAAAGCGGGTCAGGTTGGGTCGGGTTTGGGTCGACCCGTTGGGTCAGACACTTTAATTTTAAGTGTTTTTTCTACTTTGGCCTTGTGGAAAAAAATGGGTCCATTTCATGAAAATTAAGGCTCAAAAGTAAAATATTGTATGGCTTTGGAAAGCTATGCGTAGAGAAAGACATACAAATGAAATAATCAAATAATAAATGACCAAAACAAAACCCTAACACTCTCACTCACTCACTCTTTCAGTGAACCCTCAAACTCCTGCAGTCTCGCCTCTCTCCTCTCTTTTCAGTAAAATAGTGTATTATTGTCCAAGGTTCAAAGTTCAATGCATTATTGTCCAATACCCAAAAAGTTCAGTATATTAGCATGGCAAAACCCTATATATTTCATAGGTGCTGTTATTCGTGGATTGTTGGCATAAACCGCATAATACTTGTAGACTTGAAGATTGCCAAATTTTGTCCCTTAGGTGTATAGTAACATGTCTATACAACTATGACATATCGTGGTGGTCGAACTTGGAAGGGAATGATACATTACACAGGTGTCTTTGACTAATTATAATCAATTTTATTAGTTGTAAGTGACTGAGAAAAAGGGCGATCATGACCCGTAAACCCGACCCAAACCGCCCGAAACCGGAATACACCCGACCCGTATTTACTCGAACCTGAAATACATCCGACCCGTATTTACCCGAACCCGAAATACACCCGACCCGTATTTACCCGAACCCGATATACGACCGACCCGTAACCAGCCCGCCCGCCCGTATTGACAGGTCTACTTGCAATAAATCTCAAGCAGGTTCAGAATCACTTACAATTATTGTGAGGTAAGGTTAAATTTATTTCACAAAGATGGACTGTATAAAAATTATTACAGCAAACCTTTGATAGGTTAAAAAGTACTTTAATGGATTTATTTCATTCCATCAAACCTTTGATGCAAGAAAATTTGGTGGTGGCTGAGCAGTAGCAGTGGTAATGGTAGGGATTTTAATGGATGGTTGAGACGACGTGATCATGTTGTCAAGCTCATTTGCAAATTCCTCCCTGGTACTGGGCCAACTGTGTTTCCCCTCAGCCTCAGGTACAATCTTTGCACCGTTGCAGTGGTCAGCCAATGTCCGCCTCTCAAGAGCTCAAGAAGCAACACACCAAAGGCATAGACTTGAACGATCTCTACCACCACCGTTGCATGCTAATTAGTCAGGACTCAGGACTCGGGATCCAAATAACCCATAAACCCCAGTAATATTGTTGGTGACCAACCATTTAGGGATACAAACAGTCTGAATGGAGATCAGTGAGTTTGGTAGCATTGCCCTGTATGTATACAACCACCCTGGGAAACCACAGTAAAGAGATAAGCAACTGCATCAATGATCAAACATCTGCTACACAATCTTCACTCTGGCTAGTTAGTGACATGTCATGACTACACACTTTGAGAATAATCCCCCTATAAATGCCTGCAGTTGCCCCTGAAGATATTCAACCATCTACCCTTTTCCAAACATCACAAGGTCAACACTTAACAAAATGTTTCATACTAATGCCATCCATGGCCTTTAGAATCCCTGTGTCAGTTGCTCATGTGATCCTGTGACAAAACACACCTAAACAATGCACATCTAACCCTCCCACCCCCCTCCCCCCAAAAAAAAAGGGTCGAGATATCTCAATGTCTCTACAACACCAACTTTCATGTATGATGTGTCTCACCTTGGGGATACAAACACAAGTACTGAAATACAGTCGCCGACGTAATTTTTTCAAAAGGCAAAATTTACCAAAAAAAGGTCATCTTATTTTGGAAATTAGACTTCAAAGCTTAGGGAAATTAAAGGAGCAACCACAGAGATAGTAGTCTAGTTAGAAATTGTTTTCCAAAGGATCAAATTGCCCCAATATAGAGTATAGACTAGGGTGGAGATGCCGACTAGCTCAGATGATCTGCAGTTGATAAGTGTATTTTATATATATGTGATCTTGCGTTATTTAGAGTTAATTTGAGTGATTATTGATATGAATGTATTATTTTTATACTCGAATTCTCTATTTTATGCTTGGTTAGAGTTTGGTATAGTTTTGTAGGAAATTGGTGTTAAATTGAAGAAATCAAGCTTAAAATCAAGTGTATGGAGTCCAAGAGGATCACAATTGAAGAATAAATCCACCCCAAGGCCCAAATATTGGCCCAAGAAGACATTGGAGCCCGACTGGCATCAACACGGGTGCCAAAAGACCCAAAACGAACCGTTTCAGCTTCCAGAAAGTCAGAAATCCAACTCCAGTGAGCAACACGGTCCGTGTCAAGTCAACACGACCCGTGTTGACCTTGACACGACCCATGTTGACCTGGATCGGTCCGTGTTGCTTTATCCTTTCACTTTCGGCGCTTGCAAGTGGGTTTTTGCTTTTTATCATGATGTTTTTCGGCTGTCTATGGAAGCAATAATCACTCCACCATCCTCCATGCTGTCACCTAACCATTATTGATCCCCTTTATATTGATTGATGCATCCATCAATCAAGGGGGAGAGAATTTGGAGATCAAGAATGAAGATTGAAGCAAAGATTGAAGTTTGGAGGAGCAAAAGTCCTTCATAGTTCATTCCTTGCAAGATTGTTCTGCATTTGGTTTATTTCTCATTCTCTCATAGATTTTTATATGCTTACTAGAATAGATTTTGATATGTTTTGTGTTTTGAACATGAGTAGTGAGTAGTTCCCTTTAGTTTAGGGGATAAACCCTTATTTGTTTCTCTTATGGATTGAGTTTTGTTGGATTGAACAAGTTTGTTAATCTAGTTTGAATACATTTTATTTAACCTTTGATTACGTATGTCATTGCTTTTGCTTGATCACCATTAGCATGGATTTAGATTGTTGAGTGAAGTACTGAAAGGAGAAATTCGATAATCGGAACCCTTAGGATTAAACTAGTTATGAAGTGAACTAGACATAGAAGACTTTATAATTAGGGGTCATTGGATAATTTGATCTTTAACTTAGTTAAAATTGAAATAACCACGACAGTAGATGATCAATTTTGCTAAGCAATCCGTTTCAGTGCCAAAAGCTCGCTACGGAATAATTTATGCGATTATCGACCCTAAAATGTACCAAATTAGTGACATACATGTTCAATCCACTTGTTTAATTCATAGAGTTACTTAGGTTTTATCCCCTGAACGTCTTTTTCTTATCGATAAATCTAAGTAAATTGTGTGTATATGTATTTGTTAATCTTTAATAGTGAATAGAAATAGAATTAGATTGTTTCAAACAAAAACCCGATCGACTTAGCAATCAACTAGGAGGCTAGTTCAGTGCGTTGAAAGGAAAAGTCCCTGTGGAAATCGACCTTGATACTTGCTACACGAGCACCCGTGCACTTGCGGCCTATCAGCAGTCTGCACCAAATGTTGTCCATCATTCCTTACTGTCTCCCCTTGTTAGATTGGTAAACCAAATTTCTACACCATACTAGCAGTAGAAAAATCCAAAAAGAAATCAATTATTTGAATCACCATTTACAACATTATATCACAAATGTAAAGATCAGATTTTTATTGTCTAAATGAACACAGGCATCAAGCTCACTAACAGCAAGTGTGCAAAGGTTGCATCATAAGGAACACCATTAATACCCAAACAAGTTTAAAAAACACTGAAATAGCAGGGTTGAATCAAAATGAATGAATTGAATACCAGAGATTGCCTGATGTGTTAGCACCACTGCTCAGAATAATTTTTTTGAGGGAGGGGAAGTTATTCATCACAGCACCATGCTAACATCAGGTATAACAATCCGGGTTATTCTGTTGGAAAAAGAAACAAGGTTGTGGTAAACGAAAGAAAACTGAGTCGTGGTAAAACCACTGCCTTGAAAGCGATTACGGCCCGACCTCGGTGCCAATCGGGATTGTCGGTCGCTCCCCAAGGTTAACTCAGATAATCTCTGGACACGTGCACTCATGGCCAAAGATTTGGAGTATGCAAAACTTATGCCCACGAAGAGGAAAAGGAAGAGGAGATAAGAGAAGGGAAAGTATTTCTGGTATATCAAATCAACACAGGCATAACTCAATTTATAGGAATAAACTGAGTAGAGGAAGAAGAAACTGAAGAGGCAACAACCATTAAGATGGCGATAATCATGGAGCCATTAAGGAGAAGCGGAAGATCAGGAAAGAATTGATGAATGAAATCAATTCAATTAACGGTTAAAAGATACCAAATAAAGACGCAAGATCTTCCAAAACATAAACGGCCCAAAAACCGGGTAAAAGGGAGCCCATGCCCAGCCCGGACCGGCCAAATGGCAGCAGCGGCGCGCGTGTGGAGGCCCAAACCATACCCTCCTCACTAAAACCCACTTCCAAGCTAATACAAAACTAGGAAAGAAAGGAAATATATAAACAACAAAATATTTCATTCTTCCTCCTATGTGGGACAAGGAAAGGCACAAAAAGAGAGAAAACCTTGTAACCATTACCTTCACTTCCGACAATCCCCTACTAATGGTTTACAAGGTAACTAGAAAAAGAAAAATAAGAACAGGGCAAAACAGGTCAGATACTTAGGCGTCAATATCTTTCGATTTGAATTGACACATTAGTGATGTGAGGCAACAATCAATAATCTAACAAGTGGACTAGGCCTTGAACTTGGAAGACTTTTATTGAGACCCCCACAACACGTATCAACCTACAGAAAAGCATACTCCGCGATAAAAAACACTTGCGCCTTTATGGCCATGCGCACACCTTGGGACTCATAAGTGCTCTAGAGAGATAGCCCAAATCTCTCATAGAAGGCGGCCAAACCTTCACACTTACGTAGGTAATTCCATCAAGTCTATCTCAACCTAGACCACCACAAGTGTGACTATGGAATTATTAAGAGCAATTAGCTCATCCTTACAACAAATTATCGGTGAATCCTTCAGTGCGTCTCACAAGCACCCCCCACAAAGGACGTGGATTCATTAAGAGAATAATCTCAACCTTAGAAGCACCACTTAGCACCATAGGGATAAGAATGTAGTGCACCTCGAAGATTAGTATGGCTTCGTTTGACCAAATAATATTTGGTATCCACCATACCTCTTCAAGCCATAGGCTTAAGCTCTATCCCCCTCGATGCCTCTAGAACAACTCGTCTAGTCAACCCCTTAGTGAGAGGATCCTCCAAATTCTTCTCGGATCTCACATACTGCAAGGATATTACTCCATGCTTTAGCAATTGTCTCACTGCACTGTGTCTAACACGGATATGTCTCCTTTTCCCGTTGTAGACACTGTTATGAGCCACTCCAATTGTTGCCTGTGAGTCACAATGTATAGAGATAGGTGTCTCTTGTTTCTCCCATAGTGGCACGTCTGCTAAGAGACCTCTAAGTCACTCTGCTTCTTGACCTGCCAACTCAAGAGCAATAAACTCAGATTCCATGGTAGAGCGGGCTATGCAAGTCTGTTTTGCAGACTTCCATGAGATAGCCCCTCCATCTAAGGTAAAAACATAACCACTTGTAGAACTAACTTCATCATTATCAGAAATTCAGTTTGCATCACAATATCCTTCTACAACAGCAGGAAATTTATTAAAGTGCAAACACCAATCCATTGTACCTTTCAGATACTTATGCAAACGATGAAGTGCATTCCAATGTTCTTGACTAGGATTATGAGTGTAGCGACTCAATCTACTCACAACATAAGCAATATCAGGACGAGTAAAGTTCATCAAAAACATTACATTTCCTGTAATTTTAGCATACTCAGATTGAGACACACTAGAACCGTTGTTCTTCTTTAAAGGTATACTGGGATCATAGGGAGTTCTAATAGGTGTCACATCAAACATGTTAAATTTCTTTAACACTTTATCAATATAGTGTGACTGACACAAAGCATAACCAGAATTGGTTTTCCGAATTTTAATCCCTAAGATCACATCAGCTTCACCCATATCTTTCATTTCAAACAAAGAAGACAACAATATTTTAGTCTCATTGACTACAAGCAAATTTGTACCAAAGATCAGCATATCATCAACATATAAGCATATAAGCACACAATCTGATCCTATCATCTTGGAATAAACACAAGAATCAGACAAATTTGCAATAAATCCATTTTTCACAAGAGAACTATCAAACTTCTCAAACCACTGTTTAGGAGCTTGCTTTAGACCATAAAGAGATTTTCTCGATCTACAAACTTTATTCTCCTGACCTGGTACTTCACAACCCTCAGGTTGGGTCATATAGATTTCTTCCTCTAAGTCACCATTAAGAAAAGCTGTCTTTACATCCATTTGATGCACAACAAGATCAAAAATAGCAGCTAAAGCAATCAACGTTCTAATGGTGCTTATTTTCGTAACAGGAGAATAAGTGTCAAAATAATCTATCCCTTTCTTTTGGTCAAAACCTCTAATAACAAGTCTGGCCTTATATTTATCAATTGAACCATCAGACTTCAATTTCTTTTTGAAAATCCATTTACTACTAATAGGTCTACAACCCTTAGGCAAATCAGTTAATTCCCAAGTTTTATTTGACTCTAGGGAATCTATTTCACTTCTTATGGCTTCCTTCCAAAAGGTTGCATCAATAGACCTAATAGCCTCAACATATGTTTTGGGATCTTCATCAATTAGAAATAAAGACACAAAATCCTCAGTCAAAGCATCCACATCATAAATATTAAAAACTTCAACTAGGAAAGCAGTAACAAAATCAGGTCCAAAATCAGTTGTAGTTCTTTGCCTTTTACTCCTTCTAGGCTCAATTTCCACATTTCTAGTACTAGAACTAGCAACAGGCAAGCTCACATTCTCAGGTACAACATTAGGCACAACATCAGATACTACATTAGGCACATTCATTTTCAACGGAAACGCATGCTCAAAAAATTCAGCATCTCTATATTCAGAAATTGAATAATCACTTAAAGACATGAAATGATAAGCAGCACTGTTTTGAGCATATCCAATAAAAACAGCATCAAAGGTCTTTGGGCCTATCTTGGTACGCTTATGACTAGGTAAAGCCACTTTAGCCAAACACCCCCACACTTTCAAATAATTCAGATTTGGGGCATATCCTTTCCAGAGTTCATATGGGGTATGGTCCCTCTTCTTATGGGGAACTCTATTGAGTATAAAACATGCAGTTAAAACAGCTTTCCCCCACATGTTATCAGGCAATCCAGAACTCAGAAGCATAACATTCATCATTTCCTTGAGGGTACGATTCTTACGTTCAGCTATACCATTTTGTTGTGGTGTGTAAGGGGCGGTAGTTTCATGAATATTACCATTTTTCTCACAAAAAACAACTAAAGAGGTTGAATCATATTCACCACCCCTATCAGATCTAAGCCTCTTGATTTTCCGGTCTAGTTGATTCTCAACTTCTGCTTTATATTTTAAGAACACTTCTTCAGCCTCGTCTTTAGACCTCAAAAGGTAAACTTTTGTATATCTAGAGAAGTCATCTACAAAGGTAATATACCATTTCTTTCCTCCTTTGCTCATTGTGTTCTTAAAGTCGGCTAGGTCTGAATGAACAAGTTCAAGCAACTGAGTTGATCTTGTAGCTACTGATTTAAAAGGTTTCTTGGCAAATTTCGCCTCTACACAGACATCACATTTAGAACAACTTTCTGTGCTAACATTTGGAATTAATTTCATGTTCTTTAGCCTGTTTACGGAAGCATAATTCACATGTCCAAGTCTACCATGCCAAAGATCAACAGACTCGGCAATATAAGCAGAAGTAGAAGCATTTCCATTAGCATCAGATGCAACATTCAGAACATATAAGCCATCACTACGATACCCCTTCCCAACAAATACCCCATTACGAAGAATAACAATTTTCCCAGCCTTTTGGTTCACCTCAAAACCAGCAACATCAAGGAGGCTACTAAGAAACTAAGTTTATGTGAAGGGAAGGGGCATACAACACATTGTTTAAACATAAAGATTTTCCAGAAGTAAATTTAAGGAGAACTTTCCCTTTACCCAGTACCGCAGCTGTGGAAGAATTGCCCATGAAGACATGTTCACCATCAAGAATCTCCTCAAAGTCATGCATTAGATCCTTGTTGGTGCAGAAGTGTCTAGTTGCTCCATTGTCCAGAATCCACTCGTTGTTGTTAATCACGAGGTTAGCTTCCACAATTACTGCACAGAATACTTCAGTTTCCTCGGTCAGATTAGCTTGAATCTGATTGCTATTCTGTCCAGCGGGTTTCTGGTGGGTTTGATTTGCTCCTTTACGTTGGTTACACTGATATGCCTTGTGGCCTGGTTTGCCACATACATAACAAGTAACCTTCTGCTTCTGGATTTTAGCGTTAGGCTTGTTCAAAGGTTTCTGATGCTTGGATTGCTTTTGATCCTTCTTATTCTTTCCCTTGAACCTGTCCTTATTAGTAGGTACAGAAGATTCAACTAAATTAGCTTTAAGAGAATTCAAGAGAGAGAAGACATCTTATCTTTCAAACGATTTGCTTCCTCAGTTCTCATGTGGCTGATTAATTCTTGAAGGGTCAGATCCTTCTTTTTGTGCTTCAGATGATTCCTATAATCACTCCAGGATGGCGGAAACTTCTCAATCAACACATTCTCTTGTAGTACCTCGCACATCTTCATTCCTTCATTCAGAACTTCAGCACAAAGATTCTCGTACACATAAACCTGCTCCATAATAGGCTTCTCATCTACAATCTGGAATTGCAACCACTTGCCAACGACATACTTCTTCTTCCCAGCATCATCAGCGCCATATTTGATCTCGAGCTTCTTCCATATGGTCTTCGCAGATTTGAAACTGACGAACAAATTGAACAGAGGGTTCGACATGTTGTTGAGAAGATAACTCCGTGCGACTTTGTTGTCTTTCTCCAGTTTCTTTTTGGCATTCTCATATAATGGAACAACAGGGGTTCTTGGAGCAGTAGGGGTTTGCTCAGGATCGTTCTGAGGAGGTGGTGCTTCTGGATCTTCAAGATGAGGCGAGGACAACACATAATCAATCTCTAACTGTTCAAGACAGAGCAATAACTTTTGGGACCATCGTTTGTAGTTGGTTCCATCGAAAGGCTCAATTTTGTAGATCTCAGCGAGGGTTTTGGAAGGAGCAGCCATTGATACTAATCGCTTTCAAATTGTTGGAAAAAGAAACAAGGCTGTCGTAAACGAAAGAAAACTGAGCCGTGGTAAAACCACTGCCTTGAAAGCGATTACGGCCTGACCTCGGTGCCAATCGGGATTGTCGGTCGCTCCCCAAGGTTAACTCAGATAATCTCTGGACACGTGCACTCGTGGCCAAAGATTTGGAGTATGCAAAACTTATGCCCACGAAGAGGAAAAGGAAGAGGAGATAAGAGAAAGGAAAGTATTTCTGGTATATCAAATCAACACAGACATAACTCAATTTATAGGAATAAACTGATTAGAGGAAGAAGAAACTGAAGCGGCAACAACCATTAAGATGGCGAGAATCATGGAGCCATTAAGGAGAAGCGGAAGATCAGGAAAGAATTGATGAATGAAATCAATTCAATTAACGGCTAAAAGATACCAAATAAAGACGCAAGATCTTCCGAAACATAAACGGCCCAAAAACTGGGTAAAAGGGAGCCCACAACCCACGCCCGGACCGGCCGGACGGCGGCGCGCGCGCACTTGTGGAGGCCCAAACCATACCCTCCTCACTAAAACCCACTTCCAAGCTAATACAACACTAGGAAAGAAAGGAAGATATATAAACAACAAAAATATTTCATTCTTCCTCCTATGTGGGACAAGGAAAGGCACAAAAAGAGAGAAAACCTTGTAACCATTACCTTCACTTCCAACATATTCTTCACAATTTGGCTACAGTTAAAACTGCATGCTTTCCCTACAGAGTTCTATTGACAAACTATTTTGCAAGCAATGAATCAGAATCACAATAGGCAGATGTAACCTCGCTTGGGTTGGGGTCATCATGATTAGCTTCTGTCTGCAGTACATAACTGACAGGTGCACAGAATCCTCTAGAACACAACAGGTGCAGATATGCACACCTGACAACTCTAGTTTCTTCAGCTGCATGTTGGGTCAATGACTGCTATATCTGTGAAGATTAATTTTTTCATATACTTTGATATGGTCTTTTCTGTATCTTGTAGTAAAGTTCAGGAATATCAAACATGATATTCATTAATAAAATTAAAAGAGATGGGGTTAGGCCAAAGAAGAAAAATGAAAGAAAAGCCAAAAACTACTCGATAGCTGGCCAAGTCGGAAGTGTCACGTCTCCCACAATACACAGTTCTTTTGAAGCCCATCGCACCAACAAAACATAATATTTGATTGATAAGAAGGCAAAATTAACAGATAAACTGCAGTATGGATCGATGTTTATGCAGACATTGATCACTCAACTTATGGTAGGGATTTCTGATTGATGGATCACAAAACATAAAGGGGCTCTCAAGCTCAACGCCTACTTCCATGGTGAGCCTAATATCCTTCTCCTCCTCACTGCACAGTCTGCACCTGAGTACAATCTCTATGCATGCCTGCAGTTGCTGCTTCAGGTCCTCATGGAGCGCCGCTCCACTCCCAGCAATTACAGGGTCAACAAACTTAGTGAATTGCTCGGTACTAAGGCACTCCCTTGCCATAAGAAAGTCTTGATATGTTGGTTGTAGTCCTGTCAACAGCATAAGAAGAATGAAAAACCCAAAGTAATGCACATATGCATTCTTTGTCAATGTCAATTGAATCAATGTTATCGGCTGTGAATTTGAACTTTTTGGTATTTTCAGTTGTTCAGTATAAAACGACACAGGGCCCAGATAACACAAAACTTCCACAACATTTGTCTCCCCCTCGGGGATAAAAACAGAATTACAGAAATTGGCCGATTTGGGAACATTATCTTGGTCCAAGTACACATTTATGGAATTCAAGTCCCTATAGATAATGGGCAGAGGAAAAGCAGAGTGGAGACAACTGCATGACATATCTCCCATGCAATCCTCAGTCCGTCCTTCCATCCTATAGGAGGTATCATTTGATTCTGACTTCTGTATATTACATCATGAAGACATCCATTTTCTACGAACTCATAGATAAGAACTGGTTTTTCAGTCTCAACTCTTAGGCAATATGTCAGTAGCTT
Organism: Portulaca oleracea; assembly: GCA_029582165.1. Lineage (NCBI taxonomy): Eukaryota > Viridiplantae > Streptophyta > Magnoliopsida > Caryophyllales > Portulacaceae > Portulaca > Portulaca oleracea. The sequence continues at coordinate 24,322,496 of CM055885.1, forward strand.
ATGAACGTTTTTATGAGCAGGAAAACTTTCTTCAAAAATCTTGGCCAAAACAGGTGTTTCCTCCCAACTGCTAAGCACATTGGTATCACCTCCAAGCCCCAAATTTACCATACAAGATCCAATCCTGAAAATAAGTGCTGAGATCAGCAATCGATGAGTAGGACAAGGGCTTGTCCTGAAAGAAGGAAACTGTTCGCTCCAGTAACAGCCTTTCACTCTTTATAAAATTTTTGATGACTTCCATAGAAAACCATTGTGCTGCTTCCTGCATTGAATTCAGACAATAAGAATATTTTGTAAACTTTTCCAAATACTAATACAATCACTAACCACACTAGAGTAGAAATCCCAGTACAAGTCAGATTGGAACCAATACTTACAAATTGTTGTTGCGAGAGATAGAGATTCTGAAAGAATACAGCAGTACCAGTGGTAGGAATAGATGGTTCGACGACTGTGATGATGTTCTCAAGCTCAGTTGCAACTTGTTCATAACTACAGGGTCGATGACCTCTGTGAAATGCTTGGTGTCTAGCAGCTTTGGTGAATATTTGCACACGGTCGCTCCAATTTGAAAAGTTGAGACCTGTCAAGAGCTCAAGAAGCAACACACCAAAGGCATAACATCTACATTCTCTGCCACCACCTTTGAATGAACATACTGAGGATCCAATAACCACAAATCCCAGAAATATAGTCGGCTACCACATGCAGCTCGCCCTTGGGAATACAAACGGCCAAATGGAAACCAGTGAGCTTAGCAGCATTGTCCTGATTTAGCAACACACTGACAGGGTCAAGTCACTGTGAACTAAACAGAGTGGAGACATGCAACTGCATGATATATCTCCCACAAAACCCAATTAAGAACTCCATGGAAGATGACCCTTGCCTTGCTGCTTCATCAGACAACCTAACTAAGAAACTAATATTTCAGATACAATTTTGTGATTGAAAAATACAAATAACAAGATTGAGAGACAGACAGACAGACAGGCAAACGGGACAAGTAAATTATGCAAAACTGATACTATATTACTAGATTTTGGTGGGTCACCGGAAGGAAACATACTCTGAATCTTTCATGTAACCTTGCCAATAGGGGTAGAAATGAGCCAAGCCGAGCCCGAGCTTATAAGGCTTGAGGCTTGGCTTGTTACGTATTGGGTAAGCTTGAGCTTGGCTTGTGGCTTGCCGAGCTTGAATATGTTTGACTCAGGCTTGGCTTGCTAAGGCTTGTGGGCTTGGCTTGGCTTGACTTGTGGCGTGATCCTTATGATAAATACTGATAATTCACAATTTAAGTACTAAATAATTTGCAAAATGAAATTAATTTGAATATGAGGACATGACGATGCTTAATGTTTTTCTTTCTTTTTTTTTGTTGTGGCAATACAAAGTGCTAATAGCCTAATGCAATCTTACATGATAGTTTGCCCTCTTTTTAGGGATTTTTAATGCTTTCAACTATTTAATTCACCTCTTTTGATTATTGTTTAAATATTTATTAGTCAATCTAAAAAATAACCTATTAAAAATAATAGTAGAATACAAACACAAGCTTATCAGGCTCGCCAAGCCTAACGAGCCGAGCTCTTTGTAGCTTGGCTTGACTTGTTGAATTCACGAGCCCGAGCCAAGCCGAGCCGATATCAAGCCGAGCTATACGAGCTTCCCGTCGAGCCGGCTTGCGAAAGCTCACGAGCCGGCTTGGCTCATTTCCACCCCTACTTGCCAACTTCCATGATCGCCTGGAGATGTTTTATATCTTCAAGTCAGGAGGTAAAACTAATCATCGGCTTCACTTACATGGAATTTTTGGATCCCAAAACCAGTCTGTAGATAATGTTAGCTTTTAGTGATGTCAACTTTTATGGTGTGTTTGGTTCTTTCCCAGGAAAATATTTCCTGGGAAAATTTTCTCTGGGAAAGTTTTTATTGGGAAAGTTTTTCATAAGAAAGAATATTTCACAGTGTTTGGTTTACATTTGAAATCATAGGAAAGTTTGTAGAAATGTTTGTAGAAATGTCTGAATTACCCTCATTTTTTATTTATAAAATAGTTTTTTTGGGGTATTTTGGGAAGTTTGATTAAAATTCTTTCCCTTTTTCATGAGAAACAAACTTTCCCAACCCCTCCCATGGGAAACATTTTCCCATCTAACATGGGAAAATATTGGGACCCACCACAACTTTCCTATTCTTATTTTGCAACCAAACATGGGAAATTTTTGTAAATTTGGGAAAGTTGAAAAACTTTCCTAGGAAACTCCATGAACCAAACACTCCATTAGAGTTTGTTGTCTGTTTACAAGTCCAGAATGAGTACCAAGTTATCATTGACTATTTTGCTCAAGGAAACAACTCTCCCTCTTCAGTTTTCACTTTCAGCTACTGGCTCAGAAATTTCCTTCACACCAACAAAATTTATACACTCATCGTGATAAGTTTTTTTTTTTTTTTTCTACAAGTATGATTCAAACCTCCCTATTTTTTTCATGATTACATTTTGTCTAGTTGAGTATAGATTAAGTGTCCATTTACTAATATATTGAGAATGTTCCATCAAAAAAAAATATTTAGAATGTTTGTTCGCTTAAAATTACTTGTCCTTTCAGTGTTTGAGTTCGCTATAATCACAATGAACTTAAACATTTTCAAATCTTTTTAAAAAATTATTCAATAACTAGACGACCACTTGGGTTGCCGATTTTTGGACCTTTTTTCCAAATTTCTGAAAGCTATTTAGCTTGCTATTTTGATCAAAGTAATCAACATGAATTCGCCAACATCAATATTTTCATTTCAATAGGCGGACCTGTTTTGTTGAGGTAATTTAATTTTGTGAAAAGGTCCCCCCCTCCCCCACCCCCCTCTTTCTAAGTAGACCTCAAACTGAGTGCAATTAATTAAACCACCATAAAGACACATGTTTAGATACAGGTTGTTTTCCATTTGCAGAGACTATAGTGGAGAACCTAACTCAAACGGTCTGCAACAAGTGTTGCCCATCATCATACAAGCAACAGAAAAGAGATTAAAATGAATTATTTGCATCATCATTGACAAATACTACCGAGTACATCACAAACAAGGACATGAAGAGTTTCAACAAGCTCACCTGCTGGTGACAAATAAGCAAAGCTCGAACAATGAGAACCTGAATTCCCAATCAAGGTCAAAAATCCTGCAGTTGACTCATATGAATGAATCGAATACCCAGATAATGGTGTTGGCTCCACCAGTTTACTCGATAGATAAGCTTCTTTGAGGGAACGGAGTTTTAATTAACCACCGGTGCTTCTTGCTGCCACACTTTGAGGAACCAAATGCCTAATGACATTCTTGAGCTGCATATTGGGCTACTAGAGATTCATAAACAGAATCCATGAAACTTGCCAAAGCCAACACCTGTGAGTAAGAATCTCATCCAACACAGTGAAGATTGATATGGTCACTTTGATGCTTCATGGGGTCTGTTGAATATACCATATTGGTAGAGGTAAGTTTGCCTACATTTATCTGGCAGTGTTCTTTGACAGAGTCTTTTCTGTTTCCCTCCATAGATGAGCCGCCTTGGGGAATTTCCCCTTTATTTGTGCAACAAGCTCCTTTGCCTCTTCTACTTTTGACATGCTTGCTAGACCTTCAACAAGGGACTTCATGGTGGTAAAATATGGAACCCAATTCATCTCCATACACTGCTTAGAAAAACGCAATGCTGACACGTAATCACCGCCTTGACATAAGAAAGATATTAAAGTGTAATAGCAATCAGCATCTGGCTCACATCCATGGTCGGACATACTGTCGAACAAATTCTTTGCATCCTCAAACTTTCCTTCCTTGCAAAAACCATGGATCAAAATATGGTAGGTAGTTGAGTTCGGGCTCAACCCCCTTTGAAGCATCCCATCTAACAAAGCCTTTGCTTCAAATGACCTTCCCAGTTTACACAAGCTTTTAATCCTCAAGTTATAAGTGCTAGTCCCAGGTCTCATCCCATACTCTTTCATCAAGTTCAGCACCTTTCCCACATCATCATGCTTACCCTCTTTATAAAACCCGGCAATCAAGTACCCAAAAGTTGTCTCACTTGGTTTGCACCTTTTGCTAGCCATCTCCGTGAGAACGGAATACCCCAAAGATGACTCACCGAACTCACAATAAGATTCAATCACATGATTATAAGTTTCAATATCTGGCTCAATGTCGTACATTTTGGGATAATCTGTATATATCCTCTTAACCTCATCAAACATTTTAGCCAAAATACAAGCAAACAGCAAAGCATTGAGAGATTTTACAGTCCTTTGAATACCCAGTTCACCCATTTGCTCAAAAGTTTCTATGGCATTCTGTATCATACCTGCAACAGATATTGTGTATCAACATGAGGCAAAAATACTGTCCATTTTCTGCTCAAAATATCAAGAAAACCTTTGTTCTCGAATAAAGGGAGACAGTTTTATAAACCCAGAGTGCACCGGTCATGTTATTGCACTCATACAATTTCGTAAACTACACCCACAAAACCAACTTCATTCAGCAAATGATAAACCAGGAAAACACTAAGGATTTGCTTATCTACAATCCCAACAGCAAACCACTACCCCGAACACTGAATTCCCAGCTTCGGTGGACTTAGACACAAAATGGAATAATATCAAACATATAAAAATAATCACATCGTTACTTTCTTCATTTCACCCATTCTGGACCAAGAAAAGCATAAAAGGATTTCATTTTGACAGTCCCTTACACTAACAACAACCCACTTCACCCGAGCCTGAATCCTCAAGCTAAAATCAACCTAATTTCAAAATAAAATCACCAAACTGATGCAAAAAGATAAATCACCAAATCTGTACCTGCTTGACCATAAAGAATGATGGAGTGGGAGACGAAACGTTCGTTTTTCCAATCAGAGCGAGTCTTAAGGTGCTCAACGAACCGGCGGATACCATCAAAACAATTAGATTGAGAAAGCTTGTTAATGGCGACAGACATGGCTGCACGATCAAGGGGGCTTTCTGGGGAGAGAGTTGTTGAGCTGCAAATATGGAGGATTCTTTCTGGGTTAGTCTCGGATTTTAAAAGAGATAAAAGTGCTCTAGATTTTTTTCTCCCTGTCGCAGTTAAAGAATCTGGGTTTAAGGCTGTTGAAGACTGCATATAGAAACTTCGCTGGTGTATAAAGGGTCTGAGTGTTTTGATGCCCTTGATGAATGCTGCCATTGTTGGAGCTGATGATGTGGAGTTTGGTGAGAGGAAGTAGGTCAGGGTTGAGAGAGAGAAAGCAGAGAAATAGAAAAGGTACGAAAATGGAAGAGTCGAGTTGAAGATAAATAAGAGCGACATGTCAAAAATGGAAGGATCTTAAACCGGGATTTTGAACCCGACGTGAATCGAACACGCAACCTTCTGATCTGGAGTCAGACGCGCTACCATTGCGCCACGGATCCTATTGCTGATAAAGATTATCATATTAACCAAATCTATGGCATTGTTCTTTTAAGCGGCTGGCTAGCTGCGGTGTCATACCGCACCGCAACTTACTATATTCCCCCACAATCCACTACAATCCACCACAATCCACCACAACTCATCATAATCTACTTTTTCTAATTCAATTTATCCTACTTTTTCCAATTACAATTTCATATTTTCCAACACATTTATTTACAATTAATAAAATCAAAACCCACAACAACTTTCCACAACCCGCTACAATCCACCACAACTTTTTCAAACCCACCGAAATTCACCACAACTCCACCACTCTACGCCGCGCCACACCGCAGTCAGTCATATAGAAAAGAACAAGGCCTATATCTACACCAATTATAAAGGAAAGGAAAACGGGATTTTAATAATCTCTACTGTCAGTTTTATATATCAATAATCACCTTTATATTTGTATTCTGCTGGTCTTAAATAAAATAAATTGTATTTTAGTGGGACACTATCGAATTAAGTGGCGGTGACTTGGTGGAAAGCCGACGTGTATAGAAAGAGTGTGTTTGACATGTCAGCCGACGTGTATAGGAAGAGTGTGTTTGACACGTCAGTTTTCCAACGAGTCAACACAAAAATCATTTAGACGAATGGTGTGACCAAAATACCCTTTTTTTAGGAGAATATCACGTCTGCAAATTTTAAACCCAGATACATGATCTTCTCCAACTCCAAATCCACCTTCATCAATGTCGATTCCAACTTCTTCTGGTTTTTCTCCCACTAATTTCTTCCACCCACTTCACCAATCCTCAAAATCCACCATTTTCAGAGCTTCCCACCACTTTCTCTCTCCTCCATGGACGAATCCCAGGTTCATAATCTCCCATTCCGAAACCCGACCCAAAGGACTTCAATAAACTCATCAGGGACTTTCTGGGTGACCCGGGTACTCAAGATCTTGCTTTGGAGTACTACGAGAAGGTGAAAAAAAGCTCCGATTTTACCCCCCAGAAAGCGACTTTCAAGGCTCTGTTAAAGTCTCTAGTAAGAGCTAAGAAATGGGATTTGATTTGTTTGGTTTGTGGTGATATGAGGGTTTATAGGGTTTTTCCTGATGGGTTGTTTTGTGCTAGAATTGTTAGTGCTTGTATCAGTGCTAGGAAGTTTAGGGTTGCTGATTTGCTCCTTGAGAATCTTGAATTTGATAGAAAGATTACTGCTTTTGGTTGTGAATCTGCACTTAGGAGTTATAATAAGCTTCATATGTACAGCATTAGTGTTGGTTTGTATGAGAGGATGAAGTCTGTGGAGGTTGTGTTGGATCCTGGTGGAACTGTTTTGGCCATGGAAGCTTACTTCAAGGTTGGAAATTACATCAAAGTTGTTGAATTGTTCACTAAATTGGAAGTTGAGAACAAGGTGGATGGTTTAGAGAATCTGGTTCGAGCTTATGAGGTTTTGATGGATGCATTGGGGAAGTTAGGGGAAGGTGTTAAAGCCCTTGAGCAATTCAAGCAAATGGGTATCAAGGGTATTCCCCCAAATGCCTCAATTTATGCTTCTTTGATCGGTTCGTTGTCGACAATTGCTTGGTTGAAACCCAGATTCTTCGTCGACAATGCGTTAATGAAGCTTACCACTGCAAGATTCTTCGTCGACAATTGCTTGGCTGAAACCGGCTCTCAATCGACAAACTTCGTCGACAATGGCTTCACTTCTCCAGTTCTCAATGGCTTCAAACAGCTCGTTCAGTGAGAAGAAGAAGAAGAATGAAGCTATGAAAGTGAAGAAGAAGGAAAACGAGACTTAGCATATTTGAGCGGGCAACTAAAAGGCAACCGACTTTTCACACATAAGTCAAGGGGTATTTTAGTCTTTTCATTATTTCCGGCTTTTTTGGCCGGAAAATACCCAACCAGCCAATTTTGACCACAATCTGATCCCCAACGAGTAAAAAAAATAATGTGGTCCCCAAATAGTCACTTTTGAGGAATGTATGGCACCCCTCAGCAATTTTTTGAAAACATAAAGAGTTTATTTTGCTGCAGTCATATATAGGTAATAATGCACCAAATTTGAGCAAATCTGCATTGAATAAGGGAAAGTATGCATTGCTCAATGGAAATTTTATCAACAGATATGAATTATTGTGTTTGAATAATGCATTGAGGTTTCCGAAGTATGCAGTCGATTTGGGAAAACATGCACTATGTAGGGGAAAATTTGTGATTGAAACATATTTCGTTTATTTTAGTACTCATAACTGGCAAATATTGCATCAAAATTGGAAAAATCTGCATGGAAATAGGGAAATTATCCGTTGTATAATGGAAATATTTTCAACATTATATGAATTCTAATATTTGAGTAATAATCCACCAAAATATGAAAATCTTGAAATTTTCAACGTGATGAAGCTCTGAGCAGCGACGAAACAGAGCCGGGGGCAGCAACAGACTGTCGAATGCAGATACGGGGGCAGCAGCAGTCGTTTTGCCGTTGAAGAGTGAAAGGGATGGGTGCTGGGGTTAGGGTTAGGGTTAGGGTTAAAAAATGAAGAGTGAAAATGAGAGAGTATTTTTTTAATTTTAAAGCGACTATGAATTACTCTCCCGTACACACCTTCCTTGTGTACACTCGGTAATTTCAAATAATTTGCGGGGAAAGACAACGAAAGAAGAGAGAGAGCAAAAAATGATTTTCATTAGGTTAGAGTCGAGAAAATCATTTTCCAGAAAAAGATTTTATCCAACCAAACACATCCATAAAATAAATTAAACAAAACTTGCTACTAATAATAGTATTTAGGGGGAAAATATATAATTTCTTAATTCCTAAAATAACTAATAATCACATAAATAATTACAAGAAAAACACATAACTCATAAATAATTAAAGAAAACACATAAAATCATACAATATTAATCACATAAAATTACCACTTTACCCTTACTTCCATGCACGTAGAATATTACTAAAATACCCTTATTAGTGTAATACCCCCAGATTCATCAAACCATATTAGAATTTAAACACCTTCTAACCCAATGATTAACGCAGCAGAAAACTGAATTCAAAGGTGTTACCGTAGCCCCCATACCAAAGGACAAGGTTTTACAAACCACAATATGTATTATATGCTCCTGGAGCACATGCTCCATATCCCATGTGGCATCCAGGCTGGCATTAGGGTTTAGTATTTTTATTTTTACATTAAAAAAATTTCCAATAACCGCAACACCCACGTTTCTTCACCTTCAAAACTAGATCGATGCCTTCCCTCCTTCCTCTCTCTCTATCTCTCTCTAACCATGCTTCCCCAACGACGCCGTGAAAGTTTCTGCTTCAACTGCTTCGTCGCCGCCGCCTTCATCGCCATTGCAGACACTTGCGTTCGCCGAGTAAACAACCGTCAACTGAGACGCTTCCCATTTTCTTCATGGTTGCCATTGTCGGCTGGGTCATTTTCTCTCACCTCCGAGGCTTGTTATTCTTCAACTGGGTTTGATTCGAACAAAGAAGGAAACCCAGATCAATGTGAGGTTGACATGTATGAAGCTGCTTTCAACAATGAGGTTTTGGGTTTGCTGGTTGTATATGAGTATGTGTACACTCCTTTAGTCCATCTGAACGCAATCCTTGATGAATTTTGTGTGAAATCCTTTATGATATTAATCATAGTGTTTGATAAAACATGGATTCAACTCCATCAATGGAGAATAGAGCTTATTATATGGATATGGATATTACCTTGTAACCATTTCCATCAAGATATGGATGTTTTGGATGCAGTTCAGCCGAATTTTTGTTCACTATTTCAAGAAGGTTTGTTCATTGGTTCACGGGGGTTTGTTCACTAGTTCATGTAGCCTTATTTACTAGTTGATGAAACTTTATACTGTTTTTGTTTAGTTGAACAACAGTCATTGATGAGCTATTGATGACTTTTCTAACCCATATTATGATCCAAACAACAAGATTCGAGAATCCCAATTCCGGTGTCAACAATTCTTCTCCTGATCAAGCTTCCAACATCACTTGATCGCCTCCCTCAAAGACCATTGTTCACTCATTAAAGGGTTGTTGTTAACTCATAAACAAAGAAGTTTAAGATTGTTCACTGGTTCATGGAGCGTTGTTCACTAACTCATGAAGATTTGTTCATTAGGTAGCTAATAGTTGTTCACTATAAATATTACCATTGTCTACTATGTATCGTTCATTAATACATTTAGATTGTTTACCAAACATTTTCCCGTTGTTCACTATATATGTATCCATTTTTCATCTTATATATTACGATTGTTATATAATTTATCTTCGAATTTGAACAATGTTCAGGCCTATATTTAAGCAAAAATAACATGCTTGCTATAAACTTGTAAGTTGTAAGTGAACAATATTGAGCATGTTAGTGAACAATTATAATAAACTACATAAGACAATTACAAGTGAACATTCATGTTTTTACGAATGAACTACCTAATCTATCAAATGAACAATTCCATCAGACTTGATGAACAACAATAAACTAACTGATGACTCTCAGCGATCGATTAAAAATGAAGCAAGGATGAACATGAGCTGCAGAATACTGTAGATTTTTTAGTGAACAATTCAGTTAAAGTCTGTGAACAATGCAATGCCAATTGATTTGATAACCGCCGCATTGATAACCGCTGCTGAAATTTAAAAAAAATAAAAATATCTGACATGGCGCCATGTCATCTCCTGGAGCACATGCTCCAGGAGCATACAATAATTTGCATACAAACTATCCAATAATTCCAAACACCAAATAAAGTACTGAATCCCGAAATAGAACTCAACATTGTACATATTCATCAAATATTCCAACTAGACTCTTAAGTTATCATATTACAACACCAATGAAGAAATTTATAAATATTTCTGAAAGACTTAGTTCAACACTCTAAAGCATTACTTAGCCACGCGGGGATGAAATAATTCTAGCAAAAGACAACCTTCTGATTCTCAATGTATCCAAACTTGATATCGGCTCACTAGCATTGGGAGCACCACCTAAACAACAAAACATAAATATTTCTGCAAATGAGTCGAAACTCAATATGCATACCCCTGAACTGTAAAAAAACTTAAGCAATTCATTTTAGTTCTCGCATTTCAATTCGTTTTAAAACAAATAAAAAGAAAAAAAAGTGTAATAATTAATTACTTAAATATGTGTTGCGTGCTTCAGATTATGCGAGTGGTTCCCTACTTGCGATCATCAGACTAAACTTTCATATGCGCACACCCGGACCGATCGGGAGGTCCGGACGAAATTAATCGGTTGACACTAGCCAGATTCTGACTTGGGTAGTGCACTTTTGAACACAAGTAACTTGGGTCGGGACCACATTCATGTGAAAAAAAACATATAAAAACATATAAAACCATAATTAACCATATTAAATGAATGTAACTTATTTGAACTCAAATAAGTGAGTTTGGGTATGGTACAGGCAATATGCGTACCTTAAAGTTGAACTCGCAAATAAAGCAGTTTGAAAGCTTGACTGGATTCGAATAGGGAGCAACAACGACCTCTTGGAGCACACTTGAGACAAGAACACTAAAGTGAATTAATTTGGCGTAAGGAGGAAGTCTCCCAATTAGTTTACCAAAAGTTAAGTTTAATTAAAAGATTGGAGAATTTTGAAGCTTCGCAATAAATTTGCGGAAGACATATATAAACCTCTCAAAATTTCATAAGAGGACTTTTCGGAAAGTTAAAAATAAGTTCTACAACTCTCCAGTTAAGAGTTAAGGCCAAAAATAAGTGTAAAGGCTTGAAAATGATTAAATAAGAGGGATGGCCTGCAATTAGGTTTAGCTCGGGAGTGAAATTTTGAAGATTCATAACTTAAGTTGCAGACATCGAATACTTGTGGGTGAGTAATCTTTGAAAAGCTTGAACCATATACTATAACTCTTATGTTGACCATAACTTCATAAAAATCTTGGAAATACTTCAAAGAATACCTTAAACATATTCAAACTCTCTAAAATTCTAGGAAAAAACATATTGACTGGGCTGAACTTATTAGGGCATAACTTTCTCCTCCGATATCTAATGAACGCACAAGAGACCATTCCGGAAAGCTTGTGGAACGTACTATAACTTCAATGTTGATCACTTAAGCCATTAAGACCTCATTAATATCTAAAAACGCTCATGAACCTACTGCTCATAGAAAAACGTATAAAATTGGACACCCATTTTTACTTCACCATAACTGGAGTTATACACATCGAAATCACGAAATTCCAAAGTCGGGTGCAAACTAGTAATTAAGGCTATCAATCCACATAATTATTTTGATCCTAGGACATTCTATTGTCCCGGTAAGATTTAAACCCAGGACATGAATTTTATTTTTCGCAACATTGGGACCTCCTTTGGCAAGAGGTATATTTCCACATTTTAGATCATCCAACAAAATGATTATCATCAATAACATTTCACACAAAGCAACAAATTATCATCAAGAATACCCATTTTCATTCTCCCAAAATGATATGGACTTGCCCAATACACAACTTCAAAAACACTACACTTGATATACATTATTTTCATACCTAACTCTAATTAATCAACTCAATGACACATTCACAAGGCTACGTGCAACCCAAAATCCCACAGCAAGTCTCCCCTTTATGAACATAATTAGTCTCAAAACAACGAGCACACACCAAAACCATAATCAAATGCATCCAATCATTCATTCCCTACTTAATTCATCCTTTTTACAAAATTTTCATCACTTAATTCAATTTAAACACCAATAATCATCCATGCGTTATAGTTTTAGCATTTATGTAACGCCCCGACCCATCCCAGGCCGCGGACATTACCGATAACTGCTTCAAGGATAGCTGACTGGCCCCACGAATCACCACGAGTCTTTCCAGCGTGCTTTGTCCTCGCTCACACGCTACCTGGGAAAACTTTCCAGGAGGTCACCCATCCTTTAACTACTCCCAGCCAAGCATGCTTAACTGAGGAGTTCCCAACAGATGAGCTACCATAAAAGAAGGTGCACTTTGGTGATATAAGTAGTCATTTCAATCCTTTTAAGCCACACTTTAACCACATATCCGGGGCGTTACAATTTAAAACTTTAGTTTAGAAATAGATGGGGCCATAAAAATAGCATGCAATTTACAATCTTGCCCAATCAACTCATTCCCCCATTCATTCACCAAAAAATCTAACACTTTCATGCCCAATTTACCTCTAGCATAACCCAAATTGATAATTTGACAGAAAATTATACTTATAATCTGAATTGAACAAAAAAAACAATAAATTTCAAACTTGAAACTTGAAATTCTGATTTGGGGAAAATTTAGGGTTACCTTTAATGGAGAAGAGAAAGAATAAGGGGGGGGGGAGAGAGAGAAAGAAAGCTGGTGGTCGACAGCTCGGGCACTTGGGCGCGGCGGCCGGCCGGGGGGGCTGCTTGGTGGTCGCCGGTGAGGAGCGGCGCGGTGATTGTCGGCGGAGCCTTGGTCGAGGCAGAGATAAAGATCGGTGCTGGAATCTGATTGGAGGGACAAAAGGACAGAGGGAGGAGGTGAGGAGAAGGGCATGGTGGCCGACCAGAGAACTTGCTGCAAACATCTGGCGGGGCGCGACTCCAGCGACTGTCCGGCGAGCAGTCAAAGGAGGAAGGGAGTGAGGCTTAATACTCTGATTTCTTTTCTTTTGAGGTCGTTCGTGTGGAAACCAAATGAGGAGTATTTGGGTTGTGAAGTATTTAGGCCCAACTAACTTAATATAAAGGGTTATTGAGTATTGACCATGAAGGACGGTTCAGTAAGGATAATTTCCTTCAAGGTCTCCCCAGGACCCCAAGGTCTTTATTTGCAATGATGACTGGGCTGCCATGTGTGCTGGTTTTTTTTTTTATTCAATGTAAAACCCGGTTGGGTTTTTTTTTGTGTGTAAGAGGGTCCAAAATCATTTAATAGACTGGGCATGCCAAACAACAAACACTGCAGAAGAAGAAGAAGAAGAAGAAGAAGAAGAAGAAGAAGAAGAAGAAGAAGATGATGATGATGGAGTTTTTGGTTTCTTTGTAATATTTTTCATTTTCACAGTTAAACATCAACAATTTGTATAATTTTTGCATTTGGGAGTAAATTGCTCATTTTTTGTTTCCTTGCACTTGTCTACGAATGAATAATGAATTATAATTTCACAGAACCTCTTCTTCTTCTTCTTCTTCTTCTTCTTCTTCTTCTTCTTCTTCTTCGATTTCTTCTTCTTCTTCTGCAATGTTTGATGTTTGGCATGCCTAGTCTATCAATTGATTTTGGACCCTCTTACACTTAAAAAAAACTCAACTGATTTTTAGATTGAACAAAAATAAAAACCACACACATGGCAGCCCAGTCATCATTGCAAATAAGGACCTTGGAGTCCTGGGAAGACCTTGAAGGAATTACTTTTATTGGGCCGTCCTTCATGGTCAATAACCCTAATATAAATACCAACTCCTCCTTCCTATACTAATTTTACTCCTGCTAAAACCCAATACTACTAATTTATAATCTAAGGATAATATTTATAAAATTAAAATAATGAGAGGAAAACTTGAAATAAAGTGGGGAGTTGGAATAGATTGAAATTTAAATAAATTAAGGAATGAAAATGTATGATAGTAATAATAATATTATTATCACTCTTAATAATACAGACGAAACGATCGACTTGATAAAATTTGGCTAGGTAGGTAACCTGAATATCCCGAGAGTAATTCGAGTAGCTGAAATTATTACTTAGCTAGTTTATATATATATCCTACTAAACTGATATATAACGGTCGTTGCTCTACTCGAGTCCTGCAAAAACACAAATGGTTAACTTGAAATTAAATGCGCAATTTAGTTAATTACTTTCATTAATTAACTTCATTATTACAGGTTAGGGTCAGGTTATTACAATTAGTCTCTCAACGGTCCTACGAGCTCAAGTGTAAGCAGAAATTATTGCCGATAAATTCTTAAAAATTAACGGAGCCAAACTTAAATAATCAACGACGTCACGGTCAAGGCATTCAAAATTTTTGAGGTTTTACAATAGTGGAGGTAGATAAATGTCATGCATATTTTTTATTTTTAAATAAATTCTTTGAGTTGAATATAAAAATTTAAATATAAATTATCTAAAAGTATAGTCTTATTCTTTTGGATGGTAAGGTAGAATAAGGTAAAGTAAGACGGGGTACAATTAAATCTAAGTTACCAATCTAAAGAAAAGGGCATTGTACAATTTTAAAAATAATTTATATAACCATAAGAAAATAATGTTACATTCAAGTTTTCTAGTATTCCCTCCGTTCCATATTAATTGTCATTTTTTTTAGTGTCACGATTTTCAGTGTCAATTTTTATTCAATAATTTCTTATACAATATCTTATGAACAATTGCAATATTAATTAAACTTTTATGATAATATTTTTCATTACGAATATAATAGTATTAATTTTATATAACAAGTTATTGTATATATTGAGAAATTTATGGTAAAAAATTTTAAAATTTGAATGTACAATTTTTAAAGATGATAATTAATATGGACTAGTCTAAGTTAATATAATAGATGCATAAAACTTGTTCATGAGGTTTTCTAAATTTTTTTTTATCAGATCCTAGCTATATAAAGTAAAAGATGAGTATATGATCGTGGTTTAATATCAATCAAGGAGCAAATCCTTTGAACCATCAAATATTCCCATGTATACAACTTAAGCGTTACAAAGTTACTAGACTACTTGAGCATGCAAAGCATCTATGTACACTCAAGCATGCATATGTTGGTCTTGCATATTGAACACCAGAAAATTTAACCCTTTTAATGAATCACTATGCTTCATATATGATATATATAGGTGAACTAGTTATATGGTAGGAAAATGAAGTTATATTTTTCCAATTGAATATTTTCATTTTCCTTGCTTTTAAAATGCAACAATTCATAAAAGTTTATTATTTTTCAATACACACATGAGCTAGCCCTAACCCTTAAAATGTAGTGATAAAATTTTCATATTCAACTTTTTTAGTTATTTGTAATTATTTTAGTATTGTAAAACCCCGAAAAATCCAACGATGTTGACCGTAACGTCGTTAATAAAATAGGTTGACTTCGTTATTTACTGTTGTTCGTAATGTGTTTATTTATGCTAACGCTTGAGCTCGTAGGACCGTTGAGGGACTAACAAGGGTAGAATAGTAATTTCCGCTGACTAATATTATTATGTGATTAATTACGTGAATATTATTTGTTATGTGATTATATGTTTATTATTATTATTATTATTATTATTATTATTATTATTACAATTATTCAAAATTATTGGGCTTTTGAAAGAAAATCAGTTTTAATTGTTTTAAATGGGTTGGGTTAGGAATAGGATTAGTGGGCCTAATTATGGGTATAATATATAAACCCTTTTCCCTCTCTCAAAACCCTATAAACCCTAAACTCCCCAAAACCAAACCCTAGCTCTCAACCTCTCTCTCTCCCTCCCTGCTTCCTCTCTCGCCCAGCAGCCCCGACCACCAGATCACCACCGCCGGCGCCGCCGCTCCCATCGCCGGAAAACACCACCGCAACCAAGCCCCCTCCCTTTTCTTCTCTCTCTTTTTCCCTCTTTCTTCCTCTCGACCTCCCCGCCTCTTGCCCCTGCCCAACCGCGCCACCAGACGTGCCGCCACCGACGCCACCAGCACCGTCGTCACCCTCGCCGGTAACCACCGTGCCTTCCCTCTTCTCTCTCTTTTTCTCTCTTTTCTCTCCCTTGCGCTAACTCCGCTCGTTTCGCCCCATCGCCGCGCCGCGCGACCACTGGTGTCGCCGTCTGCCGACCACCAGCGACCCTCGCCTGCCGCCCGCGTCGCCAGCCGCCTACGAAGAAAGGACCGTCGAAATGCCACGCTTGTGCTCTCGGAAAATCGACGTCAACCACCTCCTCCGACGAGCCACGGCGCACGCCACTGCGACCCCGACGCACCCTCCGACCACCGTCGCCGCCATATAAACCGCCTCGCCTAACCTACGTACAACATAAAACCCTAACCCTAACTATCTGATTTTATCCTTCTTGTTTTTCTTTTCTTTTTCCTTTTTCTTTTCTTGTTTTTATTATTAATAATCTGAGTTTATATTGTAATTATTATTGTTATAAATATTATGTTTTATAATTATTGTATTATTAGTGTTGTAATTAGGGAAATTAATTGTAATTATTTTCTTGTTGTAATTTTGTGTAATTTTTCTAGTTGTTATGTGTAATTTTATGTTATTATTTGTAATTAGATTTAGGTTGTAATAGTTAATTATTAGGGTTGAAAGTGATTCTTTAATATTCGTTATATTCTTTACATGAATCGTTAAACCACGATATTATTGTATGTACGAACTTGGAAATTTATTACTTAGGTTATTTTTTTCTTGAATGTTTAGTTGGTTAATCGTTAAGTCTTTTATTGTTTCCTAGGAATTAATCTTGTTAAAGTTTGTTAAATAAATTAGGTTGATTCTTGTTATTAAAACCCTAGGTTCTTGATTAGTAGTTTAAGGTTACTAAGTTCTTTATGATTCTTGTACATGAAAACCTAAGTCTTCTTGATTCTTGTAAATTAGTTAGGTTTCTTGTTCATTAAGTTAAATATCATGTTCTTTTATTTCTTAGGGTTCTTTCTTGTTTAATTCATGTTTAATTTTGCCTAAATAAGTTAGGTTGAGTTTATGTTTATTAGTTCTTGGTTCTTGAGTTAATCTTGTTTAAAAGAAATTAGTTTGTTTAGGATTCTTGATTAGAAGTTTAAATGTTTATATGTTCTTTATAGGTTATTCACATGTTCTTAAGGTTCTTATTTATTGGTTAAGAAATTCATGTTTAGGATAGCGTTAATATTTCATGCATGATTAGTACAAGGTTAGTTTAGAATTTATGTACATAAGGTATGCCATGTTAGTGTATGATATTTTATGCATGTTTTAGGATTAGAGTAAATTATTAAAGTTGATTTCATGTGTGGTAATTTGGTTCTTATGATGGGAAGGTTGATTGTTGGACCTAAGTTGAGTTGGACTTCCTATCCTAGACCCTAGCTACTGTTTTGAGTCCAAATTAGAACCCCGAGACCGTTTGGTAAAAGTTAGAACCGAAATAACAAATTAATTAATGACCGTTACCGGGACAGTTTCGTTAGCACCTAAAGATCGGGTTGCCACGGCTAGTGTAGTTATCTTTTGACCAAACCCTTTGGACTGGAGGTTTCCTTAGATGTTAGGAACCATAGGAATTTTGCGGATCGAACGTTTGATTTGTATAACCCGAGTTATAACCGTTTTACCGGAACCTATCAGATCTGGACCAATGGGAAAGACGGGTGTTTTTGAGGTCCTTCGGGACTGAGTTGGGCTTAATCATCAACATAGAAGTTTTAGTAGACATCCTGAGGTTTCCGAAAAGTCCAGAACCAGACCCATAGGATGTCGGGAAGTCGAGTTGTGACCGTTTTATGTGAACGTAATAATCTGTCCTTTGCTTGCTTCTTTTTATATTAATTGTTGAGTGAAAATAATATGTGATCTTGTTATGTGTTTTCTTGGAGGTGTTAAGTGTAATTTCATGAATGATAGGAACCTAAGTGTTCCTAGGGGATGGGTTAGGTAGTTAATAGATAATTCTAACTTCGTTAGAACGCGTTTTGATTAGATAATTATTCTTATTCTAGGCCCGAGTTAGTGCGAAAAGTTAGTGAGCTCAAGTGTGTTCCTCTTTTGCTGTGCTGTGAAGTATATCAGGTAATTGTCTATGCTCTAATCCCCATCGGGATGCTCTTTAAATGTGTTTTGATGTTTTATAATTTATTTTGAGAATTGCATCCCGAAAGGGGACTTTTGTGGAAATACGACCATCTGTTTTGATAACCTTTGTGATTCGTTTGTGATCTTGGTTTATTTGAGTTGAGAAATTGGATGGTCTTTTATTCAAAGTTTGTTAATGGTTTTGATAACTTGGGATGGTTTGACTTGAGAGTTGTGAGCTGAGTTTGAATAATGTACTAAATAATTCCAGTGGAAACGTTAAGCGGGTTTCGGGGGATAACCTGTTGTGCAGGTGTAACAACCTGCAGGGTTATGGACCAGGAGATCAGGGCTTCCTTCCCTGATATAGGATAGTATTTTATGCCTTTGGTAGGCGATGTTCTTGATGCCTTTGGTAGGCGATGTTTATGCCTTTGGTAGGCGATGTTCTTGATGCCTTTGGTAGGCGATGTTCTTGATGCCTTTGGTAGGCGATGTTACTTTAAGGGATTTGGTATCCCGCCCGCACATTAAAATATGGATTGGATGGGTTGAGGAAAACAGTTAAGGGTTTAAAGGTTTGTGAAATGGTTTGACTTATTCCCTCTCCCTAAAATGAATTGAAATGAACTTAAACTGTTTTAAACGTTAGGGGTAGACATTATTGAGATTTCCCCCTCATTTTCTGAAATGTTTTGATTTCAGGTGAAGATCTAAATCTTTGGGACGGAGTTAGAAGTGAGGACGAGTCTAGAAGTCCTTGAACCTTTTATATTGTTTTCGTTATGAATTCTTAAAGTTTGTTTTGAGTTGTTAGTAGTTACCGTTAGCGCAGAGTTGTGTTTTCCTTTCTCGCCTTGTATTCCTTGGGGATACGGCGGTGGCCTGAAACTAAATTTGAAGTCTTCCGCTAAGTTTTGTCTGTTAACGTTAGTTTGACTTTGACTTTTATAATTGAATTTCCGGGGCGTTACAGAATGGTATCAGAGCTCTGGGTTGCGACCTAGTAGCTCCTCAGAGTCCTTTAGGTTTAGATGGACCCTAGGAAGCTAAGTTCGGAGTGATGAGCGTAGGATGGGGGAAAATGGTTCCATGCTTTCCTTGAATATGTTGTTTGATTATATCATCAGTATTTTTATGTGTAATGCGTTCTTACCTTGTAGGATGGCACAACGCACTGTCACCAAAGCGTGCTTTCACCGTTACACACCCATTCCTCCTGGTGGGTATTTGGGAACCCACATGCTGAATTTTTTTCGATGAGATCGAACGGTACACCAAGGATGTCCCGAACTCCTGCTTGCGTGACAACGAGGAAGCTCAGGCCAATGTCTTTCTACTCACCTTACGAGATGATCCCTGGTGGGGCCATGCTTTGTCATTCTTTGCCACCTTCTTGGAGGAGAGGTACCCACCCGTCTTTGTTGGTGCAGTGCAGGTGGAGTCGAGCATCGAATCCGGGTCTTTTCTAAGATCGCCCAGTTGGGATCTGTAGAGTAGAGGGTCAGTGAACCCGGCCCTGCACGGTGAGGATCATGAGGATGACCACGAAGAAGATCCGAGGAGGACCCGCCGAGGCGGCGCCAGTTTTCGAGCCGAGGTAACCTCAAGGGTCACTTGCACCGCGCCGTTGAGCCGAGCATGATATTCCACCCGAGGAGGAGGATGAGGTGGGCCGGGAAGCGGAGAAGACCCCGAGGAGGGCTCAGGGGATGAGACGAGTGATCCTGAGTGGACTCCAGTCTCAGCGAGGAAGAACCCTCGATGCAGGAGGATCATCTGAGTGGGATGGCTACTATGTGTTGAGTGTTGATGTATAGTTGTTATGTTGATATTTTGTTAAACTGTGAAATAATCTGAATATTGACTTGTTGTTCTTTTGGAAGTATTGTACATGATTACATTGGTGTATAGAAATACTATTGTGTGACCTTTCAATATGTGATGAGAATTCATGAAATAAACTGTTGACATAAGAAATTACTTGGTGAAATAGAATTACGTTTTCGTATTGTTTAGCACCCTATGAGAAGACCGGACCAAGTAACTACCTTTAGTATGTTGTTGAGACTATGGTTTGGAAACCCTTTAAGTGGACTAAATCGACCCTTTGAATCAGGATGTCGGACGTGAACGGTACTCATCCTAACCATGGTACTCGGGAACGTACACCAGCTGTGACCGAACAGCGCCCTCAGCTGCAATCGAATCGCGCTAACGCTGGCTCATTTAGTACTGTGGTCGAATCTGACAACTCGGGAACGACCTTGCTAGCATGCTAATGATTGAGATGCTCGGCAAGCACGAGGACCTCGAGGAAAGTGGTGGATCGACAAGGAGGAGGAGGAAGATGACCCCTCGCTCTTCTCCAAAGGTTCACGGCTTGACCGCCCACTTACACAGGGGTAGCTGACCCCAAAGTCTTTGAAGATTGGGTTAGAGAAATTGAGAAGATTTTCGACACCACACACTGTCCTGAGGAGTTAAGGGTGGACTTTGCTGCTTACCACCTGAAGGAAGAGGCCGATTTGTGGTGGGCCAGTGTGAAGGATATAAGGACTGAACCGGGTTTCGATTGGAACCGCTTCAAGATTGTGCTAAGGGATCGATTTTACCCAATTTCCCTCCAGAAGGCAAAAGAAAAAGAATTTATGAATCTGCGCCAAGGGGAAACTAGCGTGCTTGCCTACTCTGCAAAGTTCACTGAACTATCTCGTTTTGCATCCGCTTTGGTAGCCACAGAGCAGCTAAGGATGGACCGCTTCTGGGATGGATTGAATTGCAAGATTCAGGATCGCATGTCATCACGGGAGTTCACGTCTTACCAGAATATGCTGAACGTTGCCCTCACTATAGAGAGGGTGATGCATGACATGGAACGACAGTTAGGCATACAAGGGCAAAAGAGGAAAGAACCACCCCGCTTTAACCCACCTCAACATTTTCAGGAGAAGAGGTTCCGCCTAGCAATGGCGGGGAATCGGTCTTGGGCGTAGCCGTCGAATACTCCAATCTGCAAGGTTTGTGTCGACTGTGCCATTATCCACGGGATTGTAGAGTAAGGCGTGCGAGGAGGATGTTTCAACTGCGGGAGTTTCCAACATCAGTGCGTCGGTGCCCTCGGCCGACGGGGGCCCGAAATGGAGGGAACAATGGAAGCAACGGAAATAATGGGAACAATGGGAATTGGAGAGCTCCGCAGACGACATATCAAAACCGGGGAGGCTATGATGGGAACCAAAGGCCACAACAGCAAAACCAAGGTGGATCTGGTGGAAATCAGAATAACCGAGGGAGGCCAGCAAACCCGCCTCGTCCACAACAACAGCCATCGCGCAACGCCGGAAGACGGGTATACGTAATGAGAAAAGAAGAGGCTGAGAATGAAGCAAACGTTGTGACGGGTACCTTCTCTCTCCACCTCTACACTATATCTGTTTTGTTTGATTCTGGTGCTAGTCATTCTTTTGTTGGACGAGCTATAGTAGAGAAGGCTAAGATGAAACCCTCGGAGAATAGTAAGCCTATATCAGTAGCCCTACCTACCGGGGATACCATTAGTTGTGGAGAGTTATATGGTGGATGCCCTATAGTGATAGCAGGACAGGAGTTTGAGGCTGACCTCTATATGTTTGACCTAATGGAGTTCGACGTTATTTTGGGGATGGACTGGTTAGCAAAATATAGAGCCCAGATAGATTGTTATAAGCAAAAGGTGACCTTAATGGGACCAAACGGAAAGAAGGTAGTACATTGGAGTGATAGGCACCTTCATAGTGTACGGATCATCTCTGCTCTCAAGGCCCAAAAGTTGTTAGGCCAAGGTTGTGAAGGGTTTCTATGCAACGTAATCGACACCAAGGCGGAGGAGCTTGCGATTGAGAATATCCCGGTAGTGCGGGAGTATCCTGATGTATTTCCAGAGGAGATTCCGGGTTTGCCTCCAATCAGAGAGGTAGATTTCTGCATCGATTTGGAGCCCGGGGCCGCACCTGTTTCAAAAGCCCCATATCGCATGGCGCCCGCAGAGCTTAAGGAGTTGAAGACTCAGCTGGATGAGCTGTTAGAGAAGGGGTATATCCGACCCAAAGACGTCACCATGGGAGCACTGTCTTTGTTCGTGAAGAAGAAGGACGGTAGCATGAGGTTGTGCATCGATTACCGGGAGTTGAACAAGATTACCGTCAAAAACCGCTACCCTCTACCTCGTATTGATGATCTTTTCGACCAGTTGCGAGGAGCAACAACGTTTTTTAAGATAGACCTGAGGTCAGGTTATCACCGATTCGGTCGCGAGTAAGATATCTCTAAATCCGCTTTCCGAACTCGTTATTGTCATTATGAGTTCTTGGTTATGCCTTTTGGTCTTACAAATGCCCAAGACGCCTTCATGGATTTGATGAACAGAGTGTTCGAGCCGTTCCTGGATAAGTTTGTAGTGGTGTTCATCGACGACATATTGGTATACTCAGGAACACGAGAGGAGCATGCGAATCATCTGAGAGAAGTATTGACGACTCTACGGAGCAACAAGCTTTATGCGAAGCTTAAGAAGTGTGAGTTTTGGTTGGAACAAGTAGCGTTCTTAGGACATGTAGTGTCTAAGGAAGGAGTGGCAGTAGACCCTCAAAAGGTGGAGGCCATTACCAAGTGGCCGACACCGAAGAATGCCACGGAAATTAGGAGTTTTCTGGGTTTGGCAGGGTATTATAGGAAGTTCGTGCAAGATTTCTCGAAAACCGCCACCCCGTTAACCAATTTGACTCGGAAGTCAATAAAGTTCGCATGGTCGGAAAAATGTGAGCAAGCATTCCAGGAGCTGAAGAAGAGGCTTACCTCGGCCCCTATCCTTACTTTACCTCAAGGTAACGAAGGTTTTGTCATCTACAGTGACGCATCACATGGTGGATTAGGTTGTGTGCTCATGCAGGATTGGAAGGTAATTGCATATGCATCCAGACAACTGAAGACGCATGAAAAGAATTACCCCACTCATGATCTAGAGCTGGCAGCAGTGGTGTTCGCGCTTAAGATTTGGAGGCATTATCTTTATGGAGTACACTGCGAGATATTCACAGACCATCAGAGTTTGAAGTATCTTTTCACACAGAAGGAGCTCAACCTCAGGCAGACAAGATGGTTAGAGTTCCTGAAGGATTACGATGTGAATTTTCAATATCATCCCGGGAAGGCAAATGTAGTGGCTGATGCCCTGAGTAGAAGACCGTATCCTGCTATAAACCACTTGATGACGATGCCGCACGAGTTGTGCGAGGAGTTTAGGAGATTGGAGATTAATGTGGTAACACCTGGGAGGAAAGCTGTATTGAATGCCATGGAATTACAACCTACTCTAATGGAGGAGATTAAGAGAACTCAAGAGCTGGACTTGCAGCTTGCAAAGATACGGGAGGAAGTTGTGCAAGGGAAAGCCCCTGGTTTTGTGATTCACGAAGACGGTACATTACGGTTTCATAACCGCATCTGTGTACCCAATATGGAGGAGCTGAAAAGGAGGATTCTAGAAGAGGGACACAATACGCCATATCGGTGCACCGGGGAAATAAGTTGTCTGAGGATCTTAGCGGATGTTACATTGGAGTAATATGAAACAAGAAGTGGCGGACTTTGTGGCGAGTGTCTTACTTGCCCGTAGTCAAGGCGAGCATCAACGACCAGTAGGACTTCTGCAGCGTTGGGCGTCCCCGAGTGGAAATGGGATTCGATATCAATGGATTTTGTGATAGGTCTACCAAGGACCGGCGGAAACACAATGCAATATGGGTGATTGTGGATCGTTTGACCAAGTCTCATTTCTAGCCATCGCCAACAATTGGTCTCTAGATCAGCTAGCTCAAGCCTATGTAAGGGAGATTGTAAGGTTACACGGAGTACCAGTTCTATAGTCTCGAGCAGAGACACGATTTGATCGGGTTTTGGAAAAAGTTCTGAGGCGTTTGGCACAAAGCTCAAGTTCAGCACCGCTTTTCACCCAGCTACAGATGGACAGACAGAGAGGACCATCCAAACCCTCGAAGATATGTTGCGAGCATGCGCTTTAGATTTCAAAGACTCGTGGGATGACGAGTTGACTCTCATTGAGTTCTCATACAACAACAGCTACCATGCTAGTATAGGGATGTCACCCTTCGAAGCCTTGTATGGAAGGAGATGTAGGACTCCCCTATGTTGGCAGGACATCGATGAAGCTCTAACGATTGGACCGGACCTAATACAGGCCACTACTCGGAAGGTTCAATCATTCAAGACAAGATGAAGGCAAGACAAAGTCGACAAAGAGTTATCTTGTGAAGGAGGAGACCTTTGGAGTTCGAAGTAGGAGAATACGTGTTTTTGCGGGTCTCACCTACAAAGGGAGTTATGAGATTCGGCCAGTCGGGGAAGTTGACACCAAGGTTTATCGGGCCATACCCAATTTTGGAACGTATCGGAGAAGTCGCCTACAAGTTACAGCTGCCGGGAGAACTCCCTAGAGTGCACAATGTCTTCCATGTGTCACAACTCAGGAAATATGTTCCGGACCCGACCCATGTGATTGATCCCGAGCCGCTTCAGCTGCAAGAAGATCTGAGCTATGAAGAGCAGCCACTAGAAATATTGGACCGTAGAGAAAAGCAGCTTAGGAGGAAAGTAGTTCCTTTGGTAAAAGTACGGTGGGCAAATCATACCACAACGGAAGCAACCTGGGAAACAGAAGACGAAATGAGGAAGAAGTACCCTCACTTATTCCAAGCCTAAGGCGCGTCAAGTTTCGGGGACGAAACTTCTTTTAAGAAGGTAATGTTGTAAAACCTCGAGTTTTAGGAGGAATGAGACCGTTAGTTTTCTTTACAGGACCGTTAGGGTTAAGTTTAAGTTTCGAGGACGAAACTTCTTTTAAGAAGGTAATGATGTAAAACCCCGAAAAATCCAACGATGTTGACCGTAACGTCGTTAATAAAATAGGTTGACTTCGTTATTTACTGTTGTTCGTAATGTGTTTATTTATGCTAACGCTTGAGCTCGTAGGACCGTTGAGGGACTAACAAGGGTAGAATAGTAATTTCCGCTGACTAATATTATTATGTGATTAATTACGTGAATATTATTTGTTATGTGATTATATGTTTATTATTATTATTATTATTATTATTATTATTATTATTACAATTATTCAAAATTATTGGGCTTTTGAAAGAAAATCAGTTTTAATTGTTTTAAATGGGTTGGGTTAGGAATAGGATTAGTGGGCCTAATTATGGGTATAATATATAAACCCTTTTCCCTCTCTCAAAACCCTATAAACCCTAAACTCCCCAAAACCAAACCCTAGCTCTCAACCTCTCTCTCTCCCTCCCTGCTTCCTCTCTCGCCCAGCAGCCCCGACCACCAGATCACCACCGCCGGCGCCGCCGCTCCCATCGCCGGAAAACACCACCGCAACCAAGCCCCCTCCCTTTTCTTCTCTCTCTTTTTCCCTCTTTCTTCCTCTCGACCTCCCCGCCTCTTGCCCCTGCCCAACCGCGCCACGGGCGTGCCGCAAGCGCCACCGTCGCCACCGTCGCCACCCTCGCCGGTAACCACCGTGCCTTCCCTCTTCTCTCTCTTTTTCTCTCTTTTCTCTCCCTTGCGCTAACTCCGCTCGTTTCGCCGCCCTCATCGCCGGCCGCCGCGACCCTGGGTGTCGCCGTCGCTGCCCGACCACCAGGCGACCCTCGCCCTGCCGCCCCGACGTCGCCAGCGCCGCCCCAGTCGAAGAAAGGACCGTCGAAGACTGCCGCTGCTGTTGCTCGGAAAATCGACGTCAACCACCTCCCTCCGACGAGCCCACGGTCGACGCCTGCCACCTGCGACCCCGACGCACCCCCTCCGACCGCCGCCCACCGTCGCCGTCGCCATAAACCGCCTCTGCCCTAACCTACGTAAACCCTAAAACCCTAACCCTAACTATCTGATTTTATCCTTCTTGTTTTTCTTTTCTTTTTCCTTTTTCTTTTCTTGTTTTTATTATTAATAATCTGAGTTTATATTGTAATTATTATTGTTATAAATATTATGTTTTATAATTATTGTATTATTAGTGTTGTAATTAGGGAAATTAATTGTAATTATTTTCTTGTTGTAATTTTGTGTAATTTTTCTAGTTGTTATGTGTAATTTTATGTTATTATTTGTAATTAGATTTAGGTTGTAATAGTTAATTATTAGGGTTGAAAGTGATTCTTTAATATTCGTTATATTCTTTACATGAATCGTTAAACCACGATATTATTGTATGTACGAACTTGGAAATTTATTACTTAGGTTATTTTTTTCTTGAATGTTTAGTTGGTTAATCGTAAAGTCTTTTATTGTTTCCTAGGAATTAATCTTGTTAAAGTTTGTTAAATAAATTAGGTTGATTCTTGTTATTAAAACCCTAGGTTCTTGATTAGTAGTTTAAGGTTACTAAGTTCTTTATGATTCTTGTACATGAAAACCTAAGTCTTCTTGATTCTTGTAAATTAGTTAGGTTTCTTGTTCATTAAGTTAAATATCATGTTCTTTTATTTCTTAGGGTTCTTTCTTGTTTAATTCATGTTTAATTTTGCCTAAATAAGTTAGGTTGAGTTTATGTTTATTAGTTCTTGGTTCTTGAGTTAATCTTGTTTAAAAGAAATTAGTTTGTTTAGGATTCTTGATTAGAAGTTTAAATGTTTATATGTTCTTTATAGGTTATTCACATGTTCTTAAGGTTCTTGTTTATTGGTTAAGAAATTCATGTTTAGGATAGCGTTAATATTTCATGCATGATTAGTACAAGGTTAGTTTAGAATTTATGTATATAAGGTATGCCATGTTAGTGTATGATATTTTATGCATGTTTTAGGATTAGAGTAAATTATTAAAGTTGATTTCATGTGTGGTAATTTGGTTCTTATGATGGGAAGGTTGATTGTTGGACCTAAGTTGAGTTGGACTTCCTATCCTAGACCCTAGCTACTGTTTCGAGTCCAAATTAGAACCCCGAGACCGTTTGGTAAAAGTTAGAACCGAAATAACAAATT
This sequence comes from Portulaca oleracea, assembly GCA_029582165.1. Classification (NCBI taxonomy): domain Eukaryota; kingdom Viridiplantae; phylum Streptophyta; class Magnoliopsida; order Caryophyllales; family Portulacaceae; genus Portulaca; species Portulaca oleracea. Next base: position 24,349,854 of record CM055885.1, read on the forward strand.
AATTAATGACCGTTACCGGGACAGTTTCGTTAGCACCTAAAGATCGGGTTGCCACGGCTAGTGTAGTTATCTTTTGACCAAACCCTTTGGACTGGAGGTTCCCTTAGATGTTAGGAACCATAGGAATTTTGCGGATCGAACGTTTGATTTGTATAACCCGAGTTATAACCGTTTTACCGGAACCTGTCAGATCTGGACCAATGGGAAAGACGGGTGTTTTTGAGGTCCTTCGGGACTGAGTTGGGCTTAATCATCAACATAGAAGTTTTAGTAGACATCCTGAGGTTTACGAAAAGTCCAGAACCAGACCCATAGGATGTCGGGAAGTCGAGTTGTGACCGTTTTATGTGAACGTAATAATCTGTCCTTTGCTTGCTTCTTTTTATATTAATTGTTGAGTGAAAATAATATGTGATCTTGTTATGTGTTTTCTTGGAGGTGTTAAGTGTAATTTCATGAATGATAGGAACCTAAGTGTTCCTAGGGGATGGGTTAGGTAGTTAATAGATAATTCTAACCGTTAGAGCAGCGTTTTGATTAGATAATTATTCTTATTCTAGGCCCGAGTTAGTGCGAAACGTTAGTGAGCTCAAGTGTGTTCCTCTTTTGCTGTGCTGTGAAGTATATCAGGTAATTGTCTATGCTCTAATCCCCATCGGGATGCTCTTTAAATGTGTTTTGATGTTTTATAATTTATTTTGAGAATTGCATCCCGAAAGGGGACTTTTGTGGAAATACGACCATCTGTTTTGATAACCTTTGTGATTCGTTTGTGATCTTGGTTTATTTGAGTTGAGAAATTGGATGGTCTTTTATTCAAAGTTTGTTAATGGTTTTGATAACTTGGGATGGTTTGACTTGAGAGTTGTGAGCTGAGTTTGAATAATGTACTAAATAATTCCGATTGGAAGCGTTAAGCGGGTTTGGGGATAACTTTGTTGTGCAGGTGTAACAACCTGCAGGGTTATGGACCAGGAGATCAGGGCTTCCTTCCCTGATATAGGATAGTATTTTATGCCTTTGGTAGGCGATGTTCTTGATGCCTTTGGTAGGCGATGTTTATGCCTTTGGTAGGCGATGTTCTTGATGCCTTTGGTAGGCGATGTTACTTTAAGGGATTTGGTATCCCGCCCGCACATTAAAATATGGATTGGATGGGTTGAGGAAAACAGTTAAGGGTTTAAAGGTTTGTGAAATGGTTTGACTTATTCCCTCTCCCTAAAATGAATTGAAAAGAACTTAAACTGTTTTAAACGTTAGGGGTAGACATTATTGAGATTTCCCCCTCATTTTCTGAAATGTTTTGATTTCAGGTGAAGATCTAAATGCTGGGGACGGGAGTTAGAAGTGAGGACGACGAGTCTAGAAGTCCTTGAACCTTTTATATTGTTTTCGTTATGAATTCTTAAAGTTTGTTTTGAGTTGTTAGTAGTTACCGTTAGCAGACAGTTGTGTTTTCCTTTCTCGCCTTGTATTCCTTCGGGGATACGGCAGTGACGCCCAAACTAAATTTGAAGTCTTCCGCTAAGTTTTGTCTGTTAACGTTAGTTTGACTTTGACTTTTTATAATTGAATTTCCGGGGCGTTACAAGTATTTACTCTCACAAATAGTATAATTCTACGATTGTTTTTCTAGTATGATATTTTTTATGGACTATGTCAAAACCTATTATCAATACAAGTATATATATTTAATGATATCTTGTAACTTTGTAAACACATATTTATAATACCTTGTAGGCCAAGTAACGTATCTATGTATGTATGTATGTATGTATAGACGGACGGACGGATAGATATGTGTGTGTATTTATTAAACAACAAATAAAAGAGTTTTGTTTCAATCTCTCTTAAATGGGAATTCGTTTTTGTCCATATATTCTTATGTTTCTTAACTCTTGTGTTTGCTATAAATATGTAGTCTTTTAGCGGTATTTTAATCATACAATACTTTTGTAGATTTTAATTCAAATATACAAATAGTTTGGTAGAACAAATATAGAAAAACAAAAGTAAAAATCCAAATAAAAAACGCAAAACACCAATTTCATTAGACCACATGGATTCAAAAACTTCTCTAATTATAAGGTTATCCATCCTCCTTTTTATCGTTGAAACATTTTGTACAGCAACCAGTCAACTTGTTCCTGCACCAGCAGTAGAAATTGAAATAGGTTGTGAGCACAAGCTAACCAATGTTCGTGGCGATAAAATATATAGCTATGTATTTGTCAAGATGCAACCTGTCTCCCAAGAATGTTGTGGCCTCTTAAAGAAAGCAGGAAGATTTTGTCATGATGACCTTACAGACACAGTATTGAGGAGAGGAGTGTACGAACAGCAAAATAATGAAGAAATAATGAAGAGACACAATGAAATTTGGAACCTTTGCGAAAAGAATGGTCAAATTGATGATAAGAGTTTAACTTTATGAAAACACATGGTCTAATATCCTAAGTATTCTCTATTAATCATTTATTTGTTTTGATATTGATTTGGCTACAAAAGCGTGAAAAAATAATAAATTATATTTTATTAACTTTTACTCATGTTGAATCTGATATCAAAGTTGGAATATGATATTTTATTGTTTAAGAAATTATATTTAACACTTGAAATTTAGGTGTTCAATTTTCAAATTGATAAGATAATTATTCGACTAACGTAGAATTGACCAACATATATAGATTGAAACACATTCTAAAACTCATGATCCCGGCCGCATAAGCTTGCCTAATTTATTTTTTGAGAGAATGACCTAACCTAAACATTTAGTTTACCTTTCCCACCTCCTTGATTGTTTATATACCCCCTTTCTACAAAACTCTAACGAGTTTCTTAATAATAAAGCAAGAGGAACAATTAGAGTGGGCTGAAAGTGCTACACTAAATAAGTCAAGTAATAAGCTTGCCTAATTTTTCTTTTTTTTTGCTTGATCCTAGCTATATAAAGTAAAAGATAAATATATAATCGTGGTTTAATATCAATCAAGGAGCAAATCCTTTGAACGATCACATATTGCCATGTAAAGAACTTAAGCATTACGAAGTTACTAGACTACTAGAGCATACAAAGCATCTATGTACATTCAAGCATGCATATGTTGGTCTTGCATATTGAGCACCAGAAAATTTAACCCTTATAATGAATCACTATGCTCCATATCTGACATATATAGGTCAATTAATTATATGGTAGGAAAATGAAGTTATATTTTTCCAATTGAATTTTTTCATTTTCGTTACTTTTAAAATGCAACAATTCGTATAAGTTTAGTATTTTTGAATACACACATGAGCTAGCCCTAACCCTTAACATGTAGTGTTAAATTTTTCATATTCAGTTTTTTTAGTTATTTGTAATTAATTTAGTGTTTACTCTCACAAATATAATATTATAATTCTGCGATTGTTTTTCTAGTATGATATTTTTTATGCACCATGTCAAAACTTATTATCAATACAAGTATATATATTTAATGATATCTTGTAACTTTGTAAACACATATTTATGATACCTTGTAGGCCAAGTAACGTATGTATGTATGTATGTATGTATGTATGTATGTATGTATGTATGTATGGACGGATGGACGGATGGATATGTGTGTGTGTATTTATTAAACAACAATAAATAAAGGAGTTTTGTTTCAATCTCTCTTAAATGGGAATTCGTTTTTGTCCATATATTCTTATGTTTCTTAACTCTTGTGTTTGCAACAAATATGTAGTCTTTTAGGGGTATTTTAATCATACAATACTTTTGTAGATTTTAATTCAAATCTACAAATAGTTTGGTAGAACAAATATAGAAAAACAAAAGTAAAAATCCAAATAAAAAGCGCAAAACACCAATTTCATTAGTCCACATGGATTCGAAAACTTCTCTAATTATAAGGTTATCCATCCTCCTTTTTATCACGGAAACATTTTGTACTGCAACCAGTCAACTTGTTCCTGCACCAGCAGTGGAAGTTGAAATAGGTTGTGAGCACAAGCTAACCAATGTTTGTGGCGATAAAATATATAGCTATGTATTTGTCAAGAGGCAATCTGTCTCCCAAAAATGTTGTGGTCTCTTAAAGAAAGCAGGAAGATTTTGTCATGATGACCTCACAGACACAATATTGAGGAGAGGAGCGTATGAAGGGCAAAAGAATGAAGAAATAATGAAGAGGCACAATGAAATTTGGAACCTTTGCGAAAAGAATGGTCAAATTGATGATAAGAGTTTAACTTTATGAAAACAAGAGCGTGAAAAAATAATAAATTATATTTTATTAACTTTTTACTCATGTTGAATTTGATGTTAAATTTGGAATATGATATTTTATTGTTTAAGAAATTATATTTAACACGTGAAATCTTAGGTGTTCCATTTTCAAATTGATAAGATAATTATTCGACTAACGCAGAATTGACCAACATATATATATTGAAACTCTTGCAGCAAGCCAAGTAAGAATGTGTGTTCCCAAGCACCTCAAAATACTCCCGTTCCTTCCCTTAATCCCCTATCCCCACACAACAAGCCTCTAACCTTTTTCTTTCATTTGGATGATGGATATGTCGTAGGGTTTAAAGCTTGTTGGGTGCCTCATGTGTATGTTCATTGCAATCGGGAAGTTCGGGATGTTCAAAATTCCTTGGAGCCAAATTATGGAGAGGGTCTCGGTTTTAACTCCCAAGAGTTGAGGGCAACTCTTTTTCAAGAAGGGGAGTATGGAGCGTATTGGGATGGGGCATGAGCTTCGAGATCCATGGTTTCCAAGTCTATCCGCGCCCCCTCCCGAGAACCCGAGCGAAACAACTCCAAGATCGGGTGTGGAGTCCATTTCAAGGTGGACCCCGAGCCTTGGAATCGTATTCGGGTCATCACCGGGTGCGATATCCACTTCAAATAGGAACCTGGACAATGGGAGTAGAGCTACGGGTCCTCATGGGAACCTACTTTGGGTCTTTAAAGGGGTTTGAAGTCCTTCGGCAATAATAAGCGCAAACGGGTCAACGTGAGTTATGGAAATGGACGTGCCTTCACTCTTTGGGTCATAACTCCTTCAATACAACTCCAATGGGTCTCAAGCTTAAAGTACACATCGAGAGCTTTCCATCGATATCTTATGGGCCTAAAACGGAGTCCGGATGAAGAAGTTATGCGCGTTTGAAGTCGGTAGGGAAAAACTGTCAAGAAGACGTTCGTCACGGTGACGAATATGGTCGCACCCGCGACCTCCTTCTGCCAGAAGCTGTCCGCTACATCCAGAAGGACGTCGCACCTGCGACGTATGGGGTCGCACCCGCGAACTCCCACTGTCCAGACGTCGCTGTTGCGTTCGCTTGCCCCATCGCGCCCGCAACGCTCCCTTGACACCCGCGACGGTCCTGCTGCGACGCATGTTTTGTGGATAATCGTTTTAATTTTCTGTTTTACCCCCCATTAGTATAAATACCCCCTTAGCTTATTTTTTAAGGAGTTTTTGCTGAATATGAATGTGATGCTTAAGCATTGTTAGGGTTTCTCTCTTGTTCCCTCAAAAATCTTGTTATCTTTATCCAATCAAGTTTGGTGGTGATTCATGTCATTCCTTTAGTGATTATTTAGTGGATTACCTTGAATAATCATGGTGGGGTGTTAAGTCTAGAGTTGTGGTTCTCCTTGCTCAAGGTCATATCCAAGCTTTGGGTGTTCAAGACCCTTGTTCTTGTTGTAAAGACAAAGCAAGAGATCGCTCTTCCTCACCAAGAGCACACTCATCCCGTGTTTCGCTCGATAGGAGGTTCCTCAACTCACTTCCCACCCAAGGTTTGATTTGATGTGGGACTAAGGGATTTAATTAACCACAGTCAAGCAAGTGATCTTCTTTCAACATACACTCCTACAAAGATTGCATACCAAATTTCCAATAGCACTCATTTGACAACAAATCCTCGAATAACCAATGTCACCCAAATATCATGGATGGCATATTCAAATAGTTCACATCGATCACAACGGCCAACATGCAAGTAATACTCATTGATGGACGACACAAACAACGAGCTCATTAACATTGGTTGAACTAGAATCATGGCTTCATCAAACTTATACTTCTCTTCAAGAACAAAGAAAACACCAAGATTCCTAGCATGCCACTCAAAATATAGAGAATTCCCAACCGAGGACATCACATGCTCGTCATACAACTTATCACGCCAACAAACAACATCAAATAACCAATGTCTCCCAAAGATCATGCACGACTCTGTTGGGAATGTCCCGACAATGTTCGATATACACGAAGATTAAACCAAAGTAATATAGTAATTATATGTCTTGCTAGAGACCTCTATAATTAGTAATTAAATATGTTTAATTACAACTATATTATTTGGTCCTACTGGGTCACACAAGTCAGTGCCCTGGAACAATGTATGTAACCTAAATGATATCGTATCACGTTTAGAAAAGTTGGAAATTGATTTATGTGAGAAATCAGCCCAACACGGACCGAATTGGGTTCAACACGGGTCGTGTTGAACCAACACGGGTCGTGTTAAACCAACACGGTCCGTGTTGAGATACCACGGTCCGTGGTGTCCATGGGCCGATTAATTGGACCTTCTGGAGTCCAACACGGACCGTGTTGGGCCCAAAAAGGCGCCGTTGTTTTAATTCGGCCCTTTAGGGATGTAGTTTTCCATGAAGACTCTTTTCCTTTCCTAAATAAACTAGTTGAAAGAGACCAAAATCATGAAACTAGGCAGGTTTTAGATACTGATATTAATATTTCTGCTCCTCCTTCCGACGTTGATAATTCTGACCTTGAACAAAACACTACTGAACCAAATATCTAACCAGGCTGAACCTGTGAGAAGAACTAGTAGAATTTCAAGACCCCCAGCATATTTAGAAGAATATGAGACCTGTTTTTCATGTGTCACAAATTTACATGTTACTCCAAAAAAGGTGGATTCTTGTTTTTCTTCTTCTTCTTTTGCAAGTTCAGTACATCAAGATTACACAGAACCTCAAAGCTACGAGGAAGCAATCAGACATGATGGTTGGAAGGAAGTGATGGAAAAAGAACTACAAGCTCTTTCCCAGACCAATACTTGGGACATTGTGCCGTTACCACTAGGGAGGAAGCCAATAGACAATAAATGGGTTTTTAAGGTGAAACAAAGGGCAGATGGCAATGTTGAAAGGCTTAAAGCAAGGCTGGTGGTGAAAGTTTATACACAAAAGGCTGGAATAGATTATGATGAAACTTTTTCACCAGTTGTCAAGATGACCACAGTCAGGACCCTCATGGCAGTAGCTGTCAAAAGAAACTGGAAATTACAACAACTTGATGTCAACAATGCTTTTCTTCATGGAGATCTCCATGAAGAAATCTATATGAAGATACCACAAGGAGTTCATTCTGATGTTCCAAATGGGGTTTGCAGATTGAAGAAATCCTTATATGGATTGAAAAAGGACTCCAGACAATGGTATGCCAAGTTGACTGATGTTCTGAATAGAAGGGGATATGAGCATTCTGCAAATGATTATTCTCTTTTTTATAAGAAAACATCATCTACTTCAGTTTATTTGGCTATATATGTAGACGATATAATGATAACAGGAGATGATGATGAAGAGATCAAATCTTTGAAGGCTCATTTAGATCATGTTTTCAAGATCAAAGATTAGGGAGATATGCATTACTTTCTTGGTCTTGAAGTACTAAAAACATCAGAAGGCTTAATTCTTACTCAAAAAAAGTTTGTTAGAGAGTTATTGACAGACTATAGAGTAGAGGATTTGAAGCCTGTTGTTTCTCCCATGGAGCTGAATACAAAGTTGTTGCCTGGTGTAGGAGCTCCTTTGATCGATGTCACAAGCTATAGACAACTCATTGGAAAGTTAAATTTCCTTGTGAACACCACGCCTGATATCTCCTTCACAGTGCAGCATCTCAGCCAGTTCATGCAGAATCCAACCGACCTTCATTGGAAAGCTACCTTACATGTTCTAAGGTATATTAAAAGTAAGCCAAATCTTGGAGTATTACTGCACAAAGATAGTGATCTTTCTCTCCAGGCCTACAGTGACTCTGATTAGGGAGCTTGTAAGCACTCTAGAAGGTCTATTAGTGGTTTCTTAGTTTTTCTAGGAAAGACTTTGATTTCTTGGAAGAGCAAGAAACAATCGACTGTTTCTCTATCTTCTGCAGAGGCAGAATACAGGAGTTTGAGGAGGTTGGTAGCTGAATTAGCTTGGTTGAGCAGGTTGCTTGGTGAACTTCAAGTGGAATCAATTACTCCCATTCCTTTCAAATGTGATAGCCAAGCAACAATATATATTGCTAAAAACCCGCTTTTTCATGAGAGAACGAAACACATTGAAATTGATTGTCATTTTGTTAGACAAAAACTGGGAGATGGTTTAATAGCTTTGGATCATGTCCCCTCAAAGATGCAGCTGACAGATATTCTAACTAAAGCTCTCCCGGGTACACAACATCATCACATTCTAAACAAATTGGGGGTTGGAACACCCTCCAATTTGAGGGGGGTGTTAAGGATTGAGTTAGTTATTTCAGTTGCTTAGCTGGCTTTGTATTCTTTAATTCTTGTTCTTGTTTTTCCCTTTTGTTTTCTGTCTCTGGCTATGTATAAATAGCCCTCTTCGTGGCTCTTGTAATTCAGGAAGAATTTCTCAATCATTCCTCTCCTTTCTCTCTTCATCGTTGTTCTGTTTGTCTTAGGTCCAACTATAAGTTTTGATCTTTTCACCACTCCAATTAGATTTAGAATCTAATACAATTAGGAAACCTAACATAATAAGGAAACCTAAATAATATCCTAATACAATTAGGAAACAAATAATTGTGGGATCAAGAGACTGAGTGATTTTATGACAGTTTTCTAACATTTCCTTTTCTTTGCATCGAGAAAAACTATATATTTTCCATCAACTAATCTGAACCATGGTCTTCCAATTCATCACACCATAAAAGATCAACACCATTAATGCCTCCCAGTTCATCATGCATTCTAATGGCAGTCCATGACTATGATCACCAACGCTCTTTTCATTGCGATTATCGAAAGCTCAATCATGAATTTCTAACAGAAGCAAGGTGCAGTGATCGAGTTGAGGTGTGTAATCCAGAATGTCTCAAGATGCAGTTATGGAAGATGATGAGATTAAGGTTAAGCACTTCCCCATTTTTTACAGACCTCACATAATTAAAATTAATGGGTTTTGGAAGTTAGAACGGAGGTGAGGGATGGGAGACAGGCAAATATTCTTTCATCCCAGAAATGGTTCCACTACCATACGAGATGAGATAGAGCAGAACTAGATATACGATCAAAAAGCTGTGAGAATAAGAGACTAAGAAATTAACGGGTTAAAAAAAATTACTACTACCTCCGTTTTTATTTATCTGTCGTCTAGGGAATTATGGCAAAAACTTTGACCGTTAATATATTAACTTGTACAATGATTCATCATACAAAATTGATGTCATTAGATTCGTAACAAAAAATGCTATCAAAAATGTATAATATTATAATTTTTTTATAAAAGTTTTATATTAGAAATTATTGATTAAAAATTGACACTGAAAACCACAAATGACAGATAAAAAAGAACGGAGGGAATATATTGGAAACAAAAGATACCTCCTAGTCCTTGAGCATGCCATTGCCACCAACGTTCATACAAACTCTCACAATAACTATTGGACTAATAGTTACTTTGTGACTTTGTGATATTAATCTAAAGACATAATAGTTTCTACTGTTACCATATGACGCATCCATGATATTTGATAAGATTACAAAAGATTTTTTTTTACTAAATCTTTTACTGAAATTAGAATATTTAATATTCTTAATCACATAATAAAATAATATTAAGTTAATAATAATAAAAGATGAAATCATTTATTAAGATTAATAAAAATCAAATCAATAGCTAAGATTACTATATCTATAATCAATGACTAATATTTAATTTAGCTACGATAGTAAAAAAAAAACAATTGACTACCAGTCTACCACATAGCTTGACAATTTGGAATATATAAAAATTGAAATCTACTAAATGAAATTTCCCAAAAAAGAGGAAAAAAAAGCAAGTCGTTGGGAGTTGGGCCGGATGCACAATGCATCCAATTCCTGGGAAAAAATGACTTGGAGGTACCTATTTTTTTGTGAAAATGATTTCTAGGACCCCATATTTTGAAAACTAATTTTGAAGTCCATTTCTTTATGTGCTATTAATTATCAGGACCCATTATTTTAATAAAAACCTATTAAAACTTTTTATATTTATAGAAAAAGGTTTAAAACAAGGACCTTTTTTGTAAAAATATGATTTTTTTTGGAGATTTTTATTAAAACAGGTTAAAAATAAACACTCTTGACTCTTTATGATAATTTTAATGGTATTAGTTATCACAATTCTCTACTTATACCTCAAAAATTGTATTTTCTGTGGTTGTAGGGTCACCATGCTTATGGAAAAAAAAATCAAACTTAACTAGACTTTTGACTGATATCTTAAAGTAGTTATGTTGGACCGTCAAACTATTGAAGTTATCATAAGCAAGTACAATTTTTGAGGTATAAGTACGTAGTTAATTGTGATAACTAATACCATTAAAGTTATCATAAACAGTTAAGAGCGTTTATTTTAACCTGTTTTAATAAAAATCTAAAAAAAAATCCTATTTTGCATAAAAGTTCTTTATTTTAAACCCTTTTCTATAAATATAAAAAGTTACTACTCCTTTTAATAAGTTTCTATTAAAATAATGGGTCATGATAATTATTGGCACATAAAGAAAGAAACTTCAAAATTAGTTTTCAAAATATGGGGTCCTAGAAATCATTTTCACAAAAAGATAGGTATCTCCAAGTCATTACTAAAGAGGTCTCATATTTTGGTGTAATAGTTTTAAGGGCCCTATTTTATGATAAATAATTGTTGGGTGACATTATTCTTGATGTAAATATTTAGGGGTAATATTCCGGCCAATTTTCAGCCAAAAAAGACACGAAATAGTAGTTTTTTTTATGTTTAGGCATGCTTATTATATTAAGTGATTTACTTGTATATGTTGAGTTAAATATAAACTTCAATTTAAAACACGCCTAAACATAAAATCCACCGCTTTGCTTCATTTTTTACCGAAAATTGTTCGAAATATCACCCCTAAATATTTACATAAAAAATAATGTCATCTAACAATTATTTACCATAAAATAAAACGGTTGAAATTATTACACCTTTAGTCGTTGCTTTTTTTTTTTTGTTGTTGTTGTAAGAGGGAGAACCATGAGTATGGCACAAGTGGAGTTGTGATGGAGAGGCGAAGCAATCCACCTTAGAAACACATAATGTGGTCCACAATATTCAACTCCTTAGAATCCCAATCGGCTGGAGTGGTTTGCGGCTGCTTCTGATTCTTCCTACCATGGCAATTCTCTGGTCAGTACCACCACCACCAACATTCTTCCAATCCAACCCAAATCCGGCGAATTTGATCTCTCCTAAGAAGCCCCAAAAACTGATCAAGTCCGTAAGAAACACCTGCTTTGCCTCCATCAAACCTCCTCCTCCGGGGTTCGATTTCCGGTCGTCCGATTTATTTTCTGTGTCCAGGGCGGCCATTTCCAAGTCGTATCCAGAGCTTGTTGATTTGGTAGACATGGGGTGCTTGATTCTCGTCCAAAAGGACCAATTCGGGCCAGTCCCCAAATGGCGAACTGAGTTCGTGGAGCCACAGGAGATTTGGTTGCTTGGTACTACCCATATTGATCCCGCCTCTCCTGTTCAGGTTGATCGCCTCATCCGAGCTCTTCGCCCAGATAATGTCGTTGTTGAACTCTGCAGAAGCAGGCAAGTCTTCATCACCATGAACTACCTTTTCACCCATCCCTTGCCTTTACTTTTCAATTTGCACTTGACATTATTCTTACTTTCCTTTGTGTGATCACTTAAATAACAAAAGAATTATGTCGGAAAATTGGGATGTCGTTTGCCATACTTGAATAACAACAGAATTATGTATGCCAAATTATGAAATTATTAGTACACTATAGTAAGACAGATTTGATCACCATAATCCAAAACTTTCAACTATTAGATTGCACTGTAGTTCAATAAATTTACAATTTGGTTTATTGTAATGTAATTTTAAAATTCGACCTAGTGCAACTCCACTTGTAATTATGTATCTGTATTCTGATGCATTGTAAAACTGATAAAAAAGATACTCTCGAGTAAATAAGTAGGATATGAGGTTGATGGTGCTCATTCGTTCCCGACTTATCAAATTTTGAATCTTTCCATTGTCTAACATTTTCAAAGAAAAGAAATAGACAACAGTTTCAATGTTTCATGATGCATTTCTGTAGAGTTGGTTTTTATCCTTAGCTGAAAAGTTGTTACGTTTCACTTCTTCTTTTTTTTTTTAAAACCTAGAAAAATACACATGTCTAATTGCTCATCACCTCTACTTGGATATAATTTAGAGGAATTATAAAAACATATAGAACATGAGATTATAAAATTGTACAAGAGGTTCCTCATATCGTAGACCCCAAGATGACTTGGGCGACCTCTGATTTGAGCCTCTAATCTTCGATGGTAGTGTGAATCCCACGAATTCTGCGATTGGATCCAAACAATGGAGAAGATTTTCGAGCTCAAGGATTATGATCAATGACTGGAAGCATTCAAGATGGCTTCGTTGTATCTCACCAAATACGTCGCACTTTGGTTTGGGAACTTGAAGAAGCAACGATAATGGGATCACAAGTCTCGAATCCACACATGGTCAAAGCTCAAGAAGTATTTGAAGAAGAGGTTTGTGCCGTGGAACTACAAACAAGATCTTTATAACAAGTTTTTCTCCCTCAAGCAAGGCCACAATATTTTTGGGAGCTTGAACAAGTGATGATGTGGTGTGATGCTAAAGAATCCCTGAAACAAGTTATGGCAATGTTCTTTAATGGCTTAGACTATAAGATTGCCTTGAAATTCAAGCTCTTAATTACTACTCCCTTGATGGTCTTTACAAGGAGCTACGTTCGTGGAAGAACAAAAGAAGAAGAAAAAGAGTATTTCTACACCCTTCACCAAGGACAACAACCTCTCCAAGGGAGATAAGTTCTTTCTCCTATGGATTCTCGGGACCTAGAAGGCTCAAGCTAGCTATTGAGAATCACCCGACCCTAAAGGGTCCTCCGAAGAGATTGGACGGAAGAAAATGTTTCAAGTGACATGACTATGGTCAATGCCAAGCCGATTGTCCCATCAAAAGGGTGATGACCTTCAAGAAATTGAGGAGATAGAAGAAGTGGTCCAAGAAGAAAACGAAGAAAACGAGAAGGAGTTGGGTATCTAGAGAGATGTGTAGAAACCATTGAGCTTTATGATGATGATGAAGAATTACTTGTCTTGAGGAGGTTACTACACTCCGATGAAGCTCCACATGACAATGATCAACGGGATATGTTTTTCTATTCCTGATGCATTATGGAAGGTAAAGTTGGAGAACTAATCATTGACGGAGGGAGTTGCACCAACGTAGGTTCATCCTACATGGTGGTGTAACTCAATCTTCCGATTACTTCGCACCCTCGATCGTACTCCCTCAAGTGGCTAGATGACGATGAATACAAAGGTAACCAAGCGAACCCCTCTCAAATTGTCAATTGCTTCAGCCTACCATGACTCTATATTATGTGATGTTTTGTCGATGAACACTTGTCATGTGCTTTTGGGGAGACGGTGGCAGCTTGATAGGTGTGTTGTTCATGATGGTCAAGTGAATACCTATTCCTTCACCCATGAACAAAGAAAAATCACTTTGTGCTCTTTAGCTCCACAACAAATGAAACCCAGGGTAGGTGGTAAGAAGAGAAACCTCTTTTTGAGTGAAGCACGAGAAGAGAGTGCGCCTAATGAGGGTAAGCAACCTCTTGCTTTATCCTTACTTGGTAGCAAACCTAGTGAGGTTGTGTGTTCCCAAACATCACATAAAATTCCTTCTACCCTCCCTTGTCCCTTACCTTTATACCCTAAACCTCCTACCAATTTTCACTTCAATGATGATGGGCATGTGTGGGATATGGCCTTTGTTGGTTGCCTTGCAACTTGCAAGATGCCTTTTGGTGATGGAGATTATGGACAACCTAGGGAATACGTTCTTTATGTTGAGCCTTCTTTCGAGGATTTCTTAACTGAGTTTAATGAGTTCATGCTTAGGGAAGTTAACATGGAGAGCAATTTTGGAGACCCGCGTCCTTCCTTCTTCAAGACTCGATATAGTTTCAAGAAGGGTGTGATGATGAGCATAGAGTTGATATGGCTCTTTGAGGAGTTGTTCTATGGCGGATTGTGTTTACTTATGGGTTCATTACAATTCAAGGATTTGAAGCCAAACCCTTTCCAACCTTGGTTGATTGATCCGTTTAGATTGAACTACTTTAGAGACTAGGTGCATTTGGACCAATCCCGGGAAGACCTTAGGGTCTTGGGGTCAACATGGTCTCAATATGTGGAATAATAAAAAAGTGGTCAAGTCATTTTTCCCTAGACAAGGACTGATCCCCGTAGAAGTCAAGGAAGAAGAGGGAGAAGAGAATAAAAAGAGAGGTACAACGAGAAGTCACAGTCGTGACCACCATGGTCACGCCTGTGACCCATCTCTGCACTGGTGCTATTCGATGTCCATGCGTCACGTTCGTGACCCACCAAGTCACGGTTGAGACACTTGTTAGTCATGACCGTGACCGACCAAGGTCACGACCATGTCTTGCCACGGTCTAGGAATACCCTTCTCCAAGCAATAAGGGTCACCCGTGACCCCAAGCTGGAAAAGAAGCCCCTTGCGCAAGAAAGGCCTGGCGCGGTCATATTCTACCTGTGTCACGCCTGTGGCAGGGTCAAATTTCTGGGTTTTTAACATATATTTCCCTCCCAATAAATTGAACCTTATGTTGTTTTTGTAAGCAACTATGTTTATGACAATGATTAATGAAATCATTTGGCATTAGAAAACCCTCCTTTTAATCTCTCTTATTTTTATCCATTACAATAGGTGGTGGTGAATGGAAGTGGCTCCTTTAGAGATTAGTTGGTAGATTTCCCTTTAGACTATTCTTGGTGAAGTGTCATTTGGGCTCTTTCATTAGCATGTTGGTGGATGATCCTTTAAGCATCATTTGAAGACCCTAGATCAACGTGATGAGTGTTATTCTTTATCATTGATTGTATGTTTATTTGCTAGTATGGTATTAATCATACAAAAATACATAAATTTGTGTTGAGTTGATGAGTTCGAATGTGGGGTATTTTCATATCCTTTGGTTATAAGTGGATCGTAGGCTGTTAATCTATCATTATTAATCTTTCCTTGGCCCTCACGAATCAGCTGTAAAATTTCCCCCAAAATGCACTCAGTATTAGATGTTTTTGTTCATTGTTGATAATCAAAATAAACTTAAGTTTGTTCACATTAATGGAAAATATTGGTACATAGCTATCAATTCAAACACTTCATGATCTAAGTTACTCACTGTCAAAAGATAAAAAAAATGATAAATAAAGAATATGCCTAAGTAACATTTAAAACAAACTTGAGGTTGGGTAAAAATCACTTACATTATTGTGAGGTAGGGTAAAAATTAATTATTACACAAAGGTGGGGTGTATAAAAATTATTACAACAAACTTAGATAGGGTAAAAAGCACTTACAGGTTTGGTGAGGTAAGGTAAATATTTGTTCACAAAGGTAGGGTGTGGAAAAACTGTTATACTAAACCTCAGGCATGGTAAATAAATAACTCATTAAAATGCACATATATGATCAAGCATTGTGATGTAAATAACATTGTAATTGTGATTGACTGCATGGTTGATTGCACCTAGCCAAACAAGCTGAAGTATCAAGGTCATTGTTGCCTTTTGTTGTCAATAGTCTTGTCATTTCCTTTGTCCCATTAATTATTTAGGTGTATCCAATTTTTGTTTATACTTTGTCTTTTTGGGATTCAATCTCATTTTTTCCTCATTTCCTCTTTTGCAGGTAGCTAATAGCTTATGCGATTGAATGATAATAATTTTTTTTTATTGATATTTAGGTCTAGCCCATGGATTAACTTAAGTTGTTACAGATTTTCATGTTCAGAGCTGGGATTATGTACACTACTAGGCAAAGTGAGCCTGGACAACAGTTGAGGTCGAATATGTTTTCCCTAAGTGGAGCTGAATTTTTTGGTGCAGTTGGCCGTAGCATAAACTTAGGTTGGCTTTGCTGTTTATTGACTATCATGCATATGATTACCATTGAATGGTTTTGCAGTTACTTAAAATGAGTTGATCTTTGTTTGTGACAGGTGGACAAATTGCTTTAGCGTTGCGACTATTGTTGGCGATATTCTCATCCAAGATCTCATCAGATGTTGATCGCCCATTTGGAGATGAGGTTAGTAACTTGCGATGTTTATCCTTTTGAGATGTATTAATGAAGTGATTAGTTTTTCTTAGATATATTAACTCCTTCACTGCAGTTTCGTGCTGCCCGGATAGCTTCTGAGGAAATTGGTGCTCAGATTGTGTTGGGAGACCGGCCAATTGAAATTACAGTGAGTAGATAACATTCTCTTATTTCATCAGTTTAATCAATTTGAGCACTTAATCAGGTTACTTGCTCGTCATTTTCCTTCAGCTTGAAAGGGCATGGAATTCTTTGAAATGGACTCAAAAGTTGGGTTTAGTGGGTTCAATTGTCCGTGGAATCACATCTTCACCGATTTCATCCAGAGAAAATGTCCAGGTCCCTTATTCATGCCTGATCTTCTTAGTTTTTATTGTTTTAATCCCAAATGGTTTAGAGATAGATGTTAATTTCATTCCAATCAGGCAATCAATTTCGAATAAGACTTCAATTATTTTCGTGAATGTTGTCTGTTGCTTTGAATTGTACAGGAGTCTGATAGAGATGACAACCCTTACCAGCTTTACGAGAAACTCAGCCTCTCATATCCTTCTCTTGTACAACCGCTAATAAATGAGCGTGACACGGTAATGATAGAATCTCTTCCCAGCTATATAATGCAATTTCCGTTCTTTTTTTTTTTGTTTTTTTGTTTAGGACTAGGAAGTCTCTACACATTGGAGTTGGCAAAAGTTCCTATTATGCTGGTAACTGCTAGTGACCTACAAGGGAAAAATCAGAGCTGGTTCACTTCCACAAGGCATAAATGGTTTCAATATGTCAACTCCATGGAATTGATCCTATTTAGTCTGGCTAAATAACCAAAATTGGTTGCATTATCATTACTACTCAATCGGACGGATGAACAACAAACTTGCATCACAATATCACCTAAACTATTTCCTTGATTTCGAATTGAATGTTACAGTACCTAGCATGGTCTCTGAAGCGAAGCAAAGCTGTGAATAACTGTAAGAGAGTGGTTGGTGTGATTGGGAAGGGCCACTTGAATGGAGTGATACATGCACTCGTGTCGGACCTGGGAGATTTGCGCTTCCGTGATCTAGCTGGGAAGAGGTCTTCATCTGATGATGGTATGAGTGGTTTGGGGAAGAAGTTTCTTAAAGATTTAGCAAGGGATACCTTGATTGGTATTATATTGTGGGCATTGTATGAACAACTCAAGTTTGGATTTTGAAATTCTACTTTGCTCTATGCATTTTCTGGTATATGGTGATGGATATGTCTTATGAGTTATGACTTATGACTAATATATTCATGATAGATTTCCACAATACATGTATAGATTTCCAAAGTTTGTTAGCAATGGTTTTATGACATTATAGCTTATAATTAGTTGCACTGTCTTTCTACTCCTAATCATCTATTAGAAGTAGAAGCTAGGCTGTACTGCCTGCAGAAGCTAGATTTCTCCATATGAATGATTATGATAATGAGAGTGATTATGATCGTTACAAACATCCTCCCAATTTGATGAAAGTGCGACAAAGGGCATATATGTAAATTTGATTCAAGAAAGAACTATCCTTCTATAACCTATATTCTATATATTATATTAAAACAAAACAAACTCATCCAACAATTGACATGTGGCACTCTATAAGAATTTATAACTTATTAAAAGAAAAAGAAAAAAAAATCACTTACTACACATCATTATACATCTCACATCATTATTATGATCGTTACAAACATCCTCCCAATTGGCCAATTATGTATACTAGTATTTAGACCTGTGCGTTGCACGAGGCGCCAGTAGACCATAAGTATTGTTGAAAATATTACTAAGGTTAAATGATAAAGAAAAAGACAATAATGAAAAATAAAAAAAATAGTTTTCTTTTTTAAAAGAATAAAATAAATAAAGAATAGTGCATAAGAATAAAAAGAAAAAAAAAGAAGAGTCATCAACGCAAACGTACACATTAATGCACACACATTAATATCACATTATTTTTTAAAAATAAATAAATAAAATCAATTATAATTTTCCCAAAATGCCCTCACCAGAAATATATATATATATATATTTCTAATAATTATAAATTATTGAGATGATCTATTAAAAAAGAAAATGAAAAAGAAATTGTCGAATTGCATGTCTTTTCAAGTCCATAAAGACACCCAACAGTTGAATTATAAATATTTAATTATCATTTTATTGAATTATCTAAATAAATACTATATTTTATACTTTATTATTTTGTGCCATTTTTTTTTTCTAATTTGCTCAATATCTAAGGTAAAATATCATCAACGACAAGCATTGAACAAAAGAAAATAATGAAAATTCGGGTAAATTTAGCATCACTCTTTAAACCTAACATAAATGTAGAAAAAAACATACTTGCAATTAAATAAATAATAAGGAAATAATAACCCACGCATTGCATGGGCATAAAAACTAGTTGATACTTACAACTTACAATGTTCAAGGGCTGTTTATTCGCATCATTTCTTTTTTCTTTTGGCTCTTAACTGATATAAAAATAAGTACATTATCACACAATAATTCTAAGAAAATATATTTTAATGTAAGAGCGTCCGCAGCGGCGAGATTTTGGCCGACGTGGCTGACAGGTTGGCGCTGGCGAGGTCGAGATTAGCAGTGCAACAGCAAGCCGACAATGGAGGACGATAAATCCTCGTCTTCTCCCTTGCGTGCCGAGGTTGAAGACGAGGCTCTCGGTTGCCTTTTTCTTTTTCTTTTTATTTCGTAGCCACTTAATGAAACAGCGCGTTTTGGGGGAAGTTGGGCAAAAATTTGGGGCTGCTTGGGCTTACGTTGGGTTTCCAATATATTTAGCTGGTTGCTTGGGGAAGACAAATCCTTGGGTTTCCAATATATTTTATTAGCTGGTTGCTTGGGGAAGACAAAATACTTGGGTTTCCAAATTCAATTCTGTATACTATTTTTTGAAAGCAATTCAATTCTGTTTATGTTTCCAACGGATACTTTATTTACTTTCCTAATTTTTGTAAAATTGAAAGATTGCAGTCTTATTTTTAGAATTGCAAAATCAAAAGTTTGTTATTAATTTGGAAATTTCATTACAATTTGAGTTTGAATATTTTTCTGATTTATATATTTAAAATTTTTTATATTGTATTTTCACCTATAAATAGTTGCATATACCAATGTATTCTGTAAAAGTAATTAAATAGAATAAAAGTAAACAACCAAATTATTTAAAAAAAATTAATTATTACATGTGGGACCTATACTTTTATTTATTTATTTATACCAAACTCACCCTCACCATTGGAAAGCGAACACTCAAACTCAAACTCTCTTAATGTGCCTCACTACTTCCACATCATCCAGTGAGTAAAACTCACCCTCACCATTGCGGGTGCTCTAATTGGCTTACATTATGTTGCCCATTCTCTCACGGAAATAAAGGTTATCTCTATAGAAGGGTGTAGGTTGTCCCTTTTTTTAAAAAATTTGCTTTTTGTTGCTTTTTTGACAATAAGGGTAAGTTGTCCCAATTGCAAGAGTGTATTACTGGTAAATAGTTCTAGCTTGCATACTCTGTGTGAGGATTTAAACTCCAAAAAAAAAGTGTGTCCAGATTTAACATTTTTTTTATAATTAGCGGTCAATCAGACCAATTTTATTCAATGAATAATCAAAAGCTTCTAATGAAGCTACACCAAAACTCATCCAATATTCACCCAATGTTAAAAAAGGGTAAATATCACACAAAAGATCCACAACAATTTCCTGACAAAAAAACAATCACATAATCCCCCAAAGGATCACACCCCACCACAAAAAGATATTATAATGAGACAAAATTCATCACTGACATATCACATATGATATCAATTGTCCACCACCCAGCCATTTAGAAACATCCACATATCCCTCATATTCGTTGAGCAAACCCACCATTCTTCTCCTTCTTAATTTCCCAGCTGGAACTGCAAACTTCTCCATCTTCCTAGCGAACAGATTCATGCAGGTGTTCTCAAAGAGGTCATCGTTGTACTTGGCCTCCTGCCCCAATGGCAAGGGTTGTCCTTCTGGCTTTGATATCCCACACTGCACCGCCATTGATGATGATGATGACCTTCTGTTTATTCATCCGTTAGAGCGTGTGAATATGCTCCATAACTCTCCTCTGTAATTCTCACACCATTTCCTCTACGGCCCTACCTCCACTTTACTCCATTTACAGACCTCCACTTGTATCACAAATGGGGAGAAATCCATTTCATCATCGTCCTCCATCACACAATGTGTTGAGGAAGCCATGGGTTCAGATTTGTGCTTCCTATTCATGTTCTCCACCACTTATTCGATAAAATGCCTATAAGAATTTTTACAAATCCCCCCAAGAAGTTGCACCTCTGCTTCTCTCAAAACCTCCTTTATGCCACCTGATCGTCCCTGTTACTCTTTTTCTTTTTCTTATTCAATTGCTTCCTCTCTACTTTCTCAGACCTAATCTCTGACAGGGCCGCAAGCGCACGGTGTACGTAGTAGCACGTCAAGGTCGATCCCACAGGGACTCAATTAGCAGCTCAATAAACTAATCTCTATCTCGGTTGCTAAGCTAATCAGGTTTTAGGTTTTTGAAATGATTTAACAATTAATTAAAACTAATAAAGCAGGAAAAATGAGTCAAAGGGTCTATCAAGAGAGAAAGACTTCTAGGGAGATGCTAACCTAACAACGAGTTCGATTACTAGAACCTAGTTTGCACAATCATACATTCAAGAATGAATCAAGAATCGATAACCTCTGAATCCTATCGCCCTTTCGATGCTAAATAGAATTATTCTAAACAACCTAATCAACAACTTTCGTGTGCCTTTTAGGTTAAACGGAATTAAAGGTCTCAAAAGGTCAGGTTGTCTAATGATTCCCTAGTTCACTACTCCTTTTTCAACTTTCGCAATCCTAGGTAGACATGTTGGTAGTCAGATTACCCTAATTCACCTTTCAATACTTCTCAGGTTAATCTCAAACTTACAAATATCCAAGGACTGAAGAATACTCATAAAAATGGTAAACACAACCTTCTATTGATTCTAATCAAGAATTCATGCACAAACTAATAACAATCAATCAAACCACATTGTTTCGGGTTGCAAAGCCCTAGAATTCAAAGAAACTACTCACTCATATTCAATGAAAACACGACACAAGTTCCAATCATCAAAATCGAATCTAAAAACAAAGAAGGAAATCGAAAAGAAAGAATAATAGAATTGCGAAGAATACAACCCGTCGAGCCTTTCGATCCCGGGGTAGAACCTTCTCCGCGAACGTCGCTCCTTTCCTTTGCGAATCTTGATCTTGGTTTCTCTTGAATCGATTCGGTCTTGGATCTTGATGGTGGAGAAGAGGAGTAGAATGGAAGTATTAGGGCTCTCTTTTCTCTCCTTCACGGTCAAAGAACGGAAGAAAACTGATAGATAATGACTCAATATCGAAAAACTGTCGCTTGCCCCCTTTTCTACTTGCGAAAACAACCGATTTGCATAGGCAGTCCGTACAATCTGTACATGGACCGTGGTGATCACCACGGGCTGCCCGAGGTTGCCACTGTTTCGTTTCTTTCTTCTTTCCTTCGCAAAAAATGAGTTTGGCACAAGGAGCTGAACCGCCACGGACCGTGGCCACCACCTCGGGCTGCCCGAGGTTGCTGTTGCCTAGCCATTCCTTGCTCCTTTTCGTCCCAAATTTGTACCACGGTTTGGGTTTGACATGTAGAAGTCCGTGGTATATTCACTCTTGCCTGAAGTTGAGAGAAAGTTGGTGTTTTGGCCTCAAAACCTACAAATTCACATAAAAAAACAACACCAAGTGTAGTAGGGAAATTGGAATAAAAATCAAGGTTCACACTCAAAACTATCCCTAATTCACTATTGAAAACCCCCAAAAACATAGTCATGAAACGCAGTTATCAATCTCCACAGCTAGTCTCTTTGCAGCTTCTTCCACACTACCAAGAAATTTTGCCCCAATGATGTTCCCAAATTGTATTGCTTCCAATGCACTTAAATCTGTTCCTCTAGATTCAAATGAACCTTCTTGGGTTGTGTTTGATTTTGATTCTTTGTCATCAACTTCTTCCTCTCTATCCATTTCTTCTACTGCTGCTGATACAACCCTTCTCTCAAATCCAGGCGGTTGTGATAAGTCTGAGTTATTTACATTTCTCATGGGATCAAAGTCCCCTCTTAACTCCTCGACTTCATCCTCATTGGTTTGCCTTATTTTTGCATTTTGATCATTCAATATAACTTGCACAGTCTCTTGGTTTTCCATCTTGGAACCTGAGCTTTCATTCTTATGGCTTTGGTTTGTGCACTGATTTTGGATCTCTTCCCAATGGTCTGTTCCAAGAGTTGCTAGTATTTCCCCTTTTAATGACTTCACTTGCGCTGTAACCCTTTCCAATGCATCAATGTAACTGTTGTCCTTTAATGCTTGAATAAGCATCTTTTGAACTTGGGTGTCACAATGGTTCCTCGGTTCTACATCCAGAGATGGTCCATGAACTTGCTTGGTCTGTTCATCTTCTTCAAACTCAATTAGTGGTTGATCTTCCTTCAGCTTATCCAAGTTTGTTTCTTGATCCACCTCAGTTTCAACTCCACCCAAACGATGCACATTGTTGGAGCTTCCATGAATTTCTTCATCTTCTTCACTATCACTATCTCCTGGACAATGGTGATACACTTTCCCTTGTTGTACTGACTTACAGGAAGGTTGAAACATTGAGAAAATCTCCCTCACAAAGATCCTATTCGCACACTTGCCAATTGCTAAGCACAACTCACCTTCAATCTTTCTAAATTTATTTGTGAGGATGAGAGCTCTCATTATTTCGAATTGCTTTGTGTTAATGATGCTCTCCCCCAAACACACCACCTTCCCCCATGGCTGCAAACACTTACTGAAATTTTCCAAATTCCACCCATGAGGTGGAACCCCATGTACTTCTACCCATACATGTCTAGTTTCACTCGTTTCATAAATTGACCATCTTCTAATCTCAGTAAACCACTGCTCTAACTCACTTGTGTTCTTCAGGGTCTCTTCCATCTCCTCTATTATTGGCATTGTGATGATAAACTTGACAGAACTTAGAGCTGTCACCTTGGAAATAGGCCCAAAATTGTGTATGATGCAAGTGGATAGAGTATCCAGATCCCTTGGTACCGGGTTTGTGCATACAATACTTCTTTGCAGCCACTCTAAAAACTCCTAATTTCTTGTTCCTTGAATTGTCTGCATTTGGCTATGTTCTTCTGCTTCTTCTCCACTTCTTCTCTTTGGAGCCCAAACCTCAATGGTTCTACTTCTTCTCTGGTTCTTGGATTGTGAAACATAGATCTTCATTCCTCTTATCATCTTATTATTCATCCTCTGGATACTTGTAATTGCATCATGCTCACTCCAGAAATGAACAAAACCATATTTTCCCCATACCTCTCTTCTTCTTGGAATCACCTTTCCCACCTTTTCAAAAACTCCTTTTAGGCCATACCTATCGATCTCTTTGGGTAAATTACCAGCAAAGATTGGAAAATCACTCCTTATTTGCTGGTGCCCATACATACGAGATAATTACATTTACCCTACCTGACATATGTGGTAATAATTTTTGCACACCCGACATTTGAGAAATAATTTTCACCCTACCTGACATTTAAGTGGTCGTAAATTTAAACCACATAGGATATATTATAATGGTTTTTTGTGGGATTTTCCGGCAAGTATTAAAAAAATGAATAGGAAGTGACATGTTTACCCTTGCTATTAATTCATAGTATTTTCAATTAAAAACGAAATTACCTATTTACCCTTATAGAAAAAGACAGTCAGAAGAGTGGAGTGATAATATTTCTTTTTTAGATCGACAGTCTTTTCCCCCTTTTCCCACACAAAACAATTGAAGGGTCAATATTGTCATTTCAATCGCAATCTTAAGGACAATTTGGTACTTTCACATAATTATATAGGGGTATTACTGTATTTTCATATCTCCGATGACAAGTTACCGGAATTTGACACAAAAAAACACTTTCACTAAATGTCAGGTAGGGTGAAAATTATTTCTCAAATGTCGGGTGTGCAAAAATTATTACAACATATGTCAGGTAGGGTAAATGTAATTATCTCTCTCTCTCTCTCTCTCTCTCTCTCTCTCTCTCTCTCTCTATCTATCTATCTATCTATCTATCTATCTATCTATCTATCTATCTATCTATCTATATATATATATGTATGTATGTGTGTGCTGTATGTATGTTAAATCTAGACACATAAGTCAATTCTTTATGATATATATATATATATATATATATATATATATATATATATATATCATAAAGAATTGACTTATCTGTCTAGATTTAACATACATACAGCACACACACATACATATATGTGTATGTAGTGTGTTATTTCTCTCAATCTTTTTTAAATTGAAATTTGCACCTTTGAATTTGAAAAAAATAATCCCAAATTAATCAAAACTTTCTTTATTTACAAAAAATGGATTTTTTGATGTTAATATACTGAACTATTAGGGTATTGGACAACAATACGTTGAACTTTAACCTTAGATAATAATGCACTATACTTTAGGGGGTGTTGGATAATAGTACACCTGAAAAGATTTCGACGTTAGCTAACTTGGTGTTGATCCTATGTAGCAAGCGGCCCAAGTAAAATTGCCACCAAGTCAGCCACCGCCGGAATTGCTATGAGTGCATTATTGTCCAACACCCCCTAAAGTATAATGGATTATCAAAGTTAAATGTATTATTGTCAAATACCCCAAAAGTTCAGTATATTAGCGTCCGAAAACCCAAAAAACATTAAATATCAAATAAGCAATAAAGTGAGGTAACTCATCCAAGTAAGAAACAATTGGGGAAAAAAATACAAAAAAAGATTGCGAAAATAATTTGTCAAACTTGATATATTTATTTTGTAGGTTGGACAAATATTACTATATTTTAGAAAAATCTTGTAATGAGTTATATATGTTGGTGTTCATATAATCATATTTCATAGTCTTAATGGTATTTATTTAGAAATTTATGACCTCATAAAATCTATGTTTTTCAATTGTTTTACTAAAAAGTAATTTAAAATACTTTTGTCTTTTTAAATATCATTGTCAACATTTATTTTCTTAGGTGACTGTTTTATTGTCAGGGGTATGTGAAATACTAAATTTTAGAAAATAGCAAGAGGACATATATTAGTGTCACGAAAGTGTTTCATAGTCTGAAAATATATATTAATGATAATGTTCAAATATATAATGATCTATTTATTTTTTCTATGTCTACTTTATGTGTAATATATCAAATATATATTGTCATACTTTAATCATAGTATAAAATAGGAAAATTATATA
Organism: Portulaca oleracea; assembly: GCA_029582165.1. NCBI lineage: Eukaryota > Viridiplantae > Streptophyta > Magnoliopsida > Caryophyllales > Portulacaceae > Portulaca > Portulaca oleracea. Next base: position 24,375,752 of record CM055885.1, read on the forward strand.
TGGTACTCTTGAAGCTTAAGCATTTCGAAGTTAATCATATTGTTGAAATTTTTGAGAGGAGCGTAACAGAAGTGTAGTGGGCCAAATTTTGGTAATAAAATTTGACCCACTACACTTCTGCTATGCTCCATATGGTATGTTAGGTATATTTACCGACGTGTGATTTGATGTTAGTTTTCTTTTTGTCCTTAGTTGATGCCATGTTATCCTCACTCAGTTATTTCTCTAACTCACACCTCTCACTCAGCAACCATTAGCATATATAGCTTCGTTTATCAATATACCAGAGATATGAACAAGGTGGTGAGGTTGATATTAGATTGAATTTCAGGGTAGCACAGTAGAAAATTAAACAACAATTGAAATTATGTAAGGATCAACAATTTTTGATACCCAATTCTGACCTGTGATTCTGGACAAAGGAGGTGAGGTTGATTCAACATTCGAACCAAAGTAGGGATCTTTTAGGGGACAGGTTAAACAAGTTGCAAAGATAGACACAAAGTCCTTCGAAAAGCAAGTTGAGAGTTCTCCACCACCCACAAGGAACTAGCTAAGGGTGTGAATAAGTCGAGCCCCTTTAGACTTGGGTTTGACTCCGTCAGGAAAAGCTCGGCTCGAGCTCGGCTTAAAGCTCGCAAAACTTTTAAAGCCAAGGTCCGGGCTTGACTATATCTTGGGCTTGGGCTTAGCTCGAGTTTTTAATTTTTTAAATTTAAAAATCTCCAAATTCAAATAAAAAATCAAATAAATTTCACGATATTTATTGAACTTAATTAGAAAGTAACAATTTTTTTTTACAATAGGAGTATAATCGAGCAATGTTTAAACATTAATGTTTGAGATTTACAAAACATAACAGTAAAAGTAAAGAAAAACAATCAAATTATGCTCTAATATTAGATTTTAATCATCTTAGTTGATATATAATTTACACATATTAAGTTGCGTGTATCTCGAATGCACAGAAAATTGCTGGGGGCGCCACACATTTTTTTTAACTGACTCGCGGGTCACAACTTTTTTTAATGCATTCCCGGGGAACATTAACCTTACTTAAGTGGCTGGGGTGACATTTCGGCCTTTTTTGGCCAGAGTCCGATAACAGTTGAAAAGGGTATCCAAATTTTGAAAAATTATGCGAAAAGTAACTGTTTCCCTTTTTTATTTTTTTATTTCTCTCCAACCCCTCCTCCTCATCATCAACCACACCCTTCCCTAATTTTCACCTTGACCCTTCTCTCTTCAACGAAAGCTCTAGCACTCGCAACCAAACCTTCTCCGATTCCCCTCTTAGCCGCCACGACCACCGCCGTGGCTTCTCTCTCCTCCCCCGTGAGAAGTCCGAGTCCAATTTCATCATCAATTTGCTTTAAGACTACCCCCAATTGGGGCCATGGTAATTCCGAGATTAAGAGGAAGATGATTAATGTTGTTAGAGAGAGGGAAATTGGGGAAGATGATGATGATGATGATGATGATGATGATGATGATGATGATGATGATGTGAGTGTTGAGATTGTGGACAGGAATGGGTAGGTGGTCGACTTGGCGGCGTTGATGGCAGAGAGAGAGGACGATAGTGGTCCTTTTGGGGAGGAATTGAGGAGGTGGGCGACCGGGATCGATAGTGAGGAGAAGCTTATGGAAATGTTGGCCGCCATGGATGGTAAGTGGTGTAGTAGGAGGAAGAAGAGGATTGTTGTCAAAGTTTGCTTGTTGGGTGATCCTTTGCCTGTTGGTTGGAACCTCATCATTGCTCTCAGAAGGAAGGCTGGAAAATTCTTCCCTTATTGTGGCAGGTACATCAAGTTTGTTGCTTACTTCCATTTTAAACACTTCACATGATGCAAACAATCCACACATCTTACACATGATCAAACACAGATTACAACTTAAAAGAATACTTCTTTTCAAATGTTAATGAAAATTTTGCATGTCAACCACAAACAGATACGATTGAACACCGAAAAACCCTAAATTACTCAACCCCGACTACACTTGAACTTACCATTTTTAGGGCTCTGTTTCACGATGACCATCAAATGCAACAGCCATCCCAAAAGATATTTCGCCCTCCTTCGCCTTCCACAACCGTCGAAATTACCAACGATCGCCTTCTACCTGGAACAATTCCTTCCACAGCCACTTTTGAGGTTTTCGAATGATACAATTGAGGAGCAGAACTCTGGGAGTTGAGTAGTTGGGAGTGAAACGGAGAGAGAAAGGGAGGAAGTGTTTTTGAGCAGGCAAATTAAGGGTAAAAACGACAGTTCACTCAATTTTCAAGGACAAATTAGATTGTTCCTTTTTTCCGGCCAAAAAAGGCCAGAATGTCACCCCCAGCCACTTAAGTAAGTTTAATATCCTTTGGGAATGCATTAAAAAAAGTTGTTACCCGCGAGTCAGTCAAAAAGGATGTGTGGCGCCCCCAGCAATTTAAGGTCAAGTTATAACTAGAGCAAGTAAGGTGCGAATGATGTGAAATAATGGTGATATAATTAAGAGTCGGGTTAGTGCTTAAGAGTATATATATGTAAGTTAGTCAAGTTCAATTTTATGGCTTGAGTTGAAGGTTGCGATCCTTATTTAAGTGGCATTGTGGTTAATTATTAGTGGGGAGTCTGATGAATTGGAATGATTTTAAACTCCGGTTAGGTTGAAAATCAGGAAGTCTCCCGTTTCGTAAAAGTTACGTATTTTACCTTGGATGTATGTAATGCTTTAGTTCTTCTTTGGGAGTTTATTTCATGTGTGTTGTCTTGTTTTGGTTGGGTTGGTCTGGTCCTTTGTCAGGGACGACGGTAATTCCTTTGGATTCTATTTTCTATTGTGTTAATCATTGAGTTTTGAAATGTTTTAGTCGTAATCTGGTGTTTGTGAATTTAGGGGCGTTACATATGGATTCCAAAGTATCTCTCAAGACCTCCACCTTGCTATTTACTCTTTCCCTCATATCATCTATAAACATTATTGAAAAAACATACAACATGGTAAATCATCATGGATCTCCTTAATCAACTCGTCCACCGCCAAAGTAAATAGAAACAAACTAAGCGTAGACCCCTGGCGCACCCCTATCTCAATTGAAAGCTTTCATGTGCTTTCCACCACTATTCGAACACTAATTCTAACAATATTGTAATACATGACTGTAATAAGCTACATATAAGGATATTAAATTCATTTTGTCTCCATGCACTCCAACATCACTTTCCTAGGAACCTTATCATATGCTTTCAATAATCATCATATGCAATCGCTCTTTCTTTATCGATATTGTTCTATAAGACATGGTGTGAGATGGATAACTTCTATTGTCGGAAAATTTGCAAAAACCCCCCTTCAAGTTTGGGGAATTAATTTTTTTTGACCTTACTGTTTGAGAGTTTTATTTAATCACCCCCACCTTTAATGACAACATAATTAAAGCCCAAGTCCAATTAAGTATTTAGTGACAAAAAATCGGGTCTCTTTATGTGATTTAACCAAATATGGAATTTGAGCCTCTTTATGTGAGTTATTGACACTATCCTCATAATCGGGTTCGGTCAAGTCAAACCCGAATTGGTCAAATCTAAATTTTAACCAAAATCTAGTATTAAGTTAATTTTTAGTTTTAACAAAAAATTAAATTCAGTCATTGGGGTTCGGGTTTGAGTTTGGGTTTGGATCTGGCTATTTTGTCCGAACTGAAATTCGGTCAAAATCGGGGATTGGGGTTTTTTACCGAATACCCGAATTGATCGAACCCGATAAGACCTGGACCAGATTCTTTACCACTAAATACTTCATTGGACTTGGGCTTTAATTAAACTGTCACTAAAAATAGGGGTAGTTAAATAAAACTCCCAAATAGTAAAGTTAAAAAAATTCATTCCCTAAACTTGAGGGGGGTTTCAGCAAATTTCCCTTCTATTGTCATCCTCTCAGGCATAAAACAAAATTGCATGATTGATTCTTAGACACTTACGCAACCTCTCTTAACTTTCTCTCAATAACTCATTCCCAAAACTTCACACTATAATTGAAAATAATAATACTAATTATAAGTAATAATAATAATGTGATCATTTATAGGTACCCTTAATCTGCCACAAATATAATTGAAAGTTATATTAATTAAGATGGAATGATGTCGGTAGTACCGAATCAAAGGGGCAAAGTTGGCAGTGAGCTGGGGCCTTGTTTACGTGAGTTTAATTTGGGGGCAAAAGAATCCAAGATAACGTGCACACAACTGATAATTAAACTTACCTGCTTCTTTGTTCACAGCACTAATTCAGATCTACAAATGTGCTTAACATAATAAACACCACTAATTATTGATTATTCGTCGGATAATCTCACTGCATTAAATATCGAAACACGAATGTTACCTTCACCGGTTCATATTCAAATGCAAATCGTTACCATTAAATTAATTAGTAGTGTTAACAGTACTAACTGATTCTCTAGTAACTATAACTTGCAGTTATTTTAATTTACGGTTATCTTAATATGTAATTGGCGCCATATATTTTTCATTTTCACAATCTTGACCATTATAAATACAAAAAAAAAAGGACTAATGGGACCTTATATTTTGGAGTTATAATTTTAAGGATGCTATTTTGTGATAAATAATTGACAATTGTTGGGTGACATTATTTTTGATGTAAATATTTAAGAGTGACATTCCGGCCAATTTTCGGCAAAAAAATGACATGAAATAGTGGAGTTTTATGTTTAAGCGTGTTTATAATGTTAAGAGATTTTTTTTTGTATATATTAGAGTTAAGTATATATAAACTTCAATTTAAAACACGCCTAAACATAAAATCCACCACTTTACGTCATTTTTTAACAGAATTTCACCCCTAAGTATTTATACAAAAAATAATGTCACCCAACAATTATTTATCATAAAATAAGCTTCTTAAAATTATTACACTAAAATATGAGGTCTCTTTTGTCTTTTTTTTTATTATAAATATGTCAAAATCAATCTCTTTGTCCACTTTTATGTATAGATGAAGACGGCTTACATTTAAATTTCTCACAACCATACATGAGCAAATTTATATTGAAATTTATTGTTGTCATTGATTTGATCATTATAATGACAGCTTATTTATTAATACATTAATGCGAGTCCATAAAGTGATATTAACATAATGGTCATAAATCCTTCCCCACTACTACCTCCGTCCCAAAATATTTGTCCGTTCACTAAATTTTGACTGTTAATTATTCACAAATTATAATAAATTAAAATATGAAATCTCTATCATTAGAAAGATAATTTGCTAAAGATTATAATGACGGTAATTTTATATTGTAACTCATTATAATTTGTGAGTAATCAACGGTCAAAATTTAGTCAACGGACAAACATTTTGGGACGGAGGTAGTACTATATCTAACTGTCATAGATTGAGGGTGAAAGAGAATTCAAGCTGCAAATATGAAATCTATAATATAATACAGTTTATATTATAACAATTAAGCTAAAATTAATGTGATATGTTTATGAGAATTTGATTTTCTAGTCATTATAATATATTTATAGTGTAGTATTTCATTGCAAAGGAAAAAGGAAATTAGAAATATGTAGTGGCAATGTCAAAATAGAATGAACCATGTGGTTGATAAATATAAAGAGGTATGTAACATTAACCCACGAGTCTCATCCAATCTTGTTTACAGTTCTTTCTACGAGAATAACATGGATGAGAAAAGTGTATATGACACCAATATATACAAAATCAAAATGTACCATATAGTTGAAACTGGGAAAACAAGTAATTTTTTTTCCACATAAATGTAACTTTTCTCGCCAATAATAGATCAGAGAAAAGAAAAAACCGGAGGATTATAAAGCATGAAAAATGGCACATAAAATGGTACAAATTAGGATTTCAATATACCACTTAAATTGATAGAGCAAATTAGGATGGAAAAAAGAGAGGACATAGAGTTGGGATGGCTTGAGAGTTGAGATACATATACTTGTATACTTGTTGAAATCAAGAGAATATAGGTTGAGGAAGTGTACGGCCGAAGTTAGAAGTTGTGGTGTTACTGTGAAACAATCCCTTTAAACTCTTAAGATGAGTCATAACATGTTTATAAACCCCAACTTTGGACTTAGAAATGTTAGAGAAAACTGTCTTCCTTAGCCTCAAAAACCTCTTCCCAATCCTGACCTTCAATTTTGAAATTCTCAACTTCAACCAATTTGATCTTCTCATCATCGCAACTTGATCAGCTTGTTTCATTGTCCTGTAGATCAAGAATTGTGCCTCCTTGTGTTTCTTCTCCTCTGCGTCTTCTTTCTCCATCTTCGCATAGTTCCCGTAACTACTTCTCCTCATCAAAATTGCCATTTTTGGCCCTTGCAAGAATATTCGACTGGATTGGTAGAGAGAGAAGCACAAAGGGTAGAGAGAGAGAGAGAGAGAGAGGGAGACAGATTACTGGGGGATGAAATGGGAGTAGGAGAGGATTATGAGTATATATATAGGTGGGCATGCAAGTGAGCTGTAGTAAAAAAATAAAGAATATTCATCCCAATTTTAATAAACAAAATGAGAAAAATGATAATGAGTAAGCATGGCATGTGAAGTTATGTTGAAGCACTAAATAATGGACAGAGAAGGAGAAAAAAAAAAGGAAATAGTTAAAATGTTCTGGATTAATGTCAATAAAAAACCAACATTATTGTCTTTGGTCAGAAGTAAGAGATTGCTAAGTGTACCTCCCTCTATTATTTGACTAATTTAATAATCATGAGAATTGACATGTTCCCCTAACTTTATTAACCTGCCTCTTTTATAGTAAATGCGTAAATAATTGATTGAAAATTTATCATAATGGAATATTTTTAAATTATGAAAACTGAAATTTACTATTAGTTCATTTCAAATAAATTTCATGAGCTAAAAATATATATATCTCATGTATACGGTCGATTGTTGTACCAAATTACTTTAATTAATCTATATTAATTTTCGTTTGTTGCAAGGCAAAATCAATATTATTTGTACTTTTTAAAATTGATCGTTGAAAAAATTAATTGTGTTAGAATCTACTTACAAATAATAAATTTTTTAGAAAGTTTATATCTAATCAAATAAGATTATTTATTATAACAAGTCTTTTGATCAATAGATATGTAAAAGTAGTGGTAATTATTAATCATGTTGTAACACCCTGGATATATATATAGTTAAGTGTGGCTTAAAAGGATTGAAATGACTACTCATATCACCAAGGTGCACCTTCTTTTATGGTAGCCCATCTGTTGGGAACTTCTTAGTCAAGCGTGTTTGGCTGAGAATAGTCTCAGGATGGCTAACCTCATGTGAAGTTTTCCCATGCAGTGTGTGAGTGAGAACGAAACACGCTGGAAAGACTCGTGTTGATTTGTGGGTCAGTCAACGATTCTTGAATCAGCTATCGTTAATGTCCGCAGCCCGTGAGGGGCCGGGGCGTTACACAAGTTTCCTTTGAAAACTTATTGTAGATCGAATTAGCGATAGTTAGACTTTTTAATTATAATAGCCGAAAAAAAGTCAATTATAATATAATCTTCCACAATTAATTCTCAATAGTAGCTTAATTATCTTGTTCTTAGCTTGACATTACATATTATGCGGTTAATTAACTGTAAAAAATAGATCCGAGTTAGTAACTAATTTGAAGTGCTTATGAAACGAATTTAGCAAATACTTTTAGATTGATTTTGACCACATAAAAGTAACTAATAAGGACACAGTTCTGATCAAAATGAAATCAAATAGCACGATAGTCACTGATATTTGATTGTGGAATTCAAGCACTTAGAGCCACAATAGAATTTGTCGTACTCTCCTTAGCTATTACTTGATTAGTTGATTGTAAGTACATGTGGTGCCATCTATTTAGTGGAACAGTGGACCATTTCGGCCTTTTATAGTACTACAGTATATGGTCATCCATCAGTCTTACCAAAAATTTCTGCCCCTTTTTTCGTTTGTTCCAATTCTTCACGTAACCCTTCGTATTATATAGAAGTGAGAAGTCACAATCCAATTCAAAATGGCCTATCCTATAAATTCTTTCCTTAGTTCATTGAAAATTCTCTTAGCAATATGCACAATTTGAGACTTAAAAATCTTTTTACTAGCTTTGTTGTTGTTTATGCTTATATTTCCTCAAAAATTGATAGAAATAAGATAAAATTTTGTTTTATGAGGTTTGCCAATTGGGAGGAAGGTAGGAAAGCTATTACAAGAATCAATTGTCAAAGACTTGTTGAATAGTAAGTTGTTTATCACTTGGGCTAAGTGCTAGAAAAATTTATCTAAAAGGACACTTTTTCGAATTGTGTTTGGATGGATTGGATAAAATGAGTTTTGGATGGATTGGATTGGATTGGATTGGATTGGATTGGATTTGATTGGATTGGATAAGTTACGATACTTTTTTTGGGGAATTATGTTTTTAGAGATGATTTTTTTTTTGGTAATCGTGTAAGGTTTGGATTGGATTGGTTGGATTAGAAAGAGTTACCAATCTAAAAAACAGGGCTGAAATATATTAAAAAATGAGTCCAAGTCAAGATGAAGATGGTGTACAGTCATCGAACAAGATGCGTAACCCCAATTCCTATTGTGAAGATAAGAATGGTTTGCAAAATGGTGTGGATGAAGGCACAATGGTGATTCGCTCAAGGCTTTAGCAAGCGGAGGGTCTATTTCGAGCAAAACCTTAACATATCAAATTGGTGGTAGGGAGCCTTCCCAAAGTGTGCCAGTAAATTGTCACATTGGAATGTCCTTTTGAGTGATTCTAGAACCTCTAATGAGGATGATAATGGAAAGATGGCCAATTCCGATTCAGAATGAATATTTAATTAGTGACCCAAGTTGTTCTTTGTTATCCATCTTGGTTCTGATTTGCATCCTGTTGCTGAGGACTCTATCTTCGAATCTTCGAAAGTCAAAGCTAGAATTAAGAAAAAACAATACATTTTATTAAAGTCCAAACGACATCTTATCAGTCAATCAGCTTGCAAGGCCACTATTATGATGAATATGAGTCATAACAAAAGGAACGAAAAGAATGTTGTAACTTTAGAGAAATCGAAAAGGTCTTCTCAAGATTGTTGAAGGATGAGGCGCAGAGGACGACAGAATTTGGTTGTGGGTATAGGTCTCACGCATGAGAATCCTCATGAGACTGTAGTGAAGTTGTTTAAGAGAAATGGCGAAGAAAAAGGAAGAGAAAAACATAAAATAAATCAAGATATGCTATTTCTAGCTTTTTTTGCTGTGATGCTCTAGTTCTTTTATCTATCTGTCATGATAATGTTTTGCGGTGCATGCAACTTTGTTGCGAACTCTTCAACCTGTTCAAGCTTAATTTGAATATTTAAAAAATATGGCTACCCTTTTTTTCATTGTTTTTGTTTCCATTAGAATGCTTTTGAATGATGTTTGATACAAGGAATTATACACACACACACACACACACACACACACATATATATATGCAAGATTTCCTTAAATATTCTCTCGGTAAAACAGTTTTGGTGCGATGAACTTTAATCATATGGAATTGTCTATTACATTATTCAAGATTCCTTTATTTTCTTTTTCTCAATTGCTTGAGAAACTAGGGTTTATGGAGTTCTTTGAATTAGAAATGTTGGAGCCCAAGTGGGGGTGAAGTTCACAATTAAGATCTACACACTAGGTAAGGACGTTAGAACAAACTTCCTTGGTTTGAAACCAAGGATCAAAACACAGTGTAACTGAAATACCTCATTAGATTTATAACAATCAAAGAACAAGTTACACTTACAAAACAAAACAAGAAGTAACAGCCCGAAGGCAGTTACTGATAGGATCACTGACCAAGATTGGATGTCCTTGAGTCAGCTACAGATAAGAATCGTCGTAGGAAAAAACCTAGCGGCGATTTGGAACATGATGGATTACATTGAAACACAAACACACACAGCCTTAGTCCGTCAAGGCTCTGCTACACACCATCTCTCCACCACATGTGGACACAACGAATGTTCACCAAGGTCCTTGGCTATACCTTCACCAGAGGTCCTTTTTGCGGCTACCTTCACCACCGAACCATTGGTTACACACGGAGAAATCCCACGGATTTCTTACTCCATGATGCCAGTGGAATCGCCTAAGTTCTCAGTTCTTCAATCGTCCTTTTTATAGAGGGCTTTGAATGCTTGAACTTGAGTCATTCCTACGGTAACTTGCCTTCATTGTTGATACTTCCCTTTTGTGTTGATGCTTCCTCAATCATCAATCATCCAACGGATTCTTTCCTTTTGGGTTTATATTTGATTACACAATCCTCTTGATTTGTTTTCCTTATGCTTTCCTTATGATTTATATCTACAAATAAATCATACAATCAAAATATATCCGAATATATATTATACAATCAGAACATTATAATCAGAATATATAATATAAGGCAACTTCCCTTTCCCGAATTTCGGCTTTCATCAAAACCTAAGGTCCTTTGCAAATGCGCGGTGAAGGACCTTGACCCTGTCTTCAACAAGAAAGAGTTATTGTGGCCATGCATGATGCTGATGATGTCTTTGGTTCTTTGTAACACTAATCGTGTTGTTATGTTCAGTTGCTGTTGTTCCATTGTCCCTCTCTAAAGGTTGGAGCAAGTCATTTGACACACAAAAAATGTGCAGGTGAACTGTTTGCAACTTCGCCTTTTCTTTTATCAATTTTGTACCTGCTGATATGATCGTGATTAGTTTAAGTATGATATTTAGTAGTCTTCTCATGATTCTTGCATTATTTTTTGTTTGTCATCCAGTTTTGTATCTATGAGCAGCGGGGAATAGGTTTTGAGCTTGCTACATGGTTGGAGATAAACGATCCAAAAAGTGATATCGTTAGTGCCTCTGCGTGTGCTATTAGATGGACAGGTATAGGGTTTTGGTATGCAGTCGAATAACAGAAATCATAATTCATCTTCGACTACTATCTCAAACAAAGTGTTAAGAGTTTATGAATTATTTCACAAATGTTTTATTCTCCTTTAATTTTAGAGAAAGCAATAGTGTTGCGCACTGCTTGGCCAAGGTAACGTTAGTTTTCTTAAGAGAAAGGTTTTGGTTTGATGAATGTCCTATCTGAATTTCACTCTTCTTACTAAAGTTTTCTCTTCGACTAAAAATAACACTTATCAGTACTCTTAACAAGTGCAATTTAAGTAATTTTCTGCTCTTTTTTAGTTAATCCCCTCGAAACTCATTGTTGTTAATATTATAATTATGATAAATGACAAGAACCTTACTTTTTTGGCAATTTCTCTGTTTCGTTTTAGAGACAAACCCTAAACCCTAAACCCTAACTAACATTAAAGCTATAATACACCTTGCTTATTCATGTCGGAACTATTTAGACCCTGAAGTAACCAGGGTCTATGTAGTTCCGACATGAATAAGAGAGGTGTATTACAAATTTAATATTAGTTTTAACCCTAGTCGTGAAGTTTGGCGCTAATCACGAGATAAATTCAAACATGAGAAGAAAAAGAAAAACAATATACGGACTTTTTTTTCAGCCTACAAACTTTAAGGTCTCTTTTTATTCAACCCATAAACATTAGGGTCCAAAGAATAAATAATAAAACCAAGGGTTCAAAAAATAAATTACCATATACTTCGAGGTCCAAAATGCAAACATCCCTTTATTTATTATATTATTATGTCTTTCATATATTACTATAGATTTGTATGCACATTTATACATTTCTGTTGTCTTTTTATAATTAAATATCTACTTTTAAATATCTCGTACACTACATGGATTTAAGACTAGGATAAATAACTACTAACAAATTTGACAGAATAAAAATAGGGTTTTTGGACGCTAATAAACGATACTTTGGTGGTGTTGGACAATAATGCACTGAACTTTTTCTTGGAAAATAATATACTGTACTTTGAGGGGTGTTGGACAATAATGCACCCAAGATGATTCCGACAGTGGTTAACTTGGCGGCGATTTTGCATGGTAGATTGAGTAGTAAAAAAATTAAAATCATTATTAAATTAATGTCACATAAGCAAGTCCCAATAAGCAAAGTTAAATTCAATTTTTTTACAAACAAAAAACGTCATTTACTTTAGCGAAAATGTGGAGCAATGAGATATTACTTGAAGAAAATAATTAAATTTCATTTGCACATGTTGACAATGTATGATATGACATTAATTTAGTAAAGATTTTAATTTTTTTTTTGCTCCTCAACCCATCCACGTAAAACAGTGACCAAGTTAGCTATTGACGGAATCATTTCATGTGCATTATTGTCCAACTCCCTCAAAGTGCAATATATTATTGTCCAAGAAAAAGTTCAATAGAGTCTTTTTATAGGTAAAATATTTATTTGGCCATCGATTATTTTTTCGATGATAAGCCCCAATTTGCTTAAATTCTACCCCAATAATTAGTTTGGTAAGTACTCTTCTTTTGTAAGAGTTTTTTGTATCCTTATTTAGGGTTTTTAGTCTCTTTCTATAGTTTTTGTTCAGTTGGTGCGGTATAATACGTTGGATGAAGATCGACTTTTAAATCGCTATAGCACGGGTTGTGAGGTTCTCCATCAATGGTAAAGATGCAGAGTAATCGAAGAAAGATGCAGAGTCATCGAACAAATTGGAGCCGAACGTCAGTAATATTAGTATTAGTTATTTGGAAGTTGAATTTCATATCTATGTTTTAGATCTACAATTGTTCAATCACGATTTTGATCGTAAGTGCCGTATGACTTGTTATTAATGAAATCGTTATGTTAGGTTTCAAAAAACAAAAGTTCAATATATCATTATCCAACCCTCCAAAGTACAACGTATTAGCATCTAAAAACCTATAAAAATAAATAACCCATAAAGCCCATAATTCCCTCACATACAAAATCTTTAGAGCATTGATAAAAATTTGATCTTAGATTGAAAGTTTGGACGATAGGGTTGGCCTACGAAACTTTTGATAGAACTTAGAAGACCAGGGTTGAATTAACGGCCTGCATTATTATGCAGCAAATGGTAGTATTATAATAAACACCGTCAGTGGAAGCATGTTGCAACAATTTGTATGGAGCTCATCAAGTCAAAGGGGAGAGAAGGAGACTCGCAAGTCGCAAGATGAGGCATGAAGGTACTTAAATAATTGGGTTGAACCCCATCCTGATATGGAACCGCCTCAGTTTTTTCCTCGACTCTTATGATTAAATTGCACCCTTCGTTGTGTCGAACGACGCTGTTATGACCTGCGCTGGCAACAGCATATGTTCAGACACTCTTGTTTATTTTGCTGGGGAGAGAGCCGTTTGATTAGTGGCAGGAATTTCTGTGAAAGTGATGTCATAATACTCTAATTAAATCCTATGACTTCTTCCCAATTAGTGAACTTTAATTTTAAAGAGTATAATACTTGGCTTCTCAAGTTTACAAAACAGACATGCTATATATATATATATATGTGAAATGATAAAAGTCTTGTGCAAGACACATATTTTATGTCTTGTCATTATAGAAAACCTATATATTTGTGAATTAAATTGGAAAAAAGTTACATGATTGACTTCTATAACTATAATAATATATATAAATTGTATAAAATCACACTTTTATCCATATTTTTAAAAATTTACAAAAAAACGTCTAAAATATGCTCAACGGATGGGGTTCATTCGTTAGGGTGTCAATTTTAATTGTTGGCGTAGCCAATACATTCCAAGCTTCTTATAATTGATAATTAATAGTATCTGTCAAAAAAATTGGGGTTAAAAACGATAATAAGTATTGATTTTATAAGGGTGAAGACATTTAAGGAGTGTCTTGGGGCAAGACACTTATCATCACCCATATATATATATATATCTTCATTGATACATATTTCATCTAAGTGAAATGCATGGCGAGTTTTGGAATAATATGACATATTTTAAGTATCTTGTCTTAATATGAAAATCATATATTTACACATTAACAGATGTTCTTTTGGATTGAAACTATTAACTTCTAACTCATTATAACTCGTTCCAGTTTTTACCAATTACTTTCAACTCCTTACAGTTTCTTCTATCTTTTCCAACTTCTTTCCAACTTTGATCCGCTCCTTCCAACTCCTTCCTCCCACTATTATAATTTCTTCCAACTCCTTCCAACACGTCCAATTTATTGAATTATTATATGATTTAATTAGCTATATTCCTTGTATTTTTTTAAATTTATGTGATTATATAAGAAATAAAATTTTGGTTTGAAAAAAATGATTAATTGTAAAATTTAATTCATGATATCAATACTATGCATTTCTAAGTAATTTGATATTATACTTGCCTTTTTATCTTTTATTATGTGATTAGAAATTAATTTTTGTTTCACAATATAAAAAATTGAAAATATTACATGAGAAAAATGAAAATTATAATCATGTAAATTATGAAAATTTCAACATAACAATCAAAGAGTCCCTATGAAACTAAAATATTCTTATACAATGAAGGTTTTTTAAATTTTTATTATGTCACTATAATTTTCCGAAAGCTTCTTTTGTTTTTTAATATGAAATTACATTATTATACTGCATAATTTAAAAGAGGTATATATATATATATATATATATATATATATATATATTTATATATATATGTATATATATAATTCGGAGCCAACAAATTATGTCATTAGTCTCAAATAAAGAAAGTTAAATACTTATAATAAATTGCTCAAAGTCACTTGATGAAAACAGATTATTTTACTCACTTTTGTATGATGCTATATTTTTTTTTGAGGGAATATGCGAGAAACTTTATTAAATCAAAGGTGAGGACATATCAGAGGCTACCATCATGGTAACCTCTGGTGGTCCATCAAACAACCAAACTTTCAAGACACTACGAGTAACAGCGAGTTTTGCAAGAGGATGAGCTACTTCATTACAATTTCGTTTGCAATGACTAAAAGAAACAGATTCAAAATTCAGAGCTAGGGTTCAACAGTCTCGAATGATTCTTGCTGTTTCCGGATCAGTTGAGAGCTTCCCCTTTAGTGCATTCACCACATTTAGACAGTCTGTCTCCACCACAACCTTCTTCAAACCCAAGTTTTATCCCAGCTTCAATCTGCAACATATCGCACCCGCCTCCATTGCCACCGCTTTCCAACTGAATTTTATGCAGACAGTCTCCGCAGCCCGCACATCACCTTCATGGTCACGGATAATAACTCCCCAGCCTCCATGCTCCCCTTTCTTTGCAGCTGCGTCCGTATTGATTTTCCACCATCCCCGGTTTGGCTTTCTCCACTGTATCGGCTGTGGCGGGTTTGCTTCCTCCCTATTCTGCATTCTTTCTTGTGCCATAGTATAGTTCAGATGCATATTAAGTGCTTTAGTAGTCACCTCCAGTGATTGGCTTTGTTTACCTTCAAAGACCCGCATGTTTCTTGCTTTCCAAATATTCCATACTATGGCCATCATAATACTAGCATTTTCATCATCGATTTCTCTCAGCCTCTCTTCCACCCATCGGCCTGCATCTACCCAATCTCGATTTTTCACGTCCAAGCGTAGCATTCTGTGTCTCCAAACTAGCTTTGCCCAATGACAATCGAGGAAGACATGATCATTTGTTTCCGCTGCCTCTTCGTAACTTTGGCATATTGGATCATTAGTTGAAAAATTTTCCTACCGTCCCTTTTCCTACTATTTGAAATTGGTTGGAAAAATGGTTAGTAATCCAACCATTTTTCCAACCATCTTCAAATAGTAGGAAAAAGGGTGGTAGGAAAATTTTACAACCATTTTAGCAAAATTGGTTGGAATTTCCAACCATTTTTCCCACAAAATGTTTTGGAAAATAGTTGGAATATTAAATAGTTGCTAAAATGGTTGGTTTTTCCAACCATTTTAAATTGGTTGGAAAAATTGGTTGGTAATACACATATTTTTAGTAGTGCATAGAATGATCACCAAAGTGACAAGTTTCGCAAATCGAAAGACAAGTATCCCTTACGACCTGTCTGCTCTAAGATTTATGATGAGGTTTTTTGTGGCAATCGTCGTGATTTTGTTGACTAAATGAATGTATATGGTTACTTGTATTATGGATCTAATAAGTTATGTGTCCCTAAACCTCTTTATGTGAGTTCCTCATATGGAAAATACATGATAGAGGCTCGACTGATCATTTAGGACGGGATAAGACTACTTTACTTGTTGCTAGCTGCTTCTGTTGGCTTTCTTTGATCAACGATATGGCCTATTGCGTCTCAGCGTTGTGCTTGTCAATTTGCAAAGGCTAGGAAGAAAATACTAGCTTATACATATCCTTACCTATTCCACACACTTCGTGGCACGATCTTAGCATGGAATTTATCTTAGGTATTCCCCGCATTTCTAGAGGTCATGATTGCATACTTGTTATGGTGGATAGGCTTTCTAAGATGGTACATTTTCTCCCTTGTACTAAAACTGTAGCTACATCACATGTTCTTTAGAGACATTGTTCACCTCCATGGTTTGCCATCTTCTATTGTGTCAGATAGGAACTTAAAATTTGTTAGTCATTTTTGGAGAACTTAGTGAAAAATGTTTAGTACTCACTTAAATTTTTCTGCTACTTTTCACTTGCACACTAATACCTAAATTGAGGTTGTCAACCAAAGTCTAAGTGATCGTCTTAGGTGTCTTGTAGAGGATGAACCTAACACTTTGGGATTTTGAGCTACCTACTACTAAATGTTCTGATAACAACTCTGTGAATAAGTCCATGGATAGGAGTCCTTTTGACGTAGTCCATGGGGTTATTCCTCGTCTACCTCGATCTTGATTTAGTGTCATTGCCCAATAGTTCTGGGTCAGTTGAATCAAATTTTTTGCCAAACACATTCATGATTTGACACGTTATTGAGATACTTTTGAACGTCCTACGATTTGTGAGTGTCGCGGTGGTTGGTCAACTTATTCTATTTCGGTGCCTCACTTACCTCCAGTTATGCCCTTACTTATTGATGAAATGGAAGTCATTCTTGATTATGAGGCTATGGATTTGGCTACTAGTGGCTTTCAATATTTTACCTAGTTTGTTGGCAAGGTCGTCTTCCTTCCGATCTCAGTTGTCCTGCACATTAGCTTTTGCATGAGGATTTACATGAAAACTCTCAGGAGGCAAATTTTTCCAAGCCGGGGAGAAATGATTGAGGACTGAAGACTTATTTTAGAAAGAAGTTTAGGAATAATAATTAGACAATTTATATGATTTAGAATTCTATTTTTTTATCTTAATATTACAGTTTTCTAGTTTGATTAGGCATATTATTCTAACTTCTTATTTTTGTTTGGTTTAGTATTACCAATGCTGTTTATTTACAAATTAAATAAGAGTTTTACTAACATTTATGAGACATACTACGTTGAATATTAAATATTTTAATTATTACTGATTATTCATAGGAATGCTAATGTTCTCCTGAATCTAACACAGGGATGTTCGCTTTTTTTTTTAATTTTCTTGTTCGCGATCAACTTGATATCAAATCAAGTTCTCTACCACCTACTTGTTAATATTTTTTTTTGGATAATGATACACATCTTGCCTCAATAAATATGTATATTTATCAATTATTATGAGTATAATACTTCTTTGTTAGGTCAAAAAATTATAAATAATAGCTAATTTTATCAATCATAGTAGAAAATGCACAATTTATGCATAGTTTTATATTTATGAAAAAAATATAAAAAAATATTTTTATATTGTTCATAGGTTATAATAACCATCAAAGTAATGAAACATATCTTTACGATGATTTAAATATACCTACATTTAATTTTATGAGTGATTTAGGTGAGATGCAAGATGGTTCCTGCAGCAAGATGTTTATCATTTTTCTATTTTATTTCTCTTTGAGGTACTTATTTACACACCCCACTTTTATTTTATCTATAGTATATTTCGATCATCAAATGAAATTTTTTGCAATATCTAAGGTAAGTTGGTATCGAAATGACAAAATTAAGAGGTGATGACAACCACGACCATCATCCAACCTTTCTATCAATGTTTAGTTTTGGTGGAAGAAAAAAAATTTCCATTAGATGACAATTGTGGGGTTGATAAGTCATGTTTATCATTGATAGTTTGATGCCTCCCCTCCCAATTATAAAGATCAAAGGTAATTACCCCTTAATTAAGGATACAATGATTAGGCTAAATTTACCCGGAGTAAATAAAAATTGAAATGCTCCGATTTCAAAGGTTAGTCGCTCCAACTTACTTTCAAAGAATCAAATCTGAATAATTTAGAATGTCATGAATGTTATATTTTAAAGCACTATTACAGGTCACACTATAAGTTGTTGTAATTAATATGAGATTCAATATTTGTCTATTTTCATCACATTATATTTGTAACGTATTTAAAAGTAGAATAAACTTTAAAATATCATACCGTTAATTTTTATACAAATGAAATTCTTCATCATAATTGTATAGTATTTTACTAAAACTAAAAATACAAAAAAGATTATCCTTATTACTGTTAGATTTTTGAATTAATTATCACCATCATTGCATTAAAAAAAGTTTATCAATAAACTTTTAAGCGAAACTATTATGATATTGAACACGTTATACTACATGAGTTGTAGTGATAGATAAATAAATAGTGAAACTTTGGCACTCTTTTATTTAGCAAGTATACTTTTGAAGGTATTTCTTAATGTTTACAATGCAAATTCATTTTAAAATTTCCTCTAATAAATGATTATAAAATAAGAATATTGTAAGCTATATATATACATAGATTTTAGTCTTATTTTGCATCAAAGTAATTCAAGAAAATTTTAAAACTATTATATATAGAAAATATATGAATAGATAGCACAAATATTCACAATAATATGAATTATTAAATTCAAATTTATAATTATTATAATGTATTTCTAAAAATAATTAGGTAAATTAATAATAATTATACCATGATGTGTAATTCAAAGTATGTAATATATATATATATATATATATATATATATATATATATATATATATATATATATATATTGAAACAAGACTTTTTAAGGAATATCCAAACCTAATAGAAAGATTAAGAGAGGGTTGATTTTTTCAAACCAAACTCCAAACTTACGAATAATTTTTTTTTCAACAAAAATGGAAAATATTTAACTTCCCTCAAGATTTGAACTTTAGTTGGGAAAATGAAAGTCAACCGTACTTACCACTTAGCTACCACCTCTTAATATAATAAATGTTAACTATAAAAAAGCATCATACATATTGGTTACAAATATTAATATACAATTAAAACAATATTCGTTAATTTTTTTAAAATAATATTCATAGTTAGTCTTTCGTGCACCAAATTTACTAATCTAATATATCAGTACTGCCAATATAAAAATATGTTGAAGTAAAATTTAAGAGATATTAAATTGAAAAGACTCTCATAAAAATACCATATAATTGTTCTATGCAACATAATGATATATAAACAAATATGAAAACTTTAATATATTTTTATTTTGAAAATAAAGTTTTAAACTTGACTCTTAATTTACATAACCAAAAATTGTTTTAGTTTTCTTGTCCTTATATTGGTCATTATAAAGTAAGAATGACACAAGCTATATACATAGAGTTTTATATTTAGAACCAATTAATTCAAAAGTTAGTATCAAAGAAATATTTACATTAAGAAAATATATCTTATTTTGGTAGTATAATTTTTCTCTAAGATATTAATGCTAAAGCTATAATTTATTCCAATGAAAATAAATTTAACATTCATCGCAAGATATGTCAAAAGCTTGTTATTATTATTAACCATGACTTATTTAAACTATAAGTGTATGATTTATGAAGTTGGTTTTAGTCCACATAAAGTGGATCACTTGTGGTCAAAACAAAATCAATTGAGCATGATAATAATTTCGCAACTTTTCATTGGAACCATTTTTTTTTAGGGTGTGTTTGGTAAGGGGGAAAACAATTTATAGGAAAATTTCTTTCCGATTTTCTAATGTTCAGTTAAAAAGCAGTTTAGAAAATCATTTTAAAAGAAAATCGTTTTCTCCTATAGGAAGGAATTTGACTTCCTTTCTTCAACTTAGAAAAAATATTTTCCATCCTTGATTGTTGGATCGATCTTCACTACTAACTCTAACTAAAATTTGAGGGCGAAATTCAACATTAACGGTTTTGCTCGAAATTTGATAATATGATAACATTGATTTTAAAAAAGTCAAATAAAAATTTTTAGCTCAAAAATATTTTTATCTGATAACATTATCGCGACACATACCAGAATTTTTTGCCGCTAAAACTAAGTGAAACTTTAAAAAATTCAAACTTAATTGTTGGAATCGAATCTTTATGATTTAATAATATGGACTAAAAAAACTCAAATATGAATTTTGAACTCCAAATATTTTCATTTTTAACATATATCGCCACTTTTGTCGACATTTTTTTGCTGTCAAATATGACAGAAATTTAATAGCAAGTTAAAATTTAATTTAATCGGTTTGTCTCGAAACTTTACAATACGACAAAAATGATTAAACAAAGCTCAATATGAATTTTGAGCTCCAAATATTTTCATTTGTAATATATATATATATATATATATATATATATATATATATATATATCACTTCTTATGTCGACATATGTGGCCATTTTCCGAATAACAATTTGTCTCCTACCAAACAAGGAAAAATTTAACGTGAAAAACCATTTTTCTTGAAAAATCATTTCTCATAAAATATAATTTTATCCTAAATCATTTTACTTCCAACCAAACACAACTTGTAAGAAAAATTATTTATAAGGCCACCAAAATGTAATTATACATTGTCACATGAGACAGTTGGGTCTCTAACTATCATATATAGTGGAATTCTTTGGACCATTATGTATGTTTCTTTAGTTTTCTACCATATATTATATTTCATTGATAGAAACAAAAAAAATGGCGGGGCAGCAATTCTTTTCTTTTTCTCTATTAGTTTTCTAGGGCCAGGGGTGATGATTCCAAGTTAGAGAAAGAGAAACAGACCTATAAGATATATTGAACAACAATAATAATAATAGTAGCAATAATAGTAACAACAAAAGTTTTTGCTGAAAGCTACCTTGAGGGCGGACACAATATTTGGAAGTCTCCATAGGATACTATCGTCAACTTCAACATATTAACCACTTTTTTTCGATAATTTATTAGTCAAAAAAAGGGTTAAGACATCAAAGATACTGCAAAACCGTAAAACAACAGACAATCAAAGAGTTCAGCAAACAAAAAGCAGCACAAGGAACACAACAAAACAAAAAACAGCTATCTAACAAGATCTTTTTTTTTTACTCCAGCATATCGTTTCTAAAGGTCTTAGTCACAGTCTCATGATTATTAGAAGACAATTTCAACGAATACACGAGCTTGACCGCCCTACAAGCCTCCTCATCCAACCTTTCCAAGGATAAAACCACTGCATTCGATGATCTTTCATAAGAACAATCAATCGCATCTTTAATGTTAGAACTACAACGTCGAGAAAGCCCCTTCAAACCTTTACCACGATTAGGACCACTAGATCGGACCCTACACAATGCTCTACTAACCATCCTCTATTTTGGGTTCCACAATAGATCCACATTCCTTCTTTGTCGACCCTTGACTTTGAAAACCTTATGAAAAGAGTCCTCGATACTAAGAGGTGAAGAAACCACCTTATCCACAGCATTGCGAGATGGGTCACTTACAGTACGCTCACTATCAAAAGAAAACATCATATTAGCACCGCCCTTGCCACCGACAATAGGGTCCCTCAAAAGGGCATCTTTATAGGGTGACTTAGAGACCTTAGACACAACCGAAGGAAGAGGATCAGAGATAGTAACAAAACCATCACACGCAGGAGAGTTCACACAAACATCATCACTAGCCTTTACACCAACCTGCTTAAACTTAGGGACCCAAATCCAATTATCCAAGTGTAACACGTCCATGCTATTAATCACTAGATTAAGCTAATGACTCACCTAACCTAATGATTAGCGCAACGGAAAAAGCACCTGAAGATATTACTGCCGTCCACGGAGGTGGACAAGGCTATACTCTATCCCAAATAATATGACCATAGCATGAGTTTAACTTAAAGACATCACAAACCATCATATATTATACATACTTGAACTTATGTACTCCTCAACATAGACTCATAAATCCATTATTATACATAACTAAAATAAAACCAAGTCTCCTTCATTTGAAAACATGAGACTCCCAATCACCTTTGTGGTCTTATGCGGGCCTAGAGGTTCGTCCTTCGGGTGCTTTGCCTTTACCCTTAGATGGATTTCCTAAAAACAAAACAAAGAAAAATCAAAGAGTGAGATAAACTCAGCACATATACCCCTATAATCTAAGAATTATTTTGAAATTTACTTTAGTTATTAGCGCGGTTCCAAACATTTAAAAACAAAAGGACAGATAGTAAACAATAAACGTAGACATAACTTACAAAAGGGCGATCACACTTAACTGGTACACAAACCCAAGACGTAAATCTCAACTGAACTTATTCTTGAATTTTAGAAAAACACACTTAAGTAGAACCAAATTTGAGAGTTCCATCCTTTGAGCATGACAAAGCATAAATTTTGGAAGGCATAAAAATCAACACAGAGTTATGATATAAAATTGGATCTTTAAATCCAAAAGATCAAGACTTGGAAAACCGTAAGTCATTCATAAGGCCTCACTTTAACGTAAACAACTTGAATAACTTGATTCACTTAAAACTTTGTTGCTACATGTTTATCTTGAAGGTCCCCTAATTGTGATCATCGACTAAGCCTCCGTATGTGCATACCCGGATCGATCGGGAGATCTAGATGGTGGATATTATCTTGTTCTGGCCAGAATTCCATGGGGTGCACTTATGGCGCGAACTATCTTGATGTGTACTAAGACACGATTATCTTGGGGTGCACTAAGGCACGGTTAACATGGTGTGCACTCAGGCACGAGTTCTTTGGTGTGCCCTAAGGCACGATTAACATGAACGTTGTTTAGTCCCATTTTAGGGGCTAAATACCACTCGTTTACGCCCAAGTCTATTGTCGTTCCCTAATAAAATGGTTATTTATTACGTGTTTTGTGATTTTTAGGTATTAAGTTCGGAGAATAATAAAAGCGGGCGAAGTTGCGAAAGAGGGCGATAACTCGGTCTTCCCGAGACCTTTGGAGCTGATTTGATGCCGTGGTGAAGACCCGAGAAGCATGGGAGACCAATCGTGCCTAAAAGAAAGGGAGTTCGGGCCAAAAGGCTAAGTATGGGGGCATCCATGTTCGTAGCGTTCGCTACAACGATTGCAGCGACCGCTACGCCCCTTTACTTGGCTGGAAGATCAATTGAAGACCGTAGCGTTCCCTACGCCGGTCGTGGCGAACGCTACGACCGTAGCGTTCCTTACGCCGGTCGTAGCGAACGCTACGAGCCCAGGCAGAAGGTTTTGCCCAAGACCGTAGTGGTCGCTACGAAGGGTGTAGCGAACGCTACAATAAAGCCCAGATTTCCCAATTTTCCAGCTGACGGTCATAGCGTTCGCTACGCCCTTCGTAGCGTTCGCTACGGATCATTGACTGGGTCGCGACGCTGGCATAGCGGACGCCTTGGAGCTGCCGAGAGTTAGAGTATTCGCCTGTCTTGGGTCGTAGCGAATGCTACGATGCCCGTAGCGGTCGCGACGACCCTTTTTCCAGCATAATTTTAGGCCAAAACGATTGTGTTTTGGCCCTTCTTCCCCTTTTGTTTAAATAGCCCGTCTTGGGGCATGAATCTTGGATCTATTATCTAATCTAGGGAGATATCTAGGAGTAGCTAGGGCATTTAGGTTTAGACTTAGATTTTATTTTCAGTTTGTAATTAGTAGATTTTAGAGGGAGATTAGTGAGAGATTAATCTAGGGTTTTGGAGATTTGAGTTTATTATTGAAGATTTGGGGATTCAATCAATTGAGAGATTGTTGGATCATCTTTTTATTGCTTTCCATTGTTCATCTACAACATTTTGATAAGTATTCTCTTCCCTTAACTCTTTATTTAATTACTTTGCTAATTACTTTGCTTGTTCTTAATTTCCTTACTTGCTATTTCATTGTTCTTGTTTGTCTATGGTTGTTGATTTCTCCATCATGTCTAGAGGCTAATCTTTCTTGAGGTGAGTGGGTGATTAAGGCTTTAATGGATTTTGGCTAAGGTGTTTATTGATTAAAGTGTGTTTTAGTTGGAGGAGTCTATTTCCACCTAGTGTCTTCTCATTGGGGGTGGCGGTTCAAGGTCCGAGAGCTTTTTGAATCGTTATACACTCAATGGGAAGTCTAGAGTGGGATAGTTAAGCCCACACTTACGAGGGTAAGTGTAGGCTTAACTAGGAATTAACGCGATTTTCAACCCCGATGGTCCATGGTGGACATAGGGTAGTTAATTTGAATCTTCCTCGAGGAGGATTAAATCGTGGCCTTTTTCCCGCGTTGTTCCATAGATGAATCTAACTTTATGCATTTTAATCATGAAAAATTCTTGATCAAAAGTTCCGTTAAGTGTCTAAAACCCCCAAACCTTTTCCATTCCTTGACAGACCTTAGTTTTATTTCTTGCTTTGTGATCTTTCAGACCAATATCCTTACCTTAGCAATCTCAACCCGACCATTGACCTAGTTCCTTTGACCAAGGCGGCTCCACGAGAGAACGACAAAACCGAGGTCTTACAAGCCGCTGGTACACAAAATGGCGCCGTTGCCGGGGAGCCAGCGCCGTTAGTTTTAGTTTCTTGGTCTTTGGTTAATTGAGTTTGCTTTCACGCTAGAAATTAGTTTGTGCCAATCCAAACGAATTTGATGCTTCTATCGGTTCTTGTTGATGCATGTAGGTACACCCTAATGTTCTACCGAGCATCGTAGGAGGTTTCAAGTCCTAATGGGTGAAGTCCAAGCTGATTCACCCCGTACCCTTCTATCATATGTCGTTCCATCATCGGGCACGGGAGGCAATCCTATCATCCTACCGCCACTACCACCCACCGCAACATTCGAGTTCAAACCATGCCTGCTGGACGCTTTTGAGAGAAACCAATTCTATGGAGATGGCTTCGAGGACCCTATCGATCATATTAGAAGTTTTGAAGGTCGGATTGGTTTTGTGCATATGCCAGAGGTATCTTCGGAGTTTTTGAAATTGAAGCTTTTCCCTCTCACCTTGGGAGGAAAAGCTAAGATGTGGCTCGACATTTGTCCACCGGTACATATACTACTTGGGATGCATTGAGTGGGATTTTCTTCACCATTTCTTTCCGGTGATGAGACGCATAGGCGACGAGCTATCTTGAATTTCAAGCAAGAGCGGGAGAAACTCTTTTCTATTCATGGGAAAGGTTTAAACTTATTCAAAGGCTATGTCCATCACAATCTTAGGATTGGTTATTGTTACATCGGTTTACCATGGCTTCAAGGCGATCTTAAAGACTCAATTGATATTGCATCGGAGGAATGTTCCTTATGAAGACCGAGCATCAAGCAAATGTTTTCCTTCACGAGCTATTTCAACATTCTCCTTCTTGGGAAGCCGTGGAGTTTAGGAAGTAGAGGCTATTCCTTGGAAGCGAACCTACTATCAAATTCCTTATGGCGTCGTCGAGATGCAATGAAGATGGTATCTAATGGAGCGACCAACCAATTGGGAGTCGTGCGGGAGACCCAACCCTCCACCCAAAACATCGATATTTCTCTGACCACCAAAACCAAGAAGTTTGGCAGCCCACTTATCACCAACCTACTCCTCGTCTTCAAGAACCCCAACCATCTCAAGGGTCCAACATAGAGAAGTTGCTGAAGCAAATTGTTGAAAATCAAGAGAATGATAGGGCTCGCCTCGAGAACATTGAAAATCAATGGGCCCAAACGGCTCATATAGACTACATCCCTCAAACCGTCCCATACAACCTCAACCTACTCAATGATGCGGTGAATCTTATTACCCTCGGAGTGAAGGGAAGCGATAGTACCAAATTTTGAGGAAGAGGGATGTTTGAGAGAAGAAGAAAAAGCGAGTGAGTTGGAGATGAATGAAGAAAGGGAGGTGTTTCTTGAAGAAGCTGAAAGTGAGAATGAGGAGAAGTTGAGTGAGGAAGAAGAATTCAATGAGGAAATAGGTGGGTGCTTGATAGAACCTTATACTTTTGAGCTTTCATGTGAGCGTCCTTTGGAGGAGATCCTTCTTGAGCCTATCCACGTTGAGCAGATGGTAGTGAGGTCGTGTTCCTCACTAATCTTACTGATGGGGCATATACTCGAGAGGTGGAGGATGTTCCCTTGGAGGAACCTTTATTTGAGTGTATGGAGGTCCATGATTTTATTATCAATGATGAAACATCTTTGGAGTTTCCCCTTCCTCAAGTAGAGTTTGAGTACTTCCCGATCACTTCGAATTATTTCATTGAAGAAGAATTCAAAGAAGGGTTGAGAAGGAAGAAGAATTCTCGAAGGAAGATGGTATCATCAACTCATGCTTGCTCCCAAGGCTCAAAACTCAGGAAACAAGTAAAGTGGAGTTTAAATTGCCTCCTCATCTATTCCACTCTATTCGACCACGGAGGAGCAACTTTCTTGGTTCACTATGGTAGTTGGGAGATGTTGGAAGAAGAGAAAAGAAGGTGGAAGAAACATAAGAAGCCACTTGCCTTTCTTCGCCCAGAGGCCACTACACTATGGTTAGATCATCTTGACCTTTATGCTTGCAAAGTGGGAATTGTTGGAAAGGGAGGAAAGAAAATGGTTGAAGAGATGGAAAATGTTCCTATCTTGTTCACCCCGTCTTTCAAGAATCAAACGGGTATTTAGGTCAAGCTAGGGACCTAAAACAAGCACTACATGGGAGGTAACCCATACTTCTGTTTTGATTAATTTCTTTTCTTTTGTTTCTTTTTCTTGTTTCTAATCCTGCATGCGGATCTTACGAGCCTTGCTTGTTTTTACTTGAATATCCTAACCCTTTGCTCGATTATCACGGATCGCGGATTGAGTAATCATTTATTTTGAAGAACTCGAGGTAATATCTCTCCGCTCTTCTCTTTTTGAGTTGAATATCCTATGATCCATGCTGCATGCTTGATTTTCTTTTGGGTGGCGAACCCCTTTGAGTGTTTATGTTGGGGTATATTGCTGTTGGAGCCGTGTGGGCTCGGGTCGCCACCACTTTTGTTTGCTAGTTGTTCTTGTTTGTTTGTTCTTTTCGGTTCTCTACCCTTTTTCTTGTGACACCTTCCCACAATGAGGACATTGTGGATTTTAAGTGTAGGGGGGAGATCATTATGTTTTGGGTAGAGCACCTAGTCTTTTTGGGTCTTTTTTGTTACTTTTTCTTTCTTAGAAAAGTTCGTGAAAAAAAAAAAGCGAAAAAGTGCTAAAATTTGAAAAATTTGAAAAAAAAGAAAAAAGAAAAAAAAATAGAACGTCGTTAGGTTAGGTTAGGTTAGGCAATCCTCCGGTGATGATTGTAAGCTAAGTAGTGTCTCTTGTAGCTTTGTTTAACCTTTGCATAGCCGACTGTGATTCAAAGTTTTTGAAAAGAATTTTCGAAAACATCTTGATTTGGGATTGCATTTTGATAGTAAAGATTGATGGTCCTTCTTGACCCATTGATGTGAGCTTTGCATATGAACGTTTATGTTCTCTGATTGGTTGTTGAGCACAAACCCGTGAGACTACTAAGCCAAAACGACTAATCATTTTTATTAGTCTTGTATCCCCATGTGTGACTCAACCTTGGTTGCGATCTCTAGAACTTGCTTTTCATCTCTTTGAAACTGCATTTTGCATCATGCATTGACAACATGATTGAGGCATTCACTCTCGCTTATTTTAGCTACATAGCCAAATAGCCACCCGAATCATGTAATTTCCCGCCTTTAACCCTTCTTTAAGCCTTTGTTTACTCCGTCCTTGAAATAAACCGAAATTGCAACCCTTGGCTGATTATATATCTTCCTATCCTAAGCCATTGCTTGGAGTTTATGGAGTGCGTTTAGTAGGGTTACTTGTGAATATTTCCATAAAATGGTATGTTGGGAATGTCATGATTAGGATGTGATAGGTTGTTCCCACTTATGTAGCTTTAAATTAGCTTGATTGCGTTAATGAAACCCGCCGAGTTTTGTGCTTTGTATTTAATCCTCTCTTTATTCACACGCTTCTAAAGAAAAAGAAAAAAAAAGGAGAAAGAAAGAAAGAAAAAGAAAAAGAAAGAAGGCAAAAATCGAAAAAAGAAAATAAAAAAAAGAAAAGAAAAAAAAGAGAAAAAAAAAAGAAAAAAAAAGAGAAGAAAACAAAAGGAAGCAAAAGTGTGACGACAAATGAGGAATTTAATTTTGAGGCGGTTTCCAATAAATTTCGGGTTCATTATAATTGCTTATGGGTGAGTAAGGTTCAATAACATTGCGTGAATTTGGCGAAGTATAACTCCAAGCTTGGCTTCGAGCTCCACTTATCCAAATACTTTCCGTCCCTTACCCCTATCCTTAGCCCCGTTACAACCCCTTCAAAGACCTCTTGATTGTCATTTGCATTTTGCATCTAGCGGCGGGGAATTGAGATGATTAGCAAGCATATGGTAGATTGTTTCCTAGGCTAGAGTATTGAGAGAACCAGACATCATTTCCATTTTCAAAACACATGAGCGGAGTGTTTCCACATCCCCAAGAGTGAGGTTTGCCCTCAACTATCTTATTTAATACTTATGAGGAAAAAACTTGAAATCTTACTTGCTTAAAATTTGTCATAACTAATCTCTACAGTGATATAACCATAACCTAAAATATCTCAAACATGCTCTTGGACAAAGCTCGAACTTATGTAACGTAAATGGTAATAAAAACGCTAAAGTTAACTATTTATAGTAAGATAAATTATTTGATAAAACATACCTTGGTACATAAATCACATGAAAACCTACTTACTTGACCAAGATACATGAAAATCAAAAGTAGACAACATGAGTCTTAAGTAGATAATAAACAAAGCGTAAATAAATCGTAAAAGTAATTTAAAAGTTACAGACAATATACGTACCTGGAGAATGCAACTTACACACTTAAACTCGCAGGGGCTTGAACAGCTGAGCGCAACGACTTCTTGAGGACACTTAAGAAAGAATAGGAATCATAAATTAGAACCTAACTTGGATGAGAGTAATGAAAAATAACCTAGTATAATTCTAAGATTATTAAATAATTAAACTAGTATCCTAAGGACCACTCGAATGGCAATAACTTGTCCCACAAGTAACGTATCATTAAGCATGGGGATTTCCTGGAAAGCTAAGCTCATGTACTACAACTTTCTAGCTGATCATGAGGGTCAAAAATGTGGTTATGGAGGCCAAAAACTACCAAATCAGCAAGTTGTCTAGAAAATACAAACGTAAACATCGATTATAAGGAGAGTTATAACTCAAGTTATAGACATCGGTTTGGGGTGTGCAAGCTATCTATGGAAAGCTTGAGGAATATTCTAAAACTTTCATGTTGACCATAAATTGATTTGGATATGGGAAAGGGTCGGAATTCGGTCATGAACATAAGGCAGTCACCTGAATTTTCTAGGTAAATTCAGATTACTGACCCCGATTCGGTGACTCATAACTTTCACTTCCGATATTGTATAACTACGAATTTTATCTTTCCAGAAATCTAGGTAAACTCTCTACAACTTTTATGTTAAACACTTAACCCAAAGAGATTTTTAATCCAGCGAAAAACACGCATTTTCATACTGACCTCAGAACTCGTAATTACTTGCATCTCTTTACGGTTATGGCCATAACTTTAGATATACAAATCGAAATTTCGTAATTCAAAAACCAAATGTTAGCTAACATCTTAGGCTACCTAACCAAACCATAATTTGGGTCAAAATCATATTTTATACTTCTTGGAATTTTCATATTGCACCCAGACTTGAATTCACTCTTTATTTAACTTCGCATGCCTCTTAAATCCAGATATTCTCAACTAATCTTCCCCAATTCCTTTCTTAAGCATCAATACTAAATTTCCAGCACCAAAACAATCATAATCTTTCATCATTGACCGTATTTCATACATGCAAAGCAAAATCCTAACATATTTTAACATCCCAAGCAAAATCTTTCATGTATTTATCATAACATCTCATAGTATACACTAATTCGCTAATCTAAACCTATTTCAAGTGAATGCATCCATACTTAACCATAAATCCATTCTTCCATAGTGAATTAAACAACCAAAACATCATGCATGTTCATAATATAGCATGATTTGTACTCATTTAAGCATAAAAACAAAATCTCATCATAAACTTACCACATCCTCTCTTTGATTGCTATATACTCTCGACAAACACCACTTGAACACCTTATAACTCTTGATTATCTTCTTTAAAAACATGAAATATCAAGAGAAAAATCAAATTATACTCAAGAACTAGCACTTGAAAGAGAGGGTGTAGAAAATGAGAGAGATTACCAACACAACTGGAGGAAAAGAAGAAGAGAAAGGTGATGGTGGCGGTGGTGGTGGTGGTGGTGGCTGGCGGCAGCAGCGACGACAGGCGTGGACGGCGACGGCCAGAAGAGAGGGGAAGAGGAAGGGATAGGGGGTCGGGTGCCAGCCGAGAGAGAGAGAGAGAGAGAGATAGAGAGAGAGTTTGAGAGTTTGAGAGGGAGTGTTTGAATTGTTATAGTAAAAAGCCTCCCTCCTCCATACTAATATACATATATATAATACAACACTCCGTTGGGCCCAAAAATTGGCCTCCTTCTTTCCTAGGTTGGCTGGATGAGGCCCAAATTAAAAGAAAATTTCATCAACTTAATCCCTCCTCTTATACTTATGTCTCCCTAAACCCAAATTACTTAAATTGTTATACCATAAGAAAATTTATCAGGAACCGAAGGAAACCCAAATAAATTACACCTCACTTAGATTTTCCTCTCATTAATCCTTACTTGACTTGGTTAAAGGAAAATAAAAAAAGAAAACGGAACCCATAAAGGAAGATTCGAATATTCATAAGTATCAAAACTTAAGTAGGAAGAAGGAACTTGGCATGGAAATTTTCTAATCTAAAGATCTTGATAGTCGTTGCACTGTTCAAGCCCTACAAAACACAAACAGCTTAGGTGAAAATGCAACACGCGCTCTTTAACCAATAATTATTTATTTTTAACCGTGATTAATTATGTTAAACAATATGTATTAAGGGTGATTTTCTCGGGGTTAATACTGCAAGCCCCTCATAGATCGAGGAGCGGACCCATGCTTCTTGCAGAATTTGTGGAAAGCATTCTAAAACTGACATCTTATTTTTGGAAAGCTCGTTTGATAGAATGGTTGATGAAGGTCGTAGGGCGACAAAGATTGGTTGTGACATTGGCATCATTCGGGAAGATCAAGAGACTGCGACAAGGCTGTTCATAGAGCAGTGACAAGAAGATATAAGGGCAGTGTGAATATTTGATGGATAATCCTTAGTTGCTGTTTAGTTGACTGTTGTTTTTGTTTTGTTTTGGTGAACCTTGTTATTTTGTTGTCTTGCTGGTTGTATGCAACTTTTGTTGTTGGACATTTTGCCCTTTTGGACTTTAAATAATCGGAAAAAAAGTCACTCCAGACCGTGAAGCTTTGATTAGATGTTCATGCTTCATATTTACTGTTAGCATTAAGAGCACCCATAATAGTGAGTTTGAATTTGACTCATTAGTTGAGGTGGAATTTGTGGACCCCTATCAAGGGAGTTAAAATTTATCCCTTATTTAACTGGTTTCTCAATGGTGAGCATAAGTTTGACTCATATTAATTTAAAATGTAAATGGGTCCTACATAATAATATAATTAATTTGGTCATATTGATAAAAAAAAACTAGGTGGAGGGGAGAAAGAAAAAAATGGTTAAAATATTAGTGTGTTAAACTTGCTTTCAAACTCGTTTTGCGAGACTGGCGGTAGGAGCATCGCGAGACAAGTTTAATTCTACCACTGAAATGTCCTACACGACCTCATTCATTCTCATCTTGTGCCATGTTAGCAGTGAGTCAATTTCAAACTCACTATTGGAGATGGTCTTAGATACAACCTCATATTAAATCTCGAGCAATACAAATCAAGAAATCATCATTGTACAAGATCGAGAACAAGATTAGTCATTTCTTGACTTTCAACACAACATGAAGAACCCAACACATAAATCACGTTTTAAAAGAAGAACAGGAATCATCAATGTACAGAAAGCCAAGGTAAGTAGCAATTCTAGAGAGAGAAAGAAAGGAGAGGGAAGTGATGTAAAAGATATATCTTTTAAAGCGGGGATGGGGCCTCTTGGGGAGATTGGAAGAACCTTTGGAACGGGGAATGAGGAATATGTTATCTATGTTAGAACTCCACTAGAGGGGCTTGACAAGCACAGACTAAAAGGTATATTCAACAAACTTGGTGGTGTCAAGGAGGTCATAATTTCTTTGAGACGTAGAGCGAAATGGAGATACAGGTTTGTTCACTTTTGGAGCAGAGGCAAGATGGAGGAGAGCATTAGAACCATGAACTAGAAGATAGTAAGAGATCATAAAATCTGGGTTCAGAGGGCCAGAAGAAGATTGAGAACTAGGAGAATAAAGATAAAACATGTGTGGAGAAAGAAGGATTTGCATGGAAGCAAGGGCTTGAATGGAAAAATTGAAGATGAGATGCAGTATGGAAGAATTGAAGGTGAAGTAAACAAGGAGTTGATGGAGTTGTTACAAAGAAGTGTAATTTGCACCAGCTCACAACCAAGAGATTTGATGACAATGGCATCAACCATCATGCAAGCTGCTGGTCCAGTCTCAAAAGTTACTGCCTTAAGTGGCTCTAAGTTTATAGTGACCATGGCATCGGAAGAGGAAGCAAAGGAATTAATCAACAACCCTGGTGATCTGGAGGTATGGTTTGAGGATATAAGGAAGTGGTCAAAATATGATACTGGCGAGGAACATAGGGTATGGGTAGATGTTCACGGTGACCCACCTCATGTGTGGACGCTGGAAAATTTCCGAAAGTGCGTTAAGCATTGGGGTCAAATAGTAAGTCTTGGACAAGATATCATTGGGGCGGAACACTTCGAAAGTATGAGAATCAGATTGTGACAAAAACCTTTACGAGAATTGAAGGTCAGGTCCTGCTAACGATTGATGACTGTTCATATAGAGTATATATAAAAGAAGCCTTTACAATCGTTCATGTCCCAATTTCAAAGCTCAAACCAGCTGAAAGAGGTGGTGTTCAAGATGTCCATGCTAATCATGATGATCTTAATTATTATGATGATGATGATGGTGAGGAAGTTGATTCTGAGCATGGAATGCATGAAGCTGACGATGATGATCGCAGGGGCAGGGCTCAAGAAACTCAGGAGTCATCAGGAGAAGTCCAAAGGTCACCGCATTCTACTGAGGCAGGGGAAGAGTTAGAGAGAAGTATGGAGAGTAACTCGAAATCAGTTAATTTGCTTGATGATCTTGAGGAATCGAGC
Organism: Portulaca oleracea; assembly: GCA_029582165.1. Taxonomy (NCBI): domain Eukaryota; kingdom Viridiplantae; phylum Streptophyta; class Magnoliopsida; order Caryophyllales; family Portulacaceae; genus Portulaca; species Portulaca oleracea. The sequence goes on from CM055885.1 coordinate 24,409,406, forward strand.
CATTCAATAGAAGAGGAGATAATCAAGAACAAGGAAGAGAGAAGAGCAAGCAAGAAAAGAGCAAATGAAAGCAAGATGAGAGGCAGGAAAAGGAGCTATTGAGATGAGGGTTAGAGTGTGGAATGTACGAGGTATAGGAGCAATAGGCAAAAAGAAATATAGATCTAGATTTTCTCAGAGGGCAGATTCAAGAAGGATGAACTGGACTGTGCAATTATTTTTGTGTATGCTTCAAATGAATGCAATGTAAGGCGAGAGAAGCTATCAAATAAGCTGAAATGTTAGCAACGGGTGAAACTAAAAGTTTCGTGTGTAAATACTAATAAATCGTGGACCTCGTACGCATGTCTTATACGGTGGCTATGTTCTATGATTGTTTGGGTACGATTTTTTGGTGCTTTATTTGCTTTCTTTTTTTTTAGTTTTTAATAATTGAATACATTTCATTGTAATGCTTCCAGATGGACGACTGACATGTCTTGTACATTATCTATGTTTCCATCGTGGCCGACTGATACGCCCGCATGATGTACCTACTTTTGGTATCCGTGTGGTATTTTGTGTTTATATTACGTGCATGTCTACACTATATCGATATGTGATCAAACGTCAAACACCAACATAAAACACACGAAACACATGTCAAAAGGACATGGACAATATGCAAGGTGTTGATCATAACTTGAGTATGATCACAGGTCAGTATACTATGATCATACAATGGTATTGTAGTATAATGTGATCAGACAAAAAGCATTGTCATATTTTTGTTGCTCAGGTATCATGGACCGATACAAATGTTATATACTGTCTACATGATCATGATTTACAGTCCGCGATTATGGACTGACATTTATTATGCGCCCATTTGTTGTGGCTGCTTTTTTGCCTTTCTTCTACGCCAAATTGAGCATGTTCAATTGTAATGCGTCGTGCGCGTAGAAATAGTAAGCTTGAGGACATAACTCTAATATATGAAGGATCAATCTACACCGGTTTGTGGTTAGATAACTAAAAGTTTTGTGTGTAAATACTAATAAACCGTGGACCACCTACACATGTCCTTTACGGTGTTTATGTAATATGATTGTCGACCAATATGCTCGTTTTTTGGTACGATCTTCTGTTTTTTTTTTCTTTCTTTGTTTTGTTTTTTTAATAATAAGTATATTTCATTATAATGCCACCAGATGGATAACCGGAATGTCTGGTACGGTATCTATGCTTCCATCGTGGCCGACTGATACGCCTGCACGATGTACCCACTTTTGACATCCGTGTGTTTTTTTGTTTCTAACATGTACATGACATGTCCCCACTATATACAACTATGATCAAACATCAAACATCAAACAAAACACACGCAACCACATATCAAAGCGAAGTGGATAGTATGCAAGGTGTTGATTTAAACAACCATAATGGGATTGGCCACACGTACGACACCAGTGGTGTGGTAGAACTTTCTTTATTCTATAAATGTCAAGTCCAATACACAAAATGACTTAGATTCAAAATTCCTTAGCCAAAAATTCATCAATTGTTCACTACAAACCCATAGCAAAGCAAAACATAATAAATTCACAACGAAAAAACATCATGCGACTCTTTGCCTATTAATTCATGCCTCACTGGTAGCGTTCGGGGTAGTTCCTGCTGTCGTGGTTAGTTATTTGTTAACAGATATTGCACCTTCTTGCGGATGCCTTTTGATGCACTACAACCTCGATCCCGCTCTTCTTCCGCTTTGTACGTCCTTTGGGGTTTGACGCATGGGGTGGTTTTATTGTTGTTTGCTCATGAACCGGTACACTAAAACATGCTTCGACGTCACCGATGACCCCATTGTCGCCACGACTGTCTCGACCAGCCACCATCTTGGTCAACACATCGTCGAGCATCCCACTCAGCAAAGTCAGGTGCTCAGGATCGTTGCTAGCTGCATCCATGCACAAATACACCTTTGCCCAAGTGTCGGCTTTTCGTGCACGCACATCGTTGATTGTGGCCTTGGCCGCATCCGACTTCTGGTCAACATTGAAGAACGACCGAGTTTGGCCATCTATATCCACCGGATGTGGATAAACTGCTCTGGAATCTCCGATAGAAATCGCATGACTGATATCATGTGACGACACATGATACCTTACAGATCAAACAATGGGCATTCACACGTCGTATCATACGAGATCGAGTCGAACACAACTTGCCTGACCTTGTTCGATTTAAGCTCACGCACTTCATACGTGACACAATCAACCCCCTACGTGGGGCTACGCTATTCTATTTCTTAAAAAGCAAGCTTTAGATTCTCCTTAAAAGCATAGAAGTTAGTGTGTGTATATATTTGACGAGCATGGTTCTCGATTGTGAGCTCAGTTTTCATAACAGGGAAAGACGTTAGAGTCTTGTTTGTCATATCCTTCTCCCTTTGACGTTGTGCTTCCACTGCATGTTCATACCTCAATAAGAACTCAACAAAACTCAGCGTGGGGCAGGTTAGCGCTGCAAACACGGCGTTCTGACTCTCGGATTCCGATATTGTCCGTAGCATCCCCTCCATATACTGATCACAGAAATACGCTTGCACCCACTCATCACATATATCCCACAAATCCCCCATATGTGGATTCTCTTCCAAGTCATACTTGAGCATTAACTTACTCCACTTCTCCTCAAACTCATCGTCATCCTCTGAAGCCCACACACGAAACTTGAGCTCCTCATGGAACTCCTCGCAGCTGTTCAATGCCTGCCTCAGCTTTTCGAGGATCTTTCGCATAATGTGCCACATACAATACCTGCGTAGGGACAAAATGATCTCGTAAGTAGTATATCAACTCAAAACAACGGTCACCTCACTTGCATAAATTGCAACGGTGTATGGCCTAGTCACAATGTGGACATGGGAATGTTTGTATGGATAGTCCACCAATTTGTATTGTGGACAATCTGTGCGTTAAATTCATCAATAATGTTCTCAATTCCATGATCGTGCATGGACAGTGTGATAAATAATGAAATGTTATAGACGTTATGAGATACATGAGTTCGGGGCCACATTTGCACGTACATGTGTTTTGATTCAACGAATTTCTTGCGCACAACAGCTTTAATCGCGTGATCTTGAGTTGCGATCATGGTCTTAGAATGATTCCCATGCATTGCCTCGAGGAACCTCTCAAACAACCACTCAAATGATTCGATCCGTTTGTTCCTAATCAGTCCGACATCGAAGCATACCAACTTCCGGTGATTGTTTAACCCAGTGAAAGGACATAATGCCATTTTGTACTTGTTTGTTTATTCTTTGGTGTCAAACAACAGCCTGCCCCCAAAACACATATAATCCCTACGCGACGTGGAATCACACCAGAAAACATGGAGCAGCTACTTTTGTTCGTCAGACTCGTACGCATAGTAAAACCCCGGGTCCTCCCCCTTATATTTTTGGAGGGCGTCAACCAGCATCTGGGCGTCATTGTCCTTCAACGCTGCTTTGAGGGACCGCCTGTAGTTCTTCATGTCCTGCTGGGTGCACCCAATATTCTCGTAGCCCCCAACACACTCTTTCAAAACGTGGAACACCTTCGATGCGCCGATGTTGGCATAGTTGAACTGGTTCACAAGATCCTTTGCAACGAACTGACCCGCCTCGTTGTCTTGTTGAAATGAGTTCGGCCGCGAGTCATCAACGAGTGGTTTGTGTGACAAAGTGAGCCTGTGCACTACGAAACCAATGCCATTGTTCGCTATCCGCACAGTCATAAGTGCTACGCACCCCACTCGCGTCTCCGTTACCCAACATCTCATCGAGGGTGTTTTGTGGGCCATGTCATTGATGGTGTCGGCCACACCCTTCCCCTTGTTAGCGTATATGTTCGGGGTGCTTGAGACCACAGTCTCGAATTCATCGTCCTTCTTCCACCTATGTCCCTCGCACGAGTAGTAGAAGTACTTCCACTCCCTACCCTTTTCAATCCTCTCGACTGTGTGTGTACTGCTACGCACACTAAACCCGGCTGCTATCGCATACTTCTCGTAGAACAACTTGACATCACCGAACATGTTAAACCACTTCCCATACTCGGTACAATTGTTTCGTCATCGCACCTAGGCGAGTAAATCGTCATGTTCAACTCGTCGCTGTCTGATACAGGTGGTGGCACTACGTAGCTGTGCTGGCTACTGCATAAAACAAACAAAAAACGATAGTCACATTAACCATAACACATCGAATGCCTCGCCATAGCTATGATGCATAACCAAACACGTGCCTTTAGACGAATGTTTGTGATCCGTTGGATCTATATTGAATGGCCTAATCATAGTGTGGACATTGAAAGTTAGTGTGGCTAGTCCATTACATGTGCATAAACCCACACAGTTTCCACACATTTTATGTTTGTGGTCAAGGTCGACAATACATGCATAGCTATTTTTATAGCGATCACATCCATCACACATGAATGTTCCCCCCCCCCCCCCCTTTCCCATGGTCCACACTTATAATGTTTGTGGTCAAGGTATACAGATTATACACAATGTGGTCGTACACATACTGACTGTGGCCATATACATACTGAGTGTGGCCCTACTATTATAACCTACTTACTATATGCCTATTTCATACTACCTCCAAAATTGATATGTGCATTGGCCGACTGCGTGCATGGCCAGTGCAAACTGCATCAAAATTCAGATTCTCCACTTTGCACGGTATGCATCTCGTGGAATGCAACACTAAGATGATACTGAACTCGACTGCCATTCCCCCTCCCCCCACCAAATTAATTATCAATATGCCTAATGCAGCAGATTGGTCAATGTTCTCTCGTATACATTGCCAGTAGCTATATCAACCACGCCTAATATTGACATAACAATAAAAACAATAGATGATCATACCTGTTCGGCGCCATTACCCTTGATACGTACGATGAAGATGTTCCTTGAGTTGATGGATACATTTTTTGACTGTGATTGAATTTGCCTAGTAGAGCTTCAAATATGTTATCTGCTATTTTTGACTAAAAAATCACATCTTTAATGCCCCTGATTGTTTCCGTTTTTCAAGCTAACTACCGGATTTTATTTTATTTTAACAGATTTTTCCCCCTTTTTCCAGTAAACATAGGGTTTTTTGCATTTTGGACCCCGAATTTTAGGGGTATTTACATTCTGAACCCTTGGTTTTCAGCATTAACATTTTGGACCCTAAAGTTTGTAGGCTGAATAAAAAAGAACCTTAAAGTTTGTGGACTGAAGAAAAAGGCCCCTGTCTCATTTTTTATTTTCCTCCCATGTTTAAATTTATCTCCCGATTGACGTCAAACTTTAGGACTATGGTTAAAACTAATATTGAAGCTATAATACACCTCTCTTATTCGTGTCGAGACTACTTAGACCCCTGAGTAAATGGTTTTAAGTAACTCCAACATGAATAAAAGAGGTTTATTATAACTTTAATATCGGTTTTAACCTTAGTCTTGAAGTTTGATGACAATCGGGAGAGAAATTCAAACATGGAAAGAAAAAGAAAAACGGGAAACGAGCTTTTTCTTCACTTCACAAATTTTAGGGTCCTTTTTTTTCAGCCTACAAACTTTAAGGTTCAAAATGTTAAAGTTGAAAACCAAGGGTTCAGAATGTAAATACCTCTAAAATTTGGGGTCCAAAATGCAAAAAACCCAAACCACTAGCTGTTTTTCTAAATTCCAGTGGTGGTTTCCGGTTTTTGACACGTGCGAGTATTTAATCTCGTGCGTTGAATCTGATTTATACGGCTGAGATTTTCTCTTCCTACCTTCCTACAGGAAGTTTCTTCCTACTGGATCCATTCCCATATACATATAATGTATAGCTTGATCGCTGATTTCAGTTGTGATTTGAAAAATTGGAATTTCTATAATTGAACAATGAGTGAGAAAACTATGACGTATTCAATATTCAAAACTAAAAATCATAATGTACAACTTATTTTCGTGGATTGTTCCGTGAAAATGGCAAATAATGCATCATGAAACGGTGATACTACTAGCTGCATTGGGAACGGCGTGCCATTGACAAATATTTTTGTTTTAATGGTTGCAATGACAAATAATTAATAACTAATTGATGGTATAACTAATTAATTATATTATCCAATAAGATAATACGTTCGAGTGCTAGCGTATAATTGTCTACACTACTGTATATAAATATATGAATAGACTAGTACATTTCTCAGAGATTATAGCCTTGTTTTGTCTTAAAAAATGTGGAGAATTTTATCAATTATTCTACTAATTACCCCGAATATTCTTGCTAATGGTAATCCAATAGTACCATGCTATTTCATTTTTGGTGACTCCTTATCCGATGCTGGCAATAATAATGCCCTAACAACCGCAGCTAAAGCTAATTATGTGCCTTATGGAATTGATTTTCCTGGAGGAGCTACCGGCAGATTTACCAATGGTCGAACTTATGTCGATGTGCTTAGTAAGTGTACTTGTGTTTTTCTCATCTTGCTTCGTTGTGCATGTGTATACGTGATATGCAAGTTTGTATGCATGTACATTTAACGGTATCATGAAATGTGATAAGAAATGGTCAAATGTGTATGGTCTAGCTAGCTAATTGCCTAATCTTTCAAAATCTAAACCAGTGGAATAGGTTAGGGTAGGGTTCCTAAAACATAAGAATATAACCCGGCGGTAAGGATTAGATTCTTACATCATTATCTTAGAACAGAAATAGAAACATAAAGCCAATCAAATAGATTCTGGTTCAAAGTAATCAGAATTTAGAGTCTTTTTTTTTGGAGAAATCACCTAGAATCTTTCTTCAATATCAAACTATTTTAGTTCATATCATTTATAAACTTTGCAACCCTAACCCACATATTTTCACTTTAATTTATAAGATGAATTTGGTATACATTCCCAGACATTTTTATCAGAAGCAACAAGTACCAAACCAATCTTAATCGTCACTCTTAGGATCACTACTTTTTGGTATGAATTTTAAATATTCTTTCAAAGAGTGGTCTAAAATAAACAAGTATCCTAGAATCTGAATCAAAACCTCGAAGAAATTTCAAATTTAAGAGCTAAATTATAAAATAGGTAAAAGTAAGATTTCTAAACTTCAAGAACATAGTGAAATAGATAAGATAGAACTCCTAGTTTTAATGTGATGGTACCCTAATATATACAAATGCTTGCCTTGTCTATTATTGCACCATTTAGTTCCGCACTTAATCCCATTTTAGACTACTCCCTCTAGCTCTAACTCTATTTATTATTCGTCCATTCAACCAACTTTTCTTGTTTCTGTTTATTTTTCATTTTACATTCTTAATCTTACTTTTATCAATTTTATATCTATATTCATCATTCCTCATAATTAATGTTTACCCATTTAATTAATGTTTACCCATTTAATTAAACTTACCCAATTTTTCCTCTAAATTTGTGGATTATCTGGATTTCTGCTCACTCTTTTCGAAGTATTCGATCAATTACAGCCTATAATTCCATTCATCAACAATATATTATACATTTAAGTCTATATTAAGATAAATATATAATTTTCCACTTTTTTGAACATATATTTCACCAGCTGAACTCTTAGGATTCCAAGGATATATTGCACCATTTAGTGATGCAGCAGGGCCAGAAATACTGCGAGGAGTAAATTATGCATCTGGTGCGGCTGGAATTCGTCTAGAAAGCGGATCACACTTGGTATATATTACTACTATACATGTTTGTGTCTATATGTACGTATGCATGTATGTATGTAAGAATGCACGTGTGTATACATATATATATACATATAGATATAGCAAAATTGGACTCTAATAGTCCCTACTCTATCTTTTTGTATGTCAATAATCCTTACTTTGTTTTTGTATTCTAACGGTCCAAAAAAAAAATGTATTATGGTGGGACGCCACGGGACCAAGTGGTGGTGACTCAGTGGTTTGCTGACGTGTACCGGTGAGAGTATGTTTGACCATAAAGTTATTATTTTTGTTGTATTCTAGTTGTCCCATTTGAATTGCTATTGTATTTTAGTAGTCTCATTGACATATTTATTGTATATAGGTGGTCAATTTCATAGTTGATTATATTCTAGTGGTCTGAATTCTTGGTCAAACACACTTTCGCTGGTACGCATTACCAAACCACTGAGTCAACCCCACTTGATTTGGTAACGTCCCACCAAAATACATTTTTTTAGGATCATCAGAATCCAAAATGAAATTAAGGATTATTACTATACAATTGGTGAAAGTATGGATTATTATAATCCAATTTTCATATATATATATATGAATTGACATTAGTTTTACATGGGACTTGTAACTTCAAATATAATGTACATGAGTCCATGCATTGTGTATTGGAATTGTAGGGCAATCGCATAGCGCTGGATGTGCAATTACAAAACCATAGAATTACAATAGCAAGACTTAGCTCATACGTGCAAGGTTCAGTTTATAACTACTTGAGCAAGTGCTTGTACACAGTCGACATTGGGAGCAATGACTATTTGAACAACTACTTCAAGCCTCAATACTATCCTACACAAAGGCTATTCAATGCTGAGCAATATGCTACAACACTTGTCTCTCAGTATAACCTGCAACTAAGGGTTCGTACAGATTTAATCTCTTATTTCCTCTATTTATTCCTAGCTTCCTTCATTTGCATCAAGATTATTTTAAAATATTTTCTGTATGTATATACACGCGTGGTACATATGCTACAGGCATTGTACGCAAGTGGAGCAAGGAAGGTAGTAATTTCGGGGCTAGCTATGTTAGGATGCATTCCAGAAGAGATAGCGACCAATAATTCAACTCAATGCGTACAACAAGTGAATCAAGCTGTGCAGCTATTCAACCAAAAACTTGTACAAGTTATAGATCAAATCAACTCTCAACTTCGTGGAGCTAAATTTACATTCATTGATTCTTATGCCATGCAACTGGCCTTTCCTGTTGGAGGTACGCAAATGACAAATCCATCCTATACTCATATATCTTTGCTTAATTACATATCTACTAGTGGGTTATTTGCATTTTGGACCCTGAACTATAGGGTCATTTATTTTCTGGACTCTTGGTTTTCATTGTTTATTTTTGGGACCCTAAAGTTGATAGGTTGAATAAAACATGACATTTAAAGTTTATAGGTTGAAAAAAACGCTCGTGTACTGTTTTTTTTTTCCCATATTTGAATTTATCTCCCGATTAGCGCGAAACTTCAAGAGTAAGGTTAAAACTAATATTGAAGCTATAATACACATCTTATTCATGTCGGAACAAATTAAACGTACTCCGAAGTACCCAGGGTCTAAGTAGTTCCTGCATTAATAACAGATGTGTATTACAACTTTAATATTAATTTTAACCTTACTGCTGAAGTTTGACACTAATCGAGAGATAAATTCAAATATGTGAAGAAAAAGAAAAAAAGTGCACGAGTCTTTTTTTCAACCTACAAACTTTAAGGTCTTTTTTATTCAATCCATAAACTTTAGGGTCTAAAAAATAAACAATGAAAACCAAGTGTCCAGACAGTAAATACCCTTATACTTGGGGTTTAAATGCAAATAATCCATGTACTACTAGTTGGTTTAATGAACTTATCTTTGATATTAACAATTTGTTTAAACTTGTTAATTTGGCGATTCTTTGTTTCTTTTGTAGAATTGATAGTAGATCGCACATGCTGTAAGCTAAGATCGGATTTCCAATGTGACCCGTTTGTGTTGCCATGCACCGACAGGAGCCTGTACGCATTTATGGATGGGCTTCATCCAACAGAAGTTGTGAATGTACTAAAAGCTACAATTATGTTCACCACCCCAGATCCAAACTTTGTTCACCCAGTCAATATTAGTGCCTTAGTTGCAAGTTAACTAGGCTTTATTATAACATGCATAAATTAACAAGAAACAATAAAGAAAAAACACGCACAAGCTTCAAAATGTTTAATGCTTCATTTCTTTCTATCAAATGTAATATGTATTTTATCAATAATCAATCATCCATAAAGGAAAAGAGAGATATAGTATGGCATAAAGGGGTTTTACAACCCGTAAGTATTTCTTTTCCTCATTTACAATTTATTTCAAACTCCCCAAAAACTGTTACTAAAACACCTTATTATTATCACCACTATAAATGTGTGTATTACCAACCATTTTTTTCAACCAATTTAAAATGGTTGGAAAATCAACCATTTTAGTAACCTTTTTTATTTTTTTAAAATTTTCGAACTATTTTTCTAACTTTAGGTGCGAAAAATAGTTGAAAATTCCAACTACTTTTGCCAAAATGGTGGGGAAATTTTCCTAACATTTTTTCTACTGTTAGAAAACGGTTGGGAAAATGGTCAGTGTTTTTTTTCTAACTATTTTCAAATAGTAGAAAAAATATTGGTAAAACAAATTTCCACCATTTTGGCGAAAGTGGTTGGAATTTCCAACTATTTTTTGCACCTACAATTAGAAAAATAGTTGAAAAGTCAAAAAAATATTATAAAATAGTTATTAAAATGGTTGATTTTTCCGACCGTTTTAAATTTGATGGAAAAAATAGTCGATAATAAATACGTTTTTAGTAGCGTATGGCTTTGAACTATCATCTAGATTGTCGTAGTAGTACTACACGCACCTACTATTACGGTTCAAATCCATGGTAATAAGTATCCTATTACCATGGTCAACCTAACTGTACGAATAGATTTGTCTAATACTTCGATTTTGTTGACGAACTATATTAATCAATTTGCCTACTACTATGATTGTGATGACCAACCCAACTAATATGACCTATTACTACAATTTTGTGTATTAATTCTAGTAAAAGACTACACCTATTTTTCAAAAAAGAAATAAATAGCAGAAATGTCGTGCATTCCCCATGTAGAATATGAACATTTTTTTTACAATAATTTGGTTACATGCAACCATATCAACATTATCAACATTACCAACAAGGCAACAACCACATCACCATCTGCATCGACTAAGTCAACATATATGTGTATTCACAAATATATCTCACCCGATTATATACAAATTGTGCACACTAATTTCACAACAAAAAAATATGTTTGGGTAACAAGTTTAGAGTAGTTTGGGCAACAAAAAAATTATTATTACATTAATTTAAAATAGGGCAACCAAAAAATTTTGTAGTTAAATACTCTATATATATGTGGCAACAAAATTTTTTTTTTGTTGCAATTGATGTAGATAGGGCGACAATTTAAAGAAAAATGATCACCTAAGGCTACAAATGCAACAAAAAAATTTGTTTTTCCACCACAACTATTGTGCTACAATTTTCTTATTTTGTAAGCGAACTTGTCTTGGCGTAAAGCTAAATCGTAATGATTTTTGGTAGCCCCATGTTAAAGGGAAACAAAAATTGGACTAAAGCAACATACTTTTTTGTTGCCCAAAGTATTTTTTTCTTGTTGTGTTTCTAAAGTCCTCAATTATTCATGTCATATAGTGTATGGCTGTCGTAAGATTATTTGTGGACCAATGATGGAAACGTAAGAGTATACATCTTAATTTTAAGAATGATATCAAGTGCAAGCTACTACTAATTAAAAAAACTTCTAGGTTTTGAGAAGAATTTCATAAGGTACAGATGACCTAAGATTATCTAGAGTGCAGAGATGAAAATGTCACTGATATTTCCCAAATAGTCAAAAGTGTCATTAATATTTCTAAATTGTCAAAAATGTCATTCCACTTTCTAAAATTATCAAAACTGCCACTAGTTTCCCTTTTTACCTATATTAGGTTAATGTTAGAAAATTTTAGAAAAATTCTCACTCTCGTTTCTCTCTTTAATTTTTTCCCCATTTTCATTTCATTTGATGCTGTCAAAAAGATCAATCAAAAAGAGAGAAAACCCACAAACACACATACTTGTTCTTTTTCTTTTTCCACTCTTTTTTTTTTTTGTCTGGGTTTTCTCTTGAATCCAAGAAAAATCAATACACAAGGTAATTAATCAACATTTCTTTTTGTGATTTTTGGATGATTATAGGGTTATTGTGAGCCATTTTGATTTTTTTAACGGGGTTTTGTTTACTTTTTTTTACATGCATCCCCACTTTGTTTGAGTATCTGGGATTTTTTTTCCTTACTTTTTTTTTGCGTGTATTTGCATTTTAATTGATCACAAAAATCTACGAATTCTTTCTTTTTACTTTTTTTTGTGGGTTTTGGTTTGATTTTAAAACCGACCTGATTTTCAAAAATCTGGGGAAGGATTATGTCATTTCTTCTCCTTTGTTTTTCTTCTTCTTCATCCTATTTCTTCATCGTTTTATTTTTTCTTCTTCCCTCTTCTCCTTTGTTTTCTTCTTCTTCTTCTCCACGTTTTTCATCCTCTTTCTTCTAATCATGTGATTTTGCTTTGTATCTCATCCTTGTTCTTGCTCTTTTCCTTCACTCAGTCAAATTGAGGATGAATTACTCAGGATCTGGATCTTGAAGTTACGGGGACAACATCCAAGCACCTGTTCAAAGCTGTGTGAAGTGCTACTGTTGGCCAAAGGAGGTGAAGTGCTGCGATTGTGGCTTAAGGATTCTTATGTGTACCTCCATGTTTTAGGATTAGGGTTCTGCAAGTTTTTTTTATGGGTTGTGGTTTGAGGAAGAAGGAAGAAGGAAGAAGGAAGAAGGAAGAAGTGGAGAGCTCAATTTGGAGAGAAAGGAACTATACTCTCCAACTTCCCCTTTCATTTTTAATTTCAAAAAGTTTTAAAAAAAATTCAATTACTGGCAGCAACCGGCTGATGCTGGTAAAATTTGGCATCAGTGGCAGTTTTGAAAATTTTAGAAAGTGTAATGGCATTTTTAACAATTTGAAAATATTAATGACAATTTTCACTATTTGGGAAATATAAATGACATTTTTATCCCAACACTCAGATTATCTATGCATTAGTGTGGAAATGTAAGAGTATACACATTAATTGAAGAACATAGTACCCACACTCCTTGGTTCCCTACTACTTGCTACACTAATAATATATGAAATGCTATTCACAATTGATAAATTTGTACCCATAGAAGAAATAATTTGATCAACACTGAAAACTAACTTAACGCAAAGAAACAGAATGTCACCTCAATAGCCAAAGCAGAATGCAAGGGAGTCAATGAACTGTAGTGCCTTTGGTTTACAAAAGAGTCATCCTTAGTTCTTATAACTAGAATACCATGTGGATATACATGCACCTGAGAGAGAAAGATGTTTGCATTCATGGATAAGTGTGTAATAGCATCAGTTGGCAGGTTCCAGGAGAAATTCTAAAGCCAAAACTTTATCATAGTACCATTCCTTGGCTCCTTTGTCTAGTGAAAAATAGGACACAAAATACAGAATGCTTTAACCTTGCATTCATAACTTCTTTTTCATTGAAATTTGCTGTCAAGACGCTGATGGTGGATGAATTTGATTCACAATAAGCTGCTTGATAGCTACAGAGTGTTTCAGAGAGGCACGCAGTCTAGCTGATCATTAATAGCCATGAAATATATAACTAGAAAAACAGAAGGTCCACTAAATTTCGATTTATTATTGTAGATATAATCAATATACGATGGTAGATGTGCTTGAAACCCAACATGTTGAGTATGGAATAGTACACAACACATATTTTATACCTTCCTAGGCATCACCTACCATTCATAAAGCCCACCATTGATCTTGAAGGTCGTCTTCCATTCATCGCCTTCCCTCATTCAAATATGATGGTAGCCACTTCGAAGGTGAGTTTTCGAGAAGATGCATGATCCATTAAGCTCATCCAACATGCTATCAAGCCTCGATATAGAATACTGGTACTTAATAGAGATGTTATTGATTGTCCGACTGTCAACACACATTTAGAACGTGCATCTCTCTTAGCAACCAACAACACAAAATCGAACGCGGACTCATATTCTCCCAAACATAACTTCAATCAATCAACTCATTAACTTGGCGTAACAACTCCTTGGTCTCCTAAGGATTGCACCTATAGGGTGCGTTGTTGGGTAAAAGCCCCCCCCCCCCTCCCCCCCAAATGAGATCAATTTGATGCTCAATTCCTCGAATAGGTGGGAGGCTTGGTCGCAAGTCTTGAGGGAGCACATCGTCGTACCGAGAAAGAAAAGGAGCCGTAAGAGAGTGCAATGGTTTCGCTTCCTCACTCTTGTTGGATTCTGGAAGGAGCAAGGCATAGACATCCTTTCCTTTCTTTAGATCTCTCTCAACTCATGTTTCGCTCATACGTTGAGGTTTCTCTCTTCCCGCCTCAGGTTTAAAAGGTGAAATTTCTTGTGCAACTACGGTGTTAGCCTAACCTTCTTATCGTTGCACACAAAGGTATATATATTCTCTACCCCATCATGAATAGCACGTTTGCCGAATTGTCAAGGGCAACCCAATAAAACATAGCAAGCACTCATAGGAACAACACCACGTAAAATGGCATCGTGATATCTAGAACTAATAGGTAAATCAATGAGATCTTGTTTGGCTACCTTGACGTCGCCATGGTCGTTAAGCCATTTGAAAGAATATGGCCTCAAATGAGATGAGGTAGGAAGCCCCATTTTTTTTACCATAAGGTTCGATGCTACATTAGTGAAACTTCCTCCATTAACTATTGGATTACACACCGTCCCACCGGTGGTACACCTCGAATGAAAAACTACCTCCCTCTGGGCCTTGTTGAGAGGAGACTCGTGAGTGTGAGGTACTCTTCTCAAGACAATGAGTTCTCTAGTGTCAGGCTTAAGATCTTTGGGACCCTTGTCATCCGAGTTATTCCAATCCTCAATAGTAAATTTGGGCTCCTCTAGGGAAATTTTTATCTCCTCCTCAATTTCTCTTACTTCTTGTACGGGTAAACTTTTACAGGTAAGGCAATCAGCCTGAAAGTGTTTGTGCTATTGGCATATGAAAACTTCTTTCACTCCATCCTCTTAATTGGGAAGATATGTAGGAGATGGATAAGCGATTCCTTGCCCTTGTCTACCCTTGGCGTCCGAGGAGTAGACCGTGGACTCCTTACGGCCTAGGAGTAGTCATAGTTGAAAGGAGGAGCGAGCGAGCGACCAAAGGGTCTAGTGAGGACCTTCTCCTTCTTCCTTCGCTCAATTTTGATTGCAAGATTACATAGCTCATCAAGCTAGGGAGTGATATGGTTGTCTCTCAACCGTCTTGTCGATCGCATCATTGTTTTCTCCGGAGGTTCTTGCTGATCACTCTGAATGAGTAACTATTCAAATTGCTTGATATATTCAATAGCATTTCTCCTCCCTTGCTCAAGGGTGAAGATTCTTATTAAAATATCATGTTTTTAGGTGCTAGGTAAGCATCACTTGTTTATGAATTTCTTGAGTTTTTCCCATAAGGCAATCTTTCTCTTTCCATCCCGAGCCTTTTGAGCTTTAACACTCTTAACCCACAGCGATGCAACCTTAGTGAGCCTCAAACTAGCAACCTTGAAGGCTTTCTCATCATTATATCCCTTAGCTTAAAAAATATGTTCCTCAAGTTGCACCATTCTAAGTAATCAACGGGGTCCAGGAAGCAATTAAACTCTGACAACCTAACCTTGATCATGAAGCTCATCTCTCGAGGGTCTCTCTCCTCTTCCCCCTTTTTTAAAATAATTGAGCTAAGCCACTATCATCATCACTCAAATCAAAGTTAGGAGGAGAATGAATAGGGCTTGGGAAGGTCTCTCTTCTCTCCAGTTATGGTTGACCTTGGAGTTGTGCAGATATCTTTTGTAGATGATTCATAATACCACCAAGAGGAGAATGAATAGGGCCCAAAACACGTATCATCACTTAGGGGTGACCATAACTTGTTAACCGCATTTGCGGTTAACCGTTTTTAAGGTTTTTAGATTTTGAAAACATAAACCTAAACTGCATTATGCGTTTAACTGCATTGAGGTTAACCACTTTTGAAATCTAAAAACCTAAACCAAACCGAAACTACCATTTGAAATCGGTAGACTGCATTTAAAATCAAGAAACCTAAACCAAACTGAAATTTAACCGGTTAACCGTATTCTATACATGGTTTATGCTTAAATGGAATTTTACAATAACATTTATGGAAGTAAATGTAACCATATTGCTAATAAATTCATATCTCGATACGCCACCACTTTCCCCTGCCTTTAAAAATTGAAACTGTGAATATCAATCAACCAACATCAAGCCATCACATACTTAGTCCATAAATTCCAAGTTTCTAACAAACCGGGATGGGGTGAATAAACAAGTTCAACACCTAAACCGGTTAACCGCGGTTATCGTTTTAGAGAAATTCGATTTTAAAAACTAACGGTCAAACCTAACGTTGAACAACGAAAAACAGCGGAAAACGTCCAAGAAAAGACGGGCGTCACTGCCGTACCTCCGGAGAAGTACAAGGCAAGAATAAGGATTTAACTAAACAAATTTAACTTCGAATTTAACTTAGCAACAATTTGAATTCAAGACATAACAAAAACTACTGAAAAATTTCAAGTCTGACAACACTACTAAACTCTTTATTACAAACAATAAAGTCTAACGAACGTCCTCACTTGCTAATTCCCATCCCCAGCATAGAATTCTTCACCTGAAAACAAAACATTTAAAACATGAGGAGGACTCAATAATGTCTACCCCTAACCGTTAAAACAATTCAAAATCCATTTCAATTCATTTTTGGGGGAGAAGTGAACAAGTCAAATCTTTTCGAAACCAACTTTCTTTCCCAACCAACCAAACCACCTTTCAGAATTATTAAGCGGGCGGACCTTGCTTATTTGGCCCTCGAAGTCCAATGACTTCGCTATATTCATATCACAATCCAATCACAATCTCAATCTCAATATCAAACTTAATCAATCACAACCTCAATCATACGGATGGCCATCCATTTAACACACGTGCATAAAACTAACCCCGGGGAAGTAGCACCTATCAGGCATCCCTGATCTCTTGACAACCCCCCTCAAGGATACCACATCCTGGTCTTCGGGGGCGTTGCCCGAACCCGCATTTATGTCACGTTTGAATTATTAATCAGGTTTAAATATCGTACCAATCCAACTCAAACAATTCAATCCAATCCAATCCCAAATTCCCAAAACCATTTCCAAACACACACACTAAAAGACTGTCCACATTTAATTACTCAAAGAACATAACCAACATCCAAAACAGACAGTCAAATTTTCCACTATAGAATCCCTTCGGGATGCAAAATGCAAAATAACTTAAAATCAATCAAAACAATTAAAGTGCACCCCAGCGGGATTTAGGACATAGACATTACCTGACAGTTCTTCTCCTTACTTCAGAACACACTTGAGCTCACTATATCGAACGGTTTAGAACGCGCCTAGAAATAACGAAATTTCTAAAATTAAAAACGTGTTGTACGGAGTTAACGCAATCTAATTTCTTCCTAACCCACCCCTAGGAACACTATAAGGTTCCCATCAATCATAAATTAACATTTTAAACATATCTCACATTATCAAACTATCACGTATCACAACACTTCTGAAATAACCCTAGGGGGGTGATTAGGGTTATGTAAATATTCTGCACTTCAATCAACACAACTAGGTTAATAGCACTTTTATATAATGAAAAATACTTCTTTATTATTAAACAAAAGTGCTTAGAATAAAGGAGGTTACAACTCAGCTGATAAGAAGACTGTGAGGTCTTCAAAACAGCTTACTGGGACAGAAGACCTTGCAGATGTCTTCTGTTCTTGAGGCCTCACAGAGGAGGCAGTTACAGATAGAAAAGTGTTGCAACGTGAGGCTTCTTCCTCACTTCAATTTCTCTACCCTAGAGGTCCTCACCACTGCCCTCACTGGTTACACACAAACTCACCACTTACAAAGAATGGCTACACTCAGAATATCAACAAGATATTCCTCCACTCAGAACTTTCTTACACAAAGTTCCTACTCAGATTTACTTTCTTGGAAATCCACATTTGCAAGAGAGGTCTTCGACATAATATATAGTGGAGCTCTTAAGACTTCAACGACTACTTGCTCTTTGAAGGAGATAATATCCTTTCTTGGGATATCTTTATAATCTTCCATATTATCTTGATATCCTTGATTTTTGCTTCCATGAATTAGATGCTCTTTGAAGGAGATAATTTCCTTTCTTGGGATATCTTTATAATCTTCCATATTATCTTGATATCCTTGATTTTGCTTTCATAAATTAGATGCCTGAAATAAGGAGATTTGTCGTTATCAATTCAGAAACAATAAAAGAGAATATGCTTTAGGGTTTTGGGAGATACTTCCCAAGATTAAGTTTGTCAATCTTTCAAACAAAATCCTTTGATGCTGGCGCTGGAGCTGGAGGTCCTCGGAGCATGCTGCGATGAGGTCCTCAGACTTAACTTGAGACTCTTGCTGCGATGAGGTCCTCAGACTTAACTTGAGACTCTTTAATCTCCCCCTTTTTGTTTGAAAGACAAAATTTTCTTTGTGGTCCTTTAGCATAAGGACACAATATATAGCAAAGCAATAACAAACTTAATTCTCCCCCTTTTTGTCTTTCGGACAGAAAGGAAACAGGAGAGTACAAGTACTAAATTGTGTAGCGAAAATAAGCAGAGGAAGAGAGAGGAAAAAGGAGGGATAGGAGGAAAAGAAATGATGAGGAGGTACCCGAGAGGCCATGCTGATGAGGACATCAAAGGTCCAGCTATGCAGTGAGTTGACGAACCTGGGAGGAGGAGAGGGACCACGTGTAGGGAGAAGGGATAATAGGACTCCCCCTCAATTTGACAGCTTGTGCATAGGTTGAGGTCCTCATGATAGAAGGCTCCCCCTCAAATGGTGCGGGTGGTGTTGATTCGCGACCTTCCCAATGTCTAGGATCTTGTCTAGGCTTGTGTCTCCAAAGTTCACTCTTCAAATCTTGTTGCTTTTCAGTTTGCAGAACTTGGTTGGATCTCTGGTAGTGTATCTGAGGCATACCTGCAGTAGAGGACACCATACCTTTCTTGGTCTCTGACCAAGGATGAGATCCTTGCAATGAGGTCTTTGGGACCCAAATTTTATTTATGCACGGAGGTTTAGTTCCTTTAGACAGAGGAGTTGGTGAGGTCCTTATTTTATTTTCTATTGGAGGTCCTCTATGATAGCTTTCTCTGAGAGGTGGAATATTTGGGATAGGAAAGAGAGGTCCTTTGTTGGTATGGAAGGGAAGACCTTTGAACCGATAGTTTTTGAGAGGTGGTGTATTGGGTGTGGGAAGAAGAGGTCCTCTGGGAGGATGATTTGTAGGAACTTTGGTCCGAGGTTGAGAAGAGGGGATTGTGGAGACTGGTTTGCTTTGGAAAGGATAGGAATTAGTGACTGCCTCATTGGATAATTGAGTGATGGTTTTATAGCAGTTTTTGACCTCAAGAGATAGTTGTTCGGTTGATTTTTTGTGGTTTTATAAGTAAGGATTGTCGATCTCAGGAATGGGTGTTAGGCTTGATTAAGGTAATTCGGTTTGTGTAAATGGGTTTTTCTCAAGTGCGGAAAACAATAAATTATGTAAAGAAAGCATTTAAATCTAACATATGCATGAATCAAAGAAAGCAATTAAAAGCATGAAATCAAATAAAGCAATTAAAGCAAGGAATGGAAATCTAGAATGAACAATGAAATTAGAGACAAGAAATTATACCTTTGATGACCAAAATCTTCTAACCTTCAATCTACCTTTGCAATTTCCCCCGAACAAACAAGAAATTGTGGTTTGGATTACCAAGAATCCCCCAAATTCTCACTAGGAAGTGGAATTGGAATTCCTTGACCCTCCTCCCCACTAAAAGATGGATTTGATGTGGCTATCCCTAGAAAGCTTTGAAATCAAGTCAACAATGGAGATTAGAGAGGAGAGAGAGAGAGAGAGAGAGAAAGCTTGTAAAACTTCAATGGAAACTTTCTTGAATTGAGAAAGCTTGAGAAAGTTTGAATACAAATGCTAGAAATCAATGAAAGCTTGAAGAGCAATGAAGAACTATTGAAAACTTGAAGAACAATTAAGAGAGATTAAAGGAAATAAAGGAAAGCAATTAAATCTAATTCTACTCCTAAACTACCTAGGCTAATTCCCCTTTTGGATTAATACAAGTGGGTATTTATAGAAGAAGGAAAAATACAACCCAAAACCCTAGAACAAATCGCGACGCGGCGTCTGTGACAGTGGCTCGGGCGAGCCAAAATGCTGCTCGGGCGAGCAAGCATTCTGGTCGGGTGTATCTTGTCTCCTCGGCAACTTCTCCTCGTATTTCGAAGCTCATTTCGATCGGCGGGTCCCTTGCTCGGCGAGCGGCCTGTTTCTTCATTGCCTTAGCCATACTTTTCAAACTTTCCATGGTCGTTGTGCAGAAGCATGGCTCGGCCGAGCCAGTATGTTGCTCGGGCGAGCCAGCTTTCTGTCTCTCCTCTTCTTGGCTCAAAATCAGTCGGCAGATCTTGCTGTCCTTCCAGAGATGTTGCTCGGGCGAGCCAAAATGTTGCTCGGGCGAGCAACCTTCTGCCTCCATCCCTTATTTGGTGAATTTTTGCTCCGTTTTGGCTCCATTTTAGGTCGCTCTCTTCTTTTCCTACAAAACTACAAAAATCTCATAACTCGAATAAAATACGGGGTTAAAACAAGCAAATATACCCTATAAAAGAGAATAATTTCGGCTCGGAACGAGGCCGAACAATAGTCTATTGCTTTCTATGAACAGGAGGTCATTTTGAGAGTTCAGGCTTTCTATGGCCTCACTGAGACTTTGAACATGGTTGTTAAGGTGCTTGATTCTTTCTATCAAGGACTTAGAGTATTTAAAAAGATGCATACACTTATGAGCAAGATGTAATGGTGAAAGATTAAGGAGGTCATCAATGTTTACCTCGCCTTGAGATGAGGTT
Organism: Portulaca oleracea; assembly: GCA_029582165.1. Classification (NCBI taxonomy): domain Eukaryota; kingdom Viridiplantae; phylum Streptophyta; class Magnoliopsida; order Caryophyllales; family Portulacaceae; genus Portulaca; species Portulaca oleracea. Next base: position 24,430,384 of record CM055885.1, read on the forward strand.
GGATCTTGATCCTCACTTGTGTTTGCCATCAGACATACATTTGTTATTTCTTCTACCTCACTATGGCCTTCATTGGAATCACTATCACTCCATGCTGCCATCATTGCCTTATGTTTATGTCGTTGAGGCCGACTGTTTCTCTTGTCTTTGTTTCTTTTGGCGTGAGGGCAGTCCTTGATGAGGTGCTTTGAGCTGCCATAAACAAAACAAGTAAATGGGTCAGCATCTTTTCTTAATGAAGATTTACCTTTTGAGGTTGTTTTTCTGTTTTGTCCATCCTTGATGTATCCTCGAAAGGTTGGATTTTTCTTGTATAATCTTTTGAACCCTCTAGTCATCATTGCCATTGTATCTTCCTCCTCATCATCATCCGACTCACTGTCAGATTTACATACTGCCTTGAGGGCAATTTCCTTGGGTTTTGAGAGGTCATTCAATTGGATCTCATAGGCCAATAGTTTTCCAATGAGTTCCTCCAGTTTGAGGGCCTTGAGATCTTGAGCTTCTTCAATGGCTGTGACTTTTTGACCGCATTTTTTTATGGGAAGGCATTGGAGGACCTTTCTAACTTGTTCCTCATTTGGGTAGGTTTTTCCCAGAGATATGAGGTGGTTGGTGATGCTGTTGAATCTTTTGAACATCTCTTCAATAGTCTCATTTTCCTTCATTCTGAAGGCCTCATACTTTTGGACAAGGATATCTACTTTGGTGTCCTTGACTTGACTTGTGCCTTCATATGAGGTTATCAAGTTATCTCAAACATGTTACGCAGTTTCACAATTAGATATACGTTCAAAATCATTCAAATTTAAACTGCAATAAATCAAGTTTAGGGCATGAGTATTTTTTTCTCAATTGCTCCAACTCTTTCTTGGTCATTTGAGATCTTTTCTTTGGGACATCTTGACCAGCACTGTTCTTCTTCGTGGGAGTGGGATAATCTCCCTCGGTAACCACAGTCCAGAGGTCCTCATCTTGGTCCTTGAGGAAGACCTCCATTTGTCTTTTCCACGACCTGTAGTTTTCTCCAGAAAGTAGTGGAGCTATTGTCCATGAGCGTCCTTGAGGCGCTTCATTTGTGTTGATAACGGCCATGATCTTTTCCACGAGTGGTTAAACTCTTGAATTTGTGGACCCGCTCTGATACCAATTGAAATAACCCTAGAGGGGGGGTGATTAGGGTTATGTAAATATTCTGCACTTCAATCAACACAACTAGGTTAATAGCACTTTTATATAATGAAAAATACTTCTTTATTATTAAACAAAAGTGCTTAGAATAAAGGAGGTTACAACACAACTGATAAGAAGACTGTGAGGTCTTCAAAACAGCTTACTGGGCAGAAGACCTTGCAGATGTCTTCTGTTCTTGAGGTCTCACATAGGAGGCAGTTACAGACAGAAAAGTGTTGCAACGTGAGGCTTCTTCCTCACTTCAATTTCTCGACCCTAGAGGTCCTCACCAGTGCCCTCACTGGTTACACACAAACTCACCACTTACAAAGAACGGCTACACTCAGAATATCAACAAGATATTCCTACACTCAGAACTTTCTTACACAAAGTTCCTACTCAGATTTACTTTCTTGGAAATCCACATTTGCAAGAGAGGTCTTCGGCATAATATATAGTGGAGCTCTTAAGACTTCAACGACTACTTGCTCTTTGAAGGAGATAATTTCCTTTCTTGGGATATCTTTATAATCTTCCATATTATCTTGATATCCTTGATTTTGCTTTCATAAATTAGATGCCTGAAATAAGGAGATTTGTCGTTATCAATTCAGAAACAATAAAAGAGAATATGCTTTAGGGTTTTGGGAGATACTTCCCTAGATTAAGTTTGTCAATCTTTCAAACAAAATCCTTTGATGCTGGCGCTGGAGCTGGAGGTCCTCGGAGCATGCTGCGATGAGGTCCTCAGACTTAACTTGAGACTCATGCTGCGATGAGGTCCTCAGACTTAACTTGAGACTCTTCAACTTCCATATGACAATCAATTGAATAATTTACACATAACAACACATTTATTCAAAAGAAAAAATAACTGGACAGATTGCAACGTCTGGATAAAACGAGTCATAACTTAACTTCCCGACATATTATGGGTACGGTTTTGGACTTTCTGGAAACCTCGAGATGTCTACTAAAACTCTTATGTTGATTCCGAGACCCAAAACACCTTCTAAGGTCCTCAAAAATAGCCAATTACAGAACCTGTCCAGTTCTGACCTAGGTGCGTTATTTAGATCGTAACTCAAAATATATACCTGCAAATCCAGACCCGCAAAATTCCTATGAAAGCTAACATCCTAAGGTATTTTCAGACCAAACAGTAGGGCTAAATATTTACTACACAATAAATGGTGACCGATATTGTACGACTCATAAAATCTGTTCAAACTGTCCTATCTTTAGCTCAGAGTTTTTCAGTCCTACTTTAACCACGCTATCCTAGAACTCTAACTTGGGTCTCTAAACAGTCTACTAGGGTAAAATATGTTCCCCTTCATTCCCCCAACACAACCAAGGTCAAATTACACATAAACTAATACAATTTCTCACATAAACAATTTAACTTTTCAAATTAAACATTTTCTTTGAAAACTAAATATATAGGTCACAACAAAACTCGAATTTTCAACATCGAAACCCTATGGAAAACTCACACACCTCAAGGGTGACAAACCCTCACTCATAGCCAAAATTTGAGCATTTTAAACAAAGGAAGGATCAATAGAACTAGCTATATTAATACCGTACATGCTAATAACGGGAAAATAATACGAGTATCACATCAAAATTTAAAACTTTACTAATCACGACATAATTTAATTTGTAAAAATCGTAAGGAAATTTAAACATAAATCTTGTAAAGATAACATATAATAGCTAGTACAAACCACATACATGCATAGTTCATTCATTTAATTCCATAGAAAATTACAACCTTACAATAGTCAGAATAGCACATGAATTTTAGACATGCACACACAGCAACTCATATTATACATGCTTAATCCTAATCGTAAGACAAAATAAACACAACAATAATGACAATATAATTTCCAAACATTCACACCACTTAATAGACATTCACATTGAACGTAAGAAATATAGATATGAACTAAATAACATCAGATTGTATGAATTAGTAATGATAGAAATACTACAGCAAGGCAAGAAAAGAGTTTCATAAAACTAGAATAGGATTTTAGGGTTTTACGCACGGAAGTTTTGGCGGCCGGAAGGTGGACGCCGGGAAGGGCTCCGGTGACGTCGGAGACGGCGGTGGGTGTCTGGGCGGTCGACAGGCGGTGGTGTCACGGTGGTCGGGAGTCGCGGTGGTCGTCGTTGGACTGGGTCGAAACTACAGCAGCAGCAACACCTTCGTCCTTCGCGTTTTGGGCAGCGACGGAGACTCCGACGGGCGGCGACGGTGGTGTGGCGGTCGAGGGTGCACTGGGAATCCACAGTGGTTGTCGGCGACAGCTGGGAAGCGGTGGTGGTGGTGCACAACGAAGCAGATCGTGAAAGTGAGATAGAGATAGAAAAGGGCGTGCGGTGGTCGTGAATGTGCGATGGTGGCTGTGCTTGTGGCCGGTGACGATTTCCGGCATCGACTGGTGGCGGCAGCAGTTACAGGCAGTGGCATGGTTGCAGGTGGTGGTTACACAGAGAGAGGCACGAGAGGGAGATAGGGAGAGAGCACGTTTAGGTTTTAGGATTGTAGGTTTTAGTTAATTAAGAGTAATTAGAGATATTAATTACTCAACTTAGCATTTAATTGCTTGAGGCACAAGCCCCCTAACCGACTACTAGCAAAAACTTAGGGAAAAATTTAAAACAATATTAATATTACTAATAATAATAATAATAGTAGTAGTATTAATAATAATACTAAAAATAGTCCAATAATTAATTAAATAAGACTAACACGTATTCATCAAATATTAACATCGAATTTTCCAAAATACCCATATTCTCATGCATATTCATGCACGTAGAAAAGACTATATTACCCTTAATAATCCCTCGACGGTCCTACGAGCTCAAGTGTTAACAATTTACACACAGAAGTAATTAACGAACGTAAAATAATACTAACGACGTAACGGTAATTATAATTGGATTTTTCCGGGGTTTTACATAAACCTAAACCTAAACCTAAATCGGTCAAATCAGTTTGGTTAACCTAGAGTGCTTTTACACAAAAAATAACTCGGTTAACCGCGTTTACCGGTTTGGTTTTACCGGTTTTATGGTTCAATTTCGGTCTAGGTTTAATGTGGTCACCCCTATCATCACTCTAAGTTACATTTTCTAAAATAATTTCTAATTTTAATTTTTAATTTCGGGAAGTCAAAATTAGCTTCCAAGATTTTTAGAAGCTCTTTGTTTTCTTGGGAGCTACTAAAAAGATTTGAGGAAGTTGTTTTTTCCAGAAATATATTTGAACTTTCCTAGGATAGAAAATATATGTATTTTTCTATGTTTAAGATGTTTCTACTTTATTGTGAAGAAACTCTATTTTCTTATATCATTTGATTTTAAAATTTCATATTTATTAGTATAAAATACATGATGCTTGATATTAATATTTTCTTGCTCAGATAGATAAAGTTCAATTTAATTATTTCATGTAATTATATAGAACTTTTGAAGGAGAACCATTGTAGGTAATTTTAAAAAGAAATAGAAAATGAAATAGTACAAAGAAGGAAATTAAATGTGTATTATAATAATTTTTAGAAAATAGAAATAAAGTAGTATAATGAAAAAAAATTAAATATGTGTTATTAGTTGTTAAAAGTGAATAAACAAAAGGAATCGAACACTCAATTTATGGGTTTTAAATTAATAAAATAAGTATCTACTAGTCCAAAACTAATTCAATAGTTTCTATTTTAAGAAAAACACTCATGACATATATTACCAAAAACCTATAACATTTTGGAGAAACAATTTTTGGAAATAGTGGCAGCTTGACTGAACACACCCTATTTTGCATGAACTGCTTCTTGAAGTTGCATACAAACAGAGAGTCAATTGCATTGCTAGAAGTTACATTACTAGATGTTATTGTAACATCTAGTAACGTAATTGTGCAATATTTTTGACGTTATAATTAAAATAACACATTGAGCAATAATACAATTACATTATAAGATGTTATTTTGATTACACTGTAATTTTAATTACAATGCCCAAAATAAAACCAAACATCATAATGAAAATAACAGTGTTAACGCGATTACATTACATAGGTGATTATATCTGACCAAACAAGTCATTAAGGTTAAACCAAGCGGAGCATAGCAAGAACCGCGGGGGGGGGGGGGGGGGTTGTCAATGGATAATAAAACATATCACGGTTTGTAACTCAAGGCCCCAAGCAAATGTATCAAGAAGCAGCAATTATAGTATTACCACCTTTTTCTTTTTCAAAAACTATATTACTGCGACGTTGAATGAGCAAATATTGTCATTCAGATATTAAACCATTTTGGCACACTTAAAAACAATTGAAGCAATCAGATAGGCACAAGCAAGGCGTAGCTTAATTCCAACATAAAGAATTAGGCCAAACCGCGAGAGGCAAATCTCCATTCCCATGTAAATATTGGTCTGACAGGCTACCGCACACGGGAACACAGAGCCACAACAAAAGAAAAGGGCAAAGCAAATGTACATATAGCTCCCCCAAAAAGTTATCCTTAACACAGACCACATGATGTTCCACTATTCTACAATCAAAGGTTTTTCTTTGCGTTTGGACCTCCAAAACCAAAAGGTCCTCTTCTTTAGGCCTCAATGATCCAGGCTATCCTTGTACCCTCATCACAGAGGATCACTACATACAAAGCAGAAACCATTAAACATACAGGTTAGAGAGAGAACAGGTAGATGGAGAAATCAATATTTGCTTTTCAACAAAAAAAAAAGTTCTCAAGGCAAACATGATAAATAAATCTTCCTCAACCAATTTCCCAACAAAACATGCAAACCTTGTGCCTTTCAAATGACAAGTCAAGAAGAAAAACAGAAGCAACTTCAAGTAAGAAAAGAACAAACAAATAACTTTTGTTCACCCACCCACCAACCCACTTCATGTTGGACTGTAACTCTTGTGCCAACGTGGAGCGTGTGCGTGGAGGGAGATAACAAGCTTGAGTATTAACTTCATAAACATCCATGAACACCATAAGATTGAATAGGGCTTTTAAATAAAGGAAGGATTCCACCACCAAAAGCTAACAACCCACCATGATTATCATAAAGAAAACACCAAATAATCAATAAAGGGAAGACTTGAACACCACTAAACAATGCTTGGATAAAGTAAACAAGATTTTAGGGGAAGAGGCTTGGGGAGCACTCATTCATTTTCATATCATAATATCATAAGTTGTCTTGGGAAAAGTGAAAACAATGTATTTATACTAATCAGCAAAAATTAAGCCAAAATCAACACAAAACAAAATAGACACGCGCGTCGTAGCATAGTCGTGGGCACGACGCTGGTGGTTGCGGGCGCGACTGTCTCGTCATCCCATCGCCTTGCTGTGGAGTCTCGCGGGCGCTACGGGTCTTGTCGCGGGTGCGACTTCTTGGCCAGCTGATTGTCGCGGGTGTGGCATCCGAATGTCACGGGTGCGACGGAGCGGAGAAATCGAGGCTCGACCAGCATAATGTCGCGGGCGCGACACCCCTGCCATGGGCGCGACCCCGTTCTGCCCTAGATTCCCTCTTTTGGCCAGTAAGTTGTCACGGGCGTGACTCCCTCATCATAGGCGCGACTCCAATCTGTCTCCTTTGCTTCCCTACTTGTCGTGGTACTTTGAACTTTATTGATCTCGGGACTACACCCGAACCTCGATACCTCCTAGCTTCCATTCTTGGGACGACCCGGTTCGGTCCCAAGGCCTTCGAGGTCGGTGCATCAAACGAGCCCTCCTAGAAGGTTCCGAGGCCCATCCATTGGATAGCCGAGACTAGCCTCGCAACTCTGGGAGTTACCGGGAATTGTAATTTAATGCTTGAGATGGACGAGACGGCTTGCTTGGCGGAGATTACAAGCATGGAGAAGGGAACCCGGACCTCTTCATCCTCCCTTCTTGAAGAGGATTTGCCCTCAAATCCACATCGGGTTCAACATCCTTGATGTAAGGCGGAAGATCCCAGATGCTGAAAGTAGAGGAGATACCCATATCACCCGGAAGATCAAGCTTGTAGGCATTGTTGTTTATCTTAGCTAAGATCTTGAACGGTCCCTCGCTTCGCGACATTAGTTTACTACTCCTTCGGGAAGGGAACCGTTCCTTCCTCCAGTGGAGCCACACCAAGTCCTCAGGTTTGAATGTGATACCACGACGATGCTTGTTGGCTCGGGCTTGATAAAGTTCATTGGTGCGCTCGATCTTCTCACGAATCTGTTAGTGAAGCTTTTGGATCTCGCGCGGCCTTCTCACTTGCTTCAAAGCTAGCCCTCGACTCTAATGGAAGAGGAAGGAGCTCGATAGGAGTAATAGGGTTGACCGCGTAGCAAGTCTCAAAGGGAAATGACCCGTAGAAAAAAGGGTCTCCGTTGTAGGAAAATTGGGTATGACACAACTTTGTATCCCAATCCTGTAAACTCTTGTTCACAAGACCCCGAAACAAAGTAGTGAGAGTCTTGTTAGTTACCTCAGCTTGACCATCCGTTTGAGCGTGATACAATGTGCAAAAAAGGAGCTTCGTTCCAAGGAGCTTCCACAAAGACCTCCAGAAATGACTCATGAACTTAGTGTCACGATCCGAGATAATAGTCCTTAGAACACCATGCAAGTGCACTACCTCCCAAAAGAAGAGAGTAGTTATGTGGGTGGCGTCATCGGTTTTTTCGCAAGCAATGAAATGTGCCAATTTTTTAGAAGCGATCCACGATGACGAGTATTGCATCTTTACCACGCATGGTCCAGGGAAAAGCCACAATAAAGTCCATATTCGAGTCCTCCCATGGGCCATTCGGAATAGGAAGGGGTGTATAAAGCCCTTGGTGGAACTGACTTTTGGCATGATGGCAAGAAACACACTTGGATACCACATCTTGTACGTCGCCTCCCATCTTCGGCCAATAAAAGTGTTCCTTCAGCATGTTGAAGGTCTTATTGATACCGAAATGACTGGCAAAAACACCCCCGTGAACCTCTCGCACTAGCAGTTTCCTCAACGGGCATTTGGGGACACACAACTTGTTACCCTTGAAGAGAAATCCATCTTGCAGTGAATAGGGTCCATCACCACCATTGAGGTGTGACTTGAAGTCCTCAACCTCTTTGTAGAACTCCTTCATGTGTTGGAAGCCAAGGACCCTTGTCTCAACCACCGAAAGAAGAGAATGTCTCCTAGAAAGTGCATCGATGACCACGTTAACACTCCCCTTCTTGTGTTTGGCCACAAAGTTGAAACTTTGAAGAAACACAACCCACTTAGCATGGCAAGAACTAAGCTTGTGTTGTCCATTCAAATATTTAAAAGCTTTTGTAGGTACCCCGGGAAAGAGCGACCGCTTTTACCCGTGATACGCTACTTAAACGATCGAGAGTCGACTAAGGTTGCTTAATCCTTAAATAAGGATGTTTTTATTTTCGAAATTCATTTTCAGGATGATGAAACTTTATTTATTTACAAACTCGCTTTTTATTATTTAAATTATCCGAAATTACACAAAATAATTTAACAATAATTTAATCCCGGCCCACTTAATAAATCCAGGCCAAAGAAGCAAGTGGGCCACCAGAGCTCGTTAAAACCCGCCTAGGTTTCAACGAGTCCTGGACTGGACCTCTCGCCTCCAAGCCTAGAGAGAAAGTGGGTTGAAATTAGTAAAATCCGCCTAGGTTTTACTGATTTCTAGCCCATTTCTCCTCCATCCTAGCCTAGAATGAGTGTCGGACATGGATCAAATTATTTTATTAAATTATTTTTTATGCGAAAAATCGAATACTTTAAATAATTAAACGAAGTTGTGAAATGTTTCAAGAGTCGCCAGCCGATTTAAGGAAATCGACAAACCATAAAATAGGAAAAGAAAGACTCCGGTCTACGAACCCGATTTCTAGATTCGGGGGTAAGGTTACGAATTCGAGAGTTATAAGAACTCTCGAATCCGCTTGTTATAAAACAGACTCTACTAAAATCGACATTGAAAGAAAGAGAGCGGGGAGAAGTTTGATTAATTTCGCGAAGTTATTATTCAAAACATGCAATATAAAATATGGTTTTTACTTTACAAAATATGTACAAGTAATGGAATCAAAGAATAAATTACATGACTAGTTTTAACAGAATGAATAATGAAATCAAACCTTGCTTAAGGTGGTAGAAGTGATGGACTTGATCCCTTGACTTGGCCTTGACTTGGAGCTTGGATGAAGTAATGTGAGTGGTTTAGAAGAGTGGTATATGGGTGATAATATGGATGTGATGAGTGTGATTATGAGGGGATTGGAGATGAATATGGATGATGAAAAGAAGTATAATATGGTGGTGGTTGATGAGAGTGGTTTATGATGAGAGTAATTGTTGATAGTAGTTGATGATATGAAGGTGAAATGGAGGGCGTATTTATAGGTGAAGGGGAGAAGGATTTGGAGGGAAATGGAGGGATCATATCCCATAAATCATGTCATCCAAAGATCAAAACCTAGGCGGGTGGTCAAGCGCAAGGTCAAACACGTATGCAAATATCAAGGGATTGAATTGCATGCATGCAGATTTTGGCGCCAGCTGACTCAAAACCTAGGCGGGTTTTGGATTTGCCATCACGCGGATCGGTGACGTGGAGCAAAACGACGACGTGCACTGCTTTACTCAAAACCTAGGCGGGTTTTGAGCTCTCTGGGCTGGGGTGCGCTTCTGGGACTGCTTCTGTGTGGGCTTGTTATCTGAAAATTAAAACCCCCCTGGGTTTTAGCGAATGTAGACGGCCTATTTGACTCCTTGGGCTCAAGCTGTTGACTTTTTCGGGCCCAATGACCCATTTATCATCTGGCCCAGATGATTTGCTCATTTTGATGAGTCAGGATTATGCCTGTACAAATTCCGGTGTCTACATCTTCGTGATCTGAATGAAGGACAAACTGACTAGGTCTCAAGTAGTGCGACTAGTGATCGAGGGCTCGCACGAGAGCGTAGAATTCCTTGTCATAAGTAGAATAATTCCTCCTCGACCCGCTAAGCTTCTCACTGAAATAAGCAATGGGGCGTTGGTTTTGCATCAAGACGACCCTAATGCCTACCCCGCTAGCATCGCAATACACCTCGAAGACTTGTGTGAAGTTCGGGAGAGCAAGTATTGGAGCCTCACATAGGTCAAGTCTTAAGCTTCTCGAATGTCGCTTGGGTCGCTTGGGCCGCTCGGGTCCATTCAAAGGCGCCCTTCTTCATACATTCGGTGATAAGGGCGGTGAGGGTGCTAAAGCCCTTGATGAACCGTCCATAGAATGAAGCAAGACCGTGGAAACTCCGCACCTCCGTGATAGTGGAGGGAGAGGGCCAAGAGAGAATGGCCTCTACTTTCGGGGGATCCATGGAAATACCCCGGTCGGAAACAATATACCCAAGAAATGTGACTTGGGGAGTGCAAAATTCGCACTTCTCCAGTTTACTAAAAAGCCGTTGTCGCCGCAACACTCCAAACACAAACTCCAAATGTGAAAGATGCACCTCTTCACTCCTTGAATACACCAGAATATCATCAAAATAAACCACCACAAATTTGCCGATGAAACTCAATACCTCGTTCATGAGTCGCATGAACGTGCTTAGGGCGTTGGAGAGCCCGAATGGTATGACGAACCACTCATACAATCCCCCTTTCGTCTTGAAGGTCGTCTTCCACTCATCACTTTTCTTCATGCGAATCTGATGATAACCACTCTGAAGGTTGATCTTAGTAAAGATGCACGAGCCATGTAACTCGTTGAGCATGTTATCGAACCTCGGTATGGGGTACCGATACTTGACGGTAATGTTGTTGATGACTCGACTGTCGACACACATCCGGAAGGTACCATCCTTCTTAGGAACTAGGAGGGTCGGGACGGAACAAGGACTCATGGTCTCTCGAACATAGCATCTAGAAACGAGTCCATCCACTTGCCGTTGCAACTCCTTGGTTTCCTGTGGGTTGCACCGATAAAATGCCTTGTTGGGGAGGGGAGCTCTAGGAATAAGATTGATTTGATGTTCAATGCCCCGAATAGGAGGAAGACCCGGTGGAAGATCTTCGGGGAACACGTCATGGAATTTGGCAAGAAGAGGGGGCAATGAGAGGGTGGTTGGATGTCACTACCTCACTTGTGTTTGCCTCTAAGAGGAGAAGGCAAAAACGAAATTTCCCTTGCTTAGGGCTCGCTCAACCCGTGTCTCACCCAAGTGTTTAGGCTCCTCACTTCCCACCCCAGGTATAGGAGATATGATTTCATGTGGTGCTAGTGGAAGAAGCTTAACCCTTTTGCCCTTGTGGGTGAATGTATAGGTGTTTTTCAACCCATTATGAACAGTTCGCTTGTCAATTACTACGGTCGACCCAACAATATATGGCATGCACTCATGGGAACAACATCAGAAACAACAGAATCATCGTAGTTAGCACCAAAAGACAAATTCACTATGACTTGATTGGTTACCTTAATGTCGTCTTGGTCGTTGAGCCATTTGAGAGAATAGCGACGAGGGTGAGGTAATAACGGCAATCCAAGCTTCTCAACCATATAAGTAGATGAAACGTTGGTACAACTTCCTCCATTAATAATAAGATTGCAAACCTTATCATCCATGAAACACCGTAATTGAAAAATTGTCTCCCGTTGAGCCTTGTCGAGAGGGTTTTCATGAGCATGCAAAACCCTTCTCAAAACAAGTGTGCCTCTTCGTACAGGGGGTACGAGAGCTGCATCCTCCTCTTCACTGGTAACTGCATCCTCAACCACTACTTCAAAATCATCCTGAGCCTTTTGAAGCTCTTCATCGATCTCTTGTACTTCTTGAAGGGTCAAAGTACGACGGTTTGGACAATCGGCCTGAAAATGACCATACCCTTGACATTTGAAACACTTATTCCCTTCCATCCGACGTGTAGGTTCAGTTGGAGAGGACGTAGCCATACCCTTCCCCTTGTCCGATCTAGGTGCCAAAGTGAATTGAGGAGTTTCAACGGATTTCGGGGTGCCCGAATAAGAAGGGGGTCGGCTAGTTGGTGGAAGGTAGGACCGTGGAGTCGGTTTGGAGACGGTCTTTTCATTCCTACGTCGTTCAACCCGGAGTGCCAAACTGCAGAAGTCATCCATGGAATAGTAGGGTTGAACCTCAACCTTCTTGACAAGAGCAGGATCTAACCCATTCAAGAATCGCATCATCGTTTGTTCTTCTGGCTCTTGGAGGTCACTTTTTATGAGGAGCTACTCGAACTCCAAGATGTAATCACTAACGGATCGCCTGCCCTAGGTGAGAGCATATAGTTTCCTCAAGACGTTCTGCTTGTAAGTGTTGGGCAAGAAACAATGATTCATCACTTGCTTGAGTCGTGTCCAAGTAGAAATCCTTGCCTGACCTTCCCGACCTCGTTGCGACTTCATGTTCTCAAACCAAAGTGAAGCGGCTTTGGTGAGCTTTAAACTAGCAACCTTGAAAGATCTCTCATCATCATATTCCTTGGTTTCAAAGATCCTATCCATCAATTGAACCCATTTGAAGCACTCGTCCGGATCATTAAAATCATTGAACTCGGGGATGTCGATCTTAACGTCTTGGAAATCGTCACGAGGGGGTCGATCATGCACTTCTCGACGAGGACGGCATCGAGGAGAGCCTCTAGCATCGTCACTTTACTAAAAAATGGGAGGAGGACGGATAAGGCTGGGTGCACGCCTCTGATGTTCAACATGGGGTGGAGCTTGACGCTCTTGGGCGAGATTGTCCATTAGCGCCATAAGTGCTTCCATGTTGCGCTCGAGGGCGGAGAACCGATTGTTGAAGGCGATGGTGAGTTGGTTCTCGAGAGCCCGAATTTGAGGGCTACCCCGGGGGCTTGATTCCTCTCGTTCAGAATTAACTTCTCTGTCCATAACAAGGGAAAAGGTGAGGGACGGTATGTGTTTGGGAATATTTTGTGGAGTTTGGAGGTTTTCTTGTGGTTAACTAGTGTTTGGCTAAGGGTTCTTTGTGTTTTTCTTATTCAGACATTTCATCGAATACCTTGCGGGCACTATTTTCCAACTTCACCTCGAAGCTCCAAAATGCTTCAAAAATCACATCAGAACACAAGAAAATATTCTCCAACACACTTTGAGGCACAAGGGATGGGGAACACCAATATTTGCATTCAATATACCAAAATCCAACAATAGAGAAGTATACTAGCAAAACAAAAACAAAACTCAAGTTAATGCAAACCTTGAGCTCTGATACAAAATGGAGCGTGCGCGTGGAGGGAGATAACAAGCTTGAATATTAACTTCATAAACATTCATGAACAATAACCTTGAACACCATAAGATTGAATAAGGCTTTTGGATAAAGGAAGGATTCCACCACCAAAAGCTAACAACCCACCATGATTATCATAAAGAAAACACCAAATAATCAATAAAGCAAAGACTTGAACACAACCAAACAATGTTTGGATAAAGTAAACAAGATTTTAGGCGAAGAGGCTTAGGGAGCACTCATTCATTTCATATCATAATATCATAAGCTGTCTTGGGAAAAGTGAAAACAGGGTATTTATACTAATCAGCAAAAATTAAGCCAAAATCAGCACAAAACAAAACAGACACGCGCGTCGTAGCATAGTCGTGGACGCGACACTGGTGGTCACGGGCGCGATGCCGTTCTGTCTCGCCGTCCCATCGCTCTGCCATGGAGTATCGCGGGCACTACGGGTCGTGTCGCGGGTGCGACGTCTCGGCTAGCAGATTGTCGCGGGTGTGGCATCCGGACGTCATGGGTGTGACAGAGCGGAGAAACCCAGGCTTGGCCAGCATAATTTCGCAGGCACAACACCCCTGTCACGGGCGCGACCTCATTCTGCCCCAGATTCCCTCTTTTGGCCAGTAAGCTGTCACGGGCGCGACTCCCTCGTCACGGGCGCGACTCCAATATGTTTCCTTTGCTTCCCTACTTGCCATGGTACTTTGAACTTTATTGATCTCAAGACTATACCCGAACCCCGATACCTCCTAGCTTCCATTCTTGGGACGGCCTGGTCCGGTCCCAAGGCCTCCGGGGGTCGGTGCATAAAAGGGGCCTTCCTAGAAGGTCCTGGGGCCCATCCATTGGATGGCCGAGACTAGGCTCGCAACTCCAGGAGTTACTGGGAATTGTAATTCAAGGCTTTAGATGGACGAGGCGGCTCGCTTAGCGGAGATTACAAGCGTGGAGAAGGGAACCCGAACCTCTTTACAATGTCATCTTTTTGCCAATAAGATCAGCAAAAACCTTTCAGTGTGAGATTTCATAGAAAGTCCAAACCTAACATGTTGCATTAAATAAACTCAAAATCGACTGGCCACGTTAGCTTAAGAGGGGAAAAGAGGGTTTTCCAGCAGCCTAGAAACACAAAATCTCCATAAGCTAATTTCATGATTATTATGCGTAAAGGGAAAAGATTAAAGTTAGGTAAGGTATAACTAAACTCAAATGCTTCAAAATGAGCATCATCTAACCTGCTGCTGCTGAACTGGCAATTGGGCCTGTTGGGGCATTGTGTAGCCACCATAACCGGGATAGCCACCATAGTACATGTGTGGATCTTAGGGAGCGGAAACATAACCATAGGGGTCATAACCTTGAGGATATCCATAATAGGCAGCAACATTGTTCCACTGGTTCTAATCAGCTTGAGGCTGCATAGACCCAACCAGAACAAGTCAGCACATATACAAACAACATAAACAAACTGATTTAACACAGCAACGAAGATGGACCTGCTTGTTCATTTGATTACAGCCCCAAGATAGTCTGACATTTCTTCCACCTAATTGTATTCCATTCAGTGCCCTTAATGCTTCCTTAGCACTACTTTTGTAAATTCATTAAATTATAGGAATTAGAACATGTTTAATGACTTAAGAATTTCCTCTTGCAATCATAAGTTCTTCCCGAAAATAATATCTAACCTGTTAAAAAATTGAAAAAATGCGCATTGCTTGCCCACTGGGATTTTCACATAGACCAAATACCTGTATGGACCAAAAGTTTGTCTCAAATGTTCATCAGTGACATTGGAATCCAGGTTGCCAACAAAAATCTGAAATAAAATTTTAAATTTAAAAGAGCATATCAAGTAAAAAGCAGAATAAAACCCTCAAGAAAAGTACCCACAGTAGTATTGTTCGGATCATTGTCATTCTAGGTTCACTAAGTATTCTGATAACAAGCTGCGTTATGGAAAAAAAACAAGGGTAAAGCAAGAACAGACAAGAAGACAAATTCTTGACATTGAGCCAACAACTAATAGATAACAATGGATTAACAAATTGATAAATACCACGTATATGTAACGTCAAACCACAATGAAAGCACAAATAAGAAAACTTAAAAATCATTTAACCACAAGATTCTTCCACAAATGAATTGATACTTGACAACTGATAGCTAAATGAAGATATAAAAAGTCAAACACCAATGTCGATATTCAATCAATAATAGGAAGATAAAATACTCCAAAGTAGAGCACATAGTTATATATAGACCATAACAATGATCATAGTGACCAATTGCACAATACTATTTCATTGATTTCAAGGGTAGATAAATGAGAAAGCATACAACTTTAGTATACATATCCACAGCAGAATCAGGCACACAATGAAGAAAGAGATGTGCTCTACTGCAGTATATGCCTTGTCCTCTCATATAAACACCACTTAAAATCATCACTCATCACAAAGGGAAACACCTTTGGAAGAATTAAATTGTCAAATGAAGTTGAAGTTAAACAAAAGGCAATACAACAACCTTTTAATTCGAACAATGTTCATGACAATGACAATTTAATTTATGAGAGGCAATAGCACCTACCATGGTGAATTCAACACAACTGTCGTAAGACCCTATCCAAGAAATAAGTGGAGCTTTATGACCCTTAGCTAGGAAAAAACTAACCAGCTACCAAAATAACACTTATGATGATGGCTAAAGGGATGAAGTAATGAACACCATCTTTCACAAAAGAACTCATGATGAAAATGAGCCAGCACAGACTCAAGGAACCAAAATTCTAACTTAACAAATAGGAACATGTCCAACAGAATAGCTTGTATATTTAAGCACAATCATACACGGCTATCAATAGTCACAAGGGGTAAGAATTGGATTGCCAGTACTAAGAATTCAGGGAACAAGCTGCCACAACTTATAAAAGAATGGAAGTTAACTGTGCTGGAGTGGAGAAAAGAAACATGGCACAAGACTTGAGGGAGGATTCAGAAGGCTGAAGTATAAAGAATACGAAAAAGAACACAAGGGAACATCACAAAAAATTTAACTTGAAAGATGTAAAAATAGAGAATGACTTCAACGTAAACATATTGAAATCAGCAGACAACCAAATATATGATGGAGAATGTAAGAAATTGAATGATTGAACAATTAAAATGATCAATGAGGAAAAGGAACAATGCGAGAAATCTTAAATGAAAGAAAATGAATAAGAACCTTGTACAGAGAACTAAACTGACAACTGAATAAATATAGAAGAAAATAAGAAACTGAATGGTAGATACTTCTTACAGTAAATGGAGAAATTATGACATCACTGACCTACACAAGGCCACGTACTAAGGGAATAACCATTTAAGCTGAAATCAATCGCAGGACCCTAACCGATATAGCCTCATGACACCCTGCTTTCAACAATGGATTTCTATAAGTTTTTTAGTTCTAAAATTTAAAAAGAATAAATTGTTCCCAATTTCGAAAAGGAAAGCAATGGAACTGATTTTCTACACAGCTTCAAGAGTACAACGGAAGGAAGATGAAATAATGCGCAACATAAACCAATATGCAAAAAGAACATTGACATCTCTCAGATCGGCATATAAACAGGAAAACAAAGCGAAGCTCATGATTCAAATTATCAATAAACTCCAAGTAAATATAAGGATGTGAACAGTAGCCTACAAAGCACTAAACAAACAAAAAAAACAGATGAAATACATGTTCCTGTGGCATTCTTTTTGTTTGTAGCTGCTCCAACATGCATTGCTCGGCCTGAGCATATAACTCCATTCATCTCAGACATAGCACGGATCTGCTCAATTTCATCCCCAAAACGAACAAACCCATACCTCTTTGATCTACCAGTAACCCTATCCATCACAACTTTGGCACCCTTTACAGATTGATAATGAGTTCTAAATGTGTCTTGTAATGTGTAATCAGTAACATCAACAGCTAAATCTCCAACAAAAATTGTGTAGTCAGAAGAATCATCCGCTTTTTTCTCCCTAGATCCATAGAAGGCCCAGTTAATTAAGCCTATAGTTTTGCACAACATTAGGCATTAAGGTGTTATTGTAAGTTTGCAAAACTCTCTTTGCGGCAGCATGAGAGGAAATTCAATGAATCCATAGCACTCGGACTGCATGGTCTTCTTATTACGTATGACTTTAACAGAAACAGCCTGCAAAGAAGGATTACTCAGTTGCAACAGGAAATGTACTTCAAATCATTTGGCGGTGTTTGTGTGGACATTTTTTCTTGCCGTTCGGGCTTCCGAACGTCCATGTGGATTAGGGTGTGATTTTATGATTCGTGCTGGGGTTTGAACCTTTAAAAAAGACCCTTTAAGGAAATTTAATTACACATTTCAAGAATAATATTTGTAAAATCACCTTCCCTTTATTTGTGCATTTTATGAGTCATTGGAATTAAACCTTTAAGAGTGAACATCCACTTACTCCAAACTCTTCCAAATTTAATCCAATTTGCTCATTTAAATGTTAGGCTCGGAAGAAGGCGATTTATGCAAGTATTATATAGAAATATATAAAGAAAAGACCTTAAAGTTGCATCGGCACGTTGTAAAACCATGTTTTACCATAGTTTATGCAACCCGATGTGCTTTTATTTCAAAATGGGAGTCGCCACCCGATTTTTAAGGGAAAAGTCAAGACAAACCAAAGAGAAAAACAAGAAAAACTCCGCCTACGAAACCCAAGAATGGATTCGGGGGTAAGGTTACGAACTCTAAAAGTAAAAACTTTAGGAGTTCGCCTCTCACAAAAGGAAAGACTCTACTAAAAGTTTTAAGTGTGCTTTTATAAAACTTGGAAGAAGGATAAATAGGAAATTTATAGAATTATTTCATTGAACAGCAACATGAATCATGAATAAAGAGTACAACATTTACACATTATTTACAAAGAAACGAAGGAACTTTAAAGCTTACATTGTGCTAGTTGGAAGAAGAGGCATTGCCTTGCCTTGCCTTTTTACTTGAAGATGCTCCTCTTAATACTCCTTGATGATACTCCTCACAAATGCCAAAATGAACCAAAAGAAGTAGAGAAAAAGTGGTGCAAAAGGTGGATAGAAAAAAAGGCTCTTTTATAGCTTTTTTTTGTGAGTTTAGGATAGGGTTTTTTTGTAGGGTTTTGGATAGGATGGGTTTAAAGGATTAGGGAATGGTTAGATGTGGAGATTATGAAGATATTAAAGTGGTGATAAGATTAGATAAGAGGATAGGATAATAGTTTAGGAATGGAGATTATGAAGATATGCAGAGAGAATAAAAGAGAAGGGATGGATGAGTAGAGAGAAGAATGAGTAGAAGAGAGGAATAGAATGAATTGTTGTGTGTCATTTGGCTTTGAGGGAAGTAGTATTTATAGGAGTAGAGAGGAGTAGGGATTCATGCACATATAATCACATTCATCCATCCTCGTCCAAGGCAGTCAAGGCATAAAACACTAGGCAGTAGGGGGAGTGTATGAGGGTGGATGGTGGCACGAGGTCAATTGACCTCGTGTGGTCTGTGGTCAGGGCCGACCGGCCACCAATACGTGGGCTTGACTTGGGTTCTCGTCCATGCATCAATGGACGGTGGGGGGAAGAATGTATTTGCCTAGAGACTTGGTGTTTCATACTTGGACGGGAATGCATTGCATTCTATCTTAGTTTTATGAAGCCTTTTTCAAAGTGTTTTTGTGAGGAAACGAACTTGTGACCTTGCACTATTGAATGCGCATGGCTTGCATGGCTCGCTTTTTATGTAGAAATGTTGCATGTGATCTTGCATGCAATATTAGAGCAAATTCGTACGTGTAAAGTGCACGTATTTTAACTTTCGTCTTTCGCCCTCTTCTTCTTTATTTGATTCCATTTTATTATATAGATATGCTATATAATTTTGTGACAAAATCCGGTGTCTACAATTTGGTGACAAGGCAAATTTGGCGGCACTCAAGGGGAACGTTGGTGACAAGGACAACGACAAGAGGAGAGAGATGACTATCTGGGTTGTTCATAGGTGGTTATGTTGGTATTTCCGGTAAGTTTTTGGTTCTAGAAGATGAATCGGGATGTTAATGATTTTGAGTATCAATAAGTACAATGTTTGAATCTAATTATGAGAGAAATTAATAGAAGAAATGAGCTTTTATTTGAGTTTGAGATTGAATTATCTTGAATGGGTGATGGTTGGAGTAGTGTTGATGGTGGTTTGGTAGGGGTTCAAGGATGCTAGAAATGACACTTAGAAGATTTAGGATGAAGAAGATGATGGTCGAGGAGATGGACAAAAAAAAAGTGAAATTCCATTTGGTAGGCTTCAACTTTTGTCTAATCCAAATTGTCAACCTCTTTTTAAACTAATTCCAAGTGGTAGATTTATTTTGAAAATTATTCCATCTCGTGGGCTTCTTCTAACACCGTTGTTAAAATATTGCTTACAAAACTGTCTTCCTCTCTCAGTTTCATTTAGCTCTCCCTATCAATCTCACAATCGACTTATTTGGAATAATATTTAAAGTGTTTAACAACTAGGGAAGTGTTTGAAAACTTAGAATAATTTTTAAAATTTTCAAAGTAAGCTTACCATTTGGAATAATTTTCAAAATAATCCTACCACTAGGAATAATTTCAGAAATAGTTGACAATTTGAAATAGGTAAAAGTTAAAGCCTACTAATGCACTGTTCTTTTGTGCGTTAACGCAGCTAACCACAACGCAAATTACCACAATTTACCGCAACTCACTACAAATTATCATTACCTTTTTACTATTTCCACTGCAAGTTACCGCAATCTACCGCAACTTACCGCATCGCAAATTAACCACATAAAAAAAACGGTACCTAAATAAAATTTTCCAAGTAAGAAAATTTTAACTTTGTTTAATAACATATTATTATTATTCACTAAAGTCACATTTCTAACAATTTTATTAAGTTCGGTGACATAGAGTTAATGGAAGAATTTTGGACAACAATTTTGACATTTGATACAAAACACAATGTCATTTAAACACTCCCGTAGGCCATCGTTCGTAATCCATATGACCAACTTTGAAAAAGAAAACTTTAAATACAAGGAAAAATTACTGAACATTATTGGACCGTATATCACACACGCGACCTAATTGGTCGCATAAATGTCACGTATGAAGCATCTGGACACTGTTATGTTACAAATTCATCCTTTAAATTGTAAGAAAATATAAAATTTGAACCCCCAATTCTGATGACATTTACCAACAACCACCTTTCAATTGTAGACCTACCCAACATTCTCTCTCTCTCTCCCTCCCTCTTTGTACGAATCGAATACATCGATCAAGTGTGGTGGTGGTTGCGTTGAATCCATGGCGCAGGCGGTCGAGGAATGGTACAAGCAGATGCCCATCATCACCAGATCTTATCTTACCGCCGCCGTTATCACCACCGTCGGATGTTCTCTTGATGTATGTTCACTTCTTTCTTGATTTCGTTGATTGATAGTGCCTTGAGGATGCATTTATTATTACTAATTGGGGGGGGGGGGTGTTGTCTCTGATTGATAGTGTTAAGGGATTTGTATTGAAAATTAACGATTAGGGTTTGCTTGATTTTGGGTGTATTCATTCGATTCAGATTTAGAGATTGCTTTCTGGGACATGTATTTCTCCATGAATGTAATCCTTTGAATCAATTAAGCTCAAAGTTCATTTGTCGGATCTTTGGGGAGGCTTGAATGAATAAGCATTTAAGTAGCTTGTTGACTTAGACGTTAGGATTTTAATCATTGAAGTTTGTGCTTATGGAGGTCTTAGGAAATGAGGTTTGAAGTTTTGCATTGAAGTATTCCATGATTAATATGGACAAGCTCAGGAGAAAGTAGTAATTCCGCAAGATACCCAATAATTTTATCTTTGTTGCCCTTCTAATAAATTCCATTGTATCAAATACTACAATATTGGGACACAGAATAAGTGATGCTCTTTTATGAACTTACAACGGAATCTTCCTGAATTGTACCCGGGACAACTTCTTGAGCTCACTATTATTCTTATTACAAATGCCATTTAGTGATCTGAACCCCTTTTGTGACGGTTTTGCAGATAATCTCTCCTTATAATCTGTACTTGAATCCTAAACTGGTGATGAAACAGTATCAGTTTTGGCGGCTCGTCACAAACTTCTTGTACTTCCGGAAAATGGGTAAAATTATATGCTTTCTCGTATCTTTTACTTAGTAATGTGGAGCATTAATGTGGATTATTTGCTGATGCACGTGTTGTAACTGGTGTTGTTAGACCTTCTGAAACTGACCCCCAATCTGATTGCTGAATGCTAGAGGTCCTAGTCCACTTCTGAAGCCTAGGCAACTTGATTTCACTCAATCCTGAACTGGTCAGACCAAAAATTGCCAGGGCAATATCACATTTATACTTTTTACAACAAGCGCCCAGAAAAACATGTTTAAGTGTATATTCTTTGATAGATTTTATTGGATGTACTGGCAACTAACCTCAGTGTCACCACATGTGAATTCAACCGATTTCATATTTGATCATAGATTCTATTATCCTCTTTTGAACTGATATGAGAATAACCTAATTGATGTTCAACTTCATTGAGGTCTAGATGGGTTTGCTTTGTGGGCTTGTACAAAGAGTCTGAACTCACGAGCCAAGAACAGAACTTGGATAAGAATGACAGAGATGACTTGGATAAGGGGTGGAATATTTTACTAGTGATGTTTAAAGAGTGAAGCTATGAATCACTTGAATCTGTTCCAGTGGAATATTCAACACTTTGTAGGCCGGAAGCTCTTTTATGTTGCATATTAGGGATATAAGTCAAACAGTAGTAGAGGATTTGCAATTATCGATAAAACTTAATTTTTTGATAGTGAGAATTTGTTCTGCATATATGAAGACTGCTATAGTCAAATTAGTATATTCTGAGATAATCAGCCAGTTAAAGAGCATTTTTTTTGTCAGTGACCTATTCTTCTTACTCTTTTGCTCTTTCTTACTCACACGGTGAATGGAAGTTTGTTTTCTATTCTTGTACTTGTACTATTATGTATATATTATGTATATTCTTGAGATACTTGAAATTGTGTGATTTGTGCTGCACTTGTTTAACTTACTGCAATCTGTTTTTCTTGGTAATAGACTTGGACTTCCTTTTCCATATGTTCTTTCTTGGTCGATATTGCAAACTTCTTGAGGAGAACTCCTTTCGGGGCAGGACAGCAGATTTCTTCTACATGCTGTTATTTGGAGCTAGTGTTCTTACTGGAATTGTTCTTGTTGGGGGAATGATCCCATATGTCTCTGAGTCATTTGCGAGAATCATATTCCTGAGCAATTCTCTGACATTTATGATGGTTAGTGTTGTCTGTCTTGTTTGTGTGATCTTTTACAAGTTATATTTTTACTTGAACACCTTTACTTATTTGCTGATCAATGTTCAGGTTTATGTGTGGAGCAAGCAGAATCCTCATATCCTAATGAGTTTCTTAGGGTTGTTTTCATTTACGGCGGCTTACTTACCATGGGTAAGAAATCCTTCTGTCTCTGTTGAACTTGGGGAGTCTTTCTTTCTTTGATGGAAATTTTTTATTTGATGCAAGTTTCATTTCTCTGATTCCAGGTCCTTTTGGGATTCTCCATCCTTGTTGGTGCCAGCCCCTGGGTTGATCTGCTGGTATTTCCTCTCATCCTTTTGTGTATTCTCTGTTTAGTGCTATTGAACTAAAATGTGCGACCTTTCTGTTTGAATTAGCATATCCATGTTCAACTTGCGCTGTATGCCTTAGCTCTTGGGCACTCATTTCAAATACACCAGAAATGCTTTTTTGTTATTCTGCTTATATAGGACACAACTTTATGAAGAGTTTGTGGCATTTAACATCGGTGGATGACCATACTTTTCTACTAATTTTTTCGTACATATGATATGGGCACAACTATGAGATAAACATTCTTCTATTAACATGGATCGTTCCTTATGTTAAAAAATTGACAGTCAAAGCAATTAGCCCATTATATATGTTAAAAAATTAATGGTCAAAGTTTTCAAAGGTGGATTGCACGTAGCATGTAATTCATAACAATACATAATTTAGAATAGGGGGAGTATATGGTATTAGGTTGCTGGGATAAATATTTCAAGGTTTTGTGTTCTACTGTTCTTCTCTTGTTTGTAGGACTAATATGATGTAACTACTTACAGTTGCCTAACCTAAATGTTTGGGAAGATTTGGATTCTATATAAACTTGATCGCACCTGAATTCTCCTTAAACTTCTTTAAAATTATTAGTTTGTGTGTATGTGACAAACTGGAATGGGCTCTGGCTAAGATTGGCAGCATCTAGATCTCAGTGAACCTTGCTTAAAGAGAATGCTAGAGACCTAGACTTGGTGATGTTGGTGCGTTGTTACTTGTTACTGAACAAGCTTAATGGGCAAACTTGGGAATCTAATTTGTTAGATATTTATGTTAGTTAGGCCAATACTAAATTGCAGGGCTTCACTTTGATGTGGTATTGTATTGCATCTTTGTCCGCTCCAATTGTATGAGCAGTTCAATCAATAATATCTTAATGTCTGATATACAAAAGGTTTGGGGTATTTTTTATTTTTGGGAAATTCCAAATGGTAGGCACCAACTATTGGGTATTTCAAGTGGTCAACACCTTTTTAACATATTCCAAATGGTAGGCTTAATAACCCAAAAATTCCAATATGTAGGCTTAATATGAAACAGACGTTAGTATCAAAAAAAAAAGAAAAGAAAAGAAAAGAAAAGAAAAGAGAATGACGCAAGTCAGTGCCATACTGCCAATGTTGCTAAACCCAACAACCAACCATGGCTGCTTGGTAAACCCACAAAACCCACTTCATTTTTCTTCACTTCCCCAAGAATTTTCAAAGGGTTTCTATCAATTTGCTCCCCAACTTTAGACCCACCCACTGAATCATCATCCACCATGAGTCCAACTTCAATCCTTGACACCAGGCCATTCTCTGCACTAAACTCCCTGTGGGTTGACAACAAAACACCCACAAACTTACCCAAAAACAAACCTCCATGATCTGGGAAAGAGCAGGAGAAGTTCTATGATCAAGAATCGACACCTAATATTGAGGTTGATTTGAGGAGGAGGAGGAAGAAGAAGAAGAAGAAGAAGGTGTCCATCAATGGCGGACTGTGATGAAGATGGGGGTGTTGGGAGGAAGAGGAGGAGGTGCCTACTAAATGTCATTCTCTTTTCTTTTCTTTCTTTTATTTTTTGGGATACTAATGTCTGTTTCATGTTAGGCCTACAGATTGGAATTTTTAGGTTATTAAGCCTACCATTTGGAATATGTTAAAAAGGTGTTGACCACTTGGAATACCCAATAGTTGTTGCCTACAATTTGGAATTTCCCTTTTTTTTTTGGTGTGTGTTGGGGGGTTTGCATAAAATCTGTGTGGTGGAGCCTTATTCTTGAGTTACGTAATCTATTGGACCCTAATTTTGAAAATATCATTGTTCTACGGCTCCAATGTAAATGGACAGTAGAGTACACTTCTCCTTGTGAGGTAATCTAGTGTTAGGATCTCGAGTTCTATGCACTGGACCGATAGATCTATTTATTCTCGGTGAGCTTTACAGAAAAAAGTAATGGGAAATTGGTGTAATGAAGATACCTGTAAGGCTGTAAGGCAAGAATAGTGTTACTGCGCAACTTATAGATCTGACTGCGGTATTGGGACGGTTCTGCTAAGATTTTGAAATTCGAACAATGAACTCTGGTCCATTGAATTCTGTTTTTAGGGGTCATATGTATTTTTAGTGTTGCTCATATGTGCTTTGGGGGTTGCAGGGAATGATTGCTGGGCATGCATATTACTTCTTGGAAGATGTATACCCAAGGATGACTGGTCGCCGGCCTCTCAAAACTCCATCCGTAATTAAAGCGCTGTTTGCAGAAGAGCCTGTTGTCATGGCACAGCCTGGGGATGTTCGTTTTGCCCCTCCACCAGCAGAGCAGCTCCACCAAGATTAGAGGTTTAACCCGGCTTTGTTTGAAAACCGAATTGTAGAAGAGAAATGGTGAGAGCAAAACCAAAAATTTAAGTCATCCCAAAAAATTATGGGTTTCAGCCTATCTGTTGGTGAGAGCAGTCTTGTCCAAGAATTTGGGTGTATGAGGGCTGTTTGTAATTATTTGTAGGTGTAGTGAGCACAAGTATGGTGATGGTGGTGGCGATGCTGATGATCTAACTATAGTTATTGTGACCTCAGTAAAACAGTATCAATTGGATTTGATTGTTGTATGTAAAGATTTGAGCTTTTTCGTTTTTGTGCAGTTGAATTTCACCACATGGAATTTTTGTGCCGTAACGCTCATCGTTAGCTACTTGTTTTGAATCACACTAATAAACCAGATCGTGCAATTCCACAATTCTTATTGAGTTCTTTCAATTTGGGAATTCGGTAAATAATTTCATGATGGAATTTCCATCGGTCGTATATTCTTTAAGATAAGTGTAATTATGACGTTATCTATTTTTTTTTATTACTTTTACTGTTAGATGCGTTTCTTTCTACTACCTGATTTTTGAGACTTTTATGGATGGAAATGCCCACGTCAATGAGTTTTACATAAACTTCTAATGTTATTCTCGGTGGAAGATCCCTACCAGTTATCGAACCGGTTCACCCAGTGGGTTCATATGTCAACTAGTTAGATTGATTTTACCGGTTGACCTGGATACTAGTTAAATCGGTCAAAATTGGCAATTGGTCATGGGTAGTAAAAATTAAACTGTTATTATTAATGGTATTGGACAATAATGCATTAACTATTTTTATATACTGAACTTTGGGGGTTATTGGATAATAATGCATCAGGAACAATTTCATTGGTGATTGACTCGGTGGCGGTCCTACTTCGAGGAGTTGTTTTTCTTTTCTTTTCTTTTATTTTTTAAGAAAAATTTTTACCATATAAGCAAGTACACATAAGCAGGATTGCTAATATAGTTTTTGAAAGTTTCATTAGGCTAGTTAAATTAAAATGCGGAAAATAAATTGCGGAAAATAAAAGATGGACAAAACCCGGTAGTTGTTTACGATGTTCCTCGAAACTCAATTTCGGAGTACGTCACCGCCTAGAGTTCTCCAACTCTAGGATTTAACCTCGAATTATTATTAGGATGGATTTCTACAACTGATCTTAGAGCCTTCTCTACTCTCAAGATCTCACCACTTGATATCGCCTCTCAATCAAGTGTGGCGGAGTCGACCTCTTAACTCCTAAATCCTCTCCCTAACAATAATTATCTCAATCACTCAACTCAATAACAAATAGCTCAATACAACTTTAATCTCACACTCAATAACAATAGGAATTAATAATGCTCAAGTGAGATGTTTTCTTGTATCCTCTTTTCTCTTCTCTTGTTCCCTTAGATGATCAAATGCTCCTCGTATTTATAGTGCGACAAGGTCAAAGAGTCAATCAAGTGAATAAAGCAATTCTTGATTCTTGGCATGCATGATCTCTTGATCTTGATATGTTTCTCACAAGATGTGGCATTTGAATTCTTTCACCTTATCAATAAGACATGATACTCAAGAAACAGGCAAGTGAATCTTGTCATATCATGTCATATTATATAAATTTAATAAACAATTAAGTTCAATATTTATATAATATTACTTGTTGCCAAAATGATAAATGTTTTCGTTCAATGCATTTGGACATTCATTAGATTTGCACATCTCATTTCATCCAATATTCTCATGATATTAATCAAGTCACATTTCCCAAATTTGTCCAATCAAATATTATGATATCACACAAAATAACTCGCTTAAATATTGTGGTGTGACATGATTTATATAACAAAGTCCATACAAATATTCTCAATTAATATATTGAACCAACATAAGTATTATATATGAGAAACATAATAACTCAATTAATTCAATTTCCACTCTCATATATTGAACTTATTTTACCGTTTGTTATCATCAAAATCATTATATGCTTCATAGAGTCAACAATTTTTTCTAAAAAAGAATGACGCCTCAAAGTAGAACTGCTCAGCGGAATTATTCCGGGTGCACTATTATCTAATACCCTCAAATTTCAGTGTATTAGAGTCCAAGAAAAAGTTCAGTGCATTATTTTGCAATACTCTTAAATTTCAGTGTATTATCGTCCCTATTATTAATAAAAAAAATTACTCAAAGGTACCCCAATATTTAAAGAAATTATTTTCCGATACTCTAACTTTTCAAAACTCATCTTGAGGTACCCTTAATTTCTGGATTAGTAATTATTAGATGTTTTTCCGGCCATCAATTTTATTAAGTGATCGAAATATTCTTATTATTATTCTTCTTCCGCTTCTTCATTAATGATTCATTAATGAAGCTCAAAAGCAAAACTTTTTCTTAACTCTTTTTTCCCATTTCAAAATTAGAACTTCTTCGTTACGACTCTGAGCATTGTTGATCGGCAGTGTTCTAGGCCGCAAATTTAGCCGTGTTGAATTGTGAATAAAGTATATTGATCACTTGATACAAGTGCATGCCAATGCTAAATTTGCAGTTTAGAACAATGCCCATCAACAATGCTCATAATAGTAATGGGGAAGTATAATTTTGGAATGGAAAAGAAAAGAGTTCAGAAAAATTTTTACTTTTGAACTCCATTAATGGAGAGGGGGAAGATGGGAAGAATAAGGGTACTTCGATCACTTAATAAAATTGAAGACTAAAAAACACCTAATAATTACTAACCCAAAAATTAAGGGTACCTTTAAGGGTCTGTTTGGAGAGATTTCAAGAGTGAAATGAGTGAAATTAGAAACTTGGAGGGTTGGGTATGAAATTAGAACCCAAAATTGAAGTTGTTTGGAGAGAAATTGGAATGGAATCAAATTCCATTTCTATTTGTTTGATTAGAAATTATGGAATGGAAACAAATCTTTTCTTATTTTAAAATATCACACATATATATTATATATATATTTTTTTTAATTTATTATTTTTTGACTTTATACCTCTATCTCATTTTTCATAAAAAGCCATTTAATTATAATAATTATTTTTTGCCCGTAGTTATCCATGGTAATGTTTATAGTTATAATATAGTATATTCTATCCAAGCACCATACTTGCAGTAGTTTTATAAAATTCTTCTCCTCAAAGAAAAAAGAAAAAAGAAAAAGGAAAAAAGAAAAAAGAAAGAGGTTGAATTTCTTTTACAACTTTGATCTAGCAAGGAAAAAAGGAAGAAATAAAGTAACAATTTTGTCAACTCAAAGCATAATTCTTCATTAGCAAATAGTGTTCTTCAAAAACTCAAAAAGGAAGATTTTGATGTCCTATCCTTTTCCCTATTCCTCTTTTCTTAATTCAAATAAGCTTTGTTTTTCTTTCTCATTCAAAATTTGGAGTTATTGCTCTTCAAAAAGAAATAAAGCCCCAATTTATACTTTTAGATCTAAATGGAATTTGGAAAGAATAGATAGGTAGAAGACGGGTTTGGAGTTCTCCATGACCGTTTGCCGATCATGAAGTCTGTCGCTTGGTGGAGCGGTGGCGATGGGTTCGATGGCTATGGCAGATCTGGTTGTGGTTCTCTCTCTACCGTTCTGGTGATGGCGACAATGAGGATGGGTGTTTCTCTCTCTACCCTTCTCTCTCTCAGGCTATGGAGATGGCTGCAAGTATGGGGATGGATGCTAAGTAGTAGGGGTATCCAACAAAAACCGAAAATAAAAACTAAATCGCATAAACCAACCGGTAAAAGCGGTTAACCATTTGGATTTTTTTGAAAATTGCGGTTTAGGTTAACCAAACCGGTAAAAGCGGCTTAGGTTTCGGTTTTGCATTTTTGTGAAACGGCTAACCACGGTTAACCGGTTTTGATTAAATTAGGCGCAAAGTTTGAAAATTTTAAAGCAAAATGTTAATTTTTCTTCCTTACTTGTTACTTTAAATTTCTAGGAACCAGCAGTCAACTGTGGTTAACCATAAACCGAACCCAAAAAGCAGTTAACTATGTTATCAATGCGGTTTCGGTTTGCTTTTGCCGTTTCGGTTTCTAGTTTCCTAAAGCGGTTTAGGTTTAGATTTATAAAATTCGTAAACCGCAAATGCGGTTAACCGGATATGCCGTTAACCGAAATTGCGGTTAACCGGTTTTGCACACCCCTACCGAGTAAAGGTGACTTGATGATTGACGATGAATTTGCCAATAAATGAAGTTGATTTTTTTTAAAATATAATATGGCATCTATTTCTCAGGGATGGAATCCATTCCTCCCAAAATTGAGAGATATTTAATTCCCCTCATTTGGGAGAATAGGAAATCCCTTGGAATCGCGATTCCATTCCAAAACATGCTCTCGAAACAAAAGAAAAAAAAAATTAGAATCCATTCCATATGTATTCCATTCTTGTTTGACTCACCAACAAAGCCTAAATGAGTTTGAAAAGTTGGAATACCGAAAAATAGTTTCCTCAAATATTAGTGTATGTCCGAATTTTTTGATTATTAATTAAATTAAACAAAACTAAAAGGGTTATTGACCCTAAGGGAGGACTCAAGAAGCAAATTGACCATGAAAGATTAAGAGTAGAATAAGGTCCCAAATTGTAAAATATGTAGGGACCGAAAAGACTGAGGTGACAATTATTTTTTTTAAAAAAAATTATTTTTTTAATATTTTTTTTCCAATCACTTGTCCGAGCTTTCCTAAAAACTTTACGCCAAAAAATTGTTACGATTTATTCAAGTTGTAACCATGGTTTGCTATTGAGTAAAACATGGATTATTGTTGTAACCGTGTACATTCATAAATTATTTAACCGCGACAGAATTTCAACAATGATGATTCTCCTCTCTATATCCATTTTCAGTAATTGCTTTCCCATCAACTCATTCTCATCAACAATTTCCAAACCAACCTCTTGTCGATTCTCCAATTTTCCATTCAATTGCATAACCAAGAAAAAATTTTGCTCGCTGAGTTGTCGCGGTTATTGGCGATTCGTTGGAAGATACAACGGAAGCGTCCAAACTCCAGAGGCAATAACTACAAAATAAGGGAGAGGGAAAAGGGTTGAGTTAAATAAACTTTATACAGGGCCAGGCAATAGACATGTAGAAAGCAAAGGAACTACGAAGACCAAACAAACTACAAGAAACAAGTCATCCTTTCCAAAATTAGGGTAACTTTTTGATTTTTACAATTTTTAAAAGGGTTATTGGAAATCAATACGATATTAGACGTTAATTCCAAGTGTAGAACTACGCCAATAATTTCAGTTGTGATTGTACCATTTGATAGGAGAACAACGACTGAAAATGAATATGGAGAGAACACTAGTATTATTGACATTGTGTTGTGGACAGTTGTGGTTGAATAATTCATGGGTACACTCAGTGTTAAACCATTGTTACAACTTTATTAATCAATGACTTTACTCCATGACAAACCACATTTACAACTTAAATAAACCATGACAATTTTGTTTGGTGTAAAGCTTCCAAGCAGGTCGGGCAAGTGTTTGGAATTTTTTTTTAAAAAAAATCATGTCACCTCAAGCTTTTTGATCCCATATTTTTTACGATTTGAGACCTCATTGTTCTCCTAATTCTTTTGGTCAATTTACTTCTTGGGTACTTCTTTAGGGTCAATAACCCAAACTAAAAATCACCTTGTCGTCTGACTTGAAGTACCAAGTGTGCTCCTAGGGTCTATACATTTTCTTAACTATTACGATTGATTTACTTTAATTGACTTGAATTGGAGGATCCTACCCTATATCATCGTCTTGTATGACGATTGATTTACTTAACTATTACAAGGCCTAATCCTACACCTATGTTGTACATTTTCTCTCACAATTCATGCAAGTTCCAAGGAAAGAGCATATGGAGGAAGCAAGGAGAGTGGTTTGTTACATTCAAGGGTTTGTTGAGCAAGAAGTTATGTTGAATAAAGAATCCAACCAGCAACTTGTTGGTTACTGTAATTTAGATTGGGGAGCTTGCCCTACCACCAGAAGATCTCTTACAGGGTACTTTATTACTCTTGGAGGTGCCCTTATATCATGAAAAACTAAGAAACACTCTACTGTATCTCGATCATTTGCAGAAGCAGAATATCGATCCATGACTGTGGCTACTTGTGAAGTGATCTCAGTCTAAGATTTTCTTCATGCTTTAGGACACTCTATTCAACTTTTGGAACTTTTCTGTGATAATTAGGAAACATTGCACATTACTACAAATTCAGTTTATCATGAACAGACTAAACATATAGAAATTGATTGTCACTTAATTTGTTCGTGAGAAATGTTAAGACAGGTGACTACATCTGTTCAAGATCCATACTAAGGAACAACATGCTGACATACTTACTAAGGCGCATGGCCGAGAACAATTTCAATATCTAAAGTCCAAATTGGCATTATTAACCCACATACTCCAACTATAGTGGGAGTGTTAAGAGTTCTTTTTCCATATTGAGTTAGTTTTCCTTCTCTGAAACATGGTTGGATATGTTGTGGTAGTTTATTAGAAATCAATCTCCAGCAACTATACCTATATAAATATAACATTCATGCAAAAACTGAAAAGACAGAGAGAGAAAGAGATTAAGCTCTCAATTGTATTTCCTTCTTATTTTTCTACAAACCGTGTAAATTTGACACATCCACTAAGCTTCATTCTTTGGAAGCATGTATAGTGATTTCCACTCTTTGGCAATCAGGGTAATTATAATAATTCCCGCAATATGAATCGTAGATATATTGTGATCTAATCTGAACCGTCAAATTTTATAATTTTTTTTTTGATGAACCAGGGAAGGGGAAGGTTATATTAGAGTCTCGTCAATAAATTGGTACATATCTTCTGACGCCCTGATTAAGATCGCATCCGGGACGTCAGTACTCCAGACTCTTTGTGAGAAGCACCATGGTTGCCAGTGGGCAATTTCATGGGCTAGCTTATTCCCCTCCCTCTTCACAAAATGGAAGCTAACAAATTGAAAACATAAAGACACATTCAGAATGTCACTAATGACCAGGCCTAGCTTCATTGTCATCAATTGTCTTGTGCTGCAGCTTCTGGATCAAGGTAAGACTGTCACTCTCCACCACAATATGTTGGTACCCCATTTCCTTCGCTTCTTGAAGACTGAATCGACAAGCTCTCGCTTCTTCAATTGTTGGAGCGATGAAATGTTCCCCCTGTTTCACCCCCGCTTGTAAGACATTTCCGTCACAATCCCGTATAATAAAGCCCCAGCCCCACAAGTTCTCACCCATTTTGCCAGCATCAACGTTGATTTTGACGAACCCCGGTTCAGGTGGTCTCCATTTCGACTCAAATGCTGTACTATGGAGTTCACTTTTGTCCTCGCATTCTCTGTATGATCTGACAAAACTCATGGCTCGATCTTCCAGTAGCTTAGCCGCCGCCCCTTCCACACAGTCGCACAGTGTTCTGTAATCTCCTGTCCATATTTCCTCAAATTTCCCCGTCCCCTCCCAGATCGCAACTGCCAGAGGGCATCTGAGAAGTGCATGGACATCTGATTCTAATGTGCAATTGCAGATCTGACACGCTTCATTGTGGGCTGGATTTCTCCTCGCAATGCATTGGTTCACCGGTAAAATGCCCCGACAGACTCTCCAAATAAAATGCTTGATTCTCGGCGGTACATTCAGCCCCCACACCATTCTCCACACTTTGTCGTCCCTCCTTGAGCTACCCTCTTCCGCTATGTTATCTAACTGCAAGCAGAGATGATAAGCCGATTTAACCGAGAATTTGCCTTTACTGTCATAGTGCCAGATGAGTTTATCATTTGGCCACAAAGAGCTTAAAGGGAGTCCTAATATGAGTTCAGAATCGCAGGGTAGGAATTTTTCTTTAATAAGCGTCTCTCTCCACCTTCCCGTTTCCTTATCAATAAGATCGCTTACTTCTGGATATCCGGTTGTTGGTTCGAGATCGGCTTAAAAGAGTGTGGTCTTGGGAGCCATCTACTAGTCCACACATTCGTTGCTTCTCCATTCCCCACTAGCCATCTTGATCCCTTGATAATAAGGTTTCTGACTCCGTACATACTCCGCCATGTAAAACTTGGATTCGAACCTAGGCCAGCTTCCAGGACCCTTTCGTGTGGAAAATATCGGGCTTTTAAAAGGCGAGCTACTAGGGTATCCCCATTGTGAAGGATCCGCCATAGTTGTTTTGCTAGAAGGGCCTTATTAAAAGCACCCATCTCCCTAAAGCTCAGTCCCCCTTCATCTTTCCGAGCACACAAAGTCCGTTTTTTGACCCAATGTATTTTTTTGCCCCCTTCTGAATAACCCCACCAGAATCGGTTTATAGCAGCTTGAAGCATGTGACACAAGTTGTCAGGCAGTCTGAACACACTCATCGTATAGGTTGGGATAGCTTGGGCAATTGCCTTTATTAGCACCTCCCTCCCTGACCATGAAACGAGTTTGTCCACCCAACTAGACAGTCTTTTCTTCACTCTTTCTACTATATGATAGAATGCCTTCCGTCTCGACCTCCCGATATGCGCTGGAACACCTAAGTATTTGTCAAGAGACAACACTTCTTTTATATCAAACTTGGTGGTGATATTGTGGCGTCTCCCGTTCTGAACTCCTTTACTGAAGAGGACATTTGTTTTGCTTAAATTAATAGCTTGACCTGAGGCCTCCTCGTAGCTCCGTAGGATTCGTTTTACCTGCTTCGCGTGTTCTTCATTTGCCCCACAAAAGATGATAGTATCATCTACAAATAATAAATGAGAGATCGGCGGTCCTCCCTCGCAGATTTTGTATCCTGTAATTTCCCCATGATACACCGCCCTATTTAACAAACTAGAGAGACCCTCCGTGCAAAATAAGTACAAATAAGGTGAGAGTGGATCACCTTGTCGGAGGCCTCTACTCGGTATGACATTGCCTTTTGGCTCTCCATTGATTAGAAAGGAGAAACTCACTGACTTGACGCACCGCATAACAAGGTCTACCCACTCTTCACGGAACCCAAGTTTGACCATAACCGCCCGAAGAAACGGCCACTCCACTCTGTCATAAGCCTTAGATATATCAAGTTTTATGGCCATGGTTCCGTTTACGTTGGTATCTCCATTCATTGTATGAAAGACCTCATATGCTGCCAGGACGTTATCCGTGATAAGTCTTCCCTGAGTGAAGGCGCTCTGAGTTTCCGAAATTATTTCCGGCAGCATCGATTTTAACCTGTTGGAGAGGACCTTCGTCACGAGTTTGTAAACCACATTACAGAGGCTAATTGGACGGAAGTCCCCCATAGAGTCTGGGTTCATCTTCTTCGGTATTAGCGCTACATTGGTGTGGTTTAGCTTCGGAGGAATTGCATGACCATTCAAAATAGCAAGTACAACGTCACTTACATCATTGCCAATGACGTCCCAGAATTTTTGATAAAAATAAGCATTCATTCCATCCGGGCCAGGCGCTTTATGTGGGTTCATCTGGAACAGTGCATGGTCGATCTCTGCTCTAGAGTATGGAAGGCTCAGTTGTTGGTTCATTGCCTCCGTCACCCTAGGCTGGATGCACCCCACCACTTCTTCCATGTCTGAGCTCGGGGCTGCCTGGAACAATTTTGCAAAGTAACCTATCACTACATCCTCCACAGCAGTGGGGTCAGTTTGCACAACCCCCTTTTCATTTTTTATGCTAGTGATCTAGTTGGTAGCTCTTCTGATGTTCGCACGGGTATGAAACCATCGTGTGTTGGCATCTCCATATTTTAAATAGTCTGTCCTGGCCCTCTGCCACCACAAAATCTCTTCTCTTCTACGCCACTCCCGAATATCTTTCAAAATCCTGCTCCTTTCGTCCCCGTCTTTTGTGCGTTGGAGTGTTTTTTCAAGCTCCCTTATGTTCGTTGCAATATGTCCGAAATGATCTTTGTTCCATTTCCATAAAGCCCCCGAGCTCCTCTCAATTTTCGTCATTAGCTTGTCCACTGGATCGTGTGCATGATCTTCCTGCCACGCCTCTATAATAGTTTCTCTACAGGTTGGGTCAGTGATCCACATATTTTCAAACCTGAATTTGCGGGCTTTGCGGTCTCTAGCCACTGTTCTCGGTTGACACCTTAAGAGGATTGGGAGATGGTCCGAGAAATCGGAATCTATGTGGGTAACTGTAGCGTCCGGGAACATTAGTGACCATTCCGTAGTTGCACAAAATCGATCGAGCCTCTCCTCAACTACTATCTTGTCTCCACAACGTCTACTCCAAGTATACTCATATCCCTCATACTCTATATCAAACAGACCCACCTCCATGAATGTATCTCGAAACAAATCGATTTGTTGCTGGGGTTTCATGGGTCCCCCCTTCTTTTCAGAGTGGAAAAAAATTTCATTAAGGTCCCCACCAACAATCCAAGGAAGGCCTGAATGTTCAGCCAAATCCGCAATCATCTCGCAGGTCTTCTTTTTATTTTGGTTTTCCGGCCAACCATAGACTCCAGTGAACCGCCATTCCTCACTTTCACCCCTCCAGCATACAGTAACATCTATGTGATGGGATGAGGAGGAGTTGAAGGTTACCGTTGTGTCTCCCTTCCATATGAGAGCCAAACCTCCAGCCCTGCTGTTTGATTTTACTCATCTCCGTTACACTTCGTCTAGTCTCCGATAGGAAGACTAGATTGGGTGAGTACCTCCGTAATAGAGCCCGGAGGTCCATCACTGCCTGGGCCTCACCCAACCTACGGCAGTTGATGCATAGGATACTCATTGGTATAGGCGAGTCCGCTCCGCGGAACTCGCCTCAGGTTGGTTACTAACAGAAGTTGCTTTCAAAGATTCCATCACCCTTACCTTCTCATGATCAATGTGCATTTCTCTATCTTCCAACTTTCTTTTAAAAATCTCCACCTCCTGATCCTCCATTACTACCTCATGTTGTATATGGGGACTTAAAGGTCCGTGGGCATTGTGTGAAGCCTCAACTTTTTTCGCCACTGTTCTCACGTTGTCGACCGTAAGCCTTTGTCTTACTGTGGTAGTCGACTTTGAAGCCCGGAAAGCTTTGAACAATTTCTTCTCCTCCCTTAATTCATTCTCTATACCTCTCCTTTTAGTTTTTAGAGGTGAAGCTTTAAGCCATTCCCCATACTGGTAGTCCTCCTCCGGTAGGTTTTCATTATATAAATCACACCCTTTGGCAACATGCCCTATCTTTCCACAAATATAGCAGAAATCAGGGAGTTTGACGTACCTGATGTCCACCTTGATTTCCTTTCCTTCCATCTTGAATTTGACTATTCACCGAAGAGGTTTATCTATGTTCACATCCGCCCTAAAGCATAGAGATTTATCAACTCCATACATTGTGTCCTCTTCACAACTTACAAAACTGCCCACTTTATTCCCCAGAAATTCAGCAAAGGTCCTCGTTTGGAATTTTGGCGGGACCTCGTATGCTTTCACCCAAAAACGTGTTATGTCAAACCTGATCGTTGCCGGTTGTTCTGATCCGTCCACTTCACGTAGTAGGAGAATGCAGTTGTCGAAGGACCACGACCCTTCATTCAGAACATGTTCTTTGTCTGCTTTGGAGAAGAACTGGAATGAGAAGAGATTTGAATCTAGATCCTTGATCACCACTCCTTTGTCCGGTTTCCATAGATTGCGGAGAACTGCCTTCAGGATTTTTGCATTGAACGGTTTCCTCGTCAACAGTCTTCCCCATAGACATAGGGCGATATTATCCAATTTTTCCGCCGGCGTCTCGAAATCTAGTTCCGTTACTTCTTCCTCATCCGCCGTTAGTTTTAGACGGCTCCATGCATCTTCCAACTTCGTCTCCATTAGCACTGTCTTTATGTGCACTCTTAAGGGATAATTCTACGACTCCCTCAACCTCACTCGACACTCGGATACACTGCTCCGTGCGCCTGGTCACCCACTGCCCCACACTCCGGGGGGAATTCACGATCAACTGCTGGCCTTACGGAATCGAAGGCGGAGGCTCTGCACACAAACTAGGGTTTTTAGGGGCCCTAGTTTCCGGAGAGAAAACAAGTATATAATTTTTTAAAATCATAGATTATAATATTTTTAAATTATTAAAATAAAATTTGGTTAGTTAGAAATTAAAAATGTAAGGTCTTGTTTGTCTGTCAATGACCTATTTTAACTCATCTTCGTAACCCCCACAACTCTAAACTCCTCCACTGTCTCCGGTTGTAGGTTGCCGGAGCTACAGTTGGAAAGTTGCACATGTCAGTAGGGAAGATAGAAAAGCCCATTCTTGACCTTTTCCTCTGATTTGTCGCATCCAGTAATGGTATAATAGCACTTAGTCTTATGGGTATGTCAATGACATCGATGTTATCTCAATTCCAAAATCTGGACGACCTCTGCTTTAACCGGATTATGAAGTGCAACACTATGTACCTTGATGGTCGCCCTTCCGGTGACGAGTATGAGGATGAGAAATTGATCGCTTGTTCCAAATGGGTTTGGCGGATCCAGCATCGTCAATTTTGGTTTCCAGATTTCCACCATTTTTTCGGGCGATAAGCTTCTCACAGGTCATGGACTAGTGCGGGAACTGACAAACATGGATGCTAGTGGTTATGCCTTATGGGATATGGGATTGTGCGCCAAAAATAGCGGGAAACAATTAAACAAACAAACAATGCCTTCCAAAATCATTTTTTAATTAATTGAATATTATTCTAATAATTATAAAGCACAAAATTCGATATTTTCAAAAGTAAATATTATCAATGGTTGAGATGATATCATGATAAATGTACGGTTGATATGCTGGTAATTACCATAATTCCCATGATTCCCATTTAGTGGAAATTACCTTACCTTTTTGGTTCTTAAGGGTAACTACTAGCGACAATGATCTTAATATGTGAATACAAAACTGCTCTTGTCAATAACGATCTATCAACCCTACAATTTTTATCAATAAGAAATATTTTGCTCCCACCAAATGTAAACCTTGGTGAGAACATGGAAAATAGAGTGGTTGACACTTAGTTACCACTTTTTTTAATAAATTTTAGCTAAACTTGAATTGCATCGATATAAGGTCGTCTTTATCGTTGTACATCTCACTTGATCATTTTGAAATGAAAAACACAAAAAAAAAAAAAAATCAAATAGCATGGATTATAATCTGATGTCAAGGTAGTTATCAATTTACAGTTGCATATAAAACATAGTAACTAAGCAGTGGGCTTGAAACGTAGAGCTGCAGTTTTGAGCCAGTGGAGGACATCACGAAAGACAAGCTCGACACTGTCTTGGGGCTCTCCAACCAGCAAGTGGCCCATCCCTGGGTACATTTTCAAGGTCTTGTCCTGAGTGGAAGCCCTCCGATACAAGTCCTCCACGCTGGGAGGGTCACAAATTGGGTCCTCCGCACCATTCACTATCAGGAATGGGACATCTACATCCTCCAGCTTGCCCTTCAGCTCCTTGCATGTCTTCACTAACGCATTCGCTGACGCTGTCCTTGGCCAATAGTATTTATATGAGTTGGGTCCTCCAAACTCCATTTTAGCCTTCCATTTCACCTACATTCTCATTCACAACTCACGCTTTTGGTATCTTTTCTCCAACAAGATATTTCTTAAAATTGAACCAAAACAAAATTAAAGCCTTTGTCTCTTTCGTCAAGATAGGCTGAAAAAGCATTGAACATCTATAGTGACACCATTTAAGATTTCCGGCAACCTAATTTCTGTTGGGGTCCATGTTTTTAGAGCCATACCATTCATTAGTTACGTGCTTGTTTGAAATTAATATTGCCAACTCTCTCCATTCGTAGAGGCGCGTGGCTTCTTCTGGACCGAATGCAAACACCAAACCTCCTCCCACCTCCCCCCAACTAATTACATATGGATTACTTTTAGATCACTTATTATTATAAATCATAAAAAATTGACATGATTTTTAATATTATGGTTTTCCTAAATTATTGGAAGTTATTTATAGCCTCTATGTACGTACTTCCTCTATCCCCTTTTATTTGACTCTTTGGGATGTTGGGGAGAAATTTATATGTCCATCTATTTCTTTTTATTTGTTTTTTTTAAGGTGGTTGTCAAAAATAAATATCACAAATTGGTGAAAAAAATTAATTAAAACTTCGTTCTTTTATACGGTTGGTGCGATGTGGTAATGGTGCGGTAGGATGATTGTGGTGTGGTTTGGTGTGGTAAAGTGTGATAAAAATTAAAGAGCGCGATGCGGTGTGGTACCTCACCGCAACCTATTGCATAAAACAACGGAGCCTAATATGTTTAATTAAAATTAAAATTAAAATGTGCATGTGGTTCTTTCAATAAATGTTAATGGAAGAATAAACAAGTAGTACTTAATATATTATTGGAATTGTAAAATAATAAAAAAAATGAAACGGGAAAAGTTTGTTAAAAAGTAAGCCAAAAAGAATGGAGGTAGAGATAATAACAAAATTAGGGAGAAAAATCCTAAAATTACTTAAATTGGTAAATATTAATTATAAAGGATAAAAAATACAGATTTTTTAATTGATAAAATAAAATGACAAATAATTATGAACAGAAAAATTAATTAAATAGACAAACAAATGAAAATAAAAGTAAATACAATAGTTGATTTGGCGTATAATTAAATTTTATTAATTATTCAATGCATATGATGATTTAAAATATAAAACAAACTATATATTTATAAATTGTATATTAAAAAATATAAAAAATAAAAAGCCAAAGATATATTAAATAATGGAGTAATTGATTTTTAAAGAGATTTTGGACATGTGCACAAATGACAATCAACCGAGGGCTATTAAGGCTCCGTTTTTTTATACGACGGGCTATGGTGCGGTGTTGAGGAAATGTGGTGGATTGTGATGGGTTGGAAAAAGTTGTGGTGGATTGTTGTGGAATATGGAAAGTTTAACTTTTAAAAAAGATAAATTAAATTAGATAAAATAGATTGTCGTGAATTGTCGTGGAATATGAAAAATTGCGGTGCGGTATGGCACCGCAGCCTGACAGCCGTTTAAAAGAACGGAGCCTAAATATGATGAAAATGACATGAGTAAAGGTAAGACACCTCTTAAATGGTTTATCTTGGTTTAAAACATAAATGTTTACATGTTAAATTGAAAAAAGATGATATGGTTCATTTTTGTAACTATAATGCTACATATGAATTGTTTAAAATGAAAATTTCATCCATTTAATGTATAAACTATATCTAATTGATGGACTTCACTTGATCAGAGACGTGGGTAACATATGTCAATTTTTTTATAATTAATATTCCCTCCGTTATTTTTTATCTGTCATTTACAGTTTTCAATGTCAATCTTTAATCAATAACTTTTACTATAAAATATTTATAAAAAAATATAATATTATACTTTATCAACAACATTTTTCATTGCGAATCTAAATATATCAATTTTGTACGATGAATCATTATATAAATTAAAATATTAACAGTCAAAGTTTTTGCCACAATTTTCTAGACGACAGATAAAACAAAACGGAGGTAATAATATGTTTAAAAAATTAATAAAAACATTGTTAAAATTACTTAGATTAAAAAAAAAAAAATTATTAGATTCACTTTGGCGTATCTGCCTAGTTACGCCACATACATTTGAACATATCAACTTTTTCGTGATATTTTTTTGTAAATATTTGATAACTTTAAATATATTGATCAATTTTATTAAAAATTTAATATAAATGATGTACTCCCATCATTTTATATTGATTGACATAGTTCAAAATTTTTGAGATACCAAAATTTAAGTAAAAAAATTACTCACATAATTAAATAATACTATTTTTCAATATATTTAATCTTTTCAAATACCATGATATATGTAATGAGAGAATATAAATAGGAATAATTTTTATTAATTGAAAAAGTAAAAAATTAACAAGTTAAAATAATTAAATTAGATATTAAAAAGTGGGAAATGACAATTATTTTTGAATAAAAAAATTATAAATGTCAAATCTATAACGGAGGGAGTATTTAGGCAGGTGCGACAAGGATGACCATATGATGTTGGTTTAGACACGTCACGGTCTCTTAGCCCATATTACTGATAGCAGATATTATTAGTTATGACTTATGACTAGACAGTTGGATGAGTGAAAAAAATTAAAGCAGGCTGACCTTGAGGGCAAGCTCGGCAACGGAGCCGCGAGTGATAGCTACAGGCCAAGTAGGCACAAGTGCAGCAAGCAAACCAACGAAATGCACCAACGGCCATGGCGGCAAAAACTTCTTGTTAAGTCCACACATTGCCCCACTCAACACCATCCCATCGAACTTCCTCTTTGGCCCTCCCACGCTCCCCTGTCGCAGCGTGATCAGCAGCGAAATCGCCCCTCCCAGTGACTCCCCGTACAGAAACGACGGCAACGACGCTGCCACGTACCGCTCACGGAACGAGTCGAAGAAAGCAATGCAATCATCCGCCACCGCATGGACGTCCCGAATGTATCCTCTAAGTCCCTCCGAGAAGCCGTGCCCTTCGTAGTCGATGGCGCACACGATGAACCCTGCTTCGGCCAAGTAAACGGAGGTTAACTGAACTGCCCGGCTTGACTCGCAGGTGAAGCCATGAGCCACGCAGATGACGCCCATCGGAGGTGAAGAAGCAAGTGGGGTCCACCACTGTGTGAACAGCGTCATCCCCCGCGAGTTTGTCATGAATTCCGACGAGTGACTCACCGAGTGCCGACTGTAGAACTCGGTCGCTGTTAGGTTCCCAAATGGGCTCTTCTCGTTCGCCTCTGCTATGGGATGCACCATCTTCACGGGCTACCTCTCCCTTTCTTTCTCTCCTCTTTCTCGCTTCCCTGGTTTTGTCAACAACAAATGACCAACACTGAATTGAATTTTATTTATTTATTCAGTATACTTATACTTCGTATTTTATGTATGCAAAATGATATATATAAAACAGAAAATTATTTATGGTCTTTAGGGTTGGATGGCTGCGTGCAATAATGGAAGTACCAAATACTGACGGTTTGTGGGCACAATAACTTTCAATAATGGAAAAAGAAATGTGGGCACAATAATTATATAGGGGCGGAAATTGGACCTAACAACACTATAACATATTTTTGTCACAAAATAAATTGTCTTAGTTTAAGCAATAAGGTAAAATTTTGATAATTAATTTTCCAAATTAAATATTGAGTCATTGTACATGATTATAAGTTCTGCTAAAATAAAATATGAAAAATTAATAGTCAAAATTTTGTGTCAAAAACGGTAAAAATAAAACGGACAAATTATTTGAGAAGGAAGGACTATCAATGTATCATTATTGAGGGATTAACAAAATCTTCATCCAATCCATCCCGGCCAATTATACATTCTGCAAGGAAATTCATAGTATGGTTTGTGATATCCAGG
The DNA here is from genome assembly GCA_029582165.1 of Portulaca oleracea. Lineage (NCBI taxonomy): Eukaryota > Viridiplantae > Streptophyta > Magnoliopsida > Caryophyllales > Portulacaceae > Portulaca > Portulaca oleracea. The sequence continues at coordinate 24,473,367 of CM055885.1, forward strand.
TTTTTGCATGTTATTGTTCCAGTATTACATTAGTCGTATTTTTAGATAAGCTAATAATAAGGTCCATTGACTTGAAAAATTTATCGCATTCTCTTTCTTTATCACTTGCATGAAATCTTTTTCAATTTGAAGTTTCTAGTGTAAAGAACGGTTACAAACTTACAAATTTAGTAGAATTTTTTAAAAAATGACTACCTACTACCTAGTTGATGTAGTTTACCCTTCTTAAGAAAATAGATTTTTATTTTTTTCAAAAAAAATGGATCTAAGATATCTTAGTTTGAGACGTATGTGATTTCATACAATATTCATGAGGATGAGATTCACATAATGGCACAAGGCATGACCTACTATTTCGCGTGAAATTTACGCACTAACCAACTCAATCGTGAATGTTATGTCTAATTTCCAACCCTATATAATTGTTCCAGGATTTTTTGAAATAAATAAAATCTAGGCTATAGCCCCTAATTATAAAAAAGAAAAAAACAATTGTTCAATTGTACCCACATCTCACTGTTTGGTACCTCCATTATTTCTCGAACTTCACAAAGCAAATCCAGTGATACACAACATGCCAATCCCATATGCCATAATTAATTTCCTTCTCTTTTTATATAAACAAAAATTCTAAATGTACTGAAAATTAGTGTACAGAATGGGTACAGAATACTTACAAGTCAATCAAATTTCGCTTTTATTTTTTATTTTATATAAAGACGGTAGTAGTTCACTTTCTCTCTCCCCAAATCTTTCCCTTCCTCGTTCACTTGACACATCTACCTCTATCCCTATCAAAAATCAAAAAATTAGACTAAAGACTCATCAACCCTCCCCCAATTTCTAGTTGGAAACCCACCATACTCTATCAATCAACCTAGAAAATGAAACTCGTCTGACTCTATTGAAGAAAAAAAAAAATTCATTATCTTCGTCTTTGTCTCATCTCTATACTCTCATGTATATGAGCACTCGAGATTGAAAAACTCATTATGTAGTTGGAAACCCAACATGTTGGTTCGTTATTGGTGATTTAGCCCTCTTTGTTCTGGGATGGATTTTGGAAATTACAACTACCTTTAATTTTTGAGTTTAAAGATTAAGAAAAGGTTTACACTCTAAATTTTAACGATGATGATTGTTGAGCTAATTGAATTGTTCATCCCTTCTCCAACTTTGATGAACTTATTTTTTCAAAAGAATGATGTCAAACTAAAAGACTTTACTTTGTCTAGATGAAAGGGAGTTTCCATTGAAAATTGAGCAATTGTGTCAGACCAATCTTCTTTTGTGTAAATTTGTTAAAGAGGAGAATCGCACATGAATAAAAAAAAGATAAAAATCAATGATGTGGAGTCGGTGGCAGAGTCTGTGCCCCATTCTACTGTACAATTAGAATGGTTGTTTATATAAAACTAGTAGAGTCAGTGCATGTGAGCCAATTCCATAGGTCATAATTAATTTTCTTCTCTTTTTAAATAAAACTAATCGCACGCACTGATACAAAAATTATAAATGTAAAATTTAATAGTTATATATTGAATATAAAATTTTAAGCTAAATTGTAATTAATTTTAATTTAATTCTATTAGTCAATTATAACAAATACTACAAATTAATTTTTTTTGGAATTTTTTCTATCATAATGTTTCATATAATGATCAAGTTTAAAATGGATTAAAACATAATTATAAACATTAGTTTGTTTGAATCATTATATGATTAAGTGAAAATTGTTAGAACCCCTGAGGACCTTAGCAGACCCAGATTCAAGAACCTTTTGGTAGATCCAGGCTAAGGACCTTGACGGCTGGAACGGTTTTGAATGAAAGTCAAAATTAGAATATTATTGGCATATAATATGAATATCTTAGAGTGATACTTTCTTGATTACTCTGGCAAATTTACCTCCTATCATGATATCAAAATTAACATCTAAATCCAATAATATGTTTACTAATTACTGAAATATCTCTCTTAGATGGTATCAAACCATTTAAGGAAGGGTTGATTGCTGTAATTCCAGCAAGTATCATGTGGCTCCTTTCTCTTCCAGCAAGAAATCAATAAGAAACCGATTTTGTGATTCAATGATATCTTACCAATTAAATGCTCCTTTCAAAGCCTTACAAGTTCAACATTCACCTCAACCTTTAGATATAAAAAGAGGACAAAGATAGAGAAAAAAAGTGAGGGAAACACTCAACTCCACAAGAGAGATGCATTGTAATTACACATCCTTTAGTCTCTTGTATCATAAAGTCCTTGATCTGAACGTATAAATAGTGTAATGGGACTTGTAATTAAGTGAGTTGGGAAACTCACTTGGGCAGCTAAGTATTGTTAATGCCTTCTTGTAGATCAAGGGTGTTTCCTTGATTGAGTTGTAGATCAAGAAGAACGTGCCTTCTTGATTGAACTTTTAGTAAGCTTGCTTTGTAGGTACTCAAGGGAGTCAGGATTGAGAATCTAGTTGTACTTCTTAAGTGAACAAGAAGTAAAATGGTTCGAACGCCTAAGTGAAGAGAAGCTTATGTCCGGTGACATAGCCCTTTTTCGAATGGTGAACATCGACTAAATTTCAGTGTATTATCTCATTTTATTTTCGTCATTTATATTTCGTTTTTATACCTTATCCTTGGCTATGCCATTTTCCAAGGACGTTGACTAAGTTGCGTGTTAAGTATTGTAGCTTGGACTTAATTTTAGCCAACCACCTCAATCAACCCCCTTTAAGGGTTCTTTCAAAAATTATTGCCGCCAAGCTATAATACATATAATATCAATATCTAGTATGTCATTAGCTTATTAAACTCTGAAAGGTTAATATATATTTCTAGTATCCACAGACATAAGTACTGTTAAAGAGCCCTTGTAAACAAAGCTTCGAGAATAAATTCATGCTTAGATAATAATAATTGTCATAATAATTATGAATAGTAGTAGTAGTAGTAAACAAAGCTTGGAGAAGAAGTTCAAGTTAAGATGCTGAGATGACATTATAATATATTTAAACATGGAGTAATAATAATAATAATAATAATAATAATAATAATAATAATAATAATAATAATAATAATAATAGTAATAATAGTAAAAATAATAATTAGAATAATAACAATAATAATAATAATAATAATAATAATAATAATAATAATCTATACTTATGTAAGAAGCTAACTAGGGAGTTGTTTACCTCAATTTTGATATCACAAGGGTAATTTTATAAACCGAAATTGGGATATGCAAGTCACTTATTCTCTCTCCCAAAATCCTTCCCTTCCTCGTTCACTTGACACATCAACCCATATCCTTATCGAAAAATCAGATGCAAATTTAGCCTAAAGATTCATCAACCCTCCCTAATTTCTAGTTGGAAACCCACCATACTCTACCAATCAACCTAGAAAATGAAACTCGTCTGACTCTAACAAAAAAAAATTCAATATCTTCATCTTTGTCTCATCTCTATACTCTCATGTACGAGCACTGGAGATTGAAAAACTCATTATCTAGTTGGAAACCCAACATGTTAGTTCTTTGTTGGTGATTTAGCTCTCTTTGTTCTGGGATGGATTTTGGAAATTACAACTACCGTTAATTCTTACTTGTATGTTGTTGAATTTTTGAGTTTAAAGTTTAAGACAGGATTTACATTCTAAATTCTATCGATGATGATTGTAGAGCAAATTGAATTATTCATCCCTTCTCAGACTTTGATGAACTTATTTTTTCAAAATCATTGATGTCAAACTAAAACACTTTACTTTGTGTCGATGAAAGGGAGTTTCCATTGAAATTGAGCGATTGTGTCAAACCAATCTTCTTTTGTGTAATTGTGTTAAAGAGGAGAATCGCACATGAATAAAAAACAAAGATAAAAACCAATGATGTGGAGTCGGTGGCAGAGTCTTTGCTCCATTCTTTTGTACAATTAGAATGGTTGTTTATATAAAACTAGTAGAGTAAGTGCATGTGAGCCAATCCCATAGGTCAAATTAATTTCCTTCTCTTTTGTAAATGTAAAATTTAATAGTTATATATAATATATAAATTTTAAACCTAAATTGTAATTTTAATTTGATTATATTAGTCAATTATAACAAATACTACAAATTAAATTTTTTTTTGGAATTTTTTCTATCATAATGTTTCATATAAAGATCAAGTTTAAAATGGATTTAAACATAATTATAAACTTTAGTTTGTTTGAATCATTATATGATTGTTGAGGACCTTAGCAGACCCAGGTTTAAGGACCTTGGTAGACCCAGGCTTAGAATCTTGACAACTGGAACGGTTTTAAATGAAAGTCAAAATTAAAATATTATTGGCATATAATATGGATATCTTAGAGTAATACAACATTGTGCGTACACCATAAGAACTCGAGGATCGTATGCCGTGTCTGGTGGTTATCCATGATGTACACTTTGTTTGCCGTGAAGTCCGCACACCATAAGTCTATCTTCAATCAATAATTTCTCAGACAATTTTTTTTTTAATAAAAATACATTATTATACTTTTTCGATAATATTTTTTTATTACGATTGTAATAACATTAACTTTTTTCAATGAATCATTATACAAATTAACAGCCAGTGTTTTTTTGCATGGAAATTTGGGCTATAGATAAAAAGGCACGAAGGGGGTAGCATTTAAGTTATTTCGGTACTGTTATATTTTAATTTTTTAGCAAATTATTGTTGACTCCGTTGAAATTGAATCCTAGATCCGCCACTAATCTCATACCTCACCTCACGTGCCACCCCAGCCCCCATTGATTAATCTCTCTCTCTATCTGTTCATCATCATCCTCCATCATCATCATATCATCATCAAAATATTTTCATCACAAACAAAACTCCACGCTTTTTTTTTTTCATCCACCAACATTGCAAACATCATCAATATACTTCCCCAATCATCGAATTCTCCACCAGAAAGGTCATCAAGAGTCAGTCGATCGTGAAGTCAGTGGTGACAACTGATTGGGTCAGCGATTAAATCAGTGCAACAAACCTGATCGTCAGTATGTTGAGAGGCGAGAAATTAGGGTATGCCCAGATTTTGTGGTGTTGGTAGTTGGATGGGGGGCTGAGTTCATCTATAAATAAAGGGGTAGAAGGATGTGTAGGGACATCCATTTTTTTTTAATTTCAATTTCCATATTCGATTTTCAGTAGTCAATTTTTATCAATATGAGTTTTGTGTTTTTGTTAGCTTTCTGTTCTTAACTTGTTTTGGGTTCTTCTCTATCATTATAAATATCATCTAATTGTCTGGGCATCCACTCAATACAGTGAAGTTTGGTTTAAAATTTTAATCTCAATTTTTATTTCGTCTATTGTCGCCTAATACCCATGTTTGTGTTCTGTGTTTTCTAATTACTACTCCCTGTTTCTATCCCCTATTTCATGTTGTGTTTCTAAGTTGTATTTGTTTGTACTGCCACCAGAAATTTTTATTTTGCTTTTTTTTTTCTTCCTTCTATTTTGATTTCTTTTATTTTGTCACGTAGTGCTTTGATTGAAAAGTAGCAGAAGGCTAAATGTGTTACAACCTCTAGCAAGTGATAACATTTAATCCATTTTATTTAAATTTTTTTGGTACTATTAACCGTGAGTATCAACTAAAGGTTCTGTTCATGCATTTATCGTATATTTTAGACGTCAATAATGTCAACTTTGGGGATATTAGATACTACTAATCATACAAACTATTTTATTGGACACTGACACTACCAACTATCGACCTAGTTTTCTCCAACAGTTCTCCATCGAATTGTTTTGGTTTTAAATCATCAGAAAGATAATGCGACTGCATAATGTGTGATGTGAAAGACAGATTAGTGTCCACGCTAACATTTTCTACACAAGCTCTGGCTTCCACGTCACAACATTATGGAGCCACGTCATCTTTTCATGAATCAAAACCATACCAAATGGGTGGTGTACTGTTGGTGGGAATTATTGTAATAATTGGTACTGTTATTGGCCAAGAAAATAGTATGTATTATTAGTGTCCAATACCAACAAAGTTGGTATTAATGACGCCCAAAAATCGATTTTTTTTTTAATTTTTTTATATTGGAGTGTTAGGTGTCTTTCATTAGTCAATTAAGTAGGGTTAATTTTAATTAGAAAAATGAAGAGATCAAGCTAATTTTTAGAACTAATATTAGTTTCTGTTTTATTTGTTAGGTCATTATTTAACAATTTTTTTTCTTTTATTTTAGTCTTAGTAAAATTTGTTTAAGTTGTTATTTAGTTTTTGTTATTATTGCTAATTTTGTTGGTCAAAGTTGATACTATCGTCTTCGTGGAAACGATCCGTATTTGTGGGACTACACTACAAGTGGACATCGTGCGCTTGCGGTCACAAATTCAGAATCAACACAAGTCTTTAATTAGATGACTTGAAAGTATTGAATTCCGACTTGTGAGTGTAGAATTTTTCCGACTACAAGTGACTTGTGAGTTTCTATTTTTAGACTTGTGAGTTTCTATTTAGTGACTTGAGAGTCTTGAATATCGACTTGGAAGCCTATAATTTTAGTGATTTGAAAATAGGATTTTGCCTTCATTTTGAATCAGTTGACTTGTGATATGTTCTAGTTGATTCTACAACTTGTAACAATTGTTCACCTAGATTCATCGACCCTGTCTGTATCAAATAGGATTTTGCCTTCATTTTTAAGACTCGTCACAAGCTTCTTAAAAGTTTGAAACTTCTCCAATAGATGGATAATGACCCTATGGTACTTGTAGTATATATGACTATTAATTCTTCCAACTTGATGTGGACGATTTGACTCTAGAAGTTTAATAATTCCTTTTCTAGAAGTTTGTCAAATATTCCAAGTGTATTATAGTCAGAAAAAAGATATTCTCTCTTCAAAATTCATGAATAGAGGAGTTCTTTTTGACGTGGCCCCAAGTGAAGTTTTCTCTCCCATTGACACATGGTCTTCTTATATTATGATTGAAAATTGTAAGCTCCATGTCATGCGCTCGCGTTGCCAAGTTTAGAAATGTCTTAGGTTTGTTTACTTGTAAAGCATAAAGTATGCTCACTCCATTCTACTAACCAACATTTCAACTACAGAAGGTTCAAGCAAACAGTCTTTTTGCACTTCAACGAGAGAGCCGACCAACAATTGATGTAATGAATGACTGGTTCATTATCCAGCTACTTGGTGTTTTTCAACTTATTTATGCTGACTATGTGATGTGTACTGTAAAAACAGTTTAAGAACTCGACTTCCATCTGCTCCCAATTGTAACTTGATCCAGAAGAAATCTCGGTATACCAGTAAAATATAATGCCTTTAAGAGACCACACAAATTGTTTTACTAAAAGACCTCCATCTGTGCCAACATTGTTTGTTTCGATGAAGTGTGCAATGTGGTGCTTCAGGTTGTCTTTTCCATCCAACTGATGAAACTTTGGATGTTGATAGTCGTGCGACATACGAAGGATATCAATCCTCTGTGTGTTAGGCTTTGAGTACATGGGGTTTTTGTGTTTCTCCTACTTGAGCCTTCACTACTTTTGCCACTAGATTGTGAATAAGTTCAATAGATAATCAGCTCTAGACATGATCTTCTTCTTCTTCTTCTTCTTCTTCTTCTTTAAAGTCCCCATGATTGGATCTTTTGTCATAATCTTAATCTCCTATTGCATCATCAATGTTATCGATGTGTTGCTTGCCTAATTCTTTTGTTAGCTTCTTGATCCTTCCATCTTAGCACATAATGTGATTTGTTCCTCGCTTTCTTTCCCAAGTCTTGCCAATGTGGCCTTCATTGTCTTAAGTCTTTGTCATAGTTAATCACACCTATTGTCATGACATACACATAATGACAATATTGTCGACCAAGTCAGTATTGCAGTCGGACGAGTGCACACTCACCCGTGCCAATCAGCACACCCGTGCCCCAAGTCCTTTGCAGATCCCCCGTTTCTCTTTTCTTTTCTCCTAATTTCCTTTCAAACCCTGACTCCTTCTTCCCTATTGAACCGCCCCATCACTATCTTCAGCCACCAATCGCACCACCCTTCACCACCTCCGTCGTCCACCGCCTGCACCACCGTCGGGACCACCGTCACCGACCACCTCACCCACAGTCGCACCCACCAGAACGGTTCGCGCACTCACCACCTCCTCTCACACCGACCACCGCAGACACCTGTTCGTCGGTGCGCTTCCAGCCAGTCACCGTTCGCCGCTGCAAGCGTCGCACCTCCACAGTGCGAAGTTAGTGTGAACATTTGTGAGTCGTTCCCCCTCTTTTTGTTGCTTGTTGATGATTCAGTTGCAATAATTGGGTATATTGGTGTGTTTGTGATAGTAGTTGAGTGCATAATTCATGTTCAATTGCATCAGCTTGAGTGTGTTTTGCTCACATTTCTGCTTCTAATTCAAGCTTGAATTTTGCAATTGAGTGGGGTGTGCTGATATTGTTGCTGCTATTTGCTACAATCGTGAATGATATCTTGTTATATTTGAGAATTAAATTTTGGTGTGCTATATTGAATTTGTGGTGATGTTACGCTTGAACTATTGCTATATGAACTTTGATGTCAGCACAATAGTGCATTGTGATGTCGTGCTGCTGTAGTTCTTGGATTTTTTTTTTTCTCTTGCAAGCATTCCCATTATTTTTGTACCATAGGTATCGCTGTTATCACTGGTGGTGGTCCTGTGTTGGATTTATGATGGTGATATTTTGCAATTTTAGGAGAAATTATGTTAAATTGTTGAGTGTTGTTTTGCTACATTTTGGGAGTTATTTGCTGAATTTTCTTTGAGTGCTCTACTGTGTTAAGCAAAATTTTTGGGAGTGTGTTGTGGTCTTTGTGTGTTGACGGTTAGATCTTGATCCTTGTGGTGTTTTGTGTATTTTACTTACTCTGGGTGCTCAAGTGTTTCTTTGAGTGTACTTCTTTTCATAGCTCACTTTCTAATCACATATGGCACCCAAGAACATCCTCATTCCATCGCGAGAAATCTTGTCCAACTTCCTCGGCCGCCAAGGCCAAACTGAGCCTTTTATGTGAGTTTCCCCTTCCCCTCCATTACTCTTTCCATAATTTTTGTGCTTCATTAAGAACAATGAAGGTCCTAAGCATGGGAGGGTGATTTAACTTGGAGGGTCGTTATTTTTGTATATATTAGCATGTAGAGAATAACACATGCATATACCATTTGCATTTGCATATAGGATTTTGCATTAGCTTAGGTTTAATTTTCAGTTTTCATGTAGGTCTTGCATCGTAGTACATACAGCTTAGGTTTATTTCTTCGCAATTTGCATTACATTCTTGCATTCACACATGAAGAGGAAGAAGAAAGGGTTTTTTGCATTTTTGGACCCTGAACTTTAGGGGTATTTATATTCTGGACCCTTGGTTTTCAACTTTAACTTTTTGGACCCTAAAGTTTGTAGAATGAAAAAAAAGGACCCTAAAGTTTGTGATGTTGAAATAAAGCCCGTTTCCCACTTTTCTTTTTCTTTCCATGTTTAAATTTCTTTCCCGATTAGCTTCAAACTTCAAAACTAGGTTAAAACTGATATTAAAGTTATAATGAACCTCTCTTATTCATGTTGGAGTTACTTAAATCATGTACTCAGTGGTCTAAGTAGCCCTGACATGAATAAGAGATGTGTATTATAGCTTCAATATAAGTTTTAATCATAATCCTGAAATTTGACGTCAAACGGGATACAAATTCAAACATGGGAGGAAAACAAAGAATGAGACAGGGGTTTTTTTGTTAACTCACAAACTTTAAGGTTCTTTTTTCTTCGTTCGACAAACTTTAGGGTCCAAACAATTAAATGTGAAAATCAAGGGTTCAGAATATAAATACCCTTAAAGTTCGGGGTCCAAAATGCAAAAAAACCCGAAGAAGAAAAAGGGTAATACATCAAGCATATGAGTTAACTTTCCTCTCTTCCATCTTTATTTCTATTGTGATTGCAAGGTTGTTAGCGGTAGTTTATTGCTTTCAAAAAAGAAAAAAAAAAGAAACAAAATTTTGATGGAACTACTTGGAAACTATGGTTATAAGCTAGTTATTTTGTTATCGAAAACCACTCTTGTTGTTCGAGGGGTAGCTCTTGGATTGATGGTTGCTTTTTTAGCTTGATTTGTCTTGGCTTGACTAGGATGATATGATAAACTAGTTGCTCTTGTTATGGAGTGATCATGATCTTAATAGTAATTCTTTTACCCTTGGTGGTCCCTTGTGAATGATTGTAACTTCTTGTGGTTGGTACATAAAAGGAACTAGTTGCAGTGATTGTGGTAGGAATGAACCCATGAGGTCTATTTGAGCCTAATAGACTATTATTTTTATAGTCTCACGTTCCTTGTGTGTGTATAACTCTCCTATGTATGTAAACTCTAGAACTTGGCTTGTTTTCTCTTTGAGGCCACACTTGACACTTGCTTGATGATCAACATGATTGAGGCCCATTTCTGTAGCAACTAAGCCAAATAGCCACTCTACCTTTTATCCTTTTTTGTTAGCCTATGTTATGCCCTAACCCGCATTATGGTTCACCTATTTCTAGCCTTGGCCATTCAATCTTTTTCCTATCCCTTTTGCCAAGCATTTGAACAACACTTTGTGAGGTGAGAGTATCTTATGGCTATGATACATTGGTGTTGGTTGGTTTTTGGTGAATTGTGAAGGGAAGAGTTTCTTAATGCGAATTATGTTAGAACTTCCCTCGAAAAACGATTGGGTTTGATGCGTTTTTCCTTGGGGTGAATCAATAGTTGTGTTTTGACTCATGTCACTCGCTATGCTTTGAAATGTTGGAAAAAAAAGAAAAAAAAGAGAAAAAAAAAAGAAGAAAAAAAGAGAAAACAAAGAAGAAAGTATATATTAAAAAAAAAGAACAAAAAAAAAAAAGAAGAAAGAGTTTAGCTAGTTAGTAGTTTTGAATAAAGCGTGTGGCATGGGTAGTTCTCAATGTCTTTCCCCCTTGGTGTAGGTCATTTGTAGGTTGTATATGTTTTCTCTATGGCGAATTGGTGGTTTATGTTGATTTTTGATCTGAGTTGGAAGTGTTGTTCAATCTTGGTTATTAACTCCACATTTCCCATATTATTTTCCCCTCCTTTCCCTAACCTAGCCTCGTTACAACCTTATGAAAGTCCTCATGATTGTGATTCTTGCTTGCTGTCCCTAGTGGTGGAGAATGAGATCCTTGCCAAGCTTATGGTAGTGCACATGCATTAGGAGAGTTTTGATTGAAACCGAAGCGAGGTCCTACCGATCCCAACTAGCTCGCCAATCGCTTGAATGAACTTGAAATGTATGTAGGGACTGGATGGGGTGAAGGTCTTGTTTCTTGACTGTGTGATTTCAAAGATAAGTTGGAACTTTGTTTTTGATTTGAATCCTTGTTATTGCCAAACAACTCTTGCTACTCTTGCTCTTGAATTCCAAGTCTTGCCCCTTGTTCAAATTGGGTGGATCTTCTTTAGGTTTTGTTCATCTCCCCAGTACTTTATGTTAATCTTGCTCGGGGACAAGCAAGGGGTAAGCATGGGGGGTTGATAAACCTCGTTTTTACCACTTGTAACCTTGGTTTCTTGGTTTGTTTCGGCACTATTTGACCTATTTTTGCAACAGATTTGACATGGTTTAGATAACTTTGTCTCATTTAACTAATTAAAGTAATGAATCTTGTTGAATTGCAGGCAAATTTCGGATGAAATAGCAAAGTTTCGTGATTTTGGCATGCAAAGTGTGGAAGCCGAGATGAAGACGGGATGCGAGAGAACCCAAAGGAAGTGTCTGAGAGCAACTACGCAAGCTACCACAACATAAGGGGAAGATCTTTGAAGTTTTCTAGCCAACACACATTACAAGGGTCGAAAAATGCAGTTTTTGGGGTTGGCACGGGCACCCGTGCCGATTGGCACACCCACCCGTGCCAAAACCCCTAAATTGTAATTTTCGTGTTTTAGTGTGGGAAAAATGACAGTTTTCTTGGAAGATTTTCTAGGGTTCTTAGGGTAGTTCTCTTGGAATACTTTGAAGTAATTAGTGAATTTGGCATTGAAGATTATTGCTTTTGGATTCGAATTACCGATTAACTTCAAGATTGGTATCAATTTCTCTTTTCTCTCTTCTTTGCCATGGTTTGTTCATGATTGTGTAATTTCGTTGCTTGTTTTTCCATGAATATGAGTGGCTAAATTCCTAACTTGGGTTGGGAATTTGCCACTAGCATGTTTAATTAATCATAATTGTGATTTCCCGCACAACATGCTTGTTTATCGAATTTCTTTCGAGTTGATTGATGTGGTTGATGTGAGGCTTGAAAGAGTCCCATCTCGTGCTAATTAGGGTTTATGTTACCTTTGAGAAAAGGACTTTAGGCCTAATGCAACTTGTTTAGATGATACAACTTAGATATGAGAATAATTTAGGTTGTAATTAAGGGGAAAATCTGTATCTTGTAATTCCTTTGTTTTACTTTGTGTGAGAACAACAACTAATACAATTGAGTAAGCTTAATGACCTTCGAGAGAAGGCTTAGGTGGTCCAAAACGAATCGATTCCCTAATCCGATGTGTGCATGATTAGTGTAGGGTTCATAATTCATAATGTTTGGCATGCTAGTTGGTGAATTCCTTGCCTGAGGTTGTTCCCTTATCATTTTCTTTCGTGTTCATTGTGTTTATTGAACCCAAATCATCAACTTGGTTATTTTCTTTAATCGAGAGGACATTGACCTTAATTTTTGTGAGACCTAGCTCCCTGAGATCGACAACCGTACTCCTTGTAGTGCAACAAAAATGCTAGCTGACATTGTGACCTCTTTTTGCAAGCCCTTGCTAACCCTTTTTCATGTCTTGTTGTTTACCCTATTGTAGACACCGAAATTTGTACCGGTATAATCCCGACTCATAAAAAATATGCAAGTCAGATGGACCAAGTAAACGGGTCATTGGGCCCAAAGGATCAATAAACAGAGCCCAAGAAAAAATAAAATAGGCCACAAATAATTGTTAAAACCCCTCTGGGTTTTAACTTTTAATGAACAGGCCCATGCAGAAGCTGGCTCAGACGCACGCCCCGGCCCAGAAAAGCTTATAATCCGCCTAGGTTATAAGTAGAGCACAGCACGACGCCATTTCGCTCCACGTCATCAATCCATGTGCTGATAATTGTTATAACCCGCCTAGGTTATAAGCAGAGCACAATAAGACGCCGTTTCACTCCACGTCATCAATCCGTGTGCTGGAAATTCATATAACCCGCCTAGGTTTTAATTGATCTGGCGCCAAAATCTGCATGCATGCAATTGAATCCCTTGATCTTTGCCCACGTGTTTTGATTTTGTCCATTGATTTCTTATAACCTGCCTAGGTTATAGCCTTAGATGACATGATTTGTGGGGTATGTCCCCAACCATTTCCCTCCAAAACTCACACTCCGTCACCTATAAATACCCCCTCCATTCCACCTTCATTTTCATCAACTACTACAGCCCAATATTCTTACTCTACTCTCATCTTCCACCATATTATACTTCCATTCTCTGAAATTCTCATCATCTCCTATCATTACTCTATTCTCCTATCATCAACAATTCTCCACATTCTACTTCCATCATCCACTTTCACCATAAATCGCCCTCACAAGATACATCCCTATCCATCATTCTTTTCTAATCCCTTCATAATCACCCTCATCACAACTATATAACCTTCCATACACCGTTTTCTCCTAGATACTCACATTATTTCATCAAAGTTTCAAGTCAAGAGGGGGGCAACTTAAGGGATCAAATTCATCATCGCAACATCTTAAGCAAGGTTCGATTTCTTTATTTTCATTATTATAATTAATCATGTAATTCCTTCTTTAATTCCGTGCTTGTACATATTTTGTAAAATAAAAGCCGCATTATTTCATATTGCATGTTTCGAATAATAATTCCGCGAAATTAGTCAAACTTCTCCCCGCTCATTTTCTTTTCAATGCTGATTTTAGTAGAGTCTGTTTTATAACAGGCGGATTCGAGAGTTCTTGTAACTCTCGATTTCATAACCTTACCCCCGAATCTAGAAATCGGGTTCGTAGACCGGAGTCTTTCTTTTCATATTTTATGGTTTGTCGATTTCCTTAAATCGGCTGGCGACTCTTTTGCATTTTATAAATTCGTTTAATTATTTAAAATGTTTGGTTTTTGCATTAAAATAAATTAAAAAATGATTTCATTCACATTCACCACCAATTCAAAGCTAGGCCCGAGAGGAATGGACAAGAAATCGATAAAACCTAGGCGGGTTTTATCAATTTCAATCCACCCCTCTCTAGGCCGAGGAGGAAGAAGACCTGGCCCAGAGTCCATTAAAACCCAGGCGGGTTTTAATGGGTTCTGGCGGCCCACTTCTTCCTTCCCGAGCCTGAATTGGATGTTTTGGATTGGGATTGAATTATTATTAACTTATTTTGTGCAATTTCGAATAATTTAAATAATAAAAAACGGGTTTGTAAATAAATAAAGTTTGATCACCCCGAAAATGAATTTCGAAAAATAAAAATATCCTTATTTAAGGATTAAGAAACCTTAGTCGGCTCCCAATCACAAATGTAGCGCATCCGAAAACATTTCCCCAAACGGGAATTTTTCTGGGTCCTACAGATTGGCGACTCCACTGGGGACTTAAACTTTAAAAAGAGGGTAAAACTTGAAAAAATCAAATTGATTTGAAAAGTGTAAAAGGGAGAAGTTAATTCATTTCGCGTTTTTATTACTCTTTTAGGCATCCCTTGCATACCGGACCACTAATCGGGTCTTTTGACACGTTAGCACAAAGGCGACGGTTTAAGTTACCCAGGATTTCCCTTGAGAGCGGGAGGCCACTACTATGGGGATGAACTTTACATCTCTAAGCATTTGGTCGCTCCTCTCTCGGTGTCACACTCCGAGAGCTTCCTTGAAGTTCTTTGAGAAATACCCCTACTGCTTACCTTATGGTATGAAGACCCGGGGCGAAGGCATGCGGTAGGCTATATACCCAACCATAAAAGTCCATGAATTAGAGCTTTGGTTTAGGGGTACCCTTTTCATGTGTATGCTATGTGCTATGTGTATCCCTCCCATTTTCTTGTCTTTTTTGTAAAGAGTCGACCCTAGTTTAGAGGTTTTGTTCTAGTCCATATAAAATTCATTGGGTTGAGAAAATGATTATTTATTAATTAATATAATTAACTCAAAGGCATTTTGGTTAGCCCAACTGGAAGGGCCCATTTACGTTTGAAAGTTGATTATCTTAATTAATAGATAAAATTGACTCACCTTTGATGATATTATATGGCCCTTTATGAAATTCTCTTAACAAAGGTCCCAAAAAAAATTAATTAAAAGTCTAACAAGGTTAATGGATAGCGTCTTAGACTTCATAATAGTCACTAGGTTTGAGTAAATTAATTTATCGATTTAATTAATAAATCCATCACATTTATGGCCGGCCCGTTGTTAGGCCCAACCATATTGGATTTGCCAATTAAGCTCATAAATTAATTATGACTCGCTTATTGTTGACTTTATCCAAACCTTTACAATATCCATTTTCCCCGAATAAAAAAAAAGAGTGTAAAAAGAAAAAGGTAAAAAAAGGGTTAAAAAAAAGTGGGTTGTCGGTCTTGTTGAACATTATTCTAGTCCGCATAATATCCAATATGGTTTGAGCTGTATGAGTTGTTGGGCTAAGTTACGGATTCTCCTTAAAACGGTCGGCCTGTGGATTTGGCCTATCCGAATTGAGAAACACTGACTAAAGCCTGTCAACTTATGACCCGCTCGCTATGTTGACTTTATTCGGCCCTTTATAGTGTTCTGTTTTTAGGTCCATATAGAGTTAGGCCATGCACTCCCAAAAAGTGGGTGAGTCCTCTGTGTCAGCATATATGTGTCGAGTTGGTTAGGATCATATAGGTCATCTAGGTGATACATGCATCGGGTAGAACGTGTCGGAGTATGTCATCGAGTGTCTTAACTTTGAATTTTCATGCAGGCATCATTGGTGATCGACTCCAAGCCCGCATTTCAGATCCACAAACAGGTCGTTTGATTCCGAACCCTTGCTACGATCCATCTGCAACTAGTGACTGCATCATGTCCGGAGAGCAATTCCAAGAGATCTCGGTCCAGAGCACCGAAACCAACATCACGAAGCATTTGGATGACCTTTACACCAAAATGCAAGGTCTAGTATTTGCCAATGCCTTAAAAGAGGAGTAGAAGATGGGCAAAAGACTGAATGAACAGCAACAGGTGATGGACGGTATGCTGCAAGCTATCACTAAGATCAATACCAAACTGGGGTTGAATGCTGAAGAGGATGCTAAAGAAAATGCAGGGATATGAGTCTGAACTCTGAACCTGAAATCATCAAGACATCCTTAGATTTTGGAGGAATTGGGATATCCAAGACAAAGGTAACTACCCCTGAGGCATCTAAATTCATAAAGGACCCTGCTGTTAAGGCCCTCGAACAGAAACTAGAAAGCCTTACCAAAGCAATGAGTACTGTGCCGGCCTTTGCTGACAAATATTTGGAAGTGCCATTGCCTGTTCAGCCAATTCTGAAGGTTGCTGATAAAGTAGAAGTACCAAACATCAGGTTCAAACCCTATGAGAACCCAATTCATCACATCGAAGAGTTCATGTGGCTAGCACCATTAAACCGGATTGATGTCGGTTTATACTCTACCATTTTTCCATCCACTCTAGATGGCGAAGCCAAATTGTGGTATCACGCTTTACCACCTCAAACTAAGGACGATTGGAATGAATTGTTCAAAGCCTTCATTAATCACTACAGTCGCATCCAGAGGAAACCAGCTACGGTGGATGACTTGACCACCATGAAGCAACGAGATGACTAATCCTTTCTGGATTACTTTGAGCGATGGCATACCAAGCTGTCTCACATTAATGAGATGATTCCTCTCCACCTACAACAATCTACTTTCAAGCAAGGGCTAAAAGGCAGCTTATCCATGCACTTGGGATACCACGTCATCAAAGACTTTGACTACTTGAAGGACATCTGTGTCCAACTAGAGGCGATGCATAACGATAAGACTACTTTGCTGTATGGAAGGGGTCTAGTTCTAACAGGAGGGCCACTAGTGCGCCTAGCCACCCTCCTAAGGTCATGGAAACTAACTCTATCCAGCGCAAGGGGCCTATCATACCAAAATATGGAAACACCACTGGATGTCTCTTACTCACAAGCTCTTGATCGGTTGGTCAAGAAGGGTTTTTTGGTCTTACCTTTGCCAAGAGAAGAGTCAGCGATAAAAGGGAAAAATTGGGATGCTAATCAATTATGTCGTTATCATCGTTGTCGACGACATGATACTGAGAAATGCTGGTCTCTCAAGAACAAGGTAGGAGACATGATAAGGGATGGGACGCTACCCATGCCAAAAGCTGCCCAGAAACCTAACAATCAAAGCAACCCGATGCCCGAGCATACAAATGCAATCTTTCATGGAGTTTGTAGCTTTGATCCTTCCACTTTGATTGTTGAAACGGGACAACCTGTCCCCGAGGTGTTTGAATTTCATGAGGACTTATCCATTCATGGTATTTGGGATAGTGATGACGATGAGCAACATGAATACTCCAAGATGGAATGGATGGAGACGGATGAGCCAACATTAGATGATGTAGCATTTCTCACTTGATCAGGCCGCCATAACAATAGGAACACCACCAACCCCAGTGGCTGTTTCTAATCCTACGCCAATGGATACAGATGACAATCATGTCCCCCCTGGAGATCCTCTCCTTACACAACTCAAGAAGACCAGAGCTGAAGTTACTATCTGGCAGCTGATTTGCACCTCGCAAGTACATAGAAAAAAGATGATGGATGCTCTTACTGCATTAACAGTACCTTCCACGACGACTCCTGAACCTTTAGTTGCTCATGTGACTACCCAGCAAGAGGCTATCACCTTTGGGATTGAAGAACTTCCTCAAGGAGGGGCATCCCACGACAAGGCACTCTACCTTACACTACAATTCCAACAAGACTATCCCACTGGTTTTAGTTGATAATGGTTCTGTTGTGAATGTGTGCCCTTGAAGGACGACACAGAAATTAGGAGTCCAACAACAACACTTGGCTCAAAATGGTGTACAACATAGGGCTTACGACAATTCTCCTCGAAGGTCGGTTGGGTCCATCATATTGCCCATTACTACAGGCAAAATCACTCGGAATGTGGAGTTCGTAGTGCTAGACATTCCAGTCTCCTTCAATCTGTTACTAGGGAGGCCATGGCTCCATGACTGCAATGCTATAGCATCTACCTTACACCAGAAGGTAAAGATGTTAGTCCAAGGACAAGTTATCACCATCTCAGGAGAATCCATCAATGTTGCCTTTACTCCCAAGGAAGCAACCCTTGAAGTAGAAAACAGTTCTATGGACGAATAACTTCACAACTTTGAACTTGTGGCGACTTTGAGCCAGGATGAAGCTTTCTTTGACTTCGATCTCTACTCAAATCCCAAAGTGCATGCTGTACTTAAGAGACAAGGACACTTCCCTGGGATGCCATTAGGAAAGAACCCGAAAAACAAGATTCCTTCTATGTTCAAGACATTTAAGCAAAAGGGAAGGTTCGGTTTAGGGTACAAGCCAATTGAGAAGGAAGTTAGGCTCGCCAAGATAGGCATAACTGAGCAGAAGAGGATAGACAATCCTCCTACCTTGTTCCAAATGAAGCCCTATCCACTCACTCTGAATAGACAGTTTGTAAGGGAAGGTGATGACTTCCCGTACTATGGGTTGCCTGAACCGTACCACCTGAAGAACAAGGGAGTTCAATTTGTTGGATTAGAAGTTTTCAATGAATGCACCATTAATATGGCTACTGTTTTTGTCCCCGCTCGGGACAAACAACCACCATTGGAATGGACTCATCTAGCTGGGAGCAACATATTTGACATGTTGCTTGGACAAGAAGCTGTTAATAAAGAGTCTGAAGCCGACGCTGTTATTGTTGCATTATCCAACCCAAGCTTTGACCCAAGTCTCAAGATCACTGAAGAAGAAGAAGAAGTCAAGGCGGTCTCGTGGGTTGATGCTGAGAAGAATAACTTTGTTTCATCTGAGGAGAGTCTGTTCCTATGGACACAGAGTCTGGTCCTAAGAGTCTAGAGTCAAGTGAGTTTGGTCTTGAGTCTGCTGGCGATGTACTCATTTCTGCATTCAATAAAATGAACCTTTCTGCTTACTCTGATTCTTCTTTCCCCTCTTCCCTGAACTGCTGCGCTAATAAACTGGAATTTAATGACCCCTTAAAAGAATTTTCTAATGAACATGAGCATAAAATGGCGGTGTTGGAAGACACCATCACCATAAATGTGGGCACGGAAGATCAACCTCGGGAGTTGAAGTTAGGTAGTTCACTCACAACAGAAGAACATGTAGCATTTACAGAGCTTCTCAAGGAGTTTATGGATGTATTCGCATGGTCCTATGAGGCTACGCTGGGGATTGATTGGGAAATTGCGGAGCACACCATACCTTTGCTCCCCAATGCAAAACCGGTTCGACAAAAGGCTAGGAGGATCAAACCTGAATGGGCTAAGAAAATTGAAGAAGAGGTGATCAAGCAGCTTAACGCCAAGTTCATAAAAGCAGTGCAATACCCTGAATGGATTGTAAACATTGTTCCCGTACCCAAGAAAGACGGGAAAGTGTGCATGTGTGTGGACTTCCGAGACCTTAACAAAGCCAGTCCCAAGGATAGTTTCCCTTTACCCCACATCGATGTATTAGTGGATAACACTTGCGTACATGAGCTTTTATCTTTTATGGACGGATATGTCGGCTACAATCAAATAAAAATGGCAGAAGAAGACATGGAGAAGACTTCCTTTACCACACCATGCGGAACGTACTGTTATGTCGTCATGCCTTTTGGACTTAAAAATGTCGGAGCAACGTACCAGAGAACTGCCAATACCCTACTTCATGACATGGTGCAAATCGAAGTAGAAGTTTATGTGAATGATATGATTTTTAAGTCCAAGACAAGGGAGGATCATATTCCTAACCTCCGCAAGTTCTTTCTGCGACTTCGCAAATACAAGATGCGGCTCAACCCAGCAAAGTGCACCTTCGGTGTTACCTCTGGGAAGCTGCTAGGCTATATGGTTAGCCAACGGGACATTGAAGTTGATCCTTCAAAGATCAAGGCTATCCAACAGTTACAACTACCTAGGACAGAAAAGGAGATAAGAGGCTTCCTGGGACGAGTCCAGTACATCAATAGGTTCATCTCAAACCTCACCATGTGTGATTGGGAGCCGACTAAGGTTTCTTAATCCTTAAATAAGGATATTTTTATTCTTTTGAAATTCATTTTCGGGGTGATGAAACTTTATTTATTTACAAACTCGTTTTTTATTATTTAAATTATCCGTAATTACAAAAATTAATTTAACAATAATTTAACCCCGGCCCAATTAACAAACCAGGGCCCAAGAAGCGAGCGGACCATCAGAATTTGCCAAAGCCCGCCTAGGCTTTGATGAATTCTGGGCCGGTCCTCCTGCTTCCAAGCCTAGGGAGATAAATGGTGGAAATTATTAAAACCCTCCTAGGTTTTAATAATTTCTGGCCATTTTCTCCTCGGACTAAACCCATTTTGAGCCAAAATAAAATTATTTTCTCAAATTAATTTTGTGTAATAAGCTGAATACTTTAAAATAATTTAAACGAATTTATAAAATTGTTTAAAGAGTCGCCAGCCGATTTAAGGAAATCGACGAACCATAAAATAAAAGAAAGACTCCGGTCTACAAACCCGATTTCTAGATTCGGGGGTAAGGTTACGAATTCGAGAGTTATAAGAACTCTCGGATCCGCCTGTTTATAAAACAGACTCTACTAAAATCAACATTGCAAAGAAAGAGAGCGGGGAGAAGTTTGATTAATTTCGCGGAATTATTATTCAAATCATGCAATATATAACAAAAGCGGTTTTAATTTTTACAAAACATGTACAAGTATCGAATTTAAAATAAGGATTACATGATTAAATACGATAATTTAAATCAAAGAATCGAACCTTGCTTTGGTTGTAGTGGTGATGAAATCGATCCCTTGAGTTGCCCCTTGATTTGAAACCTGGATAAAGAAATGTGGATGGCTTAGGAAAAGTGTAGTGTGAATGGTTGTATGGTAGTGAAGAATGTGATTATGGAGATGAAGAGAATTTGAGATAATGAGAGAAAATGAGAGTAGAATAGATGATGATTGTTGATGATTGTTGATGAAATGAAGGTGGAATGGAGGGGGTATTTATAGGTGAGGGAGTGAGTGTTTTGGAGGGAAATGGTGGGGAGCACACCCCACAAATCAAGCCATTGAAGACCAAAGCATAGGCGGGTTGTATGGGGTCAAGGGGCAAAGTCAAAATCACGTGGGCTTTGATCATGGGATTGCATGCATGTAGATTTTTTTTTGGCGCAAAAAAAACCATAGCCTACACGGGCTTTAACATTTTCGTCACACGGATCGCAGACCTGGCGTAAAACGACGTTGCATGCTGCGTCGCTCAAACCATAGGCGGGGTTTGATTATTTCTGGGCCGGATCAAACCCTAGGCGGGTTTTATTCGTTTTGGGTCGAGGCGCGCGCTGTAGGACCCCGGGAAAAGGTGACCCTTTTCCCGTGACGCGCTACATTTGTGATCGGGAGCCGACTAAGGTTTCTTAATCCTTTAATAAGGAAATTTTTATTTTCGAAATTCATTTTCGGGATGATGAAACTTTATTTATTTACAAACTCGTTTTTATTATTTAAATTATTCGAAAATTTCACAAAAATAATCTCAAATAATTTAATTTTAATCCAATTGACAAATTAGGGCCCAAGAAGCAAACGGACCACCAGAATTTGTCAAAGCCCACCTAGGGTTTGACAAATTCTGGGCCGGTCCCCTTGATTCCAGGTCCAGGGATAAAATTGGTGGAAATTACTAAACCCCTCCTGGGGTTTACTAATTTATGGTCATTTTCTCCTTGGACCAAACCCCTTTTTCGCATTGAACAAAAGTTAAATCATTTTCTTAAATTAATTTTGTGTAAGAAATCGAATACTTTAAATAATTAAAGGAAGTTATAAAAAATTAAAGAGTCGCTAACCGATTTAAGGAAATCGACGAACCATAAAATAAAAGAAAGACTCCGGTCTACGAACCCGATTTCTAAGTTCGGGGGTAAGGTTACGAATTCGAGAGTTATAAAAACTCTCGAATCCGCCTGTTTATAAAAACAGACTCTACTAAAATCAACATTGAAAAGAAAGAGAGCGGGGAGAAGTTTGATTAATTTCGCAGAATTATTATTCAAATCATGCAATATAAAACAATGCGGTTTTATTTTACAAAATATGTACAAGTACGGAATTTCAAACAAGGATTACA
Organism: Portulaca oleracea; assembly: GCA_029582165.1. NCBI lineage: Eukaryota > Viridiplantae > Streptophyta > Magnoliopsida > Caryophyllales > Portulacaceae > Portulaca > Portulaca oleracea. The sequence goes on from CM055885.1 coordinate 24,495,866, forward strand.
TGATTAAATACGATAATTTAAATAAAAGAACCGAACCTTGCTTTGGTTGTAGCGGCGATGAAATCGATCCCTTGAGTTGCCCCTTGATTTGAAACCCGGATGAGAAATGTGGGTGGTTTAGGAAAAGTGTAGTGTGGATGGTTATATGGTAGTGAAGAATATGATTATGGTGATGATAAAAGAATGGAATTATGAAAAGAATTTGAGAGAATGAGAGTAGAATAGATGATGGTTGTTGATGATTGTTGATGATGAAAGTTGTTGATGTAATGGAGGTGGAATGGAAGGGGTATTTATAGGTGGAGGAGTGAAGGACAAGGTGGGGGACATACCCCAAAAAATCAGCCATTTAAGATCAAAACCTAGACGGGGTATATGGGGTCAAGGGCAAAGTCAACCACGTGGGGCAAAGATCAAGGGATCCAATTGCATGCATGCAGATTTTGGCGCCAACTGCTTCAAAACCTAGGCGGGGTTTAACTATTTCATCACAAGGATCGCTGACCTGGCGTAAAACGACGTCGCGCATAAAAAAAATCAAACCCCAGGTGGGTTTTAACAATTTCTCGGCCGGATCAAACCTTAGGCGGGTTTTAGGCATTCTGGACCGAGGCGCGCGCCTGGGTCTGCTTTCTTTGTGTGGGCCGTGAATAAAAATAAAACCCATTTGGGGTTTAACAATTATCCCATATTTATTTTGGGCTTGCATATTTTTGGTGAGTCGGGTTTTATACCGGTACAAATTCCGGTGTCTACAAAGAGCCCCCACTTTGATCAAGTCCGAATAGGACGAAGGTCAAAGTAGTCTGAGGATATGACTTTGGTTTGCAAAGCCTGATTTAACGCTTTGGAAGCCGAGTCCTGCGTCGAGGTTGCGGGCGGCATGCGCCTCGTTTGAGATGATCTCAAGCAAGAATGATGCTCTACTCGCTATCGGTCATGATGCCGATGGTTCATGGAATTTTCTAGTCTTTCCCAGTGTCGCTTCCAGTATTTCCCGGTGTCGATTCCAGTATTTCCCGGTGTCGGTTCCAGTCTTTCCTGGTGTTGCTTCCAATCTTTCCCAGTGTCGATTCATATTGGTTCTAGTCTTTCCCGGTGTCAATTCCAGTCTTTCCCGGTGTCAATTCCGGTCTTTCTCGGTGTCGATTCCAGTCTTTCCCGGTGTCGATTCCAGTCTTTCCCGGTGTCGGTTCCAGTCTTTCCCGATGTCGGTTCTAGTCTTTCACGGTGTCAGTTCCAGTCTTTTCCGGTGTCGGTTCCAGTCTTTTCCGGTGTCGATTCCAGTCTTTCCCGGTGTCGGTTCCCGTCTTTCCCGGTGTCGGTTCCGGTCTTTCCCGGTGTCGGTTCCCGTCTTTCCCGGTGTCGGTTCCCGTCTTTCCCGGTGTCGGTTCCCATCTTTCCTGGTGTCGGTTCCAGTCTTTCCCGGTGTCGATTCCAGTCTTTTCCGGTGTCGATTCCAGTCTTTCCCGGTGTCGATTCATATTGGTTGGCATTTTTGATGCCGAAGGACTTCATCAGGCGCTTTATTGATGGCCTTGGGGGTCGAGACTTCATCGGGCACGATGCGGATGGCTCAGAGATTGGGACTGCATCGAAACTCTGCCGATGGCCCGAAATGATGATGGCAGCGACCTCCTGTACGGTTGCTGGGTGATAGCGATTCCATTGTCGGCAACCTTAGTCGTTTGGCTCCTCGAGTGGTATGTATCTTCCTTCTTTATCCTTGTCATGTTTTAGCCGTTTTTTAACTGGAAAGTCTACAGCTGGGACCTTACGCTGCAGCTGCTGAAGTGGAAGCTCCTCAAGACAGACGAAAAATTGGTGGCTTCCTGGTAGTGGAGAACAGTAGTGAGGGCTCTGCACTCCAAGAATTCGACCACAAACCGGTAAGACTTCGTTTTATATTGCCTCTTTTTACCCTGTATACCACTTGTGAATGACTCCTTGGTTTTGCTATTTTCCAGCAGCGGTGGGGATTTCTCCGGCAGCTGACTAAGGAGTGGAGCACCATGAGGAAGTTCATCGATCGGGGCTTCACTGGATCGGGGAGATATCAAGGTGGTTACGCGACGGGCGATATGGAGGCGACGCGAGTCGCTCGAGAAGCACCTCGGCGTTCCACCGTGGCGCTTCGTCTGAGCCCCATATCGCTCTTTAGTTGGGGAATATTCCACTCGAGGTCGATCTCAGGAAGAAGTTGGAGGGTCTTCTCGTCCTCCTCTAGCAGTTGTACCAGAGGGTCAGGGCAAAGGCATTCTGATCGAAGGTCAACATTCCACTGGATCCCATCGTAGCAGGTCCGGTAGTAGAGGCCGTCGTCCTCCAAACATGGAAGGGGACATGGCACAAATGTCCTTGGGGGAACCACTGGGTCACGGAGGGTCATATCACAGCACTGGATATGGTGATGTTCAGCCTCCTACTTACTGGGTGGAGGATGCTTCTGAATCAAGCGCCACCTACTGGCCTCCTCCTTCTCGTCATACCCCGGCTTCGGTGCGCTCTGCTCGACGTGGTCGCGAAATGGTGGTGAGGGACCGCGACTCAGGTGCATCCGTAGGGTATCCTGGTGGTCAGGCCCTAGCGGATGACGCTACTTCGCGTCCTGCACCTTAGGATGCTTCATCTTTTGGTTTTGGTTCTGCAGGATGGCCTAGCCCTGCTCCCGAGATGGGTTCATCATGGCCCATGGGTTCCCAAGAGTGGCCTGTACCTCAGCATTCTTGGTTGGGCGGGACTGCCTCCTCTGGTTGGCCCGTCCCTGATTATGGAACCGGTTCGGTATGGCCTACTCCATCTGCTGAATGGCAAGTTCCTGATCATTCTTGGCTGGCTGCTCCGCAGGAACACTTTGTGTCTTCGCCGTCGAGTGTGCATCCTTCGAAAATTCCCTTGATTGGGCCATCACCTCCTGTGCAGACTGCTCCTAGGTCTGATTATTACTCCTAGGATACCTACTTTGGCATGGCCGGCGCTTCCAACGCAGGAACTTCAAAAGCAGGGGGCAACTTGGCGGAGGACAGCGGCGATTCTGGTTCCCTGTGGTGATCATTGCAATGCAAGACTCTCTTTTTTTTTTTATGCAAGACTCTTTGTAATATTTTTTTTATTTTATGCAAGACTCGAACTTGGTGTATGCAGAACTTGACGCTTTTATTTAATGCAACTTCAAATTATTTTTCTACATGATGGGATTAATTCCAATTAATCCCGCTTCCCCAAACAAAAAATAAAATAAAAAAAGAACAAAAACTTAAGTGTCGGAGATAGCTCAAGCAAAAAATTTCAGAACCGGGCACCATTGGGTCGATAACAAAAACTAAAATCGGAACATCAAAATACACGAATGGGCCAATTTAAACCAAACAAAGAGGCCCAGAAGAAGATCCTCACGCAAATGGGCCGGGAAAGCCGAAAAAGTGGGCCTGGACCTCCTAAACCCTAGGCGGGTTTTGAACGCTCATGGAGCTGGGCCTGGGTGGATGCGCGCGCGCGTGCTGGCCTGCTGAGATCATTCCCTAGGCGGGTTATGATATATATATATATATATATATATAATTTTTTTTTTGCTAGCCGTTGAAGAATGGCTTGAATCATGGGATATGATGGCAACGACTATGTGATTGCTTCTGGTTGATTTGCTCCATTTTGATCCTTGATGTAGGTGTATAAATACCTTACTCTTGTGCATATAGTCATCACTCATCACCTTCTCTTGCATATTCCATCTAAAAGTCTTCAAAACCTCAAGAAATCATCCTTTTCTCATGGATTTTGAGAAGAAGCTTGCTACTTGGATGAGCACTTTGTCTAGAGACGAGAAGAAAGAGCTCGGGAGATACAGCCTGACGAAATTGCTAAGTCTCCGACAAGCGAGAGTTAATCATGACTTTATCCGAGCAGCGAGCGGCTTTTGGGATCCGAAGATGCACGTTTTCCGATTTTCTTTGAAGGAGCTTTGCCCACTTCCTGAAGAGTGGTCATCCATTCTCGGGACGAATCATTTTGTGCGGCCGACATTGCCTCCAACGGTTGCTGATGACACCTAACAATACAAGGAATTGCTATGCCTTCCGAACCGGGTCATAGGAAGCGCATTGTTCGGCGATAAGGTACATTTCCAGACCATTGTTGAATTCTTTCAATCGCCTGACACATTGGAATATGGTCCCGTGATACAAGTACGAGCACTCGTATTATGCCTTCTTGGTGAATTCTGCTTTTATCATGGTGGGCGAAGAACCAGGCCGGCGGGCCTAATTCATATCGTGGAAGACATGGCTCGAGGTTTTAATCCGGTGCCATTGATGCTAGCGGAAACCATGATGGGCTTGGATGATCCGAATCCAGAATTCGAGCTTCATGGGAGCCCCCTACTTCTTCAGGTACACTTCTTCTCTTATTTTTTTTTTCAAAACAAATGCCTACTGCCAGCATACCCTAGGCGGGTTTTTAAATTTTTTTTTCTTTTTTTTTTCGTTAGTTAGGGAATAATTAGTGTGCAATTGTAACCCGTGCTAACTGTTTTGGGCAGATCTGGCTGATGGAGTATTTGGGCCTCATCGAGGTCCCTCGTAACCCTTCGGCGCTTGCGAATTATTGTCAAAGGAAGCGTCAATATACCGAGCTCCGATCAGTAACTAAATGGATTGCCTTTCTGAAAGAACCTCGTGACATCTCATAGTGTATCGAGTGGTGGCACGTTCCTGAATATGTGACCTGTGATTATCGCAACGCTTACGTGTGTATTGGCGGTCTTACACATATGACCTTCTACTTTCCGGAGCGAGTATTGCGACAGATGGGCCGCAAACAGACCATCCCCGAACGACTATGTGAAGCCCCCGAGCGGCTGACGCTTTGTAGCTCGGTGATAGAGTCCTGGTTGAAGTATTGGGCAAGAAGGCCGACCCTTAAGGCTCCATCCAAGGCTCATATATCAGAGATGGTTGTCGCTGAATATCACGGATGGTTAATTGCGGCTACTGAATCTCGCCGTGCTGGAGAGTCGCTAAGAAGTCGGGCATCCATGAAAGACAGACTGGGTCCTCGCTCTACAATAAAGGATCGTCTTGGTGCGAGGATGACGACAAAGGACCGACTTGGTCCGAAGGTGGAGACGCGGATGTCACATAGGCGAGCCTAGAAGCCTAAAAACAAAGAGACGGACCCAATCGAGTCTAAAGACATGGAGACTGATCATGAGACTACTGGCGACATAGAGAAGATGAAACAAGACTAGAAGATGGATTGAAGCGAAGGAACTGAACTGCTTTGCTAGAATAAACTTTTATTTAATTACGCCTTTTTGAATTTTCTTATTTACAAGCAGTGTACTTGCATTTTGATCATTAATAAAAGAAGAAGTATTATTTACAATCATTGTGTCCTTGCAAATTTTATCTTTCTTCCTTTTATGAGCATAAATCGAATATTAATCAAGTGTCTGAAAATTGGTTTTCCAGTTACTTGGCTATATTAAGCATAATATCGCTTGAGCTGATCCAAATTTGTGGGCTGAATCACATCTTCTCCATCCATAGTGGCAAGCCGAGCTGCTCCTCCTGGTAAAATCTCTTTAACTATGTAAGGACCTTTCCAATTAGGTGCAAATTTTCCTCTTGGGTCCTGTATTGGTGCCCTCATCTTCTTAAGCACTAGACCGCCTTCTTGAAGCGAACGGCTTTTCATCTTTTTATTCAAGGCGCGAGTGATCCTATTCTGGTACACTTGAACATTATGTAATGCTCTTAATCGCCTTTCATCCATCAACACTAACTCCTCGAACCTTGCCCTAGCCCATTCTGCTTCTGGCAATTGGCTTTCTGCCACTATTCGTAATGACGGGATCGCTAACTCGATCGGCAGGACTGCTTCCATCCTATACACTAATGAATAGGGTGTTGCTCCGGTGGCAGTTCGAATTGAGGTTCGATATCCCCATAAGGCAAATGCTAATTTGTCGGGCCAATCCTTGTAAGTCACGACCATCTTCTTAATGATTCCTGCCACTGTTTTATTGGCCGCTTCTACAGCCCCGTTGGCTTGTGGTCGGTAAGGTGAAGACCGATGATGCTGAATCTTGTACTTGGTGAGCAAAACCTCTACTTCTTTTCGAAAATGGCTCCCATTATCGCTGATGATCTCATGAGGCACTCCATATCGGCATATAATGTTATGAAGGATGAATTTGGCCACGTGCTTAGATGTGAGTTTGGCAAAAGAGGTTGCCTCTACCTACTTAGTGAAGTAATCAATAGCGACCAGAATGTATTCATGCCCTCCTGTTCCGGTTGGGTGTATTTTGCCAATGATGTCAATACCCCATACCAAGAATGGCCATGGAGATGTCAATGTTGTTAGATATGAACGAGGTTGATGCTGCAGATTAGCATATTCCTGACATTTATGACATTTATGAACAAAATTCAAGCAATCTGCTTCCATAGTGGTCCAATAGTAACCAGCTCTTTGAATCTTCTTCGCTAGCATGCGACCATTCATATGAGGTCCACATTCTCCTCCATGTATAGTAGTCATGACTTCTTTTGCACTTTTGGCATCGATACACAACAAATTGATGTCTGTAGGTGACTTCTTGTATAAATGATCCTGGATCAAGCAGTATTGTGCTGCTAAAGCCCTGATCACTCGTTGCCCTCGAGCATCTAACTCAGCTGGATATTCTCCCTTCCTAAGGAAATTGTATATGTCAAGAAACCATTCCTCAGTCTCTTCTTCTTGTGTTTCCATGACACAGACATACGCGGGTTCAGACTGGCGCTCTACAATTACTGGTAACTGGAGCGTGCCTGATGGGATGGATACCATTAAGGATAATTTAGCCAAATTATCGGCCAGTTCGTTGTGATCCCTAGAAAGGTATTGGAAATTGATCTTTTCAAATTGGTCAGCCAATATTTAAAGCTTCTGCTGATAAGCTAAAAGGCATTCACTTCGAACTTTCCATGCGTTCTTAGCCTGGTTTACGATGAAGCTAGAGTCTCCAAAGACCTTTATGTGGCGTATTCCTAAAGCCAAGGCAGCTCGTAGACCTTTGATGCATGCTTCATATTCCGCCGCATTGTTAGTGGCATCAAAATCCAATTTTACAGATACAGGGACATATGCACCTTCTGGAGATATTAACAGTACTCCTATTCCACAACCCATTTTATTAGAAGCTCCATCAAAATACATCTCCCAAGTAACTTCATCAGTTAAGAACACGTCTTCATCTGGGAATTCCAAGTGAGTGCTTGGAGGTTCTTGTGATGGTGAAGCAGCCAGAAAATTCGAAACAACGCGCCCTTTAATTGATTTCTGAGGTAAGTACTGAAGATTGAACTCAGAAAGCATGACTACCCATCGAGCAATGTGGTTGTTGATGGTTTGTTGCTCCATGATGAATTTGATGGGATTATTCTCGGCTATTACATACACTGTGTGTGAGAGCATGTAGTGCCTTAGCTTCTTGGTGGCCCAAACTAATGCGAGGGCCATTTTCTCTATGTCTGCATATCAACTTTCGTAGTCCAGGAACTTCTTACTCAAGTAGTAGATGGCGCTCTCTTGACCTTTTACCTTTTCAGCTAGCATAACCCCCATCGATGAGCTAGTCACTGTAAGGTAAAGGAGTAGAGGCTCATCTGGTACTGGCGGCATGAGAACCGGAGGATGCTGCAAATATTCCTTGATCTTCTCAAAAGCGGCTTGACATTGATTGTCCCATTCTACCTTGCTTCCTTTCTTTAGCTTCTTGAACAAAGGTTCACAAGTCATGGTGAGCTTTGAAATGAACCTACTGATGTACTGAATTCGTCCTAAGAAACCCCTTATCTCCTTTTCCGTCTTAGGTGGTTGTAACTGTTGGATAGCCTTGATCTTTGAAGGATCAACTTCAATGCCCCGTTGGCTGATCACATAGCCTAGTAGCTTCCTAGAGGTGACACCGAAGGTACACTTTGTTGGGTTGAGCCGCATCTTGTACTTGCGAAGTCGCGGAAAGAACTTGCGGAGGTTAGGAATATGACCCTCCCTTGTCTTGGATTTAACAATCATATCATCGACATAGACTTCTACTTTGACGTGCATCATGTCATGAAGTAGGGTATTGGCGGTCCGCTGGTATGTTGCCCCAGCATTTTTGAGACCGAAAGGCATGACAACGTAATAGTACGTTCTCGATGGAGTAGTAAATGAGGTCTTTTCCATATCTTCTTTTGCCATCTTTATTTGGTTATAACCAGCATATCCATCCATAAAAGATAGAAGCTCATGTCCGCAAGTGTTATCCACTAATAAATCAATGTGAGGTAGAGGGAAACTATCCTTGGGACTAGCCTTGTTAAGGTCTCGGAAATCCACACACATGCGCACCTTCCCATCTTTCTTGGGTACCGGGACAATGTTAGCAATCCATTCAGGGTATTGGACTGCTTTGATAAACTTAGCGTTAAGCTGCTTGATCACCTCTTCTTCAATTTTATTAGCCCATTCAGGTTTGATTCTCCTAGCCTTTTGGCGCACTGGTTTTGCATCGGGGAGTAAAGGTATGGTGTGTTCCGCGATTTCCCTGTCAATCCCCGGCATGTCCTCGTAAGACCATGCGAATACATCCACAAACTCCTGGAGAAGCTCTGTAAATGCAACCCGTTCTTCTGTTGTGAGTGAACTACCTAACTTCAACTCCCGAGGTTGTTCTTCTGTGCCCACATTTATGGTGATGGTGCCTTCCAACACCGCCATTTTATGCTCATGTTCATTGGAAAATTCTTTTAAGGGTTCATTAAATTCCAGATTATTATTAGCGCAGCAGTTCAGGGAAAAGGGGAAAGAAGAATCAGAGTAAGCAGAAAGGTTCATTTTATTGAATGCAGAAATGAGTACATCGCCAGCAGACTCAAGACCAGACTCACTTGACTCTAGACTCTTAGGACCAGACTCTATGTCTATAGGAACAGACTCTCCTACAGATAAAACAAAGCTATTCTTCTCAGCATCGACCCACGAGACCGCCTTGACTTCTTCGTCTTCAGTGATCCTGAGACTTGGGTCAAAACTTGGGTTGGATAATGCAGCAATAACAGCGTCAGCTTCAGGTTCTTCCTTAGCAACTTCTTGTTCGAATAGTATACCAAATATGTTGCTCCCAGCAAGATGAGTCCATTCAAATGGTGGCTATTTGTCCCGAGCGGGGATAAAAACAGTAGCCATATTAATGGTGCAGTCATCGAAAACTTCTAACCCAGCAACTTAAACTCCCTTGTTCCTCAGGTAGTAAGGTTCAGGAAATCCATAGTAAGGGAAGTCATCACCTTCCTTAACGAACTGTGCATTCAGAGTGAGTGGATAGGGCTTCATTTGGAACAAGGTAGGTGGGTTGTCCATCCTCTTTTGCTCAGCCATGGCTATCTTAGCGAGCTTAACTTCCTTCTCAGTTGGTTTGTAACCTAAGCCGAACCTTCCCTTCTATTTAAATGTCTTGAACACAGGAGGAATCTTGTTTTTCGGGTTCCTTCCTAGTGGCATCCCAGGGAAATGTCTTCGTTTCCTGAGTATTGCATGCACTTTGGGATTTGAGTAGGGATCGAAGTCAAAGGAAGCTTCATCCTGGCTCAAAGTTGCCACAAGTTCAAAGTTGTGAGGTTCTTCGTCCATAGAACTATGTTCTACCTCAAGGGTTGCTTGCTTGGGAGTGAAGACAGCGTTGATGGATTCTCCCGAGATGGTGATGACCTGTCCTTGAACCAACATCTTCACCTTCTGGTGTAAGGTGGATGCTATGGCATTGCACTCATGAAGCCAAGGCCTCCCTAGCAACAGGTTGAAGGAAGCTGGAATGTCTAGCACTACGAACTCGACATTCCAGATAATGCTACCTGTAGTGATGGGAAATATTATGGACCCAACCGACTTCCGAGGGGAATTGTCATAAGCCCTAAGCTGTACACCGTATTGAGCCAAGTGTTGTTGTTGGACTCCCAATTTCTGTGCCGTCCTCCAAGGGCATACATTCACAGCTGAACCATTGTCGACCAAAACTAGAGGGATAGTCTTGTTGGAACATTGCACTGTGAGGTATAATGCCTTGTTGTGGGATGCCCCTCCTTGAGGCAGATCTTCAATCCCAAAGGTGATAGCCTCTTGCTGAGTAGTCACATGGGCAACTAAAGATTCAGGAGTTGTCGTGCGAGATACGGTTAATGCAGTAAGGGCATCCATCATCTTCTGCCTGTGTGCCTGTGAGGTACAAATCAATTGCCAGATGGTAACCTCGACTTTGGTCTTCTTGAGTTGTGTAAGGAGAGGATCTCCAGGCGGGACATGATTGTCAGTGGTAGCCATTGGTGTAGGACTAGAAACAGTCACTGGGATGGTGGTGTTCCTGTTGTTATGACGGCCTGATCGAGTGAGAAATGCTACATCATCCGATGTTGGCTCATCCGGCTCCATCCATTCTGTCTTGGAGTAGTCATGTTGCTCATCATCACTATCCCAAATACCATGGATGGATAAGTCTTCTTGGAAGTTGAGTACCTCGAGGATAGATTGGCCTGTTTCAACAATCAAAGTGGAAGGATCAAAGCTACAAACTCCATGAAAGATAGTGTCGGTATGCTCGGGCATAGGGTTGCTTTGATTGTTAGGCTTTTGAGCAGCTTTCGGCATGAGTAGTGTTCCATCCCTTATCATGTCTTCTATTTTGTTCTTGAGAAACCAGCATTTCTCGGTATCATATCCTCAGCAACGATGGTAGCGGCAGAATTGATCCAAGTTCTTTCCTCTTGTGGTTGATTCTTCCCTTGGCAAAGGTAGGACCAAAAAATCCTTCTTGACAAATCGATCAAGAGCTTGTGAGTAAGAGACATCCAATGGCCTGTAAGTCTCGTACTTTGGTATGAAAGACCCCTTCCGCTAGACAGAGTTAATTTCCATGAACTTAGGAGGGTGGCCAGACGTACTAGTGGGCCTCATGTTGGAACTAGACCCCTTCCATCCAGGCGAAGAAGTCTTATCATTATGCATCGCCTCTAATTGGACACAGATGTCTTTCAAGTAGTCAAAGTCTTTGATGACGTGGTATCCCAAGTGCTTGGATAAACTACTTTTTAACCCTTGTTTGAAAGTAAACAACTGTAGGCGAAGAGGGATTGTCTCATTAATGTGAGACAACTTGGTGTGCCATCGCTCAAAGTAATCCAAGAAGGATTCGTCATCGCGTTGCTTCATGGTGGTTAAGTCATCCACCGTAGCCTGCTTCCTTTGGATTCGATTGTAGTGATTGATGAAGGCTTTGAACAGTTCATTCCAATCAGTCTTGGTTCGAGGTAGTAAAGCATGACAACACACCTTGGCTTCGCCATCTAGAGTGGATGGGAAAACAGTAGAGTATAAGCTGGCGTCAACTCGGTTTAGTGGTGCTAGCCTCATGAACTCTTCGATGTGATGAACTGGGTTCTTAGAGGGTTTGAACCTAATGTTTGGCACTTCCACTTTATCAGCAACCTTCAGAATCGGCTGAACAGGTAATGGCACTTCCAAATATTTGTCAGCAAAGGCCGATACGGTGCTCATTGCTTTGGTAAGGCTTTCTAATTTTCGTTCGAGGGCCTTAACAGCAGGATCTTTCATGAGTTTAGATGCCTCGGGAGTATTAACCTTGGTTTTGGATATCCCAATTCTTCCAGAATCTGAAGATGTCTTGATGATTTCTGGCTCGGACTCATATCCTGTATTTCCTCATCGTCTTCCTCATCATTTAACCCCAGTTTGGTATTGATCTTTATAATGGCCTGCAGTATACCATCCATCACTTGTTGCTGCTCATTTAGCCTCTTGCCCACCATCTGTTCTTGCTCTAAAGTATTGGCAAATACCAGACCTTGCATTTTGGTGTAGAGTTCATCCAAATGCTTCGTGATGTTGGCTTCGGTGCTCTGGACTGGGATCTCTTGAAATTGCTCTCCAGACATGATGTTGTCCCTGGTTGCAGACGGATCGTAGCGAGGGTTTGGAACCAAACGGCCTGTTCGTGGATCTCGAATGCGGGCTCGGAGTCGATCACCAATGATGCCTGCATGAAAATTCAAAATTAGGACACTTGATGACACCCTCCGACACGTTCTACCCGATGCATGATGACTAAATGACGTATATGATCATTGACACATGTATGCTGAAACCACAGACTCAGACACTTTTTGGGAGTGCATGGCCTAACTCTATATGGACCTAAAAACAGAACATTATAAAGGGCCGAATAAAGTCAACATAGCGAGCGGGTCATAAGTCGGCAAATCATAGTCAGTGTTTCTCAATTTGGATGGGCCCAATCCACAGGTCGACCATTTTAAGGAGAATCCGAAACTTGGCCCAACAACTCAGACAACTCAAACCTTATTGGCTATTAAGCGGACTAGAATAATGCTCAACAAGACCGACAACCCATTTTCTTTTTTTTATACTCTTTTTTTCTTAACTCGGGGAAAATGGATATTGTAAAGGATTGAATAAAGCCAACAGTAAGCGAGCATGATTAACTTATGGGCTTAATTGACAAATCCAATATGGTTGGGCCTAATCAACGGGCCGGCCATAAATGTGATGGATTTATTAATTAAACCGATAAATTAATTTATTCAAGCCTAGTGACTATTATGCAGTCTGAGACGCTATCCATTAACTTTGTTAGCCTTTTAATTAATTTTTTTTGGACCTTTATTAAGAGAATTTCATAAAGGGCCATATAATATCATCAAAGGTAAGTCAATTTTTATTTATTAATCAAGATAATCAACTTTCAAACATAAATGGGTCCTTCCACTTGGGCTAGCCAAAATGTCCTTGAGTTAATTATATTAATTAATAAATAATCTTTTTCTCAACCAAATGAATTTTATATGGACTAGAACAAAACCTCAAAACTAGGGTCGACTCTTTACAAAAGACAAGAAAAGGGGAGGGATACATATACCACATAGCATACACATGGAAGGGTACCCTAAACCAAGGTTATAAATTAATGGACTTTTAGGGTTGGGTATATAGCCTACTGCATGCCTTCGCCCCGGTTCTGCATACCATAAGGTAAACAGTTAGGGTAGTTCTCAAAGAACTTCAAGGAAGCACTCGGAGTATGACATCGGGAGTGCAGCGGCCAAATGCTTAGAGATGTAGATTTCATCCCCATAGTAGTGGCCTCCCGCTCTCAAGGGAAATCCTAGGTAACCTAAACCGTCGCCTTTGTGCTAACGTGTCAAAAGACCCGATTAGTGGCCCGGTATGCAATGGATGCCTAAAATAATAATAAAAGCGTGAAATAAATTAACTTCTCCCTTTTACACTTTCAAATCAATTTGATTTTTTCAAGTTTTACCCTCTTTTTAAAGTTTAAGTCCCCAGTGGTGTCGCTAATCTGTAGGACCCCGGAAAAAGGGTGACCCTTTTTCCGTGATGCGCTACATTTGTGATCGGGAGCCGACTAAGGTTTCTTAATCCTTAAATAAGGATATTTTTATTTTTTTGAAATTCATTTTCGTGGTGATGAAACTTTATTTATTTACAAACTTGTTTTTTATTATTTAAATTATCCATAATTACACAAATTAATTTAACAATAATTTACCCCCGACCCAATTAACAAACCAGGGCCCAAGAAGCGAGCGGACCATCAGAATTTGCCAAAGCCCGCCTAGGCTTTGGCAGTTCAGGCGTCTTCACCTTCAGGCGGGGAGATAAATGGTGGATATTATTAAAACCCTCCTAGGTTTTAATAATTTCTGGCCATTTTCTCCTCGGACCAAACCCATTTTGAGCCAAAATCAAATTATTTTCTCAAATTAATTTTGTGTAATAAGCTGAATACTTTAAAATAATTTAAACGAATTTATAAAATTGTTTAAAGAGTCGCCAGCCGATTTAAGGAAATCGACGAACCATAAAATAAAAGAAAGACTCCGGTCTACGAACCCGATTTCTGGATTCGGGGGTAAGGTTACGAATTCGAGAGTTATAAGAACTCTCGAATCCGCCTGTTTATAAAACAGACTCAACATTGCAAAGAAAGAGAGCGGGGAGAAGTTTGATTAATTTCGAGGAATTATTATTCAAATTATGCAATATAAAACAAAAGCGGTTTTAATTTTTACAAAACATGTACAAGTATGGAATTTAAAATAAGGATTAAATGATTAAATACGATAATTTAAATCAAAGAATCGAACCTTGCTTTGGTCGTAGTGGCGATGAAATCGATCCCTTGAGTTGCCCCTTGATTTGAAATCCGGATAAAGAAATGTGGATGGCTTAGGAAAAGTGTAGTGTGGATGGTTGTATGGTAGTGAATAATGTGATTATGGAGATGAAGAGAGTTTGAGATAATGAGAGAAAATGAGAGTAGAATAGATGATGGTTGTTGATGATTGTTGATGAAATGAAGGTGGAATGGAGGGGGTATTTATAGGTGAGGGAGTGAGTGTTTTGGAGGGAAATGGTGGGGAGCACACCCCACAAATCAAGCCATTGAAGACCAAAGCCTAGGCGGGTTGTATGGGGTCAAGGGGCAAAGTCAAAATCACGTGGGTTATGATCATGGGATTGCATGAATGCAGATTTTTTTTGGGCGCAAAAAAAACCAAAGCCCACGCGGGCTTTTACATTTTCGTCACACGGGTCGCTGACCTGGCGTAAAACGACGTCGCGTGCTGCGTCGCTCAAACCCTAGGCGGGGTTTGATTATTTCTGGGCCAGATCAAACCCTAGGCGGGTTTTATTCGTTCTGGGCCAAGGCGCGCGCCTGGCCGTCTTCTTCTGTGTGGGTTGTGAAAAAATAAAACCCCTTAAGGTTTTAACAATTATTCCGGATTTATTTTGGGCTTGTATATTTTTGGTGAGTCGGGTTTTATACCGGTACAAATTCCGGTGTCTACACCATGACTTGTGAACCTTTGTTCAAGAAACTAAAGAAAGGAAGCAAAGTAGAATGGGACGATCAATGTCAAACTGCTTTCGATAAAATCAAGGAATATTTGCAATATCCTCCAGTTCTCATACCGCCAGTACCAGATGAGCCTCTACTCCTTTACCTTACAGTGACTAGCTCGGCAATGGGGGCTATGCTAGCTCAAAAGGTAAAAGGTCAAGAGAGCGCCATCTACTACTCGAGCAAGAAGTTCCTAGACTACGAAAGTCGATACGCAGACATAGATAAAATGGCTCTCGCATTAGTTTGGGCCACCAGGAAGCTAAGGCATTACATGCTTTCGCGTACTATATATGTCATAGCTGAGAACAATCCCATCAGATTCATCATGGAGCAACCAACCATCAACAACCGAATCGCTCGATGGGTAATCATGCTTTTTGAGTTCAATCTTCAATACTTACCCCAGAAATCTATCAAAGGGCGAGTTGTATAGATTTTCTGATTGCTTCACCATCACAGGAACCTCCAAGCACTCACTGTGAATTCCCAGACGAAGACGTATTCTTTACTGATGAAGTTACGTGGGAAATGTATTTTGACGAAGCCTCTAACCAAATGGGTTGCGAAGTAGGTGTCCTGTTGATATCTCCAGAAGGGGCACACGTCCCTGTATCTGTAAAATTGGATTTTGATGCCATTAACAATGCTGCGGAGTATGAAGCATGCATCAAGGGCCTACAAGCTGCCTTAGCTTTAGGCCTACGCCACATAAAGGTCTTTGGAGACTCTAGCCTCATCATCAACCAGGCTAAGAGTGTGTGGAAGGTTCGAAGTGAGTGTCTCTTGGCTTATCAACAAAAGCTTTTGGAACTCGCTGACCAGTTTGAGCAAATCAACTTCCAATACCTTTCTAGGGATCACAATGAACTGGCTGATGCCCTGGCCAACTTATCTTCAATGATATCAATCCTATCAAGCACGCTCCAGTTACCCGTAATTGTAGAGCGACAGTCTGAACCAGTATATGTCTGCAATACGGAGATACAAGAAGAGGAGACTGAGGAATGGTTTCTTGACATATACAATTTTCTTCGGAAGGGGGAATATCTGGCTGAGTTAGATGCTCGAGGACAACGAGCGATCAGGACTCTAGCAGCACAATACTGCTTGATCCAAGATCGTTTGTACAAGAAGTCACCTACAGGCATCAATTTGTTGTGTATCGATGCTAAAAGTGCAAAGGAAGTTATGGCTAATATCCACGGAGGAGAGTGTGGGCCTCACATGAATGGGTGCATGCTAGCGAATAAGATTCAAAGAGCTGGTTATTATTGGACTACTATGGAAGTAGACTGCTTGAATTTCGTTCGAAAATGCAACAAATGTCAGGAGTATGCCAATCTGCAGCATCAACCTCCTTCATATCTGACTACCCTGACCTCTCCATGGCCATTCTCAGTATGGGGTATTGACATCATTGGCAAGAGACACCCAACCGGAACCGGAGGACATGAATACATCTTGGTCGCTATTGATTAGTTCACTAAGTGGGTAGAGGCAGCCTCTTTTGCCAAGCTCACATCCAAACAAGTGGCCAAATTCTTTCTTCAGAACATTATATGTCGATATGGAGTGCCTTATGAGATCATTAGTGATAACGGGAGTGTAACACCCCAGATGTATGGTTAAGTGTGACTTAAAGGGATTGAAATGACTACTCATATCACCAAGGTGCACCTTCTTTTATGGTAGTTCATCCATTGGGAACTCCTCAGTTAAGCGTGCTTGGCTGGGAGTAGTCTCAGGATGGGTGACCTCCTGGGAAGTTTTCCCGGGCAACGTGTGAGCGAGGACGAAACATGCTGGAAAGACTCGTGGTGATTTGTGGGGCCAGTCAGCGACCCGGGACAACTGCTTCAAGGATCGCTGATTGGCCCCATAAATCACCACGCTGACTGGCCCCACAAATCACCACGAGTCTTTCCAGCGTGCTTCGTCCTCGCTCACACGCTGCCCGGGAAAATTTCCCAGGAGGTCACCCATCTTGAGACTACTCCCAGCCAAGCACTCTTAACTGAGGAGTTCCCAATGGATGAACTACCATAAAAGAAGGTGCACCTTGGTGATATGAGTAGTCATTTCAATCCCTTTAAGTCACACTTAACCATATATCCGGGGTGTTACAGGGAGTCACTTTCGAAAGGAAGTAGAAGTTTTGCTCACCAATTACAAAATTCAGCATCATCGGTCTTCACCTTACCAACCTCAAGCCAACGAAGTTGTAGAAGCGGCCAATAAAACGGTGGCGGGAATCTTTAAGAAGATGGTTGTCACTTACAAAGATTGGCCTGACAAGTTAGTATTTGCCTTATGGGGATACCAGACCTCAATTCGAACTGCCACAGGAGCAACACCATATTCATTAGTGTATGGGATGGAAGCAGTCCTGCCGATTGAGTTAGCAATCCCTTCATTACGAATAGTGACAGAAAACCAATTGCAAGAAGCAGAATGGGCTAGGGCAAGGTTCGAGGAGTTAATGTTGATGGATGAAAGGCGATTGAGGGCGTTGCATAATGTTCAGGTATACCAAAGTAGGATCACTCGCGCTTTTAATAAAAAGGTGAAAAGTCGTTCACTTTGTTTGGTCTTGTTCCGAGCTGAATTTCTTCTTTTTTATCGGGTATATTTGCTTGTTTTAACCCCTATTTATACATTAGATATAATGATTTGGTGTTTTGTAGGAAAATAAGAAGTTACAAGAAGTTTGAGTTTAATTGAAGGTTTTTAGGGAATTCCGAGCTATTTCCCGAGTCAAACCAAGGCAATCCGAGCCGAGACCCGAGGCGAATCCGACCCAGAATCTCATATCCATTTATGTCGCGCCAAAAATAGCAGCAGCAAGAATAACAGGAGGTCGCGCCTCTGTCCCCTTGCTTCGCACCCGCGGCAACTCGCTGGAAGGAAAAGAAGCGGCGGACAGAAGCTGTGCTCGCCCGAGCAACCTCGTGGCTCGCCCGAGCTGGTCCCCTGTCGCGCCCGCGAAGATTGAGGTAGCCCCCGCTACCTGCTGCGGACAGTAGCTGTGCTCGCCTGCGCCGCAACTCACTCGCCCGAGCAGTGTTTCTGTCGCGCCCACGACCAAGCTTGGTAGCGCCCGTTACCTACGCTCAGCAGCAACAACTGACGAACGGATAGAAGGCATGCTCGCCCGAGCAACCCCCATGGCTCGCCCGAGCCACTCTGTCTACGGAAAGTCTGACGCGCGAGCTGCGATTTATTTCTAGGGTTTTGGGTTTCGTTTCTCCTTCTTCTATAAATACCCACTTGTATTTAGCTTAAAATAAATTAGCCTAGGTAGTTTAGGAGTAGAATTAGATTAGATTTATTTGCTTTCTTTAATTGTTCTTCAAGTTTTCTTTGATTCTTCAAGCTTTCTTTGATTTCTAGTATTTGAATTCAAACTTTCTCAAGCTTTCTTAATTCAAGCAAGTTTCCATTGAAGTTTTACAAGCTCTCTCTCTCTCTCTCACTCTCTCTCTCTCTCTTTTCTCCATTGATGTTGATTTCAAAGCTTTCTAGGGTTAGCCACATCAAATCCACTTTTAGTGGGGAGGAGGGTCAAGGAACTCCAATTCTACTTACTAGTGAGAATTTGGGGGATTCTTGGTAATCCAAACCACAATTTCTTGTTTGTTCGGGGGAAATTCAAGTGTAGATTGAAGGTTTATTGAAGTTTGTTCATCAAAGGTATAAATTCTTGCCCAAATGCATTGTTCATGCTAGTTCTTCATTCAAGCTTTTAAGTGCTTTCCTTAATTCCATGTTTTATTTCATGTTATTATTGCTTTCCTTAATTCCATGTCTAGGTTAGTTTTATTGCTTTCCTTTATATAATTTACTGCTTTTCCGCATTGAGAAAAACCCTTTACACGAACCGATTACCTCAATCAACCCTCACACCCATCCCTGAGATCGACAATCCTTACTTTAACCACAAAAATTACAACCGAACAATGGCGCCGTTGCAGGGGATGACGTTATTTGGTAGATTAGGCTATTGGTTTGTGTATACATAGTTTATTGCTTTCTCGATTATGCTAGAAAAATGTAGCGAAAAAAATTGAATATCGAAAAAAGAGAGAAAAGAAAAGAAAAAAATAGAAAAATAGAAAAAAGAGAGTTATGGAAAGTCCCCAATTCCCCCAATTTGAGCATAAAATATTTAGGAGGTATTTTGCTAGATTGCATGATTACCGTGCTCAATGTGAATTGTATGACATTTTTTTATGATACATTGAATTTGTTGGGAATTGTTAGTGAAGGTGTGAATTATGAGACCCGAAACCTTTTAGATTATTACGAGTTTTCTAGTTTAGGTTAAGAAAAAGCATGGGAGTTACTTGAATGGTTTCCTAGGGATTCCTATGAATTTGAGCAATAAAGTGTTAGTCCTAGCTTCCAACCTCCTTATGCACCACCCTCCGGGACCGAAACTGAATAACCATGTGAATACCCCGTGTATGTTGATGATCAACCTTATAGCGGGGATTATGTGGAAAACTGCTATGATCTTTCCCAAAGTGCCGATGTTGAGTCGCATTCGGTGTGCTTCTTGTGTGATTCGTTGTACCATAGTTTTGGTTCTTGTTTGAAAGCTAAAATGGCTACCTTTGAAGCGGAAGGGGAAAAATTATGTGCGAAAATGACTGAGTTTATGCGTGGATTTGTCCATGAGAGTAAACATAGGGTATAAACTCCTTCTTCACAAATGGTCGGTTTGAATGCTGAAGTAGATCATTCATCGTTTTTTAGTCCTGAAATGAGAGTTGATTATTTTGTGTATGATGAGAATGATGACTATTAATAATAACCGACCATGCCTTGGACTACTTAGCGATTCCTTAGCTCTAGCCCCACCTAGTGAGCATGAGGAACATGATGATTATGTGTGTGATGATGTAGAATTAGTTAAAAACATGTTTAATGATGAACCATTGTCCACACCATTGTCCATGCCTTTGTGTGAAGAAAAAGTTGAGTCTATTGAATGTCATGATGCTTGTGATATAATTGAGCATGATCTTGTTGAGAGTGAAATTGAATATGTTGTGATTGAATGTGTGCTTGATACCGATTTGTTCACCTTCATTGAGGATCATTGCATTATTGAGACATTAGCTACCCTTGTATGTGACTCCATTGATGCACATTCTTGTGATGATGAGCTTGATTCTTTGGGGAATGATCATGATTGTTTGAACTTGGTTGTTAATGATGATGCTTTTGATGATGACATGCTTTATGAGTCATTCACGATGAGTTATGACCATGAACCTTCCACTTTCACTTTTGATGTTGCTTTGGATGATGCACCTTTGTCTTTTGATGTTGATAGTTCTTCTAGTGAGTCTGATATTGATGAAGATGAAGATGTGCCTATTTGTGATGTTGGGAGTGTTATGATGTGGTCTAACCCTGCCTTTTCCTTATCACCCATTGATGATTATGATTATTATTTGGATGAAAGTTGTGATTTGGAATCTGTGTTTGATGAAAATTTCATGGATATTGAGTGTGAATCATTGTTGGCATCCAAACATTTGCATGAGCATGTTCAAGATTGTGTTGTATTGCCTCCTCCTGTTGATTTGCATACCCAATTTCCATTTGCAAGTCAATGGGAGGACCCATTTGTCATGTCTTTGTTCGGCCTCGTTCCGAGCCGAAATTCTTCTCTTTTATAGGGTATATTTGCTTGTTTTAACCCCTATTTATATATTAGATATAATGATTTGGTGTTTTGTAGGAAAATAAGGAGTTAGAAGAAGTTTGGGCTTAATTGAAGGTTTTTAGGGAATCCCGAGCTATTTCTCGAGTCAAACCAAGTCAACCCGAGCCGAGAGCCGAGGCGAAACCGAATCCGGAAATTCAATATCAAAATTGGCGCAAAACAGGGGAACGGTACAAACTCAAAGGTTCGAAATACATGTGCCTTCACCCTTTGGGTCATAACTCCTTCGTTACAACTCCGATTGGTCTGAATTTTGGGAGCTTAAAGTACACACCGAGAGCTTTCCATCGATATCTTACGGGCCTAAAACGGAGTTCGGATGAAGAAGTTATGCGCGTTTGAAGTCGGCAGGAAAAGCGCCTGCAATGCTGGCTCGCCGAGCCATCTGCTGCTCGCCCGAGCCAAAGCCTGGGCAACAAGACACCGCCGAGCGTTGGCTCGCGAGCGTGGAGTGGCTCGCCGAGCCACTGTCTGCAGACAGCGTCTTTGCGATTTGTTCTAGGGTTTTGGGTTGTATTTTTCCTTCTTCTATAAATACCCACTTGTATTAATCCAAGAAAGGGAGAATTAGCCTAGGTAGCTTAGGAGTAGAATTAGATTTAATTGTTTTCCTTTATTTGCTTTAATCTCTCTTTAATTGTTCTTCAAATTTTCAATTGTTCTTCATTGTTCTTCAAGCTTTCTTTGATTTCTAGCATTTGTATTCAACTTTCTCAAGCTTTCTCAATCTCTCTCAAGCTCTCTCTTGTTTTCATTGAAGTGTTTTACAAGTTTTTTTTCTCTCTCTCTCTCTCCTCTCTAATCTCCATTGTTGACTTGTTTTCCAAGCTTTATAGTGTTAGCCACAATCAACTCCATTTTTAGTGGGGAGGAGGGTCAAGGAACTCCAATTCTACTTACTAGTGAGAATTTGGGGGATTCTTGGTAATCCAAACCACAATTTCTTGTTTGATCGGGGGAAATTCAAGTGTAGATTGAAGGTTTATTGAAGATTAGTCATCAAAGGTATAATTTCTCGTTCCCAATTTCATTGTTCATTCATTGTCTTCATTCATGCCTTTTAATTGCTTTCATCTTTAAGTGCTTTCTTTTAATTGCTTTCTTTATTATTATCATGTCTAGGTTAGATTTAAATGCTTTCTTTACATAATTTATCGCTTTCCGCACTTGAGAAAAACCCCTTTACACGAACCGATTACCTTAATCAAGCCTCACACCCATCCCTGAGACCGACATCCCTAACTTATAAAACCACAAAAATTACAACCGAACAATGGCGCCGTTGCCGGGGATGGCGTTATTTGGTAGATTAGGCTATTGGTTTGTGTGTACATAGTTTATTGCTTTCTTGATTATGCTAGAAAAAAAATGTAGCGAAAAAAAAATTGAATATCGAAAAAAAAAGTGAGAAAAGAAAAGAAAAAAAATAGAAAAATAGAAAAATAGAAAAAAAAAGAGTTAGGGATAGTCCCCAATTCCCTCAATTTGAGCATGAAATATTTTGGAGGTATTTTGCTAGATTGCGTGACTACCGTGTTCAATGTGAATTATATGGTATCTTTTATGATACATTATCTCTTTTGGGAATTGTTAGTGAGGGTGTGAATTATGAGACCCGAAACCGTTTATATTATTACGGGTTTTCTTGTTTAGGTGAAGAAAAAGCATGGGAGTTACTTGAATGGTTGTCTAGGGATTCCTATGAGTTTGAACAACAAAATGTTAGTCCTAGCTTCCAACCTCCTTATGCACCACCCTTTGGGACCGAAACTGAACAATCATGTGAATACCCCGTGTATGTTGATGATCAATCTTATGATGGGGGATATGTGGAAAACTGTTATGATCTTTCCCAAAGTGCCGATGTCGAGTCTCCTTCCGTGTGCTCCTTGTGTGATTCGCCGTATCATAGTTCAATTTCTTGTTTGCAAGCTACAGTGGTTTCCTTCAAGGCAGAAGTAGAAAAATTATGTGCGAACATGAATGAGTATATGTGTGAATTTGTCCATGAGAGTAATCAAAGGGTAGTAACTCCTTCTTCACAAATGGTTGATTCGAATGTTGAAATAGGTCATTCATCGCCTTTGAGTCCTGAAATGCATGTTGATTCTGCTGTGTATGATGAGGATGATGACTATTATAACCGACCATGCCTTGGACTACTTAGTAATTCCTTAGCTCTAGCCCCACCTAATGAGCATGAGGAACATGATGATTTTGTGTGTAATGATGTAGAATTAGTTGAAAACATGCTAGATGATGAACTATTGTCAACACCCTTGTCCATGCCTTTATGTGAAGAAAAGATTGAGTTTAGTGAATGCCATGATGTAATTGAGCATAATCTTATTGAGAGTGAAACTAAATCTGTTGTGATTGAATGTGTGCTTGATAACGATTTATTCACTTTCATTGAGGATCATTGCATTAGTGAGGCATTAGCTACCCTTGTATGTGAGTCCATTGATGTGCATACCTGTGATGATGGCATAAGTCTTTGGGGAATGATCATGATTGTTTGAACTTGGTTGTTGACAATGATGCTTTTGATGATGACATGCTTTATGAGTCATTCACGATGAGTTATGACCCTGAACCTTCCACTTTCACTTTTGATGTTGCTTTGGATGATGCACTTTTGTCTTTTGATGTTGATAGTTCTTCTAGTGAGTCTGATATTGAAGAAGATGAAGATGTGCTTGTGTGTGATGTTGGGAGTGTTGTGATGTGGTCTAACCCTCTGTTTTCCTTATCACCTATTGACGATTTTAATGATTATTTGGATGAGAGTGGTGATTTGGAATTTGTGATTGATGAAAATTGCATAGAAATTGAGTTTGAACCATTGTTTGCATCCAAGTCTTCGCATGAGCATGTTCAGAAATGCGTTGTATTGCCTCCTTCCGTTGATTTGTATACCCAATCTCCATTTACGAGTCAATGGGAGGATCCATTTATCATGTCTTCTTTCACCGTGCCTAGAAAAGTCTTGTATATTCATGAATTTCATCAGTTCTATGACTTTTCTAAAGCATTTGATAAATTGTTAAGGGCACTAATGTTTGTTTATGTGCTATTGCGAGTGTGCTCTTACCACCACCATTCAGAGATGCATGAGAGGATGCATGATTTGTTACTCCGGGCGTTGAATGGTTCTGATATGATGCTCGATATCTTGAGGTGAGAAGGAGTGAATTTCTTGATAAGATGCCTTTGAGGTAATATCCTTCCTCACCCTTCTTGTATAATTAGTGAGTTGGTCTTTCTTTTCTTCTTTTATTTTCTTTTTGTTTGTGTCTTTTTCTTTTATTTTGGGGTGCTTGCTTACCTACTTCTGTTTCCATTTTGAGGACACGACAACCTCTTTGTGTTGGAGTGGGAGGGTAGTATGCATTTCGGTATTCGAGTCTAAGAAAAGAAAAAAAGAGTCGTTTTGTAAATATTTTAGTTTGTTTTCTTAGTTCATTAATCCTTAGTGTCTTATGTAGTTTGTTTTTCTTTTTGATCTTGCATGTGAACCATCACACATAGTATGTTTTCTTGTTTATTTCTAACCTTTGTGTGATGATCTTAGGATCGTGGATTGAGTGCTTTTAATTGAAGATCTTAGGTAATTACTTTCCACTCTCTCTTTATGTGAATATATCGATGATCCATGATGCATGTTTGATTTTCTTTTTGGGTGGCGAACCCCTTGAGTGTGAATGTTGGGATATTATTGTTGTTGGAGCCGTGTGGGCTCGGGTCGCCACCAATTATTGTTTGTTATGTGTTTGTTGTGTGTTTTTAGGTTTTCTACCTTATTTGTGACATCCTTCTTCTCACAATGGGGATATTGTGAAGTTTTGTGTGGGAGTGGGGGGTGATACTTCCATTTGTCATGGGTAGATCACCTAGTTTTGAGTCTTTGTTTTCGTTTTTCGTAGTTTGTGTCGAAAAATTTGAAAAATTTTGAGTGAAAAGGAGAAAAAAAGGAGTGAAAAACCTTGAAAGTTTTCGTTTTTCGTTTTGTTTTCGTTTTTTCTTTGTTTCTTGGATTTCGTTATTGAAATCAGGAAGCCGTTCTTAATCTTCTGTGAAAGAAACCGGTTTGAGCATTTTCGACCCTAACTTGGGCGATTGTCATGACTTACCTTAATTAGATTCTTTTCATCAATTGTCTAGTGAGATTCCATTTCTTCTTTTTATGTTCTGGTTGAAACTGGGAGATTCTAGGGGTTCATATCCGAGCCTGTTTTCCAAAAAGAAAAAGAAAAAAAAGAGAAAAAGCAAAAGCCAAAGCAAAAGTCAGAAAATAGCAGCAAAATTAAATAATTTGACTAAGTGGGGCGTGTCGGCTTTACGACATCAACCACCATACACTTAGCCAACCTACACGGGCCCAGTATCAGTGGTACGACACGGATGCCCCTTAACCCTCCTCCTATATCGTTTTGCGACGGAGAGGCGAATGGAAAAGACCGTGTTGGGAGGGTATACCCCTTATATGGGCCGTCCAATTCCCGAAAATAAGGCTAATACCGACATTAAAAAGAAGAAAAAGTTTGAAGTGTTAATAAAGTCAGGGGCTCTTCCTTGCATCACCTGCGGCCCTCACCAAGCCAAGGGCGACCAAATGCGGGGAGGGGCAACTCTTTCCTTTCCTTTGTTCGTTTCGCTGTTTTGTAAGCTCGACTGTGAGTCTTTTGGGTCGTCCGGGATCGATTAGAACTGTTTATAACTCTTTCAAATGGGATTAAACTCTACATGAGGTGTAAGGAATAAAAAAAAAAACTTCTAAGATTGGCAGTTGTTTGAGTTAAGAGTTGTGAGATGCTCATAACGGTTCTTTTTGGAGGATTAATACTGTTTTCTTAATTGAAACGACCTGATTCATTGAAACGAGCAGTTTTTTTTTCTTTTCTTTTAAACTTGTTTTGTTTTTCACTTTCCCTCTTTCCTTTTTCTATGACTTTTGTGGGTCTAGTTGCTATAAACCCTCACGAGACCTACCTCGTCCAGCGGGCTGCCGGGGGGTTTAAAGGCTTGATGCATGTGCTAAATGCATCCGCGATTCCTGCGAAAGTGAGTTAGGTTTTTAGTTTTTCTTTTTAGTCCTTTTCTTCGTTTTTAGTTTGCTCGGGGCGAGCAAACCCTTGTGTTGGAGTGGTGTTCGGCCTCGTTCCGAGCCGAAATTCTTCTCTTTTATAGGGTATATTTGCTTGTTTTAACCCTTATTTATATATTAGATATAATGATTTGGTGTTTTGTAGGAAAATAAGGAGTTAGAAGAAGTTTGGGCTTAATTGAAGGTTTTTAGGGAATCCCGAGCTATTTCCCGAGTCAAACCAAGTTAACCCGAGCCGAGATCCGAGTCAAACCAAGTCAACCTGAGCCGAGAGCCGAGGCGAAACCGAAGCCGGAAATTCAATATCAAGATTGGCGCAAAACAGGGGAACGGTACAAACTCAAAGGTTCGAAATACATGTGCCTTCACTATTTGGGTCATAACTCCTTCGTTACAACTCCGATTGGTCTGAAATTTTGGGAGCTTAAAGTACACACCGAGACCTTTCCATCGATATCTTACGATCCTAAAACGGAGTTCGGATGAAGAAGTTATGCGCGTTTGAAGTCGGCAAGAAAAAAGCCTGAAGCAGTGGCTCGCGAGCGAAGCTTCGGCAACAAGACACCACCGAACGCCAGGCAGCTCGCCCGAGCCACTCTGTCTGCAGACGCGCGTGCTGCGATTTATTGTAGGGTTTTGGGTTGTATTTTTCCTTCTTCTATAAATACCCACTTGTATTAATCCAAGAAAGGGAGAATTAGCCTAGGTAGCTTAGGAGTAGAATTAGATTTAATTGCTTTCCTTTATTTGCTTTAATCTCTCTTTAATTGTCCTTCAAATTTTCAATTGTTCTTCATTTTTCTTCAAGCTTTCTTTGATTTCTAGCATTTGTATTCAACTTTCTCAAGCTTTCTCAATCTCTCTCAAGCTCTCTCTTGTCTTCATTGAACCACAATTTCTTGTTTGTTCGGGGGAAATTCAAGTGTAGATTGAAGGTTTATTGAAGATTAGTCATCAAAGGTATAATTTCTCGTTCCCAATTTCATTATTCATTCATTGTCTTCATTCATGCCTTTTAATTGCTTTCATCTTTAAGTGCTTTCTTTTAATTGCTTTCTTTACTATTATCATGTCTAGGTCATATTTAAATGCTTTCTTTACATAATTTATCGCTTTCCGCACTTGAGAAAAAGCCTTTTACCCGAACCGATTACCTTAATCAAGCCTCACACCCATCCTTGAGACCGACATCCCTAACTTGTAAAACCACAAAAATTACAACCGAACAGTCTTCTTTCACTATGCCTAGGAAAGTCTTGTGTATTCATGCATTTCATTAGTTTAATGACTCTTCTAAGGCATTTGATAAATTGTTAAGGGCACTAATTTTTGTTTATGTGCCATTGCGAGTGTGCTCTTACCTACACCATTCTGAGATGAATGAGAGGATGCATGATTTGTTACTCCGGGCGTTGAATGGTTCTGACTTGGTTCCCAATGTCGTGAGGTGAGAAGGAGTGAATTTCTTGATAAGATGCCTTCAAGGTAATATCCTTCCTCACCTTTTGTGTATATTTAATGAGTCGGTTTTCTTTTCTTCTTTTATTTTCTTTTTGTGTGTGTGTTTATCTTTTATTTTGGGGTGCTTGCTTACCTACTTCTGTTTTTCCATTTTGAGGACTCGACAACCTCTTTGTGTTGGAGCGGGAGGGTAATTTGCATTCCAGTTTTCGAGTCTAAAAAACAGAGAAAAAGAGTCGTTTTGTAAATATTTTAGTTTCTTAATTCCTTAGTCCTTAGAGTCTTGTATAGTGGTTTTTCTTTTTGATCTTGCATGCGAACATTCACACACATAGTACGCTTTTCTTGTTTATTTCTAACTTTTGGTGTGATGTACTTTGGATCGTGGATTGGTTATGCTTTTAATTGAAGACTTCGAGGTAACCTCTTTCCACTCTCTTTATGTGAATATATCATTGATCCATGTTGCATGCTTGGTTTTCTTTTTTGGTGGTGAACCCCTTGAGTGTGAATGTTGGATATATATTGTTGTTGGAGCCGTGTGGGCTTGGGTCGCCACCGTTTATTATGTGATAAGTGTTTTGTATATATGTTCTTCTTGGTTTTCTATCTTACTTGAGACACCCTTCTCATGATGAAGACATTATGATGTCTTGTGTTGGAGTGGGGGGGGGGGGGGTTGTATTTTCCATTTGCCATGGGTAGATCACCTAGTTTTTGAGTCTTTGTTTTTGTTTTTCTTAGTTTGTGTCTAAAAGTTTAAAAAATGTTTGTGTGAAAAAGGGGAGAAATGTTGTGAAAAACCCAAAAGTTGTTTTTCTTTTTGGAGATGTTTCCGTTCACAATTATGTAGATGGTTGTCTAATGGGCTGATTCAATCAGTTAGAAGCGGCTAGTATGAATAATGATAGGCCTTAGGAAGGATTTTTGCCATGACTTATCTCTATTAGACCTCTACATGGAATGGGAAAGCGGAATCCTCAAATCTTACACGCTTTGACTGTGAATTCTTACCTAAGTTAGACGGTTTTAGTTGTTCAATTGCTTAAGCTCTTAATTAATGCATTAAATAATCGCTGTCGGGCCTACTGTCATGGGTTGGTTTGGGTGGATCGGCACCCTATGCCCCTTAAGTGCAATGACTCATGTATGGAGAAACCCAGTAGGGAGGGTAACCCTTTGCAAAGGCCGGTGCTTAAATCCCGCAAAACCCGACACAAACGCTCTAAAAGACACAAAACGGATTGAGTGGTAAGAAAAGAGCGTAGGTTTTGAAAAAGAAAGAAAAGAGCGAATCAAGAAAAAGAAAAAAAAGAAGTTGACCAAAAGAATGGTAAGAAAGAGCAAGAAAAAAAAGAAAAGAAAAGAAAGACAAGAGCGAAGTAAGAAAAAGAAAGAAAAGAGAGGTTGAAAGAAAAACCAAGAGTGAAGTAGGATAGATAATTCCGAGCTTGAGCATGAGAACAACTCTGATTGTCTAATTTAGGATAGGAAGGGCCGACTAGAGTCCACTTGCACATATGCACGAGGTGTTTTGCTCATCAGGAAGTGTTTTGGTTCAAAATCTCAAAGATTGGCAGTTTTCCAACCTTCATGTCTTAATTTGTTTATACTTGCTTCTTCCAATTGATTGTTCAGGCGGGTTGGGGAACTAGGTGCATGATTGGGGACGGGAATATTTTCTTTGCTTTTGTTTTGTTTCGTTTTTCGGTTTTCACTTCTTTCTCTTTCCCCTTTTTCTTTTCTCGTGGCTTTTGTGGGTATAGTTGCTATAAACCCTCACGAGACCTTCCTCGTCCACCCGGGCTGCCGGGGGGTTTAAAGGGCTTGATGCATGTGCTAAATGCATCCGCGATTCCTGCCAAAGTGAGTTAGGGTTTTTAGTTTTTCCTTTTAGTCCTTTTTTTTGTTTTTGGTTTGCTCGGGGCGAACAAACCCTTGTGTTGGAGAGGTGTTCGGCCTCGTTCCGAGCCGAATTTCTTCTCTTTTATTTGATATATTTGCTTGTTTTAACCCCTATTTATACATTAGATATAATGATTTGGTGTTTTGTAGGAAAATAAGGAGTTAGAAGAAGTTTGGGTTTAATTGAAAGTTTTTAGGGAATTCCGAGCTATTTCCCGAGTCAAACCAAGGCACCCCGAGCCGAGATCCGAGGCGAACCCGACCCGGAATCTCATATCCATTTATGTCGCGCTAAAAATAGCAGCAGCATGAATTACAGGAGGTCGCGCCTGCGACCCCTGGCTTCGCACCCGCGACAACTCGCTAGAAGAAAAAGAAGTGTCGGACAGAAGCTGTGCTCGCCCGAGCAACCCCGTGGCTAGCCCGAGTTGGTCCCCTATCGTGCCCGCGAAGATTGAGGTAGTGCCCGCTCCCTGTTGCGGATAGTAGCTGTGCTCGCCCGCGCCGCAGCTGACTCGCCCGAGCAGTGTTTCTGTCGCGCCCGCGACCAAGCTTGGTAGCGCCCGTTACCTACGCTCAGCAGCAACAACTAACGAACAGACAGAAGGCATGCTCACCCAAGCAACCCCCATGGCTCGCCCGAGCCACTCTGTCTGCGGAAAGTTTGACGCGCGAGCTGCGATTTATTTCTAGGGTTTTGGGTTTCGTTTCTTCTTCTTCTTCTATAAATACCCACTTGTATTCAGCTTAAAATAAATTAGCCTAGGTAGTTTAGGAGTAGAATTAGATTAGATTTATTTGCTTTCTTTGATTGCTTTCTTTAATTGTTCTTCAAGTTTTCTTTGATTCTTCAAGCTTTCTTTGATTTCTAGCATTTGTATTCAAACTTTCTCAAGCTTTCTCAATTCAAGCAAGTTTCCATTGAAGTTTTACAAGCTCTCTCTCTCTCTCTCTCTCTCTCTCTCTCTCTCTCTCTATCTCTCTCTCTTTTCTCCATTGATGTTGATTTCAAAGCTTTCTAGGGTTAGCTATATCAAATCCACTTTTAGTGGGGAGGAGGGTCAAGAAGGTGATCTAGTGCTTAAGGAAATGAGGGCACCAATACAAGACCCAAGGGGAAAGTTTGCACCTAATTGGAAAGGTCCTTATATGGTTAAGGAAATTTTACTGGGAGGAGCAGCTCGGCTTGCCACTATGGATTGAGAAGATATGATTCAACCTACAAATTTGGTTATCTCAAGCGATATTATGCTTAATATAGCCAAGCAACTGGAAAACCAATTTTCAGACACTTGGTGAATATTCAGATTTATGCTCATAAAAGAAGGAAAAGATAAAGTTTGCAAGAACACAATAATTCTAAACAACACTTCTTCTTTTATTAATGATTAAAATGCAAATACACTGCTTGTAAATAAGAATATTCAAAAGGCGTAATTAAATAAAAGTTTATTCTGGCAAAGCAGTTCGGTTCCTTCACTTCCATCCATCTTCTAGTCTTATTTCACCTTTTCTACTTCGCCAGTGGTCTTATGGTCAATCTCCATGTCTTTAGGCTCATTTGGATCAGTTTCTTTGTTTTTAGGCTTATAGGCTCGCTTATACGATTTCCATGTCTCCACCCTCGTACCAAGTCGATCTTTTTCCGTCACCTTCACACCGAGACGATCCTTTATCGTTGAGCGAGGACCCAGTCTCTCCTTTATGGATGTTTGACTTCTTAATGCCTCTCCATCACGGCGAGACTCGACGGCCGCAATTAGGCATCCGTGATATTCAGCGTCAGCAATCTCTGATACATGTGCCTTTGATGGAGCCTTAAGGGTCGGCCTTCTCGCCCAGTACTTCAGCCAAGACTCTATATTCGAGCCACGAAGCTTAAATTGCTCGGGGGCTTCACATAGCCGCTCGGGGGTGGTCTGTTAGCAGCCCATCTGTCGCCATACCCGCTTTGGAAAGTAGAAAGTCATGTGTGTCAAGCCGGCGATACACATGACAGACCTAAAACATATAGGTGTCTGTGTACCGCAAGTATACGGGTCTGTGCAGTAATAAAATATCGTTCTCTTTCAGGGATTTGTGTTCAATCACGCACTAAACTAGTTCGCTACAAACAATGCTAGGTCGATCCAAAGGGTGTGGTAAAGTTTTCTAAATTAAACTAAGAAAGCAAGAATTTTTAGGGGTTTTATCAGATATTTAAAAGCGTTCAGGGGAGTCCATTCTAGTCAATTAATCAAATTATCAACAATTTCGGTGCATGTAACAAGATAATTCGGGGTCTATAATCTTTCTAAGCCCTATCACTTCGATCTTTCGATCCTAGGTGAGTTACAGTGATTAGCCTAAACATTATTTCTAACTATTTAGCCTAATCATAGATAAGAACTGATTATAAATTGACCCTAGGCAAGAATCATTATGTCTAACTATTTTCTAACCTATTCAATCTACGCAATCCGATTCAAGACTCAAACTGTCGTTCTATTGTCAAGAATCTAAAACCAGGTACAGACTCAAACTGTCGTTCTATTGTCAAATTACCATGACATACAAAACACGCAGATTAAACGAATGAAAAGATAACCTAACACCGAAACTGTATTCAAATTTAATCAATGGGCATCGAGTTTATCCTTGAACTAAGAAAGTTAGCTACTCATAATTCTAAAGGTAAACATCGCAAAATCTAAATAACAAGAAAGCATTAAAGAAGAATAGAAATAAACCGTGTTCGAATTGGCGGAATCGATCTCTTTGTGTCACCCGAATCGATCTCTTTCGTGTTCTTCGATCACGAACATTAATCTAATCTAATAACAATCTTTTGGAAACAATTGTAAAATAAATTAATCTAAATCTACTCTAAAAGCTACCTAAAGAATCTCTCTGAAAACTAGAGTAAACGGAAGAAATCTCTCGCTGTTGATCAATGCTTGAAACGTCAGCTGTCGAAGCCCTTTTATAACGGCTGGATTAGGGCACAAAACGCAGCCTGCGTTTTGGAAATGTTGGTTGCGTTATGCACATAATAGCGGACTTCTCCGTGAGAGGGCGCTGGCTGCGACTCCAAAACGCGGGCAACGTTTTATCTGTTCTCGACTGCTAAAGTTTCTGGACAAGGCGCGGCCTGCGTTTCCAAAAACGCTGCCTACGCCTTGCGTCTTCGCTTTAATTAGATTTGGGCCGAGTCGTTTGGGCCGTTCTTCCTTTCCTCTTCTTTCCTTCTTCAACTCTTTTTTTTTCTTTGATTTTTCCCACTTTTCCTTCAACTTTTCATGCTTTTTGATATAATTCCACTTATTTCTGCAAAACACACCAAACTTGTGAACAAGTGTATAAATCACAAAAGTTGACATAAAAATACGGATTTTCGGATATAAAAAGCATGAAACTGACATGATTTGAGCCCTAAAAACTCTATATAAAATTGTCTTATTAAATCCCCCCATGCTTAGCTCTTTCTTGATCTCAAGCAAGTCAGAATTAAAAATAGGAGGGTGAGAGCTCAAACAGGAGAAACCAAGCGTAAGAAGAGAAAGAGGCGGAAAGGTCTTTTGCAAGGATTATAAAGACAAAATCTTAACACCCCCTCAGGCTAACCATTCTAACACATCCATTCAATCAAGCAATCACAAAGATCAGTCTGGACAAGATCAAAACTCATTTTAAAAGAGAAAGGAAGAAAATTTTGAAACCAAAAGGAGAGAACAAGTACTTCTGAAGCATAAACCTGCCAACGGTCTTAAGAATAATGCAAACGTGCGTGGTTAGTTATGGACGTAAGCCAGTCAAAAGAGCAAAACTCACTTTAGGATAAAAAGTTGAACGCTCAAACACTCAAATTTGAATGTATGTGGGTTTTTCTCATACTCAAACCAATAGAAACAACTACCATAAGCTTGGTAAGAACTTCGCTCTCCACTACATGTATGCAATGCACAAGTGACAATCAAAAGGACTTTATTGGGTTGTAACGGGGCTTAGGCTAGGGGTAAGGAGCGGTAAAATTTGGGATTGAGGAGTTAAGAGCTATGCTGGGATTGAATTTCAATGAATAAAACACTCTAAACTCTCCTTCTTGCTTAGTGTATGCAAGGAATTTCACCTCTCACCCTCTACGATATTTAACATCTCAACTGAATACAACCAAGTCAAAGATTACAAATTTAAATTGAATCTCCCTAAACACCCTTTTCTTTTGGAACTCATTTTCTCTTTTTTTTTTTTACTTCCTTTTTTTTCCTTTTGGTAGGTGATCAGAGAGAAGAAAACTATGAAATTACAACTTCGACTTCAATAATGAATGAACAACATAACCAAACACCAATTATTCAAAAGGTGGAACTTTAACTCTCCATATTTGAACCAATAAGCACAATTTCTCCCTAACTTCACATTTTTGTCCAAACACAACTTAACCAATAGTTCCTTCCGAAAAAACGACAAACTCTCATTCAACCAAGCAAGGCAAAGAGATACTGGATATCAGAGGCCAAGACTTGCATTGTCAGGGTTCAATCATGAAAGAAGGGTAAACAAAGGCTAGGCGGGGCAAAAAGAACGGTTAAATATAGTGTAGGGTAGGCTATTTGGCTATGTAGCTTAGCAAAATAAAACAAATGCCTTAATCATTTTGTCACAGCGTGCAATGCAAGTATGTAGTCTCAAGCAAGATGCAAAGCGAGTTCTAGAGATGCAACTAATGGGTGAGTCACTCAGGGAATATGGAATTGATAAAAGTGATCAATTCAAAAATTTAGGCAATGTAGACTCACGGGATGGGGCTCAATGAACTAAACCTAGCCCAAAGATTTGCGGCAAGCACATTAATACTTTCTAAGATAGTCAAAGCAGTAAGATACAACTTTCATAACTCGTCTCAAAATCAGAAGATTTGAAGGAAAAGGTTTCAAAAACTTTTGAGATCTAATCCAGACTTTTCTAGGCGAAGCAAGCTAAACTGAAAGTAAGAAAGGTTTACAAATCATGGCTGAAGGTGTTTTCGGTTTTAATCCTAATCCTATCCTATAATTTTTTGGTTTTTGGCTTTTCTAATTTTTTTTTTTGGCTTTTTCTAATTTTCTGATTTTTTTTGGATTTTTGAATAGGTGGATGCAAAAGAAAGAAAAAGAAAAAGAAACAAACTAGGAAAAGAAAAGAAAAACTACATGCTTCTATCTAATGCAAACTAGGTGGATGCAAATTAAAGAAAAATTTAGAAAGGAAAACTTAAGAAATCTAGAAAACAAAAGAAAAACACACTAGAAACTCACTATGAACAAGCAAATAAAAGAAACACACAAAAATAGAGAAATCACACTAAAGTTTGAAAAAACTACCATAAAGCAAGAAAAAGAAAGACGAAATAAAAGAAAAACAGAAAAAATAAATGAAAAACAGATAAATAAGAAAAATATACAGGAATAAATATTTGTCAACCCCCCCCCCCCATGCTTAGATGTTGCATTGTTCTCAATGTAGAAGACAACGGTGAAGGGTAAGGGATTAGCCAAGGATTAAGGATCCTCGGTCGGTGGGGAAGGGTCGGTATGGCTCGGTCCTGGTGGTGGTGAGGGTCGATCGAACATGGCCTGAATAAGGCCGCTGAGATAAGCAATTGACTCGCCGAGACGGTCGAATCGCAGGTCAAACTTCCCCCTATACTCAATAAAGCTATCCCTCAACTCGTTGACACGGTGTTCGGTCCGGACAATGGAGGTTTGGAGGTCGTGAAACCGCACCTCATAGTCTAGTTGGGGTTGTTCGGGTTGAGGGTTAGGGTGGATTTCTGGTTCAGGTTTGGGTTCGGGGAAGGGGAAGGGAGGCATCCACATCAAATTCTCAGCAACTTGGGGAGAAGTGTGGGGGTTAGGCACGGGAAACCTAGCATTGTTGGGATAGACCCAAAGACAATGCGAGTCCTTGTCAAACTTGCACAAGCCAAAGTAATTACACTGCCCCCCATCCAAGAATAAGTTACCCGGGACTAGGTCAGTGGGGTTTCTACGCGGCCAAAAGTCGAATTGGCGTGCAAGGTGAGTAATGTAGCCCCCTACGGCAATGCCCTTGTTGGTTGAGGTGGCGACACTAGAAAGATGGTGGGCTAGCATAGTTGCTGGGGCGGCACGAGGGTCGGTATCCAACATAGCATGCAACATGCAGCAATCAGCCCGGGTAGCTTTGTTTGAACTACCGGGCCTCCCGAAAATACCGTAAGAGAGTATGCGGTGGACATACCTCAATACGGGGTTCCTAATCAAGGACGCGGGGTTATTGCTAGGGTCCCAACTATCAAAACCAGAAATTTTGAAAAAGAAACCCCTCTCGTCCCACTCTATGGGTATAAGGGATGAATCCTTACATGTTCGTTCGGGAAAACCAAAGGCGCGGGCAAATTGGGACACGGTCATGTTCCTCTCTACCCCCAAAAGCTGGAAACGAATACACCCATCCCTCCCTTAGAGGTTTACAACTAGGGTCGACAAGAATTCAAGGGTAAGTCCCCTATAGGTCGGCTCTTCTAACCTAGCCACGTTGGTCATGTGGCAACGGCTAAACATCCAATCAACATCATCCAACATACCACAACTACGCAAGAAAGGTTCATGCATATATTTGGTGGGGACGAGGGCTCTTTTGGAGAGGGAGTCGTACCTTTTCTTGACGTCCCCTTCAAAGTTGAAGGGGTCTGGGTTGCTCGAATCCTTTGAAGGCGCGGCCTTCTGTTTTCCTTTCTCCGCCGCCGTGGCTTTTCGCTTCCGGCTGCCTCCGGCTTCGTTATCATCTCCCGGTGGCCTGGAGAAGCTAGGATTCTTAGTTCTCACCATCTAAAAACACTCACAAAATCAGTAAATTTACTAAGACAAATCCTAGGTATCAAATAAGCATGTTTATGACATAATAACTTAGTATGATCAATCCCCCCATGCTTGTTTGATACTAGGGATTAAAATCAACTTATATCTAACCTAAATTTCTCAATTTTATCATCACATACTCTCTAAACACATCCAACAACATAATTTTCTCAATTCTGGAACAAAAAGATTAGATATCATCCAACTCAACCTAAGCCCTAATCAAGAAATCAATCTAAGAATTCAAACCTAAATCAAGAAATTTGAATCTAGGAAGTAATAATTGGTATAAATTTAACAAATTACTCAATAAACTCAAGTATTCAACCAAAATCATACCAAGAACGAAGTGCATAATCAAG
Source organism: Portulaca oleracea (assembly GCA_029582165.1). Lineage (NCBI taxonomy): Eukaryota > Viridiplantae > Streptophyta > Magnoliopsida > Caryophyllales > Portulacaceae > Portulaca > Portulaca oleracea. The sequence goes on from CM055885.1 coordinate 24,532,284, forward strand.
GAACAAGAGGAAGAGTTGAGAATTCCATACCTTGAGGTTGAAGAGGAATGGAGTTCGGAGACTCGAAGTGCTAGAGTGCAAGTGAGAAGAGAAAAGAAAGAGAAAAGAAGTGGTGTGTGGTGGTGGCGCCGGCGAAGGTCGACGACGACGCTGGCAGTGGTTGGAGGCGCGGGTGGTGCGCTGGTGGTGCTTGGGGGAGATGCGTCAGGAGTTAGCGCAAAGAAGGAGGGAGTTTGTGTTTTGAAAGAAAAAAGGAAGGGTCGACTAAATTAAAAGTCGGGCGAAAATTTATCGACAAAAGGCAAAACGCGGCCTGCGTTTTGTAAAAACTGCGTACCTAAAGTTTCTGGATGAGGCGCAGCCAGCATCTAGAAAACGCTAGCTGTGTTTCCCTACCTGATACTGACAGCTCGATTTTTGCCAATTTTTGCTTGTTTTTCTCCCTTTTCTTTGTTTCCTCCTTATTTTCCCTACAAATTGACCCATCAAAAATCCCTACAAACATCTACCAACATAGAAATCAATAGGTTAGAAATAAAAATTCAATATAAGCCATGAATTTCTCGAATTTCTTCCTTTTTCTACACACTAAAAGAAAAATATTAGTAAACTTCAAAATAAATAAACTATAGAGTAAAACTGAAAGCTAAAATAATTGAACTAAAATAAAATAAAAAGTGGGGAGGAATAAATATGTTAGATAATGGCATACCTCCCCGGGGTTTCTTTGTTTAACGTCGTTAGCTCGACGTTATGGACCCTACTCATCAGGGTCCTCGAGAAGTCTTTTTGTTGACTGGAGGTCCGGATCACCAACCAAGTATGGTTTGAATCGCTGTCCGTTGACTTTAAATGAACTGGTATTCTCATGCCAAATCTCTACCGCTCCGTGAGGGAAAGCACGAAGCACTTTATATGGTCCGGTCCATCTTGATTTTAATTTTCCGGGGAACAACCTTAGCCTTGAATTGAACATGAGCACCATGTCCCCCTCTCGAAATCTTCTTCGCATAATATATTTGTCGTGCCAAGACTTTGTTCATTCCTTGTATATTCGGGAGTTCTCGTATGCTTCTAGCCGCAGTTCATCAAGTTCTTGACGTTGCACAATCCTATTTTCTTTAGCAATCTTAGGGTCGAAGTTAAGGGCTTTGATGGCCCAATAAGCCTTGTGCTCGATCTCAACAGGGAGATGGCAGGCTTTTCCGAATATCAACATGTAAGGTGTGGTTCCTAGAGGGGTTTTGAAAGCAGTTCTGTAGGCCCACAGCGCATCATCGAGTTTTAGGGACCAATCTTTCCTTGATCTATTAACTGTTTTCTCGAGAATGCTCTTTATTTCTCTATTCGAGAGCCCAACTTGACCACTAGTTTGGGGATGATAAGGTGTGCCACCTAATGCTTGACTCCATATTTGGCTAAGAGGGTCTCTAGTGGTCGGTTGCAAAAGTGGGTTCCATTGTCGCTAAGGAGCGCTCTAGGAGTCCCAAATCTAGAGAAGATGTTCTTTTTGAGGAACTTGATGACAGTTTTGGTATCATTAGTTGGTGAGGCTATGGCTTCTACCCACTTGGATACATAATCCACAGCAACTAGAATGTAGAGGTTTTTATGGGATGGTGGAAACGGTCCCATGAAGTCTATTCCCCATACATCGAATAATTCGACCTCTAGCATCCCGGTTTGAGGCATCTCATTTCTCCTGGATATATTTCCTGTCCTTTGGCATCTGTTGTAGCACATAACGTAGCGTCTAACATCTCTTGTAAGAGAGGGCCAATAGAATCTTGCTTGTAGAACCTTGGCTACCGTTTTGTCGGGTCCGAAGTGTCCACCGAAGGGGGTAGTATGGAGATGGAATAACACATTTCGTACTTCTTCTTCGGGTATACAACGTCTGTAAATTCCATCACCACAGAGTTTGTATAGTAGTGGCTCTTCCCAAACATATCTTTTAACATCGGAGAGGAATTTCTTTTTCTGTTGATATGTAAAATCAGGTGGGAGAGCTCCGCAAACTAGATAATTCACATAATCTGCGAACCATGGGGCTAAGTGTCGATTTATAGCTAAGAGTTGTTCGTACGGGAACCACTCATTGATTGGCATATCATTTTTAATTGAAGAATCAGACTGAAGTCTCGATAGATGATTGGCTACTACGTTTTGCAGGCCGGGTTTGTCTCGAATCTCAATATCAAACTCTTGAAGTAGTAGCACCCAACGAAGAAGACGAGGTTTTGAATCAGCCTTTGTCATTAAATGCTTGATAGCTGCGTGATCTGTGTAGACTATGACCTGAGAGTTGATCAAATAGGGTCTGAATTTGTCTAAGGCATATACCAGTGCTAGAAACTCTTTTTCAGTTGTTGCATAATTCACTTGAGCTCCATCAAGAGTTTTGCTAGCGTAGTAGATGGCATAAGGTTTTCCATCAATCCTTTGCCCTAGCACTGCTCCTATAGTGTGATCGCTTGCGTCGCACATAATTTCGAAAGGTAGACTCAAATCCGGCGTTTGCATTATGGGAGCAGAAACCAAAGCTTGCTTTAATTTTTGAAAAGCAGCTAAGCACTCTTCATTAAACTCGAACGGAACGTCCTTAGCAAGAAGAGAGGCTTCGTGTAGACACGAAATTTAGCCAATCAGATTAGACAGCATCAGTAGCCCAAGTTCATGTGGGTTTAGCAGATATGCGCCCAACACAAAATGCAGAGCGAGCCCATTTCAGCACGAGCCCATTCCGGGCCAATCCGGGATAAAACTCGCGATTCGGACCTAATTCGAGCGAAGTCGCAGATTGAGCCCCAGTTCAGATGGGATCCGCGCGGATTTCCTTGCTAGAGCCAAAATGTCCCGGGCCCAAATTCAGGCGGATCCGCGCGGATTTGTCAAAATTAGAGCCAAAATGTCCTGGGCCCAAATCCAGGCGGATCCGCGCGGATTTCCTTGCTAGAGCCAAAATGTCCCGGGCCCATTCGGGCGGATCCGCGGATTCTGGACCTAGTATCTGAAATGGAAAATCTGCGCGATTTTGCGGCTCAGGCCAAACGGAGAAGCCGCCCTAGTCTTTGAAATCGGGGAGCCGCGGATTTCCCTAAACCTAACCCTACCACTGCCTATAAAAGGATCCGCGGATCACGAAAAGGGGGATTGAAGACGAAAAAGGGCGACTACGGAGAAAGCGAAAAAGAGGAAAACACCTTTGAGAGCCAACTGAGGGAGATCCGCGCGGATCTCAGGGAGATATTTCCACGGTTCCGGGAAACGATTACGGGGTGAAGTTTTCGACTGCGATACTCGGAGCTTGCCAAATCCGCGCGGATTTTGTAGGGTTTCGACTTTAATTGTTTTAGTTTTCTTTTCCGATTGTAACAATGTAGTCGTAATCCCCGCCCGATGTAATTTTTTATTATTTTGTGCTCGTTCAGACTTTACTTAATTTTATGTGTGCATATTTCTTTTTAATTTTCTGGTGACAACTTTGCTTTTTTAATTCTTTTTTTTTTAAAACCCGACCTAGTAAGGGCCGCTTCGGCGGACGATGCAAGGGCACCCCCCTACATCGATACCTTTACCCCCGAATCCGAATTTCGGTTCGAGACCGGAGTTAATCCCTATTTTTGTTAATTTTTATAAAATTAACTGGCGACTCCTTTTATTTTTTTATGTGAATTAACGCGTTTTTGGGCTCAAAACAACATCACGAAATGCGCATGGATTTTAGTCGGTGGCACAGAATCTTGTCGAGAAATCGCGTGGATTTACGGTGATGGCGAGCCTTTGTTGAAATCGCGTGGATTTGGTCAATGGCTGGAATCGTCGAAATCAGCGGATTTACGGTCGATGTGAGCCTGTTGAAATCGCGTGGATTTACGGTCGATGTCGAGCACGATCGATTCGATAAAAAAAACGTTAAAATTTGTACCCTATGCAACCCTACGTTGACTCGACGCTCCGCGGGGGACCGCGCCCCTCCCGGGGGGCAGCGGACCCTACAGTGGCGACTCCACTAGGGACTTATTAGTGGGTAAGACTTGAAAAGTCGGGTTTGTTTTTTTTTTAAAAAAAAAAAAAGTTGTCACCCTTTTTTCCTTTTTAGGCATAATTGCATTCACGGGCCTTCCCCTTTGTTGGGCACACAAGGCACCGTTTAGGTTGTCCCTTACGTTTACCATTCCGGGAAAACATTAACCATTCAACTCAGGTGGGTCCACTTAGACCTTCACCGAGCCGGTGGTTGTTTTCCCACTCGTGCACCACTCCCTAATCCATATGATAAAAGGGAGCAACCTGGGTACATTAACCTTACCATGCACCCCATGGAAGGCATAACACCCAGGACACGAGCTAGAGGTTAGGATAAACCAACCTTGAATCCACAAACTTAGACCCTTGGCTAGGTTGGAACTCACTTGTATGCTATGTGTGTAACCTCTCGAACCTTAAACCATGCCTTAATGCTTAGAAAAAAAAATATAAAAAAAAATCAAGTAAAGTCGTTGTGGGCCAAGATGATTACTTTGGTCTATACAAGTCCAGACCCTGGAGGTTCACGCGGATTCGGAGGTTGGGCTACCCAACAAATCCGCGCGGATCCCATGAGCAGGTCGGCCTTGTATAGCCCAAATTAATGTTCAGGCTTTTGGTCGTCAGTCTCGGTTTAGGCCTTGTAGCGCTTTTGAGCCTGAAATCCGCGCGGATTTTGGTGTGCTCGGGTACTACCGCGCCTAAGCCAAAGTGTCTTTTAGGGTTTTGTGTCGGGTTGTGGAAGCTGACTTGGCCCATATGGAGCTTAAGCTCCTGAAATCACGAGATCTCAGGCCTAAGCCCTTGAAATCCGCGGATCTCTTGAGCCCAAATAGTCCAAGTCAGTATTTCCGCTTCTTTTTTTTTGTGTCGTGTCGTTTTGGAATTTGGCCTATGCATTGTTCAAACCCGGAGAATCCGCGCGGATTCCATGACGGGCTGGGCCATGTATGGTTCAAGTTCTTTTTCATCGTCTCTTGGGTTTGACCTGGATTTAGGCTCAGTAGTGAGCCTGAGCCCAGAGAATCCGCGCGGACCTCACTGGGCCTAAGCCCAGGAAATCCGCGCGGATCCGGGCGAGCTCGGCCACTGCCGGGCCTAAATTTTGGCGTCTTTAAGGTCTTTAGCTTGCATTTCCGTCTGCATGAGTTTGAGTTTGTTTTGTGTCGGCAGAATATTCGGGTGGCACAGAGATGTTGGGCCTCATGGATCCTCGCGGATTTTGTGAGCGGGCCCACTCCTGTGTGATCCAAATGGGCTCCTTGGTCTGTTTAGTCAGCTAGAAACGGTATGTTTAGCCCTTATGTGAGGCTTGAGTTCGTTTTCGGACACGGCCCGATAAGGCCTAGACGTATTATTTCGAGCTAGAGTCTGCATAAGAGTTTTATTTGGGCTTCGCACATGATTTTGAGCTTTAGCTCGATCATTCGAGGTTGAATAGGATTCTTCATCCATTGCATGCATTAAGTTATTGGGCGATGTTGGTGAGTCTTCAAATTCCTCCACCTTCGGGGAACAAGATAGGTTGGTTTGGGTCTACCCGGAGGCGAGGCGGGCGATTGGAAACTTTTGGCGTCCACTACGGCCAGCGAAGATCGGGCATCATCGAGGCGACTCATCCGAAGTGGCCGGCGAAGAAGCATCGAAGAGGGTTGAATCTTTGGTTATCGATCCATCCGAGACAATGTCGAATCCTAACGGTGACCATCCTCATAGTGATTACGAAGAGGAGCCGGCCTCCTCCACCACCCACGTAATGATATTGAGCAATTGACCAACATAATTCTAAATATGCAAGTCTCATGAATGCTCAACTAGAGGCACAAAATCAAAGAATTGGCCAGTCATTCACGCTATGGAGGAGGCGAAAAATTCGAATGTGAAAAACACTCCTACGAGTGAAGTAGAACAATCTGGAAGAGAGAAAGATGGATCAGTCCACGGGATTTCGAACTCGAGACTTGATCGCATTGAACAAATGTTGAAAGAGTCCACACTCTTTAACAATCAATTCATGGATGATGTAGGTTTCACACTGTTCCCGGAAGACTTCCCTAAATTCAACATGCGACATCAAATTCTATGGTGTCGAGTCGCATCAACATATACGGAATTTTAGGGCTATGACGCTGAAGGGGGTTGAAGAGGACATCTATCACATCATCTTTCCTTGGACTCTAGGCCCTGATGTTATGAAATGGTATAATACTCTCAGTCCTGCCAAAACCTCACAATGGAGCATGCTTTGCAAGGAGTTTTTACACCAATACTCCTACAATGTCGACATGCTGTCACCGAGGATATGGGTGATGAGGCGGGAGGAAGGGAGACTTTCTCGAATTACTTTTCTCGGTGGAGATCAAAGGCAGCCCAGATGGTGGACCGACCATCGGAGGAGCACCAAGTTGATATGCTCATCCGTAGTTTGCAGCCTTCATACAATACTCATTTAAGGTTCCAACCTCTGAAAGACTTTGTTTCATTGAGATTGGCCGGAACAAAGATTGAGAGCGAGTTCGCTAAAGGGGCTACTGTTGAAATTTGGAAGAACACTTACGATAAGAAGTCGGTTGGCCCATCCGCATCGGCTAGCAAAGGAATGAGGTGAATGCTTTACAACGCTACACGAATACACCCGATAGACACTTCATATGCTCAAGCCTTGGAGCGTCATTAAGCGAGGAATGATTACCCTTCCCGACTTAAAACTGAGCGAAGGAGAAGCCACGGGGTTGGGATGCGGTAAATTTTGCAAGTATCACGGGGCTCGAGGACATGATCTTGAGCAATGTTTCACCTGAAGAATAGAATGGAGGAGATGTTTAGGTCCAAGCGGCTACCTCTACCAAAGCGGCACAAAGCCTAGCAACACCAACAATCCACTAGGCTCATTTCATATACATCTTGTATTTGAAGAATGCGAATGGGATCCTTCCGGTTCGTTACTGATCTGAAGAAACCAACTTACATCACACGTTACTTTACGGAGGACTATGAGGTCAACGGTTTATGGGTTAGTGATGAAGAAGGCGTCTATGGCGAACCTCATGCTAAGGATGTCGCGATAATTTACGGGGTTACGATGGTGATGGCGACTTTTGGGGAGCAGAGAATGCAGGAAACCAAAACCCGGATGTCACTTTCCTAACATGCGGGCGCCATAATCATCGAGAGGTCCTCCCAAGTCAATCTCAAGACAAAGGAAGGAGAAAGTAGGGACGGAGGTTTTACTCACGAGGAAGATCTAGTCTTGAAGCAATTAAAGAAATTGAAGATGGATGTGACGGTTTGGCAATTGTTGGCGGCTTCACAAAAGCATGACGGCTTTAATTGAGGCTTTAAGTAAACTCGAAGTGTCGCGGAGACCACACAGGAAGTAGTATCTTTTGTCATACGGCGAGTACTATAACCTTTAGTGACGGATTTGCCCAAAGAAGGTTTTGCACACAACAAGGCCTTATACTTAACCGTGGGTTGTTCTAATAAGGTGATACCATTGGTATTGGTTGACAATGGATCCATTGTAAATATTTGCCCATGGAGGACGGCTCAAAGTGGGTATTCAACCTCATCACTTACTCAACAAGCTATCCACTTAGGGCTTATGACAATACTCCTAGGCGAGTTTTGGGGTCAATCCTCTTGCTGTCACCATGGATACGATTTCTAGCAGCGTTGAGTTCTTGTGCTGGATATCGGCATCCTTCAACCTTTTGCTAGAGCGCCCAGTTGCATGAACAACGGCGGTGTCGTCTACCTTGCATCGGAAGGTGAAGTTGTCGATCAAGGTCGGTGGTAACTATCAAGGGAGAGGAGTTATCATGATGATTACTTCTAAGAAGTGAGGTTGGAAGTAGAACATAACTCTAAGGATGAGGAATTCCATCATTTTGACATTGTTCTTTGCCTTGGATGAGGGCGAAGCACCTTTGGACTTGATCCTTACTCGAATAGGAAGGTCAACGCTATACTCAAAAGACAAGGTTACTTTCCTGGTTTACCTTTAGAAAGGAGAGCACAAGGGCCCACATCCGTTCCCTTGACTCAAAAAGGAAACTATCGTTTTGGATTGGGGTACACTCAACGGAAGGAAGAACAACGATCGGCGAGAAGGTTGTGATTGTCAAGAAGCGAGCGAGCAATACCGCTTTATAATATAAAGCCGTATCCACTCACGCTTAATGGTCAGTTTATAAAAGAAGGAGATTGTTTCCCTTACTTTGGCTTTCCAGAGCCATACTACTTGAAAAGCAAGGGGATTTTGGTTCCAGGACTGGAAATTTTCAGTGACTGCATGCTGCTTGAAGAAGAACTTTTCACACCAGCACGGGAGAGTAAGACTCCACTAGATTGGACTCATCTAGCCGGGAGCAACATCTTTGGGATTTTGTTCGGTCAGGAGGCGCGGAGAGAAGAGAAATCTGTGGAAACACTTTCCCTCGCCCTATCAAGCAGGGATTTCGATCCTACTGAGCTCATTGCAACATGGGGCCAAGAGAACAAACAAATCACCTGGATATCAGCTGATGGAGATAAGGAGTTCACTCTAGCTATAGGAGAGTCTGTGCATAGATCTGGGTCTAGTCCTCATTCTGTTCATGTTCCATTTTCTAAGTCTGTCTTAGAGTCGGGCCTTAAGCCCACTAAGTCTGTTGCATCTACTTCTGGAGGGTCTGTTGAGTCATCTGTTGATGTTCCTGTTTTTCAATTCAATGAAATGAATTCTTTCGCTTACGACTCTTCTCATTCCCCATCCCTGAGCTGCTTTGCCTCAAAAGAAAATAATAATGATGCTGTAAACGAACCCGAAATTCCTAAAGATCTTTTAAAGGCTGTAGAGGAGCACAAGAATCGAATCTCTGTAATCGAAGAAACCATAACTGTAAATCTGGGTACCCCGGAGGAACCTAAGATAACCAAAATCGGGAAATCTTTAACTCTCGAAGCAAGAACAATTTACTCTACTCTTACGAGAATTTGTGGGCGTCTTTGCACAGTCATACCAAGATATGCGGCGTAGGCAGAGAGAAATAGCTGAGCATAGAATACCACTTTACCCTAATGCTAAACCAGTCAAACAGAAGCTTCGGAGAATGAAACCAGAGTGGGCCTTGAAGATCAAGGAAGAGGTTGAGAAGCAGTTAAGTGCAGGGTTCATTAGGGTGTCGGAATATCCACAATGGGTAGCAAATGTAGTTCAGTTCCAAGAAGGATGGGAGAGTTCGAATGTGTGTAGATTTTAGGGATTTGAACAAAGCAAGTCCAGAAAGATGACTTTCCTTTACCCCATATTGATATCTTAGTAGACAATACTTGTGGCCACGCCCTTCTCTCCTTCATGGATGGGTACTCGGGTTATAATCAAGTCAAGATGTCTGAGGAGGATATGGAGAAGACAACATTCATCACTCATTGGGGTACATTCTGCTACGTAGTGATGCCATTTGGGTTAAAGAATGCGGTATGACCTATCAAAGGATTGCCACCACATTGTTGCATGATATGATGCATAGGAAGCGAGAGGTTTACGTGGATGATATGATTATTAAATCCGTTGATCGCGAAACACATTTAGATAGCCTTAGAAAGTTTTTCCTTAGGCTGCGAAAGTACGGAATGAGATTAAACCCACAGAAATGTGCCTTCGGAGTGACATCGGGTAAGCTGTTGGGCTTTGTAGTAAGTTCTAGGGGTATCGAGGTTGATCCTGCAAAAATTAAGCGTCGAGAAATGCCACCACCTAAGACGGAAAAGGAGATAAGAGGTTTCTGGGGCGACTACGATCATAAGTCGATTCATAGCAAAGTTAACCATGATCTGTGACCCTATATTTAAGAAGCTAAAGAAATTCAAGCTGAGTGGGACGAAAAATGCCGCGACTTTTGACAAGATTAAAGAGTACTTGGTTAATCCGCTGTTTAGTTCCACCCATGCGGAAAAGCCCTTCTTGTTGTACCTAACTATCACAGGGGGCAATGGGGGCCATGCTAGCTCAGAGACACGAAGGTGAAGAACGAGCAATCTATTATTTAAGTAAGAAGTTCTTGGAATATGAGACTCGGTACTCCAACATTGAGAGGTTGTCCTTAGCTCTTGTTTGGGCAACAAGGAAACTACGTCACTACATGCTTGCTCATACAGTGCATGTGACTACTTTCATAAACCCTCTCAAGTATTTGATGGAGCAACCATTGGTCAATAGCAGGGTAGCTCGATGGATGGTCATGCTGTCGGAGTTTGATTTACAGTTTGTCCCACAGAAGGCCGTAAAAGGAAGAGTGGTGGCGGATTTTCTGGCTGAACTACCCGTAGAGGAAGCTTATGAGGAAGAACTCGAATTTCCTGCTGAGGAAATATTTCAAACGCAGAAAGAAACTTGGGAAATGTATTTTGATGGCGCCTCTAATCAAAGTGGATATGGAGTAGGAATCATTCTAATCTCACCCGAAGGAGCACATACTCCAATTTCGGTGAAATTGGATTTTGAAGCCACCAACAATGTGGCTGAATATGAAGGATGCATCATTGGTATGCAAGCTGCGGTAGAGATGGGCATAAAGAGCATAAGAATATTCAGTGATTCAAGTCTCATAATAAATCAAGTTTCCAATAAATGGAAAGTGAAGAATGAAGCTTTAGCACCTTATCAAGCCTATGTGAGAGATTTAGCAGAACATTTCGATCAGATAGCGTTCACTTATTTGCCTCGGGAGCATAATGAATTAGCGGACGCCTTGGCCAAGCTATCATCCTTGCTTAATATCCCGAGAGGAGCTGTGTCTATGCCTATATCGTAGACCGACGGGATCAACCGGCTTATGTGTACTCTTTGGAGGTTTGTGAGGTGGACTCGACCTGTTGGTATTATGATATATACCAGTACCTCACCAAAGGGGCTTACCCTGGAGGTTCTACTACGAGGTCACAAAGAGCAATTAGACTCTTGGCTTCACAGTATTGCCTGATTCAAGGTCAACTGTACAAGAAAACCGACATGGGCATCAATTTGCTTTGTCTGGGACAAGATGAGGCCCAGAACTTGATGGGAGAAGTTCATGGAGGAGAATGTGGTCCGCATATGAATGGACGGATGTTGTCCAAGAAGATTCAAAGAATGGGGTACTACTGGTCAACTATGGAAGCTGATTGTCACGATTACGTGAAGAAGTGCTACAAGTGTCAAATTTATGCGAACTTGCAACACCAACCCCCTTCATTTTTGACAACTTTGACATCGCCTTGGCCGTTTTCGGTATGGGGCATTGATATCATAGGGAAGATCACTCCTAAAGGAACAGGAGGACATGAATATGTGCTTGTAGCCATTGACTACTTCACAAAATGGGTGGAGGCGGCATCTTATGCAAAATTGACTTCTAACCACGTCACTAAGTTCATACTTAGAAACATAATATGTCGTTATGGAGTTCCACATGAGTTGATAAGTGATAATGGAGTTCACTTTAAAAAGGAGACAGCAGAATTGTTAGCAAAATACAAGATCCAACATCATAGATCTTCGGTATATCGGCCTCAGACCAATGGAGCGGTTGAGGCAGCTAACAAGAACATTACCAGGATAATAGAGAAAATGGCCACGACTTATAAGGATTGGCCAGATAAGTTACCTTTCGCCTTGTGGGGCTATCGAACTTCTATTCGTACATCCACCGAGCAACTCCTTACTCTTTGGTATACGGAATAGAAGCGGTGTTGCGATGAGGTGGCAATACCTTCACTGCGAATTGTAGTGGAAAGTCAGATTCCAGAAGCGGATTGGGCTAAAGCTAGGTATGAGGAATTGGTTAACATCGACGAAAGGAGACTCAGGGCCATGCACAATGTCCAGATATACCAGAATCGTGTGTCCAGGGCATTTAACAGGAAGGTCAAACCAAAAGACCTTGGAGAGGGTGACATGGTTCTGAAGGAGATAAGGGCACCTATTCAGGACCCGAGAGGAACGTTTAGGCCCAATTGGATGGGTCCATACATCATAAAAGAGGTCCTTCAGGAGGGGCTGTGAAGTTAGTTGATCTGGAGGGTGAAGAGTATGCTCAGCTGACTAATTTAGATCAGCTAAAGAAGTTTTATGCATAAGGGTAAAAGTGGATACAGCAACTGGTGATCAGAACCAGCAACTATCCCCAAGTTATTAGCCACTGACTTATTAAGTCAGCAACTAAATACTATCGTTTGAACTACGATGGCCTGATTCCATGTAATGTGGATACGTAGGAAGCTTTTCTAAAGTCCGGCCCAAATAAATAAAAATTTCCCGATAATTTATTTTGGTTATCCGTTTTTAGTCCTTGAAGCAACATGAGCTCTTCGCGATTCATGCAGCTTAAGACCTTTATAGGGCTTTAATAGTATCCGGGCCAAGGTGAATCCATGCGGATTTTGTGAACCTTTAGCCCGAAATACTCACGATATTTTCGGAGCAGTTTTGGGGCAAATCCACGCGGATTTAGACCTTGCTCGACCCAGTTCCCTAGGTACATCCACGCGGATTTTGCGAACTCTTAGCCCGAAATACTCACGATATTTTCGGAGTAGTTTTGGGGCAAATTCACGCGGATTTCAAACCATATTCGGCCCGTTTTCCCTATTAAATCCATGCGGATTTTGCGAACTCTTAGCCCGAAATACTCACGATATTTTGGAGCGCGATTTTGGAGCAAATTCACGCGGATTTCAAACCATATTCGGCCCGTTTTCCCCATTAGATCTACGCGGATTTTTGCGAACCTTTAGCCCAGAATACTCACGATATTTTCGGAGCAGTTTTGGGGCAAGTCCGCACAGATCTTTTAGGACCCAACATCTTAGGATCCACGCGGATTCGGTTATCAATCCGACCCAAAATACTCATTTTAGAGCAATTCAGCAGATCCGCGGATCCCGGCTTTCCTAGGCTCATTCGTTTTGAAAATCTACGGATCTACTTAACGACCGGATACTCACTTGATTTTGTCGGGCGATTCCGATCGGATCCACGCAGATTTTGTTTTCCCAGGCCTAACTTTAATTCTTATGGGTTACTTTCTTGATGCAAAAAATCCTCGTGGATTTTGCATTTCGATTGGAAATAAATTTTCTATGTGCAGAAGTCCATGGGATTTCACATATGTAATGGAAAATGCTGGAATACCGTGAAATGTTATTAATCTAAAAGAAAGAAAGAGCATGCAAATTTACGATTTGCTACTCGAACGTTCATCAGCATCTCAAAAAAAAAAAAACGCTCAAAAAAATCAAAAAAAAAAAAAAAAGGTGGCAAAGCAGCTTCAGTCCATCAGTCTTTTTTTAGTTTTAGGTTCAGATCCTTCCTCCCGTAAAGATACACTTCGGGATCTCTCCTTAATGGTTGAATCACTGGGGGCTTCCTCTTTGCTCTTCCCGATAGATTTTTCCCCGAAACGCGTTGTACTAGGAGGGCGAGATCCGGTGGCCAATGGGTTTAATTTTCTCTTCCTGTTCTTTTAACTGCTTCCTAATAGCAGGATCTTTCTCCGTAATCCATTGGCGATAGGCCATAGATACATGAGTGCTTCCTCTGTCATAGGAGCAATGAGGGTAGTCCTTCTTCCAATAGTCCTGCCAAGATCGAACCTTGGAAGTGTCTTAGGATTAGGTGAATGCGATCGATGGAGGGATGCATTGTTTTCTCCTGATTTGACGTCTGGCTCGAAGTAGTAGGTGGTATATGTCAGACCCATAAGTCTCACCAAAGGGCATCAATGATCGGCGGTGACCACCTCTCCTATTCTCCACCAAGTGATGTGCCACTTGACTACCATCTCTTTGACAAACCATTTCAACCACCTGTCCGTTGAGCGCTCCTCGTGTATTCGGGCATGTTGACAAAATTGGGCCATCCGGAATGTGGCTTCGTTCTTAGAAGGCGTCAAGAAGCAGGTGTGCTCCATCAACCATATCTACAAAGGAAGAAAAGAGGGTCCACCTAAAGCAATAGGGGGCTTCCTGAAAATTCGCTTTCAGATTCTTCACGAATTCGATCCAAGCCCATGATAGTATCATTGGTGCTAGATTTTGATCACCACGGAGGCTTTCACTAGTATTGATTAACGAAGCCAGACCACTATTGGTGCCACCACGGTAAAAACAGAACCCACTTAATAAGCATAGGGCTAAGACCCTAACTTTTTTCTCAATACGTTCGCTTCTCCTGAATAAGGAAATCAAGGGCAGAAAGATCTTTTTTAGGTCCACGTAAGCAGATTTGGACCCGATGTCGGTTTCGCACAGATATGGGTCAGAGTGGAGCCCATCTAATTTCCATGATTTTGTTAAATCGCAGGCTACTTAAAGGCCCGAGTTGTTTATTTGCGAGCAGGCTTGTTATGTACTCAAGAATTATTTGTTTCCGGCAAAGTTTACTGAAATCAACTTTTGTTTTGACCACAGCTCAACGTCCTGTCTCAGTTATTGTGTCTGTGCATTGCATGTAGTCATAATAGGTTAGCATTTGCATCATGGTCTGCATAATAAATGAAACAGTTTTTTTGTCTAAGCATTATACATGTAAAACCATTCAATCGTCATCTTCTCCGTCAGAAACCAGGTCTATATATTCAGGGCCTGAGAAACCAAAGCATCGGCCCGGCAGGGGAGCTGGATCTTGCCCAGTGAAGAAGTGCCATTCTGGTGGGTACCCTCCAGTGTTGGGTTCCTTGTTCCAAGAGGAGCTGGGGGCATCATATGTATGAACTCGCCCGACCTCATCAACATGAAAGGAACCCGGATAATGTTCTTGCAAGGCGGGAGCCCACAAGACCGGCGTTAAACTCCAATTATCGTCACGCGGATTTTGGCCCAAATTACATGGAGTCACGCGGATTTTTGGCCTGACAATTCAGAACTCAGGATTTCATTTTCAAACACAGACCAGTCCAAAACTTAACAGATTTAAGTTCAAGACTCGGTAACGTGTGCATGGGTTTGACTATCCTAGAACAAGCTTTGTCACCCAACACATATTCTCAAGCAAGCTCAAAGAAATGCAAAGAAAAAGGCTCAAAACCACAGAGAGCTGCGCGAATTTCAGCAGAAATTTCAGCAAAATGGCTCAAAATCACCGAGAACCACGTAGGATTTACCTGAAATTGGGTGAAACTCCGAGATGAGCACGGCGCGATGCATCATATCCTCTCTCTTTCCTTATCTTATCCTACTTCATTTTATTTTACTTCCATTTTATCTTTTACAAATCAGATACTTACAAATTCTTTCTTTTTCAGGAAAAATCTACGAAGCCTGGACAACATCCAGCAATTCAACCAACATCGGACTACCTCCGGTCAAGAAATCCAAGCTACCCTTGGAAGCGAAGCACGACAACATCCAAGAATTCAACCAAGATCGGACTACCTCGGTCAAGAAATCAAGCTACCCTTAGGCGAAGCTGGACAACATCCAGCAATTCAACCAGCATCGGACTACCTCCGGTCAAGAAATCCAAGCTACCCTTGGAAGCTGAAGCCTGGACAACATTCAGCAATTTAATCAGCATCGGACTACCTCCGGTCAAGAAATCCAAGCTACCCTCGGATCGCTCAAGCCTGGACAACATCCAGCAATTAAAGTTAACATTTGGACTACCTCCAGTTAACTACGACACTTCTCAAGATATATACTTTGACTTTCGTCTTATCCAGACTCAGTCAAAGTGGGGGCTAACTGTAGACACGAAATTTAGCCAATCAGATTAGACAGCATCAGTAGCCCAAGTTCATGTGGGTTTAGCGGATATCGCCCAACACAAAATGCGAGCGAGCCCATTTCAAAGACGAGCCCATTCCGCCAACTGGGATAAAACTCGCGGATTCGCACCTAATTGAGCGAAGTCGCGCGGATTCAGGCCCCAGTTCAGATGGGATCCGCGCGGATTTCCTTGCTAGAGCCAAAATGTCCCGGGCCCAAATTCAGCGGATCCGCGCGGATTTGTCAAAATTAGAGCCAAAATGTCACAGGCCCAAATCCAGCGGATCCGCGGATTTCCTTGCTAGAGCCAAATGTCCGGGCCCCAATTGCGGATCCGCGGATTTCTGGACCTAGTACTGGAAACTGGAAAATCTGCGTGGATTTTGCAGCTCAGGCCAAGCAGAAGCCGCCCTAGTCTTGGGAAATCGGGAGCCGCGGATTTCCTAAACCTAACCCTACCATCGCCTATAAAAGGATCCGCGGATCACGAAGAGGATTGAGACGAAAAAAGGACGACTACGGAGAGAAAACTGAAAAAGAGAGGAAAACACCTTTGAGAGCCAACTGAGGGAGATCCGCGCGGATCTCAGGGAGATATTTCCACGGTTCCGGGAAACGATTACGGGGTGAAGTTTTCGACTGCGATACTCGGAGCTTGCCAAATCCGCGTGGATTTGGTAGGGTTTCGACTTTAATTGTTTTAGTTTTCTTTTCCGATTGTAACAATGTAGTCGTAATCCCCGCCCGATGTAATTTTTTATTATTTTGTGCTCGTTCAGACTTTACTTAATTTTATGTGTGCATATTTCTTTTTAATTTTCTGGTGACAACTTTGCTTTTTTAATTCTTTTTTTTTTAAAACCCGACCTAGTAAGGGCCGCTTCGGCGGACGATGCAAGGGCACCCCCCTACATCGATACCTTTACCCCCGAATCCGAATTTCGGTTCGAGACCGGAGTTAATCCCTATTTTTGTTAATTTTTATAAAATTAACTGGCGACTCCTTTTATTTTTTTATGTGAATTAACGTTTTTCAGGCTCAAAACATCATCACGAAATCGCATGGATTTCTTGTCGCTGGCACGGAATCTTGTCGTAAATCGCGTGGATTTACGGTGATAATCGAACCTTCGAGAAATCGCGTGGATTTACGGTCATAACACGGAATCTTCTCGTAAATACGCGTGGATTTACGGTCGATAAAAAAACGTTAAAATTTGTACCCTAAGCAACCCTACGTTGACTCGACGCTCCGCGGGGGACCGCGCCCCTCCCGGGGGGCGGCGGACCCTACACTTCGCTATTTTTGAAAAATCCTTGATGAATCGGCGATAATAACCTACATGTCCTAGGAAGCTTCTAATACCTTTCACGCTTACTGGCGGGGGAAGTTTCTCAATTACTTCAACCTTGGCTTTGTCCACTGAAATTCCCTTGCTAGAAATCACATGTCCTAAGACTACTCCTTCTTGCACCATAAAGTGACATTTCTCCCAATTTAGAACTAGGTTGACTTCTTCACACCTCTGCAGTACCCGTTTTAAATTCTGCATACAAAGGTCGAATGAGATTCCATAAACTGAGAAGTCGTCCATGAATACTTCCACAAAATCCTCAAGAAACTCAGCGAAAATTGCCATCATACATCTCTGAAATGTGGTGGGTGCATTGCATAATCCAAAAGGCATCCTTCTGTAGGCAAAGGTTCCGTAAGGACAGGTGAATGTCGATTTTTCCTGATCTTTAGGGTGAATAGGGATCTGGAAGAATCCCGAATATCCATCCAAATAGCAAAAATAGGAGTTCTTTGCCAGACGCACCAACATTTGATCTACAAATGGAAGCGGAAAATGATCTTTTCTAGTGGCCTTGTTCAACTTTCTGTAGTCGATGCACATCCTCCATCCAGTAACGGTCCTGGTTGGAATTAACTCGTTTTTCTCATTCTTGAATACGGTCATACCTCCTTTCTTCGGGACTACATGAACAGGACTAACCCACTCGCTGTCTGAAATGGGGTAAATTATCCCAGCCTTGAGAAGTTTCAGCATCTCTTTCTTTACTACTTCCTTCATGTTTGGGTTGAGTCTCCTTTGATGTTCGACGGAAGGTTTATGGTCTTCTTCAAGGAGAATTCTATGCATGCAGAAGGAAGGATGTATTCCTTTTATATCGTCGATGACATACCCAATTGTCTTTCGGTGGGTTCGCAGGACTTCCAGCAGTGAAGCCGTTTCTTCCTTTGTCAAGGTGGAACTCACAATCAAGGGATAAGTACAGTCTGGCCCAAGGAACTCATATCATAGTGTATCTGGTAGCGGTTTTAGTTCCACTTCAGGAGCTTTTGATTCTGCGCTGTCAGAATTGTTGGATAAGTGATACTCCTCTTTAGGTTCGCTTGTCACCTCAAGTGCGGCATCTAATAGCCTTGCGCAAGCGGCTATGGCATCTTCTTCTTCCTGCACTGAGCAATCATTGAGCAAACATAGTTCAAGTGGATCACTTGACCGATCGTTAGGGGGCGCGTTAGTATTAATTCCCTCAATAGAATCTACCAAATTGCAATCATGAGAGAATGAGGGAAATTTCGTAGCATGCTTTAGATTAAATTCAATCTTTTCCATCCCCACATTAAAGGTCATTTTTCCATTTTTAACTTCTACACAACATCCAGAGGTTGCTAGGAATGGTCTTCCAAGGATGATGGGTGTTTGAGAGTCCTTGTCCATTTCCAAAATAACAAAATCCACAGGGACGAAAATCTCTCCTATTTTAGTGGGTACGTCCTCTAAAACTCCTACAGGGTATTTTATAGATCGGTCGGCTAATTGTAGGGCAATAGTGGTAGGTTTTAAATCTCCTATCCCCAACTTTTTATACATAGAGTAAGGCATTAAATTGACGCTGGACCCTAAGTCGCATAGGGCGCGGTCAATGTGCGAGGTACAAATTTCGTAGGGAATAGTGAAACTACCTGGGTCTTTAAGTTTGGTAGGCAGTTTATTTTGTATGGCAGCACTACAATAATCATTTAGGGCCATTATCTCATGTTCTTCTAATTTCCTTTTGTTACTAAGGATCTCCTTGAGGAATTTTGCATAAATAGGCATTTGTGTAATCACCTTATTGAACAGAACAGTAACCTGAAGTTGTTTTATTATCTCCATAAATTTCCCAAAGTGTTTGTCATGTTTTGTACTAACTAACCTATCGGGGTAGGGTGGTACAGGTACATGGACTCTTTGGTTGACTACCAGAGGTTCCTCTTGTCTCTTCTTCCTCCCCTTATCAGTCTCTTCTATAGGCGATTCTTTTCCTAGGTCAGGGTCTTTATTAGGAGTACTATCAGTTGGAAGAGGCTCAGTTCGGGTACTTTCAGGTGGTTTCCGCCTAGGTACTTCTAACTGTTTTCCACTCCTAAGGGTCAGGGCGCTGCAATCTCCTAATATGCTATCAGTAAGGAGGTAGAGGAATCATTCGGGTAAGCCACTTGGGAAGCCAATTTTTCGTTTAGGTGAGTCAAGGTCTCTATCTTTTCTAGGAGGCTTTTAATGGTTCCAGCTTGTTCTTATTGGTTTGATAGACGGTCTTTCACCAAAATTTCTAAGTCGGGTTTTTGGTCAACATAGTGAACCTGTTGGGTTTGGGTATTGCAAGTTGTTTCCTTTGAACAAGCAGAAGCTGCATCATTGGTCGAATGATAGTTAATAATGAAATAACATTTAAATCTTGCTTACCTCCCGCTCTAGGGCGGGGTTCTGACCACTGCCGTGAGTTGTTCGCTAGGTTCTCGATCAGAGTCCAGATTTCCAGGATTGTTTTTCCAAGAATATTGCCTCCGGCTGCTGAGAGGATGCTTCCTCTTGTTGACTCGCTTGCTCTATTGTAGAACGATTAGATGAGAACCCATCGTTCGAATCCGTGCTGAGGACATTGTCGAATAATGTCCTTGAATCTTTCCCAAGCATCGTATAGTGGCTCATCCTGCTCTTGCGTGAATGTAGAAATCTGATTCCTCAGGATGGTGAGCTTGCTTGGAGGAAAGTACTTTGCCAGAAAGGTGCTGGCAAGTTCGTCAAATGTTGTGATTGAGTTTGGCGGAAGTGTGTCGAGCCACTCCCACGCCTTGCCTTCCAACGAGAGCGGGAAGAGACGAAGTTTGACGGCGTCTTCCAATACGTTGTTGGCCTTATAAGTGTCACAAGCTTGATGGAAGAGTCGCAGATGTCGGTTCGGATCTTCGTTGGCCAACCCATGGAATGGTGATTTTGACACTAGGTTGATCAAAGACTGCCGTAACTCAAAGTCGTTTGCTTGGATTGTGGGAACGTTGATTGTTGATTGCTGATTACGGGTTGGTGACATTGGGAGTAAGATACTGCCCGAATGTCTTTGGTCGCTGTTCTCCCATCTCCTCTTCTTTTTCTGATTCCGATTTAAGCTCCTCTTCGCCTGTTTCTTGATTTTCTTAAAATTCTTTCTCCAGTCTAGCTCTTTTCCTTCTCTCTCGAAGTGTTCGTTCGATCTCAAGATCGTACTCGAAAGATAAATCTTTTTGCATAAACCAGAAAAAGACAAAAACGAGAATACCAAGCGTAATAAACAAAAATAACAAAAATTAAATAACTTAGTCACCTAGAGCGCGTTCGTCCAATGGCGATTGGGGAAACAAATCCCCGGCAACGGCGCCAAAAACTTGACAGACCTAAAACATATAGATGTCTGTGTACGCAAGTGTACGGGTCTGTGTAGTAATAAAATATCGTTCTCTCTCAGGGATTTGTGTTCAATCACGCAATAAACTAGTTCGCTACAAAGAATGCTAGGTCGATCCAAAGGGTGTTGTAAAATTTTCTAAATTAAACTAAGAAAGCAAGAATTTTTAGGTGTTTTATCAAATATTTAAAATCGTTCAGAAGAGTCCACTCTAGTCAATTAATCAAATTATCAACAATTCCGGTGTAGGTAACAAGATATTTCGGGGTCTATAATCTTTCGAAGCCCTATCACTTCGATCTTTCGATCCTAGGTGAGTTACAGTGATTAGCCTAAACATTATTTCTAACTATTTAGCCTAATCAGAGATAAGAACTGATTATAAATTAACCCTAGGCAAGAATCATTATGTCTAACTATTTTCTAACCTATTCAATCTACGCAATCCAATTCAAGACTCAAACTGTCGTTCTATTGTCAAGAATCTAAAACCACGTACAGACTCAAACTGTCGTTCTATTGTCAAATTACCATGACATACAAAGCACGCAGATTAAACGAATGAAAAGATAACCTAACACCAAAACTGTATTCAAATTTAATCAATTGACATCGAGTTTATCCCTTAAACTAAGAAAATTAGCTACTCATAATTCTAAAGGTAAACATCGCAAAATCTAAATAACAATAAAGCATTAAAGAACAATAGAAATAAATCGTGTTCGAATTGGAAACGATCTCTTCGTGTCACCCGAATCGATCTCTTTCGTGTTCTTCGATCACGAACAATCTTTTGGCAACAACTGTAAAATAAATTGATCTAAATCTTCTCTAAAAGCTACCTAAAGAATCTCTCTGAAAACTAGAGTAAACGGAAGAAATCTCTCGCTGTTGATCAATGCTTGAAACGTCGGCTGTCGCAGCCCTTTTATAGCGGCTGGATTAGGGCACAAAACGCGGCCTGCGTTTTGGAAACGCTGGCTACGTTTTGCTCAGAATAGCAGACTTCTTCGTGAGAGGGCACTGGCTGCGCCTCCAAAACGCTGGCAGCGTTTTGTCTGTTCTCGGCTGCTAAAGTTTCTAGACAAGGCGCGGCCTGCGTTTCCAAAAACGCTGCCTGCGCCTTGCCTCTCCGCTTTAATTGGATTTGGGTCGAGTTGTTTGGGTCGTTCTTCCTTTCCTCTTCTTTCCTTCTTCAACTCTTTTTTTTATTTTCTTTGATTTTTCCCACTTTTCCTTCAACTTTTCATGCTTTTTGATATAATTCCACTTATTTCAGCAAAACACACCAAACTCGTGAACAAGTGTATAAATCACAAAAGTTGACATAAAAATACGGAATTTCGGATATAAAAAGCAAGAAACTAACATGATTTGAGCCCTAAAAACTCTATATAAAATTGTCTTATCAACACACATAGGCGTTGCGATAGTCACTAGTCACATATTCAGGAACATGCCACCATTCGATCCACCATGTGATGTCACGAGGTTCCTTCAGAAAGGCGGTCCATTCAGTTACCGATTGACGCTCGGTATACTTGCGCCTCCTTTGACAATAATTTGCAAGTGCCGAAGAGGATCCTCGATAAGGCCTAAATGCTCCATCAGCCAGATCTTCCCATAAAGTTAGCACGGGTTACAATTGCATGCCAATTATTCCCAAACTAACGAAAAAAAAGAGTCTAAAACCCGCCTAGGTTATACAGACAGTAGGTGGATTTGACAAATTGGGAACAAAAAATAAGGGAAGAAATGTACCTGAAGAAGTAGGGGGCTCCCACGCAGCTCATATTCTGGATCCGGATTATCCAAGCCCATCATAGTTTCCGCTAGCATCAACGGCACTGGGTTAAAGCCTCGAGCCATGTCTTCAACAATTTTGATTAGGCCTGCCGGCCCGGTTCTTCGCCCACCATGATAGAAGCAGAATTCCCCAAGAAGACATAATACGAGTGCTCGTACCCGTATCACAGGACCATATTCCAATGTGTCAGGAGATTGAAAGTATTCGACGATGGTTTGAAAATGTAACTTTTCACCGAATAGTGCGCTTCCTATGACTCGGTTCGGAAGGCATAGCAACTCCTTGTACTGTTTGGTGTTGTCGATAGCAGTTGGAGGTAATGTTGGCCGTGCAAAATGGTTCGTCCCGAGAATAGATGACCACTCCTCGGGAAGTGGACATAGCTCCTTCAAGGAAAAGCGGAAAACATGCATCTTCGGATCCCAAAAAGCTCCTGCCGCTCGAATGAAGTCATGGTTGACTGTCGCTTGCCGGAGACTCAGGAATCTCGTCAGGCTATATCTCCCAAGCTCTTTCTTCTCATCTCTGGACAAGGTGCTCATCCAAGTAGCGAGCTTCTTCTCGAAAGCCATGTTAGGAGGATTTTTTGTGATTTCAGAGGCTTTTTAGATGGAAGAAGCAATTGAAGATGATGAGTGATAACCATATGCATAGGATGAGGTATTTATACACCTTTATCCATGATCAAAATGGAACAAATCGGCCAGCAAGTAATCACTTAGCCGTTGCCATCACATCCCATGATTCAAGCCTTTCTTCAACGGCTAGCAAAATAAAAAAATATAAAAAAAAGTTAAAACCCGCCTAGGTTTTTAGCGGTCCAGGCCCAGCGTCCCGGTTTCCGTGGCCCATTTGCGTGAAGTCCTCTCTTGGGCCTTTCTATTTTGGTTTCAATTGGCCCATTCATGTATTTTTGATGTTCCGGTTTCTGTTACCGACCCAATGATGTCCGGTTCTAAAATTTTCGCTCGAGTTATCTCCGACACTTAAGTTTTTGTTGTTTTTTTTATTTTCTTTTCTTTTTAGGGAAGCGGGATTAATTGGGATTAATCCCACCATGTAGAAAATCATTCGAAATTGCATTAATAAAAGCGTCAAACTTGTGTATACATCAAGTTTTGAGTTTTGCATAAAATAAAAAAAAAAATATTTCAAAGAGTCTTGCATAAAAGTAAATAAGAGAAACCAAGTTTTGCATTGCATAAGTGTGATCACCACAGGGAACCAGAATCGTCGCTGTCCTCCACCAAGTTGCCCCCTGCATTTGAAGCTTCCACGTTGGAAGTACCGGTCGTGCCAAAATAGGTACCCCAGGAGTAATAATCAGGTCTAGGAGCACTTTGCACGGGATACCCTACGAATGCACCTGAGCCATCCTGCAGAATCGGAACCAAAAGACGAAGCATCATAGGGTGAAGGACGTGAAGTAGCGTCATCCGCTAGGGCTTGACTGCCGGGATACCCTACGAATGCACCTGAGTCACGGTCCCTCACCACTATCTCCCGACCGCGACGAGCAGAGCGCACTGAAGCTGGGGTATGACGAGAATGAGGAGGTCGGTAAGTGGCGCATCCTCCACCCAATAAGAATGGGGTTGGGTATCACTACCATATCAAGTACTGTGATATGACCCTCCATGACCTAGTGGCTCCTCCAAGGACATCTGAGCCATGTCCTCTTCCATACTCGGAGGGCGACGACCTCTGCTACCGGACCTGCTACGATAGGATCCAGTGGAGTGTTGACCCTCGATCATAATGCCTTTGCCCCGACCCTCTGGTACAGCCGCTAGAGGAGGACGAGAAGAACCACCAATTTCCTCCCGAGATCGACCTCGAGAAGAATATTCCCCAACCGAAGAGCGACGTGGGGCCTCCGTGTGAGGAGCGGCTGCAGTAGAACGTCGAGGTGGCTCTCTGGGAACAGACTCCGCATCGGTCTCCATATCAGCCCTTCCGGCAGCATCACCTTGATATCTCCCCGAATCGGTGAATCCCCGTTCAATGAACTTCTTCATGGTGCTCCACTCCTTAGTCAGTTGCCGGAGAAAATCCCATCTCGGCTGGGAAATAACAAGATAAGGGTCATTCATAAGTTGTATATGTGATAAAAGGAAGCAACAAAAAACCAAGACTTACCGGTTTGCGATCAAATGCTTGAAGCGCATAGCACTCACTATTGTTTTCCACATCCAAGAAGCCACTGATCTTTCGTCTCTTTTGTAGGATCTCCACTTTAAGCTATAGGGCCCCAGCTGTAGACTTTCTGGTTAGAAGTTAGCCAAAACATGATAAAGACACAGAAGGAAGATACATACCACTCGGGGAGCCAAACGGCTAAGATAGCGCTGGAACTCTTCATCGAATTGCTCATGCGGAACGTTGTGCTCAAAGTTGTCAAATTCTTGACCTCGAACCAGATCTCCCAAAATGCCTAGGTCGACCCGACATGGCTCAAACATGTGTGCTGGAGAATCCAGGTGAATGAGACCAGGGAAACCTCCCAAAATTTTCCTCGAGGCTCTCTCCCCCAAGTACAACACATAACCGTAAGGCCCCTCTACCAGGAAGCGAAGACGGGTGTCGTGCTCCACCAGATCCAGAGGTTGTGGTAACCCTCTGACATCGAAGTCGGCCCAAGGACGCCAATTTACTTGATCCTGCAAGAGGAAGGATGCGTTTAAGTATGACATGTAAAGGAAAATAGGAGAAAGATGTCAGGAATAGGGAGATACCGGCTGCAAGTTCTCCAGGATGCTGCGAATGAGGTCAAGGCACCCCGACTTAGCATTCTTGTCATGGATGCCCTCAGTAGTCCAGCGTTCAGCAGCCGACACCGTCTTGTTCTTCTTTGAACGAATTCCCAGGGCCAAGATGTACTCATACGCCTACGACTGCAGAAACAAGATGTCAAACAAGGAACGAAGGATGAATAGCACATTGAAAAGAGAAGGTTCGAGCACGTACCTCGAGCACCTTCCACAAGGAAGGACCATACTGGTAGTGAGCCTGGGCCGCATGGAGGTAAACCGGATCTGCATCCAACGAAAGACGGACGCCACGACGGAGCTAATGGATGAAGTTGGCAAAGGACGCCTTGCCCCAGTTCAAGTTTCGGATATTATCAAAATTGAGGAGATTCCAAACCATGTTAGGGAAATATTGTCCCCATGGTTGGCAAAGAGGGTGGCAGAAATAATATACACCAAGAAAATGAAGCGGCGTTGCTCTAAAGGCAAGTTTTGAAAACTCGCATCGCGAATGGTCATCTCGAAGTGCTTATAGGCAAGGTTGGGGAGACCTTGCCGTTGTCCCAAATGCGCAGACACTGGAGCCAACAAGTCCAGAACTACTAGAGGGATGTCTGCATTAAAGACCACGTCTTGCCCACCCCAAGGAAGGCCGGTGATCATAACAAAATCTATGGGCGTGATTGTCATCTTACCCACAGGGAAGTGAAACGAGTTAGTGGAATCCCACAACCTCTCGACCATCGCCCGACCAATGATGCGAAATGTCCTTTTCTGCTACTCCAAGCATTTCCAAAAGGGCATGAAGCCCGCCGCGGTCAAAGTCTCCCGGACAAAATTTCCCGGGATTGATTTCGCTGCCTTAAGTGGCTCTTTTAAGGCACCGTGAGTTTTCAGGTTACCTCCTAAGGGAAGAATTCCAACACGTCATTTTAAATGGGGGCTCAAAGCATAATTTCATGGACCCAAGCTGGACCCAGCATAAACACTAGGCTCACAGCCACGGCCCATGAAACAAATAAACAAGCCCAAAAATGCCGCGGCTCGAGCCGGACTAGCAACAAAATAGGGGAATTTTGAGTCCAAAACCCACCTAGGTTTTGGCTCAGCCAAGCCCACTGTCACGACCCATGAAGCGGCCCAGCAAAAAACAAAAAAAAAGGGAAATGCGTGAGTCAAAACCCGCCTAGGCTTTGATCTCGCCAGGCCCAGGTGACCGGCCCAGAGCGTACGACGGCCCAGTGGATTTGAAATAAAACCCACCTAGGTTTTATTTCTGCCTGGTGGGCCGCTCCTCGAACAAACTGGCCTGGAACGCGTGCAAGTGTTGTGAATTTTCTTGGTCCATTTTTGTAATACGGTTTGCAAATGCATTTTTGGTCAAAATACAAAAAAAATAAATGGGCCAGTCTACATCCTAGCATGCATACTTAAAATAGCCAAAAATCGACAACGTATGAAAAATAAATTCATGCTTGCTCATTTTTACGCTAAACTAAGTACAAGAGGAAAATTTAAGGTTTACCTTGCCATGAGAACGGTAAAACCAAGCATAGTTCCAAGATTCAACAATGAGATCGGAGGGAGCCGCTTCCATGCCGGGAACAAAGTTGCGTCGCGAAGACCGCTCATGAGGCCAAGCCGCCGCATGAGGAAGAGGTGGATTTCTATGACTGCGGGGTTGCATCTTTTCAAACCCGAGATTACTTCAAAGAACAAGGCTTCTTTTCTAGAGAGAGAGGGAGATGCTTTGAATTTATAGAAAGGTCGGGTAAACGTGAGTCGTTCATTTTTAGGACCCACCTCGAGATGCCAAAAGCGTTTCATTGGCCGGAAGTCCAAAGGTTATCCTTTTGCTCCCCAAAGAGAGGCAAAGTGACGTGGCTCAATTCAATCCACACACGAAGTGGGTCCCACCTTGATACCCTTCACGAGGCAGAAAAAAAGAAAAACAAAAGAAAGAAAATCACAAAACCCGCCTAGGTTTTGTTTGGCCCAGAAGGAGCGGCCTAGAAGACGCGGTCCAGGCGCGAACACAGCCCAAGGAAGGTCACCAAAACCCGCCTAGGTTTTGTGATGCCTACAGCCCAAATACACGCCCCAACTCCTCGCAGCCTGGGCCAACACTCTGGCTTTACGGCCCGCAAGTAAAAATTGAACCTCTTTCATTTTTTTTAATAAAACTAACACTCGATTTTTCTTTTCATGATTTTCAGGTCGCCGACAATGGGACCACCATCACTCAGCTACCGCACAAGAGGTCGCTACCACCATCATCATCACCTAGGGCCATCGGCAGAGTTTCGATGCAGTCCCGAGCCATCGGCATCGCGCCCGATGAAGTCTCGACCCTCAAGGCCATCAACAATGCGCCTGGTGAAGTCCTTCGGCATCAAAAATGCCCACCATCTTCATCATTCCGGACCATCGGCAGAGTTTTAATGTAGTCTCGAGCCATCTGCATCGCACCCGGTGAAGTCTCAATCCCGAGCCATCGGCATCGCGCCCGATGAAGTCTCGACCCCCAAGGCCATCAGCAACGCGCTTGATGAAGTCCTTCGGCATAAAAAAATGCCCACCGTCATCATCATTCCGGACCATCGGCAGAGTTTCGATGTAATCCCGAGCCATCGGCATCGCGCCCGGTGAAGTCTCAATCCCTGAGCCATCGGCATCGCGCCCGATGAAGTCTCGACCCCCAAGGCCATCAGCAACGCGCTTGATGAAGTCCTTCGGCATCAAAAATGCCAACCATCATCAATATCGACACCGGGAAAGACTGGAACCGACACTGGGAAAGACTAGAAAACTCCATCAACCATCGGCATTGTGTCCGATAACAAGTAAGGCGTCAATCTCGCCCGAGATCAACATCAACTCATCAACGGTCAGGTAGAGCATCATTCTTGCTCGAGATCATCCCCAAAGAGGCGCATGCCGCCCGTAACTGCGATGCATGACGCAGCTTCCATGCATCAACCCAGGCTTTGCAATCCGAAGTCATATCCTCAGGCTACTTTGACCTTCGTCCTTCTCGGACTCGATCAATGTGCGGGTTCTATGTAGACACCGGAATTTGTACCGGTATAATCCCAACTCATAAAAAATATGCAAGTCAGATGGACCAAGTAAACGGGTCATTGGGCCCAAAAGATCAATAAACCGAGCCCAAGAAAAAATAAAACAGGCCGCAAATAATAGTTAAAACCCCTCTGGGTTTTAACTTTGATTGAATAGGCCCATGCAGAAGTTGGATCAGACGCGCGCCCCGACCCTGAAAAGCTTATAACCCGCCTAGGTTATAAGCAGAGCACAGCACGATGCCGTTTCGCTCCACGTTATCAATCCGTGTGCTGATAATTGTTATAACCCGCCTAGGTTATAAGTAGAGCACAACACGACGTCGTTTCACTCCATGTCATCAATCCGTGTGCTGGAAATTCATATAACCCGCCTAGGTTTTAATTGACCTGGCGCCAAAATCTGCATGCATGCAATTGAATCCCTTGATCTTTGCCCACGTGTTTTGACTTTGCCCATTGACTTCTTATAACCCGCCTAGGTTATACCCTTAGATGACATGATTTGTAGGGTATGTCCCCCACCATTTCCCTCCAAAACTCACACTCCTTCAACTATAAATACCTCTCCATTCCACCTTCATTTTCATCAACTACTACCACCCAATACTCTTACTCTACTCTCATCTTCCACCATATTATACTTCCATTCTCTCAAATTCTCATCATTCCTATCATTACTCTATTCTCCTATCATCAACAATTCTCCACATTCTACTTCCATCATCCACTTTCACCATAAATCGCCCTCACAAGATACATCCCTATCCATCATTCTTTTCTAATCCCTTCATAATCACCCTCATCACAACCATATAACCTTCCATACACTATTTTCTCCTAGCCACTCACATTATTTCATCAAAGTTTCAAGTCAAGAGGGGGACAACTCAAGGGATCAAATTCATCATCGCAACATCTTAAGCAAGGTTCGATTTCTTTATTTTCAGTATTGTAATTAATCATGTAATTCCTTCTTTAATTCCGTGCTTGTACATATTTTGTAAAATAAAAACCGCATTGTTTCATATTGCATGTTTCGAATAAATATTCCGCAAAATTAATCAAACTTCTCCCCGCTCATTTTCTTTTCAATGTTGATTTTAGTAGAGTTTGTTTTATAACAGGCGGATTCGAGAGTTCTTATAACTCTCGAATTCGTAACCTTACCCCCGAATCTAGAAATCGGGTTCGTAGACCGGAGTCTTTCTTTTCGTATTTTATGGTTTGTGGATTTCCTTAAATCGGCTGGCGACTCTTTTGCATTTTATAAATTCGTTTAATTATTTAAAATGTTCGGTTTTTGCATAAAAATAAATTAAAAAATGATTTCATTCACATCCACTACCAATTCAAAGCTAGGCTCGAGAGGAATGGACTAGAAATCGATAAAACCTATGCAGGTTTTATCAATTTCAATCCACCCCTCTCTGGGCCGAGGAGGAAGAAGACCCGGCCCAGAGTACATTAAAACCCAGGCGGGTTTTAATGGGTTCTAGAGGCCCACTTCTTCCTTCCCAAGCCTGAATTGGATGTTTTGGATTGGGATTGAATTATTATTAACTTATTTTGTGCAATTTCGAATAATTTAAATAATAAAAAACGGGTTTGTAAATAATTAAAGCTTCATCACCCCGAAAATGAATTTTGAAAAATAAAAATATCCTTATTTAAGGATTAAGAAACCTTAGTCGCCTCCCGATCACAAATGTAGCGCCTCCGAAAACATTTCCCCGAACGGGAATTTTTCCGGGTCCTACACCTATCAGTGTACACCTTGGCCTTTTCTTAATTTCCTACCCTTAGCCAAGATAGAATGAGCAATATTTCAGTTGTGTGGGGCAATTTTGTGGTAGATTGTTGAGAGTTGATGGTTTGTTGCTACAAGGGAAGCGCATTGTTGAATATTCTTTCTTCCCCTTTTTTCCTCAAAGGTTGTAACTTGTAATTGTTGGGATTAGAGTTGTTCTTTGTATATCCATGCACTCGCCTAGAAAAAAAAAAGAAAGAAAAAAATGGAAAAAAAAAGAATTCAAAAAAACGGAAAACAAAGAAAAAAAGAAGAAAAACAGAAAGAAAAAAAAAGGAAGAGTTTAGAATAAGAGGTGATTAGCATGATGATTTTTAGTTTATTTTAACTCTTTCCTAACCTCTCTTCGTTGGGGAGTGTTTCGTACTTAGTTGAGGCGTGGTGTAAGAGATGTTGAGTTTCATGTTTTGGAATTGTTGTTGCTCTATAGGTACTTGGTTATTTAGCTCCACATTTTCTAAATGATTTCCCTCATTACCCTCAAACCTAAGCCCCATTACAACCCTTGAAAAGTCCTCATGATTAACACTTGTGCATATAGTCTATAGCGGTAGAGAATTAAGAGTCTTATCAAGCTTATGGTAGTTTGCATGCATTGGTTGAAGGTATTGAGTGAACACAAAATTCATTTTAAATACATGAGAGAGAGTGTTCCACATACCCTAAAGCGAAGTCCTACCGATCCCACTAGTTCGCCAATCACTTGAGTGAACTTGAATTGCATATAAGGTCAAGATTGAGTGAATGTTTTGCCACTTGACTTTGTGATCTTTGGAATGACATGCAACTTTGTTTTGATCTGAATTTGGGCCTTGCCAAGCGACTTATTGTATGCCTTTGCTCTTGACTACCGGATTTTGTACCTTGTCCAAAAGGTGGGAGGCTCCTCTTGAGGTTTTCTATTTCTCCCCGGTACTTCATGATTAGTCTTGCTTGGGGACAAGCAAGGTTTAAGAATAGGGGATTGTTGAGCCTTGGTTTTACCACTTTTCACCTTAGATTTTATTGTCTTATTGAACTTATCTAAGTCATTTAGTATAAGTTTAATAGTGATTTTTGTCATCTTTGCTAATTGAGTCTAATTTGTTTAATTGTCTTACTTTTAGGTAATTTTGAGATAAGTGATGATGGCATATGAGGTAAAAGATTGATATTAAGGAGGAAAGGAAGCCAACGCAGTCGTGTCAGAAAATTAGAAGCGAAATTGGGATTTCCAGTTCAGCACACCTGGGTGTGCCAACCGGCACGGGCAGTCGTGCCAGATTGTAGTCTTTTAGTTTAAGTAGTTTTATTAATTAGAAGAAAGACAGTTTTTCATTCTACGTTCCTCTTACTGTTGGTTTCTCTCTAGGCTTGAGGGGAGGTTTCTCCCTAAGCCTCTAGTTCTAGGTTTAGATTTCCATCGAAGAATTTAGTATTAGATTATGTATTCAAGAATTCATCGATTCCGTTCTCGCGTTCAAATTAAGACTAAGTTTTATATCCCTTTCTCTTATCTCTTTTGTGTTCATATGCTTGTTAGATTGATTTTTGTTCTTTTTAATTGCATTATTATGTTGATTTCTTGTTAGTTTTATGTTGTTTAAGTTGTGATTGAATTGTTTAATGACTAGTTGATCTTGTTTTAAGTCTAATCTACCAAAATTCGTGCTTGTAGTTAGAGGTTTTCTCTTTGCCCACAACGTGTTCGATGAAATGCTCGAGAGAGTGTTCATCTGTATTTCTTTAGGCACTTGATATATGCTGAGAGGTGAGGTTAATTTGCTAGTGTGGAAGAGAAAAAAGTTAGGGTTTTTGACATGAAAATAGTCGAATTCTAACTAGGTCTAGGGTTGCTATTCTTATAGTTTAATTAGACTAACTCCATGAGAATAGGAAGTTGGAATAGTTAGATTAGCCCTTGACCCTCGAGAGAGGGCTTTGGCGAGCTTTAATGGTGCAACCGATCACTCTTAATTGCTTGTTTAGAATTGGTATATTAAGTCGTTCAGATTGGTTAGTTGTTGAATACTAATTTTGCTGCGTAAACATCTTTTATTGTTTTCCTAGTCTTTACTTTGATCACCACCACCACCATCACGTGGTTTATTCACTTAACTTAAAACACTTGAGCTCGCTTTGAGTACTTGGAACACAACTCCCTGAGACCGACAGCCGTACTCCCAAAAGTACGACAACGAGCATGATTATTAGAACTCGGCTTGCACAATCATTCATTCAACAATGACTTAAGAACGATAACTATAAGAACTCTACTGCTCTTTCGATGCTAATAGAATTACCCCAATTAACCTAAATTATAACTTTTATATGCTTTTCAAGTTAATCAAAGTTGAAGGTCTCAAATATTCTGGTTATCAAAAGATTCCCTAGTCTGCTATTCTTTTCTCAAATTTCACAAAACTAGGTAGAAAGGTTGGTAATCAGATTATCCTAATTCACCTTTCAATAATTCTCAGGTTAATCTCAAATCATGAGTATTCGAGCGCTCAAAGAACACACATGAACATGGAAAACACAACCTCTTATTGATTCAAGAAAGAATTCATGTACAAACTAGAAACATTCAATCAAACTACATTGCTTCGGGTTACAAAACCCTAGAATTCAAGAAAACTACTCACTCATTGTCAAAGAAAACATTAAACAAGTTCCAAACATCATAATCGAATCTCAAAACAAAGAAACAAATCGAAAAGAAAGACAAACTACGAAGAATACAACCATCGAGTCTTTCGATCCCGGAGTGGAACCTTCTTCGTGAGCGTTGATGATTTCTTCTCGAATCTTGATCTTCGCTTCTCTTGAATCGATTCCGTCTTGAAATCTTGATGGAGGATTGAGGAGTAGAAGGGGATATTAGGGTTTCTTTCTCTCCTAACGGCTCTAGAACGAAGGTAGAATGATAGATTCCTCAAAATAACCGTCGCTGCCTTCTTTTTCTCATCACGAAAACACGTCATTCTGGCATGTCCGTACAATCCATACAATCTGTACCACGATCCGTGACGAGCCCCACGGTCAGACCGTGGTGGCTACTGGTCGGCCAGGTTGTGTTCCATTTCGTCCCAAATTCGTGCCACGGTCTGATCTTCAGCAGGGGAGGCCCGTGGTGAACTCATTCTTGCCAAATCTTGAGGAAATGTTGGTGTTTTGGCCTCAAAACCTACAAATTTTAATAAAAAACAACAACACCAAGCGTAATAGGAATTTGGGATATAAATCAAGATTTACAATCAAAGTTATCCCTAATTCACTATCCCCTAAAAACATAGATAAAAAGCACTCATCAGTCCCACTTGTTGTGGATGCCACACCTAACGATGACCTAAGTATGCCTCCAAGGTCCCGGGTCCACCTTAAAATGGACTCCACACCTGACCTTGAAGTGGTTTTGTTCATGTTTTTCAAAGGGGGTGTGAGAAGGATTGGCGATCATAGATTTTGAAGCTCGGACCTTGGCTCGATACGATTCATACTCCCCTTCTTGAAAAAAGTTGCCCTCAACTCTTGGGAGTTAAAATGAAAGCGCATTCCATGGCTCGACCACTCGTTACATGAACCCTCCAACAACCCGATCATGATCACGCTATGAGCTCCACCCTTCTTGAATAAATAGGAATTCTTGAAGAGGTTTGGGGGTGAAGGATGAAGGGTAGAAGTAGGAAACTTTTGTGGAGTTTGGGAACGCTCATTCTCACTTGGCTTGCTACAAGGTAAAGAAAAGGGTAAGCATTGCTTGTCCTCATCAAGAGCACACTCATCCCGTGTTTCGCTCAACAGGAGGTTCCTCAATTCACTTCCCACCCAAGTTTTGTTTTTGTGGTTTAATGGTGGTTTCAAAGGCATAGGGAGGACGGTGTGTAGGAAACACTACATAAGGGACATAAGGACATCAATATTGCTCCAAGGTAGTAAAAGTGGCTAGGGTGTGATAGAAAACGACCAAATCAACATCCAAATAGAATCCTCGAACAACCAATGGCGACTAAACAACATGTAAGAGTCATTCAAAGAGTTCATATCACAACAAGGAACATTCAAACAATATTCATTGATTGACAATACAAATAATGAGCTCATAGATATTGGGTGAACTAGAATCAAGGTATCACGAAACTCATACTTCTCACAAAGCACTAAGAAAACACCAAGATTCTTAGCATACCACTCAAAATCTAGAGAATTCTCAATCATGGACTTCACATGCTCATCATACCACTTATCATGCCAATAAACAACATCAAAAAACAAATGCCTCACAAAGATCATACATGACTCACCAAAAGACTCCATACCACAATTTCCATCTCTCAAGCTTGATTTAATAAATTTCATAGGAGAGTCTTTAGTTACCTTGTTCTTCCCATAGAGAAGAATTTGAGTGCCCATGGGTGGAAGGAAATGGGAGTCATCTCCATTGTTGTTTAATTCCTCGATTGGTGGAAATGATAAAACCAAAGGAGCTTCTTCTTGGGCCTCTTCAACAAGGATGAGAGGAAGGGCAAGGTCGATGTTCTCATCCTCCTCTTAGCATGGAGCTTCAACAATGTCTTCAATGGTCTCACAAGGAACAAGGGAAGCTCCCTCGTTGGGCATGAGATCGAACTTTGCTTGCTTAACTTCTCCATGCTCATCAAGTGATGAAATGGGCTCATGGTTAACCTCTTGCTTGTAAGTGTTAGGAAAGAATCGTCGATTCATCAATTGCTTTAGCCTTGCCCATGAGGTGAATTTTGCTCGAGCCTCCTTAGCTCGTTGTGCCTTAACATTCTCAAACCAAAGGGATGCGACCTTGGTGAGTTTCAAGCTAGCAATCTTGAAGACCTGTTCATCGCTATACTCCTTAGTTTCAAAAAGCCACTATAAGATTTGGACCCATTCAAGATAATCATCAGGGCCCGTGTAGCCATTGAATTCCAGAATTTCGATATTCATATCATGGAATTCATCCTGAGGGGGCCTATCATCCGTTTCCCGTTGATAATGGCGTCGAAGGGAGCCTCTATCATCGTTACTCGACTCGAAGGTGGGAGGAGGACGGATAGGGCTACAAGTGGGCCTCCTTCGTTCGTCACTGGGTTGACCTTGGAGGTGTATGGCGATGTTGTTCATTTGAGCCACGAGGGTTTCAAGTGTATTTTCAATGTTCATGAATCGACTCTCAAGACTCGGATTAGGGGCCATAACAAGAGTAACGGTGAAGGACAGAATGTGTTTGGGAAAAATGTGTGGAGTTTTGGGGGGGTTTTTTTTGTAGCTAGCTAGTGTTTGAAGGCGTGGGTTCTTTGTGGGTTATCTTCCAACAACACCATTCACGCACAACTACACATCTTCCACCTCAATAATCCATCAACAACTCCAAATTTCACAACAAAACCTCAATAGACAATAAGAGCAACAAACATAAGAACAATAATATCTTCTCCAATACACTTTGAGGGCACAAGGAATGGGGGAATCCAATATTGCAACCAAAAGCAACAAAATCACTGATGGTGTAAATTCTAACTTGTAGTTTGAAAATCAAAACTCAAACCAAACCTCTAACCTTGGCTCTGATACCAAATGGAGCATGGTATGGTGGGGATGGAGGGGCTTGAGTTGGAGATGATGATGAAAATAAACCCGAAAACTTGAAGGAAGCTTGAGACCTTGATATGGACTCAACAATGGAGGTCACCCAATGTTAAGAACTTGCAAATCCGCCAAGAGTAGATAAAGCTAGGCACCACTATTCGATAAAGGAAATGACTTGCTAACACCACCATTAGTATGGATAAAGTAAAAACAAGATTTGAGAGGAGAATATAAGCTTTGAGCTTCACCATTCCATTCATAAGCAATGCTTAGCAAAAGTTCATCATAATGTCACTTACAAAATATAACCTTGAGGTACATATAGAAAGAGGGGAAAATACGAAAATTTAGGTCTGGAACAGGGACATCGCGGGTGCGACAAAGGGTGTCGCGCGCGCGACGTCTATTTCTTGCGGAAAGGGTCACTGGACCTAATGGGCATCGCGAGCGCGACGTCTATTTCTTGTGGAAAGGGTCACTGGACATGAAGGGCGTCGCAGGCGCGACCCGAGACAAATTTTTTACACCCATAACTTCTTCGTATGGACTTCATTTTGGGCCCATAATATGTCGATGAAAAGAGCTCATACTAGCGGAGTATTCACAAGGGGTACTACAGAACATGTACGAGCCCTTCTAATGGAAAAATAACACTCAATGACGATTTGGTCATAAATTAGGAGAATTTGCACCAACTTTAAATTTCTGAGGACATGCAAAGAACAAGGGAAATTTAGATTGAGCGAACGATGGGAATTGAACCCGGGCATGGTGGATTCAGAATCCACTACCTTGATCCACTTGGCTACATCCGCCCTCTTTGTTTATTGCTAAATTTTTTTAAGAAATTATTCAGGATTAGTTCTTTATTAACTTTGGTTAATTCTTAATTTTAATTCAAGATTTAAATTAAATCCCTTAAAAAAGAAGATAATAAGTAGAAAGGGTAAGGCCTCCCAAGGCCTATAAATAGAAGCTTCTTTCAGTTTCTATTTGGAAAGGGAGACGGGGAGGAACTTAGAAGTCGACATAAAAAGCTTTGAGTGTAGCCATGGATCTTTTTACAAGACTTGAAATAATTCCGCAAGAAATATCTCGAGGGGAAGAGGAGAAGCTCCAATGGGAGCGTAGGTTGGTTGAGCACGAAGTTCTTTGACCTTCAAAAGGTGTTTTGGGTAAGGCGACTCACGACATCATTATTCAATCGGAAAACATGTTTATGAAACAAGCCAAAATTGAGAGGTATGAGACCTATTTCCAGATCCACGAAACTTAGCTGGAGGTTGGCAAACCTGTAGGACCTCATATGTTGAACATGATTAGTCTCTTCGACAACTTGAGTTGGTTGGGTGTCCCCTATAACCCAGATTTAGCAGGTAACGTCATCTTGTGCTCGTCACATGAAAGATTCCATCCTTTTAGGATGAACTACATCAAGCAAGGGCATAAGAAAGGCTTGATGGACTTGCATGAGATGCTCTTTCAGCTTGTAGACACACTATTTTCTCTCTGTTTTAAAATCACTTTGCAAAAATTATTTTTATTTTTAGACTAGGAATTGAGTTTGACCAAGAACTTAGCATGCATCTTCCATCTTCACCAAATATCTAATTCTCATTCATTTCTATGTCTCTCACATAAATATCATTTCCCATCATTTCCACTTCAAAAGCCTTCATTTTCCACCCTTCCTACAAACATAAGCTCACTGTTTTGAACGTTATCCTTTCCATAAATCTTTGATGTCTTTAAGATTTAAGGAGCCTAAAGTAAACTTTATAAGCTTTTAAACGCCTCTTGACTCGCATCAATCAAAGTCCAGATGAGGGAGTTATTGTCTTTTGAAGTTAAGTTGTCAACGTAGTAATTTTAAAGGTCGCATGGCCCTGGCACTGAAAGAGTTTGTTCTGCACCCGAAGGCCTCCTAGCCTTGCTCCCATTTTGTCAAAAGTCCGACCCAATCCACAAGCAAAAAAGCCTATGGCCTTGAGAGCATTTTGGGTTGTTTTCAACAGTTGCCAACGTGGAAATCCATGTAAAATTCCACTTCATCCCATGGTTGATGACGCCATCAGAATTCATGTTTGATTTGTTTGAAAATCTTTTTCCTTATAAAATAGTCTTCTTGTAAAGTTAATTTTCGTTTGTTATTTTCACTTGTTTGGTATAAAGGAAAATGAATATTATATAAATTTTTAAAACTTTGTGGATGATGGTGTGTGCAATATTAAAATTGGTGCACAAGAAAGATAAAATAATACGGGCGTATAAGAGAGAGAGAGAGTAGAAGGGGTGTGCAAGAGAAAGACAGAGAGGGGGGAGAGAGAGGGGGAAAGAGGGGTGCATAAGAGGAAGAGATTAAAAATGGGGGCGCAAATATGGTAGAGAGAGATATAAAATGGATACATAAGAATGAGTATGTGAGAAAGAGAAGGAAAGTATCAAGAAAGATGGGGGTATCGAGGGAAAGAAATGAACTGGAAAAGTTCTAATTTATCATGGTTGGACTCAGTGTTGTTTTTTGTAAAGAAATTCTAGAAAATTATTTCCACGTGCATTTTTTGCCACCAAACAATAGAAAAAGGAAAAAAGCAAAAAGCAAAAACTATTTTCCAAAAAAATGATTTTCTTTTGAGCCACGACACCCTTAATGAATAATTCCTTAAGTTTTTAAGAAGATGACTTTCTTTTTGAGAAGGTTAAGCTTATGTACTCATCAAAACTAAAGCAAAATCCAAAATCATAATGTATAGCATATCAAAATACAAACATGTAAGTATATAATGACTGTAATCTCTTCTGGTACATATCAACTTAACAAAGAAATGAAGGCCATAAATTAGTGCCTTCCTACTATTTCAAGTTGGATAACTAACGTTACCTTCCTTAACATCCTCACACCAATCCTAACTAGACGAACATCATATCTCCTAATTGTCGAACCATATTTGCCTTCTTGGGATGTTATAATCAGTGTTTGCACATGAAGTATGTATGACAATATGTTAGTAGTGTGAGGAGACTAGTAAAGGCATCTAGGGATCAGATCGAGAGCTGTTTGATCTGTAAAAATCCCTTCGGAACTCTCCTGCATTCAAGTTAACGACCTGATATGAGCTAATCTGTTGCATTATGTTGTTTCGTTACCAACATAAACATCAATGAAAGTTGACAGTAAGAGACTGACAACAATAAAACAATTCAAGAAGCTAAAATTCCTTACTATCTTCAAACTGGGGTGAACCAATTACTTCAATGTCATCGGTAGATCTACGACTACTAGTACTACCTCCTGTAACCATGCTTTTGAGTATGTCCCAAGCCCCTCGGTAGGTCTCTGTTTTTTGGTTAGTCTTGGTTATTGCATGACTTGTCACACCTCCTGATCGAACAAATTAAATCACACGTTGTACTTTAACTTTTATCACTTGAATGATTTGGATAAAAAGTAGGAACATGGTACGAAATGTATGTTTCCTGGAACTGCAGCGCAGACGGTGAAATAGTTCAAAAGACTAAAGATCACATGTACATATATAATGCATACCTGAAATAGGATCAGAACGTCTAAGGGAAAATGCTTCGAGTGCTGTCAGGGCAAAGTTTTGAAAACATTAGTAACCAATTAAAAATTGACAACGTAAAGACACAAGTACATAGGGTGAATCTAGCTACTAGGTCGGACTTCAATGATATTCTGCTCATTATTTAGTCTTCTGTAAAATCTTTGTTGTTGGATAGTTAAACTAGTCCATAGTACATAGAACTAGATTTTACCAAATCTTCTGGGAACTTGTTGATGTTTCATGCTCGTAGCACCAGGTTGACGCTTCTTTACCCTGAATTATAAAATGTATGACCAAATGTTAAACCATGTAACCTGAGATAGAAGGCTATTTTTTACCAATCTTTTAGCCAAAGGCGTACCCTTTCATGCAACCACATATTCCCCCCCTCCCCCCTCCCCCAACACACAAAAAAAAAATATGCTCTGTTATTTTCATTCTCAAGCATTCAAGACCAAACTAACCTTAACGATATAATTATAAGCTCATTAAATCTATTACGGATCCTA
Source organism: Portulaca oleracea (assembly GCA_029582165.1). NCBI lineage: Eukaryota > Viridiplantae > Streptophyta > Magnoliopsida > Caryophyllales > Portulacaceae > Portulaca > Portulaca oleracea. The sequence goes on from CM055885.1 coordinate 24,571,858, forward strand.
TTGTACAAAAGTTTGAAAGGATTAGATTTACAGAGGCTTACTAAAGCAAGAAACATATGAGATCAATCAAATGTTATAGGATAAAGACTTAGTACATAACCCTTTGAGATTGAAAGGAGTCAGCCTTATCAACATACCTTGGAGTAAAAGACAGTTTTGCTGGCACTGATGCTTCGCTGAACTTAAAAACAGAAGTTAAAATGTGATTAGTAGCCTTTACTTTGTCTACCCAATTTCGATCTCCTTTAATTTCAATGAATCCGTTGCTTGGACCCAACAAAACCTCAGGAAGCTTCAGAGTGTCACAATTCCAAACTTTGAGCCCACGTAAGGATGGGCAATTCAAGACTTCTCCATGACATATGCTCTCTAGCTTTGGTAAATTAAACAACACAATCACTGTTAGTTCTGGGAGAGTAATTGGATGACGAGTGGCTTCTCTTGCTGGCTGAATTACACCTAACATATTCGTACACCTTTTGACACATATCTTCCTCAACCTTTTCAGGCAAACTAGCATCTCAGTTGTAAATAGATAACTAATCCCATCAAAGTCAGACATATCTACAACACGCAAGTCTCGATAGATGCCATCTAACTTTATCGAAGTTACAAGCTTGCTGCACATCATTAGGTATAGCTCACACGTCTTTTCGGGCAACATAACTTGATAATCCCCGATTACTACTACACTGTTCTCACCAAGTGTATCTCCATCAAGCAAACCACCCACATAAAATCTAAAGTTACATGGAGCATAAGAGCTTTGCTCCGTCTTCATCACATAGTTCTTGAAAACTTCAGCGTTTAGGAAGGCAAGATGAAGAACAACTAACTTTCTTAAACCAACAAGTTCCTCCACAAAAGCTCCAGCCTGTTGTGTAATAACGTCGTTCGGTCCCCACATATAACCCCCAATAACATCAGGAAGTAATAACAACTCTTCAATTTGAATCAATTTCCCAACAACTTGAGTGGGGAAGGCTTCCACTTGAGTTTGAGAAAGATCAAGACGCCTTAAGTTTGTTAAACTAGACATCCCTTCTGGAAGTTTTTCCAAGGGTGTCCCAAAGAGGTCCATTACCATTAGCCTTTGAAGGTTTGATAATGCAGGTAGACTTTTCAAGTTTGGACAATGTCGCAAAAAAAGTGCACGTAGATTTCTCAAATTAGAAAGAGATGTGGGTAAGGACGATATACCAGTGTGGGATAAGTCAAGGACTTTAAGGTTAGGCATCTTGGAGAAGAATCTTATGTGGTGATCAGAACTTAAAGGGTTTTCTTGGAGTAGCAATGTGGATAGTTTCTTACAGTTGGGAATCCCAACCAAAGTTGTCACATGGTTCTGTACAAAAGAGGCTCTTTCAACTTCCTTAGGCCAATCAGTTGCTGCAGGAAGCACATTGAGTGAACTTCCACATTTAACATAGAACCATTGGCCTGATTCCATGAGAAAATCCATTGCCACAAACCTGACTACATTGAGCATCTTGACCGATTCTTCCCTATCCTTTCCGTACACATTTTCTAAAACATGAGAATCCTTGAGCACATTCACTATTTCCCTTCCGAGCTTTACGCTTTCTTGTAATGATGAAACTGGACCTAGAAGCTCTTCTGACAACAAATACTCGATCAACTCTTTTGTTTTGATGAAGTGGCCATTTGGAAATAACGTACAATAGAGTAAGCATGATAACGAAATGTCATTTAAGTCCACAAAACTAGATTTGAAACAATCGATTAACTCTTTGCCCTTGCCACCCACAATAGACGTTGATTTGCTCAATCCTCGTAACTCTTCCTTCCACGACGCGTCAAGTGCCTTTGGGATGTCATTATGAATTTCACTCAGGGTTTCTGCTAGCATTTTAACTGCCACTGGAATTCCATCAAGGTTTCTGACAGCAAGTTGAGCCATCTCAATAGTTTCTCTCTCTAAATTTGTTATATTAGAACCTATTTCACCCTTAAACATATCCCAAGCCTCAACATCGCAAAGAGGTTTTATTTCATAAAATTCCTTGCTCTTGCTCTTGATTTTGCTTGTGGTTTTTCTACAGACAGAACAATTTCTTGAAGTCACTATTAACTTGGAACCCCTTATAGGAACTGGAATTCCAATATCGTGGAGGGAGAAAGGTTGCCACAAAGAATCTAGAATGAGAAGGAACTTCTTTTGCAACAAAGCACTTTGTATGAGTTTGGCTCTGCCTACATTATCAGTAGCAATTGAAAGATCTATACTTAATCTATCTGCAATTTCTTCTTGAACATGCCTCAACCCAGATCCGTACTCAATATTCACCCAAATAACATCCTCAAAACTCGTTAGCTCTACTAGTGCTTGGTTATGGATCACAACTGCTAGTGCTGTCTTTCCAACACCAGCAACTCCATGAATACACACTACTCCAACTCCCTTTTCATGTGAAATTTGATCCCATATCTTCTGCCTTATAACTTCTCTTGAATAGCCAACAATACTCACATCTGGTTGCTTAGTACCCTTTATCGTGATGGTTTGCAAAATCATCTTGCCTTCCTCCACCAACAAATCTACGGCTTCAATCTTCTCTTCCACCAACCTTACAGCTCCACATTGACACCAAAAGTTACATACCCCTCCATTGGCATGGCTTTCTGTTAGACGACTTTCAAAATCTGAGATAAGCACACCAGTTAAGAATGCTTTAGCTCGTTCAATCCAAGGGGAAGGGTCAGGTTTAAGCACATCAACTCCATTCAGTTTTTGCTGGAGTCTATCAATCAGATTTTCCAAATTGTGCACTTTCACTTTCAGTATTGACAAATTGATTCTACTTGTTCTAAATGAGTTATAGAAGCAAGCTGATGAACCTACTATTGATGTCAACAGTCCGAAGATGGCAGCTCCAAGTGTAAGGACATCAGAAGCTGTAAAAGATTAATAATTACATAACCATTAATATGGATGGACATCTATTGACTTTTCCAAATTAACACAATGGATGTCTAGAGGACAAAAAGACTTACCCAACATGTTGCTTCTTACAAATACAGGTTATTCTAGACTGCAAATTCAAATGATTTTCTCACTTGTATCAACTTCCTCAGAAGGGAAATCAAATTATGGCATAAACACCTACAGAACGAGAAACAAGAATAGCATGGATAAATATGATCGTTGACCAGTGACAAAATAAAACAAGCTTAGGACAATAATATAAACATTAGGCTTTATGCTATAGTAATCTAAGAAAAAATAATTGTCCTCCATTGACATGTTCAGAATTCAGATATTCAGAAATTGGACATCAACAGTCTAGTAATCCTCACTGAAATTAACCATCACATTCATATATAGTTGGTTTAGGCTTGGGAAAATGGTAGCTAGTTACCACACCATAAAGTTTGGGGCTAACTACTCAATGAAGAACAAGCAAATTACGGTTGCGGAGACATTTGAGCTAATCAATTCACACTGTTAAAATTTTCAAATTACTCTTTTGACCAATTACAGGCTACTGATGATCGAAATCATTGAAGAACAAGATCAAACATTGTAAACAATAATGCTTCGAATAGACTTAACAACCAATCATCATCTCCGCAAATGTTAATTCACATTTAGCCATCTGATTCACATCAAACTGAAGCCAAACATAGTATGTGGCTAGCCCCTTTACAAATTTAAACTACAAAAAATAACTCGAATACTGAGCACTAAACATTGCAATAGTTATTCAAGTTTCTAAGAGATGATGTAAAACTTTTAGGTATTACATTAAGTAAGAGCTGCAATTTAGTCATTATTTGCTTGTTCATCTTCATAGTAGGTACTTCGTGTTTGCTCAATGTCCAGAAGATACTCCCCCACCCCACGCACAAAAAACAAAAGTTAAAAATATATAGAAACTACTGTAATAAAACTTACTTGATCAGCTATGGCACAGCTTCTTTTTCTCTGGAGATCAACATCAAGAGTTGGATACTAAAACACACAAACTTGAACAATGAGAAATGTTTAGCATGAAGAGCAGCAATAATGTTGCAATGTTTTATACACTACTCCACGTTTACATGCAATCAACCTCCCTCCCCTCTCACTTATAATATCACGTTCTCACAATTATATCATAGAACATGTTTAATCAACCTACATATATTTAATTGAATTAGTTACAACTTACAACATGCATAAGAAAGGACCCTCACTAAGTTCACACTATTATGACAATTATTGTAACAATTATTCGTTCTGCCATTAAGTTATAACTTAACCATGATGTTCTGTATAGCTCCAGAAACTTTCGCCAGGTTGTCTTTGATTTAACAAAAGCAATCAATAATTGTAAGAATATATAGTACTACCTCCGTCCCAAATTGTTTGTCCATTTACCTAACTCGCTTGTCCCAAAATGTTTGTCAATTTTATAATTCCAATGATTGTAATTCCTATTATACCCCTAATAAATACTCTTTTGTTTCTTTTTTATTTTTCATTACATGAGAAAAGTAAGGGCAATTCTGGTACATTACACATTTTCCACCCCATTTCCCATGACCATTGGACTTTTAAATATAGTTGGATGGACAAACAATATGGGACGGAGGCAGTAGACTATAAAGAGAAATATATTATGAACGAGAGAGAGAGAGAGAGAGAGAGAGAGAGAGAGAGAGAGAGAGAGAGAGAGAGAGAGAGAGAGTATTTCGAGTCAATCCTTGGAATCAGCAGATTCTTAACCTCAGATGATTGATGTAAATACGACCAAATAGAAACCTTTTAGACTATCCATATTGGGAATTGTCCATTATTGAACAGAAGAATATAAACATCCATGATAAAGTAAACAGAATTTCTATTTGAATGGATGAGAAGCTTGTAAATGACATATGCAAAAGAACATCACCCAGGCATTCATCTGTGACAATGTGAGATCAAAATGCTCTTTCATGAATGAAATCATGCGCATAACAACTTTTAATGTGCAAGAATCATTCGATTTTTTCCGGCTCGAGACTGCTCCATTGATAAATCACATGAAAGGTTGCATTTTCTTAAGAAATGTTGCAGCTGCATTGGCTTGGCGTTCAAAGAATCCAGGTCTTTGGGGACTGTTTGGAATTCCATCATTCTTTGCTAGAATAGCTCCTGACCCTGCATGTATTTTCAAGCTAGCTGCTTTAGTCCCCCCCTTCAAATGTACACAACAATATAGTTGGAGCAATTAATTATCATACAGACGTGGCAAACATATACCAGCTACTTGAGATGCCCTCCTTTCAAAAAAGACTGCTTGATCATCCTTAGACTTTGCGCCAGATGATTGCTCCGACCCTGGTGTTTCTGGCCTGTGCACGGGAAAAAAAAAGAAAAAGAAATGGGTCTGCTTAGCTGCTAAAGTGGTTGTTGGGTGATTCATCAGCAACATCGCACCCGTTTTGCAGTTTTAAGGATTAAGAATAACATACCATTCCACAAATACTATGACTTCAGGTTTCTGAGCTTCTTCAAAAACAAGGTTTGAGAGTTGAGTGTTTTCTAAGTTCAAGGACATGAGTGAAGTCTTCTTCCACCTAACAGTGAAATTCTTGGCGTTTCCATCTTGACCCACAATCTGAGGCAGCATCTTCAGATTTTCACAGTGCCATACAGAAAGTGTACAAAATGCAGGCCACTCTAGATTTACTTGTTGCTCAGAGTCTATGCTTTCCAATGAAGACAACTCGATCAACACTAACTCTTTCAGATGTGGAAGAGAGCAAGACAAGATGCTTTGTGGGTCAGACTGTATTAACCCCAGGAGTGACCAGCATTGCCTGACAGAAATCTTTTCAAGGCTGCGGAGGCAATGCAGCATCTCAACTGAGAAAAGATAAATCAGGCTTGTACAACAAGACACATCGAGGACCTTCAAGCTTTGAAAGTTAACATTGGGCGTCTCTATTGTCCTCAGGCTTCGGTGTGACATTGTCAAGTATAGCTCTAAAGTGCCTTCAGAGAGTTGATCAAGATCGTCATAATCACCGACCACTGCTATGCTGTTTTCACCGAGACATTTGGTTTTACAGACACCACCAATACAGAACTTAAAACTTGGCAAATTTACTGATGCAATGGAGCTAATGTACTGTATGAATGCCTGCATGTTAAAGAAGTTCAGATACAGAACTGTCAAATCTTCCATGCGAGCCAGCTGCTCCGCATCGGCCTCCTCTGAGCTTGACATCATTAGTTCTGATCTCCAACTATACGCCTCAACATCATCCATGATGATCAACAATTCTTGCAACTTTGTTAGTTGTTCCAACAGTGAAGCAGGAAATTTAGTCAACTTGGTGTATGAAACATCTAGGCGTCGAAGGTTTTTTGATTTTTCCAGTCCTGAGGGCAAATCCTCAATTGCTGTCCTGGAAAGGTCAAGTACAATGAGCTTCACAAGTTTCGAAAATGAAGGTAGGTACGTCAAATTGGAGCAGCAGTGTAAGAGAAGAATTTGAAGCTGTTCCAAGTTTGCAATTGGTAGGTTGACAATGTTAGTGTGAGACAAGTCCAGCACTTTAATGTTTGGCATCTTGCTGAAGAAACCAGGACAAACTCCTCTCAAAGGGTTATTGTGGAGTAACAACGACATTAAAACTGGCAAATTTGGCACACTGTTAGCTCTTGTCCCACTATTATGCCCAAAAGCAGCACGTTGCAAGTTTCTGCACTGATCATTTATGTCTGAAAAAGAAGTGAACTAGCAGTGGCAACCAGCCACATTCTTCCAGGAGTTCCTCCTCCATTGGTTGCAACTTTGTTCTCATATCCGAGAGGCTGTTTCCCAAAGCTCTATCGAACTCTTGCCTTGACTTGACCGGGCACATAGGCTTTATTTCAAAATACATCTTTTCTTGTACTTGAAGATGCAAAGGTGGTAATCTAGAGATAACTATGATGACGCAGTCAATCTCCTTGTCGTTAACCCCCTGAGGAATTGCAATGATATCTTGAAGGAAAAATCCCTCCCAAAAGGAATCCAGAATCAACAAACACTTTTTCCTCTTCACCAACTCATCATATTCCGTTGTGTCTTTATGGCCAACATCGTTTGTGGTGCAGAGGGTACTGCGTGCATTCTTCACTATCTGCTTCTGGACAATCTTGTTGTTGGTTCCATATTCAGCATCTACCGATACAACATGACTGAACGTTTCAGTTTTGTCATCTAATGCCTTGCTTAGAATAACCTTTGCTACTTCTGTCTTGCCTATCCCTGCAATTCCATAAATACATATCACCCTAACATCCCTTCGCCTTAAGCACTCCAATATCCTTTCTATATCCTCTTTTCTTGTCTCCAAGACAATCTCATCAGGACATTGTCGATAACCCTTCACAACAGGGTTTAAAACAAGCTGTTCATGTTCAGCTGTTAAGTTGTCGACGTTGTCAGCTTCTTCTTCAATTAAACAGCTTGCACTCCACCGGTGGCGACAATCAGGCAGGAAGATTGTAACAAATCTGGCCATTATGCTTCTTTGTAGGCCTTGAATGTCCACTTTTTCTAGAAGGGTTGCTGCCTTTGCCATCCAAACTTCTGCTGGGCATGTAAGAACAGGAGTACCCTGTTGAGCACTCACTGCCATATTTTGTAACCTACGTAACTTCTTCCTCAGCTTTTCTTATCTCGCTCTTCAATTTAAGCAAGTTGCTTCGACGTTCCCTGTAACTAGAAGGAAGATACTCCTCCTTAATCCATGCAAGAACAAGACCTCCGACAAGCCCACCAACTGCCGTTATGCAAGGTGCTGCAATGTATCAGAAATGTACCCATCAAGCAATCATGGAGGAAAACATATTGAGTTTTACGCAAGAACCACCTCCACCAAAACGTTAAAACTCTAAACCCCCCCACCGCCCCCCCCCCCCCCCCCAAAACAAGCAAATGCCCATCAGCCTGAAGCAGGATTGCTGCCAAAGATTCCTTCCAAATAAATCAACATATACCAAAAAAAAAATGATGCCAAAACATTTAGCCCTAGGGAAATATGTACACAATGCATTTCGCATTCAGATCAGCAGCACAGTTCAGCTCAACATTCAAATTTCTCGCAGAGGCAATTTGTCGAACAGTAGGTAGGCAGTATCCCAGTCCATGAAAACCAACCCAGTTCACCCCATTCCGAATAGCCTGTAATACCCTGAATCGAGAATGCGACTGAGTGGAGGGTATAGGAAATCCCTGTGGCCCTCACAGGTTTGAACATCGAAGACGGCATTTAACAGCATGACAACTCTAGTGACCGAGCTGTACAGATGGCCAATGAAAACAAAATGGCCTACCATACCAATTACCAATACATGTAACAATATAAGGATAATGAAATAACTTCGCCTCCACCTAAGGAGATGTTTCAGTTACCCTCTCCCCTCCGGCCTTCCCTTACCATTTTTTTGTTTTCTTGAAACCTATGTGGTCAGAATGGGACCGGTCATCGAACTGATTGATCCAATGGGTTCAACTAGTCGGTCCGGTTTGGTTGGATTACACCGGTTGACCCATGTGATGCTTGAACCGGTCAAAACTAACATGAACAGGTTACAAATTAAAAAATTTCATATACTTACAAAATAACTAAAATGGTATGAATCGGTCGAAACCGGACTGAACTGGCGAAAAATCGGATTTTTTAAAATTTAATTACCAAAATTCCGATATGACTGTGAACCACCCGGTTCAACCAGTTCACCCAGTTGAGCTGGTTTTGGCGTTTTTTTCCCGGTTGAACCAGTCAACTGAGCTAAACTTGGAATCAGACCGGTCAACTTGCCGGTTCACGGTTGAACCGGTTCGACCGATCGGTCCAGTCTGGTTTTTACAACATAACTTGAAACCCCTTCCGTGCTTTGTTGGGACAAAATGGGGAGTGTCTTAATTCAAGATGATTAATAATCATTTTGAATTTTACATAAATTTCTTAAAATATTAAATATAAGTATATTTAATTTATTATAAATATATGTATCATAACTTTGAAAAATACCACAACTTATAAATATATAAAAATAATTATTTATTTACATTTTTCATAAATATGGATGGAACTATGCATAATATGTATAGTCTCTACTATGAATTATAAATTGACCTAACATACTCTTACAACTGATAAATATACAAAATTGTTAATGATGGACAATTCAAGATGGTCAATTACTTATTAACCATATGGATTCAAGACGCATCTCATTGTCCATTATCGGTTAGCTACTTATGTTTTTTCCCCCAATTTTATAAAATGAAAATAGAACTACTAGAAATAAAGGAAAGATTGAAAAAAGTCATAGTTATTCAGGCCCCGTTCTTCTATGCGGTAGGTTGCAGTGCCGTACTACACCCTGCAATTCTTTAATTTCTATCATACTTCATCACACTATACCACAATCATTACCAATACATCTCTTCACTTTTCTCTCTCCTCATCTTTCTCTTCTATTTTTCACATTCTCTCTCCTCACCTAATGTACGCAGACCTTACCTTGCATTTTTGCAAGAGGCTGTTTCCAGGACTTGAACCCGTGACTTCACGATCACAAGGCAACAATTCAACCGTTGCACCAAGGCTCCCCTTCAAAAAAAAGAAAAAGTTAAATGAAAAAAATTTAAAAGTTGACCGTAAGACGGGATAGTGGTCTTCGGTTTCAAAATTTTCATTCTTTTGGTACTATTTTTCATTTTTTTTGTTTCAAAAATTTTTTCAAAGTAAACTTTTTAGTTTTTGATGAAAATTATTCCCCAAAATGTTTATTAAAAACAAACCTAATTTGGTCAAATTTAAATTTTGGTATTTTTGTTCTATAAGTTGGTAGGTTGAAATATTCATTTACATTCAACGGTCAAAATATTTACATGTTCTACAACATTTAAAAATGTATTTCATAATATTTGAATTTAAAAATAAATGTTGGGTATAGGTAAGTTGAGGTATTTTATGTAGTTTATACACTTCAAGTAGAAACATGTAGACATATGTAGAAGGTAAGTACACGTAACTAGCTATATCAAGCAAATGAACAGTTTCCAACTTGTAATTTTGGGGAACTACTTTCCTCTTATGTGAGCATCTGATGTATTTTTGGGGGGGAAAAGTACTGAGTATTACATAACTTTGTGTGATGCATTTTCCTGCAATCACATAATTAATTACAACGACCTTATCTCTTTCTGTGGATAAACTCTATCTTTATTTGCAAACAACATTGTTTGTGGTTATATATTACATAACTAATCACAATGGCTATATACTACCATAAACCTAAGTATGTTCATGGATCAATGTGAACGAGAAGAGAGCGCTTAATTGCATCCTACACTATAAAATGAGTTAAAATTAAAAATTACAATACATACCCTTTTTTTTTTGGGTTTTTGGATATCAATAATATCAACTTTAGAGGTATTGAACACTAATAATACAAACTATTTTTTTGGACACTGGTAGTACCAACTATCGACCTATTTTCATTCAACAGTACACTGCCAAGTTGGTATGGTTTTAACTCATCGGAAAGATGATATAACTCCATAATTTGTGATGTGGAAGACAAGTTAGTGTCCACGCCAACATTTCTACACAAGCCCCGTCTTCCGCATCACGCATTATGAAGCCACTTCATCTTTCCATGAGTCAAAACCATACCAAATCGGTGTTGTACTGTTGGAGGAAAATAGGTCGATAGTTGGTACTACTAGTGTTCAAGAAAATAGTTTATATTATTAGTGTCCAATATTTCCAAAAGTTGGTATTATTCACCTCCAAAAACCCTTTTTTCTGGTGGAGAGAATAGGGAGAACTTGCACAGGTGAATGAAGAAAGAAGGATAGACTCTCACAATATTCTATTTCTTGCTCATTTCTAAAGCCTTAACAAAAAAAAGTATTCAAATTGAATAAAATAAAGTTAAACAAAATTCAAAATAAACAATGTTGTTATTATGAACTTCTAGAATAGGAGTCTAAAAAATATAAACAGTTACTGACGATGTTATATTATTGAGGGTTTCAAAATTCATTTTGGACGCTAATATACTGAATTTTTGGTGTATTGGACAATAATGCACTGAACTATGACCTTGAATAATAATGCACTGAACTTTGGGGGGTGTTGGACAATAATGCACTCGAGACAATTTCGACGGTGGCGAACTTGGTGATAATTTTACGTGACAGACCGAGAAGAGAAATATTTTTAGACCAATTCATCTCCTCCACCCGCTACATAGGATTGCCACCAAGTTAGTCATTGTCAAAATCATACCGAATGCATTATTGTTCAACACCCCCCAAAGTACAGTGTATTATTGTCCAAGGTCAAAGTTCAGTGTATTATTGTCCAATACCCCAAAAGTTCAGTATATTAGTATCCAAAAACCAAAACTACATTATTGTGTTTTGTTGAAATAATTTTTTGTTACCACTACTTTTGGTAATAATTATTAGGTAGCTTAATTTATTGGTGCAAGAATTTGTTGGACTCTAAACCGCCGGAGGGTTGCTGAAAATTCGTAGAATCTCGTCGAAAAATCGTTTATTGCTCCAAGATAGGGAAGAATTCATTTTTTTTTCTGCTTCCAAATTGAGTTATGGGTTTTGTTAGATACATGTTTAATCATATTTATATTCAATCAATTTGATTGTTCACAAATTAAATTTTGGAATTGCAATTTTGAAGATAAACCCTAGAAATTTAAATTGGATAATATTGAAAATTTAGGCCTATTTTTTGTTCATTATTTGTTGAAATTAAGATAAGACTTTTTGATTCTTACATCTCCAATTATGTTTGTATGCCTTCAATTCAGAGTTTCATGGTGTAACGCCCTGAAAATTCAATTATGAAAAAGTCAAATGTTGACTAACGGTAACAGCGGAAGTCTCTTTTTTTTTCTTTTTAATTGGGCGTTACTGTTGTATCCCCGAAGGAATACAAGGCAACAAAGGAAAACTAACAATTAATCATTAATTACTTCAAGTGAATAAACAAAAGAACTGTCAAATTCTAGAACATAAACTAACATTACGAACGCAATTCTAAACATAAACTAAACTTATTCTCAAAATTAACTTCGTCCCCACTGCTAGTTCTCATTCCCATCATAGAATGCATCACCTGAAAACAAAACATTTAAAAAAATGAGAATGACTCAATAATGTCTACCCCTAACCGTTAAAACAATTTCAAATTCATTTCAATTCATTTTTGGGGGAGAAGTGAACAAGTCAAATCTTTTCGAAACCAACTTTCTATCTCAACCAACAACCAAGCCATCTTTCAGAAATATTAAGCGGGCGGACCTTGCTTATTTGGCCCTCAAAGTCCAAGACTTCACAATAATCATATCTCAATCTCAATATCAATCACAATCAATCACAATCTCAATGTCAATCATACGGATGACCATCCATTTCACACACGTGCATAAAACTAACCCCAGAGAAGTAGCACTTATCAGGCATCCCTGATCTCTTGGCAACCTCCCTACAGGAACAGATCCTGGTCTATGGGGCATTGCCCGAACACACAACTATATTAGGGCATCCCCTGATCTCTTGACAACCTCCCTGCAGGAACAGATCCTTGAATACTGAATTTTTGGTGTATTGGACAATAATGCACTGAACTATGACCTTGAATAATAATGCACTGAACTTTGGGGGGTGTTGGACAATAATGCACTCGAGACAATTTCGACGGTGGCGAACTTGGTGATAATTTTACGTGACAGACCGAGAAGAGAAATATTTTTAGACCAATTCATCTCCTCCACCCGCTACATAGGATTGCCACCAAGTTAGTCATTGTCAAAATCATACCGAATGCATTATTGTTCAACACCCCCCAAAGTACAGTGTATTATTGTCCAAGGTCAAAGTTCAGTGTATTATTGTCCAATACCCCAAAAGTTCAGTATATTAGTATCCAAAAACCAAAACTACATTATTGTGTTTTGTTGAAATAATTTTTTGTTACCACTACTTTTGGTAATAATTATTAGGTAGCTTAATTTATTGGTGCAAGAATTTGTTGGACTCTAAACCGCCGGAGGGTTGCTGAAAATTCGTAGAATCTCGTCGAAAAATCGTTTATTGCTCCAAGATAGGGAAGAATTCATTTTTTTTTCTGCTTCCAAATTGAGTTATGGGTTTTGTTAGATACATGTTTAATCATATTTATATTCAATCAATTTGATTGTTCACAAATTAAATTTTGGAATTGCAATTTTGAAGATAAACCCTAGAAATTTAAATTGGATAATATTGAAAATTTAGGCCTATTTTTGGTTCATTATTTGTTGAAATTAAGATAAGACTTTTTGATTCTTACATCTCCAATTATGTTTGTATGCCTTCAATTCAGAGGTTCATGGTAGCATACGAAAATTCAATTATGAAAAAGTCAAATGTTGACTAACAGTAGCAAGTCTCTTTTTTCTTTTAATTGGCGTTCGTTGTATCCCCAAGGAATACAAGGCAACAAAGGAAAACTAACAATTAATCATTAATTACTTCAAGTGAATAAACAAAAGAATCACAAATTCTAGAACATAAACTAACATTACGACGCAATTCTAAACATAAACTAAACTTATTCTCAAAATTAACTTCGTCCCATCGCTAGTTCTCATTCCCATCATAGAATGCATCACTGAAAACAAAACATTAAAAAAATGAGAATGACTCAATAATGTCTACCCCTAACCGTTAAAACAATTTCAAATTCATTTCAATTCATTTTTGGGGGAGAAGTGAACAAGTCAAATCTTTTCGAAACCAACTTTCTATCTCAACCAACAACCAAGCCATCTTTCAGAAATATTAAGCGGGCGGACCTTGCTTATTTGGCCCTCAAAGTCCAAGACTTCACAATAATCATATCTCAATCTCAATATCAATCACAATCAATCACAATCTCAATGTCAATCATACGGATGACCATCCATTTCACACACGTGCATAAAACTAACCCCAGAGAAGTAGCACTTATCAGGCATCCCTGATCTCTTGGCAACCTCCCTACAGGAACAGATCCTGGTCTATGGGGCATTGCCCGAACACACAACTATATTAGGGCATCCCCTGATCTCTTGACAACCTCCCTGCAGGAACAGATCCTTGAATACTGAATTTTTGGTGTATTGGACAATAATGCACTGAACTATGACCTTGAATAATAATGCACTGAACTTTGGGGGGTGTTGGACAATAATGCACTCGAGACAATTTCGACGGTGGCGAACTTGGTGATAATTTTACGTGACAGACCGAGAAGAGAAATATTTTTAGACCAATTCATCTCCTCCACCCGCTACATAGGATTGCCACCAAGTTAGTCATTGTCAAAATCATACCGAATGCATTATTGTTCAACACCCCCCAAAGTACAGTGTATTATTGTCCAAGGTCAAAGTTCAGTGTATTATTGTCCAATACCCCAAAAGTTCAGTATATTAGTATCCAAAAACCAAAACTACATTATTGTGTTTTGTTGAAATAATTTTTTGTTACCACTACTTTTGGTAATAATTATTAGGTAGCTTAATTTATTGGTGCAAGAATTTGTTGGACTCTAAACCACGAGGGTTCTTTGAAAATTCGTAGAATCTCGTGAAAAATCGATTATTGCACCAAGATAGGGAAGAATTCATTTTTTTTTCTGCTTCCAAATTGAGTTATGGGTTTTGTTAGATACATGTTTAATCATATTTATATTCAATCAATTTGATTGTTCACAAATTAAATTTTGGAATTGCAATTTTGAAGATAAACCCTAGAAATTTAAATTGGATAATATTGAAAATTTAGGCCTATTTTTTGTTCATTATTTGTTGAAATTAAGATAAGACTTTTTGATTCTTACATCTCCAATTATGTTTGTATGCCTTCAATTCAGAGTTTCATGGTGTAACGCCCTGAAAATTCAATTATGAAAAAGTCAAATGTTGACTAACGGTAACAGCGGAAGTCTCTTTTTTTTTCTTTTTAATTGGGCGTTCTTTTAATCCCGAAGGAATACAAGGCAACAAAGGAAAACTAACAATTAATCATTAATTACTTCAAGTGAATAAACAAAAGAACTGTCAAATTCTAGAACATAAACTAACATTACGAACGCAATTCTAAACATAAACTAAACTTATTCTCAAAATTAACTTCGTCGTCCCCACTGCTAGTTCTCATTCCCATCATAGAATGCATCACCTGAAAACAAAACATTTAAAAAAATGAGAATGACTCAATAATGTCTACCCCTAACCGTTAAAACAATTTCAAATTCATTTCAATTCATTTTTGGGGGAGAAGTGAACAAGTCAAATCTTTTCGAAACCAACTTTCTATCTCAACCAACAACCAAGCCATCTTTCAGAAATATTAAGCGGCGGACCTTGCTTATTTGGCCCTCAAAGTCCAAGACTTCACAATAATCATATCTCAATCTCAATATCAATCACAATCAATCACAATCTCAATGTCAATCATACGGATGACCATCCATTTCACACACGTGCATAAAACTAACCCCAGAGAAGTAGCACTTATCAGGCATCCCTGATCTCTTGGCAACCTCCCTACAGGAACAGATCCTGGTCTATGGGGCATTGCCCGAACACACAACTATATTAGGGCATCCCCTGATCTCTTGACAACCTCCCTGCAGGAACAGATCCTTGAATACTGAATTTTTGGTGTATTGGACAATAATGCACTGAACTATGACCTTGAATAATAATGCACTGAACTTTGGGGGGTGTTGGACAATAATGCACTCGAGACAATTTCGACGGTGGCGAACTTGGTGATAATTTTACGTGACAGACCGAGAAGAGAAATATTTTTAGACCAATTCATCTCCTCCACCCGCTACATAGGATTGCCACCAAGTTAGTCATTGTCAAAATCATACCGAATGCATTATTGTTCAACACCCCCAAAGTCTGATGTATTATTGTCAAGGTCAAAGTTCGATGTATTATTGTCCAATACCCCAAAAGTTCGAGATATTAGTATCCAAAAACCAAAACAACATTATTGTGTTTTGTTGAAATAATTTTTTGTTACCACTATTTTTGGTAATAATTATTAGGTAGCTTAATTTATTGGTGCAAGAATTTGTTGGACTCTAAACCACGGAGGGTTCTTTGAAAATACGTAGAATCTCGTCGAAAAATCGCGTTTATTGCTCCAAGATAGGAAGAATTCATTTTTTTTTCTGCTTCCAAATTGAGTTATGGGTTTTGTTAGATACATGTTTAATCATATTTATATTCAATCAATTTGATTGTTCACAAATTAAATTTTGGAATTGCAATTTTGAAGATAAACCCTAGAAATTTAAATTGGATAATATTGAAAATTTAGGCCTATTTTTTGTTCATTATTTGTTGAAATTAAGATAAGACTTTTTGATTCTTACATCTCCAATTATGTTTGTATGCCTTCGATTCGATTTTCATGGTGTAACGCCCTGAAAATTCAATTATGAAAAAGTCAAATGTTGACTAACGGTAACAGCGGAAGTCTCTTTTTTTTTCTTTTTAATTGGGCGTTACTGTTGTATCCCCGAAAGAATACAAGGCAACAAAGGAAAACTAACAATTAATCATTAATTACTTCAAGTGAATAAACAAAAGAACTGTCAAATTCGAGAACATAAACTAACATTACGAACGCAATTCTAAACATAAACTAAACTTATTCTCAAAATTAACTTCGTCGTCCCCACTGCTAGTTCTCATTCCCATCATAGAATGCATCACCTGAAAACAAAACATTTAAAAAAATGAGAATGACTCAATAATGTCTACCCTAACTGTTAAAACAATTTCAAATTCATTTCAATTCATTTTTGGGGGAGAAGTGAACAAGTCAAATCTTTTCGAAACCAACTTTCTATCTCAACCAACAACCAAGCCATCTTTCAGAAATATTAAGCGGGCGGACCTTGCTTATTTGGCCCTCAAAGTCCAAGACTTCACAATAATCATATCTCAATCTCAATATCAATCACAATCAATCACAATCTCAATGTCAATCATACGGATGACCATCCATTTCACACACGTGCATAAAACTAACCCCAGAGAAGTAGCACTTATCAGGCATCCCTGATCTCTTGGCAACCTCCCTACAGGAACAGATCCTGGTCTATGGGGCATTGCCCGAACACACAACTATATTAGGGCATCCCCTGATCTCTTGACAACCTCCCTGCAGGAACAGATCCTTGAATACTGAATTTTTGGTGTATTGGACAATAATGCACTGAACTATGACCTTGAATAATAATGCACTGAACTTTGGGGGGTGTTGGACAATAATGCACTCGAGACAATTTCGACGGTGGCGAACTTGGTGATAATTTTACGTGACAGACCGAGAAGAGAAATATTTTTAGACCAATTCATCTCCTCCACCCGCTACATAGGATTGCCACCAAGTTAGTCATTGTCAAAATCATACCGAATGCATTATTGTTCAACACCCCCCAAAGTACAGTGTATTATTGTCCAAGGTCAAAGTTCAGTGTATTATTGTCCAATACCCCAAAAGTTCAGTATATTAGTATCCAAAAACCAAAACAACATTATTGTGTTTTGTTGAAATAATTTTTTGTTACCACTATTTTTGGTAATAATTATTAGGTAGCTTAATTTATTGGTGCAAGAATTTGTTGGACTCTAAACCGCCGGAGGGTTGCTGAAAATTCGTAGAATCTCGTCGAAAAATCGTTTATTGCTCCAAGATAGGGAAGAATTCATTTTTTTTTCTGCTTCCAAATTGAGTTATGGGTTTTGTTAGATACATGTTTAATCATATTTATATTCAATCAATTTGATTGTTCACAAATTAAATTTTGGAATTGCAATTTTGAAGATAAACCCTAGAAATTTAAATTGGATAATATTGAAAATTTAGGCCTATTTTTTGTTCATTATTTGTTGAAATTAAGATAAGACTTTTTGATTCTTACATCTCCAATTATGTTTGTATGCCTTCGATTCAGAGTTTCATGGTGTAACGCCCTGAAAATTCAATTATGAAAAAGTCAAATGTTGACTAACGGTAACAGCGGAAGTCTCTTTTTTTTTCTTTTTAATTGGGCGTTACTGTTGTATCCCCGAAGGAATACAAGGCAACAAAGGAAAACTAACAATTAATCATTAATTACTTCAAGTGAATAAACAAAAGAACTGTCAAATTCGAGAACATAAACTAACATTACGAACGCAATTCTAAACATAAACTAAACTTATTCTCAAAATTAACTTCGTCGTCCCCACTGCTAGTTCTCATTCCCATCATAGAATGCATCACCTGAAAACAAAACATTTAAAAAAATGAGAATGACTCAATAATGTCTACCCCTAACCGTTAAAACAATTTCAAATTCATTTCAATTCATTTTTGGGGGAGAAGTGAACAAGTCAAATCTTTTCGAAACCAACTTTCTATCTCAACCAACAACCAAGCCATCTTTCAGAAATATTAAGCGGGCGGACCTTGCTTATTTGGCCCTCAAAGTCCAAGACTTCACAATAATCATATCTCAATCTCAATATCAATCACAATCAATCACAATCTCAATGTCAATCATACGGATGACCATCCATTTCACACACGTGCATAAAACTAACCCCAGAGAAGTAGCACTTATCAGGCATCCCTGATCTCTTGGCAACCTCCCTACAGGAACAGATCCTGGTCTATGGGGCATTGCCCGAACACACAACTATATTAGGGCATCCCCTGATCTCTTGACAACCTCCCTGCAGGAACAGATCCTTGAATACTGAATTTTTGGTGTATTGGACAATAATGCACTGAACTATGACCTTGAATAATAATGCACTGAACTTTGGGGGGTGTTGGACAATAATGCACTCGAGACAATTTCGACGGTGGCGAACTTGGTGATAATTTTACGTGACAGACCGAGAAGAGAAATATTTTAGACCAATTCATCTCCTCCACCGCTACATAGGATTGTCACCAAGTTAGTCATTGTCAAAATCATACCTAATAAATTATTGAAAAACACCCCCCAAATTACAGTTTATTATTGTCCAAGGTCAAAGTTCAGTGTATTATTGTCCAATACCCCAAAAGTTCAGTATATTAGTATCCAAAAACCAAAACAACATTATTGTGTTTTGTTGAAATAATTTTTTGTTACCACTACTTTTGGTAATAATTATTAGGTAGCTTAATTTATTGGTGCAAGAATTTGTTGGACTCTAAACCGCCGGAGGGTTCTTTGAAAATTCGTAGAATCTCGTCGAAAAATCGTTTATTGCTCCAAGATAGGAAGAATTCATTTTTTTCTGCTTCCAAATTGAGTTATGGGTTTTGTTAGATACATGTTTAATCATATTTATATTCAATCAATTTGATTGTTCACAAATTAAATTTTGGAATTGCAATTTTGAAGATAAACCCTAGAAATTTAAATTGGATAATATTGAAAATTTAGGCCTATTTTTGGTTCATTATTTGTTGAAATTAAGATAAGACTTTTTGATTCTTACATCTCCAATTATGTTTGTATGCCTTCAATTCAGAGTTTCATGGTGTAACGCCCTGAAAATTCAATTATGAAAAAGTCAAATGTTGACTAACGGTAACAGCGGAAGTCTCTTTTTTTTTCTTTTTAATTGGGCGTTACTGTTGTATCCCCGAAGGAATACAAGGCAACAAAGGAAAACTAACAATTAATCATTAATTACTTCAAGTGAATAAACAAAAGAATCACAAATTCTAGAACATAAACTAACATTACGAACGCAATTCTAAACATAAACTAAACTTATTCTCAAAATTAACTTCGTCGTCCCCACTGCTAGTTCTCATTCCCATCATAGAATGCATCACCTGAAAACAAAACATTTAAAAAAATGAGAATGACTCAATAATGTCTACCCCTAACCGTTAAAACAATTTCAAATTCATTTCAATTCATTTTTGGGGGAGAAGTGAACAAGTCAAATCTTTTCGAAACCAACTTTCTATCTCAACCAACAACCAAGCCATCTTTCAGAAATATTAAGCGGGCGGACCTTGCTTATTTGGCCCTCAAAGTCCAAGACTTCACAATAATCATATCTCAATCTCAATATCAATCACAATCAATCACAATCTCAATGTCAATCATACGGATGACCATCCATTTCACACACGTGCATAAAACTAACCCCAGAGAAGTAGCACTTATCAGGCATCCCTGATCTCTTGGCAACCTCCCTACAGGAACAGATCCTGGTCTATGGGGCATTGCCCGAACACACAACTATATTAGGGCATCCCCTGATCTCTTGACAACCTCCCTGCAGGAACAGATCCTTGAATACTGAATTTTTGGTGTATTGGACAATAATGCACTGAACTATGACCTTGAATAATAATGCACTGAACTTTGGGGGGTGTTGGACAATAATGCACTCGAGACAATTTCGACGGTGGCGAACTTGGTGATAATTTTATGTGACAGACCGAGAAGAGAAATATTTTTAGACCAATTCATCTCCTCCACCCGCTACATAGGATTGCCACCAAGTTAATCATTGTCAAAATCATACCGAATGCATTATTGTTCAACACCCCCCAAAGTACAGTGTATTATTGTCCAAGGTCAAAGTTCAGTGTATTATTGTCCAATACCCCAAAAGTTCAGTATATTAGTATCCAAAAACCAAAACTACATTATTGTGTTTTGTTGAAATAATTTTTTGTTACCACTACTTTTGGTAATAATTATTAGGTAGCTTAATTTATTGGTGCAAGAATTTGTTGGACTCTAAACATGGAGGGTTCTTTGAAAATTCGTAGAATCTCGTCGAAAAATCGTTTATTGCTCCAAGATAGGGAAGAATTCATTTTTTTTTCTGCTTCCAAATTGAGTTATGGGTTTTGTTAGATACATGTTTAATCATATTTATATTCAATCAATTTGATTGTTCACAAATTAAATTTTGGAATTGCAATTTTGAAGATAAACCCTAGAAATTTAAATTGGATAATATTGAAAATTTAGGCCTATTTTTTGTTCATTATTTGTTGAAATTAAGATAAGACTTTTTGATTCTTACATCTCCAATTATGTTTGTATGCCTTCAATTCAGAGTTTCATGGTGTAACGCCCTGAAAATTCAATTATGAAAAAGTCAAATGTTGACTAACGGTAACAGCGGAAGTCTCTTTTTTTTTCTTTTTAATTGGGCGTTACTGTTGTATCCCCGAAGGAATACAAGGCAACAAAGGAAAACTAACAATTAATCATTAATTACTTCAAGTGAATAAACAAAAGAACTGTCAAATTCTAGAACATAAACTAACATTACGAACGCAATTCTAAACATAAACTAAACTTATTCTCAAAATTAACTTCTCGTCCCCCATCGCTAGTTCTCATTCCCATCATAGAATGCATCGCCTGAAAACAAAACATTTAAAAAAATGAGAATGACTCAATAATGTCTACCCCTAACCGTTAAAACAATTTCAAATTCATTTCAATTCATTTTTGGGGGAGAAGTGAACAAGTCAAATCTTTTCGAAACCAACTTTCTATCTCAACCAACAACCAAGCCATCTTTCAGAAATATTAAGCGGGCGGACCTTGCTTATTTGGCCCTCAAAGTCCAAGACTTCACAATAATCATATCTCAATCTCAATATCAATCACAATCAATCACAATCTCAATGTCAATCATACGGATGACCATCCATTTCACACACGTGCATAAAACTAACCCCAGAGAAGTAGCACTTATCAGGCATCCCTGATCTCTTGGCAACCTCCCTACAGGAACAGTTCCTGGTCTATGGGGCATTGCCCGAACACACAACTATATTAGGGCATCCCCTGATCTCTTGACAACCTCCCTGCAGGAACAGATCCTGGTCTATGGGGCGTCGCCCGAACCCGCATTTACGTCTCATTTGAATTATTAGTCCGGTTTAATCATACATCTTTCCAGTCTCAATCAATCCATTCCCAATTTCTAAATCATTTCCAAATCACGCATAAAAGACTGTCCATATTTTACCAACTCAAAAGAACACAAACCACATCCAAAATAGACAGCCAATTTTCACCATAAAATCCCTTCTGGATTCGAACCACAAAATAACTTAAAAATCAACAAAACAATTAAAGTGAACCCCAGCGGGATTTAGGACATAGACATTACCTGGATGTGTTCACTTCACTTAAAAGAACACACTTGAGCTCACTAACATAACGCAGTCTAATTCGTGCCTATAATTGAATAATCCTATAATTAATAACGTCTCTCGAAGCTAGTACTCACCACATTCTACCTCACCCACCCTAGGAACATTCTAAGGTTCCCATCATTCATGAACTAACATTATAAACATATCTCACATATTCTAAACTATCACATATTACAAACACTTAACATATTACAATAAATAAATAATTCACACGCATGACAGCACATTTATTCGAAATGCAAACTGGACAGAATTCAACACTCATATAAAACGAACCATAAAGTGACCGATCCCGACATTCGATGGGTCTGATTTTGGACTTTCTGGAAACCTTGAGATGTCTACTAAAACTCCTATGTTGACCTCGAGACCTAAAACACACCCTAATGTCTCAAAAAACAGCCAACTATGCAACCTGTCCAATTCTGACCTAGGTGCGCTATTTGGGTCGTAACTCAGAATATACCCCTCGAAATCCCAATCCGCAAAATTCCTATGAAAGCTAACCCATTAAGGTACTTCCCAGTCAAACGGTATGGCTAAATATTAACTACACAATTTATGGTGGGTGTCTGAACATGACCTATCAAAACTGTCCCGAAACCAATTTACTTTTATTTTGTATTTCCGACCCTAACTTTAATCAACCCATCCCGAGACTCCCTCTTTGACATATAAACATCTAATTAAGGTCAAGAGACACCCTTTAGCCCTCTTAATCCAACAAGACCAACTCCTACAACCAATTAACGCAAATATTCTCAAATAAACATAATAATTCTCAATCAACACATAAGCCTAAAAATCAACCTAATAATCAAAATAAAAACTAAACTTTGGACATCTAAACTTCAATAAAACATAACAAAATAGGAAAGGTATACTTACCACCAATTTTAATCAAAAATTAAACCTTTTTAAATACGAAAACTCAATAATAATATAATAAGCACATAAGCACATACTAATAACATAGAATAACATAAACACATAAAGTTTGAAACTTTACTACATATAATACATTATAAAACTTATAAAGACAGTAAAAAAAGTTTTATTTAGTAATTACAACGAAGTTTTGTATATAGAAAACCCTATAGAAACGTAATAATATTATAAACACTTAATAATAACATAACAATAATATGAAAACATAAACTTTGAAACTTTAATAAATATAATATTTTATCGACTTATAAAAACAGAAGAACGGGTTTCAAAACACTCTTTCAAATCAATTACAATAATATTGATAATAATTCAAAATAATAACCATGATAATTTACACTACTAACATTTCATAAACTTGCATGTACACACACTCATGTTTTGTGCGTACAATTTAATTGCTAACATAATCATACGCATAATACTGTATTAGAACAAATAATTACAACATCAGTAACAACATACATACTCATGAAAATATTAACAGTATTAATTTTTCCTTTTTAAAAACTAAAGAGAATAGTAATATTACTAATTAAGGTTAGGGTTTTACGTTGAGGGTCCCTGGGCAAAACAGCGACAGCAGGAGCGGAGATCGGGCGGCGTTGTTAGAAGCGGTGTGCGACGGCGACGGTGTCAAGGCATGTCGTCGGAAATCCGGGCGACATCGTTCACAGTGGGATTGGTGGTCGGAATCGAAAACACAGCAGCAGCATCGTCTTTCGATCGAACCTGGCAACGCGGCGTCTCTAGCAGCAGCGACGATGACGACACGGTGACGCATGTACAGTGGTAACGGCGTCGTCGGCACTGGTCTAGGCGACGGTGGTGTCTCACGGCAACCACGCACATAGGGTTAAAAAGGAGAACGAAAACAGAGGGAGAAGAAGGAGGTCGCGGTGGTTGCGACAGTGGTGGCGATGGTTTCCGAGAGATCGTGGTGGTCGGCTGGTGGACGGCAGGGAGTTGGGCGGCAGTTATCAAAGAGAGGATGAGAGTGAGAGCTATTAGAGTTAGGGTGTAGTATAGGGTTTTGTTATAATTGTAATATATACTAAAACATGCAAAATAAGAAAATTAATGTATAAAATAAAAATAACCAATCAGCTACTAATAATAGTAATTACATTAATAAATATTTAGAATACTAAATAATAATATAACCACATAGTAATTAAACTAACAACACATAATTCATAAATAATTAACAGAAAACGTTTCTACGAGCTCAAGTGAGAGCAGGAATAATCGCCGATAAAATCTCAGGAAATAACGGAGTCAAACTTAAATTACTAACGTCGTACCGGTCAACACCGTCGAATGTTTCGAGGTTTTACACATGGTTTAAACTTTTTGGGCAATTGTAATCTAGAACCCTAGAAACTTTTTGAGTTCTATACAATGTAGGTTGAATTTGTGTTATAAGTTTATGCAAAATTAGTTTGGAGCTTTTGTTGTATGCATATTGAATTATGTTTAGATATTTTTGAATAAATGCAACAGAAATCATTTGTATACATGTTGAATAAAAAATCCGAGCAAACTTTCGGCGAGATTTTCAAATTTCATGCGACATTCCAACAGTCCAGTGCCCATAAAATTATTAACTAACAATTATTAGTAGTGGTACAAGAAAATTATTTCCACAAAACAATCACTTAGTAAAATTATCAAATTAATTCTAATATAAGAATAAAAATAATTAATGATGCAAACCTCAACTAACATACATTCAACAACCCCTACTGATCATTTTCTTTAAAAAAAAAAAAACAACTGCTACTGACATTCACAATAATATTCCTTCTGTTCCATATTAATTGTCATAAGGGTCTCCAATATCACTCTTTGATTGATAATTTCTCGCATAAAATGTTATTAACTATTGCAATATTATACTTGTATGATAGTATTTTTCGTTACGAATCTAATGGTGGTAATTTTGTAAAGCAATTCATTGTATATATTAAAAAATTTATGGTCAAAATTTTGAAGTTTGACTGCATAATTTCCAAATACGACAATTAATATGGAACGGATGGAGTAGTATATTAGTATGAATAATACAAGAAAGGCGCAAGTAATCCCTACAATTCATCCAGTTGATAGATATTAGATTGAAACTTACTTGCTACAATTGCTGCAACTGTGATCGTCATTTTGCTACTATTAATTCCCGTCGCTTTAAACTTCAACCTACTGTCCGGCAACTATCTGATGCATCTGCCACAATAAATTGCGCATATTATTAAGAAAATCAACAAATACTAAGGAAATAGTGTACCATAACATTAGCGATGCAAAGCATGCAGAGACATATACTAATTGAATCGATATATACTATAGTTACCGGCAACGCTATATATGCCAACGACCCGGGAACAAACCTTCCGAAATCAAGACTAAACTAAATTTGCATAAAAATTAGCGACCTGCGTTCCAGGATTAACGATCCAGAAAACGTTCTTGATAACCATGATATATATATACTAATTGAATAATACCTTAGTAAATTAGGCGAGTAAGGATGATGCTGAAGATGGGAAAGAGAGGGTACGCATAGTAAGACCTGAGCCTGAAAATGGTAGGGATATCCAGTGTAGATCAGATCAAATCTTTCAAATTAGTGGAGGTTTCTATGCACTTAGGTAAGCCAAGAATTAAACTAAAAACTAAGGTTTTTTCTTTATTTTATCTTATCTATTTTTGTTTAAATCAGCTGGAAGTGGCTGTCAGTCTGTCACTCAGCCAGGCTATTGATCTTTGGCTACTAGTATAATTAAGGTAATTACAATTATGCAAGTTATAAACAAACGATTGGACTTTAGACAACATGCAGCAGTTATAGAGCACTGCCTAATCCATTTCCACACTAAAATCAAACATGTCATTACATGATTAGTAGCTTCAACGATAGTTCTTTAATAATAGAAAATATCATTTTAGTTTGACTTCAATCATCGTATGCATTAAATTAATAAATAATTCTACAATCCAATAATGAAAATTTGTTAAATTTTGGGTGTCTGGTTTCAACAAGTTTGACTTCTTGATTAAGTTAGGAGATAAAAATTACTGATTTTACAAAGTTTTGTGTTTTTAGTGTAGAAAATGCAAGTTTAATATGAAATGATGGTAGAATACTTATGACATCGTGATACCACAAGTCCAAATGTATATAGACTATCATTTTAATAGTCTCATGATTTTTTGACATGGACATATGTTTTTTATGTGTATCTAGAATTTGCATATATATATATATATATATATATATATATATATATATATATATATATATATATATATATATATATGCAACGAAAATAGGATATATTACTGAAATCCTACATAAACCAATACAGTTACATATGAGTACAATATCAAGACCGCTTTTATATCACTTCCTAGAATTGGCATACATAACAGTTCTAGCTATTACACATATTACAGGGTCGTAAACTGTGTGGTGGCAGCTTTTGCACATATTACAGCTGGGTATAGTGCATTGTGGATTTTGTCTGTGGTGTCCTTCTTTTGTAGTCCTTATTTTGCAGTATTTTCGCTTGGTGACATTGTATGGATGGCTTATTAAGGACAAGCCTGATCTCATTTTGGGACTTGTTATTGTGCTCTTTGGCACAATATTTTGGATGAATAGAACATGGCAAAGAGGCCTCTACTTAATTTTTTTTAAAAAAAAAAAATAGTTCTAGCTATTACTTCTTCCTTGATGTACTGCACAATAGTTCTAGGCTATCTTTAGCATTCCCATGAACATAATTGTTCCTCTCTGTCTAGATATGATAGACGTAGGTCCCGTAGATTCCATAAATGAGTTGTTGGACTCTTTTAAAGATGTTGGATTCTTGGAGCTACTTCCACTAGTCGAAAGGGTCGCTATGATGAGGCCTTGACAGTACAGCCATTTACAGACCTCTAAGTTGATTTCATGGGCCAGGGGGCAATTAGTGAATAAATGATCATGAGTTTCTTCACCATTGTTGCATAGTGGACATGTGCTTGTAGCATTGTCTGTTGATGTTTTTTCAAGTGTATGTGTAAGATTGATGAGCAATAAGTATGGAAAATTAAGTGTACTAAGTTTAAGAATACAAGACAATTTTTGTCTAATTTTTCACATGCTCAATTTATTTCAAGCACATGTTTGTTGTGTGGATAAGGGTAGTTAGGCATGGTTAACTATCCTAACTTCCTTATCCATGCAAGTCTACATCATCATCCTATCTCTACCCTATCCAAGAGTGCATCCTTGCACTATAAATAGGGGTGTTCCTCCTCCCCTTCACACTTACTTCATTCCTTCCCATACACCCCCTTTCTAGGCTGTGACTGCAGCACATCTTAGGCAAGGATTGAGAGTTTGTTTAAGTCTCCTCCTTTAAGGCAAGAGTTTTATCATGCGACTATATACGGTCGGTATATAAGTCTCAGGAGAGTAGGTACGCCTACGACTCTCTTGATTATCTAAGTCTTCCATCCTTTTCTAACCCTTTTTCCAACAATCTTAGACTTATATATCCTAGAGATGGCGTCATTCAAGGTTTTGACATCCGGTTTCCAAAAACTTGACAAGTTTGATGGTGTGAATTTTCGTCGATGGAAAAAGAAGATGCACTTCATCCTAACCACGTTGAAGGTGGTCTACGTGCTAACCTCGCCTTACCCCGAGGAGTCTGATGACGAGACTTTGGCGGAGACAAGAAGGCGCCAAAAATTCAAGAATGATGATTGCATATGTCGTGGGTACATTCTCAACGGCATGGAGGACACCCTATTTGACGTTTATCAAAACATGGAGACCGCTAAAGATCTTTGGGAGGCATTGGAAAATAAATACATGTGAGAGGACGCATCAAGTAAGAATTTCTTGGTTAGTCAATTCATGAATTATCGCATGATTGAGGGTCGTCCTGTTTTAGACCAACTTCATGAAGTCCAACGTATTTTAAGCAATTTTAAACAACATAATCTGAACATGGATGAGTCTATCATAGTTTCTACTTTGGTTGATATGTTACCCCCCTCTTGGAAAGACACTAAGAAAACCCTTAAACATAAGAAAGAGGCAATGACTATTGAGGAACTTGCTAACCATCTTCGTATCGAGGAAGAGTTGCGTTTACATGATGATCCTAAGGATGCCTCTAAGGTTCATGTTGTACAAGATGGCGGTTCTAGCCATGGTAAAAAGGGCAAGAGGAAAAGGCCTAATGACAACAACCAGAACAACAAAAGCAAGAAAGTGGCCAACAATAACAAGAAGTCCTTGTGTTGGGTGTATGGTAGTCCCACACATAAGAAACGAGATTGCTATGTTTGGAAAAAGAAACATGGCCTACTCGATAAAAATGACAAGGGCAAGGAGAAAGCACCAAGTGAGTTCGTTGCTATGATCAAGGAACAAATCAACGTAGTATGTGAGGACTACGCTTGGTTTGTTGATTCGGGTGCCGCTAGGCATGTATGCAACAATCGTTCCTTCTTCACAAGTTTCACTCCGGTCGAGGAGGGCAAGAGTCTCTACATGGGAAACAATGCTCCGATTCCGGTGAAAGGTGTTGGCCAAATCGATCTCAAGTTCACTTCCGGCAAAACTCTTATTCTTAAGGATGTTTATTTTGCCCCGGAAGTGAGTAAAAATCTAGTTTCCAGATTTTTGTTAAGTAGGCATGGGTTTCTCCAAGTGTATAATGGAGATAATTATGTACTTTCTAAGGGTGGTATTTTCGTGGGTAAGGGTTATGTTAGTGGGACCATGTTTAAGCTTAATGTTGTGTGTAATGACTCTATTGATATTGCTAATGTTAATGAAGTGATTTCCCGTTATATATATGTGCAACCTTCTTCCCTTTCTTCTTTATTGCATTATCGTCTTGGTCATGTGAATTTTAGGAAAATGCAAGTCATGTCTAGATTTGATTTAATTCCACAAGTAGATGATAATATCAAGAAGTGTAAGACATGCATGATAACCAAAATTACTAAAGCATCTTTTCCATGTATTAAGAGGGAATCTAAGTTACTAGATCTTATTCATAGTGACTTGGGTGATTTTCACACTAATCCTACAATTGGTGGTAAGAAGTACTACATCACTTTTATAGATGATCATTCAAGATATTGCCAAGTTTATCTATTAAGAACTAAAGATGAAGCACTTGATAAATTTAAATCATTTAAGGCCAAAAGTGAATTGCATTGTGAATCCTTTATTAAAATCCTTAGATCGGATAGGGGTGGGGAGTATTATGAGCCTAAATACTTTCAAGAAACCGGTATTGTTCATCAAGTGACAGCCCCCTATACTCCTCAACAAAATGGGGTGGCCGAAAGGAAAAATTGAACTCTTAAAGAAATGGTTAATGCTATGCTTTCTAACTCTGGATTAAGTGAGGGATTTTGGGGTGAAGCCATGCTTACCGCATGCTACATCTTGAATAGAATACCTACTAAGGATAATTTTTTTACTCCCTATGAGATTTGGAACAAACACAAACAAACTTAAGTCATTTAAGGGTTTGGGGGTGTAGGGCAATTGTTAAAGTGCCCGAACCTAAGAAGAGAAAGTTGGGTGAAAGGGGTATTGAATGCATATTCATTGGATATTCTCAAGATAGTAAGGCTTATAGGTTCGTGGTTATTGAACCTAATTAGTATGTAACGGTGAACATCGTTATAGAATCCATTGATGCCTTATTTGATGAGCAAAGATTCCATTTAATACCAAGACCCAAAGATGTCACTTGTGACATGGTTCCAAATGAACAAGTATCTAGTGAACATCATGAAAATGATGGACCTAGAAGAAGTAAGAGAGTTAGAAAAGAGAAATCATTTGGGGATGATTTCTATCTCTACTTGGTAGAGGGAACAAGGGATGAGATTTGCAATCAAATCCCTTACATCCATAGCATTGATTGTGATCCTAAGACGTTTAGTGAGGCCATGGGATCACAAGATGCCCCCTTTTGGAAGGAGGCCATACAAGAAGAGATGGATTCAATTCTAGAGAACAATACTTGGATCCTTGTGGATCCTCCACCTGGTAGTAAGCCTATCACTTCTAAGTGGATTTTTAAGAGGAAGACGTAAAAGAAAGTTGATGGTACCATAGAAAGGTATAAGGCCCGATTAGTTGTAAGGGGCTTTACGCAAAGACATGGTATAGACTACTTTGACACCTATGCATCGGTGGCACGAATAACGACTATAAGAGTTCTAATAGCGTTAGCCACTATTTTTAAGCTTGAAATTCACCAAATGGATGTTAAGACTGCTTTTCTAAATGGTGAATTAGAGGAAGAGGTGTACATGAGTCAACCCGAAGGCTTTGTGTCTAATGGACAAGAAAAGAAAGTATGCAAACTAGTTAGGTCTTTATATGGTTTAAAACAAGCTCCTAAACAATGGCATCAAAAGTTTGATGAGGTTGTGCTTTCTTTTGGCTTTGCAATTAATGAATCGGATAAGTGTGTGTACTATAAGTTTGAGAATGGAAAATGAGTCATTATTTGCTTGTATGTGGATGACATGTTGATTTTTGGTACTGACATGGAACAAGTTGAGAAAACCAAGAGTTTTCTCTCATCCAAGTTTTCCATGAAAGACATGGGTGAAGCAGATGTGATATTGGGCATTAAGGTCATTAGAAATAATGATGGTATTAGTCTTTCACAATCCCATTATATTGAAAAGGTGTTGGAGAAGTTCAAATGTAAGGAACTCACTCCGGTGTCAACACCTTTGCATGCAAGCTTTCATTTGGTCAAGAATGAAGGAAGAGTTATTTGTCAAGAAGAGTATGCCAAGGTTATTGGTAGCTTGATGTATGCCATGACAAGCACAAGGCCGGACATTGCTTATGCAATAGGCAAATTAAGTAGGTACACTCGTAATCCTAGTAAGTACCATTGGCATGCAATAAGGAGGGTGTTAGAATACCTTAAGAAAACCCCTAACTATGCCCTACATTTTAAAGGAGAACCCTCGGTTTTAGAGGGATACTCGGATGCAAGTTGGGCTAGTGATAAGGAGGACTATTCCTCAACCACAGGTTGGCTTTTCATGCTCGGTGGTGGAATTGTTTCTTGGGCTTCCAAGAAACAAAGTTGTATTTCAGATTCCACTATGGCATCCGAGTTAGTGGCCTTGGCCGCTGCTTGTAAGGAAGCGGAGTGGCTTCGAAACTTGATGTTGGAGTTGCCAATTTGGCCTAAGCCTATGGCACCAATCTCTATACATTGTGATAGTAAATCTACCCTAGCAAAGGTGTATGGTCATGTCTACAATGGCAAGTCAAGGCATATTGGACTTAGACATGCATACACACATCAACTCATCAAGGATGGAGTAGTGACTATCGGATATGTGCCTTCAAGTGAGAACCTTGTCGATTCCTTGACTAAGGGATTGTCCAAAGACTTGGTGATTAAATCATCAAGGGGGATGGGTATAAGCCCTATCTTGACAAATACTAGTAGTAGTGCCTCTTCTTGATACTTGACTTGATGTCAAGCCCTTGGAGGATGACTTTATTGCATAGTGTTTGTGTTAGCACAAGTTTCAAAACCATCCCAAGGGTAAGTGTTGTGCATAAGTTCTGTCATGACAATAGGATGAGTGTTTACTCTTAATAGACTGATTAAGGATGGGTGCTTGATTACAGGAGCATATAAGTTTCGGTCTACCTATGTGAACAAGAAGTGTAGCCGCTTCAAGGAGCTATTGGGCTTGGCTTTGATTTGCTCACGAGAGGATATGGGACACACGACGTTTAATAGTGTCATAAGTTTGAGGTTTCTTGATTTTGTTAAGTCATGTCAGTGTGATGTATCCAAATGTTCAACAAGGATGTGAAGTTCAATGCTTTGTCAACTATCACATTCAGACATTTGTAATTATGTTCACTACTTAGAAGTTCAATTCGCAAGAAACTATCTAAGATGCATGACTAACCCTTACTCTCTTGTGTGTTTTGAGTTGTGTGATTTAATGTGTTTTGTTCGCGGAGGTGTTGGAATATGAGTTAAGAATTCCATACACTCGAAATGGCGGAGGATTGTTGATGTTTTTTCAAGTGTATGTGTAAGATTGATGAGCAATAAGTGTGGAAAATTAAGTGTACTAAGTTTAAGAATACAAGACAATTTTTGTCTAATTTTTCACATGCTCAATTTATTTCAAGCACATGTTTGTTGTGTGGATAAGGGTAGTTAGGCATGGTTAACTATCCTAACTTCCTTATCCATGCAAGTCTACATCATCATCCTATCTCTACCTTATCCAAGAGTGCATTCTTGCACTATAAATTGGGGTGTTCCTCCTCCCCTTCACACTTACTTCATTCCTTCCCATACACCCCCTTTCTAGGCTGTGACTGCAGCACATCTTAGGCAAGGATTGAGAGTTTGTTTAAGTCTCCTCATTTAAGGCAAGAGTTTTATCCTGCGACTATATACGGTCGGTATATAAGTCTAAGGAGAGTAGGTACGCCTACGACTCTCTTGATTATCTAAGTCTCCCATCCTTTTCTAACCCTTTTTCCAACATTGTCCCTCCAAGCATGGGTATACTACGAATCGGGAGGCGATTTTGCAGTCGTAGCCAGAGAATGAACGCGTGTCTTGATGTTACAAGGTTGCTCCAGACCAGTTCGACCCACCGGGGTGATTCAACTGAGGGGAGGCTCCATAGATATCCCCCATTCACCGTATATTGGCTTGTTTCAGTCTAATCCCATCGTTTCCTTGGGTTAGAGCCCCATTTGAATTGGCGTCCTTGACTTCACAGAGATTCTTGAAGTAGGGACGAGTTCCAAAGGAAAATCTAAACCTAAGAGAAAAAATTCAAGAGGTTTGATTTTCCCAAACTAAACTTCAAACCTATGAATAAATGTTTTTCAATAAAAATAGAAATATTTTGTTTCTGCCAAGACTTTAACCTTGGTTGAGAGCATGAAAGCCAAGGATGGTTGCAACTTAGCTACCATCTCTTTAATATTACAAATATCAACTTAAAAGAAAATAAAATGATACATATAGGTTACAAATAATAATACACAATTAAAATAATATTCATTGGTTTTTCATACTTACACCAAATTTACTATTGTGATATATCAATCCCAATATCAAAAATAAATTAAAGTAATATTTAAGATATATTAAAATGTAAAACTCTCATAAAAAAAAACTTATATTGTTTTTCTATGTTTTCTTTATTAGTTGTAAAAGAAAAGAAAATTTTATTAACATTATAATAAAAATTTAAATTAATAATTACATAAGTAATTTAGGCATCATATGGAACTAAAATGAATGAAAATTCCAAAGTATTACAGTTTGTCTCAATGTATATGACAAAAGATTGATATCATTATAATCATTTACAATAAATAAATATTATTTCTTATTAGAAAAAAATGGTGAATGAGTTACAAATAAGAACATTACCAAATGCATAAACTATAAGTTTATAACAAAAATTGACTTTAAAATTCTTAATTTGTTCACCTAAGTTTATGATGATTTTTCAATCTTTTCTACTAGGTAATCCAGTATCCTTATGCATGAAGATAATCAATTCGGTCGTTGTGGTCGGACTCTATTATGGATTTCTGACCACATTCTGCATAGGGCCCTTTTATCTCTTCCTTCTCCGAGCTCAGGTTATGGAAGAAGAAGAAGAAGGAATCGAGAAGAAAGTATCAGCAACAACTGGTTTTATTGTGGGACAGCTCATGTTGTTCATATCGATCTATTATTCGCCTCTGCATCTAGCATTGAGTAGTTAATAATAATTAAAAAAACTCATAATACACAAATATTAATAATATATCAATAAACGATAAAAATAATATTCATTAGCTTCTTATAGAAAAAAAAATCATTAGTTTGTCTTTCTTGCACATAATTTCAATATTATAATATGTCAATCCCAATATAAAGTAAATTATATCTAAGAGATACTAAGGGGTAGAATTCCCATGAAAGACATCCATATTATTATGTTTATGTTTTCTTTAGTAATTGTAAAAAAAAATTATTACATTACGATAAAAAAATGTAAGCTAATCTCTTTTTGTCATAAAAAAATTAACATAACTTTGTTTTGATTGATGTTGTAATTGTTGATATATGCTTAAATTTTAAAATTAATAATTAATTTTTGATTTTTGATTTTTGATTATTAGTTACTTACTACTGAATACTAATGTTTTGGAATTTCTTTAACCTTTTCTATTTTAATTATTTTTATGAACAAGTTTTCAACAACATTATGTCTATAAACTAATACACATAGTTTCTATTATCTGTAGATACCAAATTTTATATCCATTTACTAGATAAGTTTGTAACAATTAGCATGCAAAAGAGCCCAAAACCAAAAAAGCCAAGAAAACTCAAAAACACAAAAACACAAAAAGCCCAAAAATTAGCCTAAGGTCATTCAACCTAGGATGATTTCTGGACTGGGCCAATCTGTGCCTAGTCAGCAATCCGTGTGAGAAAGTACACCTGGGGTTGTTTGGCATATGTGGATGCCACATCACTTATTTGTGCCATAATTTGGTCAACCTTACCCCTTGATCCATGCAATTCTGATCACAATCATCTCCATGCAAAAATCAAGATCAGAACCTTAATAGCGTGATTGTTGTTGGAAATATTTCAAGCGTATAAGACAATTATATAGCCTAAAGAATAAAGTATATCAAGTATAAGGATCATATATAAGTGAAATAATAAGAATATGATCAACACGGGTAAAACAGGAAGCAACACGAGTCGTGTTGCCTTCCAGAGAGTAAGGAAACAATTCTGGGGCTCAACACGGGTCGTGTTGATTGCCAGGAATGTTTTAAATGATAACGGCTTTATGATTTTGTGTAATTAGTTTTTGATATTATTATTAAGCACGATTATAATGATATTCCAACAGCTATATGACTTGACTTGGTCAAGGTCATATTAAGTTTGTGATCCTCCATTAAAGTCACTTGATTGTCCTTTGACTAGGGCATCCTAAGTGGGTTGGTATTGTCCTATAAATAGGAGATATCCTAGGCTATTTGAGACACACCAATCTAAGCAATCACATCTTCATTCTTGTCTAGACTGCAGCTATACTTGAGTGATTCAAGAGAGAAACTATTATTCTTGAGTGTTTACAAGTGCTAAGTTTTATCCCTTTGAACATTTACGGTATCGTAAATAGTTCTTAAGGAAAGTGAGTATTAAGCCACAACTCTTAGCGTTATCCAAGCGAGTGTTCATTGTCTTATATACCGTTTGTAAAACCCCGAATTTTTGGTTAGCGCCAGTGTTAGTTCCGTTTGGGAGACCATTGCTGTTGAGTTTAAGTTTCGAGGACGAAACTTCTTTTAAGAAGGTAATGATGTAAAACCCCGAAAAAAATCCAAAGATGTTGACCGTGACGTCGTTAATAAAATAGGTTTGACTTCGTTATTTACTGTTGTTCGTAATGTGTTTATTTATGCTAACACTTCAGCTCGTAGGATCGTTGAGGGACTAACAAGGGTATATTGGTAATATCATGTGTTATGATTATTATTAGTATTATTAAATTCTCTACCTAGAAAGGTTTAAATTGTTGGTTATAAATGGTAGCTTTTAGACCTTGGTTGGATTAGAGTAGAAACTTTAACCTTATCCACTGTTTTGAGCCCAAATTAGGACCCCGGGATCGAATGGTGGAAGTTAGAACTAAAATTATAAATTAAATAAGAACCGTTATCGGGACAGTTTCGTTAGCGTCTAAAGATCGGGTTGCCACGGTGGGTGTAGTCATCTTTTGACCAAACCCTTTGGACTGGAGGTTCCCTTAGATGTTAGGAACCATAGGAATTTTGCGGATCGAACGTTTGATTTGTATAACCCGAGTTATAGTCTTTTTACCGGAACCTGTCAGATCTGGACCAATTGGGAAGATGGGTATTTTTGAAGTTCTTCCGGACTGAGTTGGGCTTAACCACCAACATCGAAGTTTTAGTAGACATCCCGAGGTTTCCGAAAAGTCCAGAACCAGCCTCGTAGGATGTCGGGAAGTCGATTTGTGACCCGTTTTATGTGAATGTTATAATCTGTCCTCTGTTTGCGTTTATTTATAAAGAATTGTTGAGTGAAATTAATGTGTGATCATGTTATGTGTTATCTTAGAGATGTTAAGTGTAATTTCGTAAATGATAGGAACCTAAGTGTTCCTAGGGGGTGGGTTAGGTAGTTAACAGTTAATACTAACTTCGTTAGAACGCGTTTTGATTAGATAATTACTTTTATTCTAGGCCCGAGTTAGTGCGAGACGTTAGTGAGCTCAAGTGTGTTCTTCTAATTGCTGTGCTGAGAAGTATATCAGGTAATTGTCTATGCTCTAATCCCCATTGGGATGCTCTTTAAATGTGTTTTGATGTTTCATAATCTATTTTGAGAATTGCATCCCGAAAGGGGACTTTGTGGAAATCGACCATCCTGTATTGATAATCTTTTGTTTCGATTGTGACCTTGATTTATGAGTTGAGAAATTGTGATGGTCTTTTATAAGTAGTTTTGATACTCGTTTTGATAACTTGGGTTGGGTTTGACTTGAGAGTTGTGAGTTGAGTTTTTTGCATAAGATACTAATAATTCAAGTGAAACATTAAGCGGGTTTATCTGATCGTAGCCTGTGGTAGGCAAAGGGTCTGGGACCCTGGTCGTAGCCTGTGGTAGGCGGAAAGGTGAACTCTTGATATTTTGGTCGTAGCTTGTGGTAGGCAAAGGGTCTGGGACCCTGGTCGTAGCCTGTGATAGGCAAAGGGTCTAGGACCCTGGTCGTAGCCTGTGGTAGGCGGAAATGTGAACTCTTGATATTCTGGTCGTAGCCTGTGGTAGGCAAAGGGTCTGGGACCCTGGTCGTAGCCTGTGGTAGGCAGAGGATCTGGGATCCGGTATGATATTTGTTACTTTAAGGGATGTGGTATCCCGCCCGCATAATAAAATATGATTTGGTTGGGTTGAGGAAAACAGCAAGGGTTAAAGGTTCATAAATGTTTTGATTTGATCCTCTCCTAAAATGAATTGAAATGAACTTAAACTGCTTTAAACGTTAGGGGTAGACATTATTGAGATTTCCCCTCATTTTAAAATGTTTTGTTTTCAGGTGAAGATCTAAATGCTGGGGACGGGAATTAGAAGTGAGGACAACGAGTCTAGAAGTCCTTACATCTCTTTATATTGTTTTCGTTATGAATTCTTAAAGTTTGTGTTGAGTTGTTAGTAGTTACCGTTAGCAGACAGTTGTGTTTTCCTTTCTCGCCTTGTATTCCTTCGGGGATACGGCAGTGACGCCCAAACTAAATTTGAAGTCTTCCGCTAAGTTTTGTCTGTTAACGTTAGTTTGACTTTGACTTTCTATAATTGAATTTCCGGGGCGTCACAGAATGGTATCAGAGCTCTGGGTTGCGACCTGGTAGCTCCTAAGTGTCCCTTAGGTTTAGTTAGACCTTAGGATGCTACGTTCGGAGTGATGAGTGTAGGATGGGGGTATGGAATGTTTGTCTGTTTCTTGGATTTCTTATATGTTGTAAGTCTGTGCTTGATTATGTTAGCTTCATATGTTGGAATGTATATCGTCACCCTTGCTATGAGCATGAGACTTTAGCTCCTCGAAAAGAATTGAAACCCGAGGTGGGTACGGAATACAACCCCAAGGAGGGTCTGGAAGCAAAAGAAGACCTCCGATGAGAACTTGGATGCTGAAGGAGAGCTTGACATACAAGGAGTAGTCGCTGGAGATTTTAGGTTTGCAGAGAAGGCAGCCTCAATGAAAGACCGAGCCTTAAGATGAGGTTCTGGTAGAGTTCGAGGTGGAAGCAGACTCCGAGGAGGACTCTGAGGATGAGTTTCACGATCCTGATTGGACCCCGATCGTGGTCCGCAGGAACCCTCTTTCGTATGAAAATACTCTAAGTAGAGTTAGTAAAAGAGTAGTGGGATTAGTCTCAAGTAGTAATACTTACGTGTAATTAGTGTTTGGTTGTTTAAATTTATAACCGTGTGGTTGTTGCTGTTGTTAGCCCCAGTTAGGGGAGAATGGAACTTTATGTTATGCTCGGGTGCAAGTGATATGAAAAAAGTGAATTTCTTTTCTTGAGCTATTGTTATAATCTTATGAAAGTGAAAGGATGTTGGCAAATGATCAAGTGAAATGTGGAGTTAATCTCACAGATGGAACCCTTGAAATTTGTTGCAAGTACCAAAGTGTTGAAATGTGATGCTATTAAATGCGATTAGAGTTAAAGTTATGTTTATGGTTCTGTTACTTGTTGAGTTCTTTTATGTTTTAGTCTAATGAGAGTAGTTAACTTCAGAATTCGTAATTACGTTGTGAGAATAAGAACCCTAGTAGTCTAAATCGACCCCTTTGAACCAGGATGTCGGACATAAACGGCTCTCAACCCAACAACGTTAATCGGGAGCACCCGCAAGCTGCAGCCGAACAGCGCCCTCAAACCGCGACTGAACTGCGCCAACGTCTTCCTCACTTGATATCAGGGTCGAGTACGACAACACCAGGGAACGACCTTGCTAGCTGCGATGATCGAGATGCTTAACAAGCACGAGGATCTTCGAAGAGGGTGGTGGATCGACAAGGAGGAGAAAGGGAAGATGATCCTCCACTCTTCTCCAAAGGTTTAATAGCTTTAACCCGCCACTTATACAGGGGTAGTGACCCCAAAGTCTTTGAAGATTGGGTTAGGAGATTGAAAAGATTTTCGACACAACCCGTTGTCCCGAAGAGCTACGGGTGGATTTTCGCATACCACCAAGGAGGAGGCCGATCTATGGTGGGCGGTGTGAAGGAGATCTGAACCGAACCAGTTTTGATTGGAACCATTTTAAGATTGTCTTTGAAAGATCGGTTCTATCCTATGTCCCTTCAAAAGGCGAAAGAAAAGGAATTCATGGACTTACGCCAAGGAGAGCGTGGCGTGCTTACTCCACTAAATTCACCGAACTATCTCGGTTGCACCGCTCTTGTGTCTAGTGAGCAATCGAGGATGGATCGTTTCGGGATGGATTGAATCGCAAAATTCGGGATCGGATGTCATCACGTGAGTTCACGTCTTACCGAATATCTTTGAATGTTGCCTCATCAGAAAGGGTAATGCACGACATGGAGCGACAACTTGGCATGCAAGGGCATAAAGGAAAGAGTTGCCCGTTGCAACCCACCTCAACCCTACCAAGAGAAGAGGTTCCGCCCCAACAATTGGCAAAACAATCAGTCTTCAGGACGTACGCCCTCGAATGTCCCGACCTGCCGAAACTGTGGCCGACCTGGGCATTATGCTCGAGATTGTAGAACAAGGATTGTAAGGAGGATGCTTTAAGTGTGGAGCCCCAACATCACATAAGACACTGTCCCCAGTTGACCTCGGAGGGCTATGACAATGAAAGCAA
Source organism: Portulaca oleracea (assembly GCA_029582165.1). Classification (NCBI taxonomy): domain Eukaryota; kingdom Viridiplantae; phylum Streptophyta; class Magnoliopsida; order Caryophyllales; family Portulacaceae; genus Portulaca; species Portulaca oleracea. The sequence goes on from CM055885.1 coordinate 24,611,552, forward strand.
TGGAAATGATGGGAACAATGAAAACCAGAGAGCCTCACCTTTAAGTTATCAAGAACCTGGAAAGTAGAAGAGAAGATGACAGCAAGTAGCCTCACCTGTGTTACTCTTAAAGGTACGTCAAGTTTCGAGGACGAAACTTCTTTTAAGAAGGTAATGATGTAAAACCCCGAATTTTTTGTTAGCGCCAGTGTTAGTTCCGTTTGGGAGACCGTTGCTGTTGAGTTTAAGTTTCGAGGACGAAACTTCTTTTAAGAAGGTAATGATGTAAAACCCCGAATTTTTGGTTAGCGCCAGTGTTAGTTCCGTTTGGGAGACCGTTGCTGTTGAGTTTAAGTTTCGAGGACGAAACTTCTTTTAAGAAGGTAATGATGTAAAACCCCGAAAAAATCCAAAGATGTTGACCGTGACGTCGTTAATAAAATAGGTTTGACTTCGTTATTTACTGTTGTTCGTAATGTGTTTATTTATGCTAACACTTCAGCTCGTAGGATCGTTGAGGGACTAACAAGGGTATATTGGTAATATCATGTGTTATGATTATTATTAGTATTATTAAATTCTCTACCTAGAAAGGTTTAAATTGTTGGTTATAAATGGTAGCTTTTAGACCTTGGTTGGATTAGAGTAGAAACTTTAACCTTATCCACTGTTTTGAGCCCAAATTAGGACCCCGGGATCGAATGGTGGAAGTTAGAACTAAAATTATAAATTAAATAAGAACCGTTATCGGGACAGTTTCGTTAGCGTCTAAAGATCGGGTTGCCACGGTGGGTGTAGTCGTCTTTTGACCAAACCCTTTGGACTGGAGGTTCCCTTAGATGTTAGGAACCATAGGAATTTTGCGGATCGAACGTTTGATTTGTATAACCCGAGTTATAGTCTTTTTACCGGAACCTGTCAGATCTGGACCAATTGGGAAGATGGGTATTTTTGAAGTTCTTCCGGACTGAGTTGGGCTTAACCATCAACATCGAAGTTTTAGTAGACATCCCGAGGTTTCCGAAAAGTCCAGAACCAGCCCCGTAGGATGTCGGGAAGTCGATTTGTGACCCGTTTTATGTGAATGTTATAATCTGTCCTCTGTTTGCGTTTATTTATAAAGAATTGTTGAGTGAAATTAATGTGTGATCATGTTATGTGTTATCTTAGAGATGTTAAGTGTAATTTCGTAAATGATAGGAACCTAAGTGTTCCTAGGGGGTGGGTTAGGTAGTTAACAGTTAATACTAACTTCGTTAGAACGCGTTTTGATTAGATAATTACTTTTATTCTAGGCCCGAGTTAGTGCGAGACGTTAGTGAGCTCAAGTGTGTTCTTCTAATTGCTGTGCTGAGAAGTATATCAGGTAATTGTCTATGCTCTAATCCCCATCGGGATGCTCTTTAAATGTGTTTTGATGTTTCATAATCTATTTTGAGAATTGCATCCCGAAAGGGGACTTTTGTGGAAATACGACCATCTGTTTTGATAATCTTTTGTTTCGATTGTGACCTTGATTTATGAGTTGAGAAATTGTGATGGTCTTTTATAAGTAGTTTTGATACTCGTTTTGATAACTTGGGTTGGGTTTGACTTGAGAGTTGTGAGTTGAGTTTTTTGCATAAGATACTAATAATTCAAGTGAAACATTAAGCGGGTTTATCTGATCGTAGCCTGTGGTAGGCGGAAAGGTGAACTCTTGATATTTTGGTCGTAGCTTGTGGTAGGCAAAGTGCAGGACCTGGTCGTAGCTGTGATAGGCAAAGTGCAGGACCACAGTCGTAACTGTGGTAGGCGGAAATGTGAACTCTTGATATTAGTGCGTGTGCTTTGTGGTAGGCAAAGTGCAGGACCACAGTCGTAACTGTGGTAGGCAGAGGATCTGGGATCCGGTATGATATTTGTTACTTTAAGGGATGTGGTATCCCGCCCGCATAATAAAATATGATTTGGTTGGGTTGAGGAAAACAGTTAAGGGTTAAAGGTTTGCGAAATGTTTTGATTTGATCCCTCTCCCTAAAATGAATTGAAATGAACTTAAACTGTTTTAAACGTTAGGGGTAGACATTATTGAGATTTCCCCCTCATTTTCTGAAATGTTTTGTTTTCAGGTGAAGATCTAAATGCTGGGGACGGGAATTAGAAGTGAGGACAACGAGTCTAGAAGTCCTTACATCTCTTTATATTGTTTTCGTTATGAATTCTTAAAGTTTGTGTTGAGTTGTTAGTAGTTACCGTTAGCAGACAGTTGTGTTTTCCTTTCTCGCCTTGTATTCCTTCGGGGATACGGCAGTGACGCCCAAACTAAATTTGAAGTCTTCCGCTAAGTTTTGTCTGTTAACGTTAGTTTGACTTTGACTTTCTATAACTGAATTTCCGGGGCGTCACACCGTTACTCCCTTTCCTCCAACAATCTTAAGAACTATTTAGGAATGGCCTCGCTACGTGATATGTCTAGCAATTTCCAAAAATCTAGAGCGCTTTGAAGGAGTGTATTTCCGGCGTTGGCAAAGCAAGATGTATTTCTTGCTAACGATTCTCAATATGGCCTATGTGCTTAACATTGAGATCTCTCCCAAGGTGAATAAGGAACCTTCGGCCGAGAAGGTGACAACCGAGCAGTCTCCAAAAGAGGATGCAATCGTCAAGATGTCCACGGGAGATGGAAGCAACGATCAAGTAAAGGGGTCCGTGGAAGATGCGGAGGCTACTCGGCAAAGGCTCAAGATGGAGAATGACGACTACATTTGTAGAGGATGCATTCTCAACGGGATGAGCGACACCCTCTTCGATGTCTATGAACATGTGGAGACGACCAAGAAGCTTTGGGAGATGCTTGATGTTAAGTACATATCGGAAGATGCGTCAAGTAAGAATTTTCTTGTTAGTCAATTCATGAAATTTAAGATGGATGATAATAGGAAAATTCTAGACCAATTCCATGAGATTCAATGTATTTTAAGTAACTTCAAGCAACACAATTTGAACATGGATGAAACCATAATCGTATCGTCTATTATTGACAAGCTACCTTCTTCTTGGAATGAAACTAAAAGGGCTCTCATGCACTGGAAAGAGGCTATGTCTCTTGAAGGTTTGGCTAACCATCTTCGGATTGAAGAGGAGTTACGCCTACAAGATGGTACCAAAGAGCAATCTAAGGTCCATATGGTGCAAGAGAATAAGGGAAACAAGAATAAGAACAAGAGCCACAACAAAACTAACAAGGGAATTCAAAAGCCTAAGCAAGTTTGTTGGGAATGTGGCAAACCGGGGCACACAAAGAGAGACTGTTACCAATGGAAAAAGAAGCATGGTCTTTTGAACAAAGATACATCTAAGGGCAAGAGTAAGGAGAAGGAACCTAATTCCTTCGTGGCCATGATTAAGGATCATATTAACATGGTATCCATTGGTTGTAATGATTGGTACATAGACTCGGGTGCGTCAAGGCATGTTTGCATTGACAAGAGTTTATTCAAGACTCTCAAACCGGCGGATGATGGTGTGAAACTCTACATGGGAAATAACCATCCGGTCAAAGTTAAAGGCATTGGGCAAGTGGAACTTGTTTTCACTTCCGGTAAATCTTTGCTTTTGAATGATGTGTATTTAGCTCCAGAAATATGTAAGAATCTTGTATCCGGTTATCTCCTTAGCAAGTTTGGTTTTATGCAAGTTTATGATGGAGATAATTATGTACTTTCCAAGGGTGGGACTTTTGTAGTGAAGGGATATGCTTATGGGGAGATGTTTAAATTGAATGCGAAAAGTAATAAAGATGGCATGATTTCCGCTTATATGCATTTGTCTACTTTGAATAAGTCTTTTCTATGGCATGCTAGATTAGGACATGTGAACTTTTCAAAGTTGAAAGAAATGTCTAATCTTGATTTGATTCCTAAGTTGAATGATGACATAGAAAAGTGTAAGACATGCATGCTTAATAAAATCACCAAAAGTTCATTCTCAAGTGTAAAAAGAACTTCTAAATTGCTTGATTTAATTCATAATGATTTAGGAGATTTTCATAATACACCTTCAATAGGTGGTAAGAAGTATTATGTGACATTCATTGATGATTATTCTAGATATTGTCAAGTTTATCTTTTGAGTTCTAAAGATGAAACACTTGAAAAGTTTAGAGTTTACAAAACTAGAAATGAACTTCAATGTGAGACCTTGATTAAAACTTTAAGGTCCGATAGGGGAGGGGAATATTATGATCCAAAGTTTTTCCAAGAAACGGGCATTTTTCATGAGACAACCGCCCCGTATACACCACAACAAAATGGGGTTGCGGAAAGGAAAAATATAACTTTAAAAGAAATGGTGAATTCTATGTTGTCAAACTCCGGTTTAAGTAATGGATTTTGGGGTGAAGCCATGTTAACGGCTTGTTATATTTTTAATAGAGTTCCATTCAAAGGGAATTCTAGTACCCCATATGAGTTATGGAACAAAAGAAAGCCAAGTCTTAAGTATTTTAAGATTTGGGGTTGTAGGGCTATTGTAAGAGTCCCGGAACCTAAGAAAAGAAAATTAGGTGAAAGAGGAACTGAGTGTATCTTTATAGGCTATGCTCAAGATAGCAAAGCTTATAGATTTTTGGTGGTTGAGCCAAATGAGTACATTTCGGTGAATACCGTAATGGAATCAATAGATGCAATTTTTGATGAGACTAGGTTCTCTTCAACTCCTAGACCTAAAGAAATAACTCAAGATATTGTTCCTCTAATTGAGCCTCAAGATGAAAATCATAAGGGTATATCCATACAAGATGATCTTCCAACTCATGAGGTTATTCATGATGATGAAGATGAAAGTATTGAGTTAAGAAGGAGTAAAAGATCAAGGAAACCAAAAGACTTTGGTTCGGACTTCTATGTTTATTTAGTAGAAGGTTCAAGGGACTCAGTTGAAAGTGAGACCCTATGTATGTACAACATAGATAAGGATCCTAAAACTTTTAAAGAAGCTATGCAATCTCACGATGCTTCTTTGTAGAAAGAAGCGGTACAAGATGAGATTGATTCGATAATGGAAAACAATGTTTGGATATTGGTTGACCTTCCTCCGGGAAGTAAACCAATTACCTCTAAGTGGATCTTTAAAAGGAAAAGGAAAGTAGATGGTACCGTTGAGAGATATAAAGCTCGTTTGGTTGTAAGGGGCTTTACTCAAAAGTATGGTATTGCCTACTTTGATACATATGCACCGGTGGCTAGGATAGCTTCAATACGTGTATTGTTAGCTTTAGCTACTATCTATAAGCTAGTTATCCATCAAATGAATGTCAAAACGGCATTCTTAAATGGAGAACTAGAAGAGGAGGTGTATATGGAACAACCCGAAGGGTTTGTTGTTGAAGGTCAAGAAAAGAAAGTTTGTAAACTTATAAGGTCCTTATATGGACTTAAGCAAACACCTAAGCAATGGCATCAAAAGTTTGATAAAGTGGTGCTTTCAAGTGGTTATAAGATCAATGAATCGGATAAGTGCATATACTCTAAGTTTGAGAATGGAAAAGGGGTGATTATATGCCTATACGTTGATGACATGTTGATCTTCGGGACCGACATGGAACAAGTTAATAAGACCAAAGAATTTCTATCCTCAAAGTTCTCTATGAAGGACATGGGTGAAGCGGATGTAATTCTTGGTATTAAGATCATTAGAAATAATGATAAGATAAGTTTATCTCAAGAGCATTACATTGAGAAAATATTGAATAAGTTTGGAGGTGATAAGGTATATCCGGCAATGACACCTTATGATCCAAGTAAGAAACTAGAGAAAAATTTAGGTTCTCCGGTTAATCAACTTGAGTATGCTAAGTTGATTGGAAGTCTCATGTATGTTATGACAAGTACAAGGCCAGACATTGCTTATGCAATTGACATGTTAAGTAGGTTTACAAGTAATCCGAGCAATATGCATTGGTTTGCAATTCAGAGAGTATTAAGATATTTAGCTGGTACTAAAAGTTATCAACTCACATATAAAGGAGAACCTTCGGTATTAGAAGGTTACTCGGATGCGAGTTGGATTAATAAAGGAGATTTCTCCTCTACCAGTGGATGGGCGTTCCTTTTAGGAGGTGGAGCAGTTTCTTGGGGTTCTAAGAAACAAAGCTAACATAGCGGACTCCACTATGTCTTCGGAATTAGTGGCATTATATGCTGCTTGTAAGGAAGCAGAATGGTTAAGGAACTTATTATTGGAAATACCGGTTTGGTATAAGCCAATGGCTCCTATCTCAATCCATTGTGATAGCAAGTCTACTCTTGATGTTGTATATAGTCATGTCTACAATGGCAAGTCAAGGCATATTGGTTTAAGACATGCTTATGTACATCAACTTATAAAGGATGGAGTAGTGACTCTAAGTTATGTCAAATCAAAAGAAAATATAGCCGATTCTTTAACTAAAGGATTGACTAAAGATTTGATAATAAGTACTTCAAAGGGGATGAGTTGTAGCTCAAAGTACTACTAATCACAACAAAGACTCAACTTTACGAATTGGAATATCACCAATTTCTAAAGTTCAAATGAGTACGGAGTTGCTTAAATTAGTAGGAAGCATCAATTTTATCCCAAGGACAAGTGATGCTTAAAATCTGTAATGACAAGAGGATGAGTATTAATACTCTTAATAGACTTTGTGAAAAGCCTAATTACAGGGGTTGCATAATTACAAAGTCTACCTATGTAAGTGTAATGTGTGGCCGCATAAAGGAACTATGGGCTAAAGTTCCGAAACACTTATGAAGGATAAGGACACAAGGCCGGATAATAGTGTCAAGGTATTTACACTCAAGATTTTAAAATATATGTGTGTTATGAGTATAGTTGGTCAATATAAATCCAAAGTTCAAAGTTATGTCTACTTTGCGATTTGGATACAATTTTGGCTCATATACACTAATTGAAAAGTTCAAAGAGTAATCTACCTTTCATTAGGCATATGTTTTGTGAGTTTCTCTGGTGATTACAAGTTAAGGTATATCTCAAATAGCGGGGGTATAAGCTCCTTAAGTAAAGTTATTTCAAGGGTTTTACATACTCTTGAAATAGCGGAGGATTGTTGGAAATATTTCAATAGTATAAGACAATTATATAGCCTAAAGAATAAAGTATACCAAGTATAAGGATCATATATAAGTGAAACAATAAGAATATGATCAACACGGGTAAAACAAGAAGCAACACGAGTCATGTTGCCTTCCAGAGAGTAAGGAAACAATTCCGGGGCTCAACACGGGTCGTGTTGGATTCAACACCGGTCGTGTTGATTGCCATGAATGTTTTAAATGCTAACGGCTATATAATTTCGTGTAATTAGTTTTTGATATTATAATTAAGCACGATTATAATGATATTCCAACAGCTATATGACTTGACTTGGTCAAGGTCATATTAAGTTTGTGATCCTCCATTAAAGTCACTTGATTGTCCTTTGACTAGGGCATCCTAAGTGGGTTGGTATTCTCCTATAAATAGGAGACATCCTAGGCTATTTGAGACACACCAATCTAAGCAATCACATCTTCATTCTTGTCTAGCTGCAGCTATACTTGAGTGATTCAATAGAGAAACTATTATTCTTGAGTGTTTACAAGTGCTAAGTTTTATCCCTTTGAACATTTACGGTATCGTAAATAGTTTTTAAGGAAAGTGAGTATTAAGCCACAACTCTTAGCATTATGCAAGCGAGTGTTCATTGTTTTATATACCGTTACTCCCTTTCCTCCAACAATTGTACACCAAGGGAGTGAATGGTAGTTCACGTTCACGGTTTCCATCTTTTCCATTCTCACCCCACCTATAAATACCCCACCATACCAACCATTCAAGGACACCAAGAAATCCTACGACGTATTGACTTCGAGAATTTCTCTCCCTCTAAACTACTCTTTGCATGTTTTGTTTAGACAAGGTTAGAGTTATCATGTTTGTTTCCATCACTTTTACAATCATGTAATCTATTTTTGTTATACTCATATATTTTGTAAAAACTTCATTAAATTTCATGGTATGAATATACTCTCGTGAAATTCTTATAAACTTTTCCATACTCTCTTTCATTTCAAATTGACTTTAGTAAAGTCTCTTTTTTGGGTTCGTAAGTCGGAGTTTTCCTAGACTAGTAACCTTACCCTCAGACTTGGATTTTGGGTTCGTAGGTCAGAGTTTTCTTTTTAAGGTACGTTGATTTCTACAAAATCAACTGGCGACTCTTTCAATTATATGTTACATCATTCGCTTTGTGATTTTTTCTTCTTACTTGTCTTGATTAATCCCATATTAAGTTTGGCCATCAAAATGCCAGGACCATGGGGTAGAAATGGGAAAAAACATAAGCCAAGGGAAACAGCCTTAGTGTGTGTTTGGCCAAGCTCTTTAGTAGTTTTTTAGTAGAAAAAGTAGAAATTATGCCAAACAAAGATATTTTCTAAAATAGTTTCCAACTTTATAGAAGCTAAAATTAGCTCCCAAGTCCCCTAGAAATTGCAGCTGCATTTTGTAGCTTCTAACTTTTAGTTTCTTGGGAGCTACTAGAAATTAAGGGAACAAAAAAATTTTCGACAAATAGATTTGAACTTTCCTATCAATGAAATTATATTTCCATATTTTTATTTTTAAGATATTTTTAATTTTCTTGAAGAAGCTCTATTTTCTTGTAATAATTGATTTTGAAATTTCATGTTTATCAATATGAAATAGGTAATTTTTGATAATAAGATTTTATTACAAATATATAGTTAAGTTTTTTACATTTAAATAAATTTTTTGGAGGAGAACCGCTATAAGTTTTTTTTAAAAAAAATAGAAAGTAAAATCACATAACGAGGAAAATTAAATGTGTATTGTAAATTGTGAAAATTGACTTTAAAAAAAAGAATCTAATACTCATTCTAAGGGGTTTTAAAGTAGCAAAAATAAGTATCTGTAAATTATCAAACACTAATTAATAGCTTCTACTTTTAAGAAGCATTTCTATAATATGCATTACCAAACACCTAAAATTTTTGGGAGAAACAGTTTCTGCAAAACAGTTTCTAAAAAGTCATTTTGAAGAAGTAGGAGCTTGGCCAAACACAGTATTAACCTTGTTTCTGGTCCCTTTTCAAGATTCAGTGATCAATGGATCTCTAGCTTGACTTAGTAAAGGTTGTTTAGCCTCCAGGGTCAGTCCAGTGACCCATTTTGATCTTATGTGGTCCTTTGCGTAGTGATTCCCGAGCAAAATATTTTGATTAATTATTTAAATAAGTGAAATTTCCAAATCGAATTTACAAATTTGTAATTCTTAAGAATCATTAGCTTTCTTAAAAGTGCCCTTATTTAAGGATTAAGAAACCTCCTTTGACACCTAATCCCTAAGTAGCACCGATGAAAAAGGTCTGTCATGATCTTTTTCAGGGTCTACAGATTGGCGAGTCCACTGTGGAGTTAAACTTAAAAAAAGAGGATAAAACTTGAAAAAATCAATTTTTTGTGAAATTGTAAAGGTAGAATTAATTTATTTCACGATTTTACTATTCTTTTAGGTATCATGCATCCCAGGTTTTGGGCCTTCTGGCAGAGGAGCACAAAATCATTTGTTTAGGTCCTTTGACCTATGAATTATCCTGAGGGTGGGCGGTTACTTGTGGGGTTGTTCTGTTGTAGAATTTTGGGATTTTAAGTAGGGTTTTCGTATCCGCATGGATGATGTGACAAGTAATAGGAAATTGGTTGGGTTCGGTTTGGTTTCTCAGTTGAAAGCAATAAATAATGATTAAAGTAATTAACCTAACCTAAGCATGAATTGGAAATTAAAACGATAATGCACATTACTATACTACTAAATTTTATCTAACAGAACAATTAATTGCAGTAAATTATCTAGCATTGAACTAAAACACGAATTGAATATTGAATTTAAGGAAATAAAACATTAACCTGAATTTCTTCGCTTCACTTCTTGAACTTGAATCATACGAATCTCTTGAACAAATAAGAAAGGTGTGATTTGGATTACTAAGACTGTTTGAATCCTCACTTGAAAGGAGACTTCCAGGAACCTTAAAAATAACTTCTAATGAAAGCGAGAAGGGACGAGAAATTAACTTGACTTGAATTAAACCTCAAGAACATAAATTACAATTAAAGAAAACTGAAACAAAAATCGAAGAAAATAAACTAGACCTTAATCAAGCTGAAAAGCTAAAAAAAAACTAAATTATGTGAATGAATGAGAAAAAAGAAAGTTATGCGGAAGACTTAATAAGTAAAAATTCTCTGACGAAGAGGTCTTCTTTAATAAGGTGGGAGGAGGCCCTGATAGCGTCAAATAGGCGCCATCAGCGTCTATGTTTTTCACTCCGCCGTGACTTCACTGAGCAAGGTGCTGGTGGGGGAGGAGGGGTAAATAGGCGCTGCTAGCGTCTTTGTTCACCGTCTGGGTTGCTTCGTCGACGTTAGGCGCTGGTGGCATCTCCTGCTTTCCGATCTCCTTTTTGTCCAGATTTTGTTTTGATTAACTCCTTTTCTAGTTATTCTCTTATCAATCTATAAAAACACAAAAATCATCCTAACTAATTAATAGTTAAGGGGATAAAACAAATACACACATTATTAAGAGTATCAATTTGACTCGAAATGAAACCGAACAAGGGTGCAATGTACACGACAAGCATTTGATCTCTCCTCTCACCCATCTTACACTCTGAGGCTTCCTTGAAGTACAAAGAGCAACACCTCACAAGCTTTACCTATAAATTCCATATAGGTGAAATGCATTGAGGTGACACATGTGGTACTCTATTATATCCCATTACTCAGTAATCCTCGAACTTAGGATCTTGGTTAAGTTAACCCCTCATGCGTATGCTATTTGCCTTCATGTACATCTTTTTTTTAAAAAATTAAACTTGAGTTAGTTTGAGCCTAGTTTGTGTCGGCTATCATCCTAGCTCGCACAGAATCATGTAAACGATATAGAAGTGAGGCCCAAAGGAACCCAAGGTCATTTGGTCTTGACGACCTCTCATCCCGCTTTTTCTAGCTAAAGAGCCCAACTGTATGGCTTATCACGGTTGTAGGCCATACGACCTTGTGCCAGACCTGGCCCACTATTCCTTATTGAGCCACCCAGTTCTGTCTCTTGGTTCGGCTTGTGTGTTGGTTCTATCAAGTCCTTTATGATATTTCCATGTTTGAATGTTTATTATATCTTTTACTCAGATCTCAGCCCAACAAAAATGGTAGAAATGCTACAAAAATACATGAATCCCATCGTGACTCGATCCGAGTATGGACCCAATGGGTATTCTTATTGTAGAGCATCATATTAGGTCCATATAGATTTAGGTCATACACTCCCAAAATGTGGGTGAGTCATCTTTGTGTCAGCATGTTGATGTCTAGCCTATGTATTAGGATCATATGTAGGTCCATTAAGACATGCATGCATCGGATAGTCAGTGTCAGAGTCAATTTTTGAGCTACTAACAAATTTCCGTACAAGCAAGTTAGGAGATCATCTTCAAGCTGGCATCACATATCCACGCACCATTCAACTCGTTTCAAACCTGGATTACATTCCCTCAGCGGTTTGACCTAAAACTCACAAAGCTACAATTGCGAAAGAGTAATTCCAGGAGGTCCCTGTTCAGGTTACTACCCCTAAAACCAATATTACGCAACAACTGCAAGACCTCTACACCCAAATGTAAAGCCTAGTCTTAATCAATTCTCCTGAACAAGACTAGAAGATTGAGAAAGGTTTAACGAGCAACAACAGGTGATGGTTTGTATTTTGTAGACCATCACTAAATCAATAAGAAGTTGGGACTAAACCCGGATGAAGAAGATGTTAAGGAGATTAATAGATACAAGTCTGAGCTAGAACTTGTCAAAACACAACAAAATGATGAGTCTGGAGGCTTGGAGTCATTGAAGGCCAAATCCAAAGCATCCATGAGGAGCCCTGAGATAATAGAAGACTTGCAGTTAAGGCCCTCATACAGAAGCTAGAAAGCCTCACCAAGATGAAGAGCAATATCCCGACATTCGCGAACAAGCACACAAATGTTGTTTTGGGCATACGTCTGGTCAAGAAGGTGGTTGACAAGATCAAAGTGCAAAATATCAAGTTCAAACCATCTAAGAACCCAACTTACACATCTAGGAGTTCATGAGACTCGCACCCCTCAACAAGATTGATGTCGGCCTATACTCTACCACCTTCTCATCCACTCTAGATAGAAAAGGCAAAGTGTGGTACCATGCACTAGCACCCAAAATCAAGGCCAACTGGAACGAGTTATTCAAGGCCCTTATCAACCTTTGCAACCGCATTCAATGGAAGCAAGCAACAGTTGATGACAATCACAACCATAAAGCAAAGGGAGGACAAACCTTTCCTAGACTATTTTGAAAGATGGCACACCAAGTTGTCTCACATCAATGAGATTATACCCTTGCGCCTTCAGCTATCCACCTTTAAACAGAGTCTCAAAAGTGGCCTAAAAGGGGCCATGAGCAACGAGAGGAACGCCTCAGCACTAGGTTGGAAATGATCTAGCTCCAACAGAAGGGTCACTAGTATGCCTAACAACCTTCCTGATAAGTGCATGTATTATATTGATAAGTAGGTGCTTAACACATGTATTTTGGGACGATTTGTAATTTGAACATGCAATTTATACAAAAGTTCGTGATTACTTCACTTGGTTTACAGATTGGTAGAATTTTGCAGATTATGTAGAAAATTGAGGAAAACCCAAGAGAAAAAGAAGAGCAAAAAGATTTAGAAAGTAACTAACAGGCAAAGAAGAGGCCCAACCCAAATCATGGATGCCATTCTCAAGCGTTAGCTCTTCTAGTGTCAAGAAAACCAAAGGCGTGACTAGTGCCTATTAGGACGCTAGCCATGCCTAGGCGAAGCTCTTCTAGTGTCAAGAAGGGCGCAGGCAACACTAGAACTGGAAAAACCGGCGGAAAAGAGAGAGGTACGACCAACATCTAGGGAGGCACACGCACCTCCTCCCCATTTTCTTTTCCACGCGCAGTATAAAAGGAAAGCGTCGTGGAAACTTGGGGAGTCTTTTTAACCTAGAATTTTCTCTACATTCTTTTGCATACTGTTAAAGAGGGAGCGGCCATTAAAGAGGGGATTTAAGAGTCAAGCTTGGAAGAAGATGACTTTCACAAGCGAGATTACCTTCAACCTTGAATCGTGGTTATCTTTGATTTAGAGTCAATTATGTTTTCTAGTATGATTAGTGTCAATTTCGTAGTTGTGCTTAGCAATTATGAGTAGTTAATTTCTTAGTTTAGGGGATGACCTAAATGTTAATTAATTAACCTTCGATATTTAATTTCAGTTTGAAGTAGTTTGATACAGCTCATTTAATATTTGTGGTTTGTATGTCATAGTAATTGATTAATCACCTTTTACTTGGCCTAAATTCTTAAAATCGGATCGAAAGATTCTTATTTCAAGTGAATTGACAAAGATTAAATAAGGCATAGAATTCGGTTAGAAATAATGTGTTCATGCTTAGGGTTGTTACATAATCTGCTATTATCCTTTGATTGAATTGAATAGCCATGAAAATAGGTGTTTAATTTAGTCATTGCAACTCACTCTGGATCGAAAGATTGTTGTGATAAGCCTTAGTACGATTATAGAATAGGAACTAGTACAAACTACTACATGCTCGAATTAGTACGTAATTAATTTATTAACTAGAGTAAACTCCCCTAATCGCCTTTTATAATCTGATAGAACCTAAAAGTTTTACATCTTTTATTAGATTAGTCTAGTTGATTAGTAAAAACCCAACCTTTAGCCGACCTAGCTTCCTTTATAGTGGAATAATTTAGTGTGTAACATGAATAAGTCCTCGAGAGAACAATCTTGATATATAACATTGTGTACACTATGCACTTGCGGCGTATCACCTCCTAAAATTGTTGAGACTCATTTCATCAAAGAACGGTCTCGTCTTATAATTGCCAAGTACTGAATTGCGGCCAAATCAAGTTTTATAGTTACCATCGTTTTAGGGGTTATGACGTCGAGCACTGTTAGATGCCAGTGAACAAAATAAAGGATATGATAAGGGCTAGGACCCTTCATCTTCCAAAAGCAGCACAGAAACTGAGTAACAAGGAGAATCCTATGCGTAAGCACAACAATGTTGTCTTTGATGACACAATAAATTCCAACCCCTCATCACTTATAGTGGAGAGAGGGTGACCAACTCCAAGCATCCCTGGACTTCCCAATGATTTTATCATTAATGGCATTTGGGACAGTGATGGTGATGATACATATGAATATGGAAACTTCGATGATGACTTGCTCGACAACAATGACACATTGACTCCTCATCACTTTGAACCTTATGGGTGATTGTTGGATTTAATTTCAAAATTTGTTATTTTAAAGTCCTTAGTTGAAGTGGGAACAAGTTTGTCCTACATGAAAGGAACAAGGAGAGGTGGTCTACTTCAAAGGTGGGCTTGGTAGACCACACGTGTGCGCTGCCGCCGTCTGGCCGGCCGAGCTAGGCGTGAGTATGGGTTCGCTTTTTACACATTCTTTTGTTTATTTGTCTCAAAAATCGCCAGTTTAACTAAGTTGCACTGGTGCGCCTGTTTACGAAGTTTTTCTTTTTTCCAAGTCAAACTTTGTGTTGAACCAAGCTAATTGCACAGTCTTCCATTTGTTACTTGGCGTTTTTCTTCCTATTTAAGTTGCTTTCTTCTTCTCTTTTATACATGAGAAAATAATGTCTCTCTTCTCTCTTTTCTATTTCCTCTCTAAATATTTTGGCAATTATCTTTACTCCAAGTGGTTTATTGAGAATGCATGACATTAACCATATTGTGTAAACTTGGCGAGTGACTGCCATTGGAGAGTTTTCATTCGTGCTCAAGTGAAATCAACTTTCAGGACAATGGGTTTTCCACGCTACAGTGTCCATATTCGATTGATCATTTTAGGTAAGATTTTTCATGTTTTTGTTTGATTACATTGTGTACTTCTTATACTGTTCACCATCGTTTCCAAACACAAATTGTGTAGCAAATGACCTTCTTCAACTTTTTTTCAATGCTTTCATCCCCTCGATTTTGTTGGAGTTATTTCAAGAGTATAAGCGGAATATATACATGTTGGAACTGAGTAGGACATGTATATGGACCATAATAAGGTTTAACTCAAGTTATATGGTCAGCATGGATGGTTTATGGTCTGACAAGTCGTGTTTGTATCAAGAAAACAAGAAATCAAGTAATAGGTTCAACATAGACTGTGTCAAGCTTGACAAGGTCTGTGTTATGTGCCTGAATTCTTCTTAATTGACAATATTATAGAGAAATGTTCTTTGTTAGTGAGAAACAAGTCCAAGTTGTGCTACAATTGAGGTTAAAATTTTATCCCTAAGGAAAATGAATTTGTCCATGACTCTTTCGTCATATCAATGAGTGAATCCTTTGGCTACTAGGGTGTGTTTGTTGCAAAGAAATTAATTTTCTCAAAAAATTGTTTTCCTTGTAAAATGATTTTCCTAGAAAATGAATTTACAACTGGTAATTCAATTGTTTGGTACATTTTCAACTGTCCTGGAAAACGATGAGAAAAAGGATATCTTGCTTGATGACAATGACGACTGTGAGGTGGCGGCGGAGGAGTTAGTGATAAAGAGGTGGCGCTAGGGATACTTGCGTAGGGTTATGGCAGACATTGGGGGGGGGGGAGGGAAGTGGATTGTGTGATTAACTTGAGGCAGAAAAATGAATTTTGTTAAAATAAATTTATATATGGAGGACAGAAAATGATTTTTCTGAAAAATGATTTTCCCTATTTTTTATCCACTAATTAAACATTGGAAAATGGAAAAATCATTTTTAGAAATTGGTTTTCATCCCACCAAACACACCCTAAGTTAACTTTCCCCCTTGTCACACATACCGCAAGAACATCTAGAAATTCAAATGAAGATGATACAAATTCAAGTTACAACTGCTCAAGCATCATTTTCTCATCAGAGACTTCTTTGTTTTAATGACTCCATAGGGAAATCGACAAAAAGATTCCCAACGGTCCAATTCTCTATCCATCACCGATTACTGTGGCTCAGTAAGCTAGCCTTTCCAATACAATGCACAATACAAAAGGCAACTCGACCAGACTTATCCAACTTCTCGTAACTGTACTTGATAACCCTTAAGGGCTTGTAAATTTGGAAGGTAAATGGAGTGGGGGTAAAAAGTTACCGAAACTTGCTGAAATTTATAAAAATTTACCAAACTGCAAACATTAAATTTGAGCATTTATTTTATTTTTTAAACATTTTTTACATTTGAATGTTTAAATTTTTTAATGTTTATGATTTTTTAATTTTTTTAATTTTTTTAATTTTTAATTTTGAATTTAGAATTTTTTTAAGTTGAAATTTTGAAAATTTTAATTTTTCAATTTTAAGCTTATTAGTTTTTATTTTTTATTTTTTAATTATTCAAATTATAATTTTTCAATTTTATTTTATAATTTTAAGTTTTGAATTTTAAATTTGAAAATTTTATGTTTTTAATGTTTTTAAAATTTTATTTTTTTAATTTTTATTTCTAAATATATAAAAAAAATCTAATTTTAAAATTTTAATTTTTTAATTTTTCAATTTTATTTAAAATTTAAAATTTAATATTTTAAAAATTTTAAAATTTTCATTTTTTTGGTTTTTTTAGTATTACTACTTTATTATTTATATTTTTGAAAACATTTTAAAATTTAAAATAGAATATAAAAATGAAACAATTAAATAAGATAAGAAAATTTTAAAATAAAATAATTACAAAATTAAAACTAAATTTGAAATTATAATTAAAAAATAAAATATTAAAATAAAAATTAATTTAATTTAATTTTAAAAAAATAAAAAATATATATTTATGAAATATATATTTAAAATTTAAAAAATAACAAATGATCAAATTTAAAACTTAATTATTGAAAAAAATTAAATGATAAAATAGTAAAAGATTTTGAAAAAACAAAATAAAAAATCGAACAACATTTTAAAATATAATAATAAAAGAATTTTAAATTTTTAAAATTAAAATAATTAAAAGATACAAAGTAATCAATATAAAATAATTAAAAAATACAAAAAAAACTTACCTAAGCTTACCATAAATTGATGAAATTTAGTGAAATTTACCTAAACTTACTAAAATTATCAAAATTATCGAACTTACCAAAATTTTCAAAAATTATCAAAATTTACATTACTTATCAAAAGTAACATTTACTATATCTGTCATTTACCATTGAAATTTAGGTTCTTAGATTGCTTATCATCACACAGAGAGATTAGTCCACTACTCACTAATTCCTTGAGTGCACAGTCGATGTCATCCGAGTTCAGTTTTTCCCATCCATTGCTTTTAAATGTTGTGCAAGCTTTTTAACTAGCAACGGCAACCCTTACGGTCTTCCATGACTTCCTCCTTCGTTGGTTGAAACTTGGTTCTCATACCAGAACCCCAGGCAATAATTCCAATTTCCGATCCACCAAACAGCAACTAGCCTTACAATAATGGAGATTCAAGGCAAAACAAAAACAATAATTAAAAAAATAAACAAAAAAGTAGCTCACAATTATCGAGCTCTAACAGTCTCCCAGAGAAGAGAGAATATATTTCGGGATCATGTGGGTAATTGGTTGCCTTACGAATATTAAGTAATTTGTCCTCAGCTGTCCTATAGTGTGTGCCATATTTTTTGTACACTGTACCCTAAGTCAACAATAACAAATTCACATCAACTTTCCAGGCATAAAAAATATATTTCGAGAGCATATTATTTTAAAAAATAAACGCAAGGCAGAGACAATGAAAAGAAGCAGAGTAATAGCCAATTGGCTTCAAAAGGGACAAGAATTCAAAACATTAACATAAAAACTAAACCGATATTTGAAAGTTATTTTTTTTTGAAACAGATAAATAAAATCGGGTTTGCTGCATTGGTGAAAGAATAGCGTCCCTGACCTGTCTTCCCCTTGTGCCCCTGTTTCGATATTTGTTATTTTTCCTCTCACCTCAACAATGAAACTTAAAACCCAACTCCATTGACAATAATTTGAAGAAAAATTAGATGGCTAGAAAAGGAAGCGTCAAAACCCCTCTAACTATCCTTGTCGTTTCCGTCATCCTATTGGTCACTCTCTCTCATAACCTCCGGCACGACGTCGTGTACCAGTCAACTTCTCTCTACACCTCCCACCGTTCTTCCTCTCTTCCATCCCCATCTCCACCACCACCACCACCACCACCACCAACACCACCACCCCCTCAGTTTCGTTCTCCTCCACCGTTGTTGCTCCCTTCTTTCTCATCATCAACTTCTCTGGTCAATCAGAAAAATGATTCATCAGCAATCTCGTCCCCTTCCTCAATTTCGACGGTCTCGATTCTGATTCCAGACTGGGAAGTCCTCGTCATCGCCACGCCGGATACTCCACGGAAGAACTATACATGTGTGTTCGCCGGTAATTCTACTTCTCCCGCTGCATTCGCCGGTGAATTGTCCTTCAGTAGAGGAACCATCTTCAAATGCGTGTTGCCGGAGAACCATCGCCGGAGATTTCCGTACACACAACCTCGCCTAGTGCAAACCGATCTAACTCCCCAAATCCAATATGAGGAGCAAGAAAATAGTGCAGCAGGGGGAGACCTCCTCAGATGGAATTCCTTAGCCTACGAATCGTTCACAACCCCACACGACGTCGTACTGTTCGTCAAAGGGGTCAACAATCGGCAAGGCCATAGCCGGCCGCCGTCGGATCTCCGGTGCGTATTCGGCGACGATCCGACGACCGCTGTCAGAACTTCCGTGACGTCATCTGCGCAGGAAGTGTTCCGATGTAGACGTCCGAATTTTCGGAAGAAGTGGGCCCAAAAAATCAGCGTGACCTTGGAAATAATGGAGGGAGGAAAAGAGGCTGGTCCTCAGCTCCTCCCATCTGTGGCGCAGTACGCACCCCACGAGCGGCGCACGGTTGAATTTTCTGGTCCCAAATCGCTAATGTGCGCCTGCACGATGGTCTACAACGTGAGGAAGTTCCTGCGTGAGTGGGTCACGTACCACGCCAGCGTAGGAGTGGACAGGTTCATACTCTACGATAATGACAGCGACGACGATCTTGACCAGGTCGTAAACCGTCTCAAAAGTTCCGGATTTGACATCCGTACGGTTTATTGGCCATGGAGTAAGACCCAGGAAGCAGGGTTCTCTCACTGCGCCTTGTACGCCCAACAACTCTGTCAGTGGATGGCCTTTGTCGACGTGGACGAGTTCATCCTCTCTCCTACGTGGCAGGACCACCGGAAACCAGACCGGAAGATGCTGAGATCATCGCTGCTGCCAAAAGGGACAAACCCAGGCCGGGTCGGGCAGGTGTCAGTGAAGTGTGTAGAGTTTGGGCCGTCGAACCAGACGCACCACCCGGCGCAAGGAGTGACGCAGGGGTACACTTGCCGTCGGAGGTTCGACCGGAGGCACAAGTCGATAGTGATG
Source organism: Portulaca oleracea (assembly GCA_029582165.1). Classification (NCBI taxonomy): domain Eukaryota; kingdom Viridiplantae; phylum Streptophyta; class Magnoliopsida; order Caryophyllales; family Portulacaceae; genus Portulaca; species Portulaca oleracea. The sequence goes on from CM055885.1 coordinate 24,631,113, forward strand.
CTTGAAGCAGTGCACCCGTCGCTGTTGAACATGGTGCACCACTTCGAGCTTCGAGAGGGGTTCAAGACGAGCCTGCTGGGGAAGCACAGAGCAGTAGTGAACCACTACAAGTACCAGGCATGGCCGGAGTTCAGGGCAAAGTTTCGGAGAAGGGTGTCGGCGTACGTGGTTGACTGGCAGCAGACCACCAACCTCAAGTCCAACGACCGAGTACCTGGCCTCGGGTTTCGGGCAGTCCAGCCGCCGGGGTGGGCCCAAAAGTTTTGTGACAAAAAGGATGAACGTCTCAAGCTGCTTACCAGAAGGTGGTTTCGGCTCAACTCCTCAGCCATGATTTGGCAATCCCAATATCATTAATTGGTTTGTTAGAATGTTGATTAGTTAGCTTCATTTTGTGTTCCTACCTTGCTTTGTATTTTTTAAAAGGTTAAATATACAGTACAGTTAGGTGTTGAGCAACGGTCAATTGGTAATGATCCATCGTGGTACACCTTTGTTTCATTACATATTACAGGCACCTGTAACATGTGTGTTAGGGTAGGTATGAGTGAACAATTATATTATTAATTATTGAGAGTGAACAACGGGTAGATATGAGTGAACAATTATATTATTAAGAGTGAACAATGACTACATAGTTTACATTGGAAGCATGTGTTCCAAAAGCATGTCATAAATTGCACCTTCCTACGTACATGGTACATCATTTGTATCAAATTTTTTTTTAAAAAAACAGTACAATTAATCATAACATTCTTTAGGTATAATTTGCGGGAGTCAAGAAATGCAATTTATTCTACAACTGTTCATCCGTATTTATTCACTATGATTATTATAATTGTTCACTCTAATTCACATGATTGTTCACTCGCAAATATCTGGAGCACATACTCCGAGTACATCTAATATATATTGGTCAACAAATAATCTATTCTTTTCCGTTTTATCTACTCCATTTTTATGTGTCGTCCACATTTTTGTGTTAAAATTTTAATTAGTGATATTTTAACTTATATAATAGTTTATCAAATACAAATACTAGATATTATCGTATCTATAAATATATAAAAATAATATATTTAAATTTTAAAATATTATACAGGGAGTGATTTTAGGTGGCATTGCCCATTTATATTAAATAAAAATAAAAAATTTACTAAAGTTCCCACCTAGTTAACTGTTACTCCCAAAAAATCAATAATTGAACTCTACCCATCACTTTTTAATTTCTCTCTCTGTTAGTTACATGTTTTCATTATGCAGGCCTTCTCCCCCCTCCTCCCCCCCACCACATAGATTTTCATGTTCGTTTCTTTCATCCATGGACTTGCCTTCTACTTCAAAAGATATCAATGGTGTAGATTTGGGGAAGAGAGGGGGAGAGATAAAAAGAGATTTTATTAACTTTTGTAATCAGATCGGATCATCTCCATCTTTGTCAAGCCATTGCCCATCGACAAATCAAGATATGTGCCTCAAATCTTCAACAACATCCTACGACCAAGGACAGACGACTCATCATCATGGTCATACATGATCAGATCTTCCGTCTTTCTCTTTCCATTTCAACAATCCTCTCTTCATTTTCCCTTTGTCTATCTTTTTTCTAGTTTTTGTGCATATTGCTCTGTTTTGGGTTGGTAGGTTGGTGATGAAGACTCTATGGCCGAATCTCAACCGTGTAAATTGGCTCCAGACGGTGTTGGAAGTGCCCATTCCAAAGTAAACGTTTCCATGACCAAAACCAAGTGGCCCAACATGAACTCCTGAGTGAAATCTAACCCCAGTCGGACTCCATCCGACTTCCCCTTCATTCATCGGACCTCCCAGATTAAACTCCTTGGTGTAATGGGGGTTCCCTTGATCCCTCTTCCAATCCCTTCCTGTCAGAAGCTCAACAAGACCGTTAAATACCACTGCACTGTAAGTTTCCTTCTGAGTCTTCTTTCTAGGGTCTATGAGTTCTACATGTTCGATGAAATTCCCTTGAAAGGGTTATTCCTCAATCTTAAGGTTATATGACACTACCACCGTACCTAAAAGAGTTATTCCTAAGTCTTATGGTCGTATGACACTACCACCTACCAAGTTGCCTAGCCCGACCACTCATAGCCCTATCGAAGCTCCTAGGTTTGCACCTGTACCTAGAGTCGACAAGGGAAAAGATATTGCTTTTCCCTCCCATAAGGAGCTCTCGACAAAAATGGAAGGCAAGAAATGTGTTAAGTGCCTAGGCTATGGTCATTTCCACTACCAACAATCATCAAATTTCCCACTGAAGAAAAACAGTGGGAAATTTCCCACTGGATTCACACCACTTGACATTTCCAACGAATTTTCCACTGTTATATTCAACGGTGGATAATTTTCACTAACCTCCAATTAGAAATTATTTTAATTATTTATAACTTTGAGTACTCTATTTCCCTCTAAATTTCCACTAAAATCATACCACTAAAAAAATTGAAAAGTCTATCAATCCTTCTTTTAATTTCCCATATAAGAAAAATTCCACCAAAATAAAATTTTAAATTATCATATTCCCTCCAACCTAAATTTCTCAAAATTTTAAACAACACTCACCAATAATAATTTTCATTTCCCTCTCTACCAATTTTTCTTAAACTTGAGCTAATTAAAATTTGGAGGGAATTGTTAGTTAGAATTTCACAAATGACGGAAACTACTGGGTGCCAAAAAGTCAATTAGAAATATTGTTTCCCTCCTAAAACTAAAATTTAATAATAGATACAAAAAAAAAAAAGAGAAGGTTGGGCTTAGGGTTTTATTATTCCGTCAGGACTATCTCTCACAGTCACACTCAGCCTCACTGGTACCCTCGACCCTCCTCTCCCTCTCAAGGTCAAAGGATATCAAAGAGCCCACAAAACGCTACCGCTCCTCCAACCCATCTCCATCGGAAACCCATTTCGCTAGAAACTGGACGCTTTCTTTGCCGGCGGCTTCTTTCCGGCTTTGCACCACCATCGTGGAAGCTCACTGTTTTGTCCTTGCAACCACCTCAAAACTTCGTGAGTTCCTCTAATCCTTTAATCTCTGCTTGTGCGGTATCTTCTCTTTCTTCAATTTTACAGATAAGGGTAATTTCTACTTAATCTTACGAGATTTTTATCACCGATACACTTTATCACTTCAATTTACAGATCGGACCCAGAAATGATACATTGAAAAAATTCTTTGGTGCCTCTGTCTTCGAGAGTGAGCAGTAGAGCCGATCTTCTTTTTTGAATCGAGTAGCCCTTCTCCGACCCTTACTGCCCAACCTGGGAACGTGTTGTGTTGGCAAGAATCTCTTCGGAAAAAGAGGCTAAAGGCGCGATACCTCTTTTTCTTTTCATTCGAAATATTATTTCTATGGATATGGATGAACCCAATTGATGAGTCAACTGAGTCAAAATGAAAATTGAGTTAAAATTGTAGTATTAGATTAGTTTACTCAAGAGTTTCTCCATAAATCTGTTGATTCAAAATCATGAGATGAAAATTTTACAGAAAAGTTACCGCACAAGCAGCAATATACCGTTGTAAGTTGAATTGGTTAATTTATGCTTAATCTTCTATATTCTTCACAATCATGGCTGGAAATAGTTGATTAAGCTACTTTTTTTGGAGTGGTAATTGCTATAGGAGAACTTTGGGTATGTTATTCTATTACAGATAAGGATAATGGTTTATTTTAAGGGTTTTGGCACCTAATAATCGTATTTGTGATTGAAAATCATCTAAAATCATCTAAAAGGATAATGGAGGAATTAAGTTGTGAAATTAGGGTGGAATTAAGTTGCGAATCTAATTTTATGTATTATAATTGATTAATGACGCATGTGGTTGAGTTTAAATGTAGTTGAGTTTTATTTCTGGAAAAGTATTTCATAAAGTGTCAGTAAATTTTGAGAAACTTGAGTTAAAACCTTAAGTTTAAAATTTTTATTACATTATTGTGGACACCACCCGAGAAGATTGGGCCAACACAATCGGAAATGATTCAAGAAAATAAGAAGGCCACTGGGCCTTGCTCATTTTCAAGACGATCCCAGTAGCGTTTCAAGCCTAAGAAAAACAGGAAGGACAGTCGACCTTCCTTTTTTCCACAGGCCTACAGGCGGGCCAAGCAAATGCGCGCCCATCCCATGAAAATAGGAAGGTCACGCGACCTTCCTCCTTTCCATGACCCGGGAAATGATTGCCACGTTGGCAATCCGTGTGCAGGGAAACCGAAGGCCATGCGACCTTGCTTTTTTATTCGAATTTTGACGCCAACTTTTTCCCTCCCTTCAAATGCAATCCCATGATCACCTCCCTTGACTCTTGACTTATGATTTTGAGGATGGCCGTATGGCCTTGCTATTTGTCTAAGGGGCATTATCTTTGGAATCATGTCCCCTTCCTTCCATCCCCATACATTCACCCTCCACCTATAAATACCCCCCTCATCCTCACTCATTTCATAACCAACTCTCATCATAATCTTTCTCAATTATTATCATCCATATTCTTACATCAAATTCATCTTCCACCACTTCGAAAGAGGCTTCATTCCAAGGTCTTGATCAAGCCGCATTCAAGAATCCACCATAAGGAGTTTGATCTTCCTTCCATCATATCGAAGTTTAAAGTGAGATTCGTCTATCCTTTTGTTTCATTAACGTAGTTCATTTCTATGTATCATTCTATTTGTACATTCGTTTTGTAAAAAAAAAACCTTCATTATTTTAATCTTGTATGTTTGAAATATAAAATTCGTGCAATTCGTTAAAGTTCTCCCCGCTCAATTTCATTTCAAGTTCGATTTTAGTAGATTTTGTTTGTTAAACAGGCGAATTTGAGAATTATTTAATTCTCGAATTCGTAACCTTGCTCCCAGACTCGGAGTTCGGGTTCGTAGACCGGAGTTATTTTTATTTTTAGGTCTGTCGATTTCCTTAAATCGGCGAGCGACTCTTTCTTTATAAATTCTCTTTTTATTATTACACACACTTGTTTGTTATATTGGAAAATTTATAAAATGATTTATATACCCCATATTCTAACTCAGAGCTAATTCAAAAGAAAATGTCAAAGAAATAATCATAGGCTACGTGGCCTTTAAATTTTTCTAAATATTTTCTTTTGGGCCCAAGCAGCACAAGGCCCAACAGTGGTAATATCACATGCCATGCGGCCGATGACAGGCCCTATTGGTCCATGTGCCCTCTTCTTGGTCCTGGTTCGAATTGGAAGTTGTATTGAATCATTTGTAGATAAATCTGGTATAATTTCAAGTGTGTAAATAATAAAAAAAAACGGTTTTTAAATAAATAAAAGTCACCCCTTGAAAATGATTTTCATAAAACAAAAAATATTTTTATTTAAGGATTAAGCAACCTTAGTCGGCTCCCGATCACTAAGTAGCGCACCCGAGTTAAAAAGCGTGTAGCTTTTCCCAGGGAGGTCCTACAGATTGGCGACTCCACTGGGGATTTAAACTTAAAAAGAGGGTAAAACTTGAAAAATCCGAGTTGATTTGAAATTGTAAAAGGGAGAAAGTTGATTTCTTTCACGATTTTATTATTCTTTTAGGCATTTTGCATACCAGGCTACTCCATGGGTCTTTTGACACGGGAGCACAAAAGCGAGGGTTTAGGATTAACCTAGGATTTTACTTGAGAGCGGGCGACCACTACTTGTATGATGCACTCTACATCGCCAAGCATTTGGGCTCTCCTCTCACCCATGTTATACTCCAAGGCTTCTTTGAAGTCCGACGAGCAACACCTCACACACTTTACCTATAAACTTTATATAGGTGAAGTGCACCGACGCGAGAACATGTGGTACCTCATCCAATCTTAACCTTAGTAATCCAGGAACATAGAGCCTTGGTTTAGAATATTCCCCCATGTTGTAAGCTATGTATATATGTGTTTCCACTCCCCTTTCTTTATTGCAAAAGAGTCAACCCTAGTTTAGAGGCTTCAATCTAGTCCATATAAAGTTCATTGGGCTGATAGGAGGATTATTTATTAATTAGGGAAATTAATCTCAAACATTATAGTTAACCAAGTGGTCGGGCCCATTTATATACAAAGGTTGATTACTCTAATTTATAAAGCAAAACCTATCTCGCCTTTGATGATATTATATGACCATTTACTACGCTCTCTTAACGAAGGTCCAAAAGTCTAATTAAAGGTTAATAAAGTTAATGGATAACGTCTTAGCCTGCATAATAGTCATTAAGCTTGAGTAATTAAATTATAGATTTAATTATTAAATCAATCATATTTATGGTCGGCCCGTTGCTAGGCCCAACCATATTGGATTTACCAATTCAGTCTATAAACTAATTATAACTCGCTTATTGTTGGCTTTATACAGTCATTTACAATATTCATTCTGCTTGAGTAAATACAAAAAAAATAAAATAAAATAAACGAAGAGAAAAAATGTATAGGTTGTCGGTCTTGTTGAGCATTATTTTAGTCCGCATAATAGTCATTATAGCTAGAGTTGTCTAAGTTTGTTGGGCCAAGTAACGAATTCTCCTTAAAATGGTCCGCCTGTGGGTTGGTGTAATGCCCCCAGATTCATAACTATCGTATTAAGACTAAACATTTCATAACCCAAAGATTAACGCAACGGAAATACAAATCCGGAGGCATTACCGTCATCCATGATCATGGACAAGGCTTAACCTACTATCAACACCACCATACATATCCTAAGTAAACTCATACTTCATTTACAACCTTTAACATCATAAACAACAAACCTAGATAAACCACAATTTAAGGTTCTCATCTATTCATCAAAATATTTAAAACCATCCTACACTTCAGAAGGGGAGATATTCATCATCACTATCCAAGCGGGAGAGTCCTTATTCTTGTTACCGAACACCCACCTTAACTAGAAAGGACATCTCACTTACTTTTTTCGGACTTGGGAGCTTGTTGCCCTTGGAGAGAACTCGTCCTAAAACAAAAACAGAAAACTTCGCAAATGAGTTGGCTAGACTCAGTACACATACCCCTATAGTGTAAACTTTCATAATTCATTTTAGTTCACGCATTTTTAAATTCTTTTGAAAATGGAAAATGGAGACAAGTCACAAAAGCTCTTGAACAGCCAAAGAAAGAGAAAAAATAAACACAATCGTCATACACATCGTCATCATCATCATCATCATCATCATAGACCTCAATATGGACCTCATTATAGACCTCATCATAGACCTCGTTATAGTCCTCATCATAGACACTGGCCAGGTCGCATGACAGATGCCCGTCGACATCAAATGTACCTCAGTGCGATTAGCACCATATAACAAGTCGAAAGTACCTCAGTGCAATTAGCACCATATAACAAGTCGAAAGTACCTCAGTGCAATTAGCACCATATAATAAGTCGAAAGTACCTCAGTGCGATTAGCACCATATAATAAGAGACCTCATCATTGAAAGAACAAAACCATAACCTTTCCTTGCGTTACACATCATGAAATCATCAACATAAAACATTATCATAAAACATCGGCATAATAAAACGTCAGTATAAAACATCATCAATAACACATCAACATAAAACATTAGCATAATGCATCAACATAAAATATAATCACAAATAAAACATGCTTGGGAAAGGTAGGCAATATATGTACCTGAACACCTGAAACTTACGCACCAACTTGGACCCACGCCGACTTGAACAGGTGGGCGCAACGACCTCTTGAGAACTTTAAGAAAGAACAACAACCATGTATTAGAATCTAACTTGGGTGAGAGTAATGAAGAATATCCTAGTAGAATCCTAGGATTACTTGATACTTAAACTTGCTTCCTAAGGCTCATTCGGAAGGGCATAACTTCTTCCAAAAGTAACGTATCACTATGTATAAGGACTTTCTGGAAAGCTAAGCTCATGCCCTAAAACTCTCTAGTTGATCATGAAGGTCAAAAACGTGGTTAAGGAGGGTAAAAATTCCCAACACAGCAAGTTGTCCAGAATATACAAGAATGTATACCGATTTTTCGGAAAATCATAACTCGGGTTGTAGACCTTGGTTAGGGACGTGTACGCTGTCCATGAAAAGCTTGAAAGACATACTAAAACTTTCATGTTGATCATAAACTGATTTGAACATGGGAAAGGCATGAATTTAGGCCATGAACACAGCAGAACCTCTAAAAATTCTGGGCAGAACTTAATTTTGTAGCTGAAAAGAATGGGTCATAACTTTCTCTCCTGATGTCTTATGAACGCATAAAAGACCATTCTGGAAAGCTTGACATGAACTCTACATCTTTCATGTTGAATACTTAAACCAACAAGGTGTCCAATCAGCCTTAAAACATGCATTTACCTACCTATCTTAGAAATAGTATACAAATACACATGCTCACGGTTTTGGCCATAACTTTAGATATACATATCGAAACTCTGAGATTCCAAAACCGGGTGTCAGTTAACATCTTAGGCTACCTATTCATACCATAAAAAACTCACACTTTATATTTCCTGGAATTTTCAGACTGCAATCAGACCTGAAATTCACCCGTTATTTGATCTTGCATGCATCCTAAACCTTAGTATTCAACTCTAATCTTCCCCAAATCACTTCTTAAGCATCAATACTCAATTTCCAGAATTAAAACCATCCTGAATTCTTGCATCATTGACCATATTTCACACATGGAAGGCATAATCTTGACATATTTTAATATCCTAAGTAAAGTCCTTCATGAATTCATCATCAAACATCATAATCCTCACTAATTCGCTAATCTAATCTAAATCCAAGTACATGCATCTATAATTATCCCTAAAACGTCATAGTCTTACAATGAATTCATCAACCAAATCATCACGCATAAACAAATCTCAACAATCAAACATCAATCAAGTCATACTCATCTAATCTTAATCCATTCTCTATGAGACATTTCATCGAACACCTTATGTGCATCATAATACACTAAAAATTCATCTCTAATTCACCACTTTAATATCCAAAATTCATTAATAAAAACTCTAAGTTCACTTTCAGATTTGGAACAACAATTAAACCATCATAAAATGACATGCATGGCCATTTTAACATCACTAAACATCGTCAAAACCCATCCACACATAAACCATCAAAGGTAGCTCACTAACTCATCTCAACTCAACCAAAAATAACTCAAATAAACTCAAAGAAATTAGAATGAAGAAATCAGGGTTTAGAGGCTACCTTAAGAAAGAGGAGAAGAACAAGAACCAAGGGAAAGGGGGTACTGACCAGCTCGACCACCGGCCGACGGTGGCTGTTTCATCGCCAGAAAATGGCCCCGACGACACTGCTGCAGCGGGAGAAGGAGGAGGGAGGTAGAGAGTGAGTGAGGGAGCTAGTATATGGTGTTTGAGAAATTTGAAATGAAAAGGAAGAGTATAATATAACTCTCCTAATTAAAAGAAAGAGTTTAACCCTTCAAAAATTTTGGGATGGCTGTAGAACTGATTCAGGCCCAATTACTCTTATTAAATCTTCATCTACCTCTCCACTTGTAATTATTCTTCCCTTAACCCGATACCATTAACTAAGGTTCCCGAGTTACTTTCTATGACACTAATACTATGAGAAACGTCAACAATAATAATGTCATGAGTATTTTAATCCTCCGAGAATAATAAATTCGAACGAGAATTTTCAGATAAGGGATCTGATTACAATAGTTTACTAGGAAGGATCGGTAGTCGTTGGGTTGTTCAAGTTCTGCAAATCACAGTGACAAAAATTAAAGAAAATTTGAAAAGCGCGAATTAGTTTAATTACGTTTGATTAGCAACATTAATCACCATGGATTAGGGCGGGTTGTTACAGTTGGGCAGATCCGAATTGAGAAACACTGACCTGTGCTTTCCAACTTACAAATAAATCGCTACATTTGACTTTATTCAGCCCTTTATGATGTTCTGGAGTTAAGTTCATGTAGAGTTAGGTCATGCGCTCCCGAGAAGTGGGTGGGTCATCTTTGTGTCAGCATGTAGGCGTCAAATTTGTTAGGGTTTCATATAGGTCTCTTAGGACATGCATGCATCGGGTAGTAAATGTCAAAGTCAATCGTCGGGTTTCTAACTGTATTTCTATGGAGGCCTGATTGAAGATCGACTGCGAGCCCGCATTAGAGATTCGCACACTGGTCGTTTGGTTCTGAATCCCTACTACGATCCATCTGTTTTTCAAGGTCGCGTCATGGCTGAAGAGAGATTCCAGGAGATTCCCGTTCAGAGAACTGAGGCTAACATCACCAATCATCTGGAAGAGATGTACACCAAGATGCAGGGCCTAGTCTTCGCCAACTCTTTAGAGCAAGAGCAAAAGATTGGAAAGACTCAATGAGCAACAACAAGTGATGGATGGCGTGCTGCAAGCCATCACCAAAATCAATAGCAACCTAGGCTTAAACACTGAAGAAGATGAGGAGGAGGTCCATGGATATGAGTGTGAACCATTTTAAAATCCATTTTAAAATCCATTTCAATTCATTTTCGAGTGTGGTTTAGGTCTCAAAGTCACCATGAAAGTTTTGGTACATATCCTAAGCTTTCTAGAAAATCCAAAATAAGGTCCATGGGATGTCAGGAAGCCAAGTTGCGGCCTTTATGATGCGAGTATAGTAATCTGTCGAGTTTTTTTATTTTGATTTGTTACAAATGTGTTTTCTTTATATGAATGTGATATGTGGTTCAAATATATTATTACTTGAATGATGGGAACCTTATAGTATTCCTAGGGTGGGGTGAGGTAGTGACATTAATTATAGAACTTATTCAATTTTTTTAGGCACGATCTAGACCACGCCGTTTTAGTGAGCTCAAGTGTGTTCGTTGAAGCGAAGTGAAGTGAAGTGAAGACATCGAGGTAATGTCTATACCCTAATTCCCATTGTGATGGTCTCTTATCTGTTTTGTGATTTTAATATGTTTTATGAAACATGCATCACGTAGGGGATTTTCTGTGAAAGTAGATTGTCTGATTTGAATATCTGTGAGTCGTTTTCTAATTAGTTGACCAAAATGTGATAGTATTTTAAAGTCTGAGTTTTATTCTACCAGTTTTGGAAAAACTGGGATTGGGTTTGGTTTAAAAGTCTGACGTTCAAGATTCATCAATGCTAATAATCAAAGTGAAAACATAAGCGAGTTGCGGGTAACGACTCAAAGACCAGGATTTGTTCCTACAGGGAGTTATGAAGAGATCAGGGAAGTCCCTGATATGTTTGCGGGTAACGAACCAAAACCAGGATATGTTCCTGCAGGGAGTTATAAAGAGATCGGGGAGTTCCGATATGTTTGCGGGAAACGAACCAAAGACCAGGATCTGTTCCTGTAGGGAGTTATCAAGAGATCGAGGAGTCTCGATATGTTTGTGAGATTGAATGTGCACACGTGTGATTTTGATTCTAGGATGGTCATCCATGATCTGATTTTGAGGATTTGAGATCATGTTCTAATTCTGAAATTGTAATTATGATTTTGATATTATGGAATAGGCAAATCCCGCCTGCATAATAAAATTCTGAATTGTTTTTTGAGGAAAGGATACTCTGTTTCTGTACTCTAATGTTTGATTATGAGATTGAAAGTCAGTGGTTGTGATTTTTGGAACGTTATGATTCTGAGTTGAAAGGTTATTTTGGTCATTTTCTGAATTTTGTTATTTCTGAACTTTCCTGTTTTGGTTTGGGATTCAAATGAATTGTGAAAAGGTTTGACTTGTTCACTTCTCTCCCTAAAATGAATTGAAATGGATTTTAAACTGTTGACTCCTCCCATGTTTTTAAATATTTTGTTTTTAGGCGAAGAGTTATGTTATGGGAATTGGCCTTTTTTTTCAACCTACGAACTTTAATTAGGGTCCCAAAAATAAATAATGAAAACTAAGGGTCCAGAAAATAAATACCTCTATACTTCGGGGTCCAAAATGCAAATAACCCAAATAAATTGTCCAAGTTTGACTAATTAGGTCAAAATTTTTAAACTTTGACTGTTAATTTATCAAATTATATGTTGAGTTATTATACATACTACCATTATAAGATTTGTGTTGAAAAATATTTTTACCTGAATACAATATTATTAGTCTTGTTAAAATAAAATGTGAAAAAGTAGCGGTCAAAGTGTTGCATTGAAGACCGTGAAAAAATAAACTTAACCAACTAATTGGGCTGGAGGGCGTATCAATTTTTTTTTATTTTTTATAAATAAAAAGTGTAAGTTAATGAATTGGGTAATTGAATATCAGTATAAGTTTAAAATATAAAATCTAGTCAATGTGAAATTTCAATATATTGGTGGGAAATATTGATATGACGATGTGAATTTTTTTTAAACTTGTGAAGATGTTATTTAATATTTATTTTAATTTTTATTGTTATTTATTTAAATTTTATTATTTTATTTTTCAAAAGCGCTTATGTAGTAATAAGTTTATTGGACACACCTAAATTGAATGTCGAGATCCACCACTGTGGCGAACATCATTTTTGCTTTGAAACTGATTAAAAGTTGGGTGATTTATACACCACTCAACCAACACCCTAGTATATCTTTGATTTTACTTTTGGCGATTGATTATATAAATTGATTGATTTCACTGTGTTTAAATTTAACTAAGGATGCGTTTGATTAGTCAATAATTTCGGGGAAATGGTCAATTTTTCCGGGTTGACTAATTTTCCATATGTTTGGATGGGGGTTGACTTCGGCAAAATTTTCACGATTGATCCACCATTTTCTCCATTTTTCTAGGGAAAATCTTTCCCATTGAAAACTTTCCATGGAAAAATTTCCCATGGATTTCTACCAAACGCTCCTTAAGGTGATTTTATAAATAGAATTAATTATGGATAACAATTAAAAAGAAACGCATGTGGGTAAATCGACATATAGTAGGTGGTTGATAGGGACCTATGAGGCATCTTCACAAGATACAACTGGGGACGAAGAAAAAGTACATGCAGTGTGGATATTAGATGTTACTCACTATACTTTGTGGAGAGTTCAATTCGTTTATTAATTGGCTCACAAAAATTTGTCTTGGACAATTTCTTTTTTAAGATTCCTGGACAAATCACTACATGACTATCAGGAATATTTTTCTTACTAATTTCTCCAAACCATTCACAACTTGCCAATTAACCTTTTCTTTTCTCTATTGTGTTTTGGCTTTTTTGGTTTTATCTCATAGTAGCATTTTGAATAATATTTAACATTTAAGCCAAGTTAAAATTCTAACTTAACAAATATTAGGGGGTGTTTGGTTGAAAATGGTTTAATGGAATTTGATATCCAAAAGTATCAAGTTCGCTTTCTTTATATTTGGTTGGACCTTTTGGAAATGGAACTTCATATCTAGGGGTATGATGTTCCCCCAATTCGGGGATAACTTGATACCTCTCATATTTGGGGGGTTTCACTTTCATTCTAAATAACAATTTTGTATGTTAATTTTTTTTTTTCAAGGTCACTGTACCCTCATCGCTTGTTCTTTCTCCCTCTCTAACCTAGGGTTCTTGTACTTCAACTCCATCATCAACATACCCATCTTCTCCCAACTCTATAGTACAACCAGAAATGACCTGTCTTAGGCGAATATGCAAAATCTTGCGTCGACCTTATAGAGTCCAATAGCCACATTAGAGAAAGTCACCATTCACTTGTTTGAGCTACGACGATGCAACAAAAAATTGAGATTCCGTCGTCAGATTTTTAGCCGGAAAAGTTGAAATCGCCAAATTTTATTTCTCCATTCTTACATAAGTTTTGGTATAGCTTTCTTCTTCCACCCTTTTCTTAAACTTTTTTTTATCTACCCCTTATCTCCAGATCTGGGCTTTCAATTGGGAAGGAGAACATGAAATTGGGGCAGTGGGTGATGACGCGGAGGGCGACTATAAGGAGAACACCCACCATGTATGAGAGAAATTACGAACAACTATGTTGACAGAGTCCATGTCCATGGAAGCTTGAAGGAGTTTTGAAACTGGTAGATTTGCAGAGAAACATGAGGTCAGAGAATCGATAGGAAAGAGAGAGAGAGAGAGACAGAGAGAGAGAGAAGGTGAGAGAATATCTATTATGAAAGGAAACAGTAGTAATAAATTATTTATTCTAAAGAAAATACAAATTGATTCCATTCCCCCGTTGAAACAAACAAAAATATAAAGTATCCATTTGCATTCCATTCCCCTAGAATTTAAGATTTGATTTCATTCCATTCTTTTTTTGTGAACTAAACACACCCTTAGTGTGGTTTTCCAGGTGTTTTTAGCTGTCTTCTCGGGTTATCCTAGTTGTATCTTTCTGCTTTAGCTGTTTGTTTTTGGTGGTTTGCCTCTGTTGTTTTGCTGTATTGCCGGATATTTTGTAGCATCTTTAATGCTTTATTGCCTGTTGGCTTCCAACGATCGAAAAAAAAACACACCCTTAGTATTCTATGCCCTATCATTTTCAGTATTGTAGCTTGCTTTTTAAGTAACGTTTTCTAAAATGTTAATATAATTAATGTTTAACCTTTAATTTGGAGAAGAGTTTTCTTTTTTCAAAAGTTCCCTTTGAAAATTTTATCTTCACAATTTATTTATTTATTTATTTTTATGTCAATTCACATTAACGAGCTAATTGAACCACTAAATGTTATCCACTATCTTAACCATTATCCGCTATTCAAACCGCTATACATTATATAAACCACGATATGCAATTTAAACTACTAATTTTGCTGATTGAGACCTAGTTATCCGCTACTCAAATCACTATACATTATATAAACTACTATCCAATATTTAAACTACCAGTTTTACTGATCGAGGCTTAATTATTCGTTGCTCAAAGCTATACATTAATAAATCATTATCCGCTGTTTAAACCGTTATTTTGCTGATCGAGGTCTAGTTGCTCAATGGCATAAGGGTAGAGGCGCATCTTTCCTACTAGAATTCCACCTTTTGTGGTCATAAGAAGTTCGTGAAACTGTCCTTATTTTTGGAGCTTATTGTGAGTGTAATCTCAACGTGATGATATCGTTGGCTTGGGTCTGATGCATATATTACTGTTAGGATTGCATGTTAAAATAATAAAAATTACTGAAATCATTGGCCATACAGTTTATTTTTCAATTGTATTAAAAAATCATTTACGTTTCCTTTTTCTATTTGGTATTTTATTTATGTTTTATTTATTAAATCTAGCTGGAGTAGGTCCAGTTTAAGGTAATTTTATAATGAATTTCTTTTTATAAATATAGAGTTTTATTCACCTAATTATGTGTAGTTGATGGAAGTGTCTATTGACCAATCGGGACGGAGGGAGGTGTTTGATGAGCAGTAGGTGCCTCGTGACACCTCTATGCATTAAGGGTCAGTAGATTCTGCCATCAAGTGTGAATTAAAGAGTTTTAAGAATTTGAAATTTAGTCATATAATTAATTTTCGGGGGATTTTTTTTACTATTTTGTTGATCTCATGCAGGATTGAGATCGATCGTATACACTGCCTTTATAATGGATTTTATTATGCTTTTGGTTATGCGTGACTTTGTTGGTATATTTCGAGTATCTGATGAAGCTATGTGTGTATTTTCTTAAAAGTTTAAGTCCCAAAAGCTAAATCTCTCTAAAAGGCCCAATTAAGGGCAATACAAACTGTGATGACCATGACATGGTCCGTGACACCAATCAACCGTATAAAAGAACGGAGCCTAAAAAAGATACCTTCACTTTTACATATTCGTAGTTTGTTTTATTTTTTAAATTATTTGTACATTTAGATGTGCAAATTGATTGTAGTTATTTCGAGTAACCAACTTATAAAAGTTGGCTTAGATTATAGAATTTTTAAAGCTATCTTATTAGTTTTAAGAATTTTAGAATAAATTTTCTCTATTTTTAAGCATGCACTGATGCACATTAAGGCTGTGTTCGGCAATAGCGTTTAGGGTAGCGTTTAGTGTCTTGACCCAATCAAAGCTCTAATTGCATAAATATTAGCGTTCGGTAAGTTAGCGTTTTGAGGAGCGTTTTGTGAAACGCTAATAAAGTTAACGTTTAGCGTTTGGAGTAGCGTTTCATATTTTTTGGTCAAAAAATAACCCTTACCTCTTGATGATGTCCCACATCTTGAGTTTTCTGCTCTCTCCATATCCATAGCCAAATGGTATGTTGTTTTGACAGAGAAGTCACCCGATTTTGTTAATCTCCAATATATTGTGTCCTCCTTTTCAAATGCTCCCAGAGGTATTACCATAATTTCCTTTTGTTGTTTTTCATTGAAGCACGCTTTCACCGTGTTTCCAACAATTCGCCTCTGGGTCAATAAGCTCAGCAACCGTGGCCTCCTCATCAAGTAATCTTGGTTCTTTCTCCACCTTGAAACCATCCGATTTTGGTAACCATCTATCCCTCCATATCTTAGTAGACCTTCCATTTCCAATTCTCCTGATAGTACCTTCATTGAGTAGTTTTTGGGCTCCCAATATGCTCCTCCACGTATAACTCGGTAGGGCGCCCAGTTTTGCTTCCATGACATTGCTTCTCTTGGAATATTTCGCTCTCAGCACCCTTGCTGCCAAAGAGTTCGGGTATTGACCAAGTCTCCATGCCTGCTTTGCTAAAAGCGCCTTATTGAAGGCCCGAAATTGTCAAAATCCCAGACCCCCTTGCCTCTTACTGCGACAAATAGTATCCCAATTCACCCAAGAATTCCTTTTCTTTCATCCCCGTTGCCCTACAAAAACCTCATGCGCTTTTTCTCCAAGTTATGGCACACCTGTACCGGTATGGCAAAACACTGCATAAAACAACTAGGAATTGCCTGAACAATAGCTTTCAGTAATACTTCTTTTCCCGCCCTCGACAAAGCCCTCTCCTTCCATCTCTTCACCTTCTTTCGCACCCTTTCCTGGATTGCCCTGAACACCTCCTTCTTAGACCTTCCTATATAGGTAGGAACTCCCAAATAACGGTCGTCGGTTTCCACAGCCTTAAAACCCAATATACCTTGTAGCATTTCTTTCTAGTGATCGCTTACATTTCGGCCATAGGAAACCTCTGATTTATGCACGTTTATCAGCTGACCTAAGGTGGACTCATAGATCCGTAGGACCTCCAAGATCTGCATCGCCTCCTCATGGGTTGCTCTGACAAAAAAGAGGCTATCGTCTGCGAAAAAAAGTGGGACACTGTAAGGGCACCATTAGCAATCCTAAGTCCATGGATAAGATGTTTTTCCTCCTTGTCACGCAATAAGACCGATAATCCCTCTGCACAAATGAGGAAGAGATAGGGGGATATCGGATCGCCTTGGCGAAGGCCCCGTTGGGGCTTCACTTCTGTCGTTGGGACACCATTCATAAGAATGCGAGAAGTCACTGTGGTTATACACCGCATTACAAGATTCACAAATTGGTCATCAAAGCCCATTGCCAGCATCATATCCTGCACAAAACGCCATTCGACCCTATCGTATGCCTTAATCATGTCCAGCTTGAGGGCCATATGACCCCTTTTGACTTATTTCGGCCTTTTCTTGAGATAATGGAAATGCTCAAAAGCCACTAGCACATTATCAGTTATTAGCCTCCCTAAGACGAAAGCACTTTAACATTCATGAATAACTTCAGGCAAACATTCTTTTAATCTATTAGCCACAGTTTTTGAGATTAGTTTATACACAACATTGCATAGGTTAATGGGTCGAAATTAAAGAACCTTTAACCTGTTAAGTGTTATATCCTAATATTAATATTATAGCCAAAATTTGCTTCATTAATAGCCACCATTTGTTTGAGTTGATGATTAAAATGTTTAAACAATTTTTTCAGTTCAGAATCTCAATAGTTTACCTGCCATTTATCATATTTTAACTCAGTTTAAATTTTTATTTGTTTCTTTTACAATTATATATTGACCAAAGTAGAGTTCTGCTCGATTATACATAATATAATAGTAATTAGTTATCATATTTTAGAGTATCAATCAAATAATATCTAATATAGTTTGAACATTTCATCTACTAAATAGCACATAATTTTTTTAATAAGATTTTAAAATCATAAATTATGAATTATTTGTCATTTATACCACTTTATCTATTGAGTTATTTAATTGTTTTGTGTATGCAATCACTCATTAATATACCTTTAAAGTTTTCCATCAAATAAAGAAATAACATATTTTTTAAAACATAAAATCTATAACATTCAATTATTTCCAACAACACATACTTTTAACATAAAAAATATAGTACATGATTTAATAATGCCCCGTACAACACACGGGTCGAAAGTCTTAGATTTTTTTAATAAACAAGTCCTAAGTAAGAAAACTCATTTATCATGTAGGAGAGATTGTTTCTTATCTCCCCATTTGTCTAAACGCTCTGCAGCAATATGAACCTGTAAAGCAAAATTAAAATGTTAGTGATCATTCTTGAATAATTTAGAGGATAAAATGTCAGAGTAAAAATCATGAATATGCGGTTCAACTTAGTTGAGCTTAGCTCTATCTAATTTATGAAGTGTTTGGTTGGGGGATTTTTTCAGGAAAGTTTTTCAACTTTATCAAATATACTATAGTTTCCCATGTTTGGTTACAAAATAAGAATAAGAAAGTTTTGTGGTAAGTCCAAATATTTTCCCATGTTAGATGGGAAAATGTTTCTCATGGGAGATGGTGGGAAAGTCTTTTTCCCGTGGGAAATGGGAAGTCATTTAATCAAACTCCTAAAATTCTTCTAAAAACTATTTTATAAATAAATAAATGAGGATAATTTGCGTCTCCCATAAAGTCAACCCTTGTCCTTTGGTATTGACATGCCTCTTTCATCCTTTCAAGAATTCATTCATGGACATACTGAATGAGTATTTGTTGCTTCTCCTCAACTTTCCTTTCTTATTGTGATTCATTCCCTCTTCACTTGGTAATTTTGGATGGCAACCTGCCAACCTCAATTTCCTAAAGCCAAAACAAAAAAAAGTACGATCATTACCAGATGTTCTCATAAAGCTTTGGACCTTGTGCCTTCCATCCTCACTGCTCAGAAGCATAAATGGGAATGTTAAAAGATTAATAGTGTCACGCGCAAAGTGTCGCCATTACTTTTGTCATTCCCAGCAGGAGGTCATTTGAAAATGTTACAAGAACCCAAGAAGAGATTGATAGACACATATGCAGCAAGATCCCCTTCACTAAGATATCCAAACAAACTTTAGAACCCAAAATCGTTCACTCTTCAATTTTTTCACCAGTAGTAGCCCAAACATCTCAATGACCTCCTTTATTGACAAGTTTGTTCACCCCTGATTTTTTTCTTTACATCTTTAGAGTACCCATTATGACTGAAGTTAACGTATTTTGTTTTGGAACTAGGCGAATTCCTTTTCTTGGTTCCACCACCTCACTAATTCCATCCTTGATTCTTTCACTATTTGTAGCGATGGTTCATCTCCTCGACAAGGCTGACTCTGAACATGGTTGATCCACCAACTGTTTATCTTGATTCGTCACTGTCTCTTAGATTATCTCATATCCATCTTCTTGATGATGCTCATGATTTTGACTGATGCTTAATTGATCCTCCTCGCTACACTCAGGGACAAGTCGTTGTTGTTCCATACTTGCTCAGTGTCCTCTCTCGACCTATGATTGATCTTCCCCTGTATATGATTCTTAAACCTGATTCTCTGATAAAAACTTTGAATGTGCAGTCCCCTAACTTGAAGTATCATTTCCCCATAATTCTTTTGAGAATTTCAGTTTGGATTTGGGCTTTCATGCACTCAAACTCCTCAGTTGCACTGATCATCTACACTAGGCTAAGCATTAAGCAAGGGTGGGCAAAAAATCCTTAATTCATGATCTGATCAAAAAATACGATTGTCCGATAAAAAAATTTGATAATTTACGAATATTTTTTGAAGTTGGCTAACCGAACCCAAAATTTGTTCCCGGATCATAGATCGGATACACATCAGGGTTGAAAAAATCGAATAACTTATCAGTTATTAATTCAAAAATTCAAAAATAATTAATTTATAAATCTAAACCCTTGATACTTTATTTTTTTAGTGGTAAATTAGTACTCATTAATTTAGCAAGGTAACATAGTATATAAAGTTTACAACTTTGAACTCATTAAGGTAAGAGGGACAATAATTTTAATTGTACGAGTGTTTTATAATCCGTGGATATACGGTTACCCGATTCGAAAGTCAATTAACCAAAACTTTTGGATCGGATACAGATCACAAATCTTATTATTTGACAATTTTATTCACCGAAAATCCGGTTAACTAAAACTTTCGGATCAGATAGGGATCATGAATTTAATTATCCGAACATACGGTTGACTGATTTGAATTTATGATTGGATTGGTTAACCGATCCATGCCCACCCCTAATGCTAAGTAGCTTCCCCAATGGTGAAACGACTTTCCAAAATTTTCATAGGTGTTGGGACAGAGGAGTAGAAAACCAACTTGCAGTTAATTGCAATCTAACTCACTTTTGAAACAGTTGAACTGAGGCTAATAAATAACCTTTACAACTTAACAGAAAAGCAGATAATATGCAACTAACTAAGATATGCTATATTATTCCACTAATCAACTAAATGCCTAACTAAGAGGAATATCAAAGTAACCCAATCTGAAATTGATAGAATCCTATGCAGTTGAGCTGAAATTTAGGAACTTATCCAACTGATTTTGGAGCATCACTCAACACTCTCCCTTGCTTCAAAATTACACACTCCAAGCTTGAGTCTAAATTAGTCGTGCTTAGCCTGTGGGAGTGCCTTTTTGAGGACATCAACAACTTGTTCATTGGTACCACAAAACTTCAACACCACTTCTCCTTTTGCTACAAGACTTCGGATTAAATGGTAGCGAGTGTCAATATGCTTCGTTCTGCTACGATATGTCGGGTTCTTCGTCATCGCAATGGTAGCCTTATTGTCACAAAATAAGACCGTTGGTTATTGCTGCCTACAACGAAGATTAGCTAATAGCCTCCTCAACAACACAGCTTGACAAGCTGCCAAAGTTGCAGCTATATACTCCGCTTCTGACGACGAAAGAGCTACTACATCTTGCTTCTTTGAACTCCAAGCGATTGCTCCAGAACCTAGGCTAAAGACATGTCCGTATGTGCTCCTTCTGTCAACTATACAACCGACCTAATCACTGTTACTGTACCCAAACAGACTAAAGTCTGATTTACTTGAGTACCAAATTCCAAAGTTAATTGTTCCCGCAATGTAACGCAACACCCTCTTCGCTGCTCCAAAATGTTGCATGGTGGGATTGTGTATGAACCATAGTTATTAAAATCCTGATCCTTATTTACGATTCTACGATTTTATGGTCCAAAATCCTCGTTACGATTCTACAATTTACATACGATCTATGATCCTACATGGGCTAATTTCCGATCCTAACTTCCCATAGTTTCGAGTTAGGATCCCGATTTTAACAACCTTGGTATGAACCTGGACAACGAATTCATAGAGAACATGATATCAGGACGAGTATGTGTCAAATAGTTCAGCCCACCAACCAGGCTTCTATTATAGTTTGGATCCACTGTCTCAGCACCATCTTCAAGGTGCAATTTGTCATTTGTATTCATAGGAGTGGCAGCCACTTTGCAATTCTGCATTCCAAATCTACACAAAAGGTCCTTGGCGTATTTTCTTTAAGATAAAAAAACTCCATCTTCAACTTGCTTCACTTCCAGCCCAAGGAAATATTGTAATAAACCCAAATATGTCATTTCAAATTCCTTCTCCATACATTGTTTGAATTCAGCTACAACAATTTCAAAGGATCCCAAATAAACCATGTCATCAGCATAAATGCACACAATGCAGAATTCACCAGTATCATACCTTTTCATATACAAGGTTGGCTCATTTCACTCCTTTCAAACCCATTTTGCAAAAAATAAGAGTCAATTCTTTTATACCATGCACGTAGTGCTTGTTTAAGGCCATACAAAGCCTTTTTGTGCCTATAAACCTTGTTCTGACCGCCCTTAACAACAAAGCCCTCAGGCTGTGATACATAAACTTCCTCCTCTAGTATGCCATTCAAAAATGCAGACTTTAATCAAATTGGTGCATAGGCAACTTTAACACAGCAGGAAGAGAGAGTAATGTTCTCACTGTTTCAAGGCGAGCAACAGGTGAGAACGTTTCATCAAAGTCAATACCATGATGTTGTGCATATCCTTTAGCCACGAGCCTTACTTTGTACTTTTGTATGCTTCCATTTGCATGATGTTTAAGTCTGAACACCCACTTCAGACCAATAGTAGATTTGTCTTCAAGTAAATCTACCAACTCCCATGTTTGATTATGCTCAATCGACCTCATCTCCTCGATCATTGTATCTCGTCATTCTGCCAATTCAATTGCTTCTTTAAAACATGTAGGCTCTGTCACATATAAAGCAAAAGAACACAAACTATATAAATCAGTAGCATATTTAGGATTTGGCCGTTTTCTCTCAATGATCTTCTTGGGAGAATCGTCATCTCCTCTTCTCTTCTGGCCACTTCGACTCTATTCTAACTTGTGATAGAACCACTAGGTGAAGCTGTAGGCGAACCATGTGTTGCTGAATCTGAATGCAGATCAGATGATGAAGCAGCGGACGTATAGGTAGCGGCTGGTTCAGATTTGTCAACAGTTGGATATTCTACAAAAATGCCTTGGCCTCCTTCTTTTTCACCCTAATTCCAACTTGGTAACTCATCAAAGATTACATCACTGCTGATCAAAACTTTCCCACTCATAGGATCATATAATTTGTAAGATTTTGATTGGGTGTTATAGCCAACAAAGATACATTTAGTAGACTTATCATCCAACTTACCACGGAGTTGAGAGTGCACCATAGCATATGCCACGCAGCCAAAAACACGCAAGTGACTCACATTTGGCTTCCTACCCTTCCATGCATCATATGGGGTTTTATTCAACACCGCCTTGGTTGGCGAAATATTCAAAAATGTATACGGTTGTGGCTACTACTTCTCCCCAGAAAGTATTTGGAAGACCTGCTGCATTCCACATGCTCTGAGCCATTTCAACGACCGTATTATTACGGAAAGTTTGGACAATGACTTATTTTTTATGTAAGAGTAAGAGTAGGCTTTCAACTTATAAAGATAAAGCCAATAGTGATAGGGAAATACCCACGAGAGTAAGAGGCAGTATGAGCACCGAAAGGGTTCGAAGGGGCCCAATGCAATGTGAGATTTCCGTCCGATGTTTCCGCTCAGCAACTCCGTTTTGCTCTGGTGTTCGAGGTACTGTCAAGTCCCTGTGAATACCATTCTCCTCACAAGAAATATTAAATTCATTTGAGGTGAATTCACCACCTCTATCCGAGCGAAGAGCTTTTATGGAAGTGCTACTCTACTTCTCAACCAATGCCTTAAATTTCTTGAAAAAATCAAATGTTTCTGATTTATTTTTCAAGAAATAGACCCAACTCATACGACTGAAATCATCAGTGAAGAGTAAAAAAATACAAGCTTCCACCTAATGACTCAGTTCTCATTGGCCCACACATATCAGTATGTACTAACTCCAAACAGCGTGTAGCTCTCCAAGCTTTGCCTACAGGGAATGAAGGTCTACACTGCTTTCCATAGACACATCCCTCACAAAACTAAAATGAATTAATCCTAGGCAACCCAACCACCATATTTTTGTTGCCTAACAATTGCAACCCTTTGATATTTAAATGACCATATCTCAAATGCAACAAATCATCTACTCCTCTTTTTAGTGATCAAAGCACAACTCCCTTCTTTTCCAGACACATCAAAAGGAAACATTCTGTTTTTGGTCATTTGAACAGCAAAGAAATTTTGTCCCGACTTTTTATCACGAATAGTACAAGCACCATCATCAAAGAAAGCAGAAAAACCACACTCCAACACTTGCCCAACACTTAAAAGATTATATGCAAGGAAAGGGACATATTGCACATCTTGAATAAATTTTTCAAGAAATAGACCTTCAATTCTGATTGATATACCATTTGGAATTTTCACTTCTGATTTCACTGACTCGTCAAGCTCTTTGAATAGCGCCCTGTGCCGGACATGTGGTTAGAGCAACCACTGTCCACAAACCAAATGTCAGCGGAAGTTGCCTGTGTGGAGCCTTGAGCCATGAATAAATAATTATCCTCAAGTAGCGTCTCAGTCAAGTTAGCACGTTGCTGCTTATTCTTCTACTTGGTCCAACAATCAGATTCTTTGTGGCCAAATGTGTTGTAATAACGACACTTAACTGTGCTTCTTCCGCCAAACTCTCCTCGCCCTCGTCCACGACCATGGTAGCCTCCTCTGCCTTGATTCTTCCATACTGGATTTTCTTGCTTACTCCTGTTGAACTCCCCCTTCATTTGGAAAGCCTTTTCTTCCACCTTTTCGTAGGATCGGTTGATCCCAACTTCATGGGCTAAAAGGGAACCCATTAACTCATCAAAGCTATATTGTGAAAGATCCTTGGATTCCTCAATGGCAGCAACAATGATCAAATTCTGGAGTTAAACTTCTTAACACCTTACTAACAACTGTTT
The DNA here is from genome assembly GCA_029582165.1 of Portulaca oleracea. Taxonomy (NCBI): domain Eukaryota; kingdom Viridiplantae; phylum Streptophyta; class Magnoliopsida; order Caryophyllales; family Portulacaceae; genus Portulaca; species Portulaca oleracea. Next base: position 24,655,749 of record CM055885.1, read on the forward strand.
GACTGTCGAGACTTTCACCATACGAGGTCATCTGACTAACAATACCAGACACCCTGGAAAGGAATGTTTGCACAGGTTCCATTGCCTTCATTGCTAAAGTTTCGAATTCCCGTCTCAGAGTCTGCAATTTAACCGTAAGTACCTTCTTTTTACCCCAAAAAATCCTTTTTGAGTGTCTCCTAGGCTTCATGAGCACTTGCTGCTGCTGCAATTCGTTGAAAAATTTCATCATCCAGTGCAGATTGGATGAGAAACAAAGCTTTTGCATCCTTCTTTCCAATCTCCTACAGCTGTTGACTCAGTTGTGCCGGTGCCGGGTCCGGTTCCGTGTACCCAGTTTTCACCAAATCTCATAGTTCTTGGGACTTGAACATAGTTTTCATTTTTAGACTCCAAAGATGGTATTTTTCACCCTTGAAAATAGGCAACTAAGGTTGAGAGGAGTTTGCTGCCATGGCTTCCTCATGATTGGATTTCAGTTGTATTTTTGTGGCTCTGATACCAAATTTGTTGGGACAGAGGAGTAGAAAACCAACTTGCAGTAAATTGCAATCTAACTCACTTTTGAAATAGCTGAGCTTAGGCTAATAAATAGCCTTTACAACTTAACAGAAAAACAGAACAAAGCTGAAAATATGCAACTAACTAAGATATGCTATATTATTCCACTAATCAACTAAATGCCTAACTAAGAGGAATATCAAAACAACCCAATCTGAAACTTACAGAACCCTATGCAACTAACCTGAAATAAACTTATCCCACTGATTTTGGGGCATCATTCAACAATAGGACTATCCATGGGTGGCACTTATAGATATCTATCACCTCCTTCTTGTCTTACTTTCTTCATGCTTCGACCATTTTCTAATGCTCCTAAACCGTACGCCCAGTTCTAGTGGATCATTGACAAGATCTTCCGTCTCTTATATCGTGGGTAGGGTAAGAATGAACTTAGTGCAACTAAGGGCGGTGATTTTAGACAGTGGTCTGCTAGATCTCTTGACTCATTGCTTTCACATATATATTAAACTTATTATCAACCATTCTATAAAGTCTTCATTATCCTCACCTGTAATAGAACCCAACATTGAACCCTCTCCAACTGTTTCTTACCTTTCTTCTTCAGTTTCTTGGTTATTCCACCTCACTTCCTTCTCATTTCCTATCTTCTACTTCCCAAACCTCTTTGCCTTCCTCCTCCTTGAGCCCTAGCGAACTCAATCTTCAGTCTACTCCCTCGATCTAATGTTTGGATTATTCAATATCTTCATACTTCTAACTGCATCCTTGTGGTTCCATAACTCCACAGAACCAAATCATCCCCTGCTTCCTTGTCTTTGAGGTATATAAGCATTCCTTACTTAAACAATTCTTTAGAATAATCCTTGGGGTCCATGTTTATCCAGCTTCTGTTGTAATTTTGCAATGAAGACTGAGTTTTGTGTATCTCTTCGTCTTCCCGTCGCCTCCCCTTCCCTCTTGTTCTCCTCCATTCCATGTGCATGTTGGAACTTTGAGTGATTTAATCAAGTTTTTTGAGGAAATATATGAAGTCATTTAAAATATCTATTTGTGACTTTTATGACTTTTATCTTGTCAAATCACACTAGTGTTACATTATTTTTTTTGTCAATAATTCTTGCCGAAATATTATTATTGGGAAAATATATTGAAGAAATGTTACCTCGTTTTGCCAATTTGCTCTGTAAGTCACCCATATGAGGATAAGAGTTTGCATAATTGTACCACCAATCATTCCGCTCCATATTCCCTACCATCAAATCGGAAAGAATATAGCCAATAAATACAAAGAGAATGAGAATTAATTTAGTCGATGTGCACTGTAGGGTAAGCAATCAAAGTTTCTACTTCTTAAAGGTCGTAAGTTCTCTACTGAAGATTGGGCGCTTTAGAAGTCAAGCCCCTTAGTAATATGAAAAATTTGTTAGAAGACCCAAAGCTCAATTCAACACTTGAAGACTTTAGTTAATAAAGGATGGTTTTATCCATAAGACAACGATTTCATAGTTTAAGCCTACTATGACATTGATTGACTAGTTTTTGTGTGTTTTTCGGAAAATCATTGATTTTGGAAGATCAAGAAACAAAAGACTTAGTTGTTGGAATTTGAGTATAAAAGCATGTCAATAACCACCTCTAAACTTGTAAGGATCTATCACCTAGCTAGTATAGGATTTACATGAAAATTGCATGCTTCCTATTAATCATTATGAGAATCAAGCTACAACACATATTGTAGCTAATTTGATCTTCTATTAGCATACCAAACATCTTATTGATTGTCACTACACTAGAAATAGGAAGACTTTATATCAAACAAAAGACATTCTTTTCTAATACCAACTAGAAGATTTGATGATCAAGCTTCTTAATTAGCAAGTTAATTCGTTATAGTAGCCACACACATCATATCATTTAGTTTGATGTCACAGATGTATAGATGCTTATAACTCGCGGGTCTAAAAGCTAGTAAAATAATTACAACAATTATTCTCATATCAAGATACAGTAAATTACATTTATCCTACATGAGGTTTAGTGTAATAATTTTTACATACCTCAGATTTGTGAAATAATTTTTACTTTACCTTACATAAACTCTAAGTGTTTTTTTTTTATCCTATATGAGGTTTGCTGTAATAATTATTACACACCCCACCTTTGTGAAATAATTTTACCCTACCTCACATAAACTGTAAGTGATTTTTACCCTACTTGAGGTTTATTGTAATTGTTACTCCAATACTACAACATAACAATGCTAAGATGACTTAATAGAGCGATCCATATCGCATTGGTCACGAAATTTTTTATGCGACCAATAACTTAGATAATGAAACGTTTAGCTTGTAGTAAGGGTATTCTTTATTTATCACTGTTTATTTTTTTTTAATAGTGAATTACTTAGATCATGAAGAGTATGAATCAATAACTAATGAATGGGTAGATTCATATTTTGGTGGAAATCGATGACCGGGAAAGAGTTTAGGAATGGTCTACGTGATCGACAATGGAGAGGGTAGTAAGTGAGGATTGAGAGGTTAGGGAAAGTTTAATGGAGCGTAGATGACAAAGATTGAGATTACATTGTGGATTACTTCATGTTTTATTCCTAGGATGACGTTTCATGGCATTCAAATATCATCTTGGATTCTAGATCTTCAATAGTAATGGCAGAATTGGAAGATCTAGATCTTCAGTAACAATTACTACTATAGCAAGTTAAGTAAAAATCATTTACAATTATTGTGAGGAGGGTAAAAACTATTTAACAAATGTGAAGTGTGTAATAATTATAAAAGTTAACATCAGGCAGGGTAAAAAAACACTTACAAATTATGTGAGAGGGTAAAAATTATTTCGCAAAGGTGAGTTATATAAAAATTATTACACCAAACATTAAGTATGGTAAATGTAATTTACTGAATCTTCTCTTAAAGTTCTCTCTTCACTTGTCATGTTCACATTAGCCAACATTGTTCATTAATAGATCGAGCTTGTAATATTTAATTTTAAAACTATAACAATAAAATTAAAATGAGGGTATGCAATATACTACATACCTTAACACCGAGTTTAAAGTAAAACCCAAGAAGCACTCCAATAGGAATACCCACAATGTAATAGCAACTCACGTTTACATAAGCTACAAATGCTTGCCATCCACATCCGACAGCAACTCCTTCAATATTTCAAATTCTCGTCAAGTTATTTATTGATATAAATCAAATCCATAATTTTAACTCATCGAATAAACTAGAATTACCGGATAATACAGGTTGAATGCCATTGAAAAGTATGGATAAGGCAAGGAAGGGAGCTAGCTCAGCAACTGCATCGGAAACTTCGGTACCGCTGGTGAAGACGTAGCTAAGATGATGCCGGAAAAAGAGCACAAGGATGGAAAAGAACAAAGCTATCAAGAAGGAGATGCTTGTCACCACTATTACTGAAAATGATGCAGATTTGGGGTGGCCTGCTCCTAGCTCATTGCTTACTCTTACACTGCATAAATTATCAGCATCAATTGATTTTCTCATTCCAATTACTTAGGGTTCGTTTGGATTGCGGAAAAATGGGTGAAAAGAAAAATAAATTGAAATGAGAATGTTTCCTTTTATCTTTTCTTTACTTTTAAGAAAATGGAATGGAAAAAAATACTTAATTAGAAATGTGCATGGAAAATTTGGGGGTTTTTTGCTTTTTGGACCCTGTATTTTAGGGATATTTACAATCTGGACCCCCATGTTTCAAAGTTTACAATTTGGACCCTATACTTTGTTTCCGGCAACAATTTGTACATAATTAGAGGGGTCCGACCAAAAGAGGCCCTTATTGTAGTTTGACTGATTTTTCCTTCCAAAGTTGCCCCTTAATTATTTCTGTACTTCCAAATTTACCTTTCATTTATTCGGTTTTCTGGGAGTTTGGAGTTGAATAGTCACTAAGGGTGGGATATGCGTATGGGCTGTGAAATTGAAGTCTTCAGTCTAGTCAATTTCAAAAGGAAATTCAAAATAAATGAATAAATGAAATAAGGGTAAATCGGTCATTTTATGTAAGATTTTGGTCTTCACCGGAGTCAAACTTAACTTTGGGCTAAATTTTTTGGGTTCATATTGTATAGGGTCCAAATTGTAAAGTTTGAAACATGGGGGTCCAGATTGTAAATACCCCCAAAATACAGGGTCCAAAAAGCAAAAAACCCAAAATTTGGGGTAAGAAAGAATAAAAAAAAATCCCTTCAAAAATTTCTTTCTTTCACACTCTCTCTCACGTATACACTTTAATCTCTCTCACGCATCCACTGTAATCTCTCTCTCTCTCTCTCTCTCTCTCTCTCTCTCTCTCTCTCTCACACACACACACACACACACACACACACACATATATATATATATATATATATATATATATATATATATATATATAAAAAAAAAACAAAGATGGATATTAAGTTTGATGAACAGGTGAGCAGTGATGGACATCAAGTATTGCAAGATGGACATTAATTTGCATGGATAGTTGATGTCTCCCTAATGTTTACCATGGGAACTTGATGTCCATCTCAGCAATACTAGATATATCCATCTCTGTTTATATATATATATATATATATATATATATATATATATATATATATATATATAATAAAGAGAGAAAAAGAGAGTGATATGAGTACATGAGGAAGTGCTGGAGAGAGAAAAAGATTAAGAAGAGAGAGATATTAAAAATACTTATGTAATAAAGAGAGTGATATATATATATATATATATATATATATATATATATATATATATATATATATATAATAAAGAGAGAAAAAGAGAGTGATATGAGTACATGAGGAAGTGCTGGAGAGAGAAAAAGATTAAGAAGAGAGAGATATTAAAAATACTTATGTAATAAAGAGAGTTCTCCAGCACTTCCTAATGTACTCATTCTAATATTTTTTCTCTCTCAGTCTCTCCAAATTACATCATATGATCTAGAAAAGGAAAACTTGACATTTATAAATTTCCATGCAAATTTTAATTTTCCACACATTTTTCCTTAAACCAAACAGGGGAGAAAATAATTGAATGGCAAATCACTTTTTCCCCTTCAAACTTTTACTTAAATCAAACAATATAGAGAAATATATTCTACCCATATTTTTCCTCCTATTTTTTTCCTATGAGATTTTTTCCATCATATTTTCTGTAGTTCAAACGGATCCTTAGGTTCATCATCAAAAAGTACATTGGTCGACACTAGACACAATCACACAACCTTTTCTTTTGTGATGTAATTTTTAATAAGCTATTATAAATAAAACAAGTCACATAAGTCATATCACTCGTTAAATATATGAATTTTAAATATATATTATGTAAGCTAAAGAAAGAAACAAATATAGTAGAAAAGGTGGGATAGAGTGGAAAACAGTGGGAAATATTTCACAATTTTATCCCACACCATAAAAAAAAAAAAAAAGGGATCGTTATCTTTTGCTTTGTAATATCTGACACCATAAATATATATAAAATATTACGTAGTTTTTTTGGGTAAAATGTTGGTACACTCTCGCTTTGGAATATCGATGATTTATCTTAATTGCACATACGAGTTTCTCATATCATTTGCGAATTAGGATATAGCGATATATGAGGCTAGAGTTTGATATCGCGAGGTGCGTACCTTGCTGCAGCATTAAATCCCACTGAGATCACGAATACCCATCCCAATATTGTCATACTGTTAATGACAAAAGAAAAAAGAAATAGAGATCAGTTAATTACAAATTGTAGCATGACAGTGTGACACTATTTCATATAGACTAATTATCATCAGATCAACTTTTCATAAATATAATTTTTAAGTATTTTATTATGATTAATATGTAATATCAACTATATCAAAAAATAATTATATTAAAATATTTTTTTTATATAAATGTAATTAATAATTTATGAAGAGATGACTTTTATCAAATATCAAAATCGTCCTAAACAGATTATTAGTCACTCCTATATTTATAAAAATCAACGTAAAATTATGCATTGTTTAATAATTTTATGGTCAACCAAAATCAACTAAAATATGCCAAAGTATAATATGTTAATGAAGGCAAAGAAAACACTACAATTTACTCTGATAGCTTTTTTTTTCACGCGAATACTCATTGAATATGAAATACAATGCCACATATATTTAATTGAACTTACATTTGACAAAGGTTGATACGTTGGAATACATTAGTAATTATCATCCATGTTGTTTGACATTAATTATTTCGCCCCCACTAATTTTTTGGAAATTGATTTTTACCATTCTTGAGATATATAACCATTATTATTTTCCTCTATTTTTTTATGAGGTTTTAACATGATAATATTTCCCTATGATGTTTGGTTAAGGATACTTTTGACTTGTCTTTAATTTCCTCACCTTCTTCTAATTGTTAAAGTAAACTTGTCTGAAAAGGATGAAGGTGTACATTTGATAGCCTATTTTCAGATGTGGTCTTATAAAAATTTTATAATTAATTACGAGAAGAGAAATGATTTTTTTTATCAACGAGAGAGAACGGTGAGAAAAAAGACGAGCAAGGAGTATTTTTTTCCAAAAATCTCTCCAAATATTGCCATGTCATCAGTACCTCCCAAGATAAAAAACAAGGAAAAGTAATATACATTTAAAATCTTAGAAGTGGTAAATTTTAATTCAGAAAATAGAAGGAAAAAAAATTAATATGAAAAATCATACGGAAGGAAAATGCAAAACCCCTCATTGATCGACTCAATGAAAGTTTGATGCTGTGATTAAAGTTTAGTTTTTGAGTTGATGTGACAACACGGGTTTTTTTGCTTTTTGGGGGATTTCTTTTCCTATTTATATTTCAAAGTTTATATTTTGACCCTATACTTTGTCTAAGAACAATATGAATATCTTTGTCTCCTAACAATATGGACCCCCATATTTCAAAGTTCATTATCGATTTTTTTTTTCGTAAATTTTCTAGCCACAACTTCTTCTTCCACTTCTTGCACGATTTTCAACCCCCATATGAGCATAAATTTGCCAAAAAAGTTATCAAAATTTACCAAAAGTTACTAAAATTTAACTTTTACCCTACTGTTTTTTACCCATGAATTTTACACACCCTTAGCTGTCAAAGTCTGGTCAATTTCAAAACAACAGTCAAAGAAGGCAAAAATGATAAAAGGTCATATCGGGAAGTTTAGGCAACCATTAGGTCATCACCGGAGTCAAACATAACTTTGGGCCACAATTTTTGGGTCTACAAAGTATAGGATCTAAAATGTAAATTTTGAAATATGGGGGTCCAAAAAATAAATACCCCCAAAGTTCGGGGTCAAAAAAGCAAAAAACCCATGATAATACATCATGAGTAGAATATTTCACCAAAAAATAAGATAAAATCATGAGGTAGACATACCAAACAGAGAGGGAGTCCAAGGCAATCTGAGGGTTGTCTAACAATCCAGCAATCAACACCAAAACTTGGTAATACCATGCCTCCAAACACAACATAACCGCAGAAGCAGCAGATAGCTTAAAGAAATCCCAAAGACCACTAAAGGCAGCCCAACTGAAGCCAGTCCAAGAGTGTTTAAACCTATCACTGACCAATATGTACACAAACTGTGTTGCAACCATGAGCCACCAAGAGAAGCTGAGGACCAAGGATGCCCCAAGCAGGCCCCAGTGTAGCTTGAAGAGTGCCACCCAAGTGAGGACGGCATGGACGACGATGGTGGCTGCCGAGATGCATGCACTGGGAAGAACCACCTTTTGGGCTTGGAGGAACTTTTGTATGGGGAAGTTACATGCATACCCAAATAGCTGGGGGATTAGACCGTATACAAACACTGCAGCTTTGGAGGCTAAGTCCTGGGATTGACCTAGCCATAGGAGGATGTCTTTGGAGAAGATGTAGACCAGTGTCAATGGGATTGCGGTTGCCATTAGGAGGATGGTTGATCTTTGGAGGTAGATCCCCAACATTCCATACTTTTGAGCTCCGTTTGCCTGCCCACATAATGTCTCCACTGCACTTCCCATCCCAAGCTACATGTTAAACAGGCAGGTTATTCAATATTAGGGCCCTCGATCTCTAAGGATAGCATAGTGGATTAATTATATTTACAAACATATAATGGCTTTCAAGTACTACCTAGATTCACCCTATTGTGTCATTGATGGATTATTTAATTTATTTCTAATAACTATTTGCATTTCTATATTCAAATAAAAAAGAGGGAAATTGGATTCTAATAATCCCTACTTTTACAAATTGGATGATGGTAGTCCCTACTTTCACTTTGTATTCTGGTGGTCCAATAAAAATAAAATTAGATTTGATTCAAAATGTAGTATAACACTTTAACATTATTTTTAATGAATTTACAACATTTCTCCCAATTTTTTTGATTTTTTTGATTTTTTTTACGATTTTTTCTCTTTTATTATTTTAAAAAAATCATAATAATTACTCGAAGTCTCAAAAAAAGAATTTAAAAAATGGTTTAGAAACTACAATTCACTAACTTTCTAGGGGCGGAAATGAAAAAAACAAAAACAATATAGGGTAGCGATGAAAACAATAAGAAGAATGTGAATGTGGATTTGGTACCACTACAATCCAATTTTATTTATTTTTTTGAAACACCAGAATACAAAGTGAAAGTAGGGACCACCATCAACCAATGTGCAAAACATGGGATTATTAGAATCCAATTTTCCTAAAAAAGAATTCAACACATGTATCATTTATTTTTTTGTTAATTACCAACTTGATCTAATTGTTATATCTTTTAGATGAGTGTCACTAATGAATCCACTATATATACTACCCTGAAAAAAGATTGTCTAAATATTAAAAAACCATAAAACAAAACATAATGATCTTTGAAAATTGTGAGCGCATGAAATCGAAGATGCATGCTCCCTGCGTTTCATATTAATCGACACTTTGATTAAATTTTAATTGTTAATTATTTACAAATTACAATGAGCTACAATATGAAATTAACATTATTAGAAAGATACTTTACTAAAAATTACAGTGAAAATAATTTCATATTGTAGCTTATTATAATTTTTTAATAATTAATAGTCAAATTTAATCAAATTGTTAATTAATATGAAACGAAGGTAGTATGCTGAAAGAATATGAACAAGAATAAAAACTAATTAAAATGAAATTAAAAGAGCACCACCAATCGGGTATTTAACAAGTAAGATATAGCAATGCCTAGTATTATATGGATCTTATTTGAACGGCCATTTATGTATGGATTATTGGATGATAATACACTGAATTTTAGGGTTATTAGAAAATAATGCACTGAATTTTTTTCTTGGACTCTAATACACTAAACTTTGAGGGTATTGAACAATAATGCACTCAGACCAATTCAGCTGGTGGTTGACGCGGTGGCTATCATACTTTGAGGTATCGTTTTTCTATTTTTTTTCCAAAAAGTTATATTATCATCCTGCTTATGTATACTTTCTTACACGATAAAAGTTTTTTGAAAAAGAAAAATAGAAAAACGACACCTCTCAAATTTGGCCTCAAATACAGATCGTTATTGTCCAATACCCTCAAAGTTGAGTGTATTAGAACCTAAGAAAAAACATCAGTACATTATTGTCCAATACCCCTAAAGTTGATTGTATTATAATCCAATAGTTGTTTATGCTATTGAGCACTAATCTCAAAAGCCCACTAAAATACGAAACACATAAGAGTATGTACTATGTACGAACCGTCTCCTTGACCGGAGAAAAAAAGAAAGTAAGTAGGAACATACGAGGAGACCATAGGCAAAGAGCTGGATGCCTCTGTTACCAAGAGAGGAGGCAGCCAGCTCCATGTTTCCAAGGTGGCCGCAGAAGATCTGAGTCGAAACCGAGTTCAAGTAGTTGAGCAGGTACATAACAATGGATGGCCCCGCCAGTGGCACCAAGTACCTCATTTCTAGCCACGTTGCAGCCCATAGCCGTCCGTTTGTCAGGGCCTCCTCCAACGCCGCCTCGTCACCACCGCCACCATCGCTTATCAATGGCAGGGTCGCCTCATCTTCATGAGAACCCATTTCCTACCACCTTAATTATTTATTATAGTTGTGTTTGGCTGTCATAAAACTAAACAGTCTGGAAAGAGATTGAACAAGTCAAGTCTTAAGTAGTTGCGTGTGTGTATGGAGGGATGCACGCCTGTAGTCCCTTGGTGGAAAGAAATGAATGCAACTTTTTTTCCATTTTATTATGCAACTACATTTTTAGCCTTTTTTTCCCTACCATATTGAATTCTTGTACACCATCAGATTAAAGATCCTAGAATAAATCCACGCGGATATCTATTCATTCTTCATTTTTATATTCATCACACTTTTGACAAGTTATTTATTAATGACAATACTTTACATCAAGGGATACCATTATATATATATATATATATATATATATATATATATATATATATATATATATATATAAAAGGTTGTTTGTATTTTGAACCACGAACTATATAGTAATTAATTTTCTGAACCTTTGATTTTCGATATTAATTTTATGGACCAGGAAGTTTGTAAGCTGAATAAAAAAAGACCTTAATTAAAGACATAGGCGGATCTATGTATATAGTAGGGGTGTCCACGAACACCGTTAGCCAAAGAAAAATTTGCGATTCTCTAATATTTATTATTCAGAAGAAATTTTTGTAATTGGAGCAAGTTGACCCGTAAAAAAAAAGTCCCAACAAGCATAATATGGGTGTCCAATTTAGCAGCAACCCAAAAACCTTAAAATATTACTCCCTATGTCCCAAATAAATTATCTAAGTTTACCAAAATTTACCAGTCTGTCAAAATTTATTAGTTTTTGCCTCAATTTACCAAAAATTAACGTAAAATTACCTAAGTAAAAAAAAGAAAAATAATTAATTTTGATACATTAGTATAAATATGCAAAAATTGCCAACAATTATTAAAATTTAACTTTTACCGAACTGTTTTTTTACCCATGAATTTTACACCCCCTAATTAGGTAAAAAATTTTACCTGAATACAATATTCTTAGTGTTGCTAAGATAAAACGTGAAAGATTAGCGGTCATTGTGTTGCATCGAAAACCATGAAAAAGTAAACTGGACAAATTAATTGGGACGAAGGGAATACCAAATTATTTTTTTAATAAACAAAACGTGTAAGTCAATGAATTGGGTAATTGGGTATCAGTATAAATTTAAGATATGAATATCTAGTTATTGTGAAATTTCAATTTATTTGGTGGGCATATTTATATGATAAATTGTTAAGCTTGTGAATATGTCATTTAATATATATTTTTATTTTTATTGTTATTTATTTATATTTTATTATTTTATTTTTCAAAAACGTCTATTTAATAACAAGTATATCGACACCCCTAAGTTGAATATCTAGATCCACCACTTTTAAAGATTGTGGGGTGAAAAAGGGCCCATGTCCCGTTCGGTCGTTCTTTTTTTCTTTCCATGTTTGAATTTCTCTCGCGGAATAGGCGTCAAATTTCAGGACTAAAGTTAAAACAGATATTGAAATACATATTTCTTATTTATGTCGTAACTACTTAGACCCCTTAGTGCCCTTGGGAGTAGCCCAAAATGTACTTCAGCTTCAAGGGTCAGAATCAATTACAAAGGGATTGATAGGTAAGATGACAATGACAATGTGTATTATATCTTTAACATTATTAGTTTTTAACCTTAGTACTGAAATTTGGTGTCAATCAGTATTTATTAAGTTTTAACAATTAGGCCATGTTTGGTAAATTAGCTTGTTAGAGACCATAAAATATTTAACAAGTAATAGATATGATGGAAAGAAGTGAGTAAAATAGAAAACTAATATTGAAGGTATAATACACTTTGTAAAGATCAACTCACATATCAATCCATTTGTAATTGTTTCTTATTTGACCCATTCACCTAAAGTACAGTTTTGGGTTACTCTCAAGTCTCAATTGTATTTAGGGGTCTAAGTAGCCTTAACATGATTACTCTAGAAATCATGATCATTTAAGTAGTCTATGTAACTTCACAAGAAACATGCTTAAATCATCAAATTTGTCACCTAACAGTTGTTAACTTAAATTATAAAGTACCAAAAATAGTTTCTACCTTTGTTTTTCCTCCAAACGGCCAAACCTCATGTGATGGACATAAAAGAAATGAGAATCCTTGGCTAATCTCAACCAAACCATTGATTGATATATGAATGGCTATGATTATCTTTGCTAACATGTTCACAAAACATCAACGTTAATTGTATCAATTCCGCGCGCGCGCGCACATATATATATATGGAAATTGGATTCTAATAATCCCTACTTTCACGAATTGGACAATAATAATCCCTACTACCAATTTAGATTCTGGTGATCCAAAAATAAATAAAATTGTATTCTAGTGGGACACCACCGAGTCAAGTGGCGGTGACTCGGTGGTTTGTTGACGTGTACCGATGAGAGTGTGTTTGACCAAGAATTTGAGATAATCAACTATGAAATGGGACCACCAGAATACAATAAATATGTCAATGGGACTACTAGAATACAATAGCAATTTAAATGGGACTACTAGAATACAACAAAAATAATTATTTCTTGGTGAAACACACTTTCACCGGTACACGTCAGCAAACCACCGAGTCACCGCCACTTGACTTGGTATCGTCCCACTAGAATACAATTTTATTTATTTTTGGACCACCACAATCCAAATTGATAATAGGGATTATTGTTGTCCAATTCATGAAAGTAGGGATTATTAGAATCCAATTTTCCTATATATATAAATATATATATATATATATATATATATATATATATATATATATATATATATATGTTATGAAATATTATATTTGTGAATGTCCATATATCAATAAGATATCTAGTGGGAATCTTTATTTGATAGGATGATATAATATAGGAGGATTCTATTCTCATATGAAGTCTATACTATATATGACTCTTACTATGTAACTAGTATAAATATCCTTTGTGGGTTATGAATAAATCATCTGATTGTCCTCTCTCATTCTCTCTTGTCTCTCTTGTTCTTCTCTATTATTCTTTCTATATTGTGTTCATATATTTATTTATATATATATATATATATATATATGATAATTGGATTCTAATAATTCCTACTTTCACCAATTGGACAATGGTGCACCGTACTTTCACTTTGTATTCTGGTAGACCAAAAAAAATAAAATTGGATTTGAGTGGGACGCCGGTGAGTTGAGTGACGATAACTCGGTGGTTTGCTGACATGGCACGTTGGGCATGAGTTTGACCGGTTTGACTTTTATTTTTTTGTCATGTCACACATAAAACACATTCCCAAATATTTTTCTTTATTTTTTTTAGTTCAACTTAGAATAAAATTTAACACCCCTATTTTCCCATTCTCTCTCTCTCTCTCTCTCTCTCTCTCTCTCTCTGTCCCCCTCTCTCTCTCTGTTAAAAAACAGAGCAAACCCAAACTTTTCAATCTCTCTCTTGCAAATATTTTTTTTGCCAAGTCCATGTTCTATCCAGTACTTCTTCTGCACCTCTCTCTCTTGTGCCATTGCCATTTCTACAAAACACCCACAAAAACAAATCAAAGATCCAACAAACCCACAAAAACCCAGAAACAATAACACCCCCAAAATCAAATCAATCCAAAACCCACCTTGAGCAGCCATTGCAGGAGGGTGTGAAGACAATCGTAGTGCCCGACATGGTCTACTCACTTTATGATTTAGGGTTGTTAGATCGATACCGAAATCATCCCATTTCTACTCGCAGTTGTATAATCAATAGAAATAGGGCCGCTTCCATAACTACCTCGCCCCCCAAATCCGCCACTGGAAACCATCTTAGGGTTGGAGATTCTGGTTTGACAAAAAGGGTTCCATTTGAATGTGGGTAGAATTGGGGATTTGGTTAGGGTTTGGATTGGAAAGGGGGATAAGATTGAATTCGAGGTCGAAACTGATGCCGCCATTGTTGCTGAGCTTGAATGAAATCTAGTCTTTTTGCTGTGCTCGAAATTAATTTATGAGGAATGAAAAGGGGGATGATTTGGGAACGAGAGGGTTCTAGTTGGTAGCAGAATTGAATCGAAGGTTTTGAATTTGTGGGGAATTGTTGGAAGTAGAATTGAAGACACGATGAGCAACTCCATCAGGCAATGCTGGCATTCTCCTGGAGTAATATCAGGGGTGCACTGCACCAGACAGTAAACTTGCTGGTACTCAAAATACTTGCTGGAGTAAGTTTGGGTTTGCTCTGTTTTTTAACAGAGAGAGAGAGAGAGAGAGAGAGAGAGAGAATGGAAAAAAAGGTGGTAAATTTTATTCCAAGTTGGACTAAAAAAATAAAGAAAAATATATTGGGAATGTGTTTTATGTGTGACATGGCAAAAAAAATAAAAGTCAAACCGGTCAAACTCATGCCCAACGTGCCATGTCAAAGAATCACCGAAATACCGCTACTCACTCACCCTGGCCACTCAAATCCAATTTTATTTAACTTTGGTCCACCAGAATACAAAGTGAAAGTATGGTCCACCATTGTCCAATTGGTGAAAGTAGGGAGTATTAAAATCCAATTATCCTATATACATATATAGAAAAATTGGATTATAATAATTCCAATTTTTACGAATTGAACAGCAATAATCTTTACCTCGGTTTGTATTCAATGTAATGTTTGCCTACATCATATTTTTATGGGTTTATCTACAAAAGGTAGCCTTAGTGTAACAGTTGAATTATTATCGTGTAATATTGAGGTCAAGGGATAAACCCAACCTCTTATAGAAATACAAGATAGCGTTTTCCATTTCAAACTGTGAAGTACACAAACTATGCAAGTACTTACAGTCAGGTACTTCATCTATTATAACAACTTTCTTTTAAGTCTCAATAAAATTCTTGTCACTTTGTGGTCTCTGTAGCAAAAGCTGGACCGAAAATCCAATTAGCACATGATTCATGTAAAAAATTAGATTATAAGGGTTTCTTTTAGGTAGTTGAGTTTTAAGTTATGGAATGGTCCCAATGTATAGGTTTGAGTCATCATATTATTCAATGTCTATTAAGGAGATGATATATTGAAATATATTAGGTTGCAGATGTACATTAAATAATATTAATTAATTATATCAAAAGAACCACATTAATAAGTGTCCTGAATCAAGATTGTTATTAATTATCTTGATTTTTACATGAGTCAATTTAAAAATTATATTTATACATATTTAAATCATTATAAGTGTATCCTTCAATACTATGATGATTACTACAACTTATAAACAAAATAAAAATTATTTTATATTTATATTTTTTCATAAATGTAGAACTATGTGTAAAATATGTATTCTCTATTATACTTTATATGAAAAGATTTTTATTTATACTTGCCACATAGGTAATAAATAAAATATAAATAAAAGTTCTCTCTATACAAGGATTTAGAACCGCCTATGCAGCCTATGATTCTGAATAACTATCATCAACTATTACCGTAGCCGCTCAAAGGAGAGCCAACACTACTAAAAATTCCCTTCTGGTCGACTATTTTTCTAACCATATATATTTGAAGGGAAGCTTTGACACAACGGATGAGTTGTTATGTGGATTGTGAGATCACGAGTTTGAGGTTTGGAAGCAGCCTTTTGCAGAAATGAAATATAAGGTTTGCCTACATTACATCTTGGTGCAGGGGCTTCTCTTTAAAAGGTAACCTTAGCGCAGCAATTGAGTTATTGTCGTGTAATCGTGAGGTCATAGGTTAAAACCCAACCTCTTATCGAAATACAAGATAGGGTTTCCCATTTCAAACCGTAAGTGCACATACTATGCAATTATCTTTCTTACAGTTATGTTTGTTTCCTCTACTTCATTTTTTCCCTTATGGTAGATTACGATTTTTTTTTCATTTAATTTATTTCTTTTAGGTAGTTGAGTTTTAAGTTGTGGAATGGTCCCAATGTATAAGTTTGAGTTATCATATTATTCAATGTCTATTAAGGAGATGATGTGTTGAAATATATTAGGTTGCAGATGTACATTAAAGAATAATAGTTAATTATATCAAAAAAGGAACAATAATAAGCATCAGAATCAAGATTGTTATTAATTATCTTGATTTTTACATAAGTTGTTTAGAAATTATATTCATATATAGTTAAATCATTATAAATGTATCGTTCAATACTATGAGGATTATTACCACTTATAAACAACATAAAAGTTATTTTATATTTATACTTTCATAAATGTAGAAGGATAGTTGGATTCTAATAATCCTTATTTTCACCAATTGGACAATGGTGGACCGTACTTTCACTTTGTATTCTGGTGGTCCAAAAAAAAAATTAGATTGTAGTGGGATATTTTCAAGAGAATCATAGATTTTGTGTTGCATTTGATTCAAAACTTAGTATAAAACTTTACAATGATTTTTAATGAATTTACAGTGTTTCTCCCAAAAAAATTTTCATTTTTTTTACTATTTTTTACGATTTTTTCACTTTTATTATTTTTAAAAAATCATAATAATTATTCGGAGTCTCAAAAAATTAATTTAAAAAATGTTTTAGAAACTACAGTTCATTAACTTTCTAGGGGCAGGAATGAAAAAAACAAAAAGAATATAGTGTAGGAATGAAAAAATAAGAAGAATGTGGAGGTGGATTTGGTATCACTACAATCCAATTTTTTTTTTTTGGACCACCAGAATACAAAGTGAAAATACGGTCCACCATTGTCCAATTGGTGAAAGTAAGGATTATTAGAATCCAATTATCCAATGTAGAACTATGTGCGAAATATGTATTCTCTCTATGAATATATTATTATTTATATTTGTCGACATAGCTAATAAATAAAATAAAAATAAAAATTCTCTCTAAACTAGGATTTAGAACTCCCTACGCAGCCCACGGTTTCGAATAACTATCATCAACTATTGTCGTAGCCGCCCAAAGGAGCTTGGACACTACTAAAAATTCCCTCCATGTCGACTATAATCCCAACCATTTTACATTTAGTAACTATTGAACACTCGATTACCGACTGTTCGGAGATTCAAGGGGTAACCCGCTTCAACCAAGGCCCACAGTACAGAAGTTAAGTGAGGTTCCATCTTAAAACCAATTGGTGTTAAGAGGAGTAGCCCACTTGGCATATATACTATGTCCTTTCTCTTTACTTTTCCGACGTGGGACATTTTCATTTATGGGTGAATCCCAACAATCTCCCCCTTCACACATGAGTGTCTCCCCCTTGATTGGAAGCTTCTTTTGCCCAAGGTTTCAAGTCACCATCAGGAGCCCATCATAGCCGCACCTTACTCTACAGAGTCGCACCCTACTCCACCTGAGTTATGCCATCACTTTGCCTCAAGAGTCCCAGCCGCACCTTACTCCACAGAGTCGCACCCTACTCCACCCGAGTCTCATGCCGCCACTCTGCACATTCAGGAGACCCAGTCGGGCACGCGCCATGGTCCCTGCTCCTGTCCATGGTGATCTTCCCGCACCTTGCATGCGCCCAGCCGAACGAACCATCGGCTCTGATACCACTTGTTGGGAAGATCCAAGGGGGAGCCCACTTCAACCAAGGCCCACGGTACACAAGTTAAGTGAGGTTCCATCTTAAAACCAATTGGTGTTAAGAGGAGTAGCCCACTTGAAATATATATCATGTCCTTTCTCTTTACTTTTCCGATGTGGGACATTTTTCACTACAAGAAAATCTATGTTTTGTGGCAATTTAGTAGAAAATTTAAAATTGCCACAATATGCAAAAAGTTGTAAACACAATAGTAGCATATATGATTTTGCAACAAAAGGGAGGGTCTATTGTAGCAAATAGCTTGAAATGCTACAAAAGACACTTAATAATTTTCAAAGAGGAGGGAAGATAAAAATTTTCCCTCTAATTTTTATTCAACTAATTATACTTTCTCTACAATTTATAGCGAATCAAAGAAAGAAATTAGGTGAATTAAAACAAAAAAAAAATGAATTGAAGTGAGGGTGTCAAACATGATTCTGTTTCCCTACAGCCAAAATATTCCAGAAATTTAAACAAAAATTTGAATTTCCCCAGCTCTCCAAATTCATAACCCTAATTCATAATGCTCCCAGCCTCCCACCTCTCTCCACCCACACTTCTCTCCACTGTATAAACTTCCTGGATGAATTCCCACTCTCCATAGTCCATGTTTGTTCAAACGTCGAAATCCCGCTTGAGTCAATGACCTCGCAAAAGTCACTATCCTCAATCTCTCATCTCTCCGGCAACATATTTTCCGGCAAAATCTTGCCTTTGGGTCTACCTCAATATTATCAAATCAACCATAACCTCTACTGTTGGTAGGAAGCCGGAGGGCTGATAGTCATCGTCTCCACTGTCGCTGTTGGATGAATCGCATCACCCAGCTCGCCGCCGTTCATGGCTTCCACGTTTGGCTTTTGGATTTCGACCCCGACGCTTTCACTCGGGCCACTGAATCCATCACCAAATCCATCCAACGCCTCGTTTCCAAAGCCCTATTTCCCCTGGTACGTTACTAATTACTCTACTTTGTCATCAAACTTGCTCGACTACAGTCCTGGGTTCCTTCGAATTGTTATTGAAAGTCGAGGCGTGGCTTATTTCTGTTTTGCTTGGTGTTGTATGAAAATTTGGGGTTTGGTTAGAGAGTTTTGGTAGTTCTGCTAGGATTGTAAACTCCATCTGAAGTCAAATCCATCTTCTCTTGTTAATTTTCCCCCCTTTTCAGACACTTCTCTTCCTCTTTCTCTTCTTGCTGGTGCTGAAACTGCTACATCCCCTCCTATTATAACCATAATCTTGTTTTAATGTCTATCATTGTGTTTGACTTCCTTCTTGTTCTGTTTGTTGTTTGTATCATTGTATGTCTTCAGTTTCTTCTATATGAAGTTCTCTACAATATACCAATTTGATAATCAGTTTGTATAATTGATATTCCAAAGGTAAGAGGACCCATACTTGCATAAATTCCAAAGCACCAACCCTCTTCTGAAGTCGAAGCTTCAATTGGACCCCAAAACCAACAGTTTTTGTTCTCTTTTTTCTTAGATGAATCCGTATTCTCTTTTTTCTTGGTATTTTTATTGACTTCTTATACTAAAATTCTGTATATTTTTGAATTGTTGTGATTATTCTAGGAGTATTTGGTGTTGGAATTTTGGAGGAACCGGGATGTTATTGCCTATTGTTGTCTATTTGCACTAGAACATCAAATTAAAAGCTGCTAATCTAAGGGTTTTTCAATTAGTGTGCCTTTGCTTTTTTTTTTTTTAGTGTTTTTGGAATGTCTTGATGGTCACCAAGTGTCTTGGATAAGTATTTGAATACTAGGTTGATTTTGGTTGAGGTTTACATTGACATTAGATTATGAAGAGGTGTTTCTTCTACTGTGGTGATCTTGTGTTGCTGTTACATTAGTTATCTGCTTGTGTGCACCAGCTTATCAAGTTTCAAGCCGCTGCCGCTCTGTTTTAACACTAAAACCAATTCTTCAACTTGCAGAATAGGAAATGGTGATGCCAACGTTCAAGAGACAATGGACAAAGAGTTAGAAACCTCTCAGCTGGAGCATGACCCCAAACCATGAAAATCCCTCAGCCTAACAGTGAAGATGAAGAGGAGGTAGAATAAAAAAATGTAATTAAACAGCTAAGGAAAGTTTTTGGGCGCTCTTAATTTGGTTTCTTGCTTTCACGAACACCAAAACCCAAGGCAAAACAATTTTGTCGTAGCTATATGGACTCTCAAGTCTCAATCCTCAACATAAGTTTAATTTCGATCTGCCTCAGGAAGAATTTCTCGGAAGTCAATTATGCGGGGGTAGGTATTCTCTCAATTCAGTCTGTCAATCTAGGAATTCAACCATTGTGGGCAATTTCATATTATTGTTGAATTTGATTTAGTTTATCCGTAATTGTCTCTTTCAGTAGTCGAGTTTCATCAGAGCAATTCAGAATTTAACAAGTCGAGTCTTTCAGGTGTTGATTTTCAGCTTCAGCAATTCAGAATTCGATCTTGGTAGCCGAGTTGTTCTACAATCCGAAATTCCTTAATTCTCTGATAGACAGTACTAAAGGTAAGGTGACTATCATGCCTTGATTTTTATGTATATATACCCTGTTGGACTCCGAGCGTGTAGCTCGTATGTACTTCGGCGTGTGGTCGTTAAAGTTATCATTTTTATGTGAATTTGATATGTAAGGCACTTTGCCTAGGATATTACCAATTTTTATGGGAAATGCCATTGGATTTTTTTGTAGTATATTTTTAAGAATACTTCTAATAAAATTGTTTTCTCTTTGCAGTTACAAATTCAATCATATACTTTTTGCATGATATGTACTACAAGCAAAGATGATGTTATAGATGCAAAATTTGTTGAGGCTCCCAAACTTGAAGATGTTAGTTTAGTAGGATATTCATGATATTATTTTTATTTTTCTTAATTAGTTTAGAACAATAAAGCTGCTTACCCCTATCCATCCAAGAAACAAAATTAGAACGATTTTTATGTTTATTCTAGGAATTGGATAGGTAGAAATTATGATTTATGAACAAAGTCTTCTTTTCATGTTTAGTTTACATTGTCTACGATATATATAATAAATATTTATATTTCATTGAAATCTAGTACTTTTACCTTCATATGAGTTCACTGTTATATATATATATATATTATTTGTGGCATATTTGATTTGCTACAAATCATATTTTAATTCTAAAAGAGCATTTGTGACAACTTACATTTGCCATAATATGTATCTTTAATTATTATTATATATAATTATTATTATTATTATATATATATATATAATAATAATAATAATAATAATAATAATAATAATAATAATTAAAGATACATATTATGGCAAATGTAAGTTGTCACAAATGCTCTTTTAGAATTAAAATATGATTTGTAGCAAATCAAATATGC
This sequence comes from Portulaca oleracea, assembly GCA_029582165.1. Taxonomy (NCBI): domain Eukaryota; kingdom Viridiplantae; phylum Streptophyta; class Magnoliopsida; order Caryophyllales; family Portulacaceae; genus Portulaca; species Portulaca oleracea. The sequence continues at coordinate 24,677,319 of CM055885.1, forward strand.
CACAAATAATGTATATTTGTGGCAAAGTTAGTTTTTGTGGCAATGTCAATTTGCTACAAATTGTATGATATTGTAGCATTTTAAATTTTGTAGCAATTCAGAATATGTCACAAAAGCCTTATATTTTGTGGCAATTTTAAAATTGCCACAAAAGCCTTTTGTAACAAGGCATTTGTGGCATCTTTGTGGCATTTTTAAAAAATGCTACAAAAGCCTATTGTAGCAATATTTTTATATTTTGTGGCAAAACTTGATGCCACAAATAACCATATTTATTGTAGTGTTTACTCATGGGTGAATCCCAACACCGACCATTTGTTTCAACCACTCTTTCAGCAAAAGGACAAAGTTTGGTAGGAGAGTACTTCCAACCATTTTAATAAAAATGGCGGGTTTTTGGATGTTAATATGCTGAACTTTTGGATTATTGGACAATAATGTATCAAACTTTGACCTTGGAGTATGATTTTTGGCAATAGGTAACTTGGTGGCAGTCCTACGTAGCAGGTGGAGAAGATGAATTGGTCCAAAAATATTTAAATTTATGACATGTCATCTAATTTACACATAAGTAAAAAGAATCAACTTTGAAGAGAGTAAAGAAAACATAACATCACATTTGTTTAAACGTATTTCTGTTGGGAGATTGTTGTTAAAATCACCTTAGCTAATGTAGATTAGCTGATATGTCACAAATTTATATATTATTTAGCCTATTCGTCTTCTCGGTCTGCCACGTAAGATTGTCACCAGGTCCGCCACCGTCGAAATTGTTTCGGACGCATTATTGTCCATCATCCCTCAAAGTTCAGTGCATTATTGTCCAAGATCAAAGTTCAATGCATAATTGTCCAATACCCCGAAAGTTCAATATACTATCGTCAAAAAATCCAAAATGGTTGGTAACTTAAAACTATTTTACCCCTCTAAAATTACGGTTGGAATTTCAACCATTTAAAAATAGTTGGAATTCAAACCCTTTCACTAACCATTTCACCAACCATTTTTTAAAATAAAATTGGTAAAATGGTTGCAAAAGAATGGAAGTTATATGCCTCTTAACAATTTTCCTACCATATTAAAAACAATTGGAAAAATGGTCGGTAATTTGTAACATACCAACCACTTTTCCAATGAATAAAAAAATAGTTGGAAAATTACAAAAAGATGAAATGGTTGCAAAAATGTTTGATTTTTCCAACCATTTTAAATAAGTTGGAAAAATAGTCATAATACACACTTTTTAGTAGTGCGGCTGCAACGGGACTAGAGTGCCATCGTCAGATTTTGTGAGAGAGGATATGCGCAAGAAGACCGCTCATCCAAGAAGATGAAAAAGGGGGATAGATGCGACTGTCGTGTAGGGTGTGATTGATGTAGAACTTGTCTCAATTGCAAAAGTCACAATGTAAGAGAACAACACTATGACAAACAAAACTTGTGGACATCGACCAGCAGGTGGCCCACTGAATAGAACCCAACGCCAAGTAGCACACAGTGTTGTATTAAGTAATAATCCACATCTAGGATTTTTTTGTGGATAATAACTCGCTATATAGAACACAAGTAGCTTTGATGATGAGATTATATAAAATCATGATGAAACCCTAGATGAAGATGATCCACTTTACCCAACACTCAATCTCATTGGCAAGGACAAAATGCCAATTGAGGGCCTTGGAGTGTCATTCTCTTATTTTTACTATGTTTGATAAAGGGGTGGTATCATAAGTAGTGTGAGAGATTGATGAAGATAAAAGGGGTATGCATGATCCAACACTCAAGCTCTGATCCCCCTAGTTAGGCAGTTTGGCCTTGATACGTGCATAATAATCATGCAATTGCATGATTTGGGGGATTGAGTTGCCTGAGGTTAGATGCGGATTGGTGACGTGGAAGGGTGGATAGGCCGTTTGGCCTTTCCTGCACTTTTTCTCACACGGATCGTTGACTGTGTAGATCAGTGCATGATGTGGCAGGGTCTGAAAATTGGACTTTGGTCGTTTGGCCTTGGGCTTAAATTAGCTCAACTTCAAACGACCATAACTATTTCATCCGGACTCCGAATTGATGCGATTCAAAAGGAATTGAAAAGCTTAGGATGTCTACTGTAACCCATATTATTAAAATCCCAATCCTGATCCAGGATCTTACGATTTTATGATACGAAATCCTTGATGTGATTCTACTATCTACATTTTGATCCACAATCTTATGTGGGTTAGTTATGATCCTAACTATTCCATGGATCCGAGTTAGGATCCCAATTCTAACAACCTTGCTTTAACTTCATAAAAGGAAATCATGCCAATGAAACTTGTGGAAAAAATGAGATTCAAAAGAGTGAGCACATGTATGTGGAAAGGGTGGAAAATGAAGGTGAAAAAGTAAATTGCACACTTTTTAGTTTCACCAAGTACTTCAAAACTAACAGTACTCCTACGGAGCCCTAAGGAACAATCGGAAACCTTAGAGGTGACGCAGTGAGAGCAGGTGGTCTCCCGCTCCGGTGAGACGATGGTTGCAGAGTTTTTTGCCTTTCCTTCACCAGGGATAAGGCTTTAGTGGGAACTCTCAGTAGTGCGGCAGAAAGGATTGGTGCAAAGCGCTTGAGAGTTTTGTGGAGGTCAAATTAAACCGGTTTTAATGGCGGACAAATCAGAGTTGGATTGGGGCAAACTAAGATTAACTGATGCAGAGGAGGAGATGATCGAAATTGCGGAAGAGATACCAAAAGAGAAAAAAGAGGAGGTTGATCTCATTTTGATAGGGCATTTGTTGACTACGCACCCCTTCAATCCAAGAATCCTTAAGACGGTACTCAATAACATCTGGAAGCCATCTAAAGGTGTATTTACGAGAGAACTTGATGAGAATCTTTTTCTTTTCCAGTTCTTTTCAGTGAAGGATAAAGAATATGTGTTGAATGAAGGCCCATTGTCATTTGATGGGAAAATTCTGCTAATTAGAGAGTGGGAAGGGACGGAACAATTCTCAGAACTGGAGTTCAGAACCGCAAGATTCTGGGTCAAAGCCTATGATGTTCCAGCAGTAAGGCAAACACCGAGATTTGCAAATATCGTAGGTGACAAGATTGGAGTTTACTTTGGATGTGAAGAGGAGAATATGCTAGGAGTAGAAAAGCCTTATGTTTCAGAGCCGAAATAGACATTACACAGCCTCTGCGAAGGAGAACATGGTTAAGGTGAATGGAAAACCTATGCGAATCACATTCAAATATCTCAAGTTACCGGAATTTTGTTATGGATGTGGTCATTTGGGCCAATTGATTAAGGAATGCACTGAAGTGAACCCAGAGACTCCAAAGGAAGAATTACAATATGGCAATTGGCTCAGAGCTTCACTATTAAGATCAAGAAGGCGAAATGCTGAGTTGGAAATCCAAGAAGAAAAGAGAATGTTCAGAACCTTGAAAGGGCAGGACAAGAATCTAAGAGTGAAAAAAAGATTGGCATTCACCAAAACTGAGGATTTGGGGGAAGGAGACAGAGAACCAGACAAGAAGGTGATGGAAGAACGAGTTGCAATGATAGTAGATGATGGGGGCGACTTTGGAGGTGGGTAATGAAGTCTTTAAGAGGAAATTTCGTCACAATCTGATGGAGGATGAAGTGGCTGAAAAAGTGCACATTGTAGAAGGATAGGCGAGCACAGGATATTATGTTGATCAAGAGGTGGAGGTTGCAGGGAAACCCCGTCTTCAGTCATGAATCTGATAAGTATCAACTGCAGAGGGTTGGGTGACCCCTCTGAAGTGAAGGATCTTCGGAGCCTAATCCGGAGAACCTCACCCAACTTGGTCTTCATATCGGAAACCAAAAAATCAATAAAAGAAATGGAGGCAATCTGTCGAAAAACGAAGGGATATACGGGGGTAGTAGTAGATTGCAGAGGGAGGTCGGGAGACCTGGCTATGATGTGGAAATCTGAGTTAGCAGTAAGTCTCTTGTCATGCTCTTTTCATCATATTGACGTTAAGATAGTTGACAAAAGGGGGCAAGCTTGGAGGTGGACGGGTATTTATGGGTGGCCGGAAACAACCCATAAGTTGAAAACATGTGACATGATCCGGGACCTACAAGACCATGAAACTCTTCCTTGGCGGATTGGAGGTGATCTGAATGAGATCCTATATAGCTTAGAGAAGAAGGGGGGCCGAGAAAAAATGAAAACGTTCTCAGATGATTTAGAGAAACTTTGGAGGAATGTGGGCTTTATGATCTGGGGTTTACAGGTTAGGAATATACCTGGAGTAACGGAAGAGAGGGTTCAGAACATGTGGAGGGGCATTTGGACAGGTTCTGTGCAACTGAGGATTGGTTATCAATGTACTAGGAGGCGAAAGTGATCCACTTAGATGAAGGAATGTCTGATCAACTCCCAATACAATTGAGGCTCGAGGATTCCCGGAGTCAAAGGGGACTCAGAAAGAAGCGTTTTCAATTTGAAAACATGTGGGCTCAGGATGAAAGATGTAGAGAGGTGATAGAAAGTGCTTGGTGCAAATACAACATCCCAGATGCTTGGAGTAATCTGGAATCAAAAATAGTAGAGTGTTCCTAGGCCCTGCAGAGATGGCACAAGGAGAATTTTGGAGAGGTCCGCCAACATATCAAACGTTTGGAGGAGAAGCTGAAATTAACGAGAAACAATAAAGATCGTAATCAGCTCTTGAAAAAGGTTAGTACATGGAGGCGCAAGGAAGAGTTATACTGGGCTCAAAGGGCGAAGGTGGATTTTCTGAAGTATGGTGACGCAAATACTAAGTGGTTCCACTCAAGAGCTACGATGAGAAAAGCGAATACCCAAATCACGATCCTATCAAAGGAAGACGGGTCTAAAGAGGAAACTCGAGAGGAAATAGCAAGGGTAGTGGTGGATCTCTTTGAGGATCTTTTTAAATCAAAAGGGTCAGGGAATTCTGATATTGTGCTGAATAGTATGGAGAAGAGAGTAACCGTGGAGATGAATAATCAGCTAACTAGGCCATATGAAGAAAGGGAGGTTAAAGAGGCTTTGAACGCTATGCATCCAATAAAAGCCCCGGGTTCGGATGGCCTTAACCCACTTTTTTTCCAGCAGTATTGGGATATAGTGGGTCAAGATGTATGTAAAGTTGTGTTGGGAATTTTGAACGGTGGAAACAATGTCGCATAACCTCAACCATACGAATGTGGTGCTAATCCCAAATGTGACAAATCCAGCATCAATCTCGGAGTATAGACCGATAAGTCTCTGCGACGTGGTCTACATATTGGTGATGAAGATTATTGCAAACAGATTGAAACCGTTTTTACCTCAGATTATTTCGGAAAATCAAAGTGCATTCATCAAAGGAAGGCTCGCAACCGATAACATTCTTATAGCCTTTGAAATCTTTCATTCGATGGGGAGGCAAATGGCGAGGAAGGGATCTATGGCAGTTAAATTAGATATGATGAAAGCGTATGATAGAGTCGAATGGGTTTTTTTGAAAAGAGTAATGCTAAAAATGGGCTTTGATAAGAGCTGGGCAGAGGTGGTCATGAGATGTGTGGAGACGTCGACGTTTTATTTCATGATTAATGGGACACTAGAGGAAAGAGTAAAGCCAAGTCGCGGTCTCCGTCAAGGAGATCCAATATCTCCTTTTTTGTTCCTTTTTGTGGCAGAAGGGCTTAACAGCCTGCTCCGCAATGCAGAGGGGGAAGGGAAAATACAGGGGCACAAAATATGTAGACAAGCTCCTAGTGTGTCTCATCTCTTGTTTGCAGACGACTCAATCATTTTCTGTCGTGCTAACTCTTCACAAGCTCAAGGTATTAAGGAGATACTGAGTTTATACGAGACAGCCACGGGTCAGAAAATTAACACCCTCAAATCCAGTGTCCAATTTTCAAGAGGAATCCCAGCAGTGACCCTGACGCAGATTTTGCAAATCCTGGACATTAAAGAAATACAATTTCAAGAGAAGTATCTAGGAGTCCCAATGAATTTTGGGAAGTCAAAAATTAAGGCTTTCTCTCCCATCAAAGATCGTATAGCAAAAAGGCTAGCCGGATGGATGGATAAACTCATTTCGTGGGCAGGAAAAGAAGTGCTGATAAAGGCGGTTGGCCAAGCCATTCCAACCTACACAATGAGTGTTTTTAAATTTCCGAGAGATCTAAGCAAAGATATCCAAGGCTTGATCAATAAATTTTGGTGGGGATCAATGAGAGATAAGAGGAGAATTCATTGATTAGCAAGCAATAAACTTTGCACGAAGAAAGGAGATGGGGGAATGGGATTTCGAGACATGGAGGCTTTTAATGAAGCTCTTTTAGCTAAGTAGGTGTGGAGGCTCATAACATATGAGAAATCCCTAGTGGCAAGATTATTGCAAGCTAAGTACTACCATGATAGAAATTTGTTGGATGCTGATCTGGGTGCTCGACCAAGTTATACTTGGAAGAGCATATGGGGTGCAAGGAAGCTGATGGAAGCGGGTTCAAGGCGTTTAATAGGAGATGGAAAGACAACAAAAATTTGGAAGGATAGATGGCTTCCTCGCCCACATTCATTAAAACCGGTCAGGAAGCTGAGTCAGGTGGATGAGGAGACTATAGTGGATGTTTTGATAGATAAAGAAAGAGGGCAATGGAGAACATCTCAGGTGCATCAATGGTTTCTTTCGTGCGATGCGGAGGTAATCTTAGACATTCCTTTGGCTTCATCTTGGCCGACAGATAAGTTGATTTGGCACTATGAGACGAATGGTAGATTCATTGTTTGATCTACTTACTATCTGTGCATGATGCTTAACCGGGAAGATGTGGGATGCTCAAATGGTTTGAAAGCTTTTTGGAGGAAGTTATGGAGAATGAATGTCCCACCGAGAATTAAAGTTTTTTTGTGGAGAGTGGGTCAGAATGCTCTAGCTACAAACTAGAATCTTTCGAAAAGGATTCCTCATATTCAAATGGGATGTCAAATTTGCGGAGCAACGAAAGAAACAATAGATCATACTCTGTTTCTTTGTCATCTTGCAATGGAAGTATGGATGAACAATGGAGTGGAGGAGGAATTCTGGGCAAAAGACTCTCCTTCGATTGTTGATATTTTGGAAGAGGCTGAAAAAGCGATGGACAAAAATAAATATGAGAATTTTGTAGCCATTATGTGTGAAATTTGGAATATTAGGAACAACTGGATTTTTTGTGAACCAAGAGGAAGACTGCAGGAGAGGGCTGCGAGAGCTATCAATTTTGTTGAGAGTTACAGGGATTTGCATCTGAAGGTGGCCAAAGTGAAGGATGATAAGGGATAGGAGCCGCCACAAGTTGGTTTAGTGAAGATGAATTTTGATGGTGGAAAGCTAAATCCAATTGGCTGTGGCAGGGGTTTCATTATTAGAAATAATATGGGAGAGGTGTTGCTAGCTGGTGTCCAACGGCAACAAGGATTGGCCGACCCAGAAATTGAAGAAGCTTGGGCCTGTCTTTATAGATTACAATGTGCAAGAAATGCTGGGTTGGATAAAATTCTAGTGGAAGGAGATTGCCTTGCATTAATAGCCAAGTTGAAGAATGCAGAAATACCAAATTCATTCTTAGGTTTCATAATAGCAGATATTTTAGAGATTAGTAAGTCTTTTGATTTTGTGGCTTGGTCTTTTGTAAGAAGGGATAAGAATAGAACTGCACATGCCCTAGCTCACTTACAGTCTATATTCTTTGGGAATCGTGTATGGGCTTTCGGGGGCGCCAGATATAGTCTACGATTTGGCTAGTATAGATATGTGTAATTTTTTGAACAATGCATTAATATAGTTTGGGTGTTTTTGTTTCAAAAAAAAAAAGGGTGGAAAATGAAGGTTTTTTAGGGGGAAATATGGGAAATGTGAGGGAGTGAGGCTTATTGTGAGAGGCTTAGAAATAGAAGGGAATGAGATATTTTGTGGAGACTAAGGATGCATGCTAATTGCTCGGCCTGACTCACCTCCTACTCTAAATAATGAAAAAAGTTACAATACACAAAACTAGGATAAAACCTGGTGTCTACAGTATCAAACACATGAAATACAGTGGCGAAACCACCTTGTGTCAAGGGGGGTCAATTGACACCCCGACTTTTTTGAAAAAAATTAATTTAGTTTAGAGCTATTTTGATAGTTAAAAATAAATATATAGTATATTGTGGCAAAATAATACAAGAATGTGTAAAGTAGTTCAGTTGCAAATCTGTTGCTCCCTTCAAGCACGCCTTTGGTAGCTGATGGTCATGGATTCGAGGCCTATCCTTTGCTAGCTCAACCTAATCTTTATTCTATCCTTTTGCGTTTTAATTTCCCCACCGTCTACATTGATAGTCTAACATCACAATGAACCAAATTCTCTAATCAAAACAATATTTGAATTAAGTCATGTTAATTTGTAAGTTATTATGATTAATTTATTAATTTTTCGTTAAATTTTTATTGAATAATTAGTAAATTGTTAATTTAGTGATGAAATTATAATTTATGAATACAATGGTTAGAGTTCTTGGTTATAATATTTTGTTCAAATACTCGTATAATTTCAAACCGACCCCTGTCACTAATCCCGCTTCTTTTGGGAGAGTTTGTGTTGACATAAATACTCTTCCATCATATCCGGGGATAGAAAACCAATTTTAAATTATCATCCACATGATCACAGACAACTTTAGGTTTAAGGTATGTATTTTTTTTGAAACTATGTCATTAAACTTTTTATTATACAAATATGTTAAATTTTCAGTATTTGTTCTAATATAGTTTGTCTTTTTGTTTATTAAAATTTCGCTTGACACCCCTTGCTTTGAATTCTGGCCTCGCCATTGATGAAAAATGAACTGAAAATTCATTTTATAAGAAAATTGTTTTACAAGGAAAACCAACTTCCTAGAAAATTGCACTAAACACAGTCAAAATGAAAAATTTACCAAAAAAAAAAAGAAACATTTTATACTAGAAAGTCTAGAATAATAAGTAGAGAGGGGAATCTATCAAAAAAAAAAACTAATAATAAGTAGAGATGGGAAAAAAATATACTTATCTTATTTTTAAAGAATCAAGCTGGCCCCTAATGACTCTTGCCCAAATTTCCTACCATTTTTGTGCTCATTCAATGAACAACCCCTTCGAGCCATAGCTTATGTGTTGGGATTTTGGGGTGGCCTTATATTCTTTTTATCAAAAGTTACTTTCATATGTCCTATATTTATAACCAAATTGGAGCGTATCATGGTTAGGAATGGAGGGGCTTGAGTTGAAGAAGACGAAGAAATTGAATATGGAAACTAGAAGGAACCTTGAACCCTTGATATGGACTTGACAATGAAGGGCTCCAATGTCAAGAACTAACAATCCCACCAAGATTAGATAAAGCTAAGCATCACTAATCCATAAAGGAATTGACTTACTAACACCATCTCATTGATTGAAGGATAAAATAATAACAAAATTTGAGAGAGATTGAGGAGAAAACCCTGGCTTTTCATTAATGGCTTAATTTATAATCAGCAAACAATTGTCCAGAAAATTATGAGAAAAACCTATTTATACAAGGCAATTAATTCCACTAAAACGCAACCGTTTCAGCCAAAAAATGCATAAAAACAGTGCGGTCATGGGTGCGACGGCAGCCGTCGCGGGTGCGACGAAACTGGGGAACGAAATAGGCGATTCAAAAATCGTGCAAGAGCGCAGGCGCGAGCACCCTGGCCCAGCTTCTTTCGAGCTTTTCTTCTGCGGTTTTGTCGAGGGTGCCACCCCTATCGTCACGGGTGGCACGACCTTTGAGTCACTTTCCCATTTCTTCTTCTTTGGGCATAGCGGGTGTGACGGTTCTGTCGCGCTTTAAACTCGCATAACTTCTTCATCCAAAGTCCGTTTTAGGCCCACAATATACTAATGGAAAGCTTTCGGTGTCTACTTTAAGTTCACAAAATCTTATATTTATAGAAGTTGTATTGGAGGTGTTATGATAGAAAGAGTGACTGCATACCCTTTTCTAGACTTTGAGGTTGATTCTGCCTCATTATTCATGCCTATAATCACGGAGCCCCTTAGAAGGCTCGAGAATGGTCCGATACAGACCCAAGATGTCATCTCATGGTCTAGGGTCTTCATAGAAGAGAACACCGCTCCCCTGGATGGCCATAACGACCCTCCAAGGACCCGCATCCACAATGAAATGGATATTAAACCGGGTTAGATTTGAGGAGAGAAGAGGGCGGCTTGATACGAGTCGGTGACCATAGGCGAACCAAAAGTGAACCGATCCCTCACGATTCAGGATAAGATACCTAGGCCTCTTTACAAACTCTCAGAATATGTGGAAACAACTTAGGACTAACATTGACATGACCAACGCCCAAAAAAAATGTGCTTTAAACACAATTTTCTCAAATTAAACCCAAAATTATTTGAACCCCGAAAACCCAAAACGTTAATGAGCCTAACTCAACTCGAGCCAAAATTACCTGAGCCAATAAAAACAATGATTTTAGTATTGTTCCGCAAAAATAGTGGATTCAGTAGCGGATATATAGTAGTTTGAGTAGCGGATATCTGTGAAAGTTTGGCGGATAGCGGATAGCTGATAGCTGTTTATGTAGCTATAGGTGAAGTGTGTGTTCGATATAATCAACAGATAGATTAATTAAGGGATAGATATAAAATTACCAAAAATGATATGATTATCACTTTATTATTATTATTATTATCATTTATTATTATTATTATTATTATTATTATTATTATTCAGTTTTTGGACACTAATATACTGTAATTTGTTGCAAAAAAAATACGTTTCTTTAGATAATTTTCCACCAAAATTTAACATAAAGTTATACTAAAAATCCAACACCCAAAATATAGTGTATTATCGTACAAGAAAATTATACAATACATTATTGTCCAAAAAAATTACTCGGAGGTACCCTAACTTTTGGTGAAATGTTTTTTCGGTACCCCAACTTTTCAAAACTCATTTTGAGGTACCCTTACTTTTGGGTTACTAATTATTTGGTGTTTTTCCGTCCATCAATTTTATTAAGTGACCGAAATACCCTTATTCTTCTTGTTCAAGGGTATTTCTTCAAAAATGGAAAAATAAGGGTATTTCGGTCACTTAACCAAATTGATAACCGGAAAAGCATCTAATGATTTCTAACCCAAAAATTAAGGGTACCCCAAAATGAGTTTTGAAAAGTTGGGGTATCTAAAAAACATTTCACCAAAAGTTAGGTACCTCCGAGTAATTTTTTAATTATTGTCCAATACTCCAAATATAATATATTAACATCCAAAAATCATCGTCAACAGCAGCATCGTCCATCACAAATAAAAATATAACCCCTTCTAAATGTCGTCTTCACAAGAAAATAATAACGAGTAATCTTAAATTGATCTTGTCATGTTCTATCCATTACTATATTCCTTTCAATTGGATTGTTTGATAATAAATTAATACTGGTTATGTTGTTCAAACATGAATGGCCGTTAACATTCAAATTTGCAATTCATCTTTGGAGGGTAGTTCCAACCTACAAAAACAAAACAGTCCCTGCAAAACGCTAAACATTACAATGGGTTTGATATTACAATGGGTAACATCTAAAAAACGCTGTATCAAATGTTATTCGCTAGTTCAAAAAGCTACTTAACCGAACACTTAAAATTTGGTAAAATAGAGTTTTGACCCGTCAAAACGCTAAACATTATTCTACACGCTATTATCGAACAGAGTCTTTGTGTATTTGTCATTATTTTTAGTTTTTGTAAAAGCAATGCAAGTATACATATGTGTGTAAAGAGAATTTTATTTTCTAGGAAGGAAAGGGAAAAAAATGCAGCCAAATCCCACCCAACCCACCCAACCCAAATATACCCTGCCTATATTTACTCAAATTCAAAATAAACTTTACTCTTATTTACCTATGAACCAAAATTCACCTGTTTAAGCACACAATCAAATCTAAATATACAATATATATTGCATATTTACAAGTGAACAATCAATGTAATAAGAGTGAACAATCTAATATCTGTGGTGAACAATCTAATATAGGTAGGTGAAAAATCATACTATTTAGAGCACGTGTTCCAGGTACACCTAATAAGTTACAACTTAATATAGGCCTCTTACTCTTTGTGCCAAGCAACAATAACGCTAGATTTTTGCTTAAACACAAACCAATGCAATTGAGGCATCAATACGATTCAAAAGGCATTGGAAAGTATATTGTAACTTTTTTCATTTGATATTTTCACGTGTTTGGTACTGTGGACACCAAACTACAATGTGACTTAATGCGATTCAAATGGCCTCAATGTGATTCATCGGTGATAATGAGTAGGCATTGGAAAGTACATTGTGACAATAGCTAAAAACTGTGCTACCTATTGTTGCTTAGTATAGGCATCAATGTGATTCACAAAAGACATTGGAAAGTAAATTGTTGCAACGGAAGAACTTGGTGTTTAACCAATCAGTCCAAATTGCCAATTTAGGCCTATCAAATTTATGGAAATTTTCAGTTTACCAAAATTTACTAGTTTTTTTTAAATGGTTTTGCTAAATGTACGGGCGATGGGTAAGGAATATCTAAATTTGTTTTATATCTTATTTTTGGTGGTAATCTAAATTGATTTTATATCATAATATCTATTATAAAATACTTTCCTATTATAAAAATAAAATCATGTCTAATTAATTATTTTTAATTATACTTCTTGTTATTACTTAAATTTGATAGGGAAAAAATTTTATTTTTCAAAAGATTTGATCCCCTCATGGAAACTTTAATTCTCTAATATCTTAATTTTATTTGTCTAATAGGAAAGTAGTATATAATAGATATTATGATATAAAATCAATTTAGATTCACACCTAAAATAAGATATAAAACAAATTTAAATACTCCTTATCCATCGCCCTCAGGGCGACATTTAGCAAAACCGTTTTTCAAAAAACCCACCAAAATTTACAAAAACTTATCAAAAATTACTAAAGTAAAAAAACAAAAAAAATAATAATTTTGATATGTTAGCGTAAATTTTGCAAAAGTTGTCAAAAGTGACCAAAAATTAACAAAAATTACTAAAATTTATCTTTTACCCAACTATTTTTCGCCCGTGAATTTGACACACCCAAGCAAGCCATAAATATTGTATTAGTATAAGGCCTCTTACTCTTAGCGCAAAATCGGAGGAAGAAGTGGGAACCACAGCAGAACCCTCTTGACTCTATGAAAGCCCGACCCATTACCCACCCTACTTGGAGGAGAAAAATGGAACACTGAATGGTTTTCACATTGCAGACACGAGCAACTACAAAGGAATAAGTCAATTACATGAAACACAGTAGTATTTATACAGGGTTTATATGCAAGTAAATTACACCAACAAACCAATGACGACACCCAACAGCTTGACGTTTTACTAAAAGTCTCCTTTGGGACGAAAATGGTCTGATCAAGCAAGTAAATCATCTGCAAATGCAAAAACAAGAAATGTGTAGCTATTCACAACGGAGCAAGGCATGAACGCCGTAAAGCCTCGATCGAGTTTGTAGCTTTCAATGATTTCCCTGAACCAAGAACATTGAGATGCTCATCAACTTGCCGTTGCCTATGCTGGCAAGGGTTCTTCCATAACTGTCATATGGCAATCAATCAAATCAGTCAACTGTGTTTCAAACACAGTGGATATATAAATATCGCAGTTGCAGAGAAATTATGACAGGCAAAAGAAGCAAAAACGAAAGTAAGACAGATCTAAATTGACAATTTTTTAAAGTTTAGAAGGGTGCAATGGAATGCATGTTGCATAACCGGTAGAATTATTTTCGCCAAATATTGAATTGTAAGTTTCAAGCGGTCATATACTACTACTTCACTTCCCTAGCTTAACATATGCTGGCTTTTCAAATATTTTAGCCAAGTATGTTTTAGGCTTCCACTTTTTTTTGTCCACTAATTCCTTATCAAAGCATCTTCTCAAAATGTTCTTTTTGAGTCGGATGGTCTGTTGGAATCAATCTCTCCATAGGCAGTAATGAACACAGAGGTAAGGCCCCTTGCATCTAAATATCTCCAGACACATGAAGTCGAAAGAAACAATATTGACCAAGCTTAAATGCTCGGAACATTCGTGTGTAGGGAATAAGAAGAGAGTGAAGGATAATACCTTTTGCCTTCTCAGGAACACTTGAAACAACAGGGGCCTTGGTCGGAACATCGGGTAGATCCAGTGTCTCTTCGGGGGCTGCAAGTGGAGCTGGAACTTCTGGTAGATCTTGCACAGTGAGCTACACAATAGGAAGGTACCCATGAGTTAAGCTATTACTATAAGAACAAAGAGACTGCTCACATCTAAACCATAATGTGCGTAGCCAAGACTTAATTCTAAAACATAGTGCCGATTGTAACCACCACACCCCACCCATTTCCCCCCCCCCCCCCCTTTTTTTTCTTTTTTTTCCACATAGGGTTGTGAAATCAGATCCAAGCAGGCATCTAAACAGCCTTTTAACCATGTGAATTAGGTTATATGTACCCAAAAGTAACTTCTTTTTCTCAGGGATATCCCTGCATACTTATATATCAGCATAAAGGAACAAGTCCATTCTTCATCCTAATCAACACCTCACCATCAACCATCCATCTACATTATCTCAGCATAACAATTGAGCTGGCAGAAGATGTGGCCAGCTTTAGAAAATAAACAAATAAATAGAGTTAAAGAAAATAGTAGACATATACAGATACAGCCTAGAATATCTGTTCTTAAGTCTTATTTCTTGTGTTGTGGGCGCATGTTACACTCTGGGGTCGGATCATTATTCAGCCCAAGGCTAACAAGCCAAATTAAGCCCATAGGAAACTTTTTTGGAATTCATTTGGGATATTATGTAACTTCTAAGAAATGCTGAATGAAATATTTTAGGTATAATTGGTTTCTGAATCCTTGATGCCATGCATATCATAGCCATGGATAATGTATCATAATAATAACTGTACCTGTGCTTCTAGGTTCTCAAATTCTGCTAATACTTCCTCCTCGTCCTCAGAAGTTAATTTCTCCCCTAGGATGGCACTTATCTCCTGAAAATCAATATCAGACGCAAGAACATTGATGTTAAAGAATATATTAATCCCTGCAAAGGGGAAGCAATACTACTGCACGCAAAGTTAGCAAAACCACAAAATAAGGTGAGGCATAAACAGTGAGTTGACGTAACAAAACAACCATTGGTGGTCCACACCACAACAGTACACAAGAAGGGAAGGGAAAGGATACATTGATACTAAAATCTGTACAAGCCAGCTACCACTTCTGTCTATCCAAAACCTATTACATGTATTCTATTGATGGGTTCAAAACTCATCGAAGTTAGTACCATGAGACTACATGTAAGCTGCTTCACATAACCATATATGGCTACAGAAGACTGATGGATAACAAGGATTACCCACAACCACCTAAACCAACCCCCCCCCCCCCCCAAAAAAAAAAAAAAAAAAAGAAGGCTGGCTGCTCTTGCATCAACTCATGGCTGTCTTTACCAGAGTACATACCAAATATCTGAAATGACCTATTTGATCCCTCGGGGGAAACGAAGTGCAAAGATCCTCACATGAACTTGATAGCTAGACAAGATGACAAAAGCAACCCGCAACCCAACCCCTACCCCCTCTCCGTCCTTCCGTGGGAGAGTTTCATAGTTTTTTTTTCAATCATTATGAGAATTTATCCTCATCTTCAAAATATTTTTCTGCTCATTAAATCATATTCTTATTCAGCTTTTCACCCTTCCAGGATTCCTAAGTTCAGACTAAAAGAGCATCAACCAGTTCATTTTAAGCAAGGGAAACTGCATATTCAAGTCAATTCCAGCACAATCAGAAACTTGAAGAGAAACAAAATACGAGTGGAAAACTCACATCTTGGTAGGCTTTAGCCTCAGCAGTATCATCCATCAATTTCTGCACATCATCAAGGTTAATCTCACTTTGAAGTGCTTTCATGGCATTGTTTCCAGCCTGCAAACTCTCAAACACAGCCTTCTGCTTGCTTGCCAATTCAATATCTGACAACTAAACAAACAAACATGTCAAACCAGTCAAAGAAAATTACAAACTATCCCTACAGTAATAAGAGGTGCTATCTGAATTTGCGTAAAATAAATAAAATAAAACAAAACGCGCATTGAGTTGTAGTGGTGAAAAAACAAAACAGACTAAACTACAGAAGAGAAATTCTTACTTGTTGCTCAACATTAAGCAGCCAAGCATCAACTTTTTGCAGCAACTCTTCCTGTACCTTCTTTTTCTTCAATGCAAGTAGGGCCCTATCCTTTTTCTTTTCACGAATCAAGTCCCTAGCAGCCTGCTTCTCAGCCTCAATGACAGCTTCAAGCTGAAAAAGATAATTTATATCTATCCATCAATTAAGCAGTGATATAAAGGCTTCCATGACCATTAACCACACCCACAAAAGTGATGGAAGAGCAAGGACTAGATTTAACATCAAAATAGAATTGTCACCTACTGCTATGTAGGGGGAATTTGGGGAAAAAGGTAAAGAATACACCCAATGGAGCTATCTCAAAAGGTACTCCTTTACAGCATGATTTTGAATTCTATGAAATAGCCTTCAGAAACAGGTAAGATCTTAGTCTGTTCCCGGTAGAAAAAGGCAACGTTAACATCAAAAAATGTGGGAAGTATGTCAAAATACATATTTGGAGTAATTTGGAAATGTCTATTAAAATTAAACATAAACTATGCAATACAGCGCGAAACTAGACGTTAAATGTGCATGTCACACACAGAAAGCATTAATCTGTCTGACGAATATTGAAGAAAGCAACCCATATAGCAGCACTAATAGTCCCCTTGACAGAGGAAGCCAGAACTACAGAACATAGAGGGAATAGAGAGGAGTGTCACATCCAAACAGCCAAAGTCAAATGCAACCCACAAGAGTCCTGTCCAGAAGGGAGCTGACTGTTTTTCTGTAAGGGCATCAAATATTGGTCTTCCTGTACAATTGACGGGAAAGTATTTGGATTGATTCTCTGAAAACAGAACTAAGAAAATTAGGAAACTTTTTATGGGCTACTACTCCTTCCGAAAAGAAGGGGAGAGGACAGCATCACGAGGTACTTTGTTTTAGTCCAATTCAAACTAAAAACACAGAGTTATAATTGATCGACTGCTGGGGATAAAATTATGCAAACAGGTGAGATTCAACCCTGCTATGGGTAGACTGTACTGATGGCACTACCATGTCCCAAGGCCTCAAGGGTAACAATAATGTTTCAGAGTCTAAGCTCAATTCAAGATTAAAGATCCTGTCGAGCAAGGATAGAGCAACTCCCAGTGTGGGTCTGGGGTATGCTGATAGCCTACCTCGGCACACATAGCTGCTAGCTTGATTCCAAGTGACCCACAATTTTATTTTTATTTTTTTTAATACATTAGAAGTTGAAAATCTTTAAGAAAGAGCTGTCAAGCAATAATTATGAGAGTTGTTATCATCAACGAACTCCTAAACTAGGATCAGACTGAACATACACCAACTGGTACTTCATCCAAAAATAAGAGAGTCAGCATTACTTCCCATTTCCAAGGGTTCCTCTAGAACTTTTTAGCAGTTTTATGCAAACAGACAAAGGAAAATATGAAAATATGGTATAATTTCATGTGACCCTATCCATGAGGTAACATATGTATCAGACCAAGAAATTCCCTCCATCAAAATGGCAATGAAATAATGGAAGTTGGATCAAAGACTCTGGTACATTTTGACAGCAATGATATCCACTACATCCTCATCAAATCCTTCAACATCCTTAGGCCTTTTCCCTTGTCGGACAATACTACAAAGTGTCATTTCCTGACAAATTTACCAAAGTTGTGTATGCATATTCGGGATTATGTACTCTTCTAAGTCGTATCACAAACCCAACAGCTACGCCCCCCTTACTCCAAAGACAACAGGCCTTACGGGAACCAATATTAGGAAAAGTCTAACTTACCAGGATCAACCACTAAATGTAGAAGGGTAGTAGAACGCAGTGACACTAAGGCACCGTTCTTTTGTGCGTTAACGCACCCAAACGCAACGCAAAATCAATAAAACCTAACGCATGGCAAATGCAAGATAACGCAACTTATCACAATCTACTATTCACCTCTACTCACCTTTTTATTATTTCCTACCGCAACCTAACGCAACCTAACGCAACCCAAACGCAACTTATCGAAACGCAAACGCAACGCAAACGCAACGCACAAAAGAACGGTGCCTAACAAGCCTTTCATTATTGATGGCCCCTGAGATAGCTCTCTCTAGTATACTATTGCTAGATACCTAGATCTCCTTTCCTATGCATAAATGTTACAGAGCTGGCATATAGATCTAATATAGCTATGTCCTTCACTAGAACTGTCCATTTATTCACAAAAACCAAAATTCTTCATCAGCTTGATCAAGAAATATGTTGATAACAATTTCCATACCAGATAATTCGCTCATCCCCTCAATTCTCTTATACTCTTATCTATGATCATCTTTGGTTGTTGGCCAAGAATTGATGGGACTGCATTTCAAATCATGGACTTGCACTCAAGCTAATAAAAATAAAAATAAAAAATCAACAAGGCAACAACATCAATGAACCTTGTCAGCTTTCCTTTCCATAATCATTTGCTAATATTCATCAAGAGGGTTCAAAAAAAACAACACACAGAATTAACACCAACAATTGTACCACAGCTGACAGCAAAACACTTGTTCTTTTTGTCAAAACATAGCAAAAAACACACAAAGATCCATCCAATTTTCCACTATTATGCAACCAACCGTTCACACAAAAGAATAAGGCTACAAGCACAAAACATGCAAACAACCCCAAAATTCAGCATTTTGACAGTGACCCAGAAAAATACAGTACATTTCAATCGTTGCTGAAGGGGGGAGAGTGAGGCTACCTGTTGCTGGTACTGGCCAAGTTTGCGCCTTTGAGTTTTAAGAGAGAGAATCGCGCGATCTACTTCTGTAATCTTGGGCTTCTTCACAAATATGTTACCCATCAGGAATAACCGAACCGATATAAACCCTAATCAACCAAAATTCGACAAATAAAATCACTCAAGGGGAACTACGATCCCCCTTCCTCTCTTCCCTTGTTCGTCTTATACCCGTTGCTTGGTCGAGATGTGATGTATTTGTAACCCTAATTCATGGGGAAAAAGTGCTTTTGCTGCCCTTTCTTCTCAATTGGAAATCCAATCGAACCAATGAATCCATTCAATGTTGACAAACAACTTTCGATTGTGAGTATGGAAGAGAGATAAGAGATGATTGTGGTTATCGACGATGAATTTCTTTTCAGTTTGGCATGAATTTGCTCCTGCAGATCTGCTTGTGGGCGCCTGCTTGCCCTGCCCAGAAGAATTCGTTTTAATTTCTTTCCTGTTAATTAGTATATTTGAAAAAAAATATATATATTGTGTGAGTTGACTCGAAAGCAGAGAAGCCTTGTTACTGTTTCTTGGCAAATCACATATTACATTCACTGAACTAGTTGTTACTTTTTTTTTTTTTTTTTTTTTGCAAGGAAGGACTTTGACAAAGAACTAAACAAGTTACCAATGTTGTCTTTTCTAAGCTTTATTGGCAAGTATGAGCATTATTGGTCTGATCTCTACTTACTTTTTCAACTGTACAAATATGGAAATTAAGTAAGATTCAAGAATGGAAAAACAATTCTTGGGAGGATCATGACGCTTCAAGAAGAGCTGAATAACCAAAGTAGAGTCAGTAAGCACCACTAGGCAACCCCAACCCTTATTCTTAGCAATAATCAAAGACGCTTTAATACCCAAAAGTTCAGGCCATAGTGCAAACATCGCGAAGATAGACTCTTATCCTCACAAATTTTCGCCATGCAATCCTTGTAACACCAATTCAAACCTAGCAGAAAGAGACTTCTCATCCCAAGCACCATCTAACTTAACAACTGCCCAACTGGATCCTGATGTAGTTAGAAGAGAGGGATAGATTTGGTGGAGAAAACTCCCTCGAGTAACTACAGCAGAATCAAGAATTGAGAGATAGAGAAGGAACTAAGATGGAATTATGTTTGTTGATATTTGATTGATGATCAAAGCAATACAGATATGGGGTATTTATTACAGTAACTAACAACTTTGTAATTAACTCACACACTCTGTTATAACAAAATATGTCAACTCATCATAGTTAGTTAAGGTGTATTCCCGTACATCATTCCTCCCCCCTTAAGATAAGTTTTATTCTGAAAGTTGTTGAAAATAAGGGAATTGCTGCTCAAACTCATCCGCCCAGACCCAAGTAGCATCATGCAGGTCTATACCATCCCATTAAACAAGATATTGGACAACAGCCTAGTTCCTCCTCTTTTGAATGCGCTTGTCAATGATAAGATGAGGGTGTAATGTCGACGCTGCATTCTTGTCGTGAAGAAAAGTTGGGATATGAGGATTATTAGGTAGAGCTCCATAGGAACACTTCAATTAGGAAACATGCAGGACATTATAAGTTTTGACATCTTCTGGAAAATGGAGCTTATAAGCCACATGTCCCACACGATCAATAATCTGAAAAAGACCAAAATACTTTGGTGCCAATTTCTCATTGCTACGATGCTGAACTAACATTTGCCTGTAGGGTTGTAATTTCACAAGAACCCAATCCCCAATCTAGAATTTCCGGTCAGTCCTGTGCGCATTTTCTTACTGGATCATCCTGTGCTGAGCCGAATGAAGAGTTCGCTTAAGCACCCTGATCCTTTGCTCACGCTGCTACAAAATGCTATCTACTGCTGCCACTTTAAACTCTCAAGGTAGGTAAGGCAAATGAATATTAGGAGGAGCATACCCATAGATGACCTCAAAAGGAGTCCTGCCAATAGATGTGTGGTAAGAAGTATTGTACCACCACTCAGCCAAAGGTAGATATTTGCACCATTCTTTTGGAGCCTGAGAACACATACACCTCATATAGGTCTCAAGACACCTATTAACCAACTCTGTCTGACCATCAGCCTGTGGATAGTATGAAGAAGACATTTTGAGCTCAACGCCATGAATGGAGAATAAAGCCTGCCAAAATTGACTAAGGAAAATGGGATCCTTGTCACTGACAATGCAAAGGGGCATGCCATGTAATTTATACACAAAATCAAGATAGATTTGTGCAACATCAAAAGCAGAATAAGGATGGCGTAGGGCCATGAAGTGAGAGTACATACACAAACGATCCACCACCACAAAGATAACTGTATTGCCTAAGGATTTGGGCAACCCATCAATGACACATCCTCCCAAACCCCATTAGGAATAGGAAGAGGCTGAATCAACCCTGGATAAGCCGCATGGTCATATTTACAAGTCTGACAAACGTGACACTATTGAATATAATGAGTGACTTGCCTATTGATTCTTTTCCAATTGAATAAATTTCCGTTTTTTTTAATAGTAGCATCTCGACCAGAATGACCACCCATAGGAGAAGAATGACTCCAGTGTAATATTTTTTTTTTTTTGCTTCAAAGCATCATCTAGACCAATGACCAATTTCCCTTTCCTTCTTAGAACTCCATCCACCAGAGTATAATGGGGTACTGTCGTACCTTGCTGAAGTTTTTCTCCCACAGCAGCCAAGGAGGGGCCTGCCTGCCAACTGCCTCGAATATCGTGCAACAAATCATATTCGATGGTGGATACAAACATCACCATTAATTCAGCTCCTGAAACTCGAGAGAGTGCATCTGCACTACAAGAAAAAGGATATTGGGCGTCGATTTATTTCGTCGCCCTATAGTTTAATTTCGCGGCCCCATGAATAGGACGTCGAAATCATTTTCAAAATTTTTATTAGGGTTTTATTAGGGTTTAAGGATACAGAGGAGGAGGAAGAAGGGATTTGTTGAGAGAGTAGCAGAGAGAGAGAGTGGGGAGTGTAAGAATTAGGTGGCCCAGGACATGAATTAGGGTTTGAAATTGAAAGCGCTCAGAAATTTGACTGCCATTTCAAAATTTGGCGAAAATTTTAGAGCGGCAACGCGAAAATGAAAGGCGCCTGTGGGAAATTTTTGGGCGGTCTGTGTAAACAAAGGACGACAAGTTAATTCCTGGCCCAAATTAAAATTTTCCCGTCTTTATATCGAAATAGGACGACAGAATTGACAACACGGCCCAATTTATTTTATAAGGCGTCCCCCCCAAATTTGCGGTCCTGTTTTCATAATATGACCTCAGAAATATTTTCCACGCCCTCTATATTTAATTTCGCGGCCCAATCCCTATTTTCTTGTCCTTGCCACTCTTAAACTGAATTTCATAAGTGTACCTCATCAATTTTGATAGCCAAAGTTGTTGAAAAGGGGTAGAAACTTTGTTCTCCAAGAGCCGTTTCAAGCTCTTTTGGTCAGTCTTGATAATAAAGGGTTGGTGAAGTAAGTACTGCTCCCATTTTTGTACAGCAAAGACTAAAGCGAGTAATTCTTTCTCATAGACATAAAGGTTTACCCAGCAGGGACCCAAAGTTCTACTAATGAAAGCCAATGGATGGCCTTCTTGCATTAAAATAGCTCCAATACCACCCATAGAAGCATCATTTTCAACCACGAAAGTCTTGGTGAAATTTGGTACTGCTAAAACAGGCGCACTACAGAGAGCATTTTTCAGTTGAACAAAGGTTAATTCTGCCTCGACAGTCCACTGAAAAGTCCCTTTTTCAGTAGGGAAGTTAGAGGTTTACTGATCAATGTGTAATTCTTCACAAACTTTCAATAATACCCAGCTAAACCCAAAAAAAACTCCTTAATTCTTTTATGTTCTTAGGGATAGGCCATCCCTGTACAGCTTGAATCTTGCTTGGATCAGTTGCAACCCGTACTCTCGAAATATAACGGACAAGGTACTCCACCTTTGTCACTCTAAAAACACACTTACTCATTTTAGCCAATAATGCATTATCCTTAATAGTTTGGAAAACAACCTATAAATGATCAATGTGATTCTCTATACTCCTACTGTATACCAATATGTCATCAAAGAACAATACGACAAACTTCCTCAAGTATTATTTGAAAACATGGTTCATCAAGCTCTGGAAAGTGGCAAGTGCTTTAGTAAGACCAAATGGCATCACTAAAAATTCATAGTGCCCTTTGTTGGTCTTGAAAGCAGTTTTGTGGATATCATTCCCACCCATCCTTATCTGGTGATATCTAGATCGAAGGTCAATCTTGTTGAAAATGACAGCTCCATCCAACTCATCAATGAGTTTCTCGACTATAGGTAGGGGTGTTCACCGGGCGGGTACCCGAACCGATTGGATAATTTTTCCGGGTACCTGAAAATTCGGGGCGGCCAAACCCCCGAACCGTATCCGTAACCGAAACTATCGGGTACCCGAAAATCGGGTACCCGAAAGTTTCAAGGTGGATACCGGTTAACCAAAAAAATCGATTAATTATAATCATGTGAGTTTCCAATTTTTATTTTTAATTTGTAATTATTAATTAACAGTCCGGTAACAAAAAATGTTTTAAAATTGTTCTAAAACTAGGCCAGCATGACCATAGGCACTGAGCTTCTATACGTTTTGAGTTTTTGGAGGATTTGGAATTGGAGCACTGAGCGCCAACATTAACGTAAATTAGGGTTCTTTCCATATTAAAATTTGGGCTTAGACAGTAGACTAGAGATTGGAAAAAGATAGGCAAAAATTAAATTTGGACCTAAATGTTAAATTTAATTTCGGGTAATTCGGGTACCCGAAAACGTCTAGAGGCCGATCCGTAACCGAACCGATTAACCGAAAATATTCCGGGGCGGGTACCCGACCCGATTAAAATTAATTTTTCCGGGGCGGGTACCCTAAATTAGTGACCGGGTAGCGGGTTTCCGGATCGGGTTTTTCGGGGCGGTTATTTATGAACACCCCTAACTTTAGGAATAGGGAATTTATCCTTGATGGTGTTTTTGTTTAATTCCATATAATCAATACATAGTCTCCAACTTTCATATTTCTTTCCCACCAATACTACCAGGGACACAAATGGGTTGAAATTGGGTTGAATAACCACTTTAACCAACATATCTTCAACAAACATCTCTATAATGTCTTTTTGTCTGAGAGAGTACCTATATGGTTTAATGTTTACGGGGCCAACATTAGGTTAAGGTGGAATTTTATGATCAAACTGCCCTCGAGAATGAGGTAATTGAGTGGGCTCCTGAAAGAGATCTTGCAATTTACAGAATAGGGATCAATTCAGGCGGGTCAATAGCATTTTCAACCATACAACAACGTGATAACTCATATTCACTCTTCATATTCACAACTTTAATCAAGCATAAATGAGTAGGTTGTATTAACATTTTCTTAATGGCTCCCCTTTTTGCAACTGTGACCCCCTTCTTACTGCACCTCAACACATGATTTCTCCCTTCATACTCAAACTCCATCCACAAATTCCTAAAGTTTCACCTTATAGTTCCCAATAGATTCAACCATCGGATTCCCAACACCATATCACATCCTCCCAAAGGTATCAACAATACGTCTGCCTCAAATATAGTCCTCTGTAATTTCCATTTAAACCCCTTACAAACATGTCTACGCTGTAACACACTACCATTGGCTAATGTTATAGCCTGAGAAGGTGTACTCTCCATCCTACAATCCAACTTTTTGGCTAGAGTTAGGTTCAGAAAATTTTGAGTACTCCCCGAATCTATTAAAATATGCAAAGGTTTCTGGCCAAAATAACCAGTAACGTAACCCTCATTGTTCTATACCCAGGTTAACCATTCAAAGCACCGACAGACACATGAGGATCTATATCAAGGCCTTGCGTGTTAACCCCTTGTCACAGTACCCCCTCTTCGTCGCACTCTTCATCTTCATTTACCCTTGGAATTTCCACCAAGAACAACTGAGTCCTCCTATGAACGCATACATGAGTCTCTCAAAAGGTTTGTCACAGTAGTAGCATAACCGTTAACCATTTTTTCAGCTCCTTCTAAAGCTGGGATAAACCGGGTAGGCTGTCTATTGTTTCCAACTGGTTGAATTGGTGACGGTTTTGGTGTAGACAAGAGAGGCTTATATGAAGTGACCGGTTTTTGGTTTGAAGAATTATTTTTCCTGAAAGTGGATGTTGCAAGAATTTTAATGGAAGGTACCTTCAAAGCAGAAATAGTTTCTTCTTGACAACGTGCATATTCTATAGCTTCTGTGAGGGTTATTGGTTTGAAAGCTCTGATAAAGCTCTTCAGCTAAGGTTGCAAGCCTCCAATGAAGTTGTCAAGAAAATGGGCATCGGGCAGCGCTACGTTCCTCATCAACATAAGTGCCCTTAGTTCTTCAAATTTGTCAACATATTCCTCTAGTGACTCATGTTGTTGTAACTTGTTAAATTCTTCTACCACTCTAGGTCCCAATTCATCTTTGAAACGAGCACACACATCAGCCACAAAATCCTCCCAATCAACACTTCTTCTTCCCATTGAATAACTACTATACCACTACTCCGCTTTCCCTACCAAATACATTGATGCTAACTCAACTCTCTGATCATTCGACACCTTACACAATGAGAAAAAGCGTAAACATTTCTTAATCCAATTTCCCACGTCAGTATCATCAAACACAGGAAATTCAACCCTCAGATAAACATGTAAAAAATTCTTAGGACCCTCATTTCCACTAGAACCTCCATTTTCACCATCCCCAAATTGACTTCCCCAACCTCCAAAATTACTAAAACCAGAATGGGGATGAGCGTTGTTAGGATTACCTTTCTCAAATTTATCAAATCATGAAGACAGATTACCAATCAACTGGTGTTGCTCTGTCAAACAATTCATCACCTCCTTCTGCTACTCCATCATGCTTTTCATCATATCTTCCAAAGTTGTCATTGTAGTAGCTTTACTTCGCGTTGATACCCCTAGTTTTGATCGAGAATAGCTCTGATACCAATGATGTAGTTAGAGGAGAGGGTTATATTTGGTGGAGAAAACCCCCTCGAGTAACTACAACAGAATCAAGAATTGAGAGATAGAGAAGGAATTAAGATGGAATTGTGTTTGTTGATATTTGATTGATGATCAAAGCAATCCAAATATGGGGTATTTGTTACAGTAGCTAACAACTTTTTAACTAACTCACACATTTTGTTATAACAGAATGTGCCAACTCATCATAGTTAGTTAAGGTGTATTCCCCTACATCATATCCCTCCTTTGAGTCTCTTCCTATTCTCTGGTACCTTCCAAATGAAGGAGTTGCGCACATTATTCTTGAACTTTCTTGACTTCTCATCAAATTTTGTAGCCTCATAAAATGTTACCTCCTCAAGCGCAATCTTAGCATTGATATCTCTAACAACATCTAAAGGAGTCACCCTCTCCTAAGTCAAGGCCACCATATTCCTAGCTTTCCAAATCAACCATAGACAAGCGACAAAAGATGAAAATGTAGAAACTCTAGTCATTTTGTCCTTCTAGAGGTAGGTAAGCCACCCAAATATCTAGAAGCTGAAGCTATTCTCATGTGCAACCGAGGCATTAATACCCAAAGGGCTCTATATCCAAACTTAGGCAACAAATTCACAATCTCGAAATAGATGCCTAATGGTCTCCAGGTCACTCTTGCAAAGAGGGCACTTCAAGTCATCCAAATCTTTCCATCTCCTAGATTTCACCCCTATAGGTAATATGGGTTCCACTTTAGAGAAAGTTTAGATCCCCAAAGTCTCTTCCAAAACTAACAATCAATATGGGTTCCACTCGCATTCTCTCCCAACTTTTTTTGTCGGAAGAAGTGGTAACCAAATTTAAATACATAAGCTCCAGAATATGTTTTTCCCCATAATAAATGATCTAGGTTTTTTGAAAAACTCACCAGTGTTCCAAGGATTATGTTGGCCTCATCTCACCTGAATAGTGACCTCACAAGAGAAACATTCCTGACACTTACATTAACCACCATTGAGCAATGGATAAAGAAAATATGAGATTTTGATGGGTTTGTAAATACTCAACATGTATATTCAGCCAGAAGCAAAAGTGCATTACAAATGAGTATATATAATAAGGATCTGAACCCTTTTGAAAAAAGAACCCTGAATTCGTCTAGGTCACGACTGTGACCTTCATTTTCATTCGTCTAGGTCACGGTTGAGGCATCGGTTGTCACGGCCGTGACATGCCTCTAACCACGAAAAGTTGCTGATTGTCACGAGCTTGTCCAAAAGATGGAAAAAAAAAACACCCTAAGTGTTGGAACAAGGTCACATGCATGACATTGATTGTCTCTACTATGACCAGCCGCGACCTAGCACACTTCCATGCTTCTTCTACTTGACTTGCAAGGTGAACCCAATCCTTGATAGGTGAAAACTAGGCTCGAGCCCATCCCAGGATTCACTATCGCCGATGTTGATTCATCTCATAGACTTTAGGGAGCCTCGGGGGTGGCCCATGATCCATCCCACAAAAGGAAGGGGTTGACCCATGATCAAAGGCTCTAACATACTTTGAAAGCAAGAGTATGTCTTGGGTCGAGGCCTTGAGCCAACAAGCCTTGCGGGTGCTCGAGAATTCAACCCCGTCCATCAAAACTTGTTGGGTGGGCCGTAGATCAGAGAGAGAAAGAGAGATTGTGGGAGTAAAATCATAAAATTGCATTTTTCGATCAATATTGGCTGGATTTACTTATGTTTCACCCTAATGTCCCCTAATAATAATCATCTCGATCATAATATTGTTCACCCAAAAATTGATTAAAGAAATATGGTATCAAACCTAATAATAGTTTCGGTATCCCTATATAAGTTTTTGTAGAATAATATAAAACCATGACCATATTACAATCACACGGCAACAAAAAATCAAGATCACCAAAGTGGAAATAGAGGTTCAGATGATATAAATGCTAATAACTTTCAATATTCCGTACATGTACAAAGTTTTACCCGTCATTTTTTCCAAGTACAATAAGATGTAGTAATCAACAAAGCCATTCTTTAATGGCATTGTTCAAGATAAAGTTCTAACAGCACACGGTTGATACTACAAGAGTTTTTTTTCCCTGAAAACAACTGTAGTCAATTAACCTCAGGGATGCTCTCAAGGGAAGGTCTCCATGATTTATGGCTATGATGGATCTCGAAATCATCACTCTCATCAATCAATCTTTGAACTACTTGTTCTACACTAATATGCCTTCTATGGGTCCCACTTCCATGATGATCATCAAGCTCAACCCTTCTCAGGAGCACCTCCAGCTGCTGCTTTGATATCCTAATCCTCACCTGATCCCCTGTACACCCTCCTCCACCGGATACCGGCTCATTCCTGCTATGATCGAGGAGCCCTTCCTTCTCAGTCGACCACCTCGGCATTGGCTGAATCCTCAACGACGTCGTTGAGCCATGGATGCCGCAACAGTTACCCATTTCTTATTTCAAAGCAAAAGTAATTAATGCGGGGTTTTGATTGGCAGTAAGAGAGAAATAATGATGGGGGGTTGGGTTTTATATATGAGATTGAAAGATGAAGACCAGGTCTGACGTGGCGGGATTAGGTGCAGTGCTGGATTAGGTCTTGAGTTTGACCAGTTTGTACATGGTAGGATCACGTTAGATTCCTTCAACAGAAAACTTGAAAAGAAAAGGGCAGGAACTAGCCATAAGAAAATAGGTCAATTTTGTAATCGGATTAATGCCTGAATACTTGACCTCAAATTAAGCACATTTCATTTTCCTTATTATTTTATTATAAAAGCAATAAGACCAAGTGCATGGTTTTTTTTATCATGAGCGTAGCATGGTACAAGTTGTAATTCTAAGGCCGCGCTGTTTTTTATTTAAAAAGTGTGGTGGGTTGTGAAAAGTTGTGGTGTAATGTGAAAGATTGTGGTGTAAATAATTGTAAGTGAATAGTATAACTTTCAATAAAAAGATAAATAAAAATTGAAATGGTGGATTGTGGAGGGTTGTGGTGGAGATTAGAAAGTTGTGATGTGGTATGGAACTGCAACCAACCAGCTGCATAAAAGAATAGAACCTAACAATGGATTATTAATCGTTTTTATTAGTATATTATATTAAAATAACCAAATTATTTATGTTTAGTGCTTTAGAATCATATGAAACTAATTTTCTCAAAAGTTAATTTGAATTAAATTCATCCTCCATTGGAACATGATCAAATGACTAAATTATGATTTAAATTCAACTAAGATTCAATTCGTATTCAGATGAAATAATCAATTTATCAAGCCTACGTGTAGGTGAGCTGGGTTGTTTCTCCCTTTGATATTTGGGAATAACTTTCCATATTATTAGCTTTTTTTTACAAAAAAAAAAATAATTATGTGCATTTACAATAATTGGTGTGAAAAAACTGCTCTTTAAATTTCTACTCCCTCCGTTCCATATTAAGTGTCATAATTTTGACTTTCACGGTCTCCAATATCATTCTTTGATTGATAATTTCTTGCATAATATGTTATTAACAATTGCAATATTATACTTTTATGATTGTATTTTTTATTACGAATCTAATGGTGGTAATTTTATATGGCAACTCATTGTATATATTGAGAAATTTACGGTTAAAATTTTTGAAGTTTGATTGCACAATTTCCAAAGACGACAGTTAATATGGAACGGAGGGAGTACTGAATTTTAAAAGCAATGTCTAGAAGACAATGAATGGAAAACTGTAAACTTAAAAAAGTAAAAGCATACAAATCTGATTCTTTTTTAAAGCTTGGACTGCTTTTGTACTTTACACAGAATAATGAGGCACATGTTTGCATGGGAGATTGATTTGGGAAGTGGGGAATTATATATGCATGATAACTTTTCAACAGCACTTGCATACAACTTTGTGGGAGTTAAATATTAAACACATGCAAGTTCTCTAACTTTACTTGAGGTAGTAAGTAAGTTCCTTTTTAATTTGAGGTAGTAAGTAAGTTTCTTTTTTCTTTTCTTATCTTTTTTTTTTTTTTGGGGGGGGGGGGGGGGGGTTTGGTGGTTTGATGGTTTATTGTTCATACAAGAATGAACAATTTGGGACGTGTGCCTTCAAAATTATGAATTACTTAACTGGTGAAGTTGGATTGATTTGGGTTCCAGCTTACCCATCATATCATTCTTTACCACAAATGTGCGTAAAATTATGAGTTCTAATCGAGTTTTTTGAGCGACAAAAAGCTTGCAAGCAAATATCGATGTTTTACTATTGATGAGTTTATGAGTTACTATGTGTGATCAGTGCATTGAATTTGTTGCATTTACCTTCCATGAGATCTGTGACATTTATTTTTTTTGCACCTCTTGTTTCAAAATTTATGATTATAATCGCTGAGATTTGTGTAATACTATATTGTATTTATCATTGACAAATTCGAAGGTTTCGAATTTTAGGTGAATGGTGTGTTTTGTTCCAAAAGTACCTTTTATATTAACTTTGGATTATATTTTGTGGCTGGCTTAAACTCTCTTCTCGTTACTATATCTATGTTTTTCAAACCTAATTAGGGGTATATATCCATCTGTTTAAAACCGAACTGAAAATAAAAAAAGGAAAATGCACGAAAATTGACCCGAAATTATTCGATTTAAACCAAAAGCCAAAATTGTTTTGGAGAACCGAACTGAAAAACTGAAAATAATCAAACTTTTATGACAATTTTCCAAAATCTATTTTACTAGAGGCATCTTACAATAGGAGTGTATTTGGTAGGGGAAAAAAACTTTCTAGGAAAATGTTTTCCCAATTTTCTAGTGTTTGGTACAAAAAACGTTTGGAAAATCATTTCCAAAGGAAATCATTTTCCCCTAAAGGAAGGAAATTGACTTCCTTTGTTCTACTTAGAAAAAATATTTTTCACCCTTGATTGTTAGATCAATTTTCACTACTAACTCTAACTGAAATTTGAAGGCGAAATTCAACATTAACAGTTTTGCTCGAAATTTTGTAACACGATAAAATTGATTAATAAAAGCTCAAATATAAATTTTTAACTCAATATATTTTTATCCAATAACATTTATCACGAAATATACCAAAATTTTTTGCCGCTAAAACTAACTGAAACTTTTAAAAATTCTAACTAAACTGCTTGAATTTAAATTTTATGATTTGATAGTATGGACGAAGAAAAGCTCAAATATGACTTTGAACTCCAAATATTTTCATTTGTAACGTATATTGCCATTTTTGTTGACATTTTTTTACGGTTAAATATGACTAAAACTTAAAAGCAAAATTCAATTTTATCGGTTTACCAAGAAACTTTACAATACAATAGAAATTATTAAAAAAAAAGCTCAAATATGAATTTTGAGCTCCAAATATTTTCTTTTGTAACATATATCACTACTTATGTTGACATATATGGTCATTTTCCAAAAAATGATTTGTCTCCTACCAAACAAAGGAAAATTTAATATGGAAGGCCCCTCCCGAATTGAGAGGTCTAATAACATATTTTTCAATTGATGTACGTTAGAATCTTTTGTTATTGTATTCGAGGGAAAAATAGTAAATTCAAGTGTGAATGTAAGCTAACAAGCAAATCGTTTGTTATATTATATTATATTCAATGACAAAATGATAAATTCGAGTATGAATATAAGCCACAAAGACAAACTATTTATTATTATATTATATTAAGGGAAAATGAGTAAATTTATATGTGAACATATGTTACAAGGCAGACAGATTATTTGTTATTATATTATATTTAAAGCAAAAAACTAAATTCGTATATAAACCCAAGTTAACAGACATGCAGACAGCCAGACTACTCAAACAAAGTTTTCATTCCCCCCTCCCTCTTTTATTGCATAGGGGATAATATAAAGAGGAGATAGGGAGCATAAAAGAGAGTTTTTTTTTTCCCACATGAATTGTTTTATTTTATTTTTATTTTTCTAAAACCCTTTATGAGAATATATGTGTGAGTGAGAGCTTTTGACCATCCATTGTTGTCAATCTTATGTTTTGTTGTTGTGAGGCTCCCAAATTAATTATGGTATTTGGTTTCTGAAACCTTGTCATCTACACTCTTAATTTTGAGTATTGGTATCTATTGCTATTGGATTTTCTCGCGCAACATTCAAAAAAAAAAAAAAGATGGGTTGTCGAATTTTGGTAGAATGCTACATTTGAGATGTTTACCAGTACAATCGAGTCATTCCTTCTCTAAAGAGAGTGTTTTGCATGCTTCGACCCAGACTATTTGTAATCCCTTTATTTCATTAATTATCTCAATTCAATTTTTTGTTGATATAATATTGTGTAATTTCATATAATTTTATGTATTTGGCATGCATATATGAATTATAAATTTATTTTTATTTTTTGTAGGATTCTAAATTAATAGAAATTTCTCCGCTGTGTATTTGAGTTGTAATTTTCTCAATAATTTCCAACATGGATAGTTACTAGAAAAATTTATTTAAATATATTTAATCAAAAAACCAAAATATATTATGGATAAAATCAAAAAATAGTAATTAATATATTATTAAAATTGTAAATTGATAGATAATACAAAATAAAAATATTAGTTGAAAAATCAGATAAAAACGAATGGAGGTAGTATACTTGAAGCCATTGGTGTTTAAAAGCTTTCACTAATTTTGATCTTTAGATACATTGGAACGATGAGCGATGAAGATCTCAAAAAGCTTCAGAAGGATATCAAGGGCAACTTGACTCCAAGGGAGTGGAAGAAGCTGGAAGATAAGGCTCTAGCAGGGATTCAACTATGTTTGGCAGAGCATATTCCGAGAGAGGTGATGCATATCGAGAAACCTCAGAAGCTTTGGACCAAACTGGAAGAGTTGTACATGTCAAAGAGTCTTGCCAAAAAGTACTGAACGAAGGAGAAACTGTACAGGCTGCGAATGCCCACAGGTACTTCTATGCAAACACATCTTAGTGAATTTAATTCTATTATTACTGAGTTAGAATCAATGGATGTGAAACACAATGATGAGAATAAGGCTTTACATTTAATCATGTCTCTACCTACATCACATAAAAAATTTAAGGAGAGAG
This sequence comes from Portulaca oleracea, assembly GCA_029582165.1. Taxonomy (NCBI): domain Eukaryota; kingdom Viridiplantae; phylum Streptophyta; class Magnoliopsida; order Caryophyllales; family Portulacaceae; genus Portulaca; species Portulaca oleracea. Next base: position 24,710,478 of record CM055885.1, read on the forward strand.
AGAGAGCTCGCAACATGACATTGAGAAACAGAAGGATGATTAAAAGCATAAACAAGATTATCAAACAAGTAGTTAACTAATTGAAGGCTGAAATAAAAAGGGAAGAAGAGGAACTTACTGAAATTTGGTACTAATTGATGCTTCAAATATAGAGAAGACTAATGAAAGATTCAATTACAAAGATAAACCCTAAATCAATTATAAAGAATTAAATCCCGACTTAAACTCTAATCTAAAACCTAAAACCTAAAACTAAAGATTGAAATCTTAGTAATGAAAGTTGCCAAGGAAAAACCCAGAGTTTACATCATATACTTGGTAGAAAAGAGGGCAAAAATGAAATCGTTTTTCCATGAAAATAAGTCGGGAGACTAGGGCATCACGGGCGTGACATGGCACGTCATTGTCGTGATGCCTGTGGATTCCCGAAGATTTTAGCTAGGCTCGCCTACCTCACAGGCGTGACATAAGGGTGTTATGGTCGTGAGGGGTCTTTTGGTCAAGGGGTCCCTATGAATGTCACGATAGTGAGGCTTGATGATACTAGGATAACTCTGGATCCCTCACGAGCATGACGAGTGAATGTCACGACCGTAAGGTTGCTTTTGTCTACACTTCTCCTCAGAGTCACGACCGTGAATTTACTTCTTCACGAACCCAAAATTGGGGGGGCATCATGGTCGTGAGAAATGGTGTAACGGCTGTGACACCATTCTGCCACGAGCTGCCAAGGTTTAATGGGGGTTACGACCGTGAGGTTCTGTGTCACGACCATGACACCCCTGCTGATGACCTTGTTTTCTTTGTTCTCCACAGGATCAACGCTCAGGTTCTCTTCGTCTCGGGACGGGTCTTCTTGGGATTTGCATTAGGGTCCCGACCCTTTTTTGAATAAGCCTAGTTTTGGCCACGCTTTGCGCATTATTCCTCCACAACCATATAACAGGTCAAGAAATCTACAAAGGAAAAAAAAACATAAAAACACTAATATTTACACACGGAACCGAGGCAATGCCAAGGGATAAGGATGCGTTTAGGCTCAAAATCGAGCCTGAACACTAATACACTATACTTTGAGTTGATTAGTTGATGAGCAAAAGAAATTAAAATCTTACTAAATTAATGTCGTATCAGACATTGTCAGCAAGTACAAATAAAATTTAATTATTTTTTTCCAACTATCACCTCATTACTCCACATTTTCGCTAACGTGAGCAATGCTTTTTTTTTTTGCAAAAAATACAATTTTCTTTGCTTATTTGGATTTGTTTGACATTAATTAAGAAATTTAATTTTGTTTTTGCTCCTCAACCCACCACGTAAGACCGTCACCGAGTTAGCCGCCATTGGAATCGTTTCAGATGCATTATTGTCCTAGAAAATGTTCATTTCGTTATTGTCTGACACCCTAAAGTACACTGTATTGGTGTCCAAAAGCACAAAGCTAAATGAAAAATGTAAGGCCTTTAAAATACATTTCATTTAGGATAATATACTACATTTATCATGAAAAAATTTGGTTGTTAAAGTTTTCGAAGAATATGAAATATTTTGAAAATGGTTGGATTAGATAATGCATGTTGTTTTATGTTTTGTGAAATTTTCAAAATTTTGACGTTTTTCAGAATTTTCCTAACCAAATTTTATCAAAATTTACCCAACCTACCTTTCCTTCTTGTTTAAAAAAAAAATGAATGGTGACTCCCAACTGTTTCAAAGTCCTTAACAATTATGGAGTAATTAATTCTTTAAAATAAATGGAGCATAAAACTTTCGGAGGGGAAAAAACACCCACTTAAATTATATTGCACCCTGCTGAAGAGTTATGCCCAACGAACCAATTAAGATAACAGAAAAAACAGGATTGAAACAATGGAAGCTGAGACAGCATATATCTTAAATGTCAAGCAAGAATTGTGCATTTGTGTACCATCGGACACTACAAGTAAAGTAACTTTGAAATTATAGAATAATAGCATTATCTATCACTGATTTCCTTTTCATTTCATGGAATACAAGAATATGCCTTTACCTACATAACATAATCCAGTATTGATAATAACCTAATTATGTTTGTGAGCCCTCAATAATGCATATATATAAATTAAGTAACCAATTACGCGTATATAACACAGCATATACTCAATTTTGGTGTTGCAATTTAATTGGTGGGCTTCAAAATATCTACGTCCACCACTTCCAAAAAGAAAAAAAGAAAAGCAACCGATCCCTTCAGGAAACTTAATAGAGTTCAGATAAATGGATGAGCTCTTGGATAAGAGATCAAAATTATTATTTTTTTTAGTACATTGTATTTACAACCAAAATTTTCACGTTATTTCAAGACTATATGATAGGATAATATGTTGGATGTGTATCAGATAACCTTGAGTGTCAAAATGAGTTTCAACACACTTGTACTGATGGACCACGCACAATGTTAGAATTAACAAGAGAGCTACGTTGTACGAAATAATACAAGGAAAGTCTGCCTGTCAAAAAGCAACATGTCCTGTGTCAGTCTGACACGAGTCACCTACTTGATGTTGGATAATTTCAATCGTGCGAAGTGGTTATTTGATTGGCTTGACTTAATCTAAATTAACTCATAAGATATGCAACTGAGCTTAAGGATTAGTCGAGTAAACTTTCAAAAGCCTAATTGGCCCTAATAAAGGCAACACACACGGGTTGTTTGCATTTTGGACCCCGAAATTTAGGGGTATTTAAATTCTGAACCTTTGGTTTTCAACATTAACATTTTGGACCCTAAAGTTTGTAGGCTGAATAAAAAAGGACTTTAAAGTTTGTGGACTGAAGAAAAATGTCCCTCTCTTATTTTTTATTTTCCTCCCATGTTTGAATTTATCTCCCGATTGACGTCAAACTTTAGGACTATGGTTAAAACTAATATTGAAACTATAATACACCTCTCCTATTCGTGTCGAGGCTACTTAGACCCCTAAGTACATGGTTTTAAGTAACTCCAACATGAATAAAAGAGGTTTATTATAACTTTAATATCGGTTTTAACCTTAGTCTTGAAGTTTGATGTCAATCGGGAGACAAATTCAAACATGGAAAGAAAAAGAAAAACGGGAAACGAACTTTTTTTTCACCTCACAAACTTTAGGGTCCTTTTTTTCAGCCTACAAACCTTAAGGTCCAAAATGTTAAACTTGAAAATTAAGGGTTCAAAATGTAAAAACCCTTAAAATTCGGGCTCCAAAATGCAAAAACCCCCAATACACATAGTTGATAAAAAAATGACAATGTTACCAGACAAGGATGCTACCTTTGATTGAATGGGATAATCGTTAGAAGTAAGATGGATCGTGTAGAACGTCATCCAAGAAGCTAAATAAAGAAGAAGTCCTCAACATAGGTTGTGTCCTGCCAACATGGTTCGTGTTGGTTGTACACGGCCATGTTCAGTGAAACGGTTACAGTTTCTATTATTCTATGTATGTGTAACTATGTGCATGTTTCCTACTTTCTCATTCCCACATTATTTGTCACTTAAGGCACGATTTGATAACAAAAAAATCTACCCTTTACATTAATTTACCTCATTGAAAATGTGAAAATGTTGAATAAAATGGTGAATAAAATAAGTAAAAGGTGAATAGAAAGGAAAAATGGAAGAAAAAAATGTAATTGATAAGGTTAATTTGATAAATTAGTAATTAATGTATTATTGAAATTATAAAGTGATAGATATTATGAAAAAAGAAAAATTAGTTAAAATGATAGATAATATGAGGAGGGATAGGGAGTACGTTTTACAGGTTGGACAATAACGATATACTTATAATTATACAGATTATCCGCAGTTGATAAAGGACAACCCTTAGTCCTTTGTCTACTTCAAGGGGTATAAGGACCCTATCCAAGTGTCATTTCCTGGCTTATAAATATGGTTAATATAATGTCATTTCTATGTCAAGAACTATTGTACGTACCACACTTATTCCAATGAGAATCACATCTCCCTAACATTTGATTTATTGCAACCTTTAAAGATTAACTAGAGAGTTGGAAAATAAATCCTTTAAAAGTTTTAGCGAGTATTTAATGATGTAGATTAGATATGATGGGTTTGTAAGTACAAGGAAAGAAGAAATATCTTTGACTCACATGTATATCCGATTAATTTCCATCTAATAGGTAGTTTTGCACCAACAATCCTCAACTTATATAGGATTAGCTAGGTTTGAGTCTGGACGTAACAAGATCAAGATCAAGTACTGGAGGTGTTCTTAGATGAGATTGATGGATTAAGCTTGTGCTAACTGAATCATGATCATTCAGTTTCTCGGTTGATGATGGATTAATTATGGGATCATTATGCATGTTTGAATATGTAGGCGCTTCCGAAGAGTTTACCCAAGGAGCATTCTTTCGTCGCTTTCTACATCAGATTGAATATGTAAGTCGGAAGAGGTTGTTGAGTCTTAAAATTATCTATTAGGGACAAAGAGATGAGATGAGGCAAAAGACACACCTTTTAACTCCTATTTCTATCCTTTTAATTAATCTCTTTTCTCTTCATGTCAATTCACTCAATCAAATTAATATCAAGTTCCAGAATTAGGTCAAACAAGTAATAAATAAAAGAGTTGTCAGTTATATAATCTTTGTCCACAGTACGAATTCAATGGTGACTTACCTTTTTTTGGGGTTTCCCCACCCTTTTAGTTTTCTAAAACATGTACGGTTGTACGTACACTGCACACATGTGACTTGGCCTATAAAGTTTAGTAGTAAATGATAGGTATGGTAAATATTACTTTTAATAAGTTTTGATCGGTTTTGGAAGATGTTGGTAAGTTTTGGGGACAATGTTATGTTTTTTTATATAATGTTAAATATCTATGTAGTGTATTTTATAAACTAAAAAAATAGGGAAAATGCATAGAAATTCAATTTTTTTGGAAATGGTAGGTTTTTTTTTTATGTTTTTCAAATGTGGTTGAAAAAAAAAAGAGAAAAAATGAAATGAATAGTGCATTGCGTCTATTGGGTACTCGAGTAACTGAGATGGTGACGGAGGCAGGGCAGGGCTAGCGCTGGTGGAGGGGTGGTCGGATGGTGGACGCAGTCTTGTGGGGGTGGTCAGACACCGATGGGTGGCGCCGGTGGTGGCAGTTTCTGGGATTTTCAATCGATAGCTAGGGTTTTGGCGTTTTCGGTTTTGAATAATTTTCGGCAACATTGGTGGTAGGGAAGAGCTATCCCCGATGGTGTAGTGGTCGGCCAGTGGTGGCGATTGTTTGGGGGTGGTCAGACATCAATGGGTGGCGCTAGGGGTTGTTTCTAGGACTTTTGATCAACGACTAGGGGTTTGATGTTTTTGGTTTTTGTCTCATTAGTGGAAGTTGCCAAGGTCGAGGAAGGCTACCCCCGGTAGTATCGTGGTCGGCTACGGGTGGCAGCAATCGTTTGGTGGTTCTCAAATGCCACATTTTTTTGCCGTAGTTGGTTGACTTGGCAGCCAGTCGTGAAGGAGAATGGGGTCGCGGGTTGTTTTTCTATACTTTTCTTTTTCCCTGAGCTTTCTTTTTAAATTTTTTGTAATTTTAATTTTTTTAAATTTAAGTTTTAGGGATTCATAAAATATATTTACAACAAAGTGTTAAAAATGAGCATAATTTTTCACATTTAAATTTTTGTATTTTTATTATTTTTGATAAATTTTTAGTTAGTTATGGTTAGACCCTATTCTTTTATGTGGTGTGTTGCGGTATGGCGCGGTATGGTGTGGTGAAATTGTATGTTGTGGTGGGTTATTGGTAAGTTATGGTGAGTTTATATATATATTTATATATATATATATATATATATGTATATATATATATATATATATGTATATATATATATATATATTGTATTCGTAATTGTGAAAAATTAATTGGAAAAAGTGAGTTGAAATATTGTATTGTTTTTGGATGATTAAAAAAATCGTTGAATAAGTATTTAAAGAATTTGATAGAGAATTGGAGAGAATGTTTTTCTCAGCCCTCTCCCTAGCTGATAAGTTTTATTATATAGGAAAAGAAAGGATTACAAAGATATATTACAATTAGGTAACTAAGAAATATATGGGAAAGAGAGATATTCTTGGGATCTCTATTCTAAAGGAATAGAAAGAAGAATATTGATTTCCTATACAAGTACAATCATATATACAATATACTACTAACACTCCCCCTCAAGTTGGAGCGTGCATGTTTGAAACGCCCAACTTGCTCATAAGATAACAAAATTGTCGATGACCCAATGCCTTAGTGAAGATGTCTACAAGCTGCTCTGTGGTAGATGTATAACAGGTCTGAATGCTACCATTTAATAAACGTTCACGCACAAAGTGACAGTAAACGTCAATATGTTTGGTACGCTCGTGAAAAATAGGATTAGCAGCAATATGCAATGCAGCTTGATTATTACAATGCAAAAGGGAAGAGGGAACTGACACATTTAAAAATTTTAGTAGACTGCGAAGCCAAACTACTTCACTCGTAGCATTAGCCATGGCATGGTGGTCTGTTTCTTAGTTTTCCAGGAGATAGGGGAGGAGCCCAATTTGATCAATTAGCCAGTAACAGGTCGTCGTGTCATAGGACAGTTGGCCCAGTCCGAGTCACTATAAACCTGAATGTTGAGATTAAAGTCAGCAGAGAGTAGAATACCTTGACCAGGACTAAACTCTAAATATCGTAGGACATGCATAGCCGCATCCCAACGGCCTTGTCGGGGATCCTACATAAACTGAATCAAAATGTGAACAACATATGTGATGTCGGGACGAGTGATAGTAAGACAAATCAAGCACCCTATTAGCCTCCTATATTGAGAGGCATCTGATATTGGATCACTCGAATCATTAGAGAGTTTATGTTGTTGGTCCAAAGGGAAAGAACAGAGCTTAGCCCCCAACATACCACTTTCAGTAAGTATGTCTAATGTATACTTACGTTGACAAAGAAACAAGCCAGCGACAGAACGAGCAACTTCGATCCCCAAAAAATATTTCAAATGACCAAGATCTTTCAACTTGAAACATCGATGTAGGTATTCTTTAAAATGTTTGCACAACTGAGAACTATTACCTGTAAGCACCAAATCATCGACATACACAAATAAGGAAAATGTCGCCCTTCTCATACACAAATAAGGAGTGATCGCAAGGTGACTGTCGGAAGCCAAAATCTCGCAAAGCTGCAGCTAATTTAAAAAACCATTGTCGTGGTGCTTGACGAAGTCCATATAATGATTTTTTAAGTTTGCATACTAAATCAGGTTGAGAGGTATGAAAACCCGGTGGCGGTTTCATGTAAATTTCTTCGTGAAGGTCGTCATGAAGAAGCGCATTATTCACATCCATCTGGTGTAAGTCTCATCCCTTTGAAACAACGACAGTCAATAGAGTACGAACTGTCACCATTTTAGCAACATGAGCAAATGTCTCATGAAAATCCTCCCCTACAACTTGCGTATTTACCAAAACAACTAATCGTGCCTTCTACCTTTCAACTGTCCCATCAGCTTTGTATTTGACCTTATACACCCATTTGTAATCAAGAGCTTTCTTCCCTGGAGGAAAGGCCCTAAGCTCCCAAGTGTGATTGTCTTCAAGTGCTCGAATCTCATGAGACATGGCATCATGCCACTGAGGATCACGGACGACTTGAGTATAATATCTAGGCTCATAATGAGAAGTAACAGAGGCTAGAAACGCACGGTGAGATGAAGAAAACCGATCATAAGATATAACATGAGACAAAGGATGGGAGGTACCTGAAGATTCATGGAGCGGTGATGAAGAGGGGTCAATTAAACGTACTGCTTGACATGTATAATCTTTCAAGCGGGACGGTGGTCGTCGCTCACGCTGAGGTCGACCTATCGGCATTGAGTTGCTTGTATGACTACTTGCAGATTGTTGAGGGCAATGGGTTGAAGGTTGGCCGACCTCCCCCTGAGTTATATTCATGGGTTGTATCTTATTATCATCCCCCTCACAGAGGGCGTGGTTTGAATCTGAAATGGTGATGTGGTCTGGAAGGGATCCAGTGTGTTGTACATGCTCATGTATTGGGGGTTCAGAATCAATGATATGGGGACTAGAACATGGTGTGAGGGGAGCATGCTGACCATTTTGGCTTTGTGGTGGTCTCCCTAAAATAGCCCTACGAGTAACAGGAACAAAGAAAGAAGAATGACAAGAATCATCACCGTAAGGAAAGACATCCTCATAAAATATCACATCACGTGAAGTAAATATTTGGTTCCGTTCCAAATCATAAACTCACCACCCTTTTTGACCTTGTGGATACCCTAAAAAAATGCACTTGGTTGATCTAGCATCAAACTTGTCCTTAATACGAGTATGTGCATGTGCATAACATAAACAACCAAGCACTTTCAAGTGAGTATGGAGTCTTGAAATGAAGGATCCTTGCAGGTGTTCTATTGATCAAATAAGTCACACTTAATACACATTCACCCCAAAATTTAATCGGGAGGGAACCTTGAAATCTGAGAGCCCTTGCCACATTCAACAAATGACGATTTTTACGTCCGACGCGTCCATTCTGTTGAGGAGTCCGAACACAAGATGTCTCATGAAAAATACCATTTTCAACAAAAAAAATTTTGCACATTGCCTTCGGTAAATTCAGTGTCATTATCACTACGAACTCGTTGAACAACCATATCAAATTGAGTTTTGACCATAGAACAAAAACTGACCAACTTGTCATAAGTTTTAGTTTTATTATGTAACAAGAAGACCCAAACAACACAACTATAATCATCCACAATGCATAAAAATAATGACATCCGGAAAGGGAAGCAGTACGATAACATCCCTACAAATCACAATGGATTAATTCAAAAGGTTTTTGAGGTTTTGACGTACTCAAAGGAAAGGTACTACGAGTTTTTTTAGCTCTATGACATACATCACAACAATCAAGAAACTCCTTATTTAACTTAAAGTCACTTAGGATAGATAGTGAAGACATGCTACCAAAAGACAGATGCCCCAATCTTTGATGCCACCGCTTTGACTCGTTAATCTGAACTGCTGAGAAGACCGATCCAGCCGGAGTGTTTGTCAAGCAGTAAACCCCATTCCTCACATCACCCGCTCCAATCATCTTCTTCGAGGTGCGGTCCTGTAGGATACAAAAATCATCTCCATAAACAACCCAACAGTTGACATCTTTAGTTAATCGACGGATAGAAATGAGGTTACAAGTAAAGGTTAGCAGATATAACACATCATTCAAAATGAAATCCTTGGTTACATGAACAGTCCCGGTCTTGTCCACTTTGATAGCTCGACCGTCTGGAATGGTTATGTAAATGGGAGTAGGCAATTTATACACATTAGACATTATGTGAATATTTGATGTCATATGATGGGATGCTCCTGTGTCCAACACCCATTCAATAGCAACATTATGAAGAGTCTTACCAGACATTCGTTCTTGATTTTGTCTTTCTTTAAAGAAAGCATACAATTCTTCTACTTGACTTGGGGTAAATCCAGCTAGTTGACCCTATCTACTTGAATGCCCTTGGTCTGCCAAATTGCCATTCCCATTGGTGGCTGAGTTAGCTCCTCTAATCACATGATTAGCCACTCCATTTTTTCCTTTCTCCATGGAATCAATTTGGCCATTATTGACTAAGTTTTCACCTCCTCCATCACGTGAGCCAAGATTGCCCCAATTTCCATTTCCTCGATTCGACGTCATGTTCGAGATTGAAGTGTTCCGATTGGAACGACGAGCTTGCCAGTTCGATGGATATCCAATTAGTTCAAAGCATTGGTGCTTCTCATGGCCCAACTTTTGACAATAATCACACCGGGGTCGATTCGCTCCTTGCCTCGATTTCCGTAAAGGATTGGCTTTCAGTGTCGCGGCTTCCATTAACGGTCTCGCTTCTATACTTTGAGTGTACTGCAACTGTCTTTCTTCTTTCACCACTACTGCATATGCCTTGTTCAGGTTTGGCAAAGACTCTTGGGTAAGAATAATTGATCTGATGGTATTATACTTGGCATTGTCAAGTCCCATCAAAAATTGGTGGACTTTCTCTTGTTCGAAGACAGTGGCAGTCTCCTTCACCGCTCCGCACTTGCTCGTACACTTACATCTCGGCATGGTCTGGTGTGTTCCTAACTCGTCCCGCAGTTCTCGCAATTTTGTAAAATACTCTGTAACAGACAAAGTCCCTTGATTGAAGAGGTTGATGTCCCTTTTTAGTTGTAGAATTCTAATTGAATTGCCTTGAGCCTATCGTTCCTGTAAATCAACCCAAATTTCTCTAGTCGTGTCTGCATAAGCAGCCGATCCATGTAGATTCTTGTCGATGCATTGTATAGCCGGGTTATGACCATCGAGTTGCATCTGTCCCATGCATGAACTTCCAGACCAATGCTTGATGGTTTTGCTAGATCTCCATTAACAAAACCTAACTTGTTCTTGGACTTGAGTGCATTAGTAACAAGTCTGGACCAATTTCTATAATTGTCTCCATTGAGAGTAACAGGGGCAATAATACACCCTGGATGATCGACACTAAAGAAATACAGCGACTGCGGCTCATTCATATCGAGCTTCTTCTGCGCTTCGTCTTCCTTCTTTTCACCGTCTCCCATGAGTGAATAAGTTGGGTATAAAAAAAATGCTCCGATACCATAAAGAATTTGACAGAGAATAGGAGAGAATGTTTTTCTCAGCCCTCTCCCTAGCTGATAAGTTTTATTATATAGGAAAAGAAAGGATTACAAAGATATATTACAATTAGGTAACTAAGAAATATATGGTAAAGGGAGATATTCTTGGGATCTGTATTCTAAAGGAATGGAAAGAAGAATATTGTTTTCCTATACAAGTAGAATCATATATAAAATACACTGCTAACAGTATTGTATTGGAAAAAAGTGAGTTGAAAAAGTATTGATTGAAAATTTATATTAAAGATATATAATAAATTTGAAAAAGTAATTTGTGGTGGGTTATGGTGGAATTGTATGTTGTGGAGAGTTGTGGCAAAGTGTGGTAGGTTGCGACACCACAAATTGCCAGCGCATAAAAGAACAGAGCCAATTTTGATAATTTTCGGTAAGTATTTACTAACCCCTCACATACCTTCCAACTTTAAAAGTTGTTAAATATAAGGTATGAGTTACGGTGGCTATATTGAAGGGTAGTGTAGACAGACAATTCATACTTAGATATAGATTCCTAACTAACTACCCTTTGCATAAATTTGTCAACAATCTCTCAAAAGAAAAATTTGTCAACACTCTGAACCTACAACTTTTAAAATTAATTCTAGCTAACCCAAACTTGCTCCTTAATTTTCGACGCCCTCCTACAAATGACGATGAAGGTTTGTCGCTTCAACTAATTTTCGAACACCTCTCCAAACTGAGTCTCGACAAATGTGTGCGCAAGATCCTAACAAACGATGGTTACACTGGCTTCATGCTCTAGGCTTCAATGGTGTCGGTTAATCTCTTCCTCCAGCTATAATTTGCGTGACATCATGAAACTTTGTCACAAATTTCACTCTTTTGAACACAACATTTGGGTAGTCACCAAAGTTCCTTTTCGAATATTTCATTTGGTTAAAATATATATATATATATATATATATATATATATATATATATCACAACTTCCTACAATCATGCACAACATAATCAAAATCTTTCTATGAATGTTGGAGATTTTCAATTGAATATAATTTATATCATATACACATTCTAATATTATTCAACGCACCACAATCGCATAGCCAATGTCGTCAAGTTAATTGGATTCTAATAATATAGTACAAACTTTTGGCCATATAAGACTTAATAATACGAACTTTCAATTTTGGTTCTGAATTATAAGAACTTTGACCCCCTGTTGCCCCCAGTAACACGCCACCGATTTAGATGAACTTAACTCAGTGGCGTGCTGATGTGGCGGCGGAGAGAGAGTGTTGACTCTTTTAATTGTGCCATGTCAGCTTTGACTTGTCAAACATAACCTCCCTTCTCTCTCCTCAACCATTCTTCTTCTTCTTCATCCATTATCCATCAATGGCTTCTTCAAGCTCTTATCTTTTTCAGAGAACACAAACCCTAGATCCACCATTAACAATCTTCTTCTTCTTCTTCTGGAATTTTTCTGGGTTCAATTTGGTGGGCGTTTGTGTTTTTCCACTGCTCTGATTTCACTTTGAGGTCGTTTGTGTCTTTCAAGGTTTGTTTCTGGGTTCAATTTGGTGGTCGTTTGTGTCTTTCAAGGTTTGGCATCAAGCTTTATGTTTTTCCACTACTCTGATTTCACTTTGAGGTGGTCGTTTGTGAACAAGGATGAGAACTTGTTAACCCGGCTTCAGAACATTAACTTGTGTTTTCACTTTGAGGTGGAACAGCAGGTTAATGGGGTGTTCCTCAACTTCTTTGGGTTCAATGGGACTGCTGGTGTTTGGCGAATCAAAGCCCTCAAGGAATCCGGTGGCTGGCTCAAAAGGACTACGGTCAAGGATATGGACATTGCTGTTCGAGCCCATCTCCATGGCTGGAAATTCACCTACTTCAAGCTCTTATCTTTAGATTCTTCTTGAATTTTTCTGGCTTCATTTTCGAATTTCATTTTTCTGGGTTTCAAATGTCTTGAGAGGAGAAGAAGAAGAAGAAGAAGAAGAAGAAGAAGAAGAAGAAGAAGAAGAAGAAGAAGAAGATTGTTAATGGTGGATCTAGGGTTTGTGTTCTCTGAAAAAGATAAGAGTTTGAAGAAGCCATTGATGGATAATGGAGGAAGAAGAAGGAGAATGGTTGAAGAGAGAGAAGGGGAGTTGTGTTTGACAAGTCAAAGCTGACATGGCATAATTAAAAGAGCCAACACTCTCTCTCCGTCGCCACATCAGCACGCCACTGAGTTAAGTTCATCTTAACTCGGTGGTGTGTTACTGGGGGCAACAGGGGGTCAAAGTTCATATTATTCAGAACCAAATCGAAAGTCGTATTATTAAGTCTTATATGACCAAAAGTTCGTATTATTAGAAACCAATTTCCCTAAAATATATGTAGGACTACTTAATAATAATCATAATATAATAATAGAATAATAATAATAATAATAATAATAATAACAACTTTTCAGGCTTATGATCATTATATAAAAGTTGACCAAATATTTTTAAAAAAAACAATGAAAAGGGAATAAAATAATAATAATAATAATAATAATAATAATAATAATAATAAAGTTTGTGGTCATTATATAAGGTTGAAAAAAATAGATAAAACAGTAAAAAAAATAAAATAGAACACTACTAAAATTATGTGTATTACCAACTATTTTTTTCCAACCAATTTAAAATGGTTGGAAAAACCAACCATTTTAACAACCATTTTATATTTCAGCTTTGTTGAAAAATTTTAGTGGGAAAAAAGGTTGGAAATTCCAACCACTTTTGATAAAATGGTTGGAAATCTTCAATTCGTACCATCCTTTTTCCTACTATTTGAAATAGGTTGGAAAACGATTGGTAATCCGACCATTTTTCCAATCATTTTCAAATAGTAGGAAAAGGGATGATAGGAAATATTTACAACCATTTTAGCAAAAGTGGTTAGAATTTCCAACCATTTTTCCCACATAAAATTTTTGAAATAGTTGGAATATGAAATGGTTGCTAAAATGGTTGGTTTTTCCAATCATTTTAAATTGGTTCAAAAAAAGTAATTGGTAATACACATATTTTTAATTGTGGAAAGAATAATGACATTATAAGAGATAATTTAGGAAATTAAAAGTGGGATACTTTGCGTAGCCTATTCCCCCTTTATAATTGTATAGATAAAACTTGACACATTTATGAGTTAATTAAAATTTTAAAATATATATTTTACAATTTATGTGAAGTAAAAAAAGTTAACGGTCAATATAAAGTTTGACACATCTACGAGTAAAATTTATTTTTTTAATTTTTTTTAGGAGAACCTATTTATATTATTACGGAATAGAAGCATCGGAGGCCACCAAAGCAGCGACCTCCGGTGAAAAGTCGTCCTGCCAAATCTGTGAACATCTAGAGGACACTGCAAGTCTAGCAAGGGAATGGGCTACTCTATTACCCTCCCGATTAAAAAACACAAAACGAATGGCATGAAAATTCGAAGCTAATTTTAGGCAATCAGAAAAAATTAAGTTAGCTGCAGGTTGGATGTTGTGTCCTTGCGCCAGGCCCCTGTATACTGTAATGCAATCCGTCTCCACAACAACTTCTTTGTTCCTCGCCTGCTTGCCAACAGTAACCCATTTCTAACAGCACCGGCCTCCATGGCTTCAATGGACCAGCTCACATCTGTGAAAGTTGTGGCGGCACAAATTACATGTCCCTCTTCATCCGCCGTTGCCATCCTTCATCACAACAGCATCGGTGTTGAGCTTCCACCATCCTCCATCTGGTTTTATCCACCGATCCTGCCGCGCCTTTCTTTGGTCGTTGCTATTTTTTGCATCCTGAGCTTGAATGAAAGCGTGATGGAGATCCAACGCTCGATTAACACACTCCAAAGGATTTCTGCATTTCTTCTCATGAATCCTGCGATTTCCTTCACCCCATATAGTCCATATCATCGTACTGAATAGTCCACGGGTTGTTGGGTCCTTTTCTTGCATTTTCCGTTCAACCCATTTTCCAGCATCTATTGTTTCCCGTTTTGCTACATCAATTCTGAACAGACCTATCCGCCAAAACATTCAGGCCCATTCACAATCGAGAAAAACATGGTTGTTCGATTCATATCCCTCACCACAAGCCAAGCAAATTGGGTCAACCTCCATTCGTCTACTGATTAGATTCGTCTTAGTCGGAAGAGCATCCTGCCACACACGCCATATGCACTGTTTTAGTTTTGGTCGAGCATTCATGGACCATATCAACTTTGCCTTTCTTTCATCATATCTCAAACAGCTCCCTGGATTGTTCCCATGCTGGGCATCCATCTTTTGCGCCAAATGATATGCAGTTTTCATAGAAAATTCGCCATTATTGCTAGGCCTCCAGATGAGTTTGTCCTCTACTGAGTTTGTGCTCAACGGGATGGACCGAATCGCTTTTTGTGTTGCCTCATCGAAACAAAGTTGCAAGAGATCCATTTTCCACCTACCCTGGCCCTCCTCAATCAGTTCACTCACAGTATCATTTGCTTCAAAAAACACAGGGTCCGTGTTTACCCTCCCATGAGTTGTTGAGAGGAGCCATCTATCCCCCAAAATTTTCACCTTCCTTCCATCACCGATACACCATCCAGACCCCTCTTGGAGCAGATCTCTCGCTCCCCAAATGCTACGCCAAGTGTAGCTTGGTTGATGGCCTAAGCTAGCCTGCCAAAGTTCTCCTCTTGCGAAATATTTCGCTTTCATAACCCGGGCTGCATGTAACGCCCCCAGGTTACTAACCACTAGATTAAGCTAAAGATACACCCAACCTAATGATTAGCAGCGGATAAACACCTGGGAGTATTACCGCCGTCCACGAAGGTGGACAAGGCTAAGATTAAAACCCAACAAAACAACCAAAACATAAACCACTACAAAATTTTACCATCAAGACATAACTTAACTGGAACCACCTCAAGACAACATAACACAACCCAATAAAACTTATACAAGCCAAAATATCACCAGTTTCTCTTAAGTCTTTCATAAGGAGTCTTTAACCACCTTCAACCTCCTTAAGAAGCTCTAGGGTTTCATCCTTCCGAGGCCTTTCCCTTCTCCTTTGTCGACATTCCTAAAACGAAAACATAAAACTTCGAAACGTGAGTTAAACTCAGTACGTATACCCCTACTAATAGAAGAATCTTTTCATAATTCATTTTAGTTATTTAGCGCGGTTCTAAAACATTAAAAACAATATAATTAACAAACTAACAATAAAAGGTAGCATAACTTACATAGTTTGACCATACTTAACCTATACATGGGGAATATAGCTTAACCTGTACTTAAATCACAACTTAAATGAAAATATTTTTGAGTCCTTGTAAAAGTAACATACATAACCATAACCTTGGAAATAATATATCATTAAAAATAATACAGCATAGTTTCCAAAGAACCTAAATCACACCCGCATACAAAGTCATAGCATAAACTGACCTTAAACCTTTATAAACCAAACCCTTTAAAAAAGTTTGGCATGTAAGTCATAAAGCTTTACTTTGGTTCAAAAGACTTGAGTAACTTAAGAAACTTAAACTTGGTTATCATGTTATTATCCTAAAGGTCCCCTACTTGCGATCATTGGCTAGGCCTCCGTATGCGCATACCCGGACTGATCGGGAGATCCGGATGGTGGATAAATATCCTACTGGCCAGGTTTTCATGGCGTGCAACTAAGGCACTAACTGTAATCCCTTGGGTGCACTAAGGCACATACATGATTTACATGGGGTGCACTTTAGGCACCATAGGCACTTTAAGCACGATCAAACACGGGGTGCTCTTTGGCACGATTATGCATGGGCGGGGCCTCTATTAATATTTTAGACACTTGGAACTTAAACCTTAGAAAAATTGATTCCAATAGACCCTTAACCAATCTTATTCATATCTTTGAAGATACCTCTAAAATCTCTTGGATGTAAGTCACTCTTGTAATGGATCATAACTCATGAATTACCCATAGTATAAAAGTATTAACTTAATGTAAGACGTTTTAGCATAAGAGATGAGTAGTATAGGACACTTGGAACTTTAGGCACCATAGGCACTTTAAGCACGATCAAACACGGGGTGCTCTTTGGCACGATTATGCATGGGCGGGGCCTCTATTAATATTTAAGACACTTGGAACTTAAACCTTAGAAAAATTGATTCCAATAGACCCTTAACCAATCTTATTCATATCTTTGAAGATACCTCTAAAATCTCTTGGATGTAAGTCACTCTTGTAATGGATCATAACTCATGAATTACCCATAGTATAAAAGTATTAACTTAACGTAAGACGTTTTAGCGTAAGAGATGAGTAGTATAAGACCTTAAAGTAAATTGTAGGTTACTTGATAATTGGATCCTGGTATTTAAAAATTCATAATACTTTGCATAAACCTTGAACAAAAATTATAAGAAATTTCATGTAAGCATGAACGATTAAAAAGACATATGAACTTGGCATAAAAAGAGTAAATAACGCAATTATGCATAAACATCAGGCGATATACGTACCTGAAGATTTAAGAACACGCACGAGACGAGCATGGACTTGAACAGTGGCGCAATGATCTCTTGAAGGGACTTAAAAGAAAGAAATCATGAATTAGGTCCTAACTTAGGTGGAATAACTTAGTGAAATTTTCGGGGAATAATAATAATAATAATAATAATATCTCGGTTTCTAAGGCGTACTCATAGGACCATAACTCCTCGTACACGCATCAGAACATGGCATAAAAGCACTTTTCGGAAAGCTTAGGACATGCACTCCAACTTTGTAGCTGACCATGAGAACTAGAAACGTGGCTAAGAAGGTCAAAACTCTTGTTCCTCTAATCTGTCCAGAAAAATAAACATGTCGACCAAGCTTTTTCGGGAGGCCATAACTTGGGTTATACTAATCGGTTTGGGGCCCATAAGCGATCCATGAAAAGCTAGGGATTCATACTTTAACTTTCATTCTAACCACAAGTTGCTTTGAGCATGGAGAAAGGTCGGAATTTGACCCAGAATATAGACAGCCACAAAAAATGTAGTTTCTGGAAAACTCAGATTTTTGTCCTTCAATCAGAAGCCCCTAACTTTCTCTCCCGATATCCTATGAACACATACCATACCATTCTGGAAAGCTTGATAAATGCTCTAAAACTTTCATGTTGAACACTTGAATCAAAAAGGTCTCTAAAGAGACGAAAAATATGCATTTAGATACTGACCTCAGAACACGTATATAATTGCATGTAAGTTGCACTTGACTAACTCATACTAATCACTCCCTAAACACACCTCTTAAGCATGAACATAATTTTGCATAATCAAACCTTCAGAAAACACTCATTCATGACCTTAAGATCCACATGCAACATATAATTTAAACGTAACTCAATCTTCCAAGTGAATTTCTTAACATAATCAACATCAAATCTCACAAAATTCAATCATCCGCTCCTCCAAACCTATTCTAAGTGCTTGCACCCATATCTTAATCACAACCTCACTCCTTTCACAACAAGATACATCATATAAGCATCATGCATGTCCAATTAGTAACAAAGTTTCTACAAATTCACTTACTAGAACACCAAATTCAACAAGACTTACCCCAAAATCACACTTGTGCTACTAGACCCTCAATCTACACAACTTAGCTTTATAAAGACTTGATTGAGATTCTGTGAAAGACATTAAAACCACTTACAATTTCAGATTATAACTTTATAAAATCCAAGTGAAAGTGAGGGTGAGAGATGGAGAATAATACCACACAAGAAGAGGAAGGAGAGATGATGGAGGGTGTTGGTGTGGCGGCTGAAGGAGTTGCCGGCGTGACGCAGTGGCTGCGGGGCTGTCGAGCAGAGGGAAGAGGAAGGCAGGGGGTCGGGGAGAGGAAGCCCGAGAGAGAGAAAGATGAGAGGGAGTGTGTGTGAGTCTTTGAAATGGGCAAGTGAGTTATTAATAATAACTCCCTAATTGACTTATCTATTTGACTATACTTGGCCCAACACTCTTCCCTTACTTGGTTAATTGAGGCCCAAAAGATTAAAATTCATCCACTTAAAACCCTTCCTTATACTTGTATCTCCCTAAACCCAAACTACTAAAATTTATTAAACCACAAAAAAAATAACATCGGTAACCCAAATAGAAATATTCATACACCTCCATAAAATTTCTCATAATTATAATCCCAAATTGACTTGGATAAAGGAGAGACCCGATATATTGGTCTCGGCAAAAGAATTCATATACGATCAGAATCACTATAAAATTTTCAGAAGATATTCATCAAGAAAAGAGAAGAAAAAAAAAAATTAAACTGAATCATGGCGATTGTTGCACTGTTCAAGTCCTGCAAAACATACACTGGGTTAGAAAAATGGAACACGCGCTCTGATTATTCGTGATTAAATTTTAACCTTGATTATTTAAACTAATTAATACGTATTAATGGGCGATTTCGGGTTGTTACACCGCAAGTGAGTCCGGATATTTCACAAGCCTCCACTCCTATTTGGCCAATAAGGCTTTGCTGAAAGCTTGAAGGTCCCTGAACCCCATGCCATCTCTTGCTTTTGAGGCACACATTCTATCCCAAGAAATCCAGTTAATCCCCTTCTTTTCAGTACTGCTACCCCACCAAAACCTCCTATGATATCCCTCGAGGGTCTTGCAAACTGAACTTGGCAAAGCGAAACATTGCATAATGTATATGGGTATAGCGTGAGACATTGCTTTGATGAGCACTTCCTTTCTCGCCCGTGACAGATATTGCTCCTTCTAGCCTTTGAGCTTCTTCCAGACTCGATCTTGGACATATTGAAAGACACGCTTTTTCGACCTCCCTATGAATGTAGGAAGACTAAGGTAGCGATCATGAGTTTCCACCGCCTTGAAACCAAGCCTCTCCTGGAGCATATTCTTCAAGTGTTCGCTCACATTTCGGCCATAGAAAACTTTTGACTTCTCCACGTTGATCACTTGCCCGGAAGCCATCTCATATTTTTTCAATATTTCCATCACATGCATTGCTTCCTCTTCTGTTGCCCTTACAAATAACAAGTTGTCATCTGCAAAGAAAAGATGAGATACCATCGGAGCTTCCCGCACTACTTTGATCCCATGTATGTGATTCTTCTCCTCCTTATCCCTAATCAAGGCTGGTAGCCCCTCTGCACACAATAAAAACAGATAGGGTGATAAAGGGTCTCCTTGGCGGAGCCCCCTTTGCGGGAATCCTATCTGAGGGCTTCCCATTGATTAGAACATGATAATTCACCGAGGAAATGCATCTCATTATTAGAGCCACAAAATCTCTATCAAAACCCAAACCCAGCATCATTTCTTTCACAAAAACCCACTCCACCCAATCATAAGTTTTACTCATATCGAGTTTCAAGGCCATGTGACCTTTTTTGACATGCTTCGGTCTCTTCTTCAGGAAATGGAAATGTTCAAAGGCAACCAACATATTATCTGTAATCAATCTACTTGGAACGAAAGCACTCTGGGATTAGTGGATTATACTAGGGAGGATAGTTTTTAGTTTGTTGGCAACGGTCTTAGAAATGAGCTTGTAGATCACATTGCAAAGACTTATGGATCTGAAATCCTTTGTGGAGATTGGGGATTTGATTTTTGGGATAAGAGCAATGAACCGTTTGTTAACTGACTCAGGGGTAAGACCCTCATTCAGGACTCTTAGCACATAAGTAACAACATGATCACCAATAATATGCCAAAATTTCTGAAAGAAAAGAGCTGGCATACCGTCCGGCCCAGGGGCCTTTGTGGGGTGCATTTGCTGAAGAGCCTGATAGACTTCCTCTCCTGTGAATGGTCTTCCAAGCAAAGAGTTCATCTCCTCGGTGACCCGGGGCTTACAAAGATTGTCATGGTTGGCAGACCACTATAAATACATTAACATGATTTGCTATTACTTCACCTGCAAATTCATTGCAATATTATGATTTGTTATTACATAAATGGAATAGGTAAACTCATTATTTTTTTTAATTATTGAAAGCCAAAAGAGACTGTTGGGACCCTTGAGGGGGGTGAAAAGGTTTGATTCAACGTTCTTCACATATAAACATAAAGAAGTTAATAGCACTTGAATTAACTAAATAATACATCTTTATTAGATAAACATTGAGGTAAAAGAGAGATAGAGGAGGTTAAGAACTCCGCAAGATCAGAACTGTTGAGGTCCTTGATATTGCTTACAAAGGCAGAACACTCAGAGAGAGGTTCTGTAGAGGAGCCTCACAGACGAGGCAAATGAAGGCGTGGAGGGGCCCCACAGATTAGGCAAGCAGATGAGGCAGAGAGCAGAGACCTCACAAATGAGGCTTCACAGATGAGGCAGATAGCAGAGACCTCATAGATGAGACAGAGAGAAGGGACCTCACAGACGAGGTAGAGAAGAGGATGACGAATTGCATTGGATATTAACCTCACAAAGCCTTAGTACTTCAAGGCTTTGCTACACAATACCTCACCAACATATTTGGCTACATCATTCACCAAGGTCCTTGGTTACCTCACCAGAATTACCTTACTGGCTACATAACTCACCAAGGGCTCATTGGCTACACTCAGGAATCTCACACGATTTCCTACACCGCGATTACTTGCTTGGAATCGCCTAATTGAGAGAAGAAGACAACCGATGTTTATATACTCGTTGGATCCTCAATTGCAACGGCTCCCTTATTGTTTCCTTAGTGCTTTGATTCTTTCCATTTTTGCTTGATCTTTTATCTTCATTCTTTTTGGAAACTCCAATCTTTGTCTTCCAGAATAAGTTTCTACAGATATACACATTATAATTAGCGAATATAATCTTGAGAATATGCTGGGATATTTGGAGGATTTTCAGGATACTTCCCTATTTTGTTCTTTCAAACAAAACATTATGACGTCACTTGGAGGTCCTCAGCAGCAGCAAAGTGGAGGACATCAAAACATTGTTACAGCTTCTTCAATCTCCCTCGTTTTGTTTGAAAGAAAAAACTGAGTAGTGAGGACCTTAATGAGTTGGCTCCCCCTCAATCAGTGCAGGAGAGATGGTGGAGGTCCTCAGAGGTGAGATGCATGCGTTTCTACAATCTCCCCCTTGTTGCTTTCACTATCCCCCGTGATCTTTTCCACAGAGCGGTTAGTCTCTTCTTGAGTGGACCTGCTCTGATACCACTTATTGGGGAGATCCAAGGGGTGAGCCCACTTCAACCAAGGCCCATGGTACACAACTTAAGTGAGGTTCCATCTTAAAACCAATTGGTGTTAAGAGGAGTAGCCCACGTTACTTATATACCATGTGCTTTCTCTTTACTTTTTCGATGTGGGACATTTACTCATGGGTGAATCCCAACAGAGACTAAAGAGATAGCATCGGCGCTGTGAAAATCGCATAGAAAAGTACAACAAATGGACAACAAACAACAAAGAAGCAACACAGCTAAACAACAAGACAAAAACAAAAAAATTAAAACACTAAAATTAACATTTTCTTTCTCTTCGTCATTTCTCCTTAAGCCACTTCTCAATAGTTCCTGGATCCCCACAAGTGAAGCCAAAACTACAACCAACCTTAGCCACTCTGTGCGTCATGTCCTCTAGATGAACTTGAGGACGCTCTGAAGATTCAACTAGCAAGCTTGGGTTTTTTCCCTTCCTTTTGACAATTTCTTTAGATCTCACAATCTTGCATGCAACTTGGCTGACCAAATGCTACTTGAACTTTGGAAAAATCTTCCCCTTCTTCCTTCTTCTAACAAAAGCTTTGGAACCCTCCAAAATTAAATCCTCAATATCAGCAGAGTTAAAAGATTCAAAATGAACTGACTGAGTCCTTATTATCAATCGGCTCGCATTCAGGGACAACTAAAGCATTACCTAAATGACTCAAATTAGCATAGCAGTTCCTATATTGTGCTCCCTCGGGAGTACAGTTTGTGTCCCTAATCCCTCTGAGCTACATTAATATATATATCTAATTGCGTGGAACTAAAACACTTAGTATTAGTCTGGTGACATACTGGAAACCTATCTACACCATACATCTAAGGTTTGAAACAAGTTGTGTGCAATTTTGTTATTTTCTTGCTTCTTTCAATTATTATTTCTCTTCCTCCACACAATTGTTTCTTTCTTTTTTATTTTCTTCACCCTTTCAATTATTATTTTTCTTCCTCCTTACCATTATTTCTTTCTTCCATGTGAAATATATATTTTTCTTTACATACATTTTAAATTTAAGAAAAAAAATGTTTATATACTAGTGTTCAATTTTCTTTTTTATTATTGTTGCAAATCCTTTTTTTTAATAGTCTTTTTGTTATATATATTTATTTATTTATTTTGTACACCAAACTTTATAACAATAACTACTATAGTTAGTGTGCAATAGTACAATATTTGGTGTGCAAAAATATTATATCTAGTGTGTAATAGTCCAATATTTGGTGTGCAAATGTATCATAGTTAGTGTGTAATTGTACGATAATTAGTGTGTAAAAATTTTATATTTAGTGTGTAATAAAATAATATATAAATTTTGCATAGAAAAATTGATAACAATAACTATTATAGTTAGTGTGCAATAGTACTATATTTGGTGTGTAAACGTATTATATTTAGTGTGTAATAGTTCAATATGTGGTGCGCAAACGTATTATAATTAGTGTATAATTGTACAATATTTGGAGCGGAAATGTATTTTATCCTTGGTCATAATTCATGAATATATGATATGTCTTTTAATTTTAAAAAAGTTATCTTTTAATTTAGACATTAAAAACAACATACATACACCCCAAATGTGATATCAATGCACATCAAATACACATACACATGTGTGATGACATTATATTCGGCGTCCATTAGTATTTTAGTGAGTGTACAATAATACAATATTTCATGTGTAAATGAATTATATTTAGTGTGTAATAATACGATATTTGGTGTGCAAATGTATTTTGATCTTGAAAAGATACCTTTTTATTTTTGTAATATATTTTGTAAGTATTTATAAATTTTATAAAAAAAATTCATGGAAATATACAAGCATAAATAAATTGCGCATAAAAAGACTGGATTAAAAGGAGAAAAGCATTAAATTGAATCATGAGGAGTCTAACACATGACTGTTTACTCCCGAGACTTTCCCGTCTCCCACGGCGCTACTGAGCCATAGACCAATCAACATGATTTTATTTGCATACAAAGCATATAAATACTAGCGCAAAGCATGAAAAACCAAAAGAAAATGTTGACATCATACTGATGCATAGTGGGAGTAGGGGGAAGATCTGTGCACCCGCGGGAGCAGCTAATAATTTTCGTTAAACCATAAACAATCTCCATGTCTTCATTTCTGGGCTCCTATTTCATAGGAATGAATAGATCAAAAATTGAAAAAAAAAAAAAGAGAAAATCAACTCCAAAATCATCCTAAGCATCTCCAAGTAAGGTTATTTCCTTTATTAATTTACTATCTTTCTAAATCCTATCAAAATTTATCAATGATATCTTAACTTGTATGATTAGAACTTACCTAAGATCCTTTTATATTCCCTCAGAACTATAATTTACTTTAAAGAAAATACATATTTATAAATTCTTTTTTTAACTTTATTTTACATAACTTTAACTTACCAGCCAAACCGCATGACATTAATTCCCAACATATGAGTCCAGTGGCGAATTTCGACTTCCAAATTAGGGGTGTTCAATTAACAGTAAATTCATTAATGTTAATATTTGAGCTTTTTAGGGGTGTCCATTTAACACATACTTGTATTTTTCCTTTCCAAGTAATATAGGTTATAGTTAAACTTTTTCTGTGGCCAAGGGTGTTCATGGACACTCCTATCATAGCCCCAGATTCGCCCATGAACATATCTATCAGAGAAACTTTTGGTGGGCAAAGATAGTGACCTCATCAAAGAATTAGGGTATTGAAGATAGACACGGCCCTGGTGGTAGGCTTGAGAGTGACAACTTAAAATTTACAATTTAAAAGAAAATTGTTTTAGTTTAATTGCTTCAATTGAGAATATAAAAAATAGTATCAAAATTCAAAATATTCACCATGCTGTTAAACAAAATAACGAAGGAAAAAAGGAGCTAATATATTACTAATTTGTTAATATTATTCTTTAGTATGAAGGTTAATATATTTTTTAAAAGGATATCAATTTACAAATTAGTTTACTATATTATCGAGGGGGATTGAAAAATATCAGGACGGGGGCTCATGGAAGCTTGGGGAAGGGAATCAGGGATGGTGGTTGGTATCAGCGGAAGAATCATGAGTAAATGTCAACCACTAGATTCTGTTTGATTCCAAATGAGCTAGAAAGGGCGGCTGTTGGGTCCCACATGCATTACGCAACTGTAGGGCCTACCTCCTGCCTGTTAATTACCCCACTGATCCCTCAACAACTCAGGGAGAGGTGTGGGGTCTTCCAATTTGATTGAGTCCTACATATTTGTCTCAATTCATCCATCCCCACTTGAATTATACCATACCAAATCATTTGATTTAGGCCCTGATCTTTTATGCGGTATTTTGTAGAATGATGTGGTGATGTGTGGTGGAATTGTGGTGGGGTGTGGTGGAATTGTGATAGGTTTTTTGTATATAGGGTAGGTGAGGAGAGAGGATGTAAAAAGTAGAAAAGAAAAGTGAGGAGAGAGAAAAGTAATGATTTGCGGTAAAATGTAGTGAATTGTGGCAAACTGTAGTAGACTGTGGCATCGCAGTTTGCCAACCGCAGAAAAGAACAAGGCCTTAAAATATACAAGTAATCTATTTGAACTGCTCCAACATAAATCGTGCATTCAAAATTTCAAATTACCTCATGAATTCTTATCTGCGGGCGTGTACGTTGTATATGCCAAACCTAGCCTTCATGGAAATCCTTTGTCATACAACCTAGGTTATATTTATTAAAGTGAAAAATACTTTTCACATTTTCCCTTTATAGATAGGTTTAAGTGGAAGGAGAATTTGGAAATAGGTAGAATAATGTTGTGGATTGTTTACCATTATAAAGAGCATGGTCAAGAAATGCCTTTTTTTTTTTTGCAAGCGAGTATATTAGTGTTTCAATTCAAAAATAGATGTTAAGTTCTGTTCTTTAGAGATATAAGTAAAAAATTACTACCTACATTTACTTGTCATACTTACACTATCTAAAATATTTTACATAATATATATTTAAAAATTTATATATCCGTTATGTGATGTAACTAATGTGATTTACTCTATTTACACTCTCTTATTAAAAATTATAAAATATATATTTAAAAAATTATATATTTAAGTGATGTAACTTACGTGACTTATCTTATTAATTATATTACATTACCTTTCAACAGTTACACATCCTTGTTTAATTTTCCTACTTTACTTATATCTTACTTACCTCTCAAAAAGAATACATCATAATAATCATTTTTTGAAAAAAAAAACAATTTAACAAATAATATTAGAAATTTAATTTTATTTATAATAATCTGTGCGATTTTGGCTAGCTAGGCATGTAGGTTGAGAGTTAACAAAAAGAATCTCGCAACCAATTTGAATCCTCTACTATATACCGATAATACCATTGATTGTGCAAATCCCTATTACATGTAGTATATATTTACTTAAATAAAATAAATATCTGATCAAATAATGATCACATAAATTAAGTCATTTACTTCATTTTAAAAATGAAGAGGCGATTTGATGTGGAAGGGGTCATGATTTGGATGTCTGCATTATTAATGCATAGAATTTATATTTCTTCCTGTCCATATTAATTATTTCTTTAAAAATTGTATGGTCAAACTTTAAAATTTTAATAAAATTTTTTTCAATATGTAGAATGATTTGTTACATAAAATTAGTACGTATCATTACATTCATAACAAAAAAATCATAATTTCGTATCTGTTACTAAATTATTATATAAAGAATTTCAATAAAAAATAACATTAAAAATCGTAACAGTTAACTAAATCACAATTAATAAGGAAAAAAAGCAATAAATTGACTACTACTGAGCCCCACATAACCCCTCTCAAGACTCTCATCCGTTGAATGTGCCCTATTTAGAACTTTGGAAGCCCTCGCCTTTTATAAAGCAACAACTTCAGAGCTATTGATCTCTTTTTATTTAAGGTGGCTAGTTAGCTGGCTGGATCATTAAGCAAACAATATATATACCTATATATATAGAGTCTTGGACTATTGGTGGAAAGCCAACTAAACAAAGATGATTTACGAAAAGTTGAAAATCTGTACTTGATGTCAATTTTGCTGGTTATCACCAGAGACGGGTGTTAATATTACAAATTAGTTTAGGGATTAATATAGGAATACAGAGAAGGATCATACCATGTTTATTGATTTAAAGAAAGTCTAATTCTTTTGTTAATTAATACTAGGTGGGTTTATTAGTTTTTGGTGGTGTTCAAACTTTATTCAAGATCATATCCTTCCTCTTTTCAAGTGTTCATCAAGTAGTCTTCAAGATTTCCTTAAGTTTTGGTGTATTTCTTTGATTCTTCATCATCCAGCCTTAATTCAAGCAAATCATCTTCCCACTATACCATGCTCTACTTTGCTTATTAAACATGGTAAGGGGTTGTATTCCCGCACTTATAAATAAGACCATTGGTATCACTTGCACACCAACATTCATCCCATTACTATTTTTATTTCGAACGTAAATTCGAAATTTTGACTTCAACGGATAAAGAGGGGTGACTACCCAAACACTTACCATTTGAGTATTTAAGTTTATTTGATTCTAGTAATTAATTCAATACTCTATATATATAAATATCATTTGACTTGTTTTTTCTTAATCTTCTATTTTATCTTTAACTAATAGACATATATACTAAAAGATCATTACTAAATTTTTTTAATATTTTTCAAAAGAATATTCAAATAAATTATAATTAAAAAATTAATAGCAGCCCACCATGTTTATCATGCAGGGAAAGAAGTGTTTCTTTTAGAATCAACAACCACCCCACTTAATAAGTTTGGTGGGACTCTTATAATATGTCATCACGCTTATAAGTGTGTTTAATGTCTTACCACTCTTAGTTTGTGTGGAATGATGAAAGAGTAAAAAAATTACTAGCTCGCTTTTTTAACCCTCATTTAAATATTCGTGGGTATACAAGCGTAGAAACATGCATGCTGTTTTTCCATTCTTGTAGTAAGATATTGGATGACCAAGAAAGAGAAATGTATATGAAATTATGCTTAGCGCATGTATCCCTTGACATCTAATCGTGCGTAATTTTTGGACTTTTACTGTGGACATGTCATTAATTATTGTTCGATGGACATAATTGGATTTTCGTTTGTTGTATTTTAGTGAGCTTTAATATTAAACTTTATCAACATATTTCGAATTCTACTTGTGCGCAATTTTTTTTTTGTTTTTTTAAAGTAATTTTGAAAATACTTTAGCATATTTTTTATTACATTTTAATAATATATTCACTGTAGAATAAATAAATCTTATTACTTTATGAGAAAAAATATTAATTAGTACTTTTCAATAATTGTTTGTATTTTAATATTTTATTTGTTGTAAATTATTCAATGTTATCAATTATTATAAACAACTCAATCTTGCAAGTGAGTCCAACAATATAATAAAATAATACCCCCTACCCCACTTGTTCCTTACCTCATTTTACTAAAAAATATTATTAATTTTGTAAACAACAAATACTAGGTAATCTTTCTTTCAAGGGTTTTTCCATAAAATATTCTCGAACAACTATCCTCAGATCAAAAGGTACTAGAGTGCCCTAGTTACAAAAATTAGAACTAAGACCAACTTTGACAAGCCGATCCATGGCTCTATTAGCCTCTCCAAAGATGTGCTTAACCTCATAATGGATACAATTACCTAAAAATTTCCCAATATCAAGAACCAGATATTGAATCTCCCATGGAATGCTCGAACGTCGTGCGCTGTGCGATCTCGAATAATAGCTTTCCGCAGCAAAGAGTTTCTAGGGTTAACTTTCCTCCTGAAGAAGTCCTCCTCAAGAGGGTATTTAGCGAGCATCAAATCCGCCCAAAGACTTTTACCAAACAAATATTTCCTAACAAAAATGAAATAACCCTAGAGGGGGGGTGATTAGGGTTATAAAAATAATTCTGCACTTCAATCAACACAACCAAGTTAGTAGCACTTTTATATGAAAAATAACTTCTTTATTGAATGATCAAAAATGCTAAAGAGGAGGGGTTTACAACTTAGCACAAAAGAGAACTTGTGAGGTCCTCAATTGGCCTACCGGATTAGAAGATACAACAGAGGTCTTCTGAATATGAGGCCTCACAGTGGAGGCGATTACAACCAGCGACCTCACACAGCAAAGAGACACTTGTTTAGCTTGGAACTCACGACCCTAGAGGTCCTCACCAGTATGACCACTGGTTACACAAAACTCACCACTACACAAGAATGGCTACACTCGGAATATTCACTCAAATACTCCTACACTCAGAACTTTCTTTCACAAAGTTCTTACAACAATTTTCTTCCTTGGAAATCGATACATGTAAAGAGAATCAATTCTCTTATTTATATTGAACTCCTCAACGACTTCCTCCAGTTGCCTTGTTTGCTTCTTGATTCTTTCCAGTTTGTGTTGGTTCTGATTTGGCAAGTATCTTCATTGAGTTGAACGTTTCAATGAAGATTTGTTTCGTTTTTCTGACTTGATCTTCATGAGTTGTCTTACCATGCTTTTCCTTCCTTTTCGTTTGACGCCTAGTAAGGAAATGAGAATGATTACAATCATATCTTTAAAATGGAGGAAGGATATAGGATAAGGATATGTTTGATACTTCCCTTAAGTGGCTGGATGATCTTTCAAACAAAATAATATTGTGCTGTTGTTTGAGGTCCTCACGGATGGTTGCGCTGAGGTCCTCATAACCAGTTGAGTTTCTTCAAAATATGTAGGGGAAAGCTTTATTCACAGCCACCATGTTGCGAAGGCCTAACCTACCAAACTTCTAAGGCTTGAACACTATATCCCATGCAATCATCGCTAGACTTTTACCAGATTGCAAATCCTTCTAAAAAAATGGTTTGACTAATTTCGTTTATTTTATTGGCCATTGATTTGGGAAGCTGAAAACATTGCATAGTATGTGTCGGCATATATTGAATATTTGATTGAATTAGGGCAATCCCGCAAACTTTAGACATAAATTTGGATTTTTAGATTTGAAGCTTATCCCAATAAGTTTGTGAAAGAAGATGCACTAGGTCTCCCCTTGAAAATTGGACAACACATATATTTACCTAAACTATCATGGTCAGATATGTTAAAGATTCCAGAGAGAACATGTCTATCTTGTGTGTTCAACTTACTTGAAAAAATTACGGACGATTTGTGGAAGTTAATGAATTGACCCAATAGGTCGAAAGAAAAATTTGGAAAGGATATGATTTAGAAGGCGACAATAATCTAAACTAGTTTTACACACACAAAAAAAAACTATAAGTTGTCGTCAGCAAAGAGCGGGCAACGAATACGAGGAGCATTGGGCGCTAGTAGTTTGATCTCAATGCCTCTACGAGGTCAAGACACAACTATTAGTAGTTTTTTAATAAGGACCTCCATGCACAGAATAAAAAGATATAGTGACAAAGGGTCTATGTTGGAAATATGCGGTAACGCGGTAACTTGCACAAGATGAGGGATCGTCTGGGTAGCTAGGAGTCAAGGGTGAGCCCGTCTCCCTTAAGACTTATTCACTAGACCGCGAATAGATTTAAGGGTAAAACCTAACTTCTTGTAAGCAAAGTACAAGATTTGTCATGGACTCTCAAAGAATGTTGCTGCAGTCAACACCTCAAAGATTGTGTTGAAGCTCTCTAGAAATTTGAAGAAGATGAGAAGAGGTGTATTTGAATGAGCTTTCAACTTGGCCATAGTTTCCATAGCAAAAGGGCATTATCCATGGGATTTGTCCATGGATAATAATGGGTGATTATTGAATGATTTCTTAGTCAATAGATATCTCGAAAATCAATCCATTTGATTTAATCTCGAGGCTGAAATCGTGGGATTTCATCATTATCGCTGACTTACCTTCGACACAGTCCGTGGTGAACCACCACGGTCCGTGTTGACCTCAACACGGTTCGTGATGACCCACCACGGTCCGTGTTGCACCAGTGCAGGATAATCCTGCTCTCTGGACCCCAACACGGGTTGTGTGAATCCTGACACAGTCCGTGTTGAGTCCAACTTGCTTGTTTAGCTTCCCGTTGACCTCCCGATCAACCTTATGCTTATGGATGACTCTTGTATGCCCCTTAACTCTTAAAATACTCCAACAATCTTCTTGCCAAATATCTTTAGAAGTCTTGAAGAAACCACACACATAGTCGTTAAATAAAATAGAGTTAGAGACATTACTGACACACTCATTAATCCAATTAATCCATTTATCATGGAACCCAAATGTGTCCAGGACTTGAAACAGAAAGTCTCATTGAATTATGTCATAAGCTTTTTCAATATATCAATCTTAAGAGGAACCCAACTTTGTTTTCCTTTCATAAGATTGAATTTGTTAATGGCTTCATAAGCTACTAGGATATTGTCATAATTAGAGCAACCCGAAATAAAAGCGCTCAATGCATGGTCCACGATCTTCTCAAAAATTGTTGTCATCCAAATGACTAGGATCTTGGAGATGGCTTTGTAGACATTGTTGCATAGACTAATAGGGCGAAAATATTATGTTCGAGGGATTCACATGTTTGGGAATAAGAGCTATCAGAGTATGATTAATCTGTTTCAACAACTTGCCATTTTTAAAAAAACACATATTTGTGGACTAACTCCCAATGGTTTTGGAAAAAGATAATTCCTAAACCATCTGGGCCAGGAGCTTGGAACTTATCTTATTGAAAAACAACAAGCCTAATTTCCTCATTTGAAATGCCCCTTATCAAAAGTTTACTTGCGTTTAGGCTCAGAGCCCCATTAATATCCAAACTAAGATTTCTTGTTGGGTCACAACCAGATTTAAAACAGTTGGTAAAATCAAGCACAAATTTATTTTTAACTAGCTTAGGGTCTTCAATCCGAATACCTGACTCATGATCTTTAGTTATAACGATTCTATTCTTCGCTTTTTTTTTTTTGCGTGATTTCATAGACAAATGGAACAAACTAGAATTCGGGTCACATTAACCAACCAATCTTTTTAGTGTAAGGAACCCCAGTACTTTCGATTACACAAGTGTAGTTTCTCCCTTTGCTTTGGAAGTTGATAATGCAAACCATTTAATTTTGGATTCTTGGGATTGGATAACAACCTCCCCTCAACATATTGAAGTTTCTCCATATAACGTTGGAGCTTAGTACGGTAATTGCTAAATGTTGCTTTAGCCCATATTGCTAATACTAAATTAAATTATTTTGATGCAAATATTAGTAATTATTTTAGTGTTATCTTTAATAATAATAATAATAATAATAATAATAATAATCTATATAATATTAATAATAAAGTTTGTGGATTCCGCAGAATAGAAAAAAGAGATTAATTGTAGGAATTCTGACCAATAAGAAAACAGATAAATATTAAATTAAATTATTTTGATGCAAATATCAATAATTATTTTGGGGTTAATAATAATAATAATAATAATAATAATATTGATAATGATAATAATAATGTATAGCAATTTTCCATTTTCAAATTAAAAAAAGAAAAAGAAAAAAGAAATGGTCCGAACCGAGCCCAGCGCATGCACCTGAATAATGAATACAGGATCTCTTTATAGGCTGGCATATTGCCACGTGCCAAAATGTCCAATAGGGGTGGCCCATCCTGAAGTCATCTTACACGTGTTTCGCTAACTGTGGCAGATAGTCCCAGGCCCATTTATCCCCAGACCCACGTGGAACGGGGCCTGAATCCGAATTGACTGCCGTAGTTATAAATCATCATGTGGGGTTTTCACCCACAAGGATCAAGTTCTAACTTCAGCTTTCAGGGGGGAAAAAAAATGCTAACAGGCAATACTCATTGTTCTTTATCCACTCTTCTTCAGCTGCTGTATTAGCAAAATGCTAAACTTATATTCGCCTATAGTTTTAATCAGATTGATTAAAAGTTTTTTAGGTCATGTTCTTTTGTGCGGCAAATTAGGTGGGGTAAATGGTATGGTATGACAGTGTTGTAGAAAGTATGATATGATATGGTAAGATAAGATACAATAAAATTTATGATAAAAATAATTGATGTGACAGATGAGGTGAGAAAATATAAATAGTAAAAAAGAAAAGTGAGGAAATAAAAAAAGTAACGAGAGAGAAAATTATAATTGTTATGGTAAAATATGAAATGGTATGATATGGTATGAAAAGATTGTGATAAATGAGGAAAAATATAACAGATTGGAACCGCACAAAAAAAAAAGACCTTAATTATGTAGCATGTCTTTTTGTTATTGTCTTTAACTTTTTTCATTGAAATTTTAATTAAAGTTGTTAAATCATCTATATTGCGATCCATATTTCGTTGACAAAGCTGACTTCTTTGATTATATTTGTACAAGTAATTGGTCAAAAGACTGATTAACACTCATACCAATTTCATTGGGAAGTCACGCTAATAATTACTGGATGATATTTTGTCCATTTCCTATACAACTTGATGATGCGCCATATCTCTATTTTCACTGACTCAGCGGAAATTGTGCAATTGTTCAACAACAAAACTTCATGGTGGGTATTGTGCAAAAATATTTTGTCTTCTTGTAAACTTCTTTTTCTTAAGTTTCAATGTTATCGGATTAGGAAAGTCCCTAGATCAAGTGTTAAGGAAGCTCACACCCTAGCCAAGATGGCTAGTGGACTTTCGCTTCCATGACCCCTTTTCTTTATGTTGTTTATCTGTCTTTTACTCAAAAAAAAAAAAAATCCAAACTTTAACTCCAAATCATGATCATTGAGTGTAACGTCAGTGCGTCACTAATAATAATAATCCTAACATATACCATCTACAACTTGTTAATTCACTTTAAAACTGGAGCCCGCAAATATTATATAAATTTATGAGTATTTAATTAAATCCCAACTTCTTAAACTAGTTGCTAATTATTCCCTCCAATGTCTAATTTATCAAGCATAATTCCAATTAAAGAACCACGTAAAGGAGTTTTTTTTCGATAGTTTAAAGTTATAAAGGCTAGAAATATAAAAAAAATGCTACAAAAAGTCCCCAGAAAACAGCGAAAACAAACCAAACAACAAGAATAAGAAGATACAGCCATAAAAACACAAGAAAATCAACAACTACGAAATCAGCCAAACATGACCAATCACTTCTTCTTGGTTGATAGAACCTTTTGCCTACTAATCTCTCTCACCAACGCCTTGTTTCGAGCAAGCACCTCTTCAAAACTGATAGTGTCCTTTAACTTCCGTGGCGCATCAAAATTTGTTGATTTAGTCTTCCGAGAGGCTTCCAAAACCAATCTCCATTTAGATTTCAACACAGCCTTGCCTCTCCGTCTACTCCTAGCACCGACTTTTGATCGCATTTAGATAGAATCCTCCGGATTAGGAGAAAAATCAGGCACTGAATGAACCGACAGTGTGTCTTCACTATCATTTGGAGCAAGACTAACCAACACATCCTTGAACGAGTGCGAAGGAGGTGAAAGACAAACAAGAGACTCAGGAGCACCAACACCAACTTTAGTTTGACTCAAGTTTGCAATGAAGGGGCTTGAAAAGGTTCGCTCGGAGTCAGCCGCGACACTAGAATCAACCCTCACCCAAATCCACTTGACACGTTTAGAGCTCAACTTCTTACTAAACTTAGCCCAAAAGACAACTAACACAGAGCCATTAAAACACCTCCCATTAATACCACAAATAGCATTCAAACGCACTTGCTTGTTTGCCAAACGAACAAAACCGAACCTCTTCCCATATATTCCTACCCAACTTAGCACAGGAACTTGAGGGAGTTGATTGAAGTGTTTGGTTGAAATTGGGTCAAGGCTATAAAACTTAACACACAAGTTAGTTAAAGTCTTTGGCATAACTCAGGATAATTAAGGTATAAACACGAAATGTAAACGACAACAATTAAAGAAGATAATACACATGAAATGAACCGATGTCCACCATTTCAAATAGTGCTACGCCACCAGACCTAAACTTCACTTCACTTAGGATTTGAAATACGTCACTTTTTGTTCACTTAAAAAGTACAACGAGATCTTCAAACTCGGCTCCCTTGAGTACCTCTAAGGCAAGCTTACAAAATACTCAATCAAGGAGATACGTCCCCCTTGATCTACAACTCAATCAAGGCAATATCCTTGATCTACATCACATTAAACATTAACAATACTTAGCTACCCAAGTGAGTTTTCCAACTCACTTAGTACAAGGCCCATTACAAAACAAAAAATCACGTGAAGGTGCCCCAAAATTTGGGAAAACTATTTTTAACATCCCAACTTTTCAAAACTCATTTCAGGATACCCTTACATTTTGGCTTAAGAATTATTAAGTTCTTTTCCGGCCAAAGTGTTGAAGTTTCCGGCCGATAGATTTTCGACGGGAAGTGGATTGTGGACTTGAGTTTACTGAAATGCCCTTTGGTTGTTATAAAACCTAAATTTTAACTATTTGCTCTTGCAAAGAAGAAGCCCCCTCCCCCCTAAATGTCATTTCTCTATCTTCTTCTCTGTGTCTTCTTCTCTCTCCTTCACAAGTAACAGTAGTGGAAGTCTTTGAAATGAAGCTTAGGGAAATGTCAGTGAAGATATGCGTTTGGTTAACTAACATAGAATTTTAACAAAATTAACACCCACTAACCTTTGACGATTGCAGTTTGTGGTGAACAATGGTGTTTTGCTTTTCTTCACGGTCAGCAATAATCCGACGTCACAAATTATAAAAAAAAAAATCAAAACTTTCCCAATTTGATTGTCCGCTACGAAACCCTATTTGAGGTAGCAGAAGAAACGCAACATAGAGATTGAAAGGCAAAGAGAAAGGAATCGAGTCTCGATGGAAATGAGAACCATCAGAGAGGTGACTCTAGTTTGGTAAAAGCATTTAATGTAGATAGTAAACGCGAGCTTTTGGAAGGGAAAGAGCGTCTTTCTCTTTCAACAAGGGTATTTCAGTTAGTTAATAGAATTTATCAGACTTTAGTCAGAAAAGCACCTTATAATTCATCCAAAAAGTAAGGGCACCCTGAAATGAGTTTTGAACAGTTGGGATACCAAAAAAACATTTGTCCAAATTTTAGGGCAACTCCAAGTAATTTTTTTATTGCATAAGTATATTTTCAGACCGAGGACCTTATAGTACAAGAGTATTTCCCTCATTTTTCTTTTGTATCTTCGTCCTCTTTTTAAAAACCAAAAACTTTAGGTGAATGTTGGATTTTGTAAGGCTTTGGAAGGAGCTTTCAATTGGCAAGATGTCGTTGGCGATCTTCACAAAATTGGTTTCTCATTGATTTCTTGCTGGAAGGAAGGAGCCTCGTGATAGTTGCTAGAATTACAGCAATGAAGCCTTCTTTAAATAGTTGCATATCTTCCGAGAGAGATATGTCAATAATTAGTAAGCATAATATTGGATTTAGATATTGATTTAGATATCATGGAAGGAGGTAACAAATCTGGAAAAATAATTACGAAAGTATCACTCTAAAATATTCAAGTTATATGTCAATAATATTCGCATTTTGACTTTCATTCAAAATCTATCCAGTCACCAAAGTCTTTGATCCTGGTCTGCCGAGGTCTTTGCGCTTGGGTCTGTCTAGGTCCTCGAGGGGTTCTAACAATCAATAAGCCAAGGGTTATGCTGGATTGCGCAAAATAGGTAAAGAAAAAAGTATGATGGAAAAAAAATTGGAGGAAAGCAAATACGAATAAAATAAAATATCCAGATCATCATATTTATCATTGTTATTTTGTGATTGTGCCAGGTTTTCAAGAAGCGAGTAGTGTTTCGTATCCATAACATTCTAAAAGCACAAATAAATTGCACTGTAGATTGCTACAGTGCCATTGTTTTCCTTTTTTTCCTTTTCCCTTTTTATTTATTTATTTATTTTTGCCTTTTCCCTTTTTATTTTATTTTATTTTTTTTCTTGGACATAAGGGGCTTGATGCACATATTCATTGCATTGTGTCCAACTTTTCTTATATTTTGTTTTTACCTTATTAATGGATTGCATATTAAAGATTTAATTTTTAATTAACTTAAATTAAAGTTATTTTATACTTAAGTCTCTTTCCATCCTTCATTTGTCTGAATTAACAAATTAATTACATGTTATAGTTTTTTGTTGAAACATAACCAAAATATGTAAAAACATCACTTTAGCAATTTACAGTAGTATCATTTTTCTTATGCAACTCTTTTTTATTTTTAATCTTTTTTTATGCATTTACTTTTTTATTTCCTTTCGTGTAATTTTGATGGAAATAAAATGAAGTAAAAATAAAATACATTAAGTAAACGTTTCTCCATTTTAAAGTTCGGAAATAAATAAACAAGCTAGCTTTTCGGAGCTATTAATACCATTCTTTTAGTTCTTTTTAATTTTAATTTCCTTTCTTGGTATTTTCGGAGGGAAAATTAAATGTAATAAACAAGATACATTAAATAAAAATATATTGTATTATAAATCTAAAAAAAATGGAAAATAATCTAATTTTTTGAGCTATTAAAAAAAATTCTAACATTATTTTTTTTGGTACATAAACAATCTATAGGTTGTTAATTTTTTTTACAGCTTTTAACTTATTTTTTTGGATTTTTTTTATCACCGAACACTAGCTTAAAAGGTGAGTCCACGCTCATATAAAATAAATATTATCCAAGATAATTATTGTGACTATCTATATTTACATCAACAATATCCAGGCAACGTAAATTATGGACAATAGTATAATGTAAATATCATATTGCATTGCTAATGAACAACATTCATTAAGTATAACTTCATTGTGCGTAGAGTAATTTATACAACTTCAGAAAATTAATATAAAAAACTTTAAAAAAATTTTTTTAAAAATTAATACTTAGGAGTGCTTACCATGAGTAAAAATAATTGATCTCATAGTTATACCACATACTGATTTATCTCTCAACTCCATCGCACGCGAAGCGTGCAGTTTATGGCTAGTTAATATAAGTGGCAACATGAACGGAGCACCTATTGAAAATGTCAAGAAAGCAGTGTCATCCTCCTTGTCTAATTTAAATTTAAGATGATTTCTTTCATATTATAGCTTTTAATGGGGAAGCTAACCTTTTCTCTTCATCAATGGAGGCAGCAACCCCAGACACACTGCAACAAATCAAGGAGTGGATGAGTTCAAATTTAATCGTTGACGGTGGCCTGGTACAAACATTTTGCATCCTATGAGTTAGGTGTGCATTATCCTTTGTAATATTTTCTGCTTTGGTGCAATGTCTTTCTCTAGTTATCTCCAAGCTTTACTAGACATCTTGAGCTACTTTTTATAAGGATGACCTACATTTCCCATTATAGTCTAAAGTTTTTCTCCTCTTCTTGCATGCGCTAGATATGGTGTCACATGACAACAGTTCTATAACATTTATCTTCTTTATAATTGATCGTGGTGTGGAAAATGAAAGGGATACTTGCAATCTTGTGAATGCATATTTTACAAAAGAAGCAGGATTGGCTTTTCCCCGTAGTTTTGTCTTTGGCATAGGTATGGATTTGTTTCTTTTACCTCTTCATCGTAAGGAAAATGTATTTCCTTTTTTACAAGTTTTGAACTTGTCAGAGTTTTTTTTTCTGTAAAGGTTCTCTGTGGAAAGTTATTCATTTTATCCATATAGAAGTAGGGGTCGGGCAAGAATGGATGACCTCCACCTTGGAGATCCATAGAAATACCGTCTCCCGAGACTATGTACCCCAAGAAGATGACTTCGGAGGTACAAAATTCACAATTCTCAATCTTCCCATATAGCCTTTGCTTCCTCAACACCTCAAATACCTCCTTAAAGGTGGACTAGATGCTCGCCTTCATCCCGAGAATACACCAAAATATCATCAAAATAAACCACAACGAACTTTCCAATGAAAGATCTCAACACCTCGTTCATAAGCCTCATGAAAAAACTCGGGGCATTAGACAACCTAAACAGCATTACCATCCACTCATACAACCCTCCTATGGTTTTGAAGGCAATCTTCCACTCATCACCTTTCCTTATTCGAATTTGATGATAACCGCTCCTAACGTCGATCTTTGAGAAAATTCGGGAACCATGCAACTCATCTAGCATATCATCAAACCTCGGTATAGGATACCAGTATTTGATTATAATGTTGTTGATGATTCAGCTGCCACACACATCTGAAAAGTTTCACCCTTCTTCGACTCAAGGAGTGTCAGTACCGAACATGGACTCATGTTCTCTTGTACATCTCCTCTCTCCATAAGCTCATCAACTTGTCTTTGCAACTCTTGAGTCTCCTCCTGTTTACACTGATATGTCGCTCGATTCCGTAAGGGTGCTCCGGAAATGAGATCAATATGATGCTCAATCCCACCGAGGGGCGGTCGGCTGGGTGGCAAATCTGTCGGAAAGACATCGACAAATCAATCAATGAGTGAAGCCACAAGAGGGTGTTTTGGTTTCTCTTCCTCACACCCGTTTGCCTCAAGGGGGAGCAAGGCATAGACGCCTTTGCTCTTTCTAAGAGCCCTTTCGACCCGTGTTTCATTCATGTGTTTAGGCTCCTCACATCCCACCCCGGGTTTTAATGGAAATAGCTCATGGGGAGCCAAAAGTGTAAGTTTGACCCTCCGTCTGTTTGTGGAAAAGATGTAGGTGTTCTCAAAGCCATCATGAACAACACATCTATCGAATTGCCATGACCTCCCTAATAATATATGATAAGCGTTCGTAGGCATCACATCACACAAGATCGAATCCCAATATTTAGAGCCAATAGAAAGAGCCAAAAAGCTTCCTTCGTCACCTTGATTTCTCTCTTGTCGTTCAACCACTTCAAAGCATAAGGCCGAGGATGTGAAGTAAGAGGTAGCCCCAACTTTTCAACAACATAAGTAGACACCACATTCCTACAACTTCCTCCGTCGATGATCCATTTACGAAGCTTCCCATTTACGGCACAATGGGAGTGAAATATCATTTCTCGTTGTGCCTTATCCACCGGTGCTTCACTCACATGTATCGCAACACAAACATCTCACCACGATTGTGAGCTAGAGTGTCGGCAGCATCATCGCTTTCAGATTCGCTACCATCCTTTACTACAAAATCCTCATCTTCTTGTGCATCTAATAACTCGTTGTTGATATCCTAAACCTCTTGGATTGTCATGGTTCTCCTCGTGGGGTATTCGGCCTGGAAGTGTCCATAACCCTGAAATTTTAAGCATTTCTTTCCCTTCATTTTCTTAGGTAGAGCCGTGGGGGAAGGATAGGAGATTCCTTTTCCCTTGTCGACCCTCGGACATGGTGGAGTAGTAGTAGCACGCGGAGTATCTTGAGGCCTAGGCAACATCAAAGGACTTGGCCTTGAGGGATGAGCAACAGAACGATGGAAAGGCCTAGCACTAGCATTTTCCTTCTTCCCTCTCTCGATTTTTATAGCAATGTTGAACAATTCATCTAGCGAGTAATACGGTTGGATGTCAACCTTTTTGGTGATTGAGGGAGATAAACCATTCAAGAACCGCATCATAGTTTGCTCAGGTGACTCTTGGAGATCACTCTTAATCAAAATCTATTCAAACTCCTGAATATATTAAATCACACTTTTCTTCCCTTGCACTAAGGCGAAGAGCCTTCGTAGAATATCTTGCTTGCATGTACTTTGTAGAAATCATTTGTTCATAAGCTTTTTGAGCTTTTCCCAAGAGGAAATTTTTCGTCGACCATCCGTTGCTCGTTGCGCCTTCACACTTTCAAACCATAATGCCACTTTTATCTGTTTCAAACTCGCAACCTTAAAAGCCTTTTTGTCGCTATACCCCTTGGACTCGAATATGCGCT
Organism: Portulaca oleracea; assembly: GCA_029582165.1. Classification (NCBI taxonomy): domain Eukaryota; kingdom Viridiplantae; phylum Streptophyta; class Magnoliopsida; order Caryophyllales; family Portulacaceae; genus Portulaca; species Portulaca oleracea. Next base: position 24,751,330 of record CM055885.1, read on the forward strand.
CAACCGATTGAACTCATTCCAAATACTCGTCTAGATCAATGGAACCATTGAATTTGGGAAGTTTAACCTTGATGTCATGTAGGTAATCCCTAGGTGCTTGCTCACCTCTTCCCCTTCTATGGAACATGTGCATGGAACCCTCATCGTCATCACTCGACTCAAAATTCGGAGGAGGACGAATGGGACTAAGGGAATGTCTCTCTCGTCTCGCAGGTGGAGGTCGCACCTAGAGGTGTACATCGATTTGAGTTAGCCTCGTAGTGATATCATAAAGGACATTTTAAATGCTCGAGAACCGATTCTCTTAGCCCGGATTAGGGGCCTCTTCGAGCGGAGAACTCATAGGTGTCCTTTGACGCTGGCTAGATTCCTATCGATTTGGATCGTTGGGGTGTTCGATACCAAAAACAAATTGGTGAGGGACGGATTGTTTTTGGGAAGATTTTGTGGAGCTAGGTTCTTTGTATTTGGTTTTGTGTTTGGCTTCAGATTCTTTGTAGCTTTTGCACAAGAGAGACAATAGATATTACTTATGATGTTGAAGGAGCAAAAAACCACACCAATACCCATCACCACCGATCACCAAAACTCGAACACCACAATGTGATCACAACCCAACAACACTCCAAATCCACACTTGATCAAAGCAAAGTTCAATCCAACAAAATAATCACATCGGGAATAGGGTCACCAATATGATCATACAATAACTAATATCCAAAATCAACCAAGAACAACAAATTCGAGGAAGACAATAACCTGGATGTTATGATACCAAATGGAGCGTATTGTGATAGGAAATAAGAATTCCATGCCTGAAGAGGATAATAATAGTGTTCTTGTTGATAATAATAATAATAATAAAGTTTTGATTGAAGAAGATTAATAACAATACCAAGGAGAATACTCAAAGCTTAAACACCCAAGGAAGGCTTGATATGAACTTGGCTAAAGGAAAATCTATCACCAAAAACTAGTAATCTACCATGACTTTGTTAAAGGAAAATCCACCACAAATTCAATAAAGGAAAGACTTGCAACACCACCATCAATCAATCAATGGATAAAGTAAATAAGGTTTGGAAGACAGGTTTTGAGTTGGTCTCAAAAATACCATCTATTTCATTCAATTTAGCTAATTCTCCCTCTTTTCCAATTAACCTTACGTAGGTAGGGATATGGATTAAAGCCCAAAAGAGATTAGCTTTAAAAGGGCCATTAACCATAAAGTTAATTACATTCAAAAGCCTAATCCAACTCAGAAATACAATGAGTGAATTTGGCTTAAAACCTAATTACATTAATTATAAGAGAAAAGACAAAGCTACCCTTAATGAAAGATTAAAGAGCCTGGATCAGTAGACATGTTTGGGGCGCGACGCAGGGCTCCTGCGTCGCGACCGCGACATGATGGCTTGCGCAAGGGGCAACGTCCAAGGGTAATCATTACGGTCAAGACATGGCGATGGGAGATTCCGCTCCAAAATTAGCTCCGCTATGTCATGGTCGCGATCCATGTTGTCGCGGACACGACGCCAAGACACGGGGAAAAGTGTCACGATCATGACAACCCCATTGCAATCTTGAGGTCCAAGGAACTACAGACCATCGCAAGCGAGACGCCCTTCGAGACACAACTCTGTCCAAAAATCCGGCTAAGGCATCGGATGGGGAAGAAACGTGGTAGCGACTAGAGTAGTCGCGCTCGCCACATCCCTGACTTCTAGTCGAGATGTCCCAGCCCGTACGTCACGGTCGTGACATTGAACGTCACGGTTGTGACAACACTACTGCACCTCCAACCAAGGTCTTTTTTCACCCTTGCACCTCCCCTCCCCTCCAGTCCCCGTCTTCATTATTTGTGCTGATATGAAAAAACGCCTCCCTCGGGACTATCCCGGCCCATCCATTGCATGGTCATGATCATCCGGCTCGGGCAGGTCGACATGATATTGTAGCTCCACGGGTGGGCGGGAAACGACCCTTTTAGCCCATGCTATGAGGGAAAAAAGGGGATCGGGGATGCTTCATAAGGATACTTATGTAAATTACTATTTATCTCATCTTTTTTTTGTGATATTGATTTTCTCCTCGTACCTCTAAAATCACTGCAAAAAACTAGATGTGATACTCACACTGTTTTCTTTTAAGTGACTTTTGGGAGGATAAAAGAAAAATCAACATTGAAATTTTTTTAAAGGATGGTTAACATGATCATTACCTACATAATCTTTAACTAAACGATTTATGGACGATAATACACATGAAATTTTTTTAAAGGATGGTTGACTTGGTGGCGATCCTTGTCGCCAGCTGAGAAAATGACGTGCAAAAAACTTAGCATTTTTGTCATTTAAGAAAGTATACATAAGTAGGTTAACTAATACATTTTTTCTAAAAAAAAATGGACACCTCAAAGTAGGACCGTCACTGTATCAACCACCAACGGAATTGTTCCGGTGCGTTATTGTCCAATACCCTCTAAGTTCAGCGTATTAGAATCTCAAATAAAAGTTCAGTTCATTATTATTCAATACCTCTAAAGTTTAGTGTATTATCGTCTAATAAAATTAATTTTAATATCTATTCAATCAGGGGCAGAGTCAAGGTGGCATGTGTTCACATGGGGTTAAGTGACCATTTTTTTTGGGTAAAAGAAAATATATATTGTTATCTTTTGTACTAAAGTCAATTTATATAATAATTATCATAATTCATAAAAAGTCATGAAATGTTATTGCTTAAGCAGTCAATTCAATATTGTTTTTGTTTAAGGATTTATTTTGTTAAACTTTTTTTTGGAAACCAAACGTAACGATTTCATTAATATCAAGCCATACGACACTTATAATGAAAATCGTGATTGAACAATTGTAGATCTAAAACATAGATATTAAATTCAACTTCCAAATAACTAATACTAATTTTACTGACGTTCGTCTCCGATTTCTTCGATGACTCTGCATTTTGCTTCGATGACTTGTTAAACTTAATGATAATTTTGTGGAGTGTTAAAAATACTTGAAGATATTTTTACTTCTAAGAAAATTCAATTTTCTTATTTAGTTTTATTTTTATATTCTGTATATCAAATTTACAAGCATTCTTGAATCTTTAATTAACTTAGATTAATTTTATTGTTTGAATCAACATCTAGTCCTCAACTTCTATTGCATTTGTTGGTAATAAGTTGTATTTGTGTTGATTTATAGTTACTGTTCTTGACTTTTATGTCTATGAATAATATTTTCTTACTTATACAGTTCAAATATTTGGAAAAATTTATCAACTGTAAAATAGATTTAATTTACTTGAATTTGGGTTAGCTATAATTGTTGAGTAATCTTAAATAAGTTGATAGCAATGTTTACATATTTTTAAAGTATAAAATGCAAAAAACGAAGAAAATTGTGAACCTTATATTATACAATATAATAATTAATATATATCATATGAATTTTTTAATACTTATGATTAGTTTGTTTTTAAATTTATTTTTGAAATTTTGCTAATTATATGAAAATTTTCAATTACATGTGTGTTTAAATTTCTGTCCGTCTAAATTTAGTTTCAGAAATAGCCGCTGTATTTAATGAATGTTAAGAGTAAAATAAGAAAAGTAGTAATTAGTTTGTTATTAGATTTGTAAAGTGACCAGTAATATAAATAAGGAAAAGTTTGTTAAAAGTTTAGACCATGTTCCTTTATATGGTGGGTAAAGTATGATAATGGTGTGGTATGGTAAAAATGTAGATAGTTTGATATGATATCATGTGATACGGTGCGGTAAATTGTGGTAAGAGTGGTCGGTGTTGTAGGCGAGGAAATAGAAAAATGAAAAATAGTGAGAAAAGTTAGGAAAATGAAAAGTGAAAAATAGTGAAAAAAGTAGAGAGAAAGAAAAGCAATAAGATAGAAAATTATGGTTGTCCTGGTATAGTGTGACATGATATGATAATATGTACTCCGTCCGTTTATTTTTAGTTGTCACCTTGGTAATTCTGTCAAAAACTTTGACCGCTAATATCTTAATTTGTATAATGATTCATCATACAAAATTGATATTGTTAGATTCGTTATAAAAAATACTATTAGAAAAGTATAATATCGTATATTTTATAAAAATATTATGTGTGAAATTGTTGATTAAATATGGATCTCAAAAAGCGTGAAAGACAAATAAAAAAACGGAGGGAGTAATAGTTTATGGCTAAAGTGATAAATTGTGATAGGTGTGATACCGTATCAGTTATCATATAAAAGAAAATGGTCTTGGATAAACAAAAAAACAGATATAGTATATCAAAAACCATACAAGAATATCAATTTCAAAAGATTATGCTAATAATACTTTTATCGTTTTCATATGTCATTGTACTTCTATTACTTCAAAGCATATTCAATAAAATTTTGACCCAAAAAAGAAAAAAGCATCTATACTGTGCATTTAGACAAAATTTGTAATATGTTGAACCAGAAAAAAAAAGACAATTAAACTTATGCACCGTTCTTTTATACATTAACGCAACTAATCGTAACACAAATTACCGTAATTTACCGCAATTAACCATAAATTACTGCTACCTCTTTACTATTTTTATTGCAAATTAACACAATTTACCGCAACTTACCAAATCACAACTTACGGCAATGCAAATTAACACACAAAAGAAGGGTATATTAGAGTGCAACACAAACCAACATAGATCAGACTAGAATTGAATCAAATTTTCATTACTAATTATGCAGATAATTTCTTTCTAGTTTTTATACGTGGGAGAAAATTGAGAAATTCTGAAGCAAGATAGCCGTGGCAGAAATGTTGTGGCAATTAAGGGGAGAAAAAAAAAAAGAAGAAATGGTTCATTGGGTCACCCCTTGATTCTCATTCTACCTTGCTTGTAGGCTTTGAAACCAAAACGAATTTGTTTGAACTGTGAACTGAGAAGAAGTGAGCTAATCAAGTGGACGTCCAACCAACGCACTACATGAAGCGCGTGATCATCAACAGAGCCCCATTCCAATCAATCACTCCAATCATCACTTCACTATTTACTTTTATTTTAATTTAATTTTCCCCCAAGTCTTTTCTTTTTGTTTTCTCCTCCACTTTCTATCAAATAATTCCGTTCCATTCTTTTCAAAGAGAATCAAATGAATCTAATTCTCTCTCCCGTCTCAGTAAACTCAGACCCCAAATCAAAACCCCACCAAATGCATCGCAAATTCACCCCAAATTCAAATGAAATGAACCCAAATAGCCCCACCTCATGCATACACAAACGGAAAACACTCTCCTCTTAATTCTATATATACACCATCTCCTCCCTCCATTGCCATCTTATGCTAACATCTCATATCTAACCCACAGTACTCCTGATTTTTCAGTTGGGTTATTAATTTATTATTATTCCTTTATATCGCCGGAAAAATGGCGAAAGGCCGGAGACTGACTTCCACGCGCAGCGAGCGCCTCTTAGGCTTGGGGAACTTCAACCACGGGGGTGCGGCTGCTGAGGAGTACCGGGAGGAGGATGTGTGGTCGATGGTCGAACAGGCCCCTGAAAACCATCACCACCGTCACTATCACGGAAGCTCCGGCGGAGAGTGGAATCCACGCGCCGCTGCCGAGAATGGTAGAAGGCATGGGGCGCGTGAGAGGCACCTGGGTGGGTTGTCTCTGGCGTTCGAGGATAGAACGACGTCGTCGAGTAGGATAGTCCATCAGTTTTCCGGGGGAAGGAACGTGGCCACGTCGGCGCCGGTGAGCGTGCCTGATTGGAGCAAGATCTACCGAGTGAACTCGATCGAGTCGATGCATGACTCGGACGAGGATGACCACCGAGTTGGTGACTCGGCCATGGAGCCACCACATGAGTACTTGGCTCGGAGTAGGAAGTCGCACGCCATGTCGGTTTATGAAGGGGTGGGTCGGACCCTCAAGGGCCGGGATATGAGCCGGGTTCGGGATGCCGTCTGGAGTCAGACCGGCTTCGCGGGGTAAAAAGAAAATAGTCCTCTGTAATTTCATTATTTTTTCTCCTTTTTCCTTTTTGGGGGTAAAAAAATCAATCAAATTTTGATTTTGTTGGGGTAAAAGAAATATTGATTGGAAAATATTTTTTTGATGGGGTGCGAAAGCGAGTCAACTCAATGGTGAAGCTCGATCGCATGGTTGGAAATTGGAAAACTGGCAAATTGCGTAGTCGTTGTCAATAATAATTTTCTTTTGTAATTGTTTTTGACAATTTGTAATTTTTGTTTTAGGATTTCGGATACAATTAGCGTAGTGTATAGCGGATTAGCGTTGGCAAACCTTTTTTTTTTTTCTTTTTGTTTTGTTTATTTCGTTGGTTGATATGAACAATATGAATATGAAGAGAAAAAGGGGCTACTCCCCTATGGTGGTTAATATTGGTATCAATTAATTGTTGGTCTTCTGTACTCCAGTATAAATAGCCTATTTCAGGTTCGGAGAAGGGACTACATCCTATAGTAATTTTTAGTTTAACCAATTTTGGTTGTGGTGTAATGTATGTCATTTATAATTTAAATGCAACTTTTTTTAATTAATTAATTAATATAAAAAGTAAAAAAGATATTTATATTTTTTTTTCGATTGTTGAAAGCCAAAAGGCTTAAAGAATTATAAAATACAACAAACTGCATCTTAAACAGCAAATAACCACCACAAAAGAAGGTACAACCAAACTGATAAATAAAATAACACAACAGTCAACAAAGACTTTCGCATGCACCACAACCAAACAAAACCTTTACATCGCAAACAAGATGCAAGATCAATGGAATCAGCTTGATGGGTCATCGAGGACTCGCGCGCCTATAGCATTGCCAATAATCACAACCCTTCGGTTTATCTCAGGTTCAATATCATCAAGACTATCATCTTCCAACATGTTCGTACGTCTATTTATCCTAACATTATGACCACTACCCTTTTGGTCATGAACAGCTCTACACATCACATCTCTGACTGGCTGTCGTTTAGTTTTCATTAACATGTTCAATTTTTTCTTACTCCTACCTTTACCTTTCGAAGCCTCAAGAGTGGATTCTTTAAGATTTGCAAGTCATGTTCAGCCACACCATCAAAGGATTCAATCGGGTTACTATGAGTGCGGTAACTGTCAGAGTCAGCTTCCTGATCCCTAAGAGGGCGCCCGATTGATTTTGGATCCACTAAAGAGAGCATCTTTATAAGACAACCCGCATGCATGCTTGTTGCTATCCAAAAAAACATTAATAAGGTCCGTAATGGTTTTGCTAGAAGCACCCACAGACTCATCACAATCAGAAGCCTCGAGAGAACCGGGCATCATTGTGTCTTCTTTTCCAAAATACCTCAACCCATTGTTAACCTCACATGGAGACGATATATGCAAAACACTCGAATAAGAGCACCACCATTATTCTTCTTAGGGATCCACTTCTGGCTAAATTTTGCAGTAGCAGGAGGTCTAACAGCTTTTTTTTTATTGAATTTAGCGCGCAAGGAACAAAGAACTTCCTGTGATCGATAATTATAAGGTTTATCTCATTAATGGCTTTACTCCCATAGTCTCTATTCGTAAATCGCACAAAACCAATTTTTCTACCATTATTTCCAACTTTAGTGGGGATATATGCATCAATGACACCACCAAACTTGCTAAACAAAAACTTAAGCCTCGAGCTTCCAATGTTCATAGGCAGATTATGCATAAAAAGGGAGTACAAACGCTTATCTTTAGAAGGTATATCAGATACAACAGAGCCAATTTTGAGGGGTAAGTCTTTGATAACATCATTAACACCACTAAACACATGATTTTGAATAGGGGAGGGAGTAAACAACCCTCGGTGAACCTCCTCCAACTCTTTCAGCACAACAATAATTTCACAACCTCTACCTATCACACAACTTTTGACGAAAAACTCTCCAAAGAAATGGAGAAAACAAGACACTCAAGTTCAGATTTCAAAGCCTTAACCTATCCAGAAATTTACTGCTTAAATCCATGACCAAAACAAAAGGTAGTAAACCCGCAAAACAACAACAAAATCCACACCCAACAGCTTATATCCGATGGGAAAATGAAGTTGCAAGAAGTCACCTGAGATTTGGGCACTTGCCCCAAAAGTTATAGAACCGACAACCTTCACGCAGGCCAGCACCGCAAAACCACCTAGAGGGCTGACCAACTCCCAGTGACCAGGAAAACAATGACCAAAGGCGGCCCAGCGACCAGGAAGCGATGACGCCCGGTGACCAGGGACGGCGACCAAGGCAGCAGGTCGGGGTCAGAAAAGGCGAAAGCTAGGGTTTACATGGGTATCGAATGAACCGAAGAGGGGACGATGGAGAAGCGCACATCCCGGCAACCGGAGCACCAACCTCCCGGGAGGCCGATGAGCCCTCTGTCTACCAGGGACGGCGGCCAAAAATGGACTGGGTCGCTGAGAAGGTTAACGGTCGGACTGGGTTGCCCAGAAGTCTAGTGGCCAAGATTCCACTTTTTTTTTATTTCTATTTGTTGTGAGAATTGTTTTTAAGATATTTATACAATTTAATATTAATGTTTCAGAACTTTTCATGTAAAACAATACTTAACTAACTCATTTCATTGATTTTTTATATTTTGACTAAATGAACAAGTAACATGGGACACCAGTGGTAATACATATTTGAATTATGACCCACTTATAAATAATTATTTGGATTAAGACATATCAATTTAAATGGACATGCTAAACACAAGTCGAGGGTATTCCAGTTTCGGGCAAATATGGATCAGGTGCATTTCGAGTTTGGACAAATACAGGTTGAATATATTTCGACATTAGGCAAATTTGGTTGGATTTCTGAATCATTGCTGTGATTTTTTCATTTTATCTAAGAAAAATAAAGCTATCTCTAAACACTTAATGTTATACATGTACCAAACATTTCATTATGTTCTCATGACAATAAATGAAAACTGCTTACACTTCATTTTGACCAATAATATATAGTAGAATTGCATTTGTGGTGTAATGGCCAATAATTATAATTGAATAGACATCGTGTATTAATTTAATTATTTTAGCTATTTTATTTAAAATAACCGAATTACATTTTGATAAATCAATTAATCAATTAATCAAGAAAATATGACCCACGCACTGGTTAGCAAAGATATTAAGAAAGCAAAAAAATTTTTTGAGGTACTTTAACTTTTGGTGAAATGTTTTTCAGGTACCCACTTTTTAAAACTCATTTTGGGGTACCCTTACTTTTTCGGTTAGAAATTATTAGGTGATTTTTCGGTCATCAATTTGGTTAGGTGACCGAAATACCTTTGTTCTTCCATTTTTTAAGAAATATCCTTAAAGAATAAAAATAAGGGTATTTCGGTCACTTAATAAAATCGATGGTCGGAAAAGCACTAAATAATTACTAACCCAAAAAGTAAGGGTACCTCAAAATGAATTTTGAAAAGTTGGGGTACCGAAAAATAGTTTCCCCAAATATTGGGAATATTGGGGTACCTCTGAGTAATTATTTGTTAAGAAAGTAAATCCTATGATTACATTAATCTTTAAAAAATAAAATAGAATACTAAACTTCCATTCACTTTTTATTTGAATTTTTGGGATCCGTGTTGCACCATGCTTATATGTCCTTAACTTATAATGATCGTGATTTACGTGATATATTATTTTCAAATATTCTTTTGTTGATGTTAAAAAAATCATAAAAGTTTCAAATCAACCGTCAAATTATAGTGAAACATCAAATTTATACCTAACATGACAATCCAAATAAAGCGATACTTATTATTAATTTCAATGTGATGTGCGAGACCATTAAATATTGATTATGTCAACAATCACGCAAGATATATCGCTACTTTTTAGAACTTGAATAATTTCATTGAAATACTTCCAATTATCACACTAGTGCCTCATCTACTATATTTCCTCAAAATCTCAATTTCATGAGTAGATCTACTTATAACCACCTCAATACCAATTAGATCTACTGGACATAAGTCACTTTTTCAATCGTTTTTGCTACTCTTCGTCGTCTTCTATCGCTCAAACTACTTTTATCTTGTGAACCGCACTATTAGAAAGATTAATAAAGGCTAATGATTATGTAACGTCTCTAATATGATGTATTTTATTGGGTTAAAAAGTACATAAATGAAAATATTTAATAGTAAAATAGTATTATAAATGTACAAAAGCATAAGTTTTTATTGATTTGAGGAAAGTCGGGCAGTTTCTAAATAGCTAACCCAAGAATTTAATAATTCAAAAAAGTGAGTCTACCGGCTAATGGTAAGTTCAATTAGTATTAAGTTTTTATTTTACACATTTCTTTTTCATCCGACTCCTACCCAACTTATACCCAACCCGAATCTTAGTCGACATGAGGTTGACTAGACTCGAGATTGATGCGGACCCTTGAACCGATAAACGACTTGACCTATAACTAAATTGACCTGAAGCACCAAAATTCGAAGTCGAATCAAACTGAGTTGAACCACACCCCAACATGAACATTACCCTGACATACCTAACCCAAAACATGGAGACCCAAACTCACCCGATCCAACCGTTCTCGGCCCTAACCCAGACTAGTTGACCCATTTGCTAGGTCTAAATTAGCATGTACTTATTTCCTTCAAATAGCCCATTCAATATTAGATTGGGAAGTTAAGTAGAATTACCTTGTAAATAAGCCTATTGTTTGGTCATAATTCCATTTCCTTTTTGTTATTTTTCATGACAATATGTTAGATTGGTCTCTTGAGGAAATGATAACATGGAATGTTAGTTGTAATACCAATTTGTTGGGGAGATTTAAGGCGTGAGCCCACTTCAACCAAGACTTGTTGTAACAAGTTAAGTGAAATTTCTTCTTAAACCAATTTGTGTTAAGACAAGTAACCTACTTTACTTATATAACATGACCTTTCACTTTAATCTTCTGATGTAGGGCTTCAAATTTATGGGTGAATCCCAACAATCTCCCCCTCCTACATGAGTATCATACAAACGACATCCACAACTGCTCCTCCTTAATCAAAAGCCTATTTGGTTTTGCCAAGGCTTCAAGTCACAGTCAAGAGCCCACTATAGTTGCACTTTACTCCATAGAGCCTACATCCCCACTCAATTGAGAACGGCCCAACAATATTCAATTTATTTGGAGTAATTATATGTCTTGCAATGGAGGGGTTAACGAAACTTTTTAGAGCTTATTATAAATCTGATGGAGAGAGAATTTCAATAATACCCCTACTAGTTACAAATCCGAAACACAACCAAGGAATGTTAGAACAAATAGTAAGGGTAAATTGGACATTCTAGACATTTTTGTCCAACAAAGTTGCAATTTCAATTGAACATCGTAAAAACTTTCCTAGGATTTCAAAATATAAACCACATATTGTAAACTATAGTTTCCCACAAAAAATTTTCCCAAATGGAAGTTTTCCCTAAGAAATTTTTTTTCTTGGGATTCTAACCAAGCTCTCTCTCTCTCTCTCTCTCACACACACACACACACATTGTCCTATAAGTGATCGCTTATGGTATTCCATATATAATTCTGATTTATCATAATATTTATTGTCCCAACATAAACATAAACATAGACAACAACACACAACATGTTAGTTGACAAGTTTATAAAAAAAATTATGCATTACTTAACGTGCCTTCAATTTTCATAGTAAATTTATTTAGTTGATCGAAATTGGTCTGGATTGGTATGATCCAGTTTATATTTTGATCAGTCTATGTTTGAACCAGTCCTTTCTAGTCCAATCATCTGTAACACCTTAGCCCCTCGTGGGTCGCGGACGTTACCGATAACTGATTCAAGGATCGACGACTGATTCCATAGGCCACAAATCACCACGAGTACTTTTAGCGTGCTTCGTCCTTCGTTACATGTTAACTGGGAAAACATCCCGGGATGTCACTCATCTCGAGGCTACTCCTTGCCAAGCACGCTTGTAGAATCCTCCTCACAAGTATAAGGCCCTCAACGTTGCACACGTATGACAACCTCATCATGCCTCATCAGGAGGCCCTCTTAATATGTTTTGATAGAAAGCGTCAAAATTGCAGACCTGCTCCGGGAAGTATCTCGCCTTCATCTCTTTCCAAAATTCTGACATGTTCGATTGATATTAAAAATCCCCTTATCATATCTGCAGAGCAATTAGAGAAAGAGATTTTGGAAGGACTTCCTAAAATGCCAGCCTGAATCAAGAACTCAAAAAGGGAAGCCGCGTAAATGAACCCCAATCTAGGAAAGGATCAAACCCTAGCCATTGCGATGCTTAAGGAAGGTGATCGAGAAGGACCGGTATAAAACAACTCGCAAAATCGCATAAACAAGCACTCAGTTCTAAGTTGAAGAAATCAAAGTGTGTAGGAAATGTTAGTGAGAAATTTTTTGAGTTTTAGCCAATTGTGAAAATTGGTGAATTAGTGAGTAACCAAAAAGTGTCCTGGTGAGACCATTCGAAATTTGTAGCTGGAGAACTTCTAAGCATTCTTTAGAGAGTGAGAACATATCAATCAACTGGTGAAGATTACATTTCTGTGATCCAAGTCTCTGATCTACCTTTGTAAGTAGCTTTAAGGCCCTCAAGTCCTTATTCTGCCAAGCTTGTCATGTGTTTCTTCTATTCTGTAATGTCCCCAAGGTTCTGAATTCAATACTATTAAAGTGTTTCTTCTATTCGTTGTGTTGTTGAATCTTGACGGAAGTGAAGATTAGTTTGAACATCCACATTTTATAGAGTGTAGATTTCTCAATAACCTTATTCACCCTCCCCCTTTAGGAATCTTTCAACGCTTAACTTGGGAGTTTTCAATAGATAAGCTTCCTATTCACCCTCCCCCTCTAGGGTTCACCAAGGATGAGAGTGAGATCAAGACATGAGAGAATGAGAACAAAGAATTACGGTTAGGGCTAATAAGTATTGTATATAAATCTAGAGTTTTTTTACTAACTAAAATTATAAATTTGTTGATAATACTATGTATATAAACTTAATATATGAGGATAGGTGTGTATTTTAATAGAAATCGGGATAGGGATGACTAGACCTAACAAAACTTACTTGAGACGTGAAAATCGATCTGGTTTACCCGAACCGACATCCGAACCAATGACAACCGATTTGGATCCAAGGAACCAAAATGACCTAAGCATACCCAAACCAAACCCGCGATTTAATTCTAAATTGAAGTTACCCATACTCAAAATAACATGATATAATTCAAACCAGCCTAAAATGACCCGACTCGCAATCAATCAAATAGGGAAAAAAACATAACCAGAACTGATCCATACCTAGACAAAAAATCGAAATTACTCTTAACTGAATCTTGGGAAAACGAAATTTACCGATACTCGAAATGACCTGACCTACCTGGAACCGAACCCATATTATCCAAACACGAAGTGAACTAAAATTAAATAACGAAAACTCGATTCGAACCATAACCGTCTTTGAGCTAACCCAACTCATAAACTATTTCGTCGTATGTCAAAGTGATCAAAGCCGTTATCAACCGAATTTGAACACCTCAATATGAATTAAGTTTTGTATATAATTTAATATTATTTTTATTCAATGACGAATTCAGAATGACTTATTATGGAAAAGTCATTGTAGTCCAAAAGTTGTCTAAAATTACATATCATCCTAAAAGTATTATTTATAAAGGATAAAAATGGAATTTCAACGAATACTTTTTCCAGAAACAGCTAACTTTACCAAACACAACTTTTGGAAAAACCAATCCAAACAGCTAATACAAACAACCAATCCAAACAACCAATAATAAACAACCGATGCAAACAACCAATATCCAACAACCAACCAAATAATTTGTTTACCAAACGCATGAATAACCTATTTGACACCCTAATAAGCCAATTTTGTAATAAGTTGTTTGATAAGTTGTTTACCAAACAAGGCAAAATGCAAAATATGTACTGTGGCACCAACTTACATCTAGGGTAACAAGGAAACTTTTAAAAGGTAAGGGAAATGAGTTCGATTTGAGCAACTTTCATCCTCAAACAACAAGGAACCTATCAAAATATTAATAAACATTCAAAATATTATAATCACAAATAAAATTGGTATTAGATATAATATAATATTACAATTACAAATATAATAATATAATGTTATCAAAATATTAAAGTCATAAGTAAAATTTGCATTGAATATAATATGAGATAGCAAATAAAAAATCATAATTAATTTTTTTAGAGTAATAATCAGCAAGGACTTGGTACTGAATTAATAAAAACAAGAGTGTTGAACTACTAAGTGAAGCCTACGATTGTGTCAGGATATTATTGTATAAAGGTCGAGTTTAAACTTTTATGGGTTGTAACTTGTAGGATAGTAAGTTTAGTAGCTTTAAGATATTTTTTATTGGCTATCAAAAATAATTTGTTTCAAATTTACCAGACCCGATTTGATCCGACTTGGCATTGCATCAAATCCTACCCAAATCTGTATTAATACCAGTTGACGTTGACCCGAAACCAATCGACTGTATTTTGGCATAAACCAATTCGAATCGAACCTGATATGTGACTGAGTACCACCCAACCAATAGTATAAACAATTAAAATTAAACTAAAGTCAACCAAGGTCATTTGTAACCAAACTACTTTCGCCCTGACCAGAGGTTGAACTGAAAATTGAATCGAACGATACTCGAACCAGATTACAACGAATTATACCTTTCTCGAAACTGAGTGATTGTATCATGTCCACAATATACCCGACTAAATCTTCAATCGAACCGAACTCGTATCCAACCGATCATGCATAAATTAGAAATTACCCGAACCCAAAATTCATATGAGCCAAACACGCAACTGACCCCTAAATTCTATACCCGGAATGTATCAGAGCAAATAATTACCTCACCCCGTAACCGACCCGAAATACTCATTTGTCAAGTCTAAAGATGAAGGTATATATGGAGGGTGATCTTTGAAAACGAGGATGGTGATTGGGAAAATTTTGTCGTCAGCCTTATACTGACAGGGACAACGATTCTACGCCCCAATGACATTCATAGTGGTCATAAATCAAGATGCATGTAGTCAACACACTTGGCAAACTCAATTTGATATATGGAGGTGGTAAGCAAACAAAAACAACATGCCAATAAAAACAAAATTAATATTCCACCCTGCGAATAAATAGACAAAATGCGAAATATAATTAAGTGGGCAGCTTCCATCCCAAGGAATAAGGAGGGCCAATAGGCAACTACCTTCCGGAGATCGTCATTGTGTCATTTTGTGATTTGTAAGCCTCATTTCCTTTATTTTTCTTTCCTTCTTTTTCTTTTTTGGTTGGGTGAACTTGTGAAGGAGATGAGAGAAAAGAACTAGTTGACAATGTCCAAGAGAAGAAGCAGTTGATATTGAAGTAAAAATTGAGAG
This sequence comes from Portulaca oleracea, assembly GCA_029582165.1. Taxonomy (NCBI): domain Eukaryota; kingdom Viridiplantae; phylum Streptophyta; class Magnoliopsida; order Caryophyllales; family Portulacaceae; genus Portulaca; species Portulaca oleracea. The sequence goes on from CM055885.1 coordinate 24,766,817, forward strand.
TTGAAGACAATTTGTGTAGGGGCATGGTCAGTTTTAGGCTTTTATTTTTATTATTATTGACTCTTTTTGAGAAAATAATGCATTGTATTGACAATGACTGAACTTTTCTTTTGCAATAATTATTATTATCCTTCCCACCACTATATTGATCAATACTATGCATATAACAAAACTTTTCACTAAAAAATAAATATCTTATAGTGAGGGGATATGAATTAAATAAAAAGGTAAAATAATTGAATTAGGTATTAGGAATAAGAAGTGACAATTAGTTTGGAACAAAATAAATTAGTTAACGTGTCAATTAATATGGGATGGAGGGACTAGGGAGTATATAACTTGCTTGTAATTCTTTTCAATTAATTTTTATATTTGTATGATTTCTACTAATTTACCTAATATTCTCTACCCATATGAATTATTTTATAAAAAGGAATGTCAGTATTTAAAACATGGACTAGACTCTTCATGAACTTTAATTTATGGGGGAAAAGGTACCTATATCCAAACCTTCTAGCCTGTCGTTAAATATATTTCCCATATGAAGTTATTTTGATAGAAATTAACACAGACGATATAACTAAATACGTGTAAAAAAATGCAAAGAAATGCAATTTCGTTTCATCGTCCAATATTCACCTTACATTTCATTTGTAAGAAAAACATGTATCCTTGGAATATACTTGTGATGATTAAATCCTTTTCATTCCTTTTTGTTTGGGTGTAATTAAGTTTAGGGGGATTCATGCACTCCCATATGACATTGATCGATTGATTTAACTTTAGGTAACGAACAAGATTACAAGAGAACTATTATGAGAACAAACAAGGGCTCTCCTCTTGGACCAGCTGTGTTTTTTGTTTTACGTACGTGTGATTTAAGAGATTTTGAAATGTATCCTAAAATCAGTCACACGAAAATAAAGGTTAATTGAGAGATTTTTTTGGGGTCTTGCACACGTAGCTACTAGAAAATTTGGTAATTTTTGGAGGTAGGAAATTCGTACAGTTCAAATCCAGAACGGACCGTACTAAATTAACTTGATTCGAAGACTGAATTTTTATTGAATAATAGATCGGGACTGGACCGATTTCACCTTCGACTCGGACCGAGAAATTGGATGGCCCGTCTCGCCCCGACCCGGACTAATTGGACCATTTTCTTTATGTGCCAAAATAACTTTTAAGTACAATAGTTGAACTTTCAACAAGCCAGTAGTCGGCACCTTGATTAGGAAGCTAGTGTTTTATTATACTCCATAATACAAGTCCGTATAATTACTTAAAGTAATTTACTTTAATGTCATAAATTATATAATGCATTAATAATAAATTAGCAGTGATTGGCTATTTTTTAAAAAAAGAATTTGGTGGTGGCTGCCTTTGAGTAAACAATTTTTGTTGAAAATTAATTTGCTTAAACTTCTACTTACGCGAATGACGGCTTTTTTAATTGGCCACCTTGATCAGGCATTTCATAAATTGAAATTTGGCAAATTAATACTAATAATATTATGGGATGTTTAATTTAAGTTTACTCATAGACAGTAGTTGCTCATAATTAGGAAAATATTTTTAAAACTCAAAAGCAACTAGGCAAAAATAGTTACCACTAATTATGGTGAGTGTATGATTTGAAAAGTATAAAATATAATTATGTTTATGGACAAAATATCTGTTGGATTTCATTTTAATTAAATTACTTATATGTCAAAAAGTATAAATCGAGTTAACCGGTCCAACCCGATTTTTTAGTGTTTGGATCAGGACCGATCTGGAAACCCAAAACTATAAATATTATGGACCAAAGACCGAACTGAACATAATCAGGTTGATCCGGGCCAAGTACGAGGTCTTTCCGATCCGGACCGAAATATGCACACCCCTAGAAATTCACATGTACCATCTCAATTACCAATCACATACCGTAGTTGCTATTAATTACAAATGTATAATACTTTCTAGGTCACTTGTTTTCTAGTACTACCTCCGTCCCTAAATGAGTGTCAAATTTTCTAGTTACATTGTCCCTTTCTATTTGTCATGTAGAATCCTCCTATGTGCAAAGGACATTGGCCTATGCAGGATCAAGGACATTTACTTCAAACAACAGCAAGGACCTTCAAGGAAGTAAACGAATGTCACCAACAGCAAGGATCTTCAAGAGGAATACATTTTGACGTGAAAGACTAAAAGGATAAAAAACAAACAGGGAAGTTTGTGGAGTATGTTCTGGAAAGATTTACATCTTTTTCTATCCTTTTTCTAACCAGACTAATTAATTGTAACCTTTCTTATTTCAGGAAACAATTGATCAAGGACTAGGAAGGAAGATATGATTGAAGATTTCCATAATCAAGATAAAGAAGGAAGCTGCCGATTAAGCAAGTTATCAAACTTGAAGGAAGGAAAGTATCCGGATGAAGCTAGCCTTCAAACGGCTATATACGACTGTAAGCAGCATAAATAGAAGACCTCAAGGACGAAGGAAATTAACGATTCCAAGGAAGAAATTGGGTGTTCAAAATAAGAAGAGTAATCTGTGTTTTGATTAAGTTTTCCTTCGAGTGTGAAAACTGAGTTTGAGTGTAATTGATTCCTTAACGGAACTAGATTTTGATTCATTCTTGTGTAATCGATTTCTAGACGGACTTGGGATCGATCTGTGTTTACACCATTAGAAATTGGTGGGTATTCTTTCCAGAAAACTTTGAAGCGTCAATTGAAAGGCGCTCTGCTCTCTGTAACCCTAAGGACATCTACCTTAGGACTGTTTCGATCGCATAGCATTTTACTATAATAAAGGAGGTTATTCAGTTTCTACTTATTGTCCTTTATTGTGAAATTTCTAATTGAACTGTTTTGAATCTTAATCTGAAAAGATTAAGACACTAACGCCCTTTACCAGTGAATCTACTTGCAGAAAGTTTCATAACCCTATTCACCCCCCTCTAGGGTTCTTTCAATTGGTATCAGAGCTTGGTCCACTGAAAATTCAGAGACTAATCGCTCTGTGGCAAAGATCATGGGAGATCACAATATGGGTGACTTAAGTCAAGGACGTTCATGGAACATATCACCTTTGTTGACAGGTGACAACTATAGAGTTTGGAAATGCAAAATGGAGATCTTCTTGAGAAATCAAGATGATGACATTTGGGACATAGTCAAAGAAGGAAATTATCCTACTCCTCAAAAGACTGCCGAAAATGGGACGAAAAGCGACAAACCAAGATCTGAGTATACACCTGAAGAAAAAGAAAAAGCGAAGAAAAATACTCATGCTCATTATCTCTTAATTTGCAGTCTTAATTCTAACGAATTTGAAAGAGTGTCTAACCTTGATATAGCCAAACAGATATGGGACTACTTGGTCACGACCTATGAAGGAACGAATCAAGTGAAAAAGACCAAGATCAATATATTGGTTCAAAAGTATGAAGGCTTCAAGATGGAAGAAAAAGAATCCATTGAGTCAATGTTCAAAAGATTCAGTGGAATAACCAACCACCTCAAGTCTCTTGGGAAAACTTATATAAATGAAGAGCAAGTGAACAAGGTCCTTCAATGTCTGCCCAGACACAAATGGGGACCAAAAGTAACTGCTATTGAAGAAACCCAAAATTGAGAGACCTTGGCGCTTGAAGAGTTGATAGGGAAACTCCTTGCACATGAGATACGACTATCTGAAGGCAGCCAGACCAAGGACATTGCCCTCAAGAGTACCAAGGAACCAGAAGAAGAATCAGAGGATGATGATGAAGAAACCATGGATATGCTGGCCAAAGGCTTCAAACTTTTATACAAAAGGAATCCCAGATTCTGAGGCTACATAAGAGAGTCATCCTCCAAAAGATCTTCACCCAAAGGTAAAACTCAAACTAAGGATGAAAATGAATATAGATGTTTTGCTTGTGGTGCAACAGACCACTTGGTAAGAGAATGTCCTTACGTGAAGAAAGTCAAAGAACGAAGTGACTCTAGAGGAAAGAGATTCAACAGTAAAGTTATGGTTGTCACGTGGAGTGATAGTAACGGCAGTGAAAGTGAGAGTGAGTATGAGGAAATTGCTAATCTTTGCCTCATGGCAAAGGACCTTACTGAAGCATAAGCAAACAATGATGACGAGGTATTCGCTAACCTTTTTCTTAATTGCCCTGAACACAATTTAAAACCAAGATTGCTTAATCTGCTTGATTACATTGAAACCCTCACTGAAAAAATTCACTACCTCATTAGAATTGCTGAGACAAATTCCAAAACCATAACAACTCAACATGAGATAATAAAAAATCTCACTACCGATAACATCAGTATGAGAGATGAAATGATTCAAAGCCGAAAAGAGGTGAATTCCATTCTCAATCAAGAAATAAACCAAGTTCACTCTATCCTTCACTTTGAGAAAAAGACCTCGACAGACAAACCTAGTTCACCGAAAGCCAAGTCAAAACCCTTGTCCTCTCATAAACCCACCAGCATGCCAAAGGCAAAATCGAAGACCAAAATCAAGTGGGTACCAAATAAGCCAGACAAACAACCTAACCCTCAATACAAAGAACCTTCCCTAAAAACGCCTGGCCCAAAGAAAGGTATAATGTCCTTCAGTGCAGGTATGTCTCAGGGCTCACAACGACATCTGGTATTTGGACAGCGGATGCTCGAGACACATGATTGGAGATCCAACCAAATTTAGAGAACTCAAGGACAACAAGGGTGGAAAGGTAACGTTTGGAGACAAAAGACAAGGGAGGATCCTTGGAGTCGGCAAGGTAGGTAAGGACTCAACAAATTGTATAAATGATATATATTTCGTAGAAGGTTTAGAATACAATCTTTTAAGTATTTCTCAGTTTTGTGACAAAGGATATAGAGTCTGTTTCAATAAAAATTCATGCGTGATAGAAAAAGAGTCACATGAGTTAGTCCTCAAAGGACATCGGATGAATAATGTAAATGTCATTGACCTTAGTGATTCTATAACCAATGACCTTACCTGTCTTAGAGCTACATCCGATGAGTCATGGTCGTGGCATCGTAGATTAGGGCGCGTCAACATGAAAACCCTCCAAAAATTGAGTCACCTAGGGTTGGTTAGAGGACTACCATCACATAACTTCATTCGTGATAAATTATGTGAAGCATGCACCAAAGGTGAACAGACCAGAACATCCTTCAAACCGCTAACACAAGTTGTCACCTCTAGATGTCTAGAACTGTTGCATATGGACCTTTGTGGACCAATACCATACAAAAGTCTAGGAGGACGTTCATATATACTTGTCATTGTTGATGATTTTTCAAGATTCACCTGGGTTCTATTCTTGAAGGATAAGACAGAAGCTTTTCCTGAATTTGAAAAACTATACAGACAGCTCAAGGTCCTTACATGTCTAACCTTGGTATAAATAAGGACAGATCATAGAAAAGAGTTCGACAATCAAGATCAATTCGGAAGATTCTGTAATCAAGAAGGTGTTACCCACAATTTCTCTGCTCCAAGAACACCTCAACAAAATGGTGTAGTTGAAAGGAAGAATAGGACACTTGAGGACATGACAAGAAGAATCATTTGAGAGAATAATCTGCCTCTATTCCTTTGGGCTGAGATCATCAATGCATCAAATTATATTCTCAACAGATGCACTATAAGGTCCTTCATAAAGAAAACACCATACGAGCTATTCAAGGGCAAGACTCCCAACATAGCTCATCTCAAGGCCATTGGATGCAAGTGTTTCATACATAACAATGGTAAGAAGGCTCTAAGCAAATTTGAACCAAGGAGTGGAGAAGGAATCCTAGTAGGATACTCCTTATTTAGCAAAGCCTACAAATTCTATATCAAAGCAACCAAAAAGGTGGAAGAATCCATCCATGTCATCTTTGATGAATCTGCGACCTCCTCACTGGAAAGGTCCTCCATAAAATTTCAAATTCATCAAGAAGATGAGGATGAGGACACTACTCGCATCTTTCAATAAGGTCCTTCCCCACAAAATGAAGAACCTCCTCCATGAAATGAACCAGAATCCTCTGCACAGCCAGATTCAGAACAGGAAGAAGTAGAGAATGAAGATCAAGGACCTTCACAAGAAGAAAATCCTCCAAATGCAGTTGGAGCAATACCAACTACCTCTGAGGATACCTCAAGGACCTTCAGGTTCAAGCCAGCCCATTGTTCAAACTATAATATAGCCGGGGTGTTTAATATCGTATCCACAGGGAGTTGGGGTACCGAACCTAAAAGGCACTCAAACTCTCACTTACTAGGTCTAGATTTCACAATTTTTTGTGTTTTGGAAACTACACTAAAAAGACACAATAAAAATCACAAATAAAAGAAGAAAAAGGCTCGGGGGTTGATTTTAGCTACCTAAAGGAAATCTAATCGAAGGAAAATCGAAAAGGTTAAAACTAAGCTAGGAATTGGTCGTTACTAGAACTTAATCACTCTAAGCACCCTCTTCCAAAGGTAACATTAGATTAACTTCCCAAATCTTACCCCTCATTTTCATGAAGACTAAAACTTAAGAGTATAAAGTGTAGCAAACCCTAATTAAATCAATCTCCATACCCATGAATGACAAACCTAATTATCCCACTAAAACCTCACACTAATGCTTTAAGGAAATCTAGCAACATCTCAATTAACTAAACCTCCACAAAAGATAGAGAGTAAAGGTGGAAAATCCTAAACTAAGCTAATCATTCCAAACCAATCAAACCTCAAATTAAATCCCCAATAGGAGCTTTAATCACCACCTAACCTAAGGAATTATTCACTAATCATTTTTATTTACAAACTTAATTAGGACCTAGACTTATCTAACTAAAAAAATACTAAACTAGCCTAAAGACCATTATCAACCTAGACCCAATTAGTCCTAAACACCAAACTGGCCCAAATAATAAAACTAACCCAACTAAAAACCTAAGCACTAAACTGGCCCAAAATCTCAACTACTGGCCCAAAATAAATTAATCTAACTTTACTCCACTAAACATCTAATGCTAAACCTAACAACTAAACTATTCTAACATTAAATACTACTACTGCCTATTGTTGCTGAAGACCAACGAAACAAAGAGGAAAAGAAGAAAAAAAAAGACGAAAATGAGAGACAAAAACAGAGGAAGTAGAAAGGGGGAAAACAGGGGAGAACAGAAAGGGGGAAAACAGGGGAGAAACGAAGGGGAAAACAGAACAAGCATCTAACACAGAAGCCCAAAATCAATACATAATAATTCCAAAACATTCAAACTCAGCATTCAATAACTATCTCTAACATGAATCAAAAGCAATATTAAATCTAAATCTAACCTAAGAATAGTCTATAAAGCATGAATTAAAGCAGAAACTAATATAAATCTAACCTAAGAACTAACCCTAAAACTGATGGAGGCTTGGGTTGTCACTTGCCCAAAACCAACCATGCCTTCAAATTCGTCCATCTCTGTGCTTTTATAGTCAAGTCGAATTCCGAATCCAATCACAACCCTTGATCTTCTCATCCTTGGACGGTCGGGATTCATCTCTGAAAATCAGCTCCAGGTATGCAATGGTGGTGGTGTAAGTTGGTGGTGGCTGCTGCGTTGTACTTTGTCTGCTGATTATCTGCAACAAGGAGAGAGAATTGTGAGGGTTTGGATGTGGGTGATGAGCTACGCAGACAAGAAACAGAGAGGAGAAAGAAAGAGAAAGGGGAAATGAGGAAAGAAATGGGGGAAATGAAGTAGTAGAATTAGGGAATTTAGAAATAGGAAAAGGGGTTTTGGGGGAGGGAATTCGGTGAGTGGGTTAGGTGGGGTTTTGTGTGGGTTTTGAGTAGTGGAATAAGGGCTTGGGGTAGTGGGTCGGTGGGAGATAATTAGGAGGGGGATTTGGGCTTAGGCAGACTTAGGTGAGTGGAGATGGAAGAGAATGGGCTGGGCTTGATTTGGGTAGAATAGGATTAGGGTTATTTTTATTTTCAACTTAGTCAAATTTTTGCTTCATTCATAATAATAACTAAAATAATAAAAATGACATAAAATCTAATAAACTTGTAAAAACATAATAATAAACCTAAATTAATTATTAAGAACAAACAAAAAGTCATAGAATTAAGGGGAAAAACATGCAAAATATCGGAATAAACACCCATCTAGCCGACAACCTTCTATCTGGTCTGGAAACAAGTATTAGAACTCGATCCTCTCTTAGAAATTTCTGTGCCTTTCATGCGTTTGTTTCACAGATTGAACCTTGACGACCTGAAGAAGCCCTAAAGGATAGCAACTGGATCCTTGCCATGCAAGAAGAGCTAAACCAGTTTGACAGAAATACAGTCTGGAAGCTTGTCTCAAGACCTAAACACCATCCTGTCATTGGTGTAAAATGGGCCTACCGCAACAAATTAGATGAACATGGCACTGTCACAAGGAACAAGGTAAGATTAGTTGTCAAAGGATACAACCAAGAAGAGGGCATTGACTACGATGAAACCTTTGCTCCAGTTGCAAGACTGGAGGCCATTCGGATACTCTTAGCCTATGCCTCATCAGTGCACATGAAGTTGTACCAGATGGATGTCAAAAGTGCATTCCTAAATGGACATCTAAAGGAAGAAGTCTATGTTGAACAATGAACAAGAAGATCCAGTCACTCATGTCTACAAACTTCAGAAGGCCCTCTATGGGCTCAAACAAGCTCCCCGAGCTTGGTATGAGAGACTAAGCTCTTTTCTCTTGAGTAATGGGTTCAAAAGTGGTCTCACAGACAAAACACTGTTCATCAAACCCTCAGGTCAGGATTCCATTATAATTCAAGTTTATGTAGATGACATTATATTTGGTGCTACAAATGAAATATTAGTAAAAGACTTCTCTGATCTTATGAGTAAGGAGTTTGAAATGAGTCTTGTAGGAGAACTTGGCTTCTTTCTTGGCTTACAAATCAAGCAAAATGAAGATGACATCTTTATCAATCGGAGTAAGTATGTGAAAGAGCTCCTCACGAAGTATGGTCTTAAAAATGCCAAGCACTGTAGCACCCCAATGTCCTCCACCTTAAAACTTGATCATGATCAAAACAGTAAGGCCATCTCTGACAAACACTATAGAGGTATGATTGGATCTCTCCTTTACCTCATTGCTAGTCGTCCACATATCATGTTTAGTGTATGTGTGTGTGCTCGTTTTCAAAGTGCTTCAAAAGAATCTCACTTGATTGTTGTCAAAAGGATTCTGAGATATCTTGCAGGTACAAAGGACCTTGGGCTGTGGTATCCCAGCAACAACCCCCTTCATCTCATTGGATATACAGATGCCGACTTTGTCGGATCTAGAACTGACCGAAAAAGCACTTCTGGAGATTGCCAAATGCTAGGCTTATCATTAATATCTTGGTAATCGAAGAAGCAAAATGCAGTTGCCCTTTCCACAGCAGAAGCTGAGTACATTGCAGCCGGTGCTTGTTGTGCACAACTTATGTGGATCAAATAGCAGATAAAGGACCTCGGCATAGAATCCTCAATCATTCCAACTAGATGTGATAATCAGAGTGTCATTCAAATTACTAAAAATCCAGTTCAGCACTCCCGCACCAAACATATTGAAGTACGACATCACTTTATCAGAGATCATGTCGACAAAGGTCATATTACTATGGACTTCGTTCCCACTCATCAACAACTGACCGACATTTTCACCAAGGCCCTTCCCACTGACCACTTCATTACAAATAAAAGGGAACTTGGTATGCTACATCCAGATGACTAGTTCAGGCGGAGCTAGAATTCTCCCTTTCAAGGGGAGCTAAGGTCCTCCATCTCCAGGTATGTATCTAAAACCAATCTTTGCTCAAAAAGGTCCTTGACATCCTTGTCCTGGATTCCCACTGAGCTCTCTAATAATAAATTCTAGCACATGGTTATGTTGACAGTTCCCTCATAACTGCACAATATACCCTCATTTTCCTCTCAAACATTCCATTTATCCATTCAAGGAGCGCCACTTTCAAAGGACCTTGACCACCACTTTAAACTCCCTCAATCTTTCGTAAAATATCTGAGAAAATCTTTTCCTCTTTTACGACAAAATTTCAAAATTCAATTTTTAATTTTTTCTTTTTTTCACCCCTCCACCTCCTTTCTGCCTCATCTATGTCTTACGTCACATTGATTGACATTCTCAATCAAATCCCCCCTCCGTCATCAATTCCCCACTTCCCCATAATTCTCGATCCTTCCCAAAATTAAAACCCCCCCTTCCTTCTTTAACCACCCACCTTCCCTACCAACCCCCTTTAGAAACATCCGACCCCACTCAACCTCCCTCATCTCTCATCCATCCCTTTCACTTTCCCAAATCTCTCTCACAATCTCCATCTTCCTCATGGGAAAGCGACCCGCCATCAAACCTGCAGCCTCCTCTGGGGTTGCCAAACGAACTTGATCCAGCAAATCATCGCCCATCCCCCTAACTCAACCAACTCCCACAGTTCCTCCTCCGATGCCATCACTGTTCCTCCACCTCTGACCAGTTCATCTCTACAACTTTCTCCTCAACAATGACTGGAGCTTTTCTCCAAAAGACCGATGTTATGTTGTGATACTGTTGATTTCGACTCCCTCATCGAAGCTTTTCCCTCATTTTCGACCCTCAAAGACATCGGCTGTCAATCGTTCTTCGACTGTGACCACAACGTCTACCCCAACCTTGTCCATCAATTCTTCGGCAACCTCGTGGTCAATCTAGGGAAAACACTTCATTCGAAAGTATCAGGTATCGACATCTTCCTCTCCGCAAATCACGTTGAAAAAATCTTACATCTCACTCCCAGCATTGCGAAGTCACCTCTTCCCTTGCCCTCTAACCCAAAGCAAGAACTTCTAAAAATGTATGGCCGACCTTCTGAAACCAAGAACCCACAATACACGACCTTAACCTCCGAAGCCCGTTTTCTCTACTGCACAATTGTTTCCACTATTCTGCCCAGAGGAACCAACAAAGAAACCTTAAATGAAGTCTGTGCCTACTTTATTCTGAACATCATGAATTATCGACACCTTGAGGTAGGCGAGATTGTAGTCACTCATCTCATCCGAGCTGCATCCTCCATGTCTGGACCTTTGCCCTACTGCAACCTCCTATCAAAAGTATTCCAGGCCCATAAGGTTCCCCTGCCCACTTCTGAACAAGTGTCTGTCAATATCGCCACCATTGGCATTCCTCTTCTCAAAAGTCTGGGCTACCAGCTACAAGATGATGGCACATGGCTTCACACAGATGAGATCAAGGCCGTTCATGAAAGCTCCTCAGTTGCTGCTGCCAAGGACGTTCAGGATGCTCCACAAGTGCAAGTATCCAACATCCGCACTAAGGTTCATGCTCTCCACAAGAAGTTCAAGGCCTCCATGCAGTGCATACATCTCTCCACAAAGCCATCACCTCTCTGATGAATGTCATCTCATCCATGCCACCTCCCACCCAGAACATTCAGGCTACTCCCTGCTCATCTCCTGCTGCTGTAGCAGCAGATCCCAATCCTGATGATGTTACTCCTAGCGTCCCCCTCCCCTAAAAACTTTCCTTCTGAATTTCTAAAACATGGTTCTTGTGCCAAACATGCATCATGTTTCCTTTTCTGGTGAAAGCCAAAAAGGGGGAGATGAATTGCTGTTTTTTTTTTTTTTTTGTTGCTCTGTTGGATCTGGCTTTTGGGTCAGTAATTAAACTATTATCTGTTGCTATGCATGACTACTAGTTAAATTCTTCTATATGTTGTATACATTGATCTTGCTCAATCATTACCATGGAGTTTTGTCTTTCACTCAAAAAGGGGGAGATTGTAGAATCCTCCTCTGTTCAAAGGACATTGGCCTTTGCAGGATCAAGGACATTTACTTCAAACAACAACAAGGACCTTCAAGGAAATAAACGAATGTCACCAACAGCAAGGATCTTCAAGAGGAATACGTTTTGACGTGACAGACTAAAAGGAGCAAAAACAAACAGAGAAGTTTGTGGAGTATATTCTGGAAAGATTTACATCTTTTTCTATCCTTTCTCTAACCAGACTAATTAATTGTAACCTTTCTTATTTCAGGAAACAATTGATCAAAGACTAGGAAGGAAGAATTGATTGAAGATTTTTAGAATCAAGATAAAGAAGGAAGCTGCCGATTAAGGAAGTTATCAAACTTGAAGGAACGAAAGTATCCGAATGAAGCTAGCCTTAAAAGGACTATATACGATTGAAAGCAGCATAAATAGAAGACCTCAAGGACGAAGGAAATTAACGATTCCAAGGAAGAAATCAAGTGTTCAAATCAAGAAGAGTAATATGTGTTTTGATTAAGTTTTTCTTCGAGTGTGAAAACTGAGTTTGAGTGTTTGAGTGTAATCAATTCCTTAACGGAACTAGGTTTTGATTCATTCTTGTGTAATCGATTTCCAGACGGACTTGGGATCGTCTGTGTTTACACCATTAGAAATTGGTGGGTGTTCTTTTCAGAAAACTTTGAAGCGTACATTGAAAGGCGCTCTGCTCTCTGTAACCCTAAGGATATCTACCTTAGGACTGTTTCGATCGCAAAGCATTTTACTACAATAAAGGAGGTTATTCAGTTTCTACTTATTGTCCTTTATTGTGAAATTTCTAATTGAACTATTTTGAATCTTAATCTGAAATGATTAAGATACTAACGTCCTTTACCAGTGAATCTACTTGCAGAAAGTTTCATAACCCTATCCACCCCCCTCTAGGGTTCTTTCATGTCAATTTTACAATTTCAATTATTAAAATACCCATGTTATTCTTATTAATGATGCGTTGGAAGTCTAAAGAAGTTAAAAACTCAAAAGTTTATACTAAGTCAAAATGGTGTACTTGTCCAAGTGTAAACTTTTTACTCAATTTTAGGGACATTAGACTTATAAATTAATAAGTGTGACACTTAACAAGGGGCAGAGGTAGTATTTACTTTTTTTAACCGTGTTTTCCTATTTTATATTATTTGTTATTTTATAATAATTCTAGTGATATATTAATTATTATCATTTCCATTTTTCCTCTAATAATTAATTTTTGTGATATTGGTTGATTGTAAGGGTATTTAAGTATTTTTTTATTAACTACCCAAAGTATTAGGAAACCTGCAAAATTTTGAAAATTTTATAAAATATATTAAAAAAAATACTCAAGTTACACATTATCCAAATTACCAAACTTTTCAAGTTTTTCAATATTTTGCCTATTAATATTTACCAATAATTAACTAACCTAAATTTACCGTCAAAAGAACACATCGACACATATTGTACACGTAACAACTCCTATTTTCATATCTAAATTATTTGAGAGTAACAGTTTAAGCAAGTTTGTATGGACAAAGCTAGTAATAGTATGGCATGTATGTTGGTAGTCGGTAAAAATGTGTTAATGAATAGAAATCTGTTACACGTGTCTTTAGATAGTTAATGGACGACTCTACATGCTAGTTGTGACAACACACACGCGCAGACATGCACATGTATCAATTGTTGGCTTTTAGGGGTTTATTATTAGGAGGCACTTAGCACTTTGAGTATAATGTGTTTAGTTGTTTCATTCGTGCACTTTACACAACTTATTATTTTATCTTAATTTAATTATTATCCAGTCAATTTTGATAATATTAATCCATTGTTATCCAAAATCAATGACAACAATTAACAACCTCTCTCTATCTAAAAATCGTTTATAATTTACAGAGACAAAGGGGAAGACCATCTTGTTCTTCTTTTTTTATTCTTTCATGAAAGCTTGATTATTGTTGGAGGAATGTTTGCTAATGTATAGAACAATTGAGTGATATAGGAAAAATATACCTTAACAACAGTTATTCCTAATCATGTTTAAGCCTCTACTTGTAAAATTCACGCAACAATCATAAGGAAAATATTATGATTTAATTTGTGAATTCTTTTGCTTTCAAAACCATCAATCCTGATTTCATGAAGCATGACAAGTTTGATGACATATACAACAATCGTTGGAAGGGCAAGATGTTTTTACTTATTTCATTGAATGTTGTCTACGTTCCAGATCCAAACCTAGTTGAACCAAAGAGTCAGATCCATCAGAGCAGTAGAGCACAAGTAGAAGGTTGATGAATTCGTGCCTCGAAGAAATATTTTGGTTGCCCTCACAGACAACCTGTACAACCTCTATGTGATGTAATCTTCCTCAGGAGAGATTTGGAAGAAGTTAGAGGACAAGTGCACCACTGAAAGGTAAGGTATGAATAAGTTTTTTATTATGAAATTTAAGATGACTGATTCTATACCGATTCTCGACCAAGTGCATGAGTTGCATTTGTTGGTTAGTAGTCTTAGTGAGCTTAAAGTGATTATACCCAAGGCATTCTAACTAGTGGCAATTATTTCAAAATTGCCTCCTATGTGGAATGACTACATGAAGAAACTTCTTCATATGCAAGAAAATTCCACCCTTGAGAAGATAATGAGACATCTCTAAATCCAAGGTGAGACTAAAAAACGAGATGCCCTAGATCTTCCCAACAGTTCAAAGGTGAACATCTTTTAGGGTAATTCAAAAAAGAACCATAAAAGAATGGCACCTGATTCTGATCAAAATGACAAGAAGAAGAATCAAAAGTGTTATGGTTGTGATGGAAAACGTCGCTACATTAAGGACTGCAAATTGATTAAGAAACTGGAAACGGAGACCCCAAACACATGGAACACCACCTAATGCTAACATGATAGAGAAATAGATTGAGGATGTTGTTGTCATGATCACTACTGTTAAAACTCTGCATATTTATATATGACTAAAGTGAACATGGCATGTGCAAGACCAGTGCCTAGTGTATAGATTCCAATGCATTATACATGTGTGTTATAACAGGGCATAGTTCAAAAGCTATGAGGACCTTGCTGAGAAGGAAGTGTTAATGGAAAACCATGCAATTGCAAATGCCCTTGGACAAGGCATGATGGAAGTACATTTCACATATGCCAAGAAGTTAACTTCGAAACATGTTCTTCATGTACCATAGATGAGGAAGAACTTATTTTTTAAAGGTCTCCTAAATAAGGATGGTTTTAGAATAATCACTAAATTTGATCAAGTTGTAATTTCTAAGAATGGAATATTTGTTGGTAGGGGATATTATTCTAATGGTATGTTTATGAACATTGATGGAATGAATGCAATAGTGATGTTTCTTTATATTATGGATTCTTATTCTTGTGGCATGCTAGGTTAATACATTTAAATTTCACATCCTTATAATATATGCATATACATGGATATATATCAGCGAATAAAAAAATTTTAGAAAGACAAGTGTGACATTTGTATTTAAGCAAAAAATCACTAGGAAGCCTTTTGCTAAGGTAGAAAGGAAAACTGAAATGGTTGATTTAGTTCATTATGATATATGTGAATTTAATGGCATGCTAAGTAGAAGTGGTAAATGTAATTTTATAACTTTTATTGATGACTGTTCAAGATACACTTATGTGTATTTAATGAAACATAAGGATGAAGCAAAAAATTACTCGGAGTTACCCTAACTTTTGGCGAAATGTTTTTCAGGTACCCCAACTTTTCAAAACTCATTTTGGGGTACCCTTACTTTTTGGGTTAGAAATTATTAGGTTCTTTTTCGGTCATCAATTTGGTTAAGTGACCGAAATACCCTTATCTTCCTTTTTTTAAGAAATACCCTTAAAAAGAAGAATAAGGGTATTTCGGTCATTTAATAAATTTAATGGTCGGAAAAGCACCCAATAATTACTAACCCAAAAAGTAAGGGTACCTCAAAATGAGTTTTTAAAAGTTGGGGTACCGAAAAATAGTTTCACTAAATATTGGGCTACCTCCGAGTAATTTTTTGAGGATGAAGCGTTTGATTTGTTCAAACGCTACAAGGTTGAAGTAGAAAATTAAAAGGAAAAGAAGATTAAGGTTCTTCGAAGTGATAGAGGGGGAGAGTATTTTCCCACTGAAATATGATGATTGTTAACAACATGTACTTATACATTTTTAAAAATAAAATAAAAATCAGCCCCTTATATTCCCCAGTAAATTAAGTGGGTTGGCAGAAAGAGACGATCATAGTTTAGGAGAAATGGTTCACTCCATGCTTCTAAATTCTATATTGTCATTAAAATTGTTGGGAGAGGCTCCAGTTATAGCGATAGAGTTCCATCTCGGAAAAAGAAAATATCTCCGTATGAGGTGTGGAAAGTTATACAGTTTAACTTGAATTATTTTAGAGTATAAAGGTGTCTAGCCTTTTTACAGAGTTCTTGATATTAAGAGGACAAAATTAGGAGCTCGGGGTATAAGGAATGTATTTGCATGACATGCCAAAACTGAAAGGCATATAGATGGCTGGATTTATAATCAAATGTCATAGTAGAGACATGAGATGTTGGGTTTTTAGAGAATAAGCTTAGCGTTGATACTGCTTAATTAGTATCAAGAACTCTGTAAAATTCCCATGATTGTTCATGTTCAAGCAGCAACAACAGTAGTAGTAGTAGAAGAAGAAGAAGAAGAAGAAGAAGAAGAAGAAGAAGAAGAAGAAGAAAAAGAAGAAGAAGAAGATCCAGAAGATTGTAGTGAGACAATGACTTACAGAGATTAAGGTTTTTTAAAAGAGGTAATATAATAGATGATGATGAACTCAATATTATCCAACAATGCATGCGCTCTTATAGATTTTCCTCCTAGGTACAAAACCATCAAATGCAAATGTGTTCTTAGAATCTTAGGAGTAAAAGGAATATAGATGGCATAAAGCTAAACTTATGGCCAAAGGTTTTACTCAAAAAGAGGGAATAAACAACTTTGATACGTATGCCCTATAGCTAGAATTTCATCCATTAGGGTATTGATGGCTTTAGCGTTAATACATGGTTTGTATATACATCAAATGGATGTTAAAGAAACTTTCTAAATGGTGATCTCAATGAAGAGATCTAAATGGAACAACATGAAGGATTTGTTCTTACAAGAAATAATAGGAAACTGTGTAAATCAATTAAGTCGTTGTATGGACTAAAACAAGGACCTAAACAGTAGCATGAGAAATTTATGAGGCAATTCTAGCTAATGGTTTCATACATATGAACACACACAAATGTATGTACTCTAAGTTTACTCAAGCCTATAGAGTTATTATTTGTTTTTATGTGATGCGTTATTAATTTTTGTCACCGGCATATATGAATTGAATAGAAAAAGAAGTGTTTATGTTCAAATTTCAAGATGAAAGACTTGAATGAGGCTAAAAACATCTTAGGTTTTAACAGGAGGAAACAAAATGGGTTTATGCTGTAAATCAATCATATTATGTATCTAAGATTCTGCATAAGTTTCAACATCTTGGGATATGAAAGGCAAACACGCCTTATGATACTAACGTGATATTAGTAGAAAATCTAGGTAGGTAAGTTTTACTACTTGAGTATGCAAGTGCCATTGGAAGCTTCATTTACAGGATGCACTATATGGAACCTAACATCACATATGATGTATATAAATTGCCAAAATATACAAGTAAATCTAGAACCATGCATTAGAAGACTATTGCAAAGAGTATTTGGTTACTTAAAGAGAACCAAGGATTTAGGAATCTCCAAGCTCCTAGCTAGTAGAATCAAACATACTCTCCCCTCCCTGATAAATGAGGCACAGGCTGCATTTGTTCCAAGAAGGGAATTGCTTCATAATGTCTTGATGTGCCAAGAATTTGTCAGGGGCTTCAACAGGAAAACTACACAATCTAGGTGCATCTTCAAGATAGATTTACAAAAAGCCTTTGATAGTGTGAACTGGGACTCCATCAACGAGATCCTGACAGCGTTCAAGTTCCCTCCTCGGTTCATATCGTGGATAATGAGTAGTATTACCACAACTACCTATTCCATCCAAATAAATGGAGGCACGTATGGTTACTTCAGGGGTGGTAAAGGCCTACGACAGGGGGACCCAATCTCCCCTCTTCTATTTGTCCTATCAATGGAATATCTTTCCCGCAGCCTGGCCTATACTGCAAAAGACCCCCGTTTCAAATTTTTCCCTCGCTGTTGAAGCCTGAGTGTAACTCATTTGGTGTTTGCGGACGATCTCATGCTATTTACTACTGCTAATACCACCACCATTATGCTGGTCAGGGACACCCTTGAGCATTTTCAACAGGTGTCAGGTTTGGTTGCCAATGCCTCAAAAACTACCCTAATGGTTAGCGGGGTGAATGACACAACCAAGAGACAAATTCTGCAGATAACCGGGTACTCTGAGGGGGATCTCCCATTTACCTATCTAGGTATGCCGATTGTAGATGGAAAATTGAGCAAGCTGGAATGCCAAAGACTAGTAGACAAAATCACAACAAGAATTCGTAGTTGGGCTACAGAAACACATCGTATGTAGGGAGGGTGGTCCTCATTAATTATGTTCTCATGGGTTTATATACCTTCTTGGCATCGATAATGATAATCCCAACTGCTGTCATTGAGCAAATCACGAAACTGTGCAGAAATTTCCTTTGGGGCTCCAATGAGCATTACAAAACTCCCCCTATCAATTGGACAGAGGTTTGCAGGTGCAAGAGCCACAGGGGGCTTGGCATCAAGAACCTTCAGCAGTGGAACAAAGCGCTTATTTTCAAGCAAGTTATGGCTATTGTTGAGAAGGACTCCCTGTGGGTAAAATGGATTCATGAAAGATACATCAAAGGGAGAAACTGGTGGGAGTACCGGCCAAGAGAGGATATGTGCTAGTACTTTAAGAAGCTATGCCGAACAAAGGAGGATATGAAGGCCATCTTCAGTAATGCAACCCAGTACAGAGTCAGAGACGGATATAAAAAGCTCCAATCAAATGAGAAGAAATGGGAATGGACAAGGATCACCTGGAGCAGGCATTGCATACCTTGACATTCCATTTGCCCATAGCTGGCGCTCAGGAACAGGCTGCAGGTTAGATCCAGGTTGCGAAAGCATCATGCTCAAATCCCTGTTGATTGTGCCTTCTGTCATGAGGATGTGGAAACAGTAGGCCACCTGCTGTTTGATTGTCAGTTCACTTCATAAATCAGAAGAACTCTTCAAGGATGGCTAACTATTCCAGATACGAACAATTGGGAGCACTGGTGTAGAAGATCAAAGACCTCAAAGTCCCCGACTGGAAGAAAGAATTAATAGTAGCAGGTTTCAACAGTTACGTTTATCATGTATGGCAGATAAGGAATAAGAAAATTTTCAAAAACCAAACCTTGGGGGCAGACTGGGCTTTCAAGGAAATCAAGCAAAACTTGAGGGATCGAAGCTTATACCTAGCTAGCAAAACTAAGAAATATAAGAACTGTATAGATTTCCTGAGCGCATAGGTTGTAAATTTTTGGGGTTGTCCCCAGTTTTGGATTAATATATGCATTTTTTCCAAAATATATATATATATATATACTAGTTTGGCCAGCGCGTGCTTCGCACGCGCTGACCCCACAATCATAACTATTAATCGGAAGAAATACGTATAGATATGAGTCTTTAACTCTTGATCACTTACATGGATGTTTTGCTTGATATTCTTGAAACAAAAAAAAAAATTGCATTGCGAAACATAGAAATACTACTGTGGTGTTCTGAGCATTATATCCTTGAATAAAACAAGAACAAACCACCCATCACTAAAGCATCCTATATTCTTAAATCTGCACAACATAACATATAGACATGTACATGACATTATGTTCAAGCAGCTGAGTTTGTACATACCACTCCGTTTACTGCTAAATAAACACTGAAGCCAACCTGGAAGGACACTCATACTTTGGCACACCATATTTACCAAGTAATAAATAGTAAGATAGTACACCCTTCTGATTCTGGTCTTACAGATATTCCAATGATCAGCTAGACGACCTGAAGCTTCAATAAATCTGAAGTTCACACAACATCAAACAAAAAGTGACCTATTGTTGTCTAATCCATGTGAATGGGCAGAATTAGTCTAAAGAGCGTATCTAGTAACTCCAAAATAAATGAGCATTTCCCAAGAACTCGGTCAAAGTAGTAGTATGAAAAATTGCGGCAATATGTAAAATTCTGTAAAGTGTAACTAACAAATACTAATATTAATTTATAAGGTTTTTAGGAAGCTTGGGATACCTCACCCAAAGAATTTCCCAAGAACTCTGTCATAGTAGTATTATGAAACAACTATAAACATATCACTAATTACATAGGCGAAACTAAATATTCTCACTGAAAATAGGTTGAGTAAAATATTTCGTAATGCATATATCTATTGGAAATTGTATTGTGTGTGGATCTACCATACTATGGAACCATGCAACCAAATCTTCTATAGTTGTGAGTTTAGCAACCAAGTACTGAATTTTTTTGAGGTTGCTAGCTGGGGCACAAACCAAGGAAATGAGAATGAAATCATGACTTAAGGATCCAACAAAATAAGTATCCCAAAGGGTTGAAGGAGTCCTTTTGTGGTCCTCTTATATAAATGGTAAAGATATGGGTTAGGACCTACCTAATTTTTAACGATATTGTTTATCTCCTTTAACTTAAAAATAAAAAAGATCGAGGCTTTTCATGGTTCCAACTGTACATGCACTCATGCAGTCATGCTCACAAAACTGTCTTATTGCTTCATCATATAGAGAGAGCAAAAATCTCAGGCTTCTTATATAGTATAAGGAGCACTATACAGACTATGGCGCTAAAGTACAAAACTGTATGGCCATTTTGAAAAACCCAGTAGCCGAAATTATGGGATCATAAATAGTTCAATCAAATAATACTTAAGCACAAGCAACCACACGCAATAGATATCTCATTGTATTAAAATCTCATAGATGCCCACTAACTTAAATCAATGACTCAACTTAGAATGTATACCAAGAACAAACAGAAAGGTAATCAACTTGATTCGTCAAAACTAAAAACTGAGTAGTGAAGTCACTTAACCAAAAGCAGGCTCACAATGAAGTTCAAAGACATGGAAAATAATGAAAAATGCACCTGATTTCGGGGGAAAATTTTTACGAGGAGCTTCTTATATCTTTTAACTCGTTGTATGGACCTTGCTCTCAATGAGGGACAGAAAATGCAGAGGTTACTGCAGATGGGCACTACTCGCCTGGACATAACCCCCATCTTTTTCTGTTAGATTAAAAGCCTCCGAGCCCTACAAATTCAAACCCACATCAGTTCGCCGCAAAAACCCAGAGTGACCCACTTATCAGATTCCATAAAAAGCAAAATCTCGAAGCATTGTACTTCACTGGCCAATATTAATTAAGCACAAGCTAACACAAGCAAGTGAATATCTTCTTAAACTGTTACAAAGTCCCACTTTTTTCTGTAAAATAGATTTAAAGTCTCGTAGCCATCCAAATTCAAATCAAATCAGATCATTTCAAAAACCCATATTGACCCACTTATCAGATACTCCCTCCGTCCCAAATTAATTGACATTTTGACTAAATTTTGACCGTTATTTATTCACAAATTATAATGAGTTACAATATGAAATTACCTCAATTGTAATTTTTTTCTAAAGTATCTTTCTAATGATATAATTTTATATTGTAACTCATTGTGATTTTTGAGTAATTGACGGTCAAAATTTTGTCAAAGTGTTAATTAATTTGGGACGGAGGGAGTACCACAAAAAAGAGCAAAATCTCTGAAAAAAGACTCTCAACTACAGCAATTACAGCTGTAAGTCGGATACCTCAGAATAAATCTCAAAATCTCATAATAAAGGCTAAACTGCAGCAATTACAGTTGCATTCTGACAAGATATCAAAAGCCCAGTAGCAGAAAACAAATGTGGGATATACCTAACAAGGCAAACTCATCACCCCATCATAAGTTGCAGAAGAGTGATTCCAGAGAATCTACATTCACAGCATATTAAAGAAGAAAGCACCAAATAGAAAGCCAAAACCAGGATATACATACTTAACAAAGTAAGTAAGAAAAAGGACCATCACCTGATTAGCGAAACCCCATAAGATTTTTTAGAGTTGACAATAATATGTTCAACACTTGAATTCCATGAATTTTGACTATGAAGAAGAATGAATCAGTGTGTGCTAACATGCCTTTTGTCTTGCCAACTTAAGTTCTGCTTCTAATGGGGCAATGATTTCCTCAATGGGGGTCATATCATTGTTTTTTGAGCAGCATGTACGGTGTACCATAGTGATTCTCACTTTCTAACATGATAACTGGAACCTCTTTCCACCACTTCATGTGAGACTCCTGAATACTGACTACCGACTAATGGGTTTATATTGCCATACAATTTTTATGAATATGACAAATCAATTACAATATAGTTGCAAACAGCGGTCAAAATTCAAATTCTCCATTGTGTGTAGTATATAAGCAATTAATTAGAATCAAATGCTAGAAAAAAAAAACGAACACATGTTTGCACTTTGCACCAACTCTTGATTTTGATGTTCACCATAAGTAACAGAAATTGTAGTAACAATCACCTTGTATAAGGTCCAGCAATGCTGAGCAGAGTAACTCTCCCACTTCGCCCTTCAAGTCACAACCAAATTAAATAAACAAATAGATAACTACTACTGCCAATGAGAGGTAAATCTTAGGAAGAGAATATAGGCTCGCTAATTCAGATGTTAGATACTGTTTTCTTGGTTGACACTCTGCCCTTAGAGACCTAGAATTTATTTAAAATTCACATATCTTGGCTATTCAAAATTTGGTACCAACATAGAAGAAGCGACAGACTGATTGATAAAAGAATATTCATCTACCATAATGATTTGCAGGTGCCAAAAGCTTCCAAGTCAACAATCCCCATTTCTCACTCACCTGAACATGGACATATACAAATGCAGGTTCAGACTCAGGAGTGAGTTTAGCCATAAAAATTTTAAAGAAAATAAAAACTAAGAAAGTAGACAAATTAAAGGAATAGAATAAAATAAATTTAAAAGAGTTTATCACAAAATGACCAAAAAGTAACATATATAGAACCTTCAAACCAGGATGTCATCAGCCTACCAACCAGTAGAGTGTGATGCAAGATAGAAGATTTACATAATGATGGCAGAGCCTATAGTGACAACAATAATTTTGAGAATCAATAGGCCTTGTACTTTACAAGAATCATTGGGCTTTTCCAGACTGAAAGTTGGATTGTACACCCTCTAACAATTTACTAATTTAGGTAATATAGGGAGCTTAAAATTGAAACTTTTGATCACGTCAATAATCAACAATAAACCATGCCTAACTGTGGATCCATTAACAATAAAGCTGCCCTTTGATACTTCCCTCAGTTACTATAAGCTCCTTGTAAATATCACCAAACTTGTATTCAACAATGAACAGTGAAGACTTATCAAAAACCTTACTAATCTCAAAACTATTAGAATCATTAGGCTTATACTTTCCCTCTAATCTAAAGGACTAAAAATCACAGAAAGCAAAGACAAAATTTGCCAAAGAATCTGACACATACAAAAATACAAAATTTTTAGGTTAAGGAACTAAATAAAAGGCAAGATCAACAGCAAAGTCCAACAGACTTCAGAAGCTATAATGAGCTTTAAATCACAAACATATACACATAATTCCTGAAAATTAAGAGACTCAGATTGAAAAAATTGACGCTCGTAGTGGGACATTTGTTACAGGTGCCAGTAGATTAACATACAAGTGTTACCAAATCCTAAGATGAAGCTTTCATTTTACCCTTCAAGAACAAGCAAATCCATATCTATGTCAAATTTCATCATCAAGATATGCGTTCAACAAAAAAAATAATCACTTAATTTTGCTAACCTTTCATTTTTGCTATGTAACACTGGACATACTACTCATCCAAATAAGAAATGGTATTGAGGAATCACATTTGGTCAGTTTCATACATTTTCTAATAGGATGGTCAATTTTCACACCTATTTACATAATTCTAGCTAGTGCTCATTTCTTTTAAAACCAATCAAGCAGAACTAACAAGTTAAATTTAGCTCTTCCTTGCTATAGTATGTACCCCCACCCTCCTTAATATCATGTTATACTCATACATAGTAATAATCATTCAATGATAGACTGACTTGCTATATTATAATTTATCTAACAATGCCACACCTTTGTCACAATCAAGAGCACATGGTTCAATTATGATAATATCTCAATAGCTTGTTAACATAGTGCACCCCACTAAAAAACATCCCACCACTTTGGCAGAACTGATGTTATAGGAACAGATAGCAAAACAATACCAGGAACATAAGCACTATACAAGTAACACCTATTTCAAGCTCTTATCATAGGTAGACAGCTAAAACAAGAGGCTGATGGACAGGTTTGGTTTGAGCCAAGAATAGTACAAAGTGGGAAAAACAATAATTATGGTAGAAATGATGACCACCCCAAAACACAATGATCGATCACAAGGAGCTAGGTAGCAATCATGCCAATTTATTAGGTCACAATAAAGAACCAAACAAAAGAGTAGTATGTTCATGTTTACTTGAAATTATATTATACAGCAAAGGCATAGGGTGCTCTATCCATCAAACCACAGGACATGATCCACAACAGAGCCTAAGATATAGCAAGCTATGGGCTAAGACTGTGAAACCAAATGAATGAAACAACCATGTGATAACTGATAAATATTTCTTCCATCCCAAAAAAATATGTTCACTTTAATGAACAAAACAAGCTGGAAATCCCACAGAAAGAGACAAACTTAAGATAGAATTCTATTCCACAATAATCCAATGTAACTGATATCCAATTCAACAATGGCAAAATTTCAGTCTTCTGTGGCCCTTTTTCACTTGCTGCCATTCCTTAAATATAGTTGTATTAATTGCTCAGTGATCATAAAGGCATAAAGATGGAGGTTGAGCTTGCCCATCCTGATGGATAGAAGCCAAAACAGTGGGAAGGGTTTTAATTGTATTTTTTAAAATTTCAAACTAAGCTAGGTTAAAACAGAACTTTTGCAAAACATTGACAGAATAAAAGGGCATTGATTAGAAAATCTATTCAAACAAGTTAGAAAGCCTTAGACAGAGATTAACGATTAATTATGTCATTTGCTTAGGTATTTAGCCCATATTCCCAAATCATACGACAAATTACAAGAAGTTAATTACCTCATTGAAAATACACTCAAGCCAAACTATGAATTAGCCTTTGTTCTAGTGTATGTAACCATAGGAAAATTTGACATGCAAGAACAAAATTCATGAATCTAAGAAACCTAATTTTCATGAATCGAAAAACCAAAAATAAAAACTTAAAATTCGACGACAGTACAATCAAACAACAAAAGAAGAGGTTCTATACTTAAAGACACACGCCGTTTCCAGAACACAATCGATCCAGACTGTACTAACTGTGGCCAATCTCTTGAGATGTAAAATCATCTGCTATATGATTGTGAAGTAGCCCACCAAGTCAGGACATCTCTGAAAAACTGGCTCCATCTTCCACATGGAAGAGATTATGAACATTGGTGTACAAACATAATCAGATGGAAGGCACCAAAATGGAAGAAGGATGTTGCAGCAACTGTTGTCTGTGCATACACATACAACATTTGGGCAGCCATAAATCTTCAGGCTATGGACATTGCTTGCAGAAAAGCCTTGAGGGACAGAGTCTATTTCATAGCTAGCAAAATTCAAAAATATAGAAGTTGTATAGATTGGCTTTGTAACTAATACTCTTGTATTCTTTTCGTTAGTCTGAATAATATTCACTTTGAATTTGTTCAATATATATATATATATATTTGTTAAAAGTAATCTAAAGTTATTATCTTGAACTCCACCAACTGCACATAGCAGCACAATCCCTCAGTTCATCCTTAATCATCTCAAGGCCCTACGACGATCCAGTGAAAAAAATATCAGTTAATTGAAAAGAAAATCTTAAAACCTTGAAAATTACTCATTGTAAGCTGAATTTTTTTCTTCCCTGACTTCCTCTTATTTCCGTCTTTGATATATGTTCGACATTCATCTACTGTTCTTGGTGCTTTAATGATAAAGATTTGGCTGAGAAGAGATAGTGATGTTTGTCAATCGGGAGGAATATCAAAGTAGAGCGAGAGAGATGACGGGAATTGGGAGCGAAAACCAAAATGCGTTATTTATGTACTAGATTTGAAGGGATTGACTATCATGTTAAGCTAGTTACTTATCATGTAAGTTTTCAGGATACTTTTGATTATCGGTTGGGTAGACTGATGGGTGAGGGCAGGAAATTTTAAAATTGAGTTGATAATTTTGATTTTTTTGAATTCTGATTCACTAGTCCCACCATTTGAATGTTTTGTAATTATTCTAAATCATCACTACATATTAAGGAGATTTAGGCAAGTGAGACACTTCAATTTTAAAAAGAAAAGTTAAAGGCAGACTATGAAAATTTTTGAAAAATGGAATTCTGATTGACTGAAACTCCTAAAGTCACTTTGTTTGTTGCATTTGATAGGACCCATAGAATTTGTTATTATAATTATATAGATGAATGCTAATATTAAAATTAAAAAAATAGTACAATTAACATATCAATAAAAATTATAAAGTAACATATAATATAAAAGGACAAAACTTAGTTACAATATTAGATAATAAGAATGGAGGTGGAAATTATATGTATCTTTAAAAAAAAATGTTTGTTTTACTAAAAAAATGAACTCATGGGTACCCACTATTATGGAACAATATTTTTAAATTATTTTTGCGGTACTGTACATTTTATGGTAAGTATTTTAAGGTTACAATACGGCGAAGCCCTACGAAAAACAAAAGAAACATTCTCTTTTAATTTGAACGATTATTATTAAGTTACAAATTGCGCCTCCCCCTTGAATTCTGCCTCACCTGATCGATAGAGTAAGTCAAACTAACATGTTCAACAACCTAATTCATTTTTGCTTATTTATTAATTATGTCAACCTTTGTAGAAGGATTGACATAGAAGCCATCGAAGAACTGCGGTTCGTGTTCACGAGAAATATTCATCTCATCCTTCACGTCAACTAAATCCAGCTTGATATTCAACACACAAGTAGTCATTCACACACCTGTTAAATATAAGCTTGCCATTTGTAGCTTTTGTTCAAATTTTTGTATAAATTGATGATATTCTTTACAACTTTATGAGATTGGATAACAAACAAGCATAATCTTACAACTACATCTTAATTTAATTATAAAAATAATCGCACTGATAGGAGCCAAAGCCAATAGAGTTGCAACTTCCTTTGTATTTGTGCTTCTCATAGCATTCTTTGAGCATGTCAAAAGGACGGAGTCTTTTGGATACAAAGTTTATCTAAATCCCTTTTGTGCATTCATTACTCGTTACAAACCCAACAATCTATATTATAAGAAACGGGCATTCATCAATCTTTTTTTATTTTGTGCGACTGAGATGGAATTAAAGGGGGAGGGGCTATTTTCTAATTTAATAATAATCGTTCAAATTCAAAGACAAAAGTTTGGTAATTTTCATAGGACCTCAATGCACTCTTTCAAGGCATCGTCGAATTGTTCCCTCAAAATATTTATTGTAAAATATAAGGTATCATGAAACTAAGTTTAAAAATAAGGTCCCTAAATGATACCTTTGAGTTAATTTCTGGTTTACTAAAGTGTTAATTTATTTAAGTTGTGCTGGAGTTAGAGACAAGATAGAAAGTCTCATTTTGTCTTTTAATCTATCTTTTTATCATCTCCTGCAAACTTTCCCTTTGCTCATAGTTTAGCACTTTAGCTTGACATATTTTCTTCCTATTTTTATCTCGAGTTTAAAAGAGAAATATTATTAACAAAATCAATCAAATTTTTTACGATATTATTCATCCACTTCAATTCATTTGTTTTTTATGCAAAAAAAAAATGTTTTAGACCTTTTTCTTTCCATCTTATTTTTCAAAAATCAAAGAGTCATGTCCTCAATTTGTCATTCTCATATGGTTTGGGCCCAAGGTCATACCAAATTATCCATTTAGATCCTGCAAAAGCAACGAGTTTTCATCAACAACACTTCAAATTATAAAGCTGACCCAATGCGGTTGGATTATACAACGCTCAACAATAAAAGGCCTACGATCCAGTCTGTAAATAAATGGACGTGGGAGAATGATCCAGTGTTTATATAATGGATTTGGGGCCCCTTTCATTTGGATTTGTCTCGTAAAATGCCTACAATGAAGTTGGTTATAATTGTCCTTCAATTTCTTTTTATTTGTCATTTTGAGGTTCAATTTCTTTTTAAATGTCATTTTGAGGTAGTATGAAAAATCAAGATAACCAATAATGTTAGATGAAAAATTTATAAAATTACTTAAATAGGTTAACATTACTTATGAGAAATGGAGAATATAGTTGTAAAGTTGGTATATATTGAGAATGTAAAATGACAAATAATTAGGGATATGAAAAATTAATAAGGTGGACGAATATAAAATGACAAATATTTGAATTCTTTCATTGACCAAAGCAAAAACTTGAGTTCTAAATTGTTGTAACTTTTTCACGTTAGAGCATTTATAGTGGGAGATTTAAGGGGGGATTTGGAGATCATAGCTGACATAGATCGACCTAAAATTTCTTTGTTTTGATATGATGCATATTTTAACTAATAATTATTTTTAAAGTTCATAATCAATCTTAAATGTGAGGCACACTCGTTTTCATCAAACGTTTTACAAAGATAGGAAAATAAAAATAAGAGAAATTTTATTTGGCAGACTTTAACTTTTGTCTATTCCAAGTGTCGACCACTTTAGAAAATATACCAACTAGTAAGCTCGTTTTGAAAATTATTCCAAGTAATAGGCTTATTTATGAACACTTTAGATTTTATTTCAAGTTGTCATCCACTTTGCAAATTATTCTGAGTGGGTCAATAAGTATGAGATTAAGAGGGTGAGCTTAACAAAATTGTGAAATGATGAGAGTTTAGTGAGCAAAAGGTAACTACTAGTACAGAAAAGAGCTTATTAAATGGAAAAGTTTTGAAATAAGCCTACCACCTAGAATATTTTGTAAAATGGTTGACAACATGAAATAAACAAAAGTTGGAGCCTACCAAATGAATTGGGGTTAATATGATGAAAGATATGGACATTCTGAGATGTGAAAAAAAAAAAGAAGAAAAAGAAACTAACTATCTTGACTCACTTTCGTAGGAATCACGGTTGTATTTAGCGTATGCAACAAGCCCTTTAAACCCCATGGAATGGCAGCCCAAGTGGACGAGGAAGGTCTCGTGAGGGTTTATAGAAGCTGTACCCACAAAAGCAAAGGAAAAAGGAAGAGAAGCAAAATTACGAGATCAACAGGGAAAAATAAGGTAAGCACAGAAGGAGATCTACACACACATTTGCGAATCTAACCACTCGAACAATGCATTCACTCAATTGAGAATAGCTAACAAGAACCTTCAAAGCTACTAGCAAGACAGTCACTAGACTTAGCATTTTTCACCTCACTCATGCATATGCCCGATCGGTTCCTCGTGCTCAAGTGCAATGCTTCTGGCTTGTTTTTGTTTAAGTCAAGGTTTAGATGGTCAGAATTAGCTACTCATACACCCATGCTCGATATTTAGTGCATTGTAGGTGGTTCCCTCTCTATTTTGTGTCTCTCTTGGCTTGGTGAGGGCCGCAGGTTACATAGAGAAACCACATAGTTGCAAATACAGGTGAGGTTTTTATATTTAGGAAAAGCAACAATCAAGCATGAAGCCTATCAAACACTCACTTATTATTCTTAACTAAGCAATCACACTATTCTAGCAATCAGTGACACAACTATATATACAAACAACCTCTAGTTGATTTTTTTTTTAAATTTTTGCCTACTTTCAGTGATAACTAAAAAGTTGTTTCTATTCCTAAAACTGTAAGACACTTGTGCCACTCCCACTCGCACACAAAAACTCTACAATGTCCTCATTGGGTCTAAAGTGACACTTCAAAAGAAAAATAAAAAACACACAAAAGAAAAGAAAAACAAGCAGGCATGCATGCCACCTCCACTGCCACACAAAAAGGTTACAATGTCCTTGGAATAGAAATAAAGGTAAGCAAGCACCCCAAAAGAAATTCAAGAAACACACCAAGAAAATAAAGAAAAATAAATTAAGCTACTCACTAACCGTATTAAAAAGAAAAGGAAACGATATTACCTGGTTGAATACTGAGTATACCCAAACGATGAAATCTTTAGAAAAATAAAACCACCTATGGAGCATCAGCCACTCCATCTTACCTCAAGATGTCGGGCACCATCTCAGAACCATTCAATGCCCGTAATAACAAGTCATTCATCCTAGCATGCATCTCTAAGTGGTGAACATAAAAGCACAATCTCAATAGTACATCAGCAAACGTTAGTGCTCTCAACATTTTATCGAATGCCTTGGAATAATCAGTAAAATAATGAAATGAATGCACAAAATTGATTTTCCTAGGCAAGTCGTCTAGGTGGGTGCTATAGGGATTAGTGAGGAAATTATACCCTCCTAAAAGACATAGGGACTTTATGAACTCAGGTTCATGGGAAAGGAGTGTAGGAAAACAAATCACATGAAGGGAAGATGGAAACAAATTCAATTTCATTAAAACACACAGTAGAATCCTCACACTCAACCTCCATGCAATTTTCATCAAATACTGATTCCACTTTACGACTTTCATCCAATTCATCATATTCATCAATGGGTGATAAGGAAAAGGTAGGGTTATACCACATGACAACACTGTCAACATTATAAGAAGGTACATCATCATCTTCATCAATTTTAAACTCATCAGAAGAACTATCAGTATCAGAAGACAAATGTGTCTCATTCAAAACATCATCGAAAGTGAAACTAGAATGTTCAGGGTCATAACCCATCGTGAAAGACTCATACTCACTCACAGATGCATCATGGAAATCAAGATCCTGAGTTAGAAGAGAGGGGGAAGGAGTAACTATAGATGAATCCTCAAATTGATCCACACATGGAAATTGAGCATGTAGATCAATAAAATGGGGCAATGAACGAGCATTAGACTCCTCATCTACAAAAGATGTATCAGAATTAGCATAAGAAAATTTACTCATCTCCTCACATAATGGCATGGACAAGGGTGTGACTAATGATTCATTAAGCATATTCTCATGCAACACAACATCATCACACACTGATTTATTATTTGCGGAATCCTTCTCCATCAATGATGTCTCATCCTCAAGTGTATTCTCGCTGGTGAGCTCACTAACCTGATCAAACTCAGTATCACATGATTCTTCTCTACTTTAAACAGGTGAAGGGGAAGGGGGTTCGATAAATATAAACATTGAGCCTTCATCCTCATCCTCCATTTCACACACACAAGTCTTATTCGATTTAGGATTAGCAGATTCAAATCCATCCATAAAAGCCTTCAAAGCAGGGTATTTAGGGCAAGCATCAAATAAATGACCCCAAGCTTGACATACAAAACATTGAGGAGGAACCTCGCTATTGGGGCATTGAGAAGATTCACAAAAAATTTCCATATACTCCCTACCACTAGATTGACCATTCAGATTTTGGGGGTACTCATGATATGGTATGGCTAAAGTCTTAGAGGGTGATGCATAATAAGAAGGTTGGAAGCTAGGAATAACATTTTGTTGCTCAAATTCATAAGAATCCCTAGACAACCACTCAAGTAATTCCCATGCATCACTTCTCCTAAATTAGCAAACTCATAATATTATAAGAGATTACGAGTTTTATAATTCACACCCTCATTCACAATTCCCAAAATGTCCAATCTGTCATGTGAAACACCATATGATACACATTGAGCAAGATAATCATGTAATCTAGCAAAAAATCTCCAAAATATTTCTTGCTCAAATTGTGGAAATTGAATATCGCTCATGACTCTTTTTTTTTTTAATTTTTATGTTCACATTTTTTTTTTTGGAATTAAATTACAACTACGAAAACAATTAACTATTTACAAAACCAATAACCTAATCTACGGAATAACGCCATCCCTGGCAACGGTGCCATTGTTCGGTTGTGGTATTTGGGGTTTTAAAGTAAGGGTTGTCGTATCCACAGAGATGGTGTGTTAGGTTTAGGATATTGGTTTGGTAAGGTTTCAAATTGCAAAAAGCAGTAATTAATAAATAAACTAAATTAAACAGGAATTGAAAACAATAAAATTAAAGGAAACATGAATTGGGAAACAAAACTTAACCTAAAGGAACAAGAACAAGAACTTAGACAAGAAAACGAATGCATATTCAAGAAAACAATTAATAATGATGAATGTAAAAACTGAATTGAATATTGAATTTAAGACCGAAAATATTAACCTGAATTTCTTCACTTCGTTCTTGAACTCAAATCACTAACTTCCTCCCGAACAAACAAGAAAGGTGTGATTTGGATTACTAAGACTGCTCGAATCCTCCTGTCACGAGAATTCGATGAACCTTAATCCTCCTCGATCTTCACTAAAAAGTGGATTTTTGTGTGGAACTACTACTAATAAAATTGAAATCGCGAGAATTGAAAATAACTCCGAATGAAAGCTAGAAGGAAACAAAAATTTGAAAATTAAAATTGACTTGAAATAAACTTTAAAGAAAGTAAATTACAATGGAAGAAAACTAGAAAGAAAACTAAAGAAATTTAAACTAAACCTAAAGGTGCTGAAAAACTAAAGAAAACTAACTAAAAACTAAAACTAAAACTAAGATACGATACCTAACTCGTAACTAATGGTACTCCTTAATATATATAAAAACATAAGAAGGAAAATAAGAATAACCTAACCCTATGCTTGAAACGACGACTAGGCCTTTTTTTTACACGGTGAAATGATGCGCTTCCAGCAGGCTTGTTGTTCGCCTTTTTGGTTTCCGATAGAAGGCGCAGCCAGCGCCTTTATTCATCGCTATTTTCTCCTTTTCTGACTGAAACGCGGTCAGCGTGCATGACGACGCGGACAGCGCCTCAATTCTTCGGTCTAACGCTGGGTCGAGGCATGGTGTGGGCTGGGTTGTGTTCTTCTCTTCTCTTCTTTTGGCCCATAAATCTTCTTTCCATCCTTTAATTTCTCCTACGATTCTTCAACTCTCTTTCTTTTCTTCATTTTCTTCATTTTTCTTTATTTAGGGAATTTTCACTAAATCCTGCAAAACAAACCGTTCTCCCAACCAAGTGAAGAAATTACAAGCAAAAAGAGTCAATTAACAGTATAAAATCGGCTCAAAATGAGACCAAACAATGTGATATACTTTTATTTAAGAACAATAACTTGGTAAAAAAAACAACTAATAACATATACCTCCCCCAACTTATTGTGAAATGAGGATTACCCTTCATATTTGGGAAATAAGAATTACCTAACCTAACATTTACAAATAATTACTCGGAGGTACCCAATTTTTTGGGGAAACTATTATTTGGTACCCTAACTTTCCAAAACTCATTTCCGGGTACCCTTAATTTTTGGGTTAGTAATTATATGGTACTTTTCCGGTCAAAATGTGATCGGTTATGTCGAATGACCAAAATGCCCTTACTTATTCAAAATGAAAGACGATGTTGCCCTTGCTTGCAAATACTTCCACGGCACATTCATCATCCATGGCCTTCTGGCAAGATCCGATTGCTCGACTTGAGTTCTTCGATGCTGTGCATAGTAAAGAAGTCAAGGGTTTCTGCCAGATTTGCACAAATTCAATTCAAAAGGCTTCTCAAAAGAGCATGCTCATGCACTTGAAATTCATCATCATTACCATTACATAGTTACATATGATTGATTTTAATTGATTATTGATATTTAGTAAGTATAAACAGTCATCCATAAACAAGAATCAAGAAAATTAATTTTGCATTGAATGAATATAGTAATTCGTTGCTTTTTCAACTTGGGTTGGTTCTAATTAAACTCCATAACTATCAACTGCATCATCACTTGAATCAAACATTAAAATACCCAGAAGATAGAGGGACAATGTTGAACCACCATCCATTGCCGGTTGTCAAATGCTTGTTTTTGGTTTTAAATACTTCCAACTTTTGAATTTTGAGAATTTTCTGTCAATTCTTCTTGATATCTTGATGTTCTTCTTCATCAGTTGTGCTTTAATGACTTCCGTATATAGTGCTTCCTCTTCTTCCAGATTTGATTTTTTTTCAATTTTGTCGATTTCTTTTCCCGAATTGATGAAAGTGGGATGACTTCGAACAGTTTCAGATTCATAGGAAGTGTAAGAAAGAAAGAGAGAGAGAGAGAGAGAGAGAGAGAGAGAGAGAGAGAGAGAGAGAGAGAGAGAGAGAATCTAGCAGATTAATGGAGATGGGGAAGAACTGAAGAAGGTGAAGATCGAAGAAGAAGAATAAGTAAGGGTATATTAGGTAACTCAAGTAGACAATTCATTTCCCGTATGAAATATACCGGAAACTTCAACAGTTTGGTCGGAAAAGTGCCTTATAATTACTAACTCAAAAATTAAGGGTACCCAAGATTAGTTTTGAAAAGTTGGGGTACCTGAAAAACATTTCACCAAAAATTAGGGTACCTCTGAGTAATTTTTTGTAGCATTTACTATTTACATAAATGAATATTTTTTCCAATTAGTTAACGACCTGAACATGTTTGCCCCTGCAATTTTATCTGGTTTTACCAAATTTATTAATCACGTCACATCGCGTTAATGACACTGCAGGCCTATACTGCTTTTACCAAATTAAATAAAACATAAAAGTTTGGTCAAAGGAGTTTGATTGATGCCAACACCTAAGAATTAAAAAAACATCTCAATGTAACCAACTTCTAAAGTCCAACACTATAGCCAAAATAACCCAAAAAGAATTAAGGTGTTTTTCTTTCAGTAAGATGTTGCCATTAATCATAGTACGTTTGACCAAGAAAATAATTTCAGTTTGGTGTTTTGAGTAGGGGTATAATAGGTAGTCATGTCAAAAAATTTGTGAGGACTTTATTTTTTACGAAAGAAAAAAGTCGAATAAACTAACGCAAAGGGAGAGACAGGAGACCAGTGGTGGTGAATATAATATTATACTGTTCTAATAATATTTTTTGTTACTAATCTAATGACATCAATTTTGTATGATAAATCATCATATAAATTAAGATATTAACGGTCAAAGTTTTGGACACAATTTCTTAAATGATACGTAAATAAATATGGAGGGAGTAATAAATAATTAGGGGTGTTATTTGGCCTTTCTCGATCTCTCCTCTCCTTTTTGCTCTTTAAACGAGAAAAATAGAACAAAAGGGAGAGACAGGAGACCGGTGGTGGTGACAGTATTGAGTGGGCTGGTTTGGTGATAGGTTGTGGTAGTGGTGGTGATCGGAGTGTTGGTGGTGGCGTAGGTGGTTGTTGATAGTGGTTTTGTAGTTGTAGGTACTTGATGATAGTAGTATGAGGTCGTTAATGGTGAAATGATGATGAATCCGATTCGTTCCATTTGCATTGATTTGTATAGCTAACTTCTTAAAACATGATGATAAACTCACTTTGGATTTCGTATTCATATATCTCTGCGTGGATTAACCAAATAGATATCAATATAATTTTTTAAAAAAGTAATAATATTTCCAAATAGAACAATTGATAGGGTAGGCTTGCCACTGGCAACACCTTACTAATAAAATAACACATCAAGGATAAGTCTTTTCTTAGACAATACTGCAGTGTAATTTTCCCAATAATAATCTCATTTAAGTTTACAAATATAAATAAATATATTAATTATAACAGAAAGAATTAAGTTTACAAATATAAATAAAGGAAAATTGGATTCTGGTGGACCGAAGTATTGGCTTTTGTATGCCGGTGGACTGAACTTTCATTTTAGATTCTGGTGGACCAAAATTTCAAAAAATTGTATTTGAGTGGACCGCCACCGAGTCGAGGGGCGGTGACTCGTCGGAGATCTGACGTGGATGTCGGAACTCAATTTTTTTGCCATGTCATCAGCTTAGCACATGTCTATGTTATTTTAACTTATTTTTTTCATTGCCAGGTCAGATTAAAAACCCAGCCCCGTTTGAAAACCCAGCCTCGTTGAAAACCCAGCCCCCTGCCTTCACTTTCTTCTTCACCCATCTCCACTCTTCTTCATCTTCTTTGCTCTTCTTCTTCTTTACTCTTCTGTTCGGATTCTTCTGCAAGTTTCCCCTCATCTTCTTCCATTTGTTTCAGCCGAGACAATCCCAATACCCCAATTCCAATTCCCCACTTCTGAGCTTATCATGATGAATCCAACGGTGAAAATGAGTACCTCGCATCTTACGAGCACAGGACCTGCCAAGCTCCCCACCTCGGTGATAAACGCACGTCCACTTCCTCACCAAATGGCTGTGGTTTCTTACGCTTTCCCAACCTTATCTTCCACATGCCATCGACATTATCATTCAACTGTGCCAAAGAGGCGCTACCGTCGATTCTCATCCACAAAATCAACCCAAAATCTTCATTCTTGGTCCATTCAATGCTCACTTTTCAAAATTTCCTCAATCGACATCAAATGACCCAGCACAAGTAGACCCCTAAATTACAGACGCTAAACCTTGTATCTTTGGACTACCCACATTACATATCAATACGGAAAAGTACAAATCGGGAGAAAACGTCGAGATATTCGAAGATTTCAACATACCCAGATGGAAATTCCAAGAATTCGATGAGAAAAATACCTCGATGTTGCGGCCTTGGAGGATGAGTTTGACAGAAGCAAGTGGACCGTCCCATGACATACAAACAACGACCAATTTCTTGAGCTGAATCGTGTGAATAGAAGCTGCAGCAGGCTGGAACTTGCTCAAAGATAAAGCATTGGTGAAGCTTGAATTGAGAGAAGAGAGATTGGAGAGCGACGGTTTACTAGGTACTGAGAAATTGGGCGAAGAAGAGAGAGACTGTGAGAGATTAGTGTGCATGTTAATGGCGAAAGTACACAAAGTTGCCATGTTTTTGCTGAATTTCTTGCCTCCTTTTTTTAGAGAGAGGATTCAGAAATGGTTTTGGGGTTTTAAAATGAAGAAACTGTGGGTTTTTTCTAGAAACTAGAGAATGGATGATGAAGAGAGAAAGAGAGGAGAGAGAAAGAGAAGAGAGAGAAAGAAGAAGAAGAGCGAAGAAGATGAAGAAGAGTGGAGATGGGTGAAGAAGAAAGTGAAGGCAGGGGGCTGGGTTTTCAACGGGGCTGGGTTTTCAAACGGGGCTGGGTTTTTAATCTGACCTGGCAATGAAAAAAATAAGTTAAAATAACATTGACATGTGCTAAGCTGATGACATGGCAAAAAAAATTGAGCTCCGACATCCACGTCAGATCTCCGACGAGTCACCGCCCCTCGACTCGGTGGCGGTCCACTCAAATACAATTTTTTGAAATTTTGGTCCACCAGAATCCAAAATGAAAGTTCAGTCCACCGGCATACAAAAGTTCAGTCTCCTATAAATAAATGTATTAATTATAACAGAAAGACGTCTTTCTCTCAACTGGTACGAGGTTATTAAATAGTGACTGGCATCTTGCCAGGAAGTTAGTGGGTTCATCAAGACTTAACGGACGTACAACAACCAAAAAAAAATTAAAATTCCGAAAAGGAAAGAGTTATCAGGCCAAAGAAGATTAACACATTAGGCTACCTTTATCGGAGAGTATCTTATCTTAAGTGCAATACATATTAGATGTACCCGGAACATGTGCTCCAGATATTTGTGGGTGAACAATCATATATGAATTAGAGTGAACAATCGTAATAATCAGAATGAACAACCTAATAAATATGGGTGAACAATTGTAAAATTTGGAACACATGCTCCGCGAACATATAATAAGACATGATATGTGGAAGAGAGAAAGAACAAAGAAAAAAAAAGAAAAATGAAAAGGATGAGAGAGAAGGGAGATTGGGTTACTCTTAGGCTATGTATATTGGCATACTTGGGAGCAAAAGTATGGATGAGAGAGAAAAATAAATAAAGGAAAAATGAGTTGAAGGACGCGGACGCGTCCTTGGAGAAAAAAAGGCCTCCAAATCGGCCAAATGACTTGCCCAGGCGCGCGGGGGGCGGTGTACTGCACCAATTTTTTTTTGTGTCTGGCGCGTGTCTTCCAAGCGCTAAATGCGCGTTTCTGCCAACAGAAGGGGGGTCACCTCTGCCACAGCTTTTTCTTTTTTTTCCATTTCTTTTTGGGATTTTTTTCTATTTTGTTTTTTGTTTTTTTATTTAATTTTATAATTCAAATTTTTGTAATTTAAATATTTTTTTTAAAAAAATATTTAACAAAAATAATTTGTTTCAAAATAATTTTGAGTTTGTAATATTTTTCAAAATTTTGTTTCCATACTAAATTAAATTTTTTGTTTCCATTGTAAATTTAATTTTCAAAATTTTGTAATTGTAATAATTTTTTTTTAAAAATACTATATAATTTAAAAAAAATAATAATTAAGTTTATTTATGTCATACTCAGTATTTTATTAAAAATAATTATACTTTACAAGTGCGTCCCATAATACAATAAAATATTACTCCCTACCCCACTCATCCTTCACCTGATCATCCTCCAATTCCAAGGATATCATTACCAATAGCATACTCCAAAATCTATTAAAATAATATTATTTCCACTATTCATATCCCCCTCATTCTTCAAACCCAAGTATGCCAATAAACATAGCCTTAGGAGAACCCCGACAAAATTCTACAAGTTGAAGTTTGCTTTTTATTTTTTTTATTTAATAATTATTACTTTTGCTTTTAAAAAAAGGAAAAGTCAATTTATTTCATCTTTAATTATTAAAAAAAGAATTAAGAAAACCTCATGTAAAGTTACTCTCATTAATAATGTAGAGAGAGAAATTTCAATATTTTGCTTATGTGACAAGAAGAGTATATCATTTAAGATACTCTCCAATAAAAATATCCTATGTGGAGCTAGGCACAATCAGCATAGGGTACCGGCCTTTTTTCAAGGAACTCTCTAGCACCTCAACTCACTGTCTAACTCTATCGGAAGGATCCATGTTTTAATAAAAAGGTGGAATGAGTTTTTGATCATAGTTATATAGGGGAATAAAGTTCCAAAAAAAATTAAAAATAATATATGACGTAAAAGAGTGGATTCATACTAAAATTCCAAAACCTTGAAACAACATTTCAAATGCTCTTAGATTAGGGTACTCACAGTCACAGTACTATATGAAGAAGATTGCTGAAAGACTGTCACAACATACGTGCCAATGTTTCGTTTTGAAACATTAGTTAGTAGATATATCATACATACATCAGTATATAAAGAGAACTTGGAAATCCTATGTATTTAGATTTAGATTATGACTAAAATATAGGTCCCTACAAATTGAAGTGTATATTTGTGTAAGCCATACGTACACGTACTAAGCTGCTATCCCAAGTCCCACACCTTTTCAATAGTATTATTATTATTAACTATATTTATTATTATTAATTAATTAAGCATAATCAACCCTCTTTCTGCAAATGGGGCAAGATGCACTTCTTCCTAACCATGCATCAATGCATGCTTCATGAAATAAGTGTTCACAAGCAGGCAACATCCTTGCTCTTTCACCCTCCACAACTTCCTGTCATCAAAATCGGCTTAAATTAATTAACAAGTATTCGATCAAATTTCAAGTAATTGTATCTTAATCAAAATTACAACAATAATAATAACTTTCAATATATGAGTATTCCTCTATTGCATGTGAGATATAATAAGATTCAAAATTAAACACTACCCCCAGCTCATTTCATCAATTATGTCACTTTAATTAATTTTTTTTGTTTTCCATAATATCTATTACTTTACAATTTCAATAATATATTAATGACAATATTATGAATTTACCTTCTACTTTAATCATTACCAATACAAATATATAATCATAATAGAAATTTATCTACTCCCTCCGTCCCTTTATAATTGTCAAAATACCTAATTTTGCAAATCCAATGCTCATCAGAAATAGAATAAAAAACTTGTTCAGAGACAAATATATCCTTCCACTAATTTTGATGCAAAGAGAGGAATAAAAGAGAATTTTAAAAGGTAAATAAAAGTTAAATTCATTAATTAAGGGTAATTTGCGTATTTCATTATTGGAATTATAAAACTGACAAATAAGAAGGGACAAGGTGGTTAGGAAAAATGGAGTACTACTTTTATCATTTCCAATACAATTATATTTTCAATACTACTCCCTCCGTTTTTTATTATTTGTCTTTCACTTTTTTGAGGTCCATCTTGAATCAATAATTTCTCACATAATATTTTTGTAAAAAAATACGATATTATATTTTTTTAATAGTATTTTTTATTATGAATATAATGATATCAATTTTGTTTGATGAATAATTAATTACATAAATTAAGATATTAGCGGTCAAAATTTTTGACACAAATACTCATGCGACACTTAAATAAAAACGAAGATAGTATTTTCTTAAAATCTTTCTAAAACTCAAATATGACAATTATTGAGAAAACGAGCTAGACAGTACCTGTAAGCATATTGTACAACGAACTCTAGGAGTGGATGGCAACAAATGATAAACAAGGGAAGGGAGAGTGTTAATGAGCTCCGATGGCATTCCTTGTAATTCCTCAACACTGTAAATGTCTAATCTTGCTCCTTCGTTACTGCCACTTCCATCGTACACGCTTGTTGTCTAACACAAAATCCATTTTATAGTATATCTCAGCAATGATCCATTAATAATACTGAAAATAAATAAAATCGAATAAATTAAAAGGAATGATATTATTTTACTTACTTGCCATTGATAAGCTTTAAGAACTGCAGGACTGACCCATTCTCTGAAGGCCTTGCCACTGAATAAGCTTCCAACAAGTGCAAACTGTGTACGTACAACAAATAAAATTATGTTCTAGTTAATTAATTAATTAGTCCTTAATCATAAAAAAGAAATTAACTATAAGTACGGAGTAATTACATTACTGGAAGCTATAAATAGATGAGTACAGGTGTTAGCAACATAAAGGCTTGGAATTGAAACTCCTAGAAAATATCTAGCCACAACCACATGCATATATAGTCCCACCTCCAATAAATGACCCTCAATTTTGTCCAACTTTAATTCTTTGCGCTTCCATTATCA
Organism: Portulaca oleracea; assembly: GCA_029582165.1. Taxonomy (NCBI): domain Eukaryota; kingdom Viridiplantae; phylum Streptophyta; class Magnoliopsida; order Caryophyllales; family Portulacaceae; genus Portulaca; species Portulaca oleracea. The sequence continues at coordinate 24,808,042 of CM055885.1, forward strand.
ATTTTCCAGTTCTATATATATGAAACAGATCTAGAGAAACATAAATCACATCGTTTGATTTTATATTTGATAGAGTGTGGTCATGGACATAACAAATATGGTCATTGATTTCACACTCTCTAATATTTATATATAGTCACACTACCTAATATCTATTATCTATGACCATGCTTCATTAGATATAAAGTCAAGGCCTGTGATTTCCACTTCTCACATTCTCACTGTAATGCGTTTCTCACTGAATTTGTTAATGATACACATCTTGATTCAAGATGTTTAATAAGCATCTTATATTGTCCATATTTTATATTTTTGTAACTTTTAATGATATTTTCCCTAATAATTATTCCCTTCGTTCCATATTAATTGTTGTCTTTGAAAATTGTGCAGTCAAACTCCAAAAATTTTGACTATAAATTTCTCAATATATACAATGAATTGCTACATAAAATTACCACCATCAGATTCGCAACGAAATTTACTATCATACAAATATAATAATGCAATTGTAGATAACATATTACGTGAGAAATTAACAATCAAAGAGTGATATTGGAGACCATGAAAGTCAAAATTATGACAATTAATATGGAACGGATGAAGTATGTATATTTATCAAAAGTAATAATTAGCTAAGTCAAAAAATATAAATAATAGTTTAATTTTATCAATTATAGTAGAAAATATACATTTTATATATAATTTCATATTTATAAAAATATAAATAAATAATTACTTTTATATTATTTATATTGTCAAAATAATAAAATATACCTTTATAAATATATCGTTATAGTGGGCTAATCATAATACGCGCACATGCCAGTTAGGGTAACCATGATTTATAATAGCAAATCTAGGTGCAACTTTCTAAGATCCATTGTACTAAAGGGTCTTTTAAAATGAGGTCAACCTTTTAGAAATGCAGATCCTTCTGCTGACACGTTTTACAGTTCTAATATCGATAATTTATGTACCAACTTGATGTTTAATTTCTTAATGGTCGTACAATCCTTCTGCTGACACGTTTTACAGTTCTAGTTAAAATTTGTGATATACATGAATCCCAACTTCCCAATTAATTTGGTCTCTTTTACTAAGGAATATTTCTCTTTCAAACGTCCACAGCAATATCACAAGATACGGTTTACATCAGTCATAGCAATAGTAAAATAACTTGGGCAATATCGAGTTTTCGACTAGTTAACACATGCATGGATGATAGTGTTTGACGTTGCAAAATTGTCCTACTAGTTAAGACAACAGTGTTGGGTACGTAGTGTCCTAACTCGATCCATTCCAATTTAAGTTATAAAAATAAGTATATTTTCTTGATTGCTTTTGTCGTAATATTACATCCTCAATTATCCAAAATTAATTCTAATAGGTGACATGAGAAAAAAATTATCCCAATAAATAATATTTAAATTGTTGGAACTATTTCAAGAGTATAAGATGATTATATAGCACAAGGAATTATATGGAACAAGTGTAAGGATCATATATAAGATAAACATCAAGAATATGATCAACACGGGTCCATAAGAGACCAACACGGCTCGTGCTGGTCTCCAGAAAGTCAGAAAAACATTCCAGGGCTCAACACGGGTCGTGTTGATACAACACGGACCATGTTGCCCTCAACACGGACAGTGGTACGGCACCACGGACCGTGTTGAGGTCCAGATTATGTTTTTAATGCTAACGGCTATATATATAATCTTGTGTATTAAGTTTATAATATCAATATTAAGTCAGATATTATATGATTCCAACAGCTATATTCTTTGACTAGGTCAAGGTCATAATCCCTCGTTAAGGACCTGAATTATAGCTTTGACTAAGTGGTGTGATTAGGATTGGATTAGAGAAGAATTCTCTTATAAATAGGAAACATTCCCAAGCCATTTGAGAGAATCACAAGTATCTACTTTATTCTATAATAACATCATCTCATTCTAGTATAGACAGCAGTTATATATACTATAATGATTCAAGTGAGAAACCTTTATCTTGAGTGCGATAAGAGCTAAGTTTTATCCCTTTGAACATTTATGATATAGTAAATAGTTCTTAAGGAAAATGTATTTGTCCATTGCTCTTAGCAATATCCAAACAAGATCACCTTTTGGTTATTAAGTTCAATCTCCATCTTGTCACATATACCGCAAGAAGAGCAAAAAACCAAGAGAAGATGATGAAGGTTCATGCCGTTGTCAAACATCATTTTCCCAACATAAATTTGATGCATATTCATTTTTCTTCATATATATGTGTCATATGGAGTATTATATTCTTTTATGATGGATGATCCATTGGGGTCATAATGCTGCAAAATGTTATATTCCCATATGCTCCTTCCATTTCATATTAATTGCAGTCTTTGAAAATTATATAGTCAAATTTAAAAAAATTTGATCATAAATTTTCAATATATATACAATAAGTTGTTATATAAAACTATTAGATTTGTAACAAAAAACACTATAATATTGCAATTGTTAATAACATATTATATAAGAAATTATCAATCAAAGAGTTATATTAGAGATCGTGAAAGTTAAAATTATGACAATTAACATGAAACGAATGGGGTATATGTCATGCTTCCTTAGGAAAGAATTACAACTAATGGAGTATAATTGTAGGCAAGAAATCAGCAAAAGTGGGCTTCAAGTGGGGCAAAATTATGAGTCTACCCCCTCTTCTTTAGTCAATAGTAGCTTTCAATGACCATAGGGTCCATTAGTAATAAATGGAGTTGTTAAGTTTATACAGTAACTCTCAAAAAATTCATCCTCAGCTAATTTGCGCCCACAGAAAACTTATTTCTGCCCTTAATTAATATCACCATAGGCCCCATCTATTTTAAGGCTTATAAGGTACCACATGTGGAGCACTAGATTGTAGATGCCTACATATAAAGATAATTCTAGAGCGTAGCTACAGTGGAATATGTTCAACTTCTTCTAAACTACTAGATTGTATAGCTATATAGTCTAAAGGGCATAATTGTTTAGGAAAATAGCTATATTTGTAAAATGATTGTATCAGAAAATGAATTTTCAATTGGTAATTTTAATTGTTCGGTTATATTTTTTAATTTGTTGAAAATGATGAGAAATGAGATATCTTGCTTGATGATAATGATGGCTGAGAGGCGGCCGCGGAGGAGTTACTGGCAGAGATGTGACGTTAGAGATATTTGCGTAGGGTTAAGGTAGACATTGAAGGGCGATGAAGTGGGTTGTGTGATTAATTTGGCCAGGAAAATGAGTTTTCTTAAGGTTGGACTTACATAAATAATTTACACAAGGAATCAGGAAAATGATTTTTCTGAAGAATGGTTTCTCACATTTTACCTCCATTAAACATCCAAAATGCAAAAATTAATTTTTAATAAATGGTTTTCATCCCCACCAAATACACCAAGTAATCAAAGATTGGGGTGTCCGGTGTTCCATATACAAATGAATTACAGAACAATGAACTCATTCATGCTATCACTCTCAAACATGCTTTCATCAACAAGATTCAAACAAGACACAACTTTGTAAAATTTACAAAACATCTAGAAAGTTCAATGAAGACAATTTCGGAAGATTTGGGAAGAAACATCTTGCTAATTATGTGAAAATAAATATTTATTGTATTTATGGTACCATGATCAGTTGCCACAGTAAGAAGGTTCGAAATTTATTTATAGTTTTGGTTGGGAGATACAATTAAAACAAGCTAAGTGTTAATGCGAGCGACCTGACAACAAAATGACCCATTTCAACTGTACGTCAGCTTCTTGGTACAAATCTTGGGACATCCCATTCTGCCAAGGTTGGGTTAGTGGTGGTCGCGCAAACCTGTCAATTCGGTCGGGTGGGTGGGTTTCGGGTTGATCGTATATTGGATTTTGGTAAATACATGCAGTGTATTTCGATTTCGAGTAAACAAATGGATTATGATTGTGACATTTTTATGTTTTTCTTTTAAAAAAATGATCTCTAAATACTACTTTTTGTACTATATACATAATAAAATATGATTATTTTAAATTTAAATTATTGTGACTATTATTTTAAAATGATCTCTAAACGATATATTATTGTGACTATTCAATTTAAATTAGAGAAATAACAAATAAATGAGTTGCGATAAGAGTTTAATAGTTAAACATTTTAATAAAAATTTAAGCCACAATTTTTAATAAAGTTGCACTTAAAAAGTTAATTTTTCGGGTCAAATAGGTGGGTCGAGTTTGACCCATTAATTTTCGAGTTCGGTATATTTCGAATTTAGTTGAAAAAATCGTGTTCAAAATCCAAAAAATATTAAGCAGGTTCGAGTCGGGTTAGAAATCGTCCGGTCTTAAACGGGCTGTGATAGATGGATTTTTTATTTTATTTTTTTACTCGTGGTCAAGTTAACAAATGTACGTAACCTCCATCACTCTATTTGTCATAGTTTCATTGGGTTGCTCAAAATCAAAATAGGGGCTAACTCAATGGGCCCCAACAAACATCAGAGAGAAGAGAAGAAAACAAATCATAATATTGGTAACCATCCCATCTTTCATATTCCTTATCAGGTTAAAGTATCCATGGAAGAAAGTATTTCACATTGATGAAAATTGTGAGGTGAATGCGGATAGGTTATGTTTATTATGGACAGTTTGGTATGGGTCCATTATGTTGGCTAGTGGATACTTTTGCGATAAAATCTAACCAACGGCCTAAATTTACTTGGCTTAAAAAAATGCACGTTTTCTTTTTCATCATTCAATATCCAAATCGGATTGTAGAGTTCACAACAAATATTGCATTGATAAACCTCGGCTTTACCACCTTAAACCTCGGTTTTGAAACTTTGTTTCTGGGGTATTTTACCTACTTTGACACAAATTTGACTTGGTTTAACTCATCATCACTTGTTGTAACTAAAATATTTAACTTTGTCAATTGTAGGTGAATTTTGGGTGATTCACGGTGCTTTAATGATCATTGGATGAAAAATGAGGAAGTCGTGAATAAGCCGAGATGAAAAGAGCGTGTGAAGGATCCCAAAGGACATGCGGAGAACCACATAGTGCAATAGCCCGGTATCTTGGGATAGCAACGGGGCGAATCGAGGACGGGGGAGTATATCCCCGTCCCCATCCCCGCTCCCAAAACTCGTCCCCATCCCTGTCCCCGTCCCCGCTTCGGGGAATGATTCTTGCGCCATCCCCATCCTCGCGGATTCCCCATCCCCAACGGAGATTCAACGGGGATTTTTCAAAACTATCAAAAATCTAACCAAATTTTAATCGGACCCGGTTTTAACCTGTTCAAAATACAATGTATTTAACTTACTCAAGCAATAATGCATCAAAATCAAACAATAATACATTAACAAGCGAGTTTGGGTTAGGGTTTCTGACTTAAAATTCGAAAATTACTACTTTATCCTTACTATTAATATATATATTGAATTAGAATAAAGGTTATTTGATAATTTTAAAATTTTCGGGGACGGGGATGGGGACGGGAAATTTTCCTGGCGGGGAAAATGGGAACGGGGATGGGGAACCCCGCCCCGTTCCCGAGCGGATTTTGAAAAATCGTATCCGCCTTTGGTCCCGTCCCCAACCCCAATGGGGGTGGAGATTTTTCCCCAGAGTGGGACGGGGCCCCAGCGGGTTTGGAGATTCCCGCCCCATTGCAATCCCCACCGGTATCTTAAGAAAAGACACCAAAGATGATCAAAGCACACATGCATCAAAATATAAGAGCTTTCAGCAAATGTAGGTTGAGACACTATACATTTATATACATACCTTGAATAGAAAATGACCCTTTAGGATTGAATCAAGGAGCTCAAGAGCAACAATGGAACCAGAAATAACTCCAATGGCAGCACCCCGGAAAAATCCTGTCTCTGTGGTTTGCCCTTTCATGGCTCCTGCAATGCCTCCTATTATTACTCCTCCTGCATGTACCCCACTCTAAATTATCAGAGTCTGCATTTAATATGCTCACCAAACTTAATGTCAACATTCACCCAACCAACCTTAGTGTTGAAACATAACATAACACTAATCATTTGCAACATATATAGAGCTTTAACACACAATTTAGACATGATAAATCTATTAAGCTGATATATAATTGTTTATAAAAATCCAAACATTTTTATATGCAACTTAGATGTAAGTCCTGCATATTAGATTTTAATTTTTGATGACAAATGGAAAACTGAGAATAAATTGACAGTGACAAAAGGAAACAACAAATATTTGTAACTGATGCATTAGGGGTGTCTCTTGTACATCGATTTTGTTAATGGAAAAATCTTATGATTTGTAAAAAAAACAAAAAAGGAAGAACAAATTAAGAAGAAGAGAGTAATATGCCATGAAAGGCCTATTAATTTTGGGAAGATAACCTCATAAAAATTTCCTTAAACACTGCACCATCATTTGTACATGTGAATTTTATAAAGATGAAATATAAGATTATATGGTAACGATGGAGATTAAATTTTCAAAAGAAGTTTTTAACATTGCAAATGCAGTATAACATACCCCATTTAAAATATCTTTAGCGACCTTTTCTGCAAGTGTTCATGATTTAAAAAAAAAAAAGTTTCCAAGCTTGAAACATGACATGAATTAGTGTCGATCTTTAACTTCATGTTAGATGAAGATTTTACACGAACAACCAAAAGTTGGCTTCAAGATTAGAAAATTTAAGTTTCATGTATTTCGATGGATCATTGTGTATGTCTCCATTGGTGTCGGTATGCATGCGCATACAAAGAGGCGTGAAGATAGAGGTTGGTTTGTTTGGTCTTATATAATGCCTCCATTTTATATTATCTGTCTTCTTTAAAAATTGTGTAGTTAATTTGATCATAAATTTTTCAATATATATAATGATTTGTTAAATAAAAGTACTACCATTAGATTCGTAACAAAAAATATTATTTTAAAAGTGTAATATTATAATTGTTAATAAGATAATTATATCAGGAATTAATTATCAATGAAATAGTGAAACTGAAAACAACAATAACAGCCAACAAAAAGACAAATAATACATAACAGAGGGAGTATATACAGACACGGCAATGTAGTAAAGATGATGGAGGTTACCGAAGGCAAAAGTGATGGTGGCAGTGACCAAAGCGAGAGTCTGGAAACATTTCAAGGCCAAGACAAGAAGAAAGCCAAAAGTGAAACCCCTCATATGCATGGAATCCCACAAGTGAAAAAGGGAAATCATATCGATTGATGCAATCAATTGCTTAATAAGTTGGAAGGAGAAACAAAGAAATGAAAGATGAGAAAGCTAATTAAGGTCGCTAGCTGCTGAGTTTGATGTGTGTGTTATTGGAAATGAGGGCAAGACGGGGTAGCATTTAAATGGCGCTTCTGAGCTACGATCGCATTTAAGAGGTCTTAAGTGAAAGCTACCTGCCCATTTGTATTCCGCTTTTCTACCAACGCAACAATTATTGTAAATATTCACTTCTAATGTTACTTACTTCGTCAATACTAGCGTACTTCTTTTTTATATCTGTCACCCAGGAAATTGTCTTATAAATTTTGACTGTTAATATCTTAATTTGTAAAATGATTCATCATACACAATTAATGTCATTAGATTCACAATAAAAAATATTCTTAAAAAAGTATAATATTATAATTTTTTATAAAAATTTTATATTAGAAATTATTGATTAAAGTTTGACACTGAAAACCGTAAATAACAAATAAAAAAGAATGGATGGAGTAACTTCAAACCAAAAATTTATAGCAGTTGTCAACTATTATAATCATATATTATAATCATGACAATAAAAACAAATTTTATTTATATACATTGATATATGTCAATCAACTTTGTCTTTAGCGTTAATTTTTTTTATTTAATACGACGTTGTAAAATATATTTTCTTCACTAAATTTTCTTATTAAAGTTCTTAAATATTAAATATCTTAATTTTTAACTCTAAGTTTTAGTCTAATAAACGAGTATATTTTGAAAAGTATTTATTTAATTTTTTTTAAAAATAAAGTAAAATTAAAAAATATATTTTGTAATTTTCTATTAAATGAGAAAATTAACGATTAAGATAAAATTTGACATATGTATGAGTAAGATTTATTTTACTTATTTTACTCATGAGTCATGATAGTTGTCATGGTTGACAAATGACAACCATTATAAATGCATCCTAATTTCAAATACAAAATCAAGAAATATAGGGAATGAAGCAAGAATTTCTAAATTTCTTACAAAATACTCCTTGGTTCCCCTATATGTCAAATGAACTTTAGACTACCACTATTAGATTTATGATGAAAAATATTTTTACCCGAATACAATATTATTAGTCTTGCTAGGATAAAACCTGAAATTAACGGTCAAAGTGTTGCATCAAAGACCGTGAAAAAATAAACTTGACAAAGTAATTAGGACGGAGGGAGTAACAAATTATTTTTTTATAAACAAAAAGTGTTAGCCAATGAATTGGGTAATTGGGTATCAGTATAAATTTAACATATAAATATCTAGTTAATGTGAAAATTCAATTTATTTGGTGGATTTATTTATATGATGATGTGAAATTTGTTAAGCTTGTAAGTTATTTAATTATTTTTATTTTTATTGTTATTTATTTAAATATTATTATTTTATTTTTCAAAAAAGCTTATGCAACAACAAGTATATTGGACACTCCTAAATTTATGATCGAGATCTGTCACTGCTAAGGAGGCATCCTTTTCCTATCGACACGAATAACGATGAGGGGAACCAGAAGGAAGGTGCAAGGGGTGAAAGAAATCAATTTTGGAGGTTTAGCAGGCCTATCACGGGCATGACTCCCATGGTCATGACCGTGACACTCAAGCTGGGGAAGCCTTGGCTGGAAGTCAAGGCGTCGCAGACGCGAGTACCCTAGTCACGACCGCGACCCCTTTCTTCCCCACCCCATGCCTTAGCCAACTTTTTCCGGGGCTTTTGTTCCGAAGGACATCACGAGCACGATGTGACGATCACGAACGCGAAGATCTGAAACCCCCTTGAATGTCATGACCGTGACGACCCTACCTTTTTTGAATTTCTTTGTCTTTCATTAAGGGTAGTTTTGTCTTTCCATTTGCGATCAATGTTATTATGTTTTTAAGCCAAACTTATTTTATTTATGAGTTGGTTTAGGCTCTAAGATGTAATTATCTTTGGGTTAATGGCCCTTTTTAGAAGCTTATCTCTCTTGGGGCTCATCTCTATCCTTACCTATAATAGGGTATTTGGAAAAAAGAGGGCATTAGCCAATTTGAATGAATTAAATGGTATTTTTGAGACCGATTCAAAGCCTCTCTCTCAAACCTTGTTTACATTATCCATTTGATTAATGGTCGTGTTGCAAGTCTTTCCTTTGTTGAATTTCTGGTGGAATTTTTTACCAAATTCATGGTGGATTGATAGTTTTTGGTTGTGGCCTAGCCTTTATCCAAGTTCATATCAAGTCCTCTATTGGTGTTACTAGCTTGGATTAATCTCATTGAGGTTGAGACTTTCTTCTACAATCAAGACTATAATTATTATCAACAAAATCATTATTATCATCATTTTCAAGAAAGGTTTTCTTATTCTCCCACCAAAATACGCTCTAGTCGGCAACCACATTAACGCTCCCCTCCTTCTGTTTAGCCACAAAATTGAAGGTCTGGAGGTATTCCATCCATTTGGCATGTAGGGTGTTGAGCTTATGTTGACTGTTCAAATACTTGAGTGCCTTATGATCGGAGCGTAGGACAAATTGGTTGAGCTTCAAGTAGTGGGACCAATGGTCGATGGCATGGACAAGGGTGAAGAACTCCTTGTCGTAGGTGGAATAGTTCTTCCTTGAACCATTGAACTTCTCGCTGAAGTAGGCTATGGGGCGTTGATTTTGCGTAAGGACTGCCCCAATGCCCACCCCGTATGCGTCACAGTTAACGTCAAAAACTTGAGAGAAGTTTGGGAGGGCGAGAACCAGAGCTTCACTGAGATTGGCCTTAAGCTTCTCAATAAACTTATGCGTCGACTTGGTCCATAAAAGGTACCCTTCTTCATGCATTCGGTGATTGGAGCCATAAGGATGCTAAAGCCTTTGATGAACCGACAGTAGAAAGAAGCAAGGTCCTGGAAGCTTTTCACCTCCGTAAGGGTGGAGGGAATAGGCCATGATCGAATAACTTTCCACCTTTGAGGGATCCATCGAGATCCCTCGGTCTGACACAATGTAACCAAGAAAGGCAACTTGGGGTGTGCATAACTCACACTTCTCAAGCTTACCAAACAACTTCTGCTAGCGAAGAATCTTGAGGACGGACTCCAAGTGCGAAGTGCGAGAAGTGATCGCTCTCATACTTAGAGTAGACGAGGATGTCGTCGAAGTACACAACCACGAACTTGCCGATGTAAGGCCTCAAGACCTCATTTATAAGGCGCATGAAGGTGCTCAGGGGCGTTGGAGAGGCTGAAAGCATTAACAAGCCACTTGTACAATCCACCCTTGGTCTTCAAGGTCGTCTTCCATTCATCGTCTTCCACTCTTCCCGCATTCGAATTTGATGGTATCCACTCCGGAGGTTGATATTGGAGAAGACGCAACAACCATGTAACTCATCGAGTATGTCGTCAAGCCTTGGTATAGAATACTGGTACTTGATGGTAATGTTGTTGATAACTCGACTATCGACGCACGTCCAATAGGTCCCATCCTTCTTGGGAACCAAAAGGGCAGGCACGGGACAAGGACTCATACTCTCCCAAACGAAGCCCCTGGAAATGAGATTATCTACTTGTCATTGAAGCTCCTTAGTCTCTTACGGATTTCACCGATACACCGCCTTATTGGGGAGAGAAGCCTCGTGAAAGTGGTCAATCTGGTGCTCGATCTCGTGCACGGGAAGGAAGTCGGGCAACAAATCCATAGGAAAGACGTTGTTGAACTTGGAAATGAAGAGGGCCACGAGAGGATGTAGGGTTATCTCTTCTTCACATTTGTTTGCCTCAAAGAGAAGTAAGGCAATAATAACCTTCCCCTTACTTAGGGTTCTCTCTACCCATGTTTCACTCATGTGTTTGGGCTTCTCACTTCCCGCCCCAGGTTTTGGAGGTAATATCTCGTGTGAAGCTAAAAGAAGTATGCTTGTCGCATTACCAAGGTCATCCCAATAGGATATGACAAGCACTTATGGGGACCATATCACAAACAGTGGAGTCATTGTAAGTTGGACCAAAAGACAAATTAAGAAGAACTTGTTTAGTTACCTTAATTTCACCTTGGTCGTTGAGCCACTTGAGGGCATTTGGTTTAGGATGGGGCAACAGAGGTAGGCCTAGTTTCTTGACCATGAGAGTAGAAGCGACATTAGTACAACTTTTCTGTGATGATTTTACTACACACTTTTCCTCCAATGAAGCTCCATATTTGAAAAATCATTTCTCGTTAAGCCTTGTTGTAATACCCCGCCCTAAATCATACTTATTACAGTAGTTAATCTATTTTAATTAGTTATAATTTGTTAATTAAATACTTTGTACCTTGTGGTTAGCTAATGGTGACAGGTCTCGGAGGAATGGCGAAGCGGCAAATTTTACCGATCAAAATTCTTAATCGAATTTTGTTACAGTATATTTTGGACCTTATTATATAATTATTGTAGGTTCTATGACTTTATTTTAAAGTCGGTTTATTTATAAATTAATTTTCCGCAACGAAACAAATTTATTTTCGGGTTACCGATTTACCGTCTTTTTAACCCGATTAAATTTATTATAATTTTTAAAGTGAATATGTTTTACCCATTTTATGTTTGAGTAAGAATATTAGTATTATTATTATTGGTGTATTAGATGATAACTACAATGATTATTATTGATTGTTTTAACTTAATTTTAAAAGGGGTGTTATATATTAGTAATTGGGGAGTTAAGGGGTCCTTTTCATTTCAAATTTTATCAAATCAATTCAGCTCTTCTTTCTCCCTCATAGCACCGACGCACACCCCCAGCTCCCCCTCTGTTTTCGCCGGCGACGGGCGTTTTCCGGCGAGCCTCCGGCCGTTTTCCGGTCATCGTGGCCCCTCTCTTCCATTTCCACACTTCCTTGTGCATTTTTTATCTCATTTTTCAAGTGGTATTCATCTCACACCCTATCTCCATTTTTATACAATCTGAGTTTTATTGTTTTTAAGATGTTTAATGGTCGTTTTTATCTCTTTTATCCTCTTTATACATGAATTCTAGAGTGTATTTGTGAGGGGTTAAGTTTTATAGTTATTACAAGTGTTTTCTTGATGGTTTCTTCATGATAATGGTGTGGAAGTTTATATGGATGAAGTAGATTATATCCCATGGCTTTGCATGTTGTATTAGTTGATGTTTTAGAGGTTTACCTTCTGTTTCGTAAAGATAATCAAGTATGGGTGGTTTATTTGGATGGTTTACATGAAAATTGTGATGAAAAGGATGTTAATGGTAGTGTAGTTTAAGTGCATGTAGTTTGATATTGTTGCATGTGAATTTTACAAGTATGGATGCTAATGTTAGAGGCTTAACTTCTGGGAATTTATGAGGAATTGGGTATATTGCAATAGGTGTTTCATTAGTGTAAAGGTTGGATGCAAGTAAACTATGCATGAGGGCAAAATCTGACCCGGAACCTACTGCCCATTTTGTGATTTTTATAAAGGAGGCTAAAATTAGTTTCGAGCCCAGAATTTAGTGAAAAAGGGTAGCCTAAGATGTTAGTAAACACCGGGCTTTGGATTTTCGGGTTTTCGATTTGTATAGCTCAAGTTAGAGCCAAAACCGTAAAGGTATGTTTTTATATACGAATTTGGAGTCAGTGTTTTGTTGGGCATTTCCCGTCCATATGGAGTTGGAGTTTGAGAAAGTGTTCAACATAAGAGTTGTAGGAGACGTTTCAAGCTTTCCAAAAATGTATGGTATGAGTCAAACCGATATCGGGAGAGTGAGTTATAGCACCCGGAAGCGGGGCTGCGAAACTGGAATTTTCTGGGTAATTGATAAATGCATTAATTGGGTTAAAGGTTATTATATTGAGCTTATAATTGGTTTTATGGGTGTATAACTTAAGTCATATGACCTTTATGATATATTCCATAAGTAGGAACCATGGAACTCGGTTTTAAAGGTTTTAAGGAACCCCGAGATCTTTTAAACTATTCTACGTTTACCGTTTTAATTTACCGAAAACTCATAAATTTAAGGAAATGAGTTCATTTTACTTTAGAGTTTTAAAGTCTCTTTGAGAAATTTAAGGTCTATATTTTACAAGTATTCTTTAAGTCATAGAGCTCCTTTGAGTTTAAAGGAAATTACAAAGTTCTATTGATTTGGTCTAAACGACAAAACCGCACATAAGAGTATATTTCCGTATTTCACTGTTGCTGTCCGGAGCTTTTTCCGAGCCCTTCTCATCCTTTTTAGCCTCTGGCCGGCCAACAAACTTGTAGAGTGTATTTTTTCCCTTTCCGAAAAGTACTCGCATAGCGAAATCCGAATTTTATAGCCCGAATTACGACCAAAATACTATTGTCATAAAAACCTGAAATTTTTATACAATTTATTTCCAAAACTCTATTGTGAGGCCCTATGCCCTCACCTTTTCATAGCTTCTATTCTAATACCGAACTCTATCATTTTAAGCTCAAAGTTCAGCCTCGACCCGAGCCATTCCCCGGCCGAGATCACCCCCGAGCAGTCCACACGTTCAAGGTACGCGAATTGTCCAACTCTTCGCTCCCTTATGTTTACGATTTATGCTTTATATTTACGATTTATGCTTTATGTTTACGATTTATGCTTTATGTTTACGGGTTTTGTTAAATGTTTACGGTTTATGCTAAAGGTTTATGGTTTATGTTAAAAGTTTATGGTTTAGGTTAAAGGTTTACGGGTTTTGTTAAATGTTTACGGTTTATGCTAAAGGTTTATGGTTTATGTTAAAAGTTTACGGTTTATGCTAAAGGTTTACGATTTATGTTAAATGTTTACGGTTTATGCTAAAGGTTTATGGTTTATGTTAAAAGTTTACGGTTTAGGTTAAAGGTTTACGGGTTTTGTTAAATGTTTACGGTTTATGATAAATGTTTATGGTTTATGCTAAATGGTTACAGTTTATGCTAAGTTATGCTTTTATGATTATTGCTCCTTTATGATTACGATTTATGCTAATCTATGCTTTTATGTTATTCATGGTTTTAAGCGGTCCCATTTTATGGTTTCTATGTTCTATGTTCTAGCTAGTTACGAGAAGTGCTAGCCTTTTATGTTTTAGATACTCCTGATCAGAGTGTCCTAGACTGCCGATGTCATTGCATAGCGATCACCCATCCAAACTCCGGATCGGTTTGGGTGCGTGAGATGCTTTGCATCGATCTAAAGGGGACCCAAAACTCTTAAGTTTATGTATTTACTTCTAAGTTCATGTGACAGGTTCTTTCTTTATGAATTCAAGTTATTTTACTCATGTATATGTTTATGCTCATGTCATTTCAAGTTAGTGTTTTATATCCCCTTTCCCGTTTTCAAAATGAATTTAAATGCTGACGCTAAAACCGTTTTCGAACGGTTTGACGTGTTGGAGGTTTACGTACTGAGTGTTTCCCCACTCACTTTTCGCAATGTTTTAATGTTTTATTTTAGGGGGTCCGAGCACCCAAGGTAAAGGCAAAGGCAAGCAGGGGTAATCACGTGTTACAAGCAAGGTAGTCGTGGGTGAGGTATCCTGGTCGACTTGGGAGTCGCGTGTCTGAAGTACCCATGTCTATGGAAGAAGTGTTGTAGTTGTTCTCTTTAATGGTTGTTTAAAGTATGAAATTATGTTTTGGAAGTATAACATGTAATGTTTATTTGTTTTAATGATGTTCTTTTGGGTTGTTGCCTTGTCCCGAGTAGGGACGGCGGTAATGCCTCGACCTAAGGTGTTCCGCTGCGCTAATCACAGGTTTGGGATTCTAAGTATAGTTTTAATCTTGTGATTAAGGTTGGGGCGTTACACTTGTCAAGAAGGGATTCATGAGTATAGAGCACCCTCCTCAAGACAACGACATTACCTTGTACGGGTTGTACGGGATGTACAGGCTTGGCACCTTCGTCATTCAATTCAACCCAATCTTCAACGACAACTTCGGGTTCCTCTTGTGCAGCTTTGAGATTCTCATCAATCTCTTGAACCTCTTGAAATGTCAAGGTCCTCCGATTTGGACAGTCAGCTTGGAAGTCACCGTACCCTTAGTACTTGAAGCATTTCTTGCCCTTCTCCGATCCTCTTGGGAAGCTTCTTAGGAGAGGTCATGGCAATTGCCTTTCCTTTGTTAGTTCTATTAGGGAGGGGGGTGAACTTGGGAGCTTCACTTGGCTTTGGCATAGTAGAATATGGAGTTCGGGTAGGAGGCTGAAAGAAGGGTTGAGTCATGGGTTTGGTGGCGGCCTTCTCCTTCCCTTCGCCACTCAACCTTGAGGGCTAAGTTGTAGAGTTCGTCCAAAGAGTGATAGGGTTTTATTTCGACCTTCTCGGCAATGGTGGGGTCAAACTCGTTCAAGAACATCACCATGGTTTGCTCTTCGGTTTCTTGAAGGTCACTTTTGATGAGGAGTTGCTCAAACTCCTAGATGAAATTACTCACTCTTTTCTTGGGTTGTTTGCATTTTAGACCCCAAAGTATAGAGTAATTTATTTTCTGAACCCTTGGTTTTCAACGCTGAATTTTCGAACCATAAAGTTTGTGGGCTGAATAAAAAAGGACCTTAAAATTTGTGGACTGAAAAAAGCCCTTGTCCCGTTCTTTTTTCTTCCTATGTTTGAATTTATCTCCCGGTTGTGCCAAACTTCAGGACTACGGTTAAAGCTGATATTGAAGCTATAATACACCTTTCTTATTCATGTCGGACCTACTTATACTCCCAAGTATCAGGGGTTTCAGTAGTTCCGACATGAATAAGAGCGGTGTATTATTGCTACAATATCTGTTTTAACCCGAATCTTGAAGTTTGGCACCAATTAGGAGAGCAATTCAAATATGAGAAGAAAAAGAAAACCTGTCCACAGGCCTTTTTTTCAGCCCACAAACTGTATGGTCCTTTTTTATTTAGCTCATAAACTTTAGGGTCCAAAAATTTAACAACGAAACCAAGGGTTCAGAAAATAAATTACCCAATACTTCGGGGTCCAAAATGCAAAATACCCCACTTCTCTTTTCTTGCATAAGGGCGATGAACTTCCTCATGATGTCTTAGTTGTAGGTACTCGGTATCAATTGCTGACTCATCAACCATTTCAACCTTGTCCATGAAGTGATCTTCGTTCTACCATCCTTAGCTCGTTGTGATTTCACATTCTCAAACCAAAGTGAAGTTGTTTTGGTGAGCTTCAGGCTGGCGATTTTGAATGCCTTTCATCGCTATATTCCTTAGTGTCGAAGATCTGTTCCATAATTAGAACCCATTCAAGATAATCGTCGGGGTTGGTGCAACCATTGAACTTTGAAATTTCAATTTTCACGTCATGGAATTCATCTTGTGGTGGTCTTTCGCCTTTATTTTATCAATGATATCGTCAAGGGGAGCCTCTATCGTCGTTACTCAACTCAAAAGAGGAGGAGGACGGATAGGGCTACGGTTCGATGCCCTTTGTTCCTCACAAGGTTGGGTCGGGAGGTTTTTGGCGATGTTGCTCATATCATTAGGGTTTCGAGAGTTTGCTCTATGGAAGATATGTAATTTTCCATAATCGGGTTACGGGAACTCCTTTGGCGACTTGTCTCTTCTCGATTGGGGTTGGTTTCATCATCCATATCGATCGAAAAAAAAAGGTAAGGACGAAATGTGTTTGGGAAGAGTATTGTGGAGATTGGTTCTTTGTAGTTGGTTTGTGTTTTGAGGTCTTGGATTCTTTGTGGCTATATCAACAACAACACAACACAACACCACACCAACAACAACAATCCAACAATGACACCAATAACTCCAACACACTTGGAGAATAACAAGGGATGGGGATTCCCAATTTCAACAACAACAATTTAGAAGTTGAAACCCTAACTATGAACTTGGAGAACAAAACTCATGCAAACCCTAACTTGGAGCTCTGATACCAGATGAAGGCTACCGTGCTGGGAATTCAATGATTGAGTTGTTGGAGATGGAAGAGATGGAGAAACATCAACAAACTAAACCCTAGGTGAGCAATTCATAAGGATATGAACTTCGGGTAAAGGATGACCACCACCCAAGAGCTAGCAAACCCACCAAAAATTGATAAAGGTCACACCACCACAATTCTATAAAGAGCTTGGCTTGAATCCCACCCACAATGCAATTGAGGATAAAGAAATCAAGACCAGAGAGAAGACTGTTTGAGAGAAAACTCAGCTTCATTGAATAGCATTCAATGCCTCTTCCTTCACAATGTAAATGCATATATACATTGGAATGGAAGAGGATTTGGGGCAACTACAAAAAAGGCCCTTGTTGTTAATAAATAATACCCTCATATTGGGGTTTTACATCAACATTAGAGTTGGGGCAAAAGGGAAAACAACACGCCAAAGAGGGGACAAAGCAGAATAAACTACTGGAGTCCGTGACCCGTATGATCATGCTAGGCATGACGGACGATCGTGTTAGGCATAGCGCACGATCGTGCTAGGCATGGCACACGATCGTGCGCTTTTTGTTCAACGCCAAAATTCACTAGAGTTGATCGACAATCGCATGATCGTACGCCTGATCGGTATGATTGTGCACTGGAGCCCGACGTTGGATTACCCAAGATATGCCTGGATTGCACGATCGTGCCAAACCTTTTTAGGGGGATGCACGATCGTGCCCCCTGGGCACACAATCGTGCAACCTAGGCAAGGCCAGAAGGCCATGAGCAAAGCCCTGACACGACCGTGTAGGTGAAGGGCATCATTGTGCGATCCCTTCTAGCTTTCTTTTCTTCTTGGAGATATCTCTCGGCCTGACCCAATGATGCCAAAAGACCAACACGCCCTTGAGACGCCCCAAAAGGTCCAAAAATCCCTTGGGGTTGGTGAACACTCTCAATCAACTCAAAGAGGCTCGAGTCGATCCAAAAGACGGTCGAAACGAGGTTAGGAGTCACCGAGTCACAAAGGAATTGAACTTCCATCCAAGTGCAAGTTGACGCTACCCTCTTGGCGTAACCTAGGAGACAGGAGTACGAACCCCAAGATACTTCATCCATGGGCTAAAAATTGTCATTAGCACTTGAGAAACCTAACAATCATATGGCTATAGTAATCCTACGATTCAAATATCTTCTAACAATCTAAACAGTATTAGGAGCGTTCACTAGTTTGAATCATACAAGGCTCAATCAAAATTCAAAATTATAGTACAATTACTAGGATCAATACGATTCTACTTCTGTCTTAATTATGTTAGAATTTGTCCGAACTTTATCAAATCGATCAAAATCATACTACTATTGGTTGAAATTGAGATTGAATTGCCAAGGACTATTGGAGTTTTTATCAACTTTGAATGTTTTTGAGATTTTAGTGTGCTTTGAAGTGAGTTTCAAGTTATGTATCACAATTTTGCTTTTCTCCTAAAAGTTTATGTTACTCAATTTGATCTTATGAGCGATTGCAATTTTACAATCTCATAATTGATCATAACTCGATCCTTTGGTCATATCATTCCCAATTTTTATTTATTGAATTATTGCAAAATAGATTTAATATCTAATGGCACACACATAAAACACTTCAACTACCGCCAAACTTTAAAGAAATAACTCTCAATAATTTATAGCAATATTCCTTGCAGTATACCATCAAAGCTAATGTTCAAAGAATACATGTAAATTCATCGAGTCTCTATCTTAGGTTAACTACTAGTAAATTATATAAACTAAATTCAATGTAACCGGTTAAACACGTAGTAATCGACTAAGCTACCGCTCCTTCAATTATACTTAGTTAAGTACCAGGTTAATTAATTAAGGTAACTATCAGTAAATTTTATAGACTAAAATCGCCCATGGTAAGCATACTTCATTCACTCGTAAACCCCACAATTTTAACACAACGGCGGATTTGTAGCTAGCATAGGGGTGTCCACGGACATCCTTAACCAAAGAAAAATTTGTGATTCTTTAATGTTATTCGGAAGATTTTTTTTTTCAATTGGAGCAAGTAGACACCGTAAAAAAAACTCAAAAAACATAAAAGGGTCCAATTTACCAGCAACCCAAAAACCCTAAAATATTTCTCCCTTTGTCCCAACTCAATTGTCCATGTTGACTAATTAGGTCAAAAAATTTAAATTTTGATTGTTATTTTATCAAATTATACATGTTGAGTTATTACAAGACTACCACTATTAGATTTGTAATGAAAAACATTTTTACCTGAATACAATGTTATTAGTCTTTTTAAGATAAAACTTGAAATTAACGGTCAAAGTCTTGCATCGAAAACCATGAAAAATCTTCAATTAGAGGTACAAATTATATTCCAATCAATTAGAAGTACTTTGTGGGCATTCGTAACACCATACCATGTGAAATTGCGGCAAATCTTCACAACTTGCTCAGTAACATTCTGTGGAAGCAAGAAAATGCTTGTCGAGTAACCAAAAATGCTCAGCAGTACTGAATTGACCAACTGCACTCTAGCTGCATATGATAAATGTCTAGAGCACATGTTCGAATATTTGCAGTGATTTTCTCAACAAGCAATAAGCAATCAAATTTACCCAATTTGCCTGTAGTAATTGGAACCCCCAAATATTTTAATGGGAAAACACCTTGAGTAAATCCCAAAATATCATACAAGTGTTGAGATGAATCACTGTCACAGCCAGCAATGACCAGTTGTGATTTGTTCATGTTAGCATATAAACCAGTGCATAATGCAAAATGATCCAAAATATTTGAGATATGGGTAATTGACTTCTCATCAGCTGCACATAAGATAACCAAGCCATTTGCAAACATGAGGTGATTCACAAACAACTTCTTACACCCTGGGTGATAAGTAAAGTCATGGGAATGTTGTAAGTTATCCAACAATCGAGAGAGGTACTCCATGACCAAAAAAAAAAAAAGAACAGGGGACAAAGGATCTCCTTGACGTAACCCACGCCCTCCTTTAAAATAACCATGATGCTGACCATTCAAAGAGATGGAATAGGAGGGGGAAGTTACACACATCATAAACCACTGAATAAATTTTGGTGGTAAGCAAAAAGCATTTTACACCTCTTCAATACAATCCCAATACACAGAGTCATAAGCTTTCCTCAAATCTATCTTCATAATGCATACAGGGGAGATACTCCTACGAGAATATCCTTTAGCCACTTCTTGACACATTAAAATATTATGAACAATTTCATGGCCTGGAACAAATGCACCTTAACTATGATTAATCAGATGAGGCATCACATCCCTCAATCTATTGCAGAGGAGTTTAGAAAGGCATTTGTATGAAACGTTACAGCATGAAATAGACCGGAAATCAGAAGGCTTGTCTGGATTGATCTTCTTAGGAATAAGAGAGATCACCGTGCAATTAATACTATTCAGAATAACATCATTATCAAGGCAATCAAAAATTGCTTCACAAAACCAATCCCCAATAGTACCCTAATTATATCAATAAAACGAACTACTAAAACCATCATGCCCAGGAGCCTTAACAATAGGGATGGAGAAAACAATTTCACGCACCTCAGCCTTAATGAAAGGTCGCAGCAAGCCCAACTGTTGATCAATAAAAAGAATAGCTCCTTACGAATGATTTCAACCTCCACATTCTATCTGTCATAATGCCGTTGCCCAAGCAGATTTTCAAAATAATTCATAACCTCAGCCACAACACTATCAAAACTCGTAATCAATTCACCATTAGAATTAGTGAAGGAAAACACATACGATAATTGACGTTTCTTCCTCATCTTGCTGAAGAAAACCCGAGAAGGACAATCACCAAAGTTTAACCTGTTAACTTTTATTGTTGTTGAATAAGTTGCTGTGCAGAAATGAGCACCTTTAGATACTCCTCCCTTTTGAGTCTCTCCTGAGATATAAGGGTCTTATTGAATTTATCATTGAACACAACCCTCTGTAAAGCTTCCAAATCACTTTTACAATGCTCAACTTGGCTATGAACATCATGAAATTGATCCTTATACAGAAGACTTAAAGGGCCACGTAAAGAAAATAAGAACTTATGGAACTGAAACATCTTATGCCCCCTTTGAAACACTTGACATAGTGAACTGTGTCAAGTTCGCGTCCAAACTCCCTTAACCAAGCTTGAAATCTCGACCTGGCGTTCCCAAGCTAAACTCGGTCACCCGTGCATTTTCGGGAACCATTACACCTTCTCTAAGGGCGGAGTGATGAGCGTCAAGTTAGTATGGTGTCAATGGGTCACCCTTTGTGGAGGAGTGGATGGGCTCGGGATTTGTCCCTCCGGCCCCAAAGACCTCGAGACCACACCGGGCCGTCCCGAGAAGTCGAACCATGTGGTATCGGGGTGCGGGTGTAACCCCCGGAAGCAACAAATTCAAAGCACGAGACAAGCGTCATACAGCAGGTCGTCGCGCCCGCCACGACTTTGGTTGCGCACGCGACGAACCAACCAAGGTGGTCACGCCCGTGACCCTCGCCGAGTAACGCCCGTGACCCGCCACGACATTTTGGGGAAATTGGGGAAGAAACTCGTCACGCCCGTGACGACTCAGCGTAGCGCCCGCTACGATCGCGCACCCAATGAATCGCCTGGAGTTCGCTCTAGTAACGCCCGCGACCAACCGGCGTAGCGCCCGCGACGAAACTAATTTGCGTGTTTTGTTTGGCTTAAAACGCTGAGTTTTGTTTATTTTCTATAATTAGTATAAATACTTGTTTAGCACATTTTTCAAGGCAGCTTTTGATGATTATGAACATGCTATTGCATTGGTTAGGGTTTCCCTAAGTTTTCTCTCAAAATCTAGATTACTTTATCTAATCTTTTGGTGGTGTTTCTAGTCATTCCTTTATTGATCATTTGGTGGATTATTCCTTTATGATGGTCATGGTGGGGTGTTAGGCTTTGGTAGTGGATTCTCCTTTATCCAAGGTCATATCCAACCCCTTTGGTGTTCAAGCTTTTATTAGATTGATGATTCAAGTCACTCAAGCTAAGTCTTCAATCTCTCCCATCGCGCCACGCTCCATTTGGTATCAGAGCTATAGTATTCATCTAGCTTGAGTTTTTTTCATTGTCCTTGCTACTGTGTTCTCTAGTGTTGTTTTTTTTGGATTGTATACAAATATTGGTGATCCCCATTCCCTTTGCAATCCAAGAGTATTGGAATACTTTGTATTGTGTTTTATTTGCTGTTTTTGAAGCATATTGGAGCTTTGAGGAAGGGTTGGAAATTTGTGCCCACAAGGTGTTCGATAAAATGCCCAAGTGAGAAAAACACAAAGAACCCTTAACCAAACACAAGCCAACTACAAGAAAACCCCCAAACTCCACAAAATATCCCAAACACAAACCGTCCCATACCCTTCCCTCGATATGGATGATCACGATGATTCCGATCGAGAGGAACCTAGCCACAGGAGGAGTCCTAGAGTCCAAGGAATTGAGGACCGACTTGCCACGATTGACGAGAGGTTCACCTCCCTTGAGAATCGTAACGCCAACATCGAGCGGACTCTTCTGGAGATTGCGACACAAATGAACAATTTGACGATGCAACGTCAAGGGCAACCACAAGTTGAACGTCGGAGGCGTGCACAAAGCCCTATCCGTCCTCCTCCCAACTTTGAGTCGAGTGACGATGCTAGAGGCTCTCCTCGACATCGAATTCGTCGGAACGTGCATGATCAACCCCCTCGTGACGACTTCCAAGACATCAAGATCGACATCCCCGAGTTCAATGGTTCCACTGACCCGGATGACTACATCGAATGGATCCAATTGATGGATAGGATCTTCGAGACCAAGGAGTATGATGATGAAAAGGCTTATAAAATCGCGAGCTTGAAACTCACCAAGGCCGCTTCGCTTTGATTTGAGAATATGAAGGTACAACGGGTTCGTGAAGGAAAGACAAGGATTTATACTTGGACACGGCTTAAGCAAGTAATGAATCGCCGCTTCTTGCCAAACACCTACCGACAGGATGTCTTGAGGAAAGTGTATGCGCTTACACAAGGCAAACGATCCGTCGGTGATTACATTTCTGAATTCGAGAAACTTCTTATTAAAAGTGGCCTTCAAGAGCCGGAAGATCAATCCATGATGCGTTTCTTGAATGGTTTGGACTCCACAATTGCTAAAAGGGTTGAGGTCCAACCATACTATTCCATGGATGAATTGTGTAGCTTGGCTCTCCGAGTTGAGCGAAGAAGAATGGAAAGGTCCAACACCAAACCCTTGTCTAGACCCGTCTACTCACCATCTAGCCGACCTCCTCCGGAGTTAAACACTCCAAGGTCTAGCGAGACACCAAGGTCCACACCAACACCAAGAATTGACAAAGGAAAGGGACTTGCTACGGAGACTCCAATGGAACCTCCTCGACGAACGGAAGGCCGAAAGTGCTTTAAGTGTCATGGTTATGGTCACTTTCAAGCCGATTGTCCAAACCGTCGAACTTTGACACTCCAAGAGGTCCACGACATCGATGATGAGCTTCGAAAGGCTCAAGAGGAACCCGAAGTGTTGGTTGAAGATGCGAATACTAGTGATGATGAGGATGCCATTCCCTTACCCCCCTTGCGTGGAGGCGCACTTGTTGTGAGGAGATCTTTGCAAACCCAAAAGACTCTTCTCGACAAGGTCCAAAGGGAAATGTTGTTTCAAACACGGTGCTTCGTAGGTGGAAAAGTGTGCACTCTTGTCATCGATGGAGGAAGTTGCACGAATGTCGCATCTACCACTATGGTCGAGAAGCTTGGCTTGCCTCTATTACCGCACCCTCGACCCTATTCACTCCATTGGCTGAACGATCACAACGGCATCGAGGTAATTAAGCAAGCCTTAGTGAATTTTCTTTTGGATCTAACTATGATGATTCCCTTGTTTGTGATGTTGTCCCTATGAGCACTTGTCACATTTTGTTAGGTCGACCATGGCAATATGACAAGAAAACGGTGCACAATGGGTTGAACAACACTTACACATTCACCCATAAAGGCAAGAGGATCTAACTGCTTCCCCTTTCTCCGCGAGAAATCAAAACTTCAAAAGCCGGAACGGGTAGTGAGTTGAGGAACCTTCTCATGATGAGCGAAACACGGGATGAGTGTGCTCTTGGCGAGGACGAGCTCCCTCTTGCTTTGTCTTTGCCTCGTAGCAAGCCTAGTGAGATTGAGAGTTCCAAAGCACCACATAAATTTCCCCTACCGCCCCTTAACCCCTCACCTTCACAAAACAAGCCTCCTTCAACCTTCTTACATTTGGACGATGGGTATATTGTGGGGTTCGATGCTTGTTTGATGGCTAACACAAATGTTCTTTGCGTTCGGGAAGTTCGAAGCTTCATGGAGCCAATTGATGAAGAGTGCTTCGGTTTTAACTCCCAAGAGTTGAGGGAAACTCTTTTTCAAGAGGGGGGTATGAACCGTGTCAAGTTCGCATCCAAACTCCCTTAACCAAGCTTGAAATCTCGACCTGGCGTTCCCAAGCTAAACCCGGTCACCCGTGCATTTTTGGGAACCATTACACCTTCTCTAAGGGCGGAGTGATGAGCGTCAAGTTAGTATGGTGTCAATGGGTCACCCTTTGTGGAGCACTGGATGGGCTCGAGTTTTGTGCCTCCGGCCGCGAAGACCTCGAGACCGTACCGGGCCGTCCCGAGAATTCGAACCATGTGGTATCGGGGTGCGGGTGTAACCCACGGAAGCAACAAAGTCAAAGCACGAGACAAGCGTCATACAGCAGCTCGTCGCGCTCGCGACGAACCAACCCAGGTGGTCACGCCTGTGACCCTCGCCGAGTAATGCCCGTGACCCGCCACGGCATTTTGGGGAAATTGGGGAAGAAATTCGTCACGCCCGTGACGACTTAGCGTAGCGCCCGCTACGATCGCGCACCCGATGAATCGCCTGGAGTTTCGCTCTGGTAACGCCCGCGACCAACCGACGTAGCGCCTGCGACGAAACTGATTTGCGTGTTTTGTTTGGCTTAAAATGCTGAGTTTTGTTTATTTTCTATAATTAGTATAAATACTTGTTTAGCACATTTTCCAAGGCAGCTTTTGATGATTATAAGCATGCTATTGCATTGGTTAGGGTTTCCCTAAGTTTTCTCTCAAAATCTAGATTACTTTATCCAATCTTTTGGTGGTGTTTCTAGTCATTCCTCTATTGATCATTTGGTGGATTCTTCCTTTATGATGGTCATGGTGAGGTGTGAGGCTTTGGTGGTGGATTCTCCTTTATCCAAGGTCATAACCAATCCCTTTGGTGTTCAAGCTTTTATTCGATTGATGATTCAAGTCACTCAAGCTAAGTCTTCAATCTCTCCCATCGTGCCACGCTCCACATAGCATTTTTGATAATGTCCAAGTAATCATCAGAGTTATGCCACATGCTACAGTATTTGAAAACATGACCTCTCGGGTAATCAAGAAAAGAAATGTGAATTGAGGAGTGATCAGAGAGTCCAAATGGAAGAAATGTAGTATGAGTGGAGCGTTACCCTCGTGGTGGGAAGATTGATGCTTGAGTTTTCGGAAGAAAATCAAAGGAAAACCGAGCTTGGGTTCGGTAGGGTTTGCATATGACCTAGGCTAGGAGAATCCACAATCTTGGCCAAACATTCCACCATGATTAATTAGGTTAAACCACTATTGATCATTAAAGAAATGACCTGAACACCACCAAATAAAGATTGGATAAAGTAAACAAGATTTTTGGAGGAGAGGCTAGAGAGAGCTCTCAAGCAAGGCATTCAATATCATTCAAATCTGCCCAGAAAATGAGGGCCAACGAGTATATATATAAAATGGTCAAAGCCCAAAACACAATCGTTTTGGCAGGAAAAATCGGCAGAAAAAGGGACCGGCTCGGGCGAGCCGGCAGCTGACTCGGGTGCGCCATGCTACTGGATGACAGCAAAAATCGGTGCAGGGGGAAGGTCGCGGGCGCGACCATCTTGACCAGACGGATGGCTCGGGCGAGCCTTGCCTCTAGTCGGCAGCAGTAGCGGCGGCAGTAGAGGGCAGAAGGAGGTCGCAGGCCCGACCCTAGGAGTTGCGGGCGCGACGTCCCTGGGCAGTAGGGTGGCTCGGTCGAGTCACGAGACGGCTCGGGCGAGTCGGTGTTCTGGGCAGCTTTTCCCTGCCGACTTCAAACCTCCCATAACTTCTTCATCTTGACTCTGTTTAAGGCTTGTAAGATATTGATGGAAAGCTCTCGGTGTATACTTTAAGCTCCCAAAATTTGAAATCCATCAGAGTTAAAGTGAAGGATTTATGTCCTAAAGCGTGAAGGCACGTCGATTCCGACAACCCACGTTGACCCTTTTCCGCTTATTCTTTCCGAATGACTCCGAACCCTTTTAAATGCCCGAAGTAGGTCCCGATGAGAACCCGTAGCTTCACTCCTATGGTCCGGGGTCCCATTTGAAGTGGATGCCACACCCGATGTCGATCAGCTCATGACTCCGGGGTCCTGGGTCCACTTTGAGATGCACTCCACACCCGACCTTGGAGTTGATTTCTTCGTGTTCTTTGGTGGGAGTGAGGTTAGACTTGGAAGCCATGGATTCCGAGGCTCGGGCCCCAGCCCGGTACGCTCCATACTCCCCTTCTTGAAAAAGAGTTGCCCTCAACTCTTGGGAGTTAAAAGGAAGGCACATTCCAGAGCTCGGCCACCCATTGCTTGAACCCTCCAACAATCCGATCATAATCACGCTGGGAACCCCACCCTGCTTAAAGAGATAGAAATTCTTGAAGAGGCTTGGGGTGAAGGACAAAGGACGGAAGGAAGAAATTTTTGTGGAGTTAGGGGACGCTTAACATCACTAAGCTTGCCACTCGGTAAAGACAAAGCTATGGATCGCTCGCCCTGACCAAGACCACACTCACCCCGTATTTTGCTCAAGAGGAGGTTCCTCAACTCACTTCCCACCCAGGTTTTGTTTTTGTGGGTTAACGGTGGTTTCAAAGGCATATGACGGACACGGTGTAGAAAGCACCAAACGAGGGCCATAAAAGCATCAACATGGCCTCGGGGTAGTGAAAACATCAGGACTGTAATGAACAAAGACAGATTCGACGTCCCAATAGAGTTCTCGAACAACCAATGACGACCAAATAACATGTATGACCCATTCAAAGAGTTCATACCACAATGACCAACGTGTAAACAATATTCATTGAGAGACGACATAAACGACGAGCTCATTAACATTGGTTGAACTAGAATCATGGCTTCATCAAACTTATACTTTTGCCGAAGAAAAAAGAAAACACCAGGATTCCTAGCATGCCACTCAAAATATAGAGAATTTTCAATTGTGGACATCACATGCTCATCATATAACTTATCACGCCAACAAACATCATCAAACAACCAATGCCTCCCAAAGTTCATGCACGACTCACCCAAAGACTACTCCACAATGTCCATCTTTCAAGCATGATTCAATAAATTTCAAAGGAGAGCCTTCGGTTACCTTATTCTTCCCATGGAGAAGAATTTGAATGCTCATGGGTTGAAGGAAATAGGAGTCATCTCCATTGGTGTTTAATTCCTCGATCGGTGGCAATGATAAAACTAAAGGAGCTTCTTCTTGGGCCTCTTCAACAAGGACGGGAGGAAGGGAAAGATCGATGTTCTCATCCTCCCCTTGGCATAGAACTTCACCAAGCTCACCATGTACATCAAGAAGCTCATGAGGTTTTCCTTCAACGACCTCAATGACAATATCCCCGTTCATTGAACTTTGCTTTTTCTCAACCTCTTCAAACTTTTCAAGTGTGGATGGATGGTTTTGCTCGTCAAATTCCTCCATCATGGCACTAGTTTGCTCCTCCACACCAAAGGATTCCTCAATCCAAGCTTCAACCATAGCCATCGTTGGACATTGCAAGGCATCGTGTCCCACACATCTACATTTGACACACTTCCGCGATTGACCTTGATGTTCTCGGGCGAGATTATCAATCCGTGCCATAATGGCATTAAGGGTGCGATCAATGGAGAAGAACCGTTCGTCATGGGTGGCAAGTCAGCTCTCAATAGCCCGAAGTTCAGGGCTACCACGGTGGCTCAATTCCTCTCGTTCGGAGCGAGCTTCGTCGTCCATACCGAGAGAAAAGGTGAGGGACGGTTTGTGTTTGGGGTATTTTGTGGAGTTTCGGGGTTCTTTTGTAGTTGGGTAGTGTTTGGCTAAGGGTTCTTGGTGTTTTTTCCACTCAGACATTTCATCGAACACCTTGCGTGCACTATTTTCCAACTTCTTTTCAATGCACCAAATAGCTACAAATCCAACAAATACAAACACAATACAATATTTTCCAACACACTTTGATAGAAATGGGGTTGGGGAACACCAATGATAGCATACAACTCACAAAACCCAACACTAGAAAACAACACTAGCAAGAACAATGAACAACTCAAGCTAAATGCAAAACCGAAGCTCTGATACCAAATGGGAGCGTTACCGTCGTGGTGGGAAGATTGATGCTTGAGTTTTCGGAAGAAAATCAAAGGAAAACCGAGCTTTGGTTCGGTAGGGTTTGCATATGACCTTGGCTAGGAGAATCCACAACCTTGGCCTAACATTCCACCATGATTAATTAGGCTAAACCACTATTAATCACTAAGGAAATCACTTGAACACCACCAAATAAAGATTGGATAAAATAAACAAGATTTTTGGAGGAGAGGCTAGAGAGAGCTCTCAAGCAAGGCATTCAATGTCATTCAAATCTGCCCAGAAAATGAGGGCCAACAAGTATATATACAAAATGGTCAAAGCCCAAAACACAATCATTTTGGCAGGCGAAATCGACAGAAAAAGGGACCGGCTCGGGGGAGCCGGCAGCTGACTCGGGCGCGCCATGCTACTGGACGAAAGCAGAAATCGGTGCAGGGGGAAGGTCGCGGGCGCGACCATCTTGGCCAGACGGATGGCTCGGGCGAGCCTTGCCTCTGGTCGGCAGCAGTAGCGGCGACAGTAGAGGGCAGAAGGAGGTCGCGGGCACGATCCTAGGAGTCACGGGCGCAATGTCGCTGGGCAGCAGGGTGGCTCGGGCGAGTCACGAGACGGCTCGGGGGAGTCGGTTTTCTGGGTAGTTTTTCCCTGCCGACTTCAAACGCCCATAACTTCTTCATCCAGACTTCGTTTTAGGCCCGTAAGATACCGATGGAAAGCTCTTAGTGTGTACTTTAAGCTCCCAAAATTTGAGATTCATTGGAGTTAAATTGAAGGAGTTATGACCTAAAGCGTGAAGGCACGTCGATTTCAACAACCCATTTTGACCCTTTTCCGCTTATTCTTTCCGAATGACTCCGAACCCTTTTAAATGCCTGAAGTAGGTCCCGATTAGGGCCCGTAGCTCCACTCCTATGGTCCGAGGTCCCATTTGAAGTGGATGCTACACCCGATTTCGATCAGATCATGACTTCGGGGTCCTGGGTCCACTTTGAGGTGCACTCCACACCCGACCTTGGAATTGATTTCCTCGTGTTCATTGGTGGGAGTGAGGTTAGACTTGGAAACCATGGATCTCGAGGCTCGGGCCCCAGCCCGGTATGCTCCAATGAGTAAAACCAGAGATCAAACCCCACTCCTCATTAGAAAAAACTCTATCAATGCAAGACCAAACATGTGAATTAGTCCAAGTGTAATAATCACCTTGAAACCTCATCTCCTGCAGATTAGTATGAAGCAAGCAATTTTGGAAATTTTCCACTTCAAAGAATTCATTATCTGTGCCGTCAATTCTGTCATGTTGAGCTGGCGCGAAGATTCTGGTTCCAAAATGTAATCATAGAAACAGACTACTTATCGATGATGAGTAGGTGGAAAAACAAGATAGCGTTTCTCAGCGAGTTCGACCTCATCCAGGAAGATATATTGATGTTAAGTAGTTCTTTTCCACGATTTGTTTTCACTCATGTTCGTAGGGAGCGGAATACAGTAGCACATAACCTAGCCAGATTCTTGATTCAGGGAGGTGAGAAAATTTGGATCGGGGCATGTCGTGAGACTATCAAATATTATGTAAATATGGATGTGTTAGCAATGGAATAAGCCCCTCCCCATTTGATTTCAAAAAAAAAAATGAAGTCCACTAAAACCAACCATCCCCCCGCATAGAACTATCCCATTGATAAATTCTTTCCCAAATTGTTTTCCTCTCATGAAGATTATTCGACCCATAGATAAAAGTAGCAAGAAAAGAACAACCATCCGTCATTCTTGTAACACAAACATGTATCCACTGGGAATGACTATCCAACACCTCCACCTTATAAATTTGGTGTTTCCAAGCAACAAGAATTCTACATTTTCCATCCACTGGAGCATTATGAATAACAGACCACCCAGAAAGCAACAAGAATTCTATATTTTGATTTGCATTTGCTTTAAAATTTAGTACAATAGTTTCCTATGATTTAAGTGAATTTATATTGATTGTCCCATTTTTTTCGATTTTTTTCTAATTTTTATGATTTTTTTCCTCCTTTATTCCTCACAAAAGTCATAATAATTACTAGGATTCTCAAAAAAAAAAAATTTTAAGATTTTTTTAGTAAATAGGGAGGTAGATTTGATTCCACAATACAATTTTGATTTTTTTATGACCATCAAAAATACAAGAAAAGGTAGGGACTACTAACATATAAAATCTGAAAATAGGGATCATTATAGACCACTAAGCCTGGAAAAAAAAATGTAAGGAGTGTTACATGGTACGCTTATAATTTATGTGTGGAGTGTTTAGTTGGTATTCAAGATATCGATCTTTGGTATATTTTCATTTGATAGTATGATGTTTTGTTGTTTTCAAATTGTATTTATATTTATCGTTTAACTTTTTAAAATCAAAATAACTATTTGGAACATGGTAAAATAAAATTTAATATTTGGAACATATTTATGACTCGGCTCCTTTTATAAAGAGGGTGGATAAACCAAATGCTTACAAAATTTAAGGAGTATTCAGTAGGTATTCAGCAGGATTGCTCAAGTATATCGTGGTAGTTTTCTGCCCTTCATCAAACAATCTGATGTCCTTATCCTCCTAATTTATTGCTTGCAATTTGCAAACATTGCTATCTCTGTTTAATTGTGTACAAAGCATCTCAGGGACTCACAGGGCAAAGGTGTGCTTCCCATAATTTGGACCCCCCCTCTACTAACACCAATTAAATATATAGGAACATATTATATGAGAAGCGAATTATCATGAGAATATGACAAATATATCGCATAGTTCTAATATTACCCATTGAATTGACGATCTATGGTTCATATCAACACAATTGATATTTTCACAATAAATTGTTTCTCATGTGATTTGTCCCTTGTACATATATGTGTGTAAGTACATTGTCTATATCTAGTCAACATAGTATACCTTGTTTACAAATTGTTATGTCAATGTATATATATACCAACACAGTTTTAATATTACTCATTCGGTTGAAAATCTACAATTTATTTAAATCGTTCTCCTATTCTCACACTAAATTGCTATTTTCTCGTATAATTTGTTCCCTATACATATTTGTGTATAAAATAAAAAATATAAACGAGGGCCTCCAAATATATTTAATTCCCATAAACAAACTGAAATACCCTTATCCTGCTAATTTAATACTTGGAAGCATTGCTATCTGTGTTTAGTTGTGTACATAGCATCTTATTGATAGAAAGGATAGGAGGTTTATGCAAAGGTGTGACTTTCCATAAATAGGGCCCATATCTTCCATTCCTCCCATTCCTACTCCCATGTTCCACTTGAATCTAACAACTCAAATGCTAACCCTAAAAAAGTGTGAGGCCAACCCCAACATTAATTGTTACTCATGCCGATCATATCGTATGTATACATTTCCTCAAAATTCGTTTGCATGTGGATACTCCCACTTGTATATATGAGATGGAGAACACCCACTTAGTTTTTATTATGAATGAATGAATAATATACGGATGGGTAGGGGTTCACTTCGTGGGCTATTGCTTCTACTTCGTATATGGTACCAATTGTGCTAAGTATTCTTCCCACTTGTATTGTGTATTTATGTGTTTGATGGGGATCAAGGAAGTTCAAGGGTACAAGGGGTGAAAAAAGTTGTTGACCAAGTTATCGGGATTAATTTGTTATGTCAATAGTTCAAATTGTCGAGTACTCCCTCCGTCCCAAATTAATTAACACTTTGAAAAAATTTGACTGTTAACTACTCACAAATCACAATCAGTTGCGAAATGAAATTATTCTCATTAGAAAGATACTTTACTAAAAATTACAATGGAGATAATTTCATATTGTAACTCATTATAATTCGTGAATAATTAACGGTCAAAGTTTAGTCAAAATGTCAATTAATTTGGGACGGAGGGAGTAATAAATTACGCTTACTGACTTTAGTAAATAAACTTAATTAGATTTAATTTTTAGAAGTGTTTAGAATTTACTATGAACGATTTTTGTAAAATTTATTTTGATTTGTTGAATTTATTACGAACTAAATCTATATCAACTCCGTGTAGCTGTGTTTTATCACAATTTCAGTCAAATTTAATGGGTTTTTGTATTTTGGACTCCGAAGTATAGAGGTATTTATTTTTTGAACCCTTGATTTGCATTGTTTATTTTCGGAATCTGAAAGTTTATGGGTTGAATAAAAAAAGAAGTTGAAGTTTGTAGGTTGAAAAAAAGACATGTGTTCTGTTTTTCTTTTTCTTCCCATGTTTGAATTTATCTATCGATTCGCGTCAAACTTCAGGAGTAAGGTTAAAACTGATATTGAAGCTATAATACACCTCTATTATTCATGTCAGAACTAATTAGACCTTGAAGTACCCAGGGTCTAAGTAGTTCCGGCATGAATAAGAGAACAGTATTACAACTTTAATATAAGTTTTAATCTTACTCCTGAAGTTTGGCGCTAATCGGGAGATGAATTCAAATATGGGAACAAAAAGAAAAGCACTACACGAGCCTTTTTTTTTTAACCTACAAACTTTAAGGTCCTTTTTTATTCAACTAATAAACTTCAGGGTCCCAAAAAATAAACAATAAAAAACCAAGGATCTTGAAAATAAATATCTCTGTACTTTGAGGTCCAAAATGCAAATAACCCCCAAATTTAATTGGTGGTAAAAAGACTATGTTGGATTAGTGAGTCCAAATACTTTTTATTAATTAAGGTACTTTGTTTAAGTTTTGATTCTAATTCTCAAATCTTGACTTAGGTGGATTTGAAATCTAAATGGAGGTTGGTTTTGGAAGCGTCTCAGAAGTCTAAATTGACATCTTTTGAATCTTCGTGGAAGTTGAAGATCATTGAGGATGCTAGAGCGGCGATTGATCGAAAGAAGGCTCTGGTGGAAACAGTTTGTGGACTAAAGGCTATTCCATCCAAGAAGAAATGATTTTTTTTTTTGTTCTTTGGGTGGTTTTCCAGCTGTTTTCAGGTGTCTTTTCGGGTTCTCTTGGCTGTAGTTTCTGCTTTTGCAGTTTGTTGCTTGTTTTGGTGGTTTGTCTCTGCTAGGGGTGGAAACGGTGCGGTGCGGTGCGGTTTCGGTGCGCCGAACGAAACGGTGCGCTAGCTAAAACCTTAAACCGGATCCGGAACCAAATTACCCGGTTTTTAAAAACTGCTGCACCGGCTTTAACGGTGCGGTTTCACCGGTGAACTGGAACCGCATTAATTTCTATCAAATATCAAAAAATCTCTATTAAATAAAAAAAAAAAGTCCGGGTTGCCCAACGCCCGCCCGGCGCCCACTGCCCACGCCCACTGACTGTGAGCTAGAGATTTTTTTTTTACTAGCCCATAAGCCCAATACCTAGACCTGGCAGTTTCTGACCCGACCCGATAACCCGACCCGAACCCGCCCGATTTTTCTGGGTTTTGAACACGATTGTTTCAACTAAACCCGAAGTATACCGAACCCGAAAATTAGCGGGTCAAACCCGACCCGCCCGTTTGACCCGAAAAATTAATTTTTTAAGTTCAACTTTATTAGAATTTGTGATTTTTCTTTATAACTTTTAACGTTAAACTATAAGCGCAACTTATTTATTTGTTATTTCTCTAATTTAAGTTAAAATAGTTACAATAATCTATCGTTACTAGAAGATAATAATATTTTATTATGTATATTGTACAAAAAGTAGTATTTAGAGACCATTTTTTTTAAAGGAAAAGCGGAAAAAGATCGCAATCATAACCAGTTGGGTTGACCCGAAACCGAAATATACCGGCCGTATTTACCTGAACCCGATATACGACCGACCCGAAACCGCCCGCCCGACCAAATTGACAGGTCTACCAATACCTCCTAATGTTCTTTATTTTTTTTAACTAGTTAATTTACATTAATTTTGTATTAATTTTTGGGTAGAATTTTTTTTAACCAATATATATATATATATATATATATATATATATATATATATATATTTAATTATATTAACGGTTCCCCGCTGGCTCCCCGTCGGTGTGAATTGTTAGGGTTTAGGTTATCTAAATCCTAAACAGACACAGATTAATTGGCGGAATATTATAACAGTTATAAACAATTAATCAAACAACTGCAGAGACTTTAGTAATTATACTTGATCGCTAATTCCGGCTGAAGAAGAGGTTGACCTTCCAGATTCCAATGCTGAAATCCTCTACTGAAAAGTCCACGCAGCACTCCGGGAACCCGATTGCTAGATCGACCCGATCGAGACGAATCTCAATCTAAGATGTATGTAAGATTGCTTCGGGAAAACAGAGAATGTTTCTTGAAACTAGAACTGCAAACTAAAAGAGAGAGAAACTCAAGAAATCACCCTGGTATCTCTCTAAGAGTCTTAAGCAGTTGGTGTTGAATAATCTCTCCCAGAGACCCCTTTATATAGTATTTAGAAAACCTAGGGAAAGGGTTCAAAAACCCTAAAGGGCCGAATTAAAACGACGGCGCGTTTTCTGGGCCCAACACGGTCCGTGTTGAACTCCAGAAAGTCCAATTATTCGGCCCATAGACACCACGGACCGTGGTGTCTCAACACGGACCGTGTTGCGCCCAATTCGGTCCGTGTTGGGCTGATTTCTCACAGAAATTAGTTTCCAACTTTTCTAAACTTGATACAATATCATTTAGGTCACATACATTGTTCCAAGGCACTGACTTGTGCGACCCAGTAGGACCAAATAATATAGTTGTAATTAAACATATTTAATTACTAATTATAGAGGTCTCTAGCAAGACATATAATTACTATATTACTTTGGTTTAATCTCCGTGTATATCTAACATTGTCGGGACATTCCCAACATGAATATCCTCAACCGGAACCGCCCTGTTTAGTATCCGGTTTTTCTGGTGCGGTGCACCGGAATTTTAAGCCGGTTCGGTGTTGCCCGTTCCCGGTTTTTTTTTATCCGGTTTCCGGTTCGGTGTGTCGGTTCCGGATTTTTCTTCCACCCCTAGTCTCTGCTGTGTTTGTTGTTTTGACGGATATTTTGTAGCATCTTTGATTCTTTATAGCCTGTTCGGCTTCCAACGATAAAGAAAATATATATTGACTTAGGTGGCCAATTAATACACTTCAAAGTACTCACTAGCATGTGGCACACTTTATCATGTGTAACACTTTATTTGAAATCATCAATTAAGCGTTCCCAGCCTTGTCATCACAATCCTTTGCAAGCATAAATGCTCTAATTTTGTTATTTTTGCTTATTATTAATTGGATTCTAAGATAATGAAGTCCAATCGATGTAGTCAACAACATGGAAGGAGCGGATCCCATATACAAGCAAGCAACTAGCAAGGAACTTCAATCAAATTCCTATAAATCTATAATATTCAGCTGAATCTAAAGGAAGGGATGAAGGTCAGGCATCAACAAAACAAATGACATTTCTGGCAAGAATAGAACTCATGTGGTAGTATTCGGATATGGGCTCTATATTGGCATTTTTGTTTTCCCAGGCCTTAGGGCTTTAGCGTTGTACTAGCGTTTAGTAAACGGGCCGCTATCCTCAATTTTTTCGAAAAAAAAATAATGAAGTCCAATTAAGGAGAAGTTCTCAAAGGTGAGTACTCCAATTTCTTTTCATACTAAGACTATTGCCTTACCAACTCAAACTGAATCAGACTGCTTGGCATCTAAGGTTCCAAATTCAGCCAATTCCTAGGTTATTATCACCAAATTTATAAATTTGCATTAAGAGCATTTTCACTATATTCATTTTTAGGTTGTGAGAGTCTACATAACTTCATAATCTTCCACTTGTAATATCTTCTTTACACTAGTGATTTATTTCTCTTTTGTTGTCAGCCTTTTTATCCCTATCGGGCTCCATGTAAACTTGTGTCTCCTTTAGTCTTTAATTGATCTTTCTTTTATACCACTATTTTTTTTATTGTTTCATCTTTTTCGACTATAGCAGAATATAATATTTATTGTTGGGCTGGGTTTTATGGCCCACTGGTTCCTCCTAGGGTCCGCTTGGGAAGGGAGTTAGAAAGGAGAGCAGGATTTCATAAGAGTAAACGAGGGTGAG
Source organism: Portulaca oleracea (assembly GCA_029582165.1). Taxonomy (NCBI): domain Eukaryota; kingdom Viridiplantae; phylum Streptophyta; class Magnoliopsida; order Caryophyllales; family Portulacaceae; genus Portulaca; species Portulaca oleracea. The sequence continues at coordinate 24,844,825 of CM055885.1, forward strand.
GGTATGAGAGTGTTTGTAATGGTAAACTATTTACCCTTACTTGGGAAATCAATTAAAAGAGTTCATAAGAGTAAGTATTTAATTGACATATTGTCCCTTTAATATTATATGTAAAACAATGACAAGGTAAAAAGCGAGCGAGAGAGAGAGAGAGAGAGAGAGAGAGAGAGAGTTGGAGAGAGATGGATGTGTGTGTGTGTGTGTGTGTGTGTGTGTGTGTGTGTGTGTGTGTGTGTGTGTGTGTTATGATTTAAATAGGGTTATGGGTAATATGATCATTTTCTATTTTATGTATGTTATGATTTAATTAAACTCTTCCTTACACTCTAAATTGGAGTGTAAGAAAAACAAGAGTTAAAAGGGATAAAGGGGGATAAATCAAACACCCCTTTACTCTTGCTCACTCCCTTCCCAAGTAGGAGTAAGAAGGAAGCACCCTCCTTAACCCCTTCCCCCCTCCCCCCCCCCCCTCCCAACTCCCCTTACCCTCCTCCCAAGTAGAGCATTAAGGATCCAACATATATAGGTGTTATTTATTTAACACTAATTTTGTTGTAAAGTCAATTGAGCCGCTATTGCAATTATTCTTTCTAGAGAGACAGTAGAGAGAGTTCTCCACCTCGTATTCCTATACTATTAGAGAGTGGGAGAGAGTTGTTGAGATTAGGGTATAATCTATGTTAAAGATTGAATTACACATTCTATGTGATTGAAGGGCAACAATAATTGCATCATTGAAGATATGTGCTCTATGAATTCAAAATTGCATTCAATTCCCATTGAGGCTAGCGAGAATTATGCAATTGCAGTTCAAGGTGAATATCTAGAGGTTCTTCAAGGCCAAAATCTTAGTGACGACTCAGTGGAAATTCAAAGAAGCTTCCTTAAGACCACAGATGGTCTCTTGAAGTTTACAAGTATTCCAACAAAAGACCACTCAGTTGTGTCAAGTACACACCTTTCTTCAAAATCTAATTTTGAAGTCTGTCTTTATGTCTATCTTAATGAACCCATGTTTTGCCTTAAAACCCTCATATGCCTGATGGCTCACACCTTCAGACAAATTAACCAAGTTCTAAACTAGGTTGAATACATGGAATCCATTTTAGACTTGGTTGCATGGAATCTTGATTTACTTAAAGCTTCTTTGATGTAGGTAGAGTCATTACTTTCTAAAAGTAACATCTCACGTTCATCCATAGAAGATCGATATCTTTGTGGTGTGAGTTGTTTACCTGACCTTGCTTGGAGTAATGTTCATGACACCCTCTCCTCAACGTTTTGAGAAACTTCAACTGCCTCAACCTTGTTCTTAATTTTCCGACAAATAGGAAAATTTGAACTAGGATCAAGTAGGGAGTTTCATGTGATGATTATAGTGTTTTGTGTCTCTCGAACTTCGGTAAGTTCAAAATCTCTCCCACTCTTTCTTTTAGAGAATAACATATTCTCTAAGAAGAAAGTATTTTGAGACACAAACACTTTCCTCTACAACAGTTTGTAGAAGTGATACTCATTTCTTTCAGAAGACGGTGCACCGAACCTCTCTTCTCCATATCATATATGGTGTCTTCTCTTATGCTTCAGATAATCTTTATTCAGTAATTAGAGCTATGGTTAATTGCGTGTATCCCCAAAAGGTAATCAGCAATGTTGATTCAACGATCTTTGATCACACCATATCTAATAAGGTGTGTTTCCTGCTCTTAGATACGTCATTGAGATGTCGTATTCTTAGAGGAGAGAGTCATGAAACAATTCCATATTCTCTGGAATGGTCAATGAAATCTTTGGTTCAAATACTCACCTCCTCAACCTAATTGAAGGGTTTTGATTTTCTTGCCAAGTTGGTTTTGTACTTCACTTTGAAACTCTTTAAACATTTTCAAAGGATTTGGACTTGTGGCGTATTAAGTAGATATACCCATATCTACTAAAAAATCGTCACTGAAAGTGATGAAATAGTACAGTAAACCTTCTTCTAGCACTAGTGCTCATAGGCCCACATACATCAGTATGTATACATCCTAATAAGTCATTAGCTTGTTTACCAATTCCAATAAGAGGTGATTTTAGTTATCTTACTCATCAGACATGCTTTGCAAACATTGAAATTTTCAAAGTTTAGGTTTTCCAAAATCCTGCACTATGCAGTTTTCTGAATATATTGCTGATTAATATGACTTAAGCTTATAGTGCCAGAATTATGTTTCATTTGAGTCATTTGTTCAAACTCTTGGCTAACCATTAGTATCCTTCCGATCTTATCTAGGTGCTCTTCATTGTTTCGCCAAGACTACTTCATTTTGGAAATCTTTAACCTATTTTAACATTCCAGCTTCAGATGAATCTCACAGACATGATTCACCATGTGTTATTTTATTCATCTTTGAAGTAATCCATCTCTTGTACTTGTGCTCAATTGGACTACATACATCCATATGCATGAGTGTTTGTTGGCACGTTCACCCTTTCTTGTAAAAGATACAGTCATGCTTTGCAAACATCACATGTTTCAAAGTCTTATCATTCAAAAGTGTATCATTGTGACGCTTCTAAATGCGCTCTCATTTGCATGACTTAATAGATAGTTACAGGTTTTATGTTTGAACATGAGTTATTCCTTTTTAAACCTTTAGGTTTCGATGTATTGGGTGTGTTTATCCGAGATCCTCTCTCTCTCTCATTGAGAGCAAGAAATTAAATTTCTACTTATAATGAGAACATAGAATCACCTATAAATTTCTCTTATAAGTCTTGAGGGAATGGATAAACAACCAACTCTTCATAAGGAACTACAACTAATTGTATGTTCCTATTTGTAGGCTCACTCTCATCCTTCAAAGCACATCTACTTTGCTGTAGATCCTACACATTTACATAAATGTGAGTTTCACAGCCGGTATCTTATACTTAAATATGGGTTTAATAAGGGTAGTGTGTATCATATACGCATTTGCCTAGAATTGAAATCATATCTCAAGTCTTTCTTATAGTTATTCACGCTCCCAGTGTCATATATATATGATCTGGTTGTTAACCGGTTGCTGTCATTGGTTTGGTATGTACAACTGTTTGTCCTTACCTTTCCTTTGACTTCTTGTCTTTGATAGATTTCTTAAATCTTATTTTCCCTTTCACTAAAAGACTATCTTTGGTCGCCAATCTTTTGGCTAAAGGGGATCTGAGATTTCTCATGTTTTAAAATAGTCAAATTATTTCAGAACATGAGTGCCAACAATTGGCTCTTATCTAGCTCAACCGAGACTATCTGGTTATTGGTTTCATATTTATAAACTCTAACTAGTTCGATGAACTTGGTTTTGAGTTGGTAATATTGAAATTCTTCCTCTAATCTTCAAAGATTTTGAAGTTAAAATTGTATGAATACTATGACATTACATGTATTCATTTGGCTTGATTGACCTCTTAATATTGATGTCTAGCTCAATGTTATATCAAAGACATGTTTCTTTTTAGTCGCCTTCAAGACAATCTTGCGATGACAATGCCAATTAAGGAATTGGTGTTAATTGTTTTTCTCTTTCTCAAGGAGAAAACAATATTTTATTTGTAGTGGATGTTTGAGTGAAAAGACATAAATAATTCTACGAGACAAGTTGGTTCATTTTAGTTATTATTCATCAAAAGAAATTAAACTAATTTTAATTTCAAATCAAAACACTTTATTAACTCTCACTTAGTGTTTTAATTTAACCAAGACCCACAAGACCCATGGGCTCAAGTGGACTTTGGCCCAACAAAACTTGAGCCCATGTTACCTTTGGTGGATCATCTTATGATCGATCATTCAAAATAACTCTTGGCAAAAAATTTGTATCGAATACAATGTTTCTCTTCCTCGGCTCTTGGCCCAAAACTATTTTGATAGCCAATTTGAATTGACCTAGCTCCCACCCTACTTATTAATGATGGACAAATAATTCTCTTTGGCTTTCTTTATTTATCCATCTAAGTGGTGTTTCGATAGGTTGAGCAATAATTCAATTTTGAGAGTAGGTTTTATTATCCTAAGCATGCAATTCTAGGTGAACTCTTTCGAAAAGCATAAAAGGCATAATAAAACATGCAATAACAAATTTAAAGCATAAATAAAACCCCTAGTATGACCACCTAGACTTAATCAACTAAATTAACTAAGCCTTGACAGTCTTCAAAAAAATCTTCTTGGGTCTTGCAACTTCATTGGATAAGCTCCCACTCGAATCACCACCTCCATTGTTGTTGGGCTCCCACTCAACTTGATGTCTCCAATTACAACAAATTTACAAAATTGGACCTCACAATTGAGTCCTTACATGAATTAAAATAAACTTAACTGAAATTTAAATTTAAAATTTAATTCAAAGACGGTACGCAGACCGTATTTCACCAAACCCGGTACGCAGACCGGTAAAACTGACTATCTATGGCCATACTAGAAGCACATGCAAACATGTAATATTGCAATAATTATATCAAATATAACATATGTTTTAAATAACAAATTATAAAGGCATATATAATTGCAACACAACATATATAAGGAAACAAATACTAAATAAGGTTTCCTAAAAAAGTTTGCATGATTAAAATAGTAAACAAAATCCAAATTTTATCTTAGTTACCTAAACAGATTTAGGATTTTATACCTATACATACAAAATACTTGACTTTCCTAAAATCAAGGAGTCTAAAAGATACTATATCTTTCAAAGATATTGTAAATTTCCTAAACTTTACAAAATAATAGATTTTATGTCCATTATCTGATTTAGTAGTAATAGGATTTAATAATTAATTTCTAAAATTAATTACAAACCCTAAAATATACGATTTCACAAAAAACTGCTGGCAACACGGTCCGCGTTGGATCAACATGGTCCGTGTTGCTTCCCAGTTTCGGTTAATTTCGTAAATGAAAAAAAAACTTAAATAAAATATCATAACTTATCGAATTAAAAAGATTTCATATCGTAGTGTTATCTAATAACCCAAATATGAATATTTTCCAGAATTTTCACAATTTCTAAAAGATTGTTAAAATTTAGGGAATTAAACCTTTTAATTCTCCGTTTAAGAGGAAAATAAATAATAATAGTCCGATAAGTTTAAAAATCAAATTTTATAATTTTCCCATACAGTAGGTTCATCCAATATGCTATTGTAAAAATTCTAGATTTTTATCAAATTTCGAAAATTAGAATAAAATTCAGAAAAGTAAACAGTTATACTTTTCTGTTAATCTGGAAATTAAAGGAAAATTAGTAAACGATTTCGAAAACTCACAAAAACTTTATCCATAACTGTATGGTTACCCAGTAACCTACTGTAAAATTTTCAGAAAATTTGCAAATTTCTATAAATATACAAAATTCAGAGAAGCAACGAATTTATTTCTCTGAGCTCTGAAAATCTAAATTAAAAAATATAATTTGATCGGATAAATTAACGAAATTTTTTTTCCTAAAATTATGATTACCCAGTAACCTACTGTAAAAATTCTAAAAGTTTTAAAAATTTCTACAAATTTATAAAATTCAGAGAATTAAACGAATTTTAATTCACTTCAGATCTGAAAACTCAATTAAAAATCCATTTGAATTGGGAAAAATCTACAAAAATTATGGAAAGTCCAGAACACTTCCAGACACCTCTAGTAAAAATGTCAGAAATGTTCAAGTTCGTTTGATATTTTATTTCGATTTTTCATATTTACCGTAAATAAACTAAATCAGAAAATTAATTCTACAAAACCCTATTTTGCGAATTTAGACCTATTTCAGGTATTGCCTACTGTTTAACAATATTAAACATGATTGTTTCTAAAACATTCAAAATTAAATCGAGTTCATGTTATATTTAACAATTAAACAATCATAAAATCGATTAATTAAAGGCAATAACAAATAATAACAAAGCATGAAATTTTACAATAAAATTCCAGATTTACTATCATGAACATTGAAGATTAAAACTTTCGTAAAGATTCAAAATTTTAGGCATAAATCTATTCTAGCATATTCATAATATAATTCAACTATTGAAAAAATTAATTACGAATACAAGTACAATACTTTAGCATGCAATTGGTGGCTCCGATACCACTGTTAGGGTTTAGGTTATCTAAATCCTAAACAGACACAGATTAATTGGCGGAATATTATAACAGTTATAAACAATTAATCAAACAACTGCAGTGTGTAGAGGTTGACCTTCCAGATTCCAATGCTGAAATCCTCTACTGAAAAGTCCACCGACACTCCGGGAATCCAATTGCTAGATCGACCCGATCGAGACAAATCTCAATCTAAGATGTATGTAAGATTGCATCGGGAAACAGAGAATGTTTCCTGAAAATAGAACTGCAAACTAAAAGAAAGAGGAACTCAGGAAATCACCCTGGTATCTCTCTAAGAGTCTTAAGCAGTTGGTGTTGAATAATCTCTCCCAGAGACCCCTTTATATAGTATTTAGAAAACCTAGGGAAAGGGTTCAAAAACCCTAAAGGGCCGAATCAAAACGACGGCGCGTTTTCTTGGCCCAACACGGTCCGTGTTGGACTCCAGAAAGTCCAATTATTCGGCCCATAGACACCACGGACCGTGGTGTCTCAACACGGACCGTGTTGGGTCAACACCGTCCGTGTTGGGTCAACACGGTCCGTGTTGCGCCCAATTCGGTCCGTGTTGGGCTGATTTCTCACAGAAATTAGTTTCCAACTTTTCTAAACTTGATACAATATCATTTAGGTCACATACATTGTTCCAGGGCACTGACTTGTGCGACCTAGTAGGACCAAATAATATAGTTGTAATTAAACATATTTAATTACTAATTATAGAGGTCTCTAGCAAGACATATAATTACTATATTACTTTGGTTTATTCTCGGTGTATATCTAACATTGTCGGGACATTCCCAACATGAATATCCTCAACCGGAACCGCCCTGTTTAGTATTCGGTTTTTCTGGTGCGGTGCACCGGAATTTTAAGTCGGTTCGGTGTTGCCCGTTCCCGGTTTTTTTTATCCGGTTTCCGATTCGGTGTGTCGGTTCCGGATTTTTCTTCCACCCCTAGTCTCTACTGTGTTTGTTGTTTTGACCGATATTTTTTAGCATCTTTGATGCTTTATAGCCTGTTCGGCTTCCAACGATAAAGAAAATATATATTGACTTAGGTGGCCAATTAATACACTTCAAAGTACTCACTAGCATGTGGCACACTTTATCATGTGTAACACTTTATTTGAAATCATCAATTAAGCGTTCCCAGCCTTGTCATCACAATCCTTTGCAAGCATAAATGCTCTAATTTTGTTATTTTTGCTTATTATTAATTGGATTCTAAGATAATGAAGTCCAATCGATGTAGTCAACAACATGGAAGGAGCGGATCCCATATACAAGCAAGCAACTAGCAAGGAACTTCAATCAAATTCCTATAAATCTATAATATTCAGCTGAATCTAAAGGAAGGGATGAAGGTCAGGCATCAACAAAACAAATGACATTTCTGGCAAGAATAGAACTCATGTGGTAGTATTCGGATATGGGCTCTATATTGGCATTTTTGTTTTCCCAGGCCTTAGGCCTTTAGTGTTGTACTAGCGTTGTTTAATAAACGGGCCGATATCCTCAATTTTTTCGAAAAAAAAATAATGAAGTCCAATCAAGGAGAAGTTCTCAAAGGTGAGTACTCCAATTTCTTTTCATACTAAGACTATTGCCTTACCAACTCAAACTGAATCAGACTGCTTGGCATCTAAGGTTCCAAATTCAGCCAATTCCTAGGTTATTATCACCAAATTTATAAATTTGCATTAAGAGCATTTTCACTATATTCATTTCTAGGTTGTGAGAGTCTACATAACTTCATAATCTTCCACTTGTAATATCTTCTTTACACTAGTGATTTATTTCTCTTTTGTTGTCAGCCTTTTTATCCCTGTCGGGCTCCATGTAAACTTGTGTCTCCTTTAGTCTTTAATTGATCTTTCTTTTATACCACTATTTTTTTTTATTGTTTCATCTTTTTCGACAATAGCAGAATATAATATTTATTGTTGGGCTGGGTTTTATGGCCCACTGGTTCCTCCTAGGGTCCGCTTGGGAAGGGAGTTAGAAAGGAGAGCATGATTTCATAAGAGTAAACGAGGGTGAGGGTATGAGAGTGTTTGTAATGGTAAACTATTTACCCTTACTTGGGAAATCAATAAAAAGAGTTCATAAGAGTAAGTATTTAATTGACATATTGTCCCTTTAATATTATATGTAAAACAATGACAAGGTAAAAAGCGAGCGAGAGAGATAGATAGAGAGAGAGAGAGAGTTGGAGAGAGATGGATGTGTGTGTGTGTGTGTGTGTGTGTGTGTGTGTGTTATGATTTAAATAGAGTTATGGGTAATATGATCATTTTCTATTTTATGTATGTTATGATTTAATTAAACTCTTCCTTACACTCCAAATTGGAGTGTAAGAAAAACAAGAGTTAAAAGGGGTAAAGGGGGATAAATCAAACACCCCTTTACTTTTTCTCACTCCCTTCCCAAGTAGGAGTAAGAAGGAAGCACCCTCCTTAACCCCTTCCCCCCCCCCCCCTTCCAACTCCCCTTACCCTCCTCCCAAGTAGAGCATTAAGGATCCAACATATATAGGTGTTATTTATTTAACACTAATTTTGTTGTAAAGTCAATTGAGCCGCTATTGCAATTATTCTTTCTAGAGAGACAGTAGAGAGAGTTCTCCACCTCGTATTCCTATACTATTAGAGAGTGGGAGAGAGTTGTTGAGATTAGGGTATACTCTATGTTAAAGATTGAATTACACATTCTATGTGATTGAAGGGCAACAATAATTGCCATTGAAGATATATGCTCTATGAATTCAGAATTGCATTCAATTCCCATTGAGGCTAGCGAGAATTATGCAATTGCAGTTCAAGTTGAATATCTAGAGGTTCTTCAAGGCCAAAATCTTAGTGACGACTCAGTGGAAATTCAAAGAAGGATTGAAAGAAGAATGGGTGAGCTTGAATTATGTATCTTAAGGAAACATCAATGTTTGTTACTTGTAAAATGTTGTAGATTTTTGCACCATTTAAAGAAAAAAGTGGGGAACAAGGCGCGAGTAGAATCGTCTATCTGCAATGCATACCTAACATAGGAGATAGCAAACTTCTGTGATGCATATTTTGCCCCCGAAGTTCAAACTAAGTCTAGGGAACTTAAAAGAAACGCATGCCCTGATGTGAAACATGTTAACGATGTTAACGAACCCCTCCCTGATGTGTTTTCCTCAAACATTGGATATGCGCCTAGTGAGGGTAAAAAGAGGTATCTCAACCAACAAGAGTTTGTTGCGGCGCATGCATATGTTCTTTCAAATAGCGACTTGTTGGAAAAGTATGAAAGGTATGTACGATTGCACGCCGCTATGTGTATGTACATGCTCCATGTAACTAATTACCTAGTTAACATGTTAAATTATTTGTTGAAAGGCAATTTGAAGAAGACATGTGCCTATCACATCCACGCACACAAATAGGGGATTTGTGGAGCAAATTTGGGAAACAATTTCCCGAATGGTTTAAACGAAAGGTGAACGATCAAGTTTGATTGCATTAGTAATATTCGAGTTCAACTATCATAGTGTTGTCCACTTCAAGTTGACGACTTTGCTAAAATTATATTATGTAGGCTATCAATTCAAATGAAGCGAATGACTTTATTCGAGCGTTAGCATACGGGCCCAACAAAAATGTGCGTTGGTGGAACCATTACTACATTAACAACTACAATTTCCAAGTCCAACGACAAGGAAAGTCGAACGCCAACTCTGGGGTATATGTCAAATGAATGCACGACATCGACTTCTATGGGACGCTCCAAGAAGTGATTCAGTTGGAATACTTAGGAAGATTTGGAAATTACAAAGTTGTTTTGTTCAAAGTTGATTGGTTTGACTCCGTCCATGGTTTGAACAAACATGAGCATTACAATCTCGTGGATGTGAACCACACAAAACGATATTTAGTATATGAACCATTCGTGCTGGCATCCCAAGCAATGCAAGTGTTTTATACTCATTATCCTAGTACAAGGTGAGATAGAAACCAGTGGTGGGCAACACTCATCATAAAGCCGAGGTCAACGATTGACGGCATTGATGATGCCGCATATCAAGAGGATAGCACTGAAAATCCTCCAACACTATCTAGCATTGATGAGGACCAAAGTGAAGATTGAGATGACGTAAGTGATGAGGAAGCCATGCACGATGATGCTAATGAATCAATTACGGGGGAAGAGGGAGTGGGAATAGAGGAGGATAATATGTTAGACCCTATTTGTACCGAGATTATTAGTAGTGACGATGAAGAGGAGTATGAGTAGTGAATTCTATTATCTTATCAATATACATTACTAGTCATTGAACTTTTATTATATTCACAACTTGGTTCAAATTTTTCATGTACTTAGTTGAAGCCAATGCATTCTACTCGTACGCATGCCATTTTTGATATATATATATATATATATATATATATATATATATATATATATATATAAGTTTGGAACTAACTTGTGTTTTGATTTTACCCGATATTAACTATTATATTAGGGGGAGACAACCACATAGCATTTGGCAAAGAGCTACTCCGATCGACCCTGCATTATATCCCAACCGTGTAAGACTTGAACGGGGGGAGGATTGGTGAGATGATCACATAAAATCATATGTACAGTGATTTATCATTGGTCTTAATAACTTTAGCTGTGTTTTTTCGTAACGATTGCATAGGTTCGCCGATCCCCGTTTAGCGCAGTTTGTTGGAGGGCAACTTCGTGGCCACCCAAATCCAAAGCCTGCTTCCCAGTGGTCCAAACAAGAGAAAACAAATTTGTGGTTGAATTTCTGTGTAAGTAATTATGCAAATTGGGTCCATTGATTTTCTTTTATGTAATAGTCGTTTAACTAATCACTAATAAATTACTTTATACAGCGACATTATGTTTGGGAAGAAGAATTAACAAGAGATGTGTTCAGTGGGTGGCACACGAAATTGTGCGACCGGGCTTCTGATACGAGGTACAAGGTCAGGACCAAGAAGAGGACGGACCCTGTACCTCACATGAGCAACGAGCAATGTGATGCAATAGATGAGGAATCCCAGACTGAGGAGTTCATTCGGTGGTCCAATGCCGCCAAAGCAAACAGAAACAATGAAAACTCCGCCAATTGCAAAACGCGGGTGGGCTCGGTTTCAGCGGCAAGTTATATGAAGAAGCAAGTGAATCGTAAATTGGCACAATTAATAAATTAAAGTTATATGTATGCATTAACAATTACGAACTATCTAAACAATTGTTTGCATTTACTATCTTAATTTGTAGATGGCCGGGGGAAATTCATGACCCTGTCTGAAGTCCACGCTCACATTCATTGTGGGCGAGATGCTGCGGGGAATCCGCAGTGGAGTTCTGAACATGATGCCACACTTGCTGTAAGTTTCCTTTAAACATATTCATAAACTAATTGTATTTGAACTCCGGCGTGTGGCCGTGCATGTTTTATGTGTTTTTGGATTGTTTTTTATTTCCTTTAAACATATTCATAAACCAATTGTATTTGAACTCCGGCGTGTGGCCGTCCATGTTTTATGTGTGTTTGGATTGTATTTGAACTCCGGCGTGTGGCCGTGAATGGTTTATGTGTGTTTAGATTGTATTTGAACTCTGGTGTGTGGCTGTGAATGGTTTAAGGTGTGTTTGGATTGTATTTGAACTCCCGTGTGGTAGTGGTTTATGTTTGGTTTATGTGTGTTTGGATTGTATTTGAACTCCGGCGTATGGCCGTGAATAGTTTATGTGTGTTTGGATTGTATTTAAACTCCGGCGTGTGGCCGTGCATGTTTTATGTGTGTTTGGAATGTATTTGAACTCCGCCGTGTGGCCGTGAATGGTTTAAGTTGTGTTTGGATTTATTTGAACTCCGGCGTGTGGCCGTGAATGGTTTAAGTTGTGTTTTAAGTTCTATTGTGTTCGCTACTTATGTATGAATGATTGCAGGAAACTTTTCACGAAACGTGTGAGGAGTGTGGCATAATTGAGAACTCCCCGGAAGCTAGGGAGTTGTACTTGCAACTGGCAGGGGGGTACAAACCCAAAGACCAAGCTGTCTATGGTCTTGGGAGTGCGACCTCGTACTTCTATGATACTCCACCCCCTACCCAGGGCAGTTCTTCTTCTTCGAGGCATCCCTGCGCAACTCCGTCCACTGATGCTATTATGCGGGATCAACTTGCTGCTGACACATCCGCCATCTCACAGATTCAAAGTCAATTGAAACAAGTTGTCCAATCTCAACAACAAGGCGGTAGATCTTCCTCCCCATCTCAATATCTAAACTTATCAGGATCCCCGCAATTCCCTCCCCAACCTTGAACTTATGCACTTTTAGTTATGAACTTTTAAGTTGTGTTTTAGTTATAAACTTAGATTGTATGAAACTTAGCTTGAATTTTAGTTATGAACTTTTAGCTATTATATATATATATATATATATATATATATATATATATATATATATATATATATATATATATATATATATGAACTTTTAGTTATGCATTAATGTTTAATATTATATATGTTTAGTATGTTATGTATGAAATTGACAGTGAAAAAATTACGATTGATATATATATATATATATATATATATATATATATATATATATATATATATATATATATATATATATATATATATATATATGGATAATATAATAATAGCAGCGACCGATGTGTCAACAAATACAGTATGATTATAACCTATTCGATTTAATCCAGAATTTTTAAAAAAAAATTTAAATTGTAATCTGCGACCGATACGTATCAGTCGCTGGTATTTGTCACTATTTTGCGATCGATAAATAGCAACCGATACTATATCCGTCGCTAAATTCGCGATTGATAAATAGCGACTGATATTGTATCGGCCGCTAGGCGGGCGACCGATATTCAGCGACCGATACCGTATCGGTCGCCGCATCGGATATCGGTTGCAAGTTTGGCGACCGATACGTATCGGTCGCTCGGTTCGCCAAACGACGGATATGCAGCGACCGATACGTATCGGTCGATGATATCGGTCGCCCGCCCTCTGCAGCGACGATAGAGCTAGTTTGCGACCGATAGTAACGGTCGCCTCAGGCCTGTTCTGTTGTAGTGTTAGAAGAGCAATGGTCTTCCAGAAAAGGAAAGAATAGAGAAAGGAAGTCAAGTCATAAGAGAAAGACCACCAGCAAAAGAATGAAAGCAAAAAACCAAGATGAGGATTACAGCTTGGAATTTTAGGGGATCCGTCTTTGCCCTGGTTGGACTAATTAGTGCTGAAAGAAGCTTATTAGTGGATTTTGCAGTGGCATACCAGCAGAAAACAATGTTGTGTCGGATGGGTTGGTTCGAAAGACTAAACTGGCGTTGGGCTTTGGCTTGGAAAGAAGAGCTGAAGAAATTAATTTTGTGGGGCTTAATTATCGGTGAATTGAGGAAGAATAAACAGGTGGAAGATCATAATAAGAAGAAAGATGAGCAGAGCATGAATGAAAAAGCAAGCAATCAACAACAACTGCAATTCAGTCAGTTTATGGAGCAGGTTGATGCTGATTGTGCTTTTTCCTTACTTTGCAACAGTAGGAAAGTCCGTTCACAATGCTTGAGACCATCGATGGTGAAATGTATGACGATAAAGCTGAGGAAGCTGAAGAGGAGGACGAGGAGGAAGAAATCGAAAGTTCCTCATCTCATGATTTCGATGGAAATCTTGAGAGCCAAGAATTTGAAGTTGAATTTGAATTTACTTGCGATGATGATGAAGGTAGCTACACCGATGACCAGTTTGAGGAAGATGATATTGATCCAGATGAGATGCCATACGAATGAGGAGTTTGTGAAAGAGAATATACTAATGGCTGCAAGATGGAGAACATCATTATGGGCTTCAGAAACCAAAGATGTTGAACCATTTTCTCCTGGTGAACTGGCTTGCAATATGGCAACACTCCGAGCATATTCATGTAGTCGTTTCACAAGAAAATGAAAAGGAAATGAGAAAGGAACGGAGAGGGACAGCAGCATACATGAAGGAAGATAAGCATGAGTCAATTGTGTGGTCTTGACCATTGGATGGAGACAATACTCACTAGGCAAGGACAACAATAATAGGGGTATGGTTTTGAGGAGTGCACACAACTTTTGTTATGGCGTTTTTCAGCTTTTGGCCTTGCTGTCACTTTTCCTTTCTTTTATCATGGCCTATTTCTTGGTGTGTCGGGCATTGTGTTTTCCAGAAACATTAATGCTGGACAGTTGTTATTTTCAAGTCAGCTTTTTGGCTGTTTATGTGGTTGAATAAAATTGGTCTATCGACCATAACTTATCAAAAAAAAAACCATTGTATGTGATTGTGATCGATGTACTCTTTCATGTCTCATAGTGGATTATTCTTCTAGCTATTTGCCCCGTCCGTGGGTTATTCTCACACTTCTTGGGTTTCTCGCTTATTCCCGATGTCTACTTTCCATTGGTTTAGTAACTTCTCTGATATATTTTTTTCGTAATTTTCGTCATCTTGTTTAGTCTGTATTTTGCATGATTTTTGACCCTTTATTCTATGGCTTTTTGCTTGTTTTAAATAACTAAACTAGGATTATTATTATATTTTTATTGATTTTATATTTTTATTAGATTTTCATTTCATTTTATTATTTTAGTTATTTTTATTATGAAAATGAGACAAAAATACTAAAATCAAAAATAAAAATAAACCTAAATCTCTACCATAATCCTCCTTCCCTCCTACCCAATTGTCCACTAGCCAAATTCTCTTTAGAGCGTTACCGTACGCGTGGATGGGTGAAAATTAGTTTGAGTTGATAAATGAAGATCAATCGACCAAAAGCTTGAGCACCCAAAGGAAGGATATTGTAACGCCCCGACCCCTCCCGGGTCGCGGACATTACCGATAACTGCTTCAAGGATCGCTGACTGGCCCCACAAATCACCACGAGTCTTTCCAGCGTGCTTCGTCCTCGCTCACACGCTGCCCAGGAAAACTTCCCAGGAGGTCACCCATCCTTGGACTACTCCCAGCCAAGCACGCTTAACTGAAGAGTTCCCAACAGATGAGCTACTATAAAAGAAGGTGCACCGTAGTGATATAAGTAGTCAATTCAATCCTTTTAAGCCACACTTTAACCATATACCCGGGGTGTTACAGTCACCCCCACTTAAGCACACAACGTCCTCGTTGTGCCACAATAAAATCAAGAATCTTTGCCCCGCTAGGTGACTGCCCATGGATCTCCCGTCCACTGGCGCAACTCACGGTTGCGGGTCGGCTCTGATACCATCTGTAACGCCCCGACCCCTCCCGGGTCGCGGACATTACCGATAACTGCTTCAAGGATCGCTGACTGGCCCCACAAATCACCACGAGTCTTTCCAGCGTGATTCGTCCTCGCTCACACGCTGCCTGGGAAAACTTCCCAGGAGGTCACCCATCCTTGGACTACTCCCAGCCAAGCACGTTTAACTGAGGAGTTCCCAACAGATGAGCTACCATAAAAGAAGGTGCACCTTGGTGATATAAGTAGTCAATTCAATCCTTTTAAGCCACACTTTAACCATATACCCGAGGTGTTACAGATATGACCTTGTGGCAAGGTAATCCACAACCCAAGGCTTAACACTCCACCAAGATTATCATAAAGGATAAACCACCAAATAATCTATAAAGGAATGACTTGAAACACCACCAAATCACTTGGATAAAGTAATCAAGATTTGAGGAAAACTTAGGGAAACCCTAATACATGCCAAAGCATAACATCAATATTCAGCAAAAACTGCCTTGGGAAATGGGAAAACAAGCTATTTATACTAAACAAAATTTAAGCCGAAACTCAGCCCAAAATACGTCGCAGCATGCGCGTGTCGTAGATCCGTCGCGGGCGCGACGACCCACTGGTTCGGCAACTCCAACGCACCATCGTCGATTGTCGCAGGCATTACGTGTTTTGTCGCAGGCACGACAAGCTGCTCCGGACGAGGACGCGGGCGCGACCTAAGACGTCTCGGGCGCGACTCCAGCCTGAACGTGAAGCTGCTCCTCGATCAGTTGGACGTCACGGCCGCGACGCCTGCTGTCTCGGGCGCGACCTCCGACTGTCTTCCTTTGCTTCTCCACCCGCCTTGGTTCCTGACTTTATTGCTCCCGAGGCTTCACCCGATTGCTTCTCCACCCGCCTTGGTTCCTGACTCTATTGCTCCTGAGGCTTCACCCGAACCCCGATACCTCCAATCTTCCATTCTCGTCTCGAAACGGCTCGGCATGATCGCGAGGACCACGGGGTTGGAGGGGCAAAATCCGAGCCTCTCCAAGCTCCAACGTCGGACGACTCGCCTTATCCATTTCCACCCGATACTCATCTATCCACCCTTTGAAAAGGTATATCGGTTCTTGAACATGCCCGGATGAGCGGGTTTAGTGTGGAAATGTCGGGTCGGGATTTCTTCCTTCTTGCCATCATCCACAAACCCGGCTTTGGAAGCTCAGACCCGAACCCGACATGGTTCACTCCTACAACCCAGCTACCCACCTAAACAATCCTACCCGATTACCTAGACCCGCATCTAGCTACCCTACCCATTTCCTCTCCTTTACCCAGCCAAAAACCCATCCCCCAAAACCCTATTCTCTTTCTCTCATTTTTTTTTATTCTTTTCCCTGCCTCTTTCTTCATCTCTGTCTTTTTCGTCCCTCTTTGTTTCTCTGCGCAACCAACGAACACACCTCCACCTTCTTTCTTCATCTTTCTCTCATTCTCTCATCTCCATCTCCTTCTCTCTTTATCTTATCTCATCTCCTTCACCTCACTCTTCTTCTCTTCTCTTCTATTTCTCATTATCTCTCTCTATTTGTCACTCATTTTCTCTTCTCTTTTCAGATAAACCGAATTCGCAGAGAAGTACACTGAAGCATCCACCATCACATCTCGCACCATATTCTAGTCTAACCTTTCGATTCATCTCAATCGTCCAATCCAAGAAAGATCGACAGCTCAGATTTGGAGGCTTGGAGAAGAAGAACGCGAACCTGAGTATAAAAGGAATAGGGGAGCCGATTTTGAAGGTTGATGGTTGGTTTTGGGGATATGATGACCGATGCCTCCATCCTTAGGGTTAGTTCTTAGGTTAGATTATTGTTTTATTGTTTTAATCAGTATTAACAAGCATATTTTGTTAAATTCCTCATGTTATTCGATTGTGGATGCTCTGATTTTGTATTCGATTGTGCTATGTTTTGGTGTTGCATTTTACTCTGTTTTATTTCGTTGATATTGTGCTCGTTTTTTATTTGTTTTTTGGTTTATTTCTTACCCTATTAATTTGTGCTCTGTTTCATTCAGTTGTTTCCCCTGTTCTTCTTTTCCTTCGTCTTCTCCCCTTCTATTTCTGTCTTGCTCTGTTTCTGTCTTCCTTTCTCTCTTTCTTTCCTTCTCTCTATTTCGTGTTTTCCCCTCTGTTTCTGTCTTTGTTTCTTCTTTTCTGGTTTTGTCATTTTTCGTACGTTTCTTTCCTTTCCTTTCCTTTCCTTTCCTTTTCCTTTTTTTCTTGTCTCGGTTTAGGTAGCTGCAAGCTATTAGGATTAGGGTCAACAGCATGGTATTATTAGGTTTAGTGAGTTCAGTGTTAGGTTTATTATTAGGGTCAGCTTTAGGGTAGGGTCGTTCTATGTTTAGGGTTCTTAGGGTCTTAATTAGGGGTCAGTTTAAGGGTTAAGTATTATTAGGGCTTTTAGGGTGAATTGTTATTAGGGTTAGATGTCATTAGGGTCTTTGATTAGTATGATAATTAATATGGTTAGTGGCTAGGTTTTCTAGGGTTAGGGGGTAATTAGAGCCTCTAATGAGAGATTAAGCTTGGATTAGTGGGATAAGGGTAATTAATGAGGTAAATCGATGTTTCACCCTAGTTTTCCACTCGATAGTTAAAGGATACCGAGTGCTGGGAGGTTATGGATCCTTTTTGGAGCGTACGGGGCTGGGGTCCGAGCCTCAAAATTCGTGATCGCTAAACCGTCTCGCACCCCCTCCACGAAACAAGATGGAATTAATTCCAAGGACGGGTGTGGACTCCATTTCAAGGTGGATCCGGGACCCTGGAGGCATGGTTTGATCGACACCGGGTGTGGGATCCACTTCAAGTGGGACCCGGGTGTTCGGCCTCGTTTTGAGCCGAATTTCTTCTCTTTTATAGGGTATATTTGCTTGTTTTAACCCCTATTTATATATTAGATATAATGATTTGGTGTTTTGTAGGAAAATAAGGAGTTAGAAGAAGTTTGGGCTTAATTGAAGGTTTTTAGGGAATCCCGAGCTATTTCCCGAGTCAAACCAAGTCAACCCGAGCCGAGATCCGAGTCAAACCAAGTCAACCCGAGCCGAGAGCCGAGGCGAAACCGAAGTCGGAAATTCCATATCAAGATTGGCGCAAAACAGAGGAACGGTACAAACTTAAAGGTTTGAAATACGTGTGCCTTCACCCTTTGGGTCATAACTCTTTCGTTACAACTCCGATAGCTCTGAAATTTTGGGAGCTTAAAGTACACAATCAAATCCATTGTTGACTTGATTTCAAAGCTTTCTAGGGTTAGCCACAATCAAATCCATCTTTTAGTGGGGAGGAGGGTCAAGGAATTCCAATTCTACTTCCTAGTGAGAATTTGGGAGATCCTTGGTAATCTAATCCACAATTTCTTGTTTGTTCGGGGGAAATTGCAAAGGTAGATTGAAGGTTAGAAGATTTTGGTCATCGAAGGTATAATTTCTTGTTCCCAATTTTGTTGTTCATTCATTGTCTTCATTCATGTCTTTTAATTGATTTCATCCTTAAGTGTTTTCTTTATTGCTCTCCTTTTATTGCTTTCTTAATTATTATCATGTCTAGATTAGTTTATTACTTTCCTTTACATAATTTACCGCTTTCCGCATTGTGAGAAAACCCCCTTTCCACAAACCGATTACCCTTAATCAAGCCTCACACCATCCCTGAGATCGACAATCCTTACTTAAAACCACAAAAATTACAACCGAACAATGGCGCCGTTACCGGGGATGGCGTTATTTGGTAGATTAGGTTATTGGTTTGTGTGTACATAGTTTATTGCTTTCTTGATTATGCTAGAAAAAATGTAGCGAAAAAAAAAATTGAATATCGAAAAAAAAGTGAGAAAAGAAAAGAAAAAAAAATAGAAAATTAGAAAAATAGAAAAAAGAGAGTTATGGATAGTCCCCAATTCCCTCAATTTGAGCATGAAATATTTTGGAGGTATTTTGCTAGATTACATGATTATCGTGCTCAATGTGAATTATATGGTGTCTTCTATGATACTTTAGATCTTGTGGGAATTGTGAATTGTGAATTATGAGATCCGAAACCTTTTAGAATATTACGGGTTTTCCAGTTTAGGAGAAGAACCAGCATGGGAGTTACTTGAATGGTTGTCTAGGGATTCCTATGAGTTTGAACAACAAAATGTTAGTCCTAGCTTCCAACCTCCTTATGCACCACCCTTTGGGACCGAAACTGAACAATCATGTGAATACCCCGTGTATGTTGATGATCACTCTTATAATGGGGAATATGTGGAAAACTGTTATGAACTTTCCCAAAGTGCCGATGAGTCTCCTTCCGTGTGCTCCTTGTGTGATTCGCCGTATCATAGTTCAATTTCTTGTTTGCAAGCTACAGTGGCTTCCTTCGAGGCGGAAGTAGAAAAATTATGTGTGAACATGAATGAGTATATGCGTGAATTTGTCCATGAGAGTAATCATAGGGTAGAAACTCCGTCTTCACAAATGGTTGATTCGAATGTTGAAGTAGGTCATTCATCGTCTTTTAGTCCTGAAATGCAAGTTGATTTTTCTGTGTATGATGAGGATGATGACTATTATAACCGACCATGCCTTGGACTACTTAGTGATTCCTTAGCTCTAGCCCCACCTAGTGAGCATGAGGAACTTGTTGATTCTGTGTGTGATGATGTTGAAATTGATGAAAACATGTTAGACGATGAACCGTTGTCCACACCATTGTCCATGCCTTTATGTGAAGAAAAGATTGAGTTTAGTGAATGCCATGATGTAATTGAGCATAATCTTGTTGAGAGTGAAATTGAATCTGTTGTGATTGAATGTGTGCTTGATAACGATTTGTTCACTTTCATTGAGGATCATTGCATTAGTGAGGCATTAGCTACCCTTGTATGTGAGTCCATTGATGTGCATACCTGTGATGATGAGCATAATTCTTTGGGGAATGATCATGATTGTTTGAACTTGGTTGTTGACAATGATGCTTTTGATGATGACATGCTTTATGAGTCATTCACGATGAGTTATGACCCTGGACCTTCCACTTTCACTTTTGATGTTGCTTTGGATGATGCACCTTTGTCTTTTGATGTTGATAGTTCTTCTAGTGAGTCTGATATTGATGAAGATGAAGATGTGGTTGTGTGTGATGTTGGGAGTGTTGTGATGTGGTCTAACCCTCTGTTTTCCTTATCACCTATTGACGATTGTAATGATTATTTGGATGAAAGTGGAGATTTGGAATTTGTGATTGATGAAAATTGCATAGAAATTGAGTTTGAACCATTGTTTGCATCCAAGTCTTCGCATGAGCATGTTCAAAAATGTGTTGTATTGCCTCCTTCCGTTGATTTGTATACCCAATCTCCATTTACCAGTCAATGGGAGGATCCATTTGTCATGTCTTCTTTCACCGTGCCTAGAAAAGTCTTGTATATTCATGAATTTCATCAGTTCTATGACTTTTCTAAGGCATTTGATAAATTGTTAAGAGCACTAATGTTTGTTTATGTGCTATTGCGAGTGTGCTCTTACCACCACCATTCTGATATGCATGAGAGGATGCATGATTTGTTACTCCGGGCGTTGAATGGTTCTGACATGATGCCCGATATCTTGAGGTGAGAAGGAGTGAATTTCTTGATAAGATGCCTTTGAGGTAATATCTTTCCTCACCCTTCTTGTATAACTAGTGAGTTGGTCTTTCTTTTCTTCTTTTATTTTCTTTTTGTGTGTGTCTTTTTCTTTTATTTTGGGGTGCTTGCTTACCTATTTCTGTTTCCATTTGGAGGACACGGCAACCTCTTTGTGTGGGAGTGGGAGGGTAGTATGCATTCCGGTTTGTGAGTCCAAAGAAAAGAAAAAGAGTCGTTTGTAAATATTTTAGTTTCTTAATTCTTTAGACCTTAGAGTCTTGTATAGTTGTTTTTCTTTTTGATCTTGCATGTGAACCATCATACATAGTATGCTTTTCTTGTTTATTTCTAACCTTGGTGTGATGTTCCTTGGATCGTGGATTGAATATGCTTGATTGAAGACTTCGAGGTAACCTCTTTCCACTCTCTTTATGTGAATATATCGATGATCCATGATGCATGCTTGATTTTCTTTTTGGGTGGCGAACCCCTTAAGTGTGATTGTTGGAATATTTTGTTGTTGGAGCCGTGTGGGCTCGGGTCGCCACCGCTTTTTATGTGATAAGTGTTTTGTATATATGTTCTTCTTGGTTTTCTACCTTGCTTGTGACACCCTTTTCATGATGGAGACATTGTGATATCTTGTGTTGGAGTGGGGGTGCTATTTTCCATTTGTCATGGGTAGATCACCTAGTTTTTGAGTCTTTTGTTTTTGTTTTTCTTAGTTTGTGTCCAAAAATCTAAAAAAAAAAAAAACTTTTTTGTGTGAAAGAAAAAAAAGGGGAGAAATGTTGTGAAAAACCCAAAAGTTGTTTTTCTTTTTGAAGATGTTTCCGTTCACAGTTGTGTAGATAGTTGTTTAATCAGCTGATTCGATCAGTTAGAAGCGACCGGTATGAATAATGACAGGCCTTAGGAAGGATTTTTGCAATGACTTATCTCTATTAGACCTCTACATGGAATGGGAAAGCGGAATCCTCAAATCTTACACGCTTTGACTGTGAATTCTTACCTAAGTTAGACGGTTTTAGTTGTTCAATTGCTTAAGCTCTTAATTAATGCATTAAATAATTACTATCGGGCCTACCGTCATGGGTTGGTTTGGGTGGATCGGCACCCTATGCCCCTTAAGTGCAATGACTCACGTATGGAGAAACCCAAAGAGGAGGGTAACCTTCAAGGCCGGTGTTTAAATCTCGCAAAACCCGACACAAACGCTTTAAAAGACACAAAACGGATTGAGTGGAAATAAAAGAGCGTAGGTTTTGAAAAAGAAAGAAAAGAGCGAAGCAAGAAAAAGGAAAAAAGAGTTGAGCAAAATAATGGTAAGAAAGAGAAAAGTAAAAAAAGAAAAGAGCAAAGTAAGAAAAAGAAAGAAAAGAGAGCAAAGAAAGAAAAAGAAAGAAAAGAGAGGTTAAAAGAAAAACCAAGAGTGAAGTAGGATAGATAATCCCGAGCTTGAGCATGAGAACAACTCTGATTGTCTGGTTTAGGATAGGAAGGACCGACTAGAGCCCACTTGCACATATGCACGAGGTGTTTTGCTCATCAGGAAGTGTTTGGGTTCAAAATCTCAAAGATTGGCAGTTTTCCAACCTTTGTGTCTTAATTTGTTTATACTTGCTTCTTCCATTTGATTGTTGAGGCGGGTTTGGGAACTAGGTGCATGATTGGGGACGGGAATATCTTCTTTGCTTTTGCTTTGTTTCGTTTTTCGGTTTTCATTTCTTTTTCTTTCCCCTTTTTCTTTTCTCGTGGCTTTTGTGGGTATAGTTGCTATAAACCCTCACGAGACCTACCTCGTCCACCTGGGCTACCGGGGGGTTTAAAGGGCTTGATGCATATGCTAAATGCATCCGTGATTCCTGCGAAAGTGAGTTAGGGTTTTTAGTTTTTCTTTTTAGTCCTTTTCTTCGTTTTTAGTTTGCTCGGGGCGAGCAATCCCTTGTGTTGGAGTGGTGTTCGGCCTCGTTTTGAGCCAAATTTCTTCTCTTTTATAGGGTATATTTGCTTGTTTTAACCCCTATTTATATATTAGATATAATGATTTGGTGTTTTGTAGGAAAATAAGGAGTTAGAAGAAGTTTGGGCTTAATTGAAGGTTTTTAGGGAATCCCGAGCTATTTCCCGAGTCAAACCAAGTCAACCCGAGCCGAGATCCGAGTCAAACCAAGTCAACCCGAGCCGAGAGCCGAGGCGAAACCGAAGTCGGAAATTCCATATCAAGATTGGCGCAAAACAGGGGAACGGTACAAACTTAAAGGTTTGAAATACGTGTGCCTTCACCCTTTGGGTCGTAACTCTTTCGTTACAACTCCGATAGCTCTGAAATTTTGGGAGCTTAAAGTACACACCGAGAGCTTTCCATTGATATCTTACGGGCCTAAAACGGAGTTCGGATGAAGACGTTATGCGCGTTTGAAGTCGGCAGGGAAAAACTGCCCAGAACGCTTGCTCGCCCGAGCCATCTGCTGGCTCGCCCGAGCAAGGCTTCTGGAGCAACAAAAACACCAGCCAGAACGCTGGCTCGCCCGAGCCAGAGGGTGGCTCGCACGAGCCACTCTGTCTGTGGAGAAATTGCTGCGCGTGCTGAGAATTATTTCTAGGGTTTTGGGTTGTATTTTTCCTTCTTCTATAAATACCCACTTGTATTAATCCAAATTAAAAAATTAGCCTAGGTAGTTTAGGAGTAGAATTAGATTTAATTGTTTTCCTTTATTTGCTTTAATCTCTCTTTAATTGTTCTTCAAGTTTTCAATTGTTCTTCATTGTTCTTCAAGCTTTCATTGATTTCTAGCATCTGTATTCAAACTTTCTCAAGTTTTCTCAATTCAAGCAAGTTTCCATTGAAGTTTTACAAAGCTTTCTCTCTCTTCTCTCTCTCTCTCTAATCTCCATTGTTGACTTGATATCAAAGCTTTCTAGGGTTAGCCACAATCAAATCCATCTTTTAGTGGGGAGGAGGGTCAAGGAATTCCAATTCTACTTCCTAGTGAGAATTTGGGAGATCCTTGGTAATCTAATCCACAATTTCTTGTTTGTTCGGGGGAAATTGCAAAGGTAGATTGAAGGTTAGAAGATTTTGGTCATCGAAGGTATAATTTCTTGTTCCCAATTTTGTTGTTCATTCATTGTCTTCATTCATGTCTTTTAATTGATTTCATCCTTAAGTGTTTTCTTTATTGCTCTCCTTTTATTGCTTTCTTAATTATTATCATGTCTAGATTAGTTTATTGCTTTCCTTTACATAATTTACCGCTTTCCGCATTGTGAGAAAACCCCCTTTCCACAAACCGATTACCCTTAATCAAGCCTCACACCCATCCCTGAGATCGACAATCCTTACTTAAAACCACAAAAATTACAACCGAACACGGGACCGTCCTGAGATGCGGAGCTACAAGGTCGAGGGGTTCGAACGAGGCCCAAGTTGACAAAACCCAAGGTGAAGAAGCGACAGAGCAAACAGGCGTCCGTCGCGCCCGAGTCGCAGCTGTCACACCCCCGAGTGCAAGCTAGGCTGGGCGTCGTGCCCGCGACAGACAGTCGTCGCACCTGCGACAGACCTGGTAGCGCCCGCGACCCAAGTCAGTCAGCGGCAGTTGTGGTGGACAGCAGCAGGTCGCGCCCAAGACCTTCTGTTTCACGCCTGCGACCCCGTTGCAACGCGCGTGCTGTTTTGTTTATTTTGTTGAGTTTTAACCTAATTTCTGTTTAGTATAAATACCATGTTTAGCACTCTTTTCTAGGCAACTAATTTTTATGAATGATATGCTAATGCATTGTTAGGGTTTTCTCCCTTTTCTCTCAAAAATCTTGTTCTTACTTTATCCATTTGTTAATGGTGGTGTTAGCAAGTCATAACTTTATTGATCATTGATGGATGTTTCCTTTATGATGGTCATGGTGGGGTGTTAGGTTTTGGTGGTGGATTCTTGTAACAGTGGTTTTGTGGACCTCGGCTTTGTCGTTCTTTCTCAGGGAGCTGGCAGCCTTGGTCATAGAAACTAAGTCAATGGTCGGGATGAGATTGCTAAGGTAAGGATATTGGTTTGAAAGGGTCACAAAGCGGGAAACAAAACTAAGGTCGGTCAAGGAATGGAAAATGGGTTTTGGAGGGTTTTCAGGATGCAAACGGGGATGAGGAAATGGGTTTTGCAACAAGGGAATAACAAGGAGGGAGAATCAAGTGGAAATTCCGTTAGAAAATACCCACCGAGCTTCCTCTTCCGAGGATAGTCCGGATTAACTTCCCCAAAGTCCATCGACAGACTCGGAGGGTTAATGAAACGGAATTTCCTAGTTAGCCTCTATTCACTTCCGTGAGTAGAGTACTAACTATCCCAATTCCAACCTTCCAACACAAGTGTTGGATGTATTCGGGAGCTTTCGAACCCAAATACATCCCACTTGAGGAAGGAAAGGAATGGGAAATTGATTTCCCAACTAATTACTCACTAATATTGCTAACCCAAACCTAATCACCAACTAATCATGATAAAAACTAAGCTAACAACATCCAAACCAAACCTAAACATGATTTCTAACATCCAACAACCATAAACAAGCAAAATAATCAAAATAGCAAGCAAAGAAATTAAAGAACAAGCAAAGTAATTAGCAAAGTAATTAATTAAAGAGTTAAGGGAAGAGAATACCTATCAAAATGTTGTAGATGAACAAAGGAAAGCAATAAAAAGATGATCCAACAATCTCTCAATTGTTTGAATCCCCAAATCTTCAAATATCACAAACCCTAGAATAAATCTCTCACTAATCTCTCTCTAAAATCCCTAATTACAAAGCTGGAAGTTGTCTAAGTCCACCCCCTAGATGCCCCCTCAAGAAATCCTCAAAGAGGTATATGTATACAAGCAAAGTTAGTTCTCAAAACTCATCACTTCACTCCGCAGGAAAAACGTATCTGCAGGGGACCGTGACCACGGTCAATGAGACCGTGGCCACGGTCTTGCGTAGCGAACTGGAAATTTCGCTCCTCTTCGCACCGTCGTGGGTACGGTCTCCCAAGACTGTGGGTACGGTGAAATTGACCGTGGCTATGGTCTCACTCGAGCCAAAAGCAGGGAAAACTTGTTATAACTGGACCGTGGCCACGGTGAATCCCACCGTGGGTACGGTCTCCTTCGGCCTCAAAGATGTTCTGGGCGTAGCGCCCGCTACAAAAATGGTAACGGGGGCTACGCTTCGGTGAACTTCAGCAAAAACACTTCCTTTTGAGCTACTTGACATGTCCGGCCTTTCCGCATTCCTTCGCCTTTGACTCGACCAAGACTCGGGAAATCTCGGGATTCCCAAAATAGTTGCAAAATGGCCCTTTTTACCACGTTTTGAGTAAAAACTCCGAAATCTACAAAATTACCAAAAACGCATTAAAAGTTATTGAATTAAACTACGAAACAAGTCAAAAGCCTAAGGATATAGGCGGTATTTAGACACAAAATTGGGTCTAAACAATTCTCCTTTATCCAAAATCATATCCAATCCCTTTGGTGTTCAAGCTTCATGTATTGGTTGATTTTGATTATCATTCAAGTTCATGGTTAGTATTCAGAAGTTCAAGCATGGATGAATGATATTTGCCTCTTTCTCTCTCTATTCGATTGTTCATGGGTTTTCAAGTGGATTTCTCTCCTCTCTTCAACAACTACAACTCAAGCTACTTCACTCATTAATCCACCGCGCATCGGGAGCCGCTCCATTTGGTATCAGAGCTTTGGTTATTTATTTGCTTGAGTTGTTCTTCATTGTTCTTGCTAGTATGTTTTCTATTATTGGACTTTGGTATTTTAGATGCAAATATTGGTGTTCCCCATCCCTTGTGCCTCCAAGTGTATTGGAGAATTTTTTTCTTGTATTGTGTTGGTGATTTTTGAAGCATTTTGGAGCTTTGAGGAAGAGTTGGAAAATTGTGTCTGCAAGGTGTCAAGCCAACGCAAACACAGTCTGTCCAAACTGCCCAAGTGAGAAAAACACAAAGAACCCTTAACCAAACACTAGCCAACTACAAGAAAACCTCCAAACTCCACAAAAACAACCCAAACAAAGTCTGTCACTTACCCTTCCTTCGATATGGATGGTGAAAATAATCCCAGTCGAAAGGA
Source organism: Portulaca oleracea (assembly GCA_029582165.1). NCBI lineage: Eukaryota > Viridiplantae > Streptophyta > Magnoliopsida > Caryophyllales > Portulacaceae > Portulaca > Portulaca oleracea. The sequence goes on from CM055885.1 coordinate 24,872,025, forward strand.
ATCAAGCCAACGCTGAAGTTCTCGAGTTCAAGTTATAGAGAACTGAGTCTCCGCCTATGAGAACCAATTCTCCACCCTTGAGCGCAACATGAATGCAATTACGGTGCGGCTCGACAATCTCATCTGAGAACGTCAAGGTCAATCCCGGAAGTGTGTTAAATGTAGATGTGTAGGACACGATGCTTTGCAATGTCCGACAATGGCTATGGTTGAAGCTTGGATTGAGGAATCTTTTGGCGAAGAAGAGCATACAAGTGACATGGTAGAAGAGGCTAAGCAAGCAAAGGTCGATTCCGTGCCCGACGAGGGAGCTTCCGTTGAACCTTGTGAGGCTTCCATAGCTATTGTTGAAGTTCTAAGCCAAGAGGAGGATGCTAACGTCGACCTCGCCCTTCCTCTTACCCTTGTTGAAGAAGCCCACGAAGTAGCTCCTTTCGTTCTATCGTTGCCACCGATCGAGGAATTAAGCAACCATGGCGATGACTCCCATTCCCTTCCATCCGTGGGCACTCAAATTCTTCTCCATGGGAAGAATAAGGTAACCGAAGGCTCTCCTTTGAAATTTATTGAATCATGCTTGAAAGATGGACATTGTGGAGTAGAGTCTTTGGGTGAGTCGTTCACGATCTTTGGGAGACATTGGTTGTTTGATGATGTTTGTTGGCGTGATAAGTTTTATGATGAGCATGTAATGTCCTCGATCGAAAATTCACTATGTTTTGAATGGCATGCTAGAAATCTTGGTATTCGTTTGGTGCCTGGTGACATATTTAAGTTTGATGATACCATGATTCTAGTTCAACCAACGTTAAAGAGCTTGTCTTTTGTGTCGTCCATCAATGAATATTGCCTGCATGTTGGTCATTGTGGTGTGAACTATTTGAATATGCCATACATGATATTTGGGCGACTGTTCATATCGCAGTATAGTGCGGGTTTGTTTATCGTATCCACGTGGATTTGGGGTACCGAACCTAAGCCACTCGAACTCTCACCTACTACGTTGGGATTTCATGATCTTTTGGAAGGTTTTAGAAACTAAAAGAAGACACACTAAAAGCCACAAAAAGGAAGGAAAAGGCTTAAGGGTTGGTCTTTCACCGCCTATCAATCACTCTAATCACGAGGAAGTCTCGGTCAGGACACTAAGCCAAGATAGAAGTTGGGTTATTGCAAGAAATAAGCCACTCCGAGGCCTCTTCCGAGGTATACCCAAATTTAGCTCTCGAGGTTTGTCCACTAATCCCTTGAGGACGCACCTGAAGAGCTTGATATGCAAATCACCCTACCCGAACTCCTCCACTAAATTAATGAGGATTCGTTCGAATATCCATCCAATCACCCTAGAGATCGTGTTTGAGTAGATTTAGCGGATTTCCACTACGTACTAAACCCCACAATCAAGAGAGTTTTTAGATGAAAACCTCATAAAGCATGGCCTAATGCCCTAACTAAGTCAAACCTTAGAAAAGAGATCTCATTATAAATTAGAACCTTCCCCTAAGCCAAGAAAATTAGCCACTAATCATTTTATTAAGAACCTAATTAAAACCTAATAAACCTACAAAAACTAAAACTGACCCAACTACCATTAACAATTAACAATTAACCCAAAAAGCTAACCTAACTCTAACCCAACTAAAAACCTACTAGCCCAAATAAAAATACTAAAATTCTGGCCCAACTTAAATAAACTAAACTTACCAAAATAAAAGAACAAATCTAACCTACTGCTAATGACCAAATTAATTAACCTAAGAATCCTTAAACTAAGAAAAACAAAGTAAAGAAAAATTACTAAGACTACTACCTAAAGGCTAAAGCTATTGGCCGAGACAATGAAAACAAAAGGAAAGAAAAAAACAGAGGGAAAGGAACAACGCAAAGGGGACGAAAAAAAAACAGAGAAAAGGGAGAACAAGAAACAGAGCCAAATTAAACGAGCAACATTCATAGCAGATCAAATCAGAGCAAATCGAAAAAACCAAGCAAAGCAATTAAACTGACATAAAAACCAAATACCAAGTCTATCAACATAAAACTCCAGAAAACAAGATCAAGAACAAATCCTAAAATACGATTATCAAAATAGAGATTCAAAGCAGGATAAAAACCTAAATCTAAATTCTACCTAACACTAACCCTAAGATGGAGGCCTGGGTTGCCATCCCCAAAACCAGCCATAACATTCAAATTCAGCTTCCTTCTCTCTTTTATACTCAGTTTCTCAGCCTCTCTCTTCAATCTTGGTCGTTGAATCCTTCTCAATCGGACGGTGAAGATGTGTTTCGGTGGTTAGAGAGATGAGTGTGGTGTGTGGCTGCTATGTATGCAATGGTGGTGCTCGCTGCTTGTACTTATCCGCAGCTCTCACCCAAATCTGCAAAAGGAGAGAAAGAGAGTGAGAAATCACGAGAATTCGGAAGAGAATGACGAGATGAGGAGATGAGAAATTAAGAAGAGAAGAGAGATGGAGATGGAGAGATGAGAAAATGGTGAATGGAGGTGGGGTGTGTCGCGGTGTTTGCACAGAGAAGACAAGAAGAAAACAGAATGAAGAAAGGGAGAAAGGGACGGACAGAAGGGGAAAAGGAGCAAATATGAAGTTTGGCTTTTGGGATTGTATTCAGCTGATGGAAATTGGGGGAAATGGGATTGGGATTAGGGTTAGTGGGCCGTTGGTAGAGAAAATGAGAAAGAAGAGAAAATGAGAAAGAGAGGGAGAAGGTCGGTGGGTGATTGGGCCGAGTGAGACAAGAGGGAGAGTTAGAAAGGAAAGGGTAGAAGGAATTGAGGAAAATGGGGATTGGGCTAAGGATTCACAGGGAATGTAGGTGGGTTTGGGTCTGGGTAGCTTTAGGATTTAAAGCTAGGTTTTTATTTATTTTCAACTTGTAAATTTTTGTTTCAATTTAACAACAAAAATAACTAAAATGATAAAAAGACATAAAATCTAATAAAAGAATAAAAACAATAAAAACATAAGAATAACCTAATTTAATTATTAGGAACAAACAAAAAGTCATAGAATAAAGGGGTAAAACATGCAAAATAACGGAATAAACACCGACATTGGTTATTTGAGGATTCGTTGTTGGTTGGGAACTATTGGAAGTTTGAGATGCAATGTTTGTGGGATTGTGTGTTGAATGAAGATCATTTGCTTGGCTTTGATTGCATGGATCCTTTAGACCCACATCAAAACAAAACATGGGTGGGAAGTGAGTTGAGGAACCTCCTTTTGAGCGAAACACGGGATGAGTGTGCTCTTGGTGAGGACAAGCGATCCATAGCTTTGTCTTTATCGAGTAGCAAGCTTAGTGAGGGTGAGTGTTCCCTAGCTCCACAAAAATTTCATCCTTCCATCCTTTGCCCTTCACCCCCAAGCCTATTCAAGAATTCCTATTTCTTCAAGCAAGGTGGAGTTCACATCGTGATCATGATCGGTTTGTTGGAGGGTTCAAGCAATGGGTGGTCGAGCTCTGGGATGTGCCTTCCTTTTAACTCCCAAGAGTTGAGGGCAACTCTTTTTCAAGAAGGGGAGTATGGAGCGTACCGGGCTGGGGCCCGAGCCTCGAAATTCATGATCGCTAAACCGTCTCGCACCCCCTCCACGAAACACGATGGAAATAACTCCAAGGACGGATGTGGAGTCCATTTCAAGGTGGACCCGGGACGCTGGAGGCATGGTTTGATCGACACTGGGTGTGGGATCCACTTCAAGTGGGACCTGGGGCCGTCCTAGGATGCGGAGCTACAAGGTAGAGGGGTTCGGACGAGGCCCAAGTTGACAAAACCCAAGGTGAAGAAGCGGCAGAGCAAATAGGCGCCCGTCGCACCCGAGTCGCAGCTGTCACATCGGCGAGTGCAAGCTGGGCTGGGCGTCGCACCCGCTACCCGCAACGTTGCGCCCGCAAAGTCTCGAATTGGCACAGTCAGGGAAGGAGACAGAACAAAGTCGCGGACGCGCCAGGAACTTCACGCCTGCAACAGACGGTCGTCGCGCCCGCGACCCAAGTTAGTCCGCGATAGTTGTGGCAGATAGCAGCAGGTCGCGCCCGCGACCTTCCGTTTCGTGCCCGCGACCCCCCTGCGACGCGCGTGCTGTTTTGTTTATTTTGTTGAGTTTTTAACCTAATTTTTGTTTAGTATAAATACCATGTTTAGCACTCTTTTCTAGGCAGCTAATGTTTATGAATGATATGTTAATGCAATGTTAGGGTTTTCTCCCTTTTCTCTCAAAAATCTTGTTCTTACTTTATCCATATGTTAATGGTGGTGTTAGCAAGTCATTCCTTTATTGATCATTTGGTGGATGTTTCCTTTATGATGGTCATGGTGGGGTGTTAGGTTTTGGTGGTGGATTCTCCTTTATCCAAAATCATATCCAATCCCTTTGGTGTTCAAGGTTCATGTATTGGTTGATTTTGATTATTATTCAAGTTCATAGTTAGTATTGAGAAGTTCAAGCATGGATGAATGATATTTGCCTCTTTCTCTCTCTATTCTATTGTTCATGGGTTTTCAAGTGGATCTCTCTCCTCTTCCCAACAACTACAACTCAAGCTACTTCACTCATTAATCCACCGCGTATCGGAAGTCGCTCCACTTTCAAACATCGAATTGGAAGTCTAGGGTGGTTTAATCGATTCTGAATCTTAACTCTGGCGAGAGGGATTCAAAATTCATTACCTACGAGTACCGTCATGCACGGGAGTGATGACGGGACTTGAAAAGTATACATTAACTTACCACTCTGGCAAGGAAGTTGATACTAACTGTATATGCAATCCTTACATCTAAATACCAAATATCGATCACTTCTAAAACCATGAAATCTGAGTTTAATTCTGCATTAAGTTGGCCCGGTATTAACCTCGAGCTCGTTCCCATTTCTTTGTGTTCTTTTCTTTTATCTTTTAGTCTATGTGTCTTTCAATCATTAAAAACCTTAAATATCAAGCTTAGAGGTGAGAGTTCATTAAATTCTTAGGTTAGGAAGTCTCAACTCCCTGTGGATACTACAAATATACCCGCACTATACTGCAAATGAATAAAATGGCGTCGTTGCTGGGGAGTTGCGTCTTCTGGCCATTAAGTTTTTTTTTTTAGCATTCCCTTTAGATTTTAAATTCTAAAAAGAAAAAAACTTAAAAAATTAAAAAATCGAAAAAAGAGAGAAATGGTATGTTTTAGCTTCCCTTAAGATGAGTAAGAAATGTTTTGTGATTATCGTGATTGATTCAATGATTATCTTGCTTGTTTGGCTCCTCATGGTTATAATTTTCTAATTGGGAACTATTATGTGTTATTAATAAGGGTGTGAATTCTGAAACTCGTAATCTGTTAAATTTTTATGGTTTTAGTGTTGAAAATGATTATGAGGCTTGGGGTATACTTGATTGGTTGAATGAGGGTACTCGTAGTTTTATGTAGAGTTTTCATGATTTGGGTTATTATTTTGATAATCCTTCTGCTCATCATGTTAGATCTAACAATGAAAATCCATGTGTGAATATATGTTCCCTCTTCCCTGTTTATTGATTTGCATACTCAATCTACATTTGTGGATCAACCAAGGGAAGCATCTTATGAAGGTTCATATGTGAGTACTCTTACCTCTCCTCCTTCTATTTCCATGCATGTCCCCTACCTATGTGCTCATTCTAAACTATCTATTCATGATGAACAAATTAAAAAGATGGAAAAAATGCTTCATGAATTAACGTTTTCAGTTTCTCAAATGCAACCTGTTTTACTTGAAAGTGGTCATGAGTTAGGACCATCATGTCCCAAGAAATGTGCTTTGAATATAATAGAGTCTTCTTCCCCCCTTTTTCCTTAATATTAATGTTAATCCTCCTTTGTGTGATTGGAAAATGATGATGATGACTCTTTTATTCCATCTTTGATTTGTGTGCCACCATCTCATAATTTAGAAATTAATTCTCATGATGACTATGTGTGTGATTATGAATCTTTTTCCATGGATTATGAGCCTGAATACTACACTTTCGCGTTTGATGCACCTTGATCGTTAGCAATCCTAACCCCTTCTTCATGTATAGATTCCTCACTTGCTGAGTTTGTCATTGTTGATGATGAAGTGAATTCTTGTGATGTTAAAAGTGTTTTCGTGGAGCATAATCCTACTTTTTATTCACACACATTTGATGGTATTGATGAGTTAGATGATGATCTTGGGTTGGGACGTGTTTTTGATGAGATTGAGGAGGAAGTTTAGAACTCTTCTATGTGCGTTGATTGTATTGATGTATCCCCCTCTCCCAATAATGTAATCACCTTTCATTCATTGTTTATCACTCCCTCACTCGACCATGCATTCCTTGAGTCCCTAGGTCCATTTAGAGGGTACGATCCTCTCCTTGGCCCTTATCATACTTACGTAGAGGACTCGCCTAGAAAAATCATAATCATGCACTTCCATCATCATTTCAGTGATTTTTCTAAGGCATTTGATAAGATGTTGAGAACACTTACCTATTCTAACTCATTGTTTTTTGTGTTCTCCTACATCCACCATTCTAAAATGCATTCGAGGATGCATGACCTTTTACTACAGGCGTTGACTTACTCTGATACTGAAGGCCCGAGTCTTGAAGAATAAAGAACGGCTGATGCTCCCTTGTGGTCGAGGTTAACCAATTGCATTTATTGTATATTGAAGACCATATGGTAACCTTGTTCCACCCTTCATCTTTTTGTGAATATTTCATTATTTTTGCATGTATAGTTTGTTTTTCTTTTTCCATGCTTGTTTTTCCCTTTTGGTGGCGCGCTCGTGCCCCTCGTTATATGTTGTGTTGGGATTCGTTTGTTGATGGAGCCATGTGGGCTTGGGTCTCCACCCCTTTCTTTCTGTTAAGTGATTATATATACGCATGCCTTTGCCTGCTACCCTTCATGGGACACCCTATCCCACAATGAGAACATTGTAGATTTTAAGTGTTGGGGGGAGGGAGGGGGAGTTGTTTGTGATTTGGGTAGCTTATCTAGCTTTATTTTGTCTTTCTTTGAGTAGCTCACATAGCTTTATTTTGTCTTTCTTTCGTTCTTAGGAAAAGAAAGCTAAAAATTGTGATAAAAATGGAATAAAAATCGAAAATTGTGGTGAAAATGAAAGATAAAATGGGAAAAGGTTGTAAAAAGCCAAAAGAGTTTTGTTTTTAGAATTTACCCTTGCTTATTATCTTGTAATTAATTGCTTAATGAGATAGATGAATTCCAAATCGGAGAGGGACCAGCTTGGAAGGAGAAGAGGTTAAAGGGTGTTTTGATCGCATGCGTTTTTGGGGAATTGGGGAGGCTGTAATCATGCATTGTTCATAATTAAATAGTTGTTTTCTCTTTCTTTTTGAAATACAATATCACGTGCAACTTGTATAAAATGTTTAAAAAAAAGCTAAAACCTCCAATTAATCTCAACCCTTGATTAATGATCCAAAAATCCATATCACACATGCTCATGTTTAACCAATGCTCATTAGATCAAGTCATTCATATATATATATATATATATATATATATATATATATATAGCATGTGTAACTAATGCTCATTAGATCAAGTCATTCATATATATACATACATATATATATATATATATATATATATATATATATATATATATATATATATATATCTAAACACACAAATATTGATATATGTGTATTGAATTGCTAAATTAAAAACTATACCTAAAAATTGAGACTTTAACAAAGATATGACTTTAAGTGTTAATAATAATGAATTTGGAAATTGATTATAAGCTTTCGTGGTTTATTGCTATTTATTTTATTATTGCCTCAATTATGCGATTTGCGCTTGTTTAATTGTTAAAATTAGCATAAGAGTTGGCATATGCTTGATTAATTTGGGGTTCATCTTGTTTATGATTGTTAAATAGTAGGCAACACGTGGAATAACTAACATTCACAAAATTGGACTTTGTTGAATTTATTTCTGATTTGGACTATTTGCAAGAAATAGATAGAAAAATGAAAATAAAATATCAAAGCATGACGAAAAATTCTAGAAAACTATAGGAGGTGTCTAGAACTGTTGTGTACCAACACTAATTTGTCATGAATTTTCCCAATTCGATTATTAATTTAACTCTGCAGGTCTAAGAGAAAATAAAGTTATTTATTTCTCTTTATTTTATAAATTTGTGTAAATTTGATAAAATCTTGGAAAATTCCCAGTTGAGTGACTGCTGGTGGGGAAAATCATTAGCATGCTTTTTTGAACTCTTTCTCACATTAATTTTCCTGTTCAACAACAAAATATATCTATTTATTTCTCTGAATTTTATAAATTTGTGTAAATTTGATAAAATTATGAAAAAAAAACATTAGAGTTGGTTAGTGGGTAACTCTTTAGCATGTGAAAATTATAGCTTTGAGTTTTGAGGTTGTTTGATATTTTATTCAGCTGATTTTCAAATATATTAATTCTCTACTGAACGGACCATGTCACCTCTCACACATATCATGTCTCTAACAGTGCGAACAAAATCAAGCATTCAAGATTGGAATTACTTTTAGAAATTAATTGCAAAATTTGTTTTGTTACTAAATCAGATTTTGACAGAAAGGTTTATTATTTGTGAAATTTTGGAAACTTTACAAAATTTCTGATAGTATCTCCTGAATATGGAAGTAGTTGATTTTGGAAATTAAGTATCTTGTATGTGGAGTAAATTACATTTACCCTACCTGAAATTTGTGGTAATAATTTTTGCAAACCCGACATTTGGGAAATAATTTTCACCTTACCTGACATTAAGTGAAAGTGATTTTTAGTGGTAAAATCTTGTCACTTCTCATCCGAAATGAGGAAATACTATAATGCCCCTATATGAATATGTGAACGTATCATGTTGTCCATTAATATTTAGAAGGAAATGGCTTAAATGATCCTTTCATCGTTTTATTTTTGATGAGAAGTGATCGGATTTTGCCACTAAAAATCATTTTCACTTAATGTCAGGTAGGGTAAAAATTATTTCCCAAATGTCGGGTGTGCAAAAATTATTACCACAAATGTCAGGTAGGGTAAATGTAATTTACTCCTTGTATGTGTCTAGCCCTTGTGATTGAGAAACTGTTTTAGGAAACTGAGGTAAATTGTTTGGCCTTCATTTCCTTTTGGGTGTTATTTGCAATAATATGACTTTATAATTTGTTATTCAAGTTTATGTTATATTTGATATAATTATTGCAATATTACCATAATTATTTGTTCACATGTGCTTCTATGGTCAGTTCTACCGATCTGTGTGTCTGGTTAGGTGAAATACGGTCGATGTGTCGTGGTTTGAATAAAAGTTAAATTTTGTCAGTTTTAATTCAATTCTTGTAAAGTCTCTTTCGAAAGAGTCCACTTTGTAAAATCTTGTGATTGGAGATATTAAGTCAAGTGGGAACCCAACAACAACAGAGATGTCGATTCTAATAGGAGCCATGTCCAAGGGAGTTGTAAGTCCAAGAAGGAGTTCTTGAAGACTGTCAAAGCTTAAGTGAATAGCTTAGTTAAGTCTAGATAGACATACTAGTTGTTTTAATTATGCTTTAAATTGTTTACAGCATGTTGTTTTATTATGTCTATTATGTTTTTCACAAAGAGTTCAGTTAGAATCGCATGCTTAGGATAATGAAACCTACTCTCGTTAATTTAAATTTAATTGCTCATTGTAATGAACACCATGTGGATGATGGATAGTCTCGCCAAAGTGAGTTATTTCATCGATCGTTAGTAAGTTGGGTGGGAGTTAGGTTAATTGATATTAGTAGTCAAAATAGTTTTAGGCTAAGAGCAAAGGATGAAGGCCTTGTATTCGATACAAATCCTCTCACCAAGAGTCATTGGGAATGAGTGACCATGAGATGATCTACCAAAAGAAAATGGGATCAAGTTTTGTAGGGCCAAAGTCCACTTATGCCCATAATTAAGTCTTGTGGATCTTGGTAAATTGAAACACTAAAATGAGAGTTAAAATGGTGTTTTCATTTGAAATTAAATAGTTTAATTTCTTAGTGATGAATAAAATTTAAAAATGAATTGTTTGTTATGTGTAGAATCCAATATGTCTATCATCTCTTCCATTGCATACTTTCGTTATCTTCTTAAGAAGGAGATGCTTGTTGGTCTTAATTATTTGACTTGGCATCGACACTTAAGAAATGTTCTCAAGGATGAAAAGAAAAATTATGTTCTTGAGAAGGCCAGAGGTGAACCACTTGATATTATGCCTCGGACATTATGAAAGCCAAATTGAAGTGTCATGTGGATGATGATCTCCAAGTAACATCTTTGATGTTGGCACACAAATTCTCTTATCTCTAAAAATTGTTTTGGGGCCAGACGACTTTTGATATATCCCTCAATTAGAAGGCATATTTATGAAACATACAAGAATTAAAAGGCATGGGACTCATCGCTAGATATATGAATCTCAGTAGGAGGTTAGTAAGCCCATAGGGCCTCATGTGTTAAAGATGATTAATCTCTTCAACAACTTTAGTTGGCTGAGTTTCCCCTATGACAATTGACAGGGCCGCAAGCGCACGGTGTACGTAGTAGCACGTCAAGGTCGATCCCACAGGGACTCACTTAGGAGCTTAATAAACTAATCTCTATCACGATTGCTAAGCTAATGAGGATTTGGGTTTTGGTAATGGTTTAACAATTAAATAAAACTAATAAAGCAGGAAAAATTAATTTAATGTTCTAATCAAGAGGGAAAGACTTCTAGGGAGATGCTAACCTAACGAGTTTAATTACTAAAACCTAGCCTGCAACAATCATACATTCAAGAATGAATCAAGAATCGATAACCTCTAAATTCTATCGCCCTTTCGATGCTAAATAGAATTATTCTAAACAACCTAATCAACAACTTTCGTGTGCCTTTTAGGTTAAAAAGAATTGAAGGTCTCAAAAGTTCAGGTTATCTAATGATTCCCTAGTTCACTACTCCTTTTTCAACTTTCGCAAACCTAGGTAGACAGGTTGGTAGTCAGATCACCCTAATTCACCTTTCAGTACTTCTTAGGTTAATCTCAAACTTACAAATATCCAAGGCCTTAAGAATACTCATAAACATGGAAAACACAACCTTCTATTGATTCTAATCAAGAATTCATGCACAAACTAATAACAATCAATCAAAGCTACATTGTTTCGGGTTGCAAAACTCTAGAATTCAAAGAAACTACTAACTCATATTCAATGAAAACACGACACAAGTTCCAAACATCAAAATTAATTCTTAAAACAAAGAAAGAAATCGAAAAGAGATATAAATACAAGGAATTACAACCGTCAAGCCTTTCGATCCCGGGGTGTAGTCTTCCTCGCAAGTAATGTAATTTCTTCCCGAATCTCGTACTTCGCTCCTCTTCGAATCAATCTTAATCTTGAATCTTGATGGAGTAAATGAGGAATAGATGGGAGGTTTAGGGATTTTTCTCCCTTGATGGGTGGATGGATGAATGGTCGAATGATGGATGTATCATGTAACCGTCACCTCCTTTCTATTTGCTTGCAAACCACAGCCATCACAGCACGCGAGTACTGCCACGGACCGTAGCCATTGCCGCGGTCAACCCGTGTTTCACACTGCCTCGACAAACTAAAGAATGAATGGATGACCGAACTAATGGGCTGAACGAATGATATGGACTCATGGCCTCCACTTCCTCCTTTTGATTGGACTGATACTTGCGAATGGAACGAATTGGAAGAATAAATCACTAGTGTATGGGCCAAGAAGGATGGCTGAACGACATGAATTTAATCCAATTTCCCTCCAATCTCTCTCTTGATTGGACCGCATGAACGGGTCACCCAATCAAGTGAATTCCCCCACTTCACTTTCTTGTTTGTGGACTGAATCAAGCATGATGATGGCTGCCCCTTTTATCATTCGACCTATAAAAGAAATTGATGGCCTCTTAATTAATTGCCTCCACAATTGCTATCTTCCTTTTCCCTTTTGTGATTGGGCCTCTGAATTGTGCAACAAAGGAATTCCATTTTCTGGCCCAAAAACTCGCTGCTGCTCTCTTCTTCACACGCAAAACATCCTGAACCGTAGCAGCCACCACGGTCAGACCGTGGTGTGCACTGCCCGGTCATTCCGTGCTCTTTTTCGTCCCAAATTTGTACCACGATATGGATTTGTCATGTAGAGGTTCGTGGTGTCTTCACTATTACCAGAAATTGAGAGAAAATTGGTGTTTTGGACTCAAAACCTACAAATTTACATCACAAACAAAACACCTAGTGTAGTAGGGAAATTGGAATAAAAATCATGGTTCACACATAAAACTCTCACTAATTCCCTATCGAAAAACCCCTAAAAACTTAGTCATAAAACGCAGTTATCAAATCCCCTCATGCTTACTCCTTGCTTGTCCCCAAGCAAGTACAAGACTCAAAACTAGATGAAAGGACTTGAAAAGAAAACTACTAACACCTCCTCCAATAAAAGGGCACATAAGAAAGCCAAAACAAGCATATACAAAGAGACTCCCTAGGGAGATTAAGAATCAAATTGAAACAAAAATTGTTGTTCGAAATAAAATCACAAGCCAGGAAGCAACACAACTAGTCTATCACAACTCAAATACAATCTAAATTCATTCACATGTTTGGCGAACCAGTTTGGATCGGTAGGACCTCACTTTAGGGTATGTGGATCACTCCCCTCATGTGTTTGAAAAAGATGTGACGGTTCACTCAAAACCTTTAACCAATGTAAACATCCTACCATAAGCTTGACAAGACTCTCAATTCTCTACCGCTATAGACAATATGCATAAAAGTTAATCATGAGGACTTTTCAAGGGTTGTAATGGTGCTTAGGTGTAGGGTAAGGAGGGAATTCATTTGAGAAATGTGGAGCTAAGGAGCCAAGGACCTAAAGAGCAACATTCCCAATACATATAGCACAACACCTCTTACATCACACCGCAATGAAGGCTCAAATATACATCCCCATTGAAGGAAAAACAAGGGAGAGTCAATATAAGCAAGAAAGCGACCATGCTATTTACCTTATTACTCAAAACTTCTCTTTTTTTCTTTCTTTTTTTTTTTGGAAACATGTTTCATTTTTTCTTTTTGTTTTTTTTTTGGTGGTGAATAGCATAGATACATAAAGATGGACTCATTTCCTTTCAACCCAATTTCAACCTCAAATGAAAAGAGGGGATAATTAATGACTATGAGCAACGCTTCCCTCATCAAGTGAACCAACCAACGTAGTCACCAAAGATATAGACTACAAAAACTGCCTCCAACTGAATTGTTGCTCCACTAATTTGGCTAAAGGGTATGGAATTAAGAACAGGCCAAAGATGCGCACGAATAGGGTAAACAACAAGACAGGAAAAATGGTTCGTAAAGGGCTAGCAAAAAGAAGTCAAGATGTCAGGTGGCTTTCTGGCTATGTGGTTACAAAATGGGCCTCAATCATATTAACACAATGCACAAGTCAAATACAGTTTCAAAGATAGTCAAATCAAGTTCTAGAGATGCAAACATGGTAAGGTCACACTCAAAAGAAAAGGAGACTATAAAAATGATAGTCTTTTAGGCTTAAGAAGTCTCAAGGGTTAACCTACCACAATCACTGCAACTAGTTCATTTGATGAACGAAACATGGGAACTTTACTATCATGCACTTGAATCGATCAAGACTAGATGAATCACAATCAAGACAGGCAACCTAAATCAAACAAACAACCAAGTTTCTCCTATCATCTACATCAAGCCAAAAATCTCATGAGTACACACTTGCAAAGATAATCTAAACACACACCTCAAAGGCGAAAGACTATCCTATTTTTTTTTTTAACAAGAAAGCAAGAAAACTACTCCTATATGCAACCTACATACGAATTCAAAGTCTAACTAACACAAAAAGAAACTAACAAATATGCAACTATAAACGTCTGTCTCACACAAGCACATGATTTTAAGACAATCAACCCAAACCCCCCCCCCCCAATGCTTGGACAAAGCAGTGTCCGTAATGCATTTCGAGTAAGGGTAATATGCACAAGAAGGAAACGACATAATGCATCACACTCTAAAAAAAACGAAGAAAATTAAAGGAATAAAATAAAACTTAATAAAGCAATTAAACGTTTGGGTTACCTCCCAAGAAGCGCTAGTTTAACGTCTTTTGCTAGACGAAACATACCTCAGAAGCAGTCAAAGCCCTTAGAAGCTTGTCAAACTTCCCAGCATGCGGTTCACAAGCCTGCAGATAAGAGAGCAACAAAATACTCATGGCAAAGAATGTTAGTTGCACTCTCTCAAATAAGTCAATGACACTAGAAAAATCAAAAGAATCAAAATAAGTTGTCCACATGGTTTTTCTAGCTGAGTCCTTTAGGCATTTACAATATGGATCAGGATAGGGATGAAACCCTTCGAAAGTGTCTAAGGACAAGTCAAGAACATTGTTAGTCCCCTCAATCACAATCACATCACAAGAGTCAACCACACACCCCACATCAACATGAACATCAATGGTCTTTTCACAGGGAATAGGCTCCTTAAGGTCCTTAGGGGCAAGGGAAGGTGGTGAACAAGGTGTAGAAACATGGAGTACATCATCAAATTCTTTGCTTGAAGGATCTAATCCACCAACAAACCACTCACAAGACTCCTCATCAATAGCATCAATTGACTCATGACAAACATCATCATCATACCTAGCATCAAACCCATGGGAATCGCTCACCTCAAACCCCGTCGACTGAGAAAAAGGTAAGGATGCATTTTGAAAAGCAAAGACACCATCAATAGTGTCTCTAGGTAAGCTAGGATGGGAAGGAACAACAGTTGGCAAAGATGACTTAGAAGGGTCAACTATTTCATCTATTTTCTCTAGACAAGCTTCCAACTTATTTTGTTGCTCTTGCATTGCCCTCGTCAAAAAATCAAGTTTGGCTAAAACAGGGCATGTAGACTCATCATGGTCAAAAGCACTACATAAACGACAAGGAGACAAACAATGGGGTTGAGTACATAATCTAGCATGAGATGCACAAAGATTGGGGAAAGAGGATGCACAATAATAATTTTCAAAATCATGAGTATCACGTGCAAGCCACTCAAGCAAACACCAAGCTTCATCAACAGTTTTAGCATAGAAACCAAAATACTCTAATAGAGTACGAGTCTCTCTATTCACCCCCTCAGCAACAATGTCAAGAATATCTGATTTCCCAGGCACAATACCACATGGAACAGGACATGCAAGTAATCGCTGAAAATAATGCCAAAATAATTCCTGCTCAAATTGAGGAAAATCAAGAATTGCCATTTTTTTTGTTTTTTTTTTGAAAAAAAAAATCAAAGATCAAAAAAGAAAAGAAAATAAAGAAAAAGAAAACAACTTAGTCAACCTAAGAGGTTCGTTCACCGGCTGCTAGGGACAGAGTCCCTGGCAACGGCGCCAAAAACTTGACAGGGTCGCAAGCGCAAGGTGTACGTAGTAGCACGTCAAGGTCGATCCCACAGGGACTCACTTAGCAGCTTAATAAACTAATCTCTATCACGGTTGCTAAGCTAATCAAGATTTGGGTTTTGGTAATGATTTAACAATTAAATAAAACTAATAAAGCAGGAAAAATTAATCTAATGTTCTAATCAAGAGAGAAAGACTTCTAGGGACATGTTAACCTAACAACGAGTTTGATTACTAAAACCTAGCCTGCAACAATCATACATTCAAGAATGAATCAAGAATCGATAACCTCTAAATTCTATCGCCCTTTCGATGCTAAATAGAATTATTCTAAACAACCTAATCAACAACTTTCGTGTGCCTTTTAAGTTAAACATAATTGAAGGTCTCAAAAGTTCAGGTTATCTAATGATTCTCTAGTTCACTACTCCTTTTTCAACTTTCGCAAACCTAGGTAGACAGGTTGGTAGTCAGATTACCCTAATTCACCTTTCAGTACTTCTTAGGTTAATCTCAAACTTACAAATATCCAAGGCCTTAAGAATACTCATAAACATGGAAAACACAACCTTCTATTGATTCTAATCAAGAATTCATGCACAAACTAATAACAATCAATCAAAGCTACATTGTTTTGGGTTGCAAAACCATAGAATTCAAAGAAACTACTCAAGCATATTCAATGAAAACACGACACAAGTTCCAAACATCAAAATTAATTCTTAAAACAAAGAAAGAAATCGAAAAGAGAAATAAATACAAGGAATTACAACCGTCAAGCCTTTCGATCCCGGGGTGGAGTCTTCCTCGCAAGTAATGTAATTTCTTCCCGAATCTCAAACTTCGCTCCTCTTCGAATCAATCTTAATCTTGAATCTTGATGGAGTAAATGAGGAGTAGATGGGAGGTTTAGGGCTTTTTCTCCCTTGATGGGTGGATGGATGAATGGTCGAATGATGGATGTATCATGTAACCGTCACCTCCTTTCTATTTGCTTGCAAACCACGACCATCACAGCACGCGAGTACTGCCACGGACCGTAGCCATTGCCGCGGTCAACCCGTGTTTCACACTGCCTCGACAAACCAAAGAATGAATGGATGACCGAACTAATGGGTTGAACGAATGATATGGACTCATGGCCTCCACTTCCTCCTTTTGATTGGACCGATACTTGTGAATAGAACGAATTGGAAGAATAAATCACTTGTGTATGGGCCAAGAAGGATGGCTGAACGACATGAATTTAATCCAATTTCCCTCCAATCTCTCTCTTGATTGGACCGCAAGAACGGGTCGCCCAATCAAGTGAATTCCCCCACTTCACTTTCTTGTTTGTGGACTGAATCAAGCATGATGATGGCTGCCCCTTTTATCATTCGACCTATGAAAGAAATTGATGGCCTCTTAATTAATTGCCTCCACAATTGCTATCTTCCTTTTCCCTTTTGTGATTGGGCCTCTGAATTGTGCAACAAAGGAATTCCATTTTCTGGCCCAAAAACTCGTTGTTGCTCTCTTCTTCACGCGCAAAACATCCTGGACCGTGGCAGCCACCACGGTCAGACCGTGGTGTGCACTGCCCGGTCATTACGTGCTCTTTTTCGTCCCAAATTTGTACCACGATATGGGTTTGTCATGTAGAGGTTTGTGGTGTCTTCACTATTGCCAGAAATTGAGAGAAAATTGGTGTTTTGGACTCAAAACCTACAAATTTACATCACAAACAAAACACCAAGTGTAGTAGGGAAATTGGAATAAAAATCATAGTTCACACATAAAACTCTCACTAATTCCCTATCAAAAAACCCCCTAAAAACTTAGTCATAAAACGCAGCTATCAACAATGATTATGCTATTGACATCATCTTGTGCTCGTTGCATGATGGGTTTCATTCTTTTAGGATGAACTGCATCCAGAAATTGCATGAGATGGGTTTGATGAACTTGCATAAGATGCTTGTTTCAGCTGAAAGAGACACATTGGCAGCCTCCAAGGCTATCGAGGACGTCTAGATGGTCACAAAGGGAAAAAATGTCACATGCCAAATACCAGAAAGGTCCGGTTGATCGATAAGGCAAGGATAAAGTTGTTGCTCGAGTCAAGGGTCACTGGAAGAGGATATGCTCTAGAAGACTGAGAGTCAAGAAATGTGGTTTCCGAACCAGGTACGAATGTGATTGCAATCAACCTTACTGTCACTGCTTTATGAGCGTTGGCTGTGAAACCCACATTTGTAGAAATCTGCAAGGTCTAAGCAGAAGTAGGCAAGTTGACAAGGATGATGTGAACCTATGCACGGGAAATGGGTAAAGTGTTGTTGCGGTCTGCGTAGGAGCATATAGTTTATCTTTACCTTGCGTGATTTACTAAAACTAAATAATTATTATTCCATTCCTGTTATTAATCAGAATATAATTTTCGTTTATACACTGGAAAATGAAGGTTATTCCTTCGATATTGCAAATGGTTGCTTTGATATTCTAAGGATGGAATCGTTTATGGTATTGGCATTTGGTTGAATGGCTAGTATGTATTGGATTTAGATTAACAAGTTCATCACATCAAATACAAAAGAGTTAAATTTCTAACTCAAACCAAACCAACCTATGGCCTTGCCAAATGGGTCATATCAAACGCATCCAAAAGTTGCACACTGCAAGGTTTATGGATGTTTTAACTTCGAATCATTGGATGTTTGTGAAGCATGATTGATAGTTTTTACCAATTCACCTTTTACTGCAATTGGTGAACATACTAGTGATCTAATAAGACTCATACATTCGGATGTTTGTGAGCTTATGAGCACTAATACAAAAATTGGGTATAATGCGTCATAAATCTGAATGCTTGAAAGGTTAGAGAATTCTAGAATAAAGTACAAGAATCATCTTGGTAGAGCAATAAAAGCCCTTCGATTGGAACGATATGGTGAATATTTAAGCCAATAATTCGTTTATCATCTAGGAGATTGTAGAATTATTTCACAAGTCTCTCCTCCTGGAACATTATGGCTGATGGTGTGTCTGAAAAGGAGGAATCACACTCTATTGGATTTGGTGCAATGGATGATAATTGAGTCGATTTTCATGTTAACCTTTAGGGGTATGTTCTTAAAATTTCTTATCTCAAGTTTGACTAACAACTCCATTCAAGCTGCTGAAAAGACACCGTATGAATTGGCAATTATTTCCTTCAAGAACTATTGCACGTTCAAGAAGGATGGGTTGATGACTGACACCTTACTCCGACTGATGGAGTTATTTGAGCTGTTTTTGCATGGGATTTATGCTAAGTTACAAACCCCAAGAGTTGAGGGGAACTCTTTTCCAACAAGGGTGTACTGATCTGTATTTTATGGAGTAAGCAGCTTAGGAGTCCAATAATCAAGATGAGTCTAAGTTAATCAAACTTAGATGGCAACTTCGGAGGCAAAAATCAGATATTTTAGGCAAAGGATACTTTAGTCATTTCTTAGGGTTGACTTTGACTAACATTGACTCATTCAAGGATTGGAGCTCACATTTGATGACAAATTTGATAATTATCACCAACCCTTATATGCCTATAGGGCACTTTTTATATATCATTTTGGTTATCATATGTAGAAAGTTTATTACATTGTTATTCAAGTGGTCCTTCATGTAGTTATCCCTTCCCAAGCCCCAAATTTTAGTCTTTCCTTTGTTTATTTTCTACTGGACAGTTGTGCAATAGGGAGCAATGCCCAACCCTTGATCATCTTTGTAATGGGTGCTTATTACCCTTAATTGTCTAGTATCCTTCCTAAGGTTATTACCCTAACTATAGGGCCTTATTCCCTACATATAGAGAGAGGCCTATGGAGAGGAAATAGCTCAACTACCGCGATGAAATGAAACCAGTTGGTTATTTGAAAACCCTTTCAAAAACACTAAGCTTTATCATGATTTATATGGTGATGCTTTGATTTCAACCTTTAGAGAATAGTTGGTGTTTTCTTTATGCTATTCATGGTGATTGAAGAGGTGTTCTTGGCTGAGTGATGGTGAATCTTCTTCAGACATTCAAGCTTGAAGACCTAAATTTACCTAGGTGGGATTTCCATTACTTTAGAGGTATCCATATCCCGTCTTATGTTTCTTTATTGTTGCTTTAATTAGCTTATTACATGGGACTATTTCTCGTGGGTTTAGGAAGGCTTAAGTTTGGATGTTGTCTCTCCTGCTGAAACTACTTTGTGGGTATTCACCTCATATAGATATCATTTGGTGATCCGTGAGTAATTTGAACTCAAAGAATGCAAGAAAATCAGCCCAAGGAATAACAAACTCATCCGACAATGACTCAAATGTAGAACTCGCAAAACACAACCAAACCCTAGGTGGAAATAGATCTAGACTTAAATGTGCAAAATCAACACAAAAGCTTAAATGATATGTTCAATCTCTAAAGATACTCACCAAGATTGAACTAAGAGTTTAATATATGCATAAAGGCATGGCCAATAACATCCAAGGAGACCCCATGGAAACCCTCACCAAGTTTGACAAAGAGAACCACAAAACAAGACGTAAAGGGGGCACTCTAATCCACAACCACAAGGAAGCACGGATAAAGAAAAAGATATTTGAGAGAATTGGGTCTGTAAATACCCTAGAAGTTCATTTATAAGAACATGTTACTGTTTCATTGCTTACAAAACATATATATATGAGAGTGGGGAAGAAACAAAATAACAACAAGCCTGAAAAAACACGTAGACATGGAATTAGGGTGTTGCCACAGACCGTGGCAATGTAACACGGTCCGTGTTGACCCTCAATATGCTTTCCCAAGTTTCTAGGCAATAACTCGATCCGATCAAAGAAGGAAAAATTTGTGGCGAGATGACACGGACCGTGGTGAAGGAACGCGATCCATGTTGAGTCAGAAATGTACAGATCAACTCTTTAGAGACTAGCACAGTCAATAGCCAGGAAGAGAAGAGCCATGTTGGCCTTATTCAGCCCAAAACTTGAATTCCTTCACCCTTAGCCACTTCTCCATCCTTCTTGTCTGACGTGACCCGAGCCTCGGAGGGGAAAATAGGGGCCCGAGTTTGATTCGAGGAATTATTATTTTCGTTGTCAACCCGTTCCTTGCCCTCAACCGCTCTCGGGGGGGCCTAGGAGACCATGGAGACTGAGGATGGCCCAAAATGGAAAGCCCTAGTATACTTGGTGAGTAACTTAATGTCATTGGCCCATGATTTGATGCAATGTTCTTAGAGCGGGATAAGAAACTCAATTTCCTCACTCAAGAGAACCCAGGAGGGGACCAGATCATTTGGGTTGACATTGAAGTGATTATATTATTATTAATCTTGGTATCCAAACAGAAGTAAACTTATTATATATTGAGTTCTTTAGGCCATTTTATGATTCAAATTGCATCCTATGCCTTTTGTATGATCTTTGGGGTCATCCATATATCATATAGATCAATCTTTATTGTCAAAAATGAATCATAAGCTAGCTCAGAAAGGCCATTTGTTTACTCTGCTCATGGGTTAGACAAGGAAGAGAAAAGTTTGGAGTAGTAAAACTTGACTGGAAGGTAGTGTTGTGGCAATGAATGGGTAGAACCATCTTCTTGAGTACTTTGAATATTGTTAGCAATCCCTCCCCCCCCCCCTGTCATTTATGTTCCCACTAGAACTAGGATTGTCACCAGCATTTTCTTTTCAATTGGTATAGTCAGATAGTTTATACCACTTTTCAATGGTGTGACCATTCCTTTTGTGATGATTACAGCATAAAGGTTTCTTGGACTCTTCTCGCTTTTGATAATTGTAAGAAGTAGAAGAAGTGTGAAAGGAAGCACTCTCGGTTAGAAAATTTGAGGTGCATTTGTTGTGTCTTTGACATTCTTCTTCCTACAACATAGCATAAACTTACCCCGAAGAAGGAAAAGAAATCACAATGAGAATGTTGCCTTGATTTCCAGTGTAACCTTTATTCAGTCCCATCAAGAATTGAAGGACTTTATGTTCTTAATATATCATTGTAAAGCAAGGTTGATATTTTCTTAATAGGTGCATTTTCCATATGTGTAAAGTGAGAAATTGGCCACCATAGAGATTTTACCCCTTATTTTCTTTGATTTGTCGAAATATTTAGCAATGTCAAGGTCTCCTTGAGCCAGACCATTGAGTTCTTGTTGAACTTGGAATAACTTGGCCTTGTTGATTGGCCATAACTTTCCACCAACTCTTTCCGTAGAATATTAGGAGTTTACAATAAAGAACGTTGTCATGAATGTTCTTGTGAAGAGAATTAAAGAGCCATGAGATAACCATGTCTCTGCATCTTCTCTAGGGATGGCAATGACATGGGCAGGGTCTGCGGTTGGTCCAACTGGATGGACCCGCCAAATTGTTTTGGAACCAAACCTGCCCCAAGACCCGGTGGATCACAAAAACATGGACCAAACCCAGACTCGTTGGGTCCATGGATCCACGGGTCCTTATTGGGTCCAACACTCTAACGTATTTTTTTACTAGATTTATCAATTTTTCGTGTTAATTTTATACGTACGCAATTGTATAATATTCTATTTAAATACACAAATTTTCAACACAATAAAAACATCTAGTTCATTGTACAAGGCTATGAGCAAAATTCAGCATAAAAACATTACAAAAATCATTCAAATATCAACTCTAAGAATGCAACTATACAACTTAAAATGCACAAAAAAAAAAATCACGAAGTTCATGATTATCGCACTATACAACTCTAAGAATACAAATACACCAGGGTTTTCATTATATATATATATATATATATATATATATATATATATAATTTGATGGGTCCATGGGTCCGTGCCTAGACCCGGACCCGCCAAATTTTTATTGGACCCAGACCCGACCAGAACCCAATGGGTCCAAAATTTTTTGGACCCAGACCCGCCTAAATGGGGCGGGTCCTAGCGTCTCTAGGGCGGGTCCAAGACCCATTGCCATCCCTAATCTTCTCCAATAGGGATACAAAGGATAATTATCAGAAGGCAGGGTGTAAGAACCATTAATAAACACAAGTTTGTTCTGAGTAAGAAAAGGAAATAGTGGATGATTTTGTCCAATTCTCAAAATCGACCCCATTGAAGGTGGAGTGTGGCGCGGTGGGAGAATTGATGATTTTAGCTTGAGTTGGAACCTTGAAACAACAATCGATCAAAACTTGAATAATAAAGGAAGAATACGACATTGAGCTAGGTAATCCACAACTCTAGGCCTCACACCCCACCATGACTATCATAGGTAATCCACTAAATAATCACTAAAGGAATGACTTGCTAACACCACCATTCATAAATGGATAAAGTAATAACAAGATTTTGGGAGAAAAAAGGGAGAAAACTCTAACATTGCATTAGCAAATCATTCATAAATAAAAGTTGTCTTGGGAAATGGGAAAAACAAACTATTTATACTAAACAAGATTTAAGCCAAAACTTATCCTTAGAAACGCTGTAGCACGCGCGTGCCGCAAACCTGTCGCGGGCGCGACATTGGTGGTCGCGGGCGCGACGACCCCCTGACTCGGCACCCCGTCATCCATACATTGGAGGTCACGAGCGCTACTAGATTCGTCATGGGCGCGACGACCAGGACAGGACAAGGACTCGGGCGAGTCACAAGATGACTCGGGCTTGACTGTCTTCTGGGCAACTTTTCCCTGCCGAATTCAAACGCGCATAACTTCTTCATCCGGAATCCGTATTAGGCCCGTAAGATATCGAAGGAAAGCTCTCGGTGTGTACTTTAAGCTCCCAAAATTTGTGACCCATCGGAGTTGTATTGAAGGAGTTATGAGCCAAATAGTGAAGGCACGCATATTTCGAACCTTTGATCGCCATTATTACCTTGTGTTTATTCACCCGGCTCACAATCGAACCACGATGCCAAATATTCATGACATCTTGGGATGACCCAATATCCCATAGGTCCTCGTGGTTATCAACAAGTCCCGATCTCTTCCCGGACCGTTTGAAACATCCACGGGGAAGTTCGGACCCCAACAATGGACGTCTCGCCTTAGCCAAGCTAAATTGACGCTCATCACCCCACTCTTCTTGAAGGTATAACGGTTCTTGAGAATAAGTGGGTGAACGGACTTAGCACGGTAATGCCGGTTAGCTCCTCTACCCATGACCTCGCTGATATCCACGATGTAAGCATCACAAAAGAGTGCAACTACCGGTGTTTGCTGAACCGTTGGCTTAGCCTCGAATGTGAAAGCTTGGACCCGATCCCAACACGGTCCATACTCCCCTTCTTGAAGAAGAGTTTCCCTCAACTCTTAGGGGTTTAAATCGAAGTATTGTCCATAAATTCACTCCATAAAACTTCGATCATCTCAATCACCATAAGTCAACATGTCGGGCACTAGCTTCAAATCCCACAATGTACCCATCATCCAAATGCAAGAAAGTGGAAGGAGGCTTGTTTTGTGGACGTGAGAGGTTAAGGGGCGGTAGAGGAAATTTGTGTGGTGCTTGGGAACTGTCAATCTCACTAGGCTCGCTACAAGGCAAGGACAAAACAAGAGGGAGCTCGTCCTTACTAAGAGCACACTCATCCGTGTTTCGCTCATCATGAGAAGGTTCTTCAGCTCACTACCCATCCCGGCTTTTGAAGTTTCGGTTTCTTGCGGAGAAATGGAAAGTAGTTTAACCTTCTTGCCTTTATGGGTGAATGTGTTAGTGTTGTTCAACCCATTGTGCATCGTTTTCTTATCGTATTGTCGACCCAATAAAATGTGACAAGTGCTCATAGGGACAACATCACAAACAAGGGAATCATCGTAGTTAGATCCAAAAGAAAAATTCACTAAGACTTGCTTAGTTACCTTGACGTCGTTGTGATCGTTGATCCAATGGAGAGAATAGGGTCGAGGGTGCGGTAGTAGAGGCAAGCCAAGCTTCTTGACCATAGTGGTAGGCGCGGCATTCGTGCAACTCCCTCCATCAATGACAAGAGTGCACACTTTTCAACCTACGAATCACCGCATTTGGAATAACATTTCCCTTTGGGCCTTGTCGAGAGGAGTCTCATGGGTATGCAAAGCCCTCCTCACAACAAGTGTGCCTCCACGCACGGGGGGTATGGCTGCGACATCCTCCTCATCACTAGTAACCGCATCTTCAACTAACACTTCGGATTCCTCTTAAGCCTTTCGAAGCTCATCATCGATGTCATGGACCTCTTGGAGTGTTAAAGTCCGACGGTTTGGACAATCGTCTTGAAAATGGCCATAACCATGACACTTAAAGCACTTTCGGCCTTCCATCCGTCGAGGAGGTTTCGTTGGAGTCACCGTAGCATGTCCCTTTCCTTTGTCAAGTCTTGGTACCGGTGTGGACTTGGGTGTCTCGCTAGACTTTGGAGTGTTTGAATCCGGAGGGGGTCGGCTAGAAGGTGAGTAAACGGGTCTAGACATGGGTTTGGTGTCTGCCCTTTCCTTTCTTCTTCGCTCAACTCGGAGAGCCAAACTGCACAAATCGTCCTTCGAATAGTAGGGTTGAACCTCAACATTCTTGGCAATAGTAGAATCTAACCTATTCAAAAATCGCATTATGGTTTGCTCTTCCGGCTCTTGAAGGCCACTTTTAGTGCGAAGTTGCTCGAATTCCGAGATGTAATCACCAACGGATCGTTTGCCTTAGGTGGGAGCCTATAGTTTCCTCAAGACGTCTTGCTTGTAGGTGTTGGGCAAGAAATGGTGATTCATCACTTGTTTGAGCCGTGTCCAAGCAGAAATCATTACCTTTCCTTCACGAACCCGTTGTACCTTCATATTCTCAAACCAAAGCGAGGCGGCCTTGGTGAGTTTCAAGCTCACGACCTTATAAGCCTTCATCATCATACTCCTTGGTCTCGAAGATCCTATCCATCAATTGGATCCATTCGATGTAGTCTTCCGGATCATTGGAACCACTGAATTCGGGGATGTCGATCTTGATGTCCTGGAAATCGTCTCGAGGGGGTCGATCATGCACTTCCCGTCGTGGACGGCGGCGAGGGAAGCCTCTAGCATCATCACTCGACTCAAAGTTGGGAGGAGGACGGATAGGTCTTGGCGTACGTCTCCGACGTTCAACTTGCGGTTGTCCTTGACGTTGCACAGTCAGGTTGTTCACTTGTGTCGCAATCTCCCGAAGAGTCCGCTCGATATTCGTGTTACGATTCTCAAGTGAGGTGAACCGTTCGTCCATCGTGGCGAGTCGGTCCTCAATACCTTGGACACGAGAACTCCTCCAGTGGCTAGGTTCCTCTCGATCGAAATTATCGTGACCATCCATGTCGAGGGAAGGGTAAGGGACGGTATGTGTTTGGGATATTTTGTGGAGTTTGGGGTTTTCTTGTAGTTGGCTTGTGTATGTACAAGGGTTTTTTGTGTTTTTCTCACTTGAGCATTTTATCGAACACCTTACGGGCACAATTTTCCAACTCTTCCTCAAAGCTCCAATATGCATCAAAATCAACAAACACAATAGCAATAACAACTTCTCCAACACACTTGGAGGCACAAGGGATGGGGAACACCAATATTCAATCAAATCCGACAAAAGACAACTCTACTAGTATTGAACAATAGAGAAATGAACAAAGACTCAAGCTAATGCAAACCTTGAGCTTTGATACCAGATGGAGCATGGCGCGGTGGGAGAATTGATGATTTTAGCTTGAGTTGGAACCTTGAAACAACAATCGATCAAAACTTGAATAATAAAAGAAGAATATGACATTGAGCTAGGTAATCCACAACTCTAGGCCTCACACCCCACCATGACTATCATAGGTAATCCACTAAATAATCACTAAAGGAATGACTTGCTAACACCACCATTCATAAATGGATAAAGTAATAACAAGATTTTGGGAGAGAAAAGGGAGAAAACTCTAACATTGCATTAGCAAATCATTCATAAACAAAAGTTGTCTTGGGAAATGGGAAAAACAAACTATTTATACTAAACAAGATTTAAGCCAAAACTTAGCCTAAGAAACGCCGCAGCACGCGTGTGCCGCAAACCTGTCGCGGGCGCGACATTGGTGGTTACGGGTGCGACGGCCCCCTGACTCGGCACCCTGTCATCCATACATTGGAGGTCACGAGCGCTACTAGATTCGTCGCAGGCGCGACGACCAGGACAAGACAAGGACTCGGGCGAGTCACAAGACGACTCAGGCGCGACTGTCTTCTGGGCAGCTTTTCCCTGCCGACTTCAAACGCGTATAACTTCTTCATCCGGACTTCGTTTTAGGCCTGTAAGATATCGATGGAAAGCTCTCAGTGTGTACTTTAAGCTCCCAAAATTTGAGACCCATCGAAGTTGTATTGAAGGGGTTATGAGCCAAATAGTGAAGGCATGCGTATTTCGAACCTTTGATCGCCATTATTACCTTGTGTTTATTCACCCGGCTCACAACCGAACCACGGTGCCAAATATTCATGACATCTTGAGATGATCCAACATCCCATAGGCCCTCGTGGTTATCGACAAGTCCCGAATCTCTTCCCGGGTCGTTTGAAACATCCGTGGGGAAGTTCGGACCCCAACAATGGACGTCTCGCCTTAGCCAAGCTAAATTGACGCTCATCACCCCGCTCTTCTTGAAGGTATAACGATTCTTGAGAATAAGTGGGTGAACGGACTTAGCACGATAATGCCGGTTAGCTCCTCTACCCATGACTTCACCGATATCAACGATGTAAGCATCACAAAAGGGTGCAACTACCGATGTTTGTTGAACCGTTGGCTTAGCCTCGGATGTGAAAGCTTAGACTCGATCCCGACACGGTCCGGAAGGGCTCAACAACAAGAGATTGACCTGGATCGTTAGAGGAGTGAATGAAAAGTGGATCAGTGGGATCCAGGACAATTGCTCCAACATTCGTAGCCATGGAAGCAAAAGAAGAATCGAAGAACAAGAAATCAGAAAAAGACCTGAAGCATATCAGAAATTGTTATGCAAGAACCTGCTTTGATACCATGACATGGTTTGAGATTCGTTACTGTTTCGGAATGAATGAGAATTTGTTACTGAAGACACCCAAAAAGTGTCTTTGTAATATTATATTTTTTATTTTCCAGTATTTCTCTTTATTTTATTTTTATTTTAGAAAATGTCAATTATGCTTGAAATGCAAAAAATGAGATAAAAACACGACAAAATAGCCCACAAAAAAATAAGTCAGCCCAGAAATGGGCCCCAGCGAGCAGCCCGAGGCGTTGCCCAGAACCCGAGCAGAAACGGGGCGCCAGGCGGGTCTGCACGCGGGTTGTTTGCCCGGATCCGGCTGTCCTCGGGTCGCATGCTGTGAAAGCTGGCTTGGAGAGCAAGCCAGACAGATCCGCCTGTTTACTAACTTTAGCAGATTGACTATTTTTACACCCGCTATTTTTAGCACATTCGCTATTTTTAGCTCATTCCTAAACTCTAAACCTGATTGTCTCCTCACTCACTCACCCTACAAATACCCTCTCTTCCCATTTCATTTTTCACACCGAAACCACCTGGGAGTATTGACACTAGGTGGATTTCTCTTCTTCTCTCCCTCTCTCATTTGCATACATGCATTATGGCATTTTTTAGTTTCGTATTTTCATTCTCGTTATTATTTTCTTGTAATCACCCATGATATCGTAATCTTGATATTAATATCAATTATGACTAATCTAAATCGGATTACTTGAGAAGATAACTTTAATTTGTTCTTTATCGCTTTCATTTTATCGCTTTCTTTTTATTATCGCATTTAATTTCCGCATGCATCTAAATAACATCAAGTAATCTAATTAATTCTCCTCTTCTACTCTTTTCTTTAATAAACCGATCTAGTAGAGTACGTTCTTTGAACGGGCGGATTCGAAGGTTTTTACTTTCGAATTCGTAACCTTACCCCCGGAACCGAATCTCATGGTTCGCAGTTACGCGGAGTCAAGAAAATTCGAGTTTTTTAATTCTCTTAAAAATTAATTGGCAGCTCCTAACAAAAAAATTAGATTAAATTTGATTCGCTAAATGTTAAATTTTATTCGAATTTTAAAATTTATTTCCCGAAATAATTTGAATACCGAAAATCGGAAATTGGTGGCCTCGGTCCAACATCCGGCACCCTGTGCGGGTCTGCACGGCTGTTTGCTCGAGCCCACTGCGAGCACCCAGTCGTCTGGGAAAGGCCCAGGGTCACAATCCAGGGCGCTAGGCAAACCAGCGTGGCGCCTGGATCAGTGACCCGAGTAATTCTCTGACTGCCTCGGTTTACGTGCTAATTATTTTTTATTTTTCTGGTTTCATTATTTATTTCAGGCAGATTGTAAATTTTAATGTTCATAATAAAATTCAAACATTTCATGTGAACATTTTTAATGTGCAAAAATTCAATTAAATCCCTTAAAGACTAGACACCTCTTTCGACTCGCCTAACACCGCGTAGAACACGGTTGGAATTTTCCTCGGGTCCTACAAATAGCGACTCCACTGGGGACTTACTTTAAGAGGGTAAAACTTGAAAAATCGGTTTCTTAAATATTTTAGTAGAAGGGAGAAATTAATTCTTTTAATTTGTGTTATTTAATTAGGCATCAAGCATACGAGCCTACATCACGATTTCTTTGATAAATCGCGATGAACTCAAAGGCATCGTTTAAGATCATCCCAATTTTCCCTTTCGGGCAAAGTTTACTTCCAACTTCATAAAGAAATGAACCTCACATTTCAAGAAGATCGCAAGTAGCTTTCCCACTCATGAAGCACTCCGAAATTTTTGGGATTATGAATTTACATTTCCCTTTAATTTTGCGAGAAACACACGGGTCACATTACTATGAACTCCATAGAATTTGTGGCACGTGAGAGACATGAGTATGCTTGTCCTTTACAAACCCGACCTTAAACCATTGAATGTAGAACCATGGCTTAAGTGCATCCCTCATTTGTATGCTATGTGCATTTCTTTCTTGTGTTTTTCTTTCTTTCAAAAAAAAAACGTGCCAATTATGTGCTAATTGTGCATTTCATGGTAGAATGAGTCGGTCCATCTCCCTCAAATATTACTTTAGTTTGAGTAATATTCAAACAAGATTAAAGTAGGCCCAAAAGGTCTCTCTTAGGCCCAAGTCAGAGAGGTTTGACTAGGTCCGAGATTCAAGTTTGACTTTACTCAACCCTAAGTAATCTTTGACCCTTAAGGCATCTATCCGGTCATTAACTAAATCCGAGTCCATTAAAATTTTAATGTTGATTCAATTTTATGATAACTTGATGGATACCTCCCCTATTCATGTTCATAACATCATTCTAGGTTAGGAGTCTTCATGCAAGCCCAATAGTGGGCGAGTCTATACAAAAAAAAAAAAAAAAAAAAAAAACATCATTCATCATGTAGGCATTGTTTGCATTAGGTTGTTCCATATAAGTCGCTAGGTCTTTGGGTAGGTCAACGTCAGGGTTAATTTTGAGGTTTATGGTTTCCATACGGCAGAATAAGGATTCATAGACCGATCTCGAATTTGAAGTGAACAAGTCTCGAAGTTGCTCTCTTTACACCATTGTCTCTAATGGCCTTCAACGGGAAACCTAGCAACGACGAGCTCATTCCCTTCATTACCCAACATTTCGTTGAAATTTCACAGCAAATGCAAGACATAACTACTGAAAATGATAGGAAGATAGATGAAATCATCCATACATTGGCAAGGATGAATGATGAGTTGAACCTTCCTGATGAAGATGAAAGAAACAACCATCATAGTGAAATAGCAAGTATGCATGAAACAGAAAGAGAGATCCCTATGTCTGCAAATCACTATATGGGCTTGGACTCACTTCTGTTCGTAAAGTCGAACAACCACGTCAGTTCAAC
Source organism: Portulaca oleracea (assembly GCA_029582165.1). Taxonomy (NCBI): domain Eukaryota; kingdom Viridiplantae; phylum Streptophyta; class Magnoliopsida; order Caryophyllales; family Portulacaceae; genus Portulaca; species Portulaca oleracea. The sequence goes on from CM055885.1 coordinate 24,902,434, forward strand.
TTACCAAGGAAGAAGTTCGGAACTGCTCCAAGTGTTTCCCAGTCTCCTTCAACTCAGAAGGAAGACCAAATCTTGCCCTTAGCCACAAAAGGAGATCAAGAAGGAAGGTGTGGTGAACGAGAAAGTTCTTCTTTGGACCGACTCTTCACCACAATAAATCAAATGCAATTACGCATGGAAGGTCTGGATCAAAAAATGGATATGATCCTTTGGATTCTACAAAACAATAGAAGGATGGCTAATATTGAACATCGCATTAGAGAAAATATAGGAGAAGGATCTTCATCAGCGAGAGTATATGACACTGACGTTCATCAAAGGGCTCCTAATTCCTCTGCTAAAGATGTTGAAATGCGGCAACTCATGTCTTTCACTCCAGTCTACACTACCTATACTGAGGCTCTCGATTATCTCCATATGGAAGGAAAGATCAAGCTCCCCCCTGTCCGATGCGAACCTGAAATTAAAGGAAAATTTTGGAACCCAAATGAGTTTTGCAGATATCATAGACTTCGAGGTCATGATACTGAATACTGTTTCACCCTCAAGAAAAAACTTGAAGAAGTGTTCCAATTAGGAGAACTGCCGCCATCGAAAATAATGCAGAAACCCTATTAGAAGTTCAGGCTGTAAGAGATTTTTCGCTGCAAGTTCTACGACTCCGGGTTTCATTAGAGTAGAAGATACCAAGGCTCCATTAGGACATCTTCTATAATCATGTTATTCTTTTTCTTTCCATGAAAGTTGGCATTTATTATCTGAGTAAAACAGAATTTATCTATAGTAGATTTTTTTCAATGCATTCGTCTGCTTTACATTCAATAAGATGAACTCATTTTCATTATAACTCTTGTCTCCCTCGACCCTTCATTTGCTTCTAAACTGTTAAGGAAAGAATCTTGTGCTTGCATTCCTGATTTGAATTGAAGAGTTCACTCACCCATATGACCATCCAAGTCTGACACATCTATCTGTTCACATCTTTCATTCCATCTCATATCTCGATCACACCTTCACTTTTTTTTTCTTTTGTGTCCTACCCCGAGTCCAAGGTTAATGGAGAGAAGAGAGGACTTCACCGCCAAAGCGAAGTTAGGCAAAAGGAGAGACAAATTTCATTTAAAAAAACAAAATACGAGGCCAACTTGAACACCTACATGTTGGGCAAAAGGAGAGGTACATGAGTAAAAATCAAGAGGAGAGAAGCTAACCTGAACACTCACCCAACAGGTTAGGCAAAAGGAGAGAATTCAAATGAACAAGATCAATCATCTCTAAAAGTGAATCTCACTATCAAATAAATCATGCAGTTCAAAAAGGCATGCCTATGATAGAAGGCTTCCACCCTTTACCGCCTACATCATCCCCACCTTCAATTTCACCTAACCATTTTTTCCTACATTATTACCTTTTCACACCATCTTCTTAACCACCACCACAAACCTGGTCATTCATTTTATAACCATCTTCTCCTTAAACCCACCTAACCCAAATAATGTGTTGCGGGTAACATTCATTGATAGAAGAAGTATAAGCGGAAGGTCCGTAGTTTAAAAAAAATCCAAAAAAAAAAGAAAATAGAGAAGTAGAAAAAAAATCCAAAAAAAAATGGAAAAAGCAAAAAAAAGAAACAAGAAGAAAGAAGCAAGAATAAGAGGCAGTTGTTAGTCACCCGCACACATCCCAAAACCTTCCCCTCAAACCTTCACACCTATCCTTCCCATTAAACTTTCGACCTATCTCAAAGTCATTCTTGATGCATCAATCGTTTAAAGTTGCACCTATTGAACTACGAATGGCCTGATTCCACACTGGATACGTAGGAGAACCTCTTTGAGGCCCGGCCGCTGCAATTCACTTTAGAGAAAATCCATCATCAAATCCTTTGGTCTTTGAGAGAGAGAATAAAGAGTGGCTAGCCCGAAAACCTCACCAGGCGGGCTAGGCAAAAGGAGAGGGAACCTTGGTCTCTAAGGACAATGAAAAACTCTTAAATTTCCTTTCACCATGCACACCCACTTTTCCCATCAGACTTGGATCACCCTTCTATCTAACCATAGCCATTTGGTCATCTCTTCCCTTATGAGATAAACCCATGAGACATGGTCCTTCATCCATAGACCATCTCGTCCACCTCCATCAGTTCGAACCTCTGTCCATCGAACTACTCATCCATTCATCACATCGTCCATTACATCTGATCACTACTCTCACCTAACCATCCATAGTCCCATCTTGCCCACCATTGGGGCCTAGCTACTCACAAACATATTTTCTATACCACCATTCCTACCTTTCCCATAATCCATCCTCTATTGCTCCTCACCCTGTGAGCTCTTCTAATTTGGTCATTAATGTATGCATGAGATTCGTCAGTTAATCCTCGCTTTCAGAACACCTGAGTGAGGGATAACTCCTTTAGCAGAACAAGAAGCCAACTGCATTAAAATAAGGGTTACTTGAAGACAATACCCACCTAGGTCCATCACGCTGACTCATTTGAAGCCATTTGTTCACTAGCACTGGGGGCTTGGTGTGCTCCTACCCATATAAAAGAACCAAGAAAGATAGAGTAAAGGCAAGGGAAATCAAGACGGCTTGCCACTTGATCCTCCTTAGTGCTTGGGGTTCCTAACCACGACATCAAAGTCAAGCATCCTAACTAGCCCATCATGCAGTCTTCCATTGATATTCTTTTCGACGTCATTCCAACTGGGGGCTCGCTCATCACTCAATATCCGCATTATGGCAGCTTAAACGGGTCAAGCTTTCCCTTGATATCATCTTTTACCGTATTCCAACTGGGGGCTCGCTCATCACTCAATATCCGCATTATGAGAGCTTAAGCGGGTCAAGCTTTCCCTTAATATCATCTTTTGCGGCATTCCAACTGAGGGCTCATTCATCACTCAATGTCCGCATCATGGCAACCTACGAGGCACTTCGACAAGAGAACTCATCATTTTCACTATTTTTGCCTTGTCTTTAAACCCACTTCAAAATCACCGTTGACATTCAGAGTTTTTATTTACTTTTCCTTATTCTTTTTTTTTTCCTTTCCTCGGGAAAGTGGGGGGTGTCATATTGCATGCATGTACCAAATCAATGTTTTTTTTAGGTTATGTGCATTTTTTTTAACGGTCATATGAGCTTCTGCATTTTTTCATTTTAAGTCATTAGTTTGCATTTCGAGTCACATTTTTTTAAATTTTAATTATGGGTCATTTTTTTTTCTTTTCTTCTTGAGTAACAAAAAATAGTCACATGCATCGCAAAAATAAAAAAAAGTGTCACATTATGCATTAGAATTAGGTTGCATATAAACATGCATAATAGAGTCTTGTATGGTAATGTAATTCATCTAGCATAGCAGTTATAAGACCTCATTTGCATTCCTTTGTCCCTCGTCTGAGTCTCAAAAGAAATGAGAGGAACCTCGAGAATTGTGACTCAGGTTCGCTCACCAAGGATCTTGATCACCTCTGGACAAGGATCTTGATCACCTCTGGACAGATATCCGCCAAGATCGCCAGAAGATCTAAATTTGCTGTCAACAGAAGGATTTCCGATCCAAGGAGTTGAAGTTTTGCGAGAATTAATTCGGAGAATAACTCATTTTCTGAATTATACTCTAAAATTGGAGTTGTTAAATTTTACGAGAACTAATTCGGAGAATAATACATTATTCGAATTAAAACTCTAAAATTTAATTCACAAAGACTTTACGAGAATCAATTTGAGAAATGGTTCAGGACTCAAACTTTACTCCAAGAGTCCCAGTTAGAATCAATTAAATTTCATGAGAAAAATCCGTGAATAATTTACATTATTCGGATTAAACTCTAAAAATTTAATTCATCCACACTATATGCATGCGAGACAAAGAAAATGAAGGCAGAGCTTGAACTCGAGAACCTACTAGATTGGTCCGAATGGTAGCCCGGGAACCCATTGGGCCAGGTTTGAGCGTGACCGGGAAGCGGTAGTGCGCACGACTAAAAGTTGAACCAAGTCCGAAGCGACAAATGGCGAGTCGAACGGTGAATCAACACGGCCGAAGTGCACGTTTGGTAGGTCGAACGAAACACGACACAAGACCTGGAACTCAAAGTTAGGCGGGCCTGCACGGAAGAAAAACCCGGGACCCGAACTCATTGTCGGGCGGTGCACTGCTGACAAATCGGACCAAGGAAAGCGAGCTAGCATGGCGGGTGCGCATTGGAACATATGAACACTATCCCGACCCAAGACTCAGGAGCAGCAAGGCGAGTCCGCGCATTGACCCGTAAACAGACCCGAGACCCGAACTCGGTCAGGGGGGTGTAGATTAAGCAAGGTCACGCGGGTCTACACAGAGCAAGAAATCAAAAAACCCCGGACCTGACTCATTCAGGCGGGTCTGTATAGCGCAAGAAGACCAAAATCCCGAGACCCTAACCCGGTCCGGCGGGTTTGCCTAGAGCAAGAAATCAAAAAACCCCGGACCCTAACTCAGTCAGGCGGGTCTGCATAGTGCAAGAAGACCAAAATCCCGAGTCCCTAACCCGGTCCGGCGGGTCTGCACAAAGTGAAAAAAAAATCCCGAGACCGAACTCGGTCAGCTGGTCCGCACAATGAAAGAAATCAAAAACCCGAGACCCGAACTCGGTCCGGCGAGTCTGCACGACACTAGAAATAAAAAACCCGAGACCCGAACTCGTTCAGGCGGGTCTGCACGGCGGAAAAACCCGAGACCCAAACATCGTCAGGCGGGTCCGCACAGTTTGAGAAACCGAAAAAAAAAACCGAGATCAGAACTCACATATGCAGGTCTGCCTAGAGTAGAAAAATGGAAACCCGGACCCGAAACTGCCTCCGGGCTGGTCTGCTTGAATGACAGGCCTGAACAGTAACTCGGGCACATATCTGGGAAAGGCGCACTAGTCTGAATTAAAACTCGGACCGTAGTTAGGCGGGTCTGCACAGCCTCGGAAACCCGAACTCACCTTCGAGCGCTCCTGTGCAGATCTGCCTGGAGCTGAAAACACGAAACCCGAACCCGAGAAACCTTTGAGCACCAGGGCGGGTCTGCACAGTGCACAGTGCTGGTCTGCCCGATAGTAGACTGCAAGTTGATCTGAGTGTTTGTGCTGGTCTGCACACAGTATGGAGATTTGAAGTTTGAGATGAAGGAGCTTTGTGAAGAGGAAAGGACAAGTGTTGGTCTGCACACTTAACAAGGTTGACTACCAATTTAACTGATTAATCAATCAATTGACCAATATTTTCAACCGGGAAGATTAATGTTGTACATTCAGGTTTTTTATTTATATTTTCAAGAGAAGTACAAAATAATTTTGTATACTCAGAAAATAAATTAATTAAATCAAGAGAAGTGCGACGCAGTGGGAGGCGTTAAATTAAAAAATTTCATAAGAAATATGGAGATTAAATATCCATATACTTAGAAAATTTGTTAATTTTCAAAGAAGAAGCGACAAAATTATGACATATTTTATTTTCAAGAGAATTATGAATGTTCATACACTCAGAAAATAATATGAAGTCGGATACGAATTTTGATCACCACCCCCAGTTTGCACACCGGGGCCTAACGTTGTTTTTTTATTAAGCCATACGTCGGGCGTTAACAGGGCGATGTCAATTCAGCCGGACGTCGGGTGTTAACAGTACGATGTCAATTCAGCCGGACGTCGGGCGTTAACGATCTGTATCGATTCGGCCTCTCATTGGCGTTAACGATACAATGTCAATTCACCGGACGTCGGGCGTTACGATGCGATGTCGATTCAACCGTCGGGCATTTAAAATACGATGACGAAGTTTGAAATACGATTAGGCGCAGACATTTGCTTCGGCGTCGACAATCAACAAAGACATAGGATATTGTTTACGAATGTCAGTGCCGGACGTCGGCGTTAACGATGCGATGTCGATTCACCGATCGTCGGCGTTTATAATACGATGACGATTCGATCGATCGTCGGCGTTCTGTCGATGATAGAAGTTTGAAATCTGATTAGCGCGGGACATTTGCTTCCAAGCGTCGACAATCAACAAAGACATAGGATATTGTTTCCGAATGTCAATTCAGCCAGACGTCGGACGTTAATAGTACGATGTCAGTTCAGCCGATCGTCGGGCGTTTATAATACGATGACAGTTCAGCCGGTCGTCGGCCGTTTACAATACGATGATAGAAGTTTGAAGTACAGTTAGGCGCAGGACAGTTGCTTCCAAGCGTCGACGATCAACAAAGACATAGAATATTGTTTCCAAATGTCAATCAGCCACAATTCATACATCCGGCACAGGACTTTCGCTTCCAAGTGTCACCTAGCTTCAAGACATCACTACTGCAGCATCTAACCCTTTTTGGTGTCTTTGAATATTTTGATCCTCGTCTTACTAGACTCGATCAAAGTGGGGGCTAACTGTTGACACCCAAAAAGTGTCTTTGTAATTTTGTAATTTTTATTTTCTAGTATTTCTCTTTATTTTATTTTTATTTTAGATAAAATGCCAATTATGCTTGAAATGCAAAAATGAGAGAAGAGAACACCACAAAAAACAACCCACAAAATAGGCCCAAAATCAGAACAGGCCCAAGAGGAGAAGGCTAGGCGTGAGCGTGATGGACCACGGCATTGGCGGAGTCTGCACGCCCATTTGCCCGGCCGGGCATCATGCGGTCTGCCGCAGAGCAGCCCGTTCACCCGGATCCACGTCCTCGGGTCGCGTGCAGTATGGTAGCCTTGGATTCACGCCCGGTGATACGCCTAGGCTATTGTTAGCTCCTAGCTATATTTAGCCCCTAGCTGTATTTAGCTCCTAGCTATATTTAGCAAATTTTCATTTTTGTTTCCTCACTCACTCGCCCTATAAATACCCCCTATTCCCATTTCATTTGACACACCGAAACCACCTGGGAGCATTGACACTAGGTGGATTTTCCTTCTTCTCTCCCTCTCTCATAGCATACATGCATTCTGGCATTTTCATTTTCGCATTTTCATTTTTCTGTTATTATTTTCTTGTGATCACCCATAATATCGTAATGCTGACATTAACGTTGGTTATGATTAATCTGAATCTGATTACTTGAAAGAATAACTTTATTTCCTTCTTTGTTCATATGCATTTTAATTTATCGCTTTTTTGTTGATTTACCGCATTCTTTTTATTATCTTATTTAATTTCCGCATGCATTTAAATAACATCAATTAATCTAATTAATTCTCCTCTTCTACTCTTTTCTTTAATAAACTGATCTAGTAGAGTCCGTTCATTAAACGGGCGAATTCGAAGGTTTTTACTTTCGAATTCGTAACCTTACCCCCGAATCCGAATCTCATGGTTCGCGGTTACGCGGAGTCAAGAAAATTCGAGTTTATCAATTCTCTTTTAAAAATTGATTGGCGGCTCCTAAAAATAACTTTGATTAAATTTGATTTGCTAAATGTTAATTTTATTCGAATTTTAAAATTTATTTATTTCCCGAAATGATTTGAATACCAAAAATCGGAAATTGGTGGCCTCGGTCCAACATCCGGCACCCTGTGCGGGTCTGCACTTGTTGGCGAGCCCATCGCCAACACCAGCGTGCAGGAAAGGCCCAAGGTCACGATCCGAGGCGCTAAGCGGACTGACATGGCGCTGGGTCGATGACCGGGTAATTCTCTGACTGCCTCGGTTTCCGTGCTAATTATTTCTGATTTTTCCGGTTTCAATATTTATTTCAGGTAAATTGTAAATTTTAATGTTCATAATAAAATTCAAACATTTCATGTGAAAATTTTTAATATACAAAAAATCAATTAAATCCCTTAAAGATTAGACACCTCTTTCGACTCGCCTAACACCGCGTAGGGTACGGTTGGAATTTCCCTCGGGTCCTACAGTTACTCATGTATTTAATGAACAAATAGAGTACAAGACAAAGCCTCTATAAATAGGCATACTAAAGCATATGGTATTCGACCCGATTTCGATCTTCCTATGGTTACTGGTGGTTTCCTTATAGTTACCGGTTTGCTTAAGGCCATCCTCCTCTCTCCACGGTTCAAACCCGACTCCATGATTCATTTAAAGGTGAATCTGGGTACTTGGAGGGCCTTTAGGGCCATCATTGGGGGCAGTGTTCATTTCAAGGAAGACCCCGAGCCATTGGTCATGGTTTCCGATCCTTAATGGGATCCCTCTTAGGTCTTATAAGGGACTTCGAGATTCCTTCGGCATGAATAAGGCAACGAAGTAAAACTTGACTTCTTTGGGCTCCAAATGGTCAACATCAACCACAAAGGTATTTTGGGTATTTCCATACCACGAAGGGACCACCCGGGATATTTTGGGTCCTTTTGGGTATCTAGGATCATAATGATCATTCACGTCAAGCATGGGTCAGATTGGAAGATAACCCAAGGGAAAAGAAGAAGCTTGATGAAATTGAGCAAAGAAAGACATGCCACACTTTACACCATAAATCCTTCAATATAGCTCTGTTGTACTTGAGATTCGGGGAGCTTAAAGTTCATGTTAAGTGCTTGACATCGATATCTTACGGGGCCAAATCAGAGTTCAGATGAAGAAGTTTCAAGCTCGGTAGAAAAATTGCTCGACACGCAGTCATGCCCGTGACTTCCCAAGTCACGGTCGTGACAAGCATGGTCACACCCGTGTCGCTCCCCCCCCCCCCCCCCCAAATGCCTTGTTGCTAGAGGATTGAGTCACACTAGTGACATATAGCATTGCGCCCGTGACGCTCTATGTCGCGATCGTGACACCGTGACAAGGAGATGACTTTGTTCAAGAATCGCCCAGGGTCACGCCCGTGGCCTCCTGAGTCACGGTTGTGACCAACCAATGGTTGCGCCCGCGACCCTCAAAGTCACGCGGGTGACCCTCCCCAACAACATTTTTGGTTCTGATTCCCGTAGTCAGTCACACTCGTGACATTATGTGTCGCACCCGCAACGATTTTGGGAATGTCGGGTTTTAAGTCCAACTTATCCTCCCTCATTTTTGTATAATTCCCTTTGTATCCCCTCCCTCATATTTATACAAGTAAACTCCCCCCCCCCTCCCCCGAGTTAGTTTTTGAAGCATATAATTCCCTTTGTATCCCCTCCCTCATATTCAATGAAAGATAATCTTTTTGTGGAATTGCTTGTTGATTACTCTTTCTTTGTGACTTGTGAGTGGGTGTTCTTCCTCTTCACTTTGGTGAGAATTCTTGGGTGTTTCATGGTGCTTTGCTTGTGGGAGATCCTTGTGCAAGTTCTTGAACATCTTAGTTCAATTTGGTGAGTGCTTACTCTTTAGAATTGTTCATATCCTTTCAATTCTTGTTTTAGTTCTTGTTCATCCACAAAACCCCAAAATCCTAAAATAGTTGTTGCTTGTATGAATTCTACGGGTGGATTTCCATCATCCACATGAATTTGTGTAGACCCTAAGTCCCGATACGCTCCACATACACAAGCTAAAGAAAACAAAGAAAGGAAAGGTTACAATTAGTTAACAGCAGCTTGTTTAACCAACTAACTAGTGAACTAACTTTGTGAAATAGCTATATAGCTAAAGGTATTTTAAGGACCTGATCTTTTGGAAGGTTGGTAGATTGTGTAGTGCAAGGGTCTGTTTTTTTGGAAGGTAAGTAAGATGCGGGGAAAGTAATCTGGAAAAATAATGTAGAATTGAGTAAGTAAATAAAATAGTTAATGCTACTAAAAATAGGTAAGTAGGATCATATTTTACAAAAGAACATGACCTTAACATTCATGCTGGTAAAACGGATCGAGGGTGGGACACCATTTTCTTGCTAACCATCGGGTATCACTGGAAATGGAGAAATGCAATTCAACACGCCTGCAGACATTCTTGATAACAGATACTTGCTTCTAGTGGAAAGAACCATACTAATCAGAAAGGCTTTGCAACAGGAGGAATAATATACTTTGACACACCTCCTAGGGAGGTTTATGAAGCTTTTAATGCAGATTGTACTAGGCCTGCTGGCCTATGAACGTTAGTATGTTATGAAATTTTCTTTTAATGCCTTGGCCCTTCTTCTCCACCAAAAGAAAAGTACAAATAAGAATATCAATGTTGTGCTTAACAACAAAAAGTCAAAGTAAAAAGAAGCTGGTGTGTCCTTTATTTCATCGAAGAGTTCAAACCAAACTGTCAGGAAGATGATATTTCCAAATATGCATGTTTAGCATATTGTGTTTAGGAAAAACTATACTTCCTTCCTGATATAAACAGAAAATTAAAATAAATAAGGAATAAGATAAATGTCTTTTCTTGGTTGCAGCACAAGGGATCTTTGTTGTAAGATGAACTCGTAATTTTTTTTTAATAGCTCTTAGTTGTTACGTTGAATGTGATGATCATGATGCCCAATGCCCATAGTAGATGGTGTGGCGTCAATAGAATGAGGATGAGGATGAGGATGGTGTTCAGATGTAGCATGGAAAGTTTCATCCACAATCTCACTCTTTTTAATGGTTTCATGAGTATGGATGTCCTCTTCCAGGGTAACAAGCATAGCTTGCTCACCATGTGGTCCCGGAACAAAGGTTTCATGAACTTTCACCCGTCCATCAATCTCAAAATCATCGGTTTCTTGGATCATCTTCCTCTTTCTCTTCTTGATGAAGCAAGCAGCAAGGAACGCTAGAAAGAAAAGACCCCCAAGGGAGACGAACACAACCACAATGACAGTGGTATGGTGCCCAGGAGAGGGAGAAGGTGTTGGTGGTGGTAAAACTGGATGGTGTGGAGGAGGTGGTGGATAAATAGGATGGGGCGGTCGAGGGGTTGGGGTTGGTTTTGGCGGCAGTGATGGTGGCTTTGAAGCTGGAGTTGGAGGAGACACTGGATGTGGAGGTGGTTTTGGCACTGGTGATGGAGGAGGATTGGAAGGCGGCGGCGGTTTTGGCTTTGGTGTGGGTGGAGCAATGGGATGTGGCCATGATGGAGGAGGCGGGCTTATGGGATGAAAGGGTGGCAGCGTGTGTGGTGGGAATGGGTAAGAATGGGGTGGAGGGAAAGGGAAATATGGGAAGTTGACATTTTGTGGTTCACTCATGGCAAGTTTTTTTGATAACAGGCAGAGGAGAAGGGTATATGCTATATAGTCTACACTTTTTGGCTTGGATAACTCTGTGTGATGTAATGACTATATATATGTAGCAAGTAATGCCATGCCATTTTGGTAAAATATTTGAATATTGTGGATCATAAGCTTCTAAGTTTTGAATAACTTAACCTCCATTCCAAGATGTGGTTGTTTGCATTGGAAAACACTTCATGTAGTATGTTTATTTGCTTTTCAAATTACAATGCAATGACAAAGATAGACATCAGCAATCACACAATCATCATTAATTCAGCAAGGTCTTATTAGGTTGTTTGTTAATCCACTTATTATTATACAGTACTTCGGTACTTCATGCGTCTCAAATGGATTTAGTTCGGCCCACTAATGCTATCATTTTGAAATTTTGGGCCTCTTTTTTGGGTGATACCAGCCGCTATCATATGCCCATTGGTGTTCATGGGAGGCCCAATTATTCAGCGCAAGGCCTCCTAATGTTTCATCAGGTGAAGCATTAATCCTTCAGTGTTTGAAGAACCACTGAGATAGATTGTCCCAAAATTCCCAATAGCTTTGAAATTTTTGCATGACTAATCTCATGCACCAACATTCAAGGTATGACTCAGTGACTTACCCTTTGTTCATTTGTTCCATAAGCTGCAACCCCTCACGAATGATCAAGCCCCATTGAAACGACAATCTAGTGCATAGAGTGTCCTGAAGGTGTAGTGTAGGCAAATTTTACCTTGCATTTCTGCAAAAAATTGCTTCCTAGACTCGAACCAATGCTCACACGGCAACAATTGTTGTGCCAAGGCTTCCCATCAAGCATTTACAACAGCTTGAAGAAGAAAAATTAGGCCTGAATTATGCATTCCGACATAGCATGTACTTATCATTCAGTAGGTCAGCATTTTGGAGAATGGAGACCTCTATGAAGGGGAAATGCTTCAATAGAGAGACAAGGTGTATTTTCCCTCCAGCTCTACTAATTCTGATCATGGCATTATGCACTGAAACCAAGAGCAAAACCAGACAATCTTGAAGCCAAAAAATGCAATGCACAAGAGAGCTCCAATGTTTCCAACCAGCAAATTTTCAAGGGGAATCACAACGCTTCAACTTTATGCTTGATTTTTGCACACCTTTGAAATTTTTATACACAAGTGCTTTCATTTTCTTTGCATATGTATAATATGTCATCGATCAGTGTCTACATTGGATCATGTGTTGAAGAAATAAACTCTACAAGCAGACATTATCTAGCAGGTAACTGTTCTAAGAATGAGGCTCCGTTGATTAAGAATGGCAGGCAATGAGGGTGAGAGCTCAAAACATCAATAAACTAGTTGATGTCTGGACAACAAAGGGCTCCATCAACAATCGAGTCAAGAAGTAAAAAACAACCCCTAGAGCTATGGAGATAGGCAATGCAGGCAAAGCACGACGGAAGACTGAGAGCAAAATGAGGGTGCAAGCAAGGCCAGATATAATGGCAAGGTAGCAAGCATACACAGTCATGAGATCATACATTGCTGCTCTACCCACAAGCACGCTATAGAATACGAAATCCCCAAGTCCCAGCTTGATACCTCTACTCATGCCGTTGTCTTCTTCTTCATCATCTATCTCTCCTCCTCCGCTTTCCAGCATCTCTGCCCGTGATGACCTCTCTTCTTCCTCCACCGCATTGATCTCCATCTCCCTCAAATTCGAATTTGGCACCAGTGGCGATGTTTCCTCTCTACCCATTTCATCTCTCTCTCTTGAATTTGGCACCAATGGGGATGTTTCTCCTCTGCCCATCTCATCAATTTCCTCGATACGAACAATCTGAGCATCACCCACCTCGGCATTACCGTCCCTATTTCTGGACAGATTCTGAAGCTCGACAGAGGAGTTGTCAGAAACGCCGCCAACCAGCATCCCCAAACCCCCTCTCCTATTCCGCCCGGCCGGAACAGTTGGCCTGGCCTCATACACCAAGGCCGGAAGATCATCATCCCTAGACTGAGACAACTCGACGAGAATCTTCAAGGGGCCGCCGGGGGCCAAAACAGCGACCAAATCATAGAGGGCCAAGGCAACGAGCAAGACCCAGGTGGTCCATTCGGGGAGTTGGGTGAACCAAGCGGCGGTGATGATCCCCAAGGCAACGGTGTAAGACTGGGTGACAATGATGGGGACCCCTTTGCCGAAGACAGACACGACCCCGAGAGCGGAGAAATTGAGTAGAGAGAGGATGAAAGTGGGGGCGTCGAGAGGGAGAGAGAAATGGCGGATGAGAGAGAGAAAGATGGCACCTCCCATGGTGGCCAGGATGAGGAAGGCAGAGAAGCGCATGTAGTTTTTGAGGAAGGAGGTGAAGTTGTAGTAGTAGAGAAGGACAAGGAGGAAGGTGACGGCGGCGATGAGGAGGATGAAAACGGCGGCGTTTAGGACGGCACCTTCTAGTTTCTGGGTGGGGGAGTCGGAGGGGTTCTCGGAGTAGACGAGGTTGGCAGCGGTGACGATGGGGGAAGGTGGTGGGGAAATGGAGGTCAGAGAAGGAGGAGGTGACAGTGTGTAGACTAGAAGCACCACTAAAACCATACAGATTGACACCGGGGATATTACCCCGATTAGATCTGACCCTATCACTTCCAGGATGCTTGATTCCATCTTTATTCCAAACCGAGATATCCAACCACCCACTTCTGATCGGATCCGATCAGGACATCGCCATCGCCATGGACGGAGAAGGAGAAGGAGGAGGAGGAGGAGGAGATGAGAAAGAAGAAGAAGAGACAACTGGTATCATCTTGTTAGTTGTTAGTGCCCACATCTATTCTCTGCTGACCGTGATTTTCGCCAACCAACACAATCTGCGCCCTTCATTTTATGCCCCATTTAATAGTGACCGTTGATGTTTTATATTGTTATATTTTATTTCATTTTTGTTTTAGAATACTTTGACCACCGGTTACACTAATTTTGCCATTACCATCCCATTTCCCAGGCCAATTATCTCCTCTCTCTCTCTCTCTCTCTCGGGGTCTCTCCACTGTAACCTTCCTTCTGAGCAGCGTGTTCATCAACAAGAGTATCCCTAAAATTGTGGGTTGTGGCACAGCTCACCTAGTTCACAACTGAGTGAGGGTGGTCTGACCTTGCCTGGTCGAACCTATTGGGTCGAATAGACCTAGAGCTGGCAAAAATTCGGATCCGTGTAAATTCGGACAATGTCAAAATTCAGACAAAAAATTCATGTCCAAACCCGGTTTACTTCGGGTCGGATAATTCGGACAAAGTTAAAGTTCGGTTCGGACAATAGAAAAGAAATAAATTTTATATCCGAATATTCGGTCAATATAAAAATTCATGTGAAAAATCGATTTTCAAACCAAGTTTTTTTTCCGGATCGGACAATTTTGCCAGCTCTAATATAAAACCTTCTTACTTGTAAGGTTATATCATTTTTATTTAATTTATTTGTTGGTATTTTTTTATTCTTGATTGTGTAAAACTATGAAATTATGTGATTATATATGAATAGTTTCCTTTCAAATATTTGGTTTGATGAGTAATCCAAGTAAGTTTGTTCGGGTTCTTTGCAATGATAGGAATATCTAATAACTACTTCATCTGCGATAAAGAAGGATAAGGATTACTTAAGAATGCCTCTGAAATTTCAGATGTGCTGTAAAAGAGTTGAAGTATCCAAGAAGCATCATCGGAAATTTTTTCTTGGTTGGTTGTGAAGTGTTTCTTAACTGTGAAAGAATGGACGCTTAAGATAATGAACACCCCTAGTGGAATCTACTTGATGAGAAAATCAATGTTTAAGCAACTAGGTAGATCTTGGATTTTGAAACTAAGATCAATTGTGTTTTGATATTGGCAATATAATTTATTTTTTTTGAATTCGGGTAAATGGGAAGGTCCACCCTTTACAAGGTAAATGGCAAGGGGGACCAACCTACGGTTAAACACCTCCTCTCCAGAATCAAGTGACTAACCAGGTGGGGCAAGACTAAATTACAAGAACAAAAAAACAACAACCAACTAAAAACAAGAAAAAGAATACAACAAGAAAGAGCCAAACTACTGGAAAAAAAAAAAAAGCATGAACCATCCCTATCAGAAAGGGACATAGCACATAACTCCAAGGAGATGTCACTGTCATCGAAGGCCACGATCCAACCTTGACCAACTTTGCACCGCTACAGTTCCAGAGCATGCACCACACAAGGGCTTCCAAAATCCTCTACGAACTATGCCAATCCATCGATCTTCTTCTTGCTTTGTTTTCCCCACCATCAATCTGGATATTCTCCCAGATTTTACGTCAATATGAAGACCCTTTTGAGCACTGCCATGACAAATGAGAAGACTTGCAAAAACGAGTTCTTGAAACCGGGGTTGTACCCACAGTGACACAGGTTTCCGCCATGGATGAGAAAAGAACTCGATCGCAACCACCCAACAACAGAACGATGGAGATGGAACAGATGGAAACAACGGCCATCGAACAAAGAGATGAGACCATGCTTACTGCCATGACTGTTTTGCTTGAACAGAGCACAAAGATTGAACAACCTAACAGGCAACAACCCAAAAAAAAACAAAGACTAGGAATGGGCCAGAGTTTAAGAAATTCCATGAACATCATGGGTTCTAATGGAAAAGAACAGCACATACAGTTCTTTGTTCAAACTGGAGAAGGACAAAGAGGGGATCTAATGAAGGACTAGCCAGAGACCTCGAGAATCGGGGTATGAGGCCCGGGTCGGCTACTGGTCTTGGTGTTTCCACGTTCGGAAACTGGGCAACTCATCCAACAAGATAACTTAAGGTGAGGGGGAAAACCCAACTACAAAAAGGCTTCCATGGCTGTGGTAGAAGAGGGGCAAGGCCATGGCCATGGATAGAAGGTTCAGAGATGTAGAGTAGAAAGAAAGAAGAACATAGGAGGTGGGGGTTGGGGGGGTTGGGGGGGAACTCACCCCCTCTCTCTCTAACCTCTCTCTACATTTTCTTTTGATTATGACTTATATATTGATAATATAATAGGTTAGCCATAAAGTATGGGGTTGTATGTTATTATATAGTGCTATTGTGATTTTTTTTTTTTAGGCCAACAACTATTGAGTGTGGAGCATGGTCCGTGTAGGTATCCAAAAAGCAGAGTTTGGATTCTACTGTGGGACATGGGTCGTGTCGAGTTGCCTGGGGTCGTGTCGACCAGGACACGGTATATGGTGAACTTTGACTGTAGATTTTCACGAGGTCGGTTGTTTTTGCCGATCTAATTAGGGTTTTCTACTATGTTTTGGAGTATGTTTTTAACCTAATTGATGTAACCGCTTGCAATATAAATATAGCCTAGGGTTAGGCTTATTTGATATGTAATTAGGTGTTTTCATCTAATACCACAAGAGATTGACCAGTAATCTTTGTGTCCCTGAAAGAATTGTGTGAGACTCATATGTGAGTGTTGAATTCTTAAGTTGTAACTCTCAAGAAGTTGTGAGAGGTTGTAGAGGTTTGTGAATCTCTGATAAACAGTTGTAATCTTCTGATAATGCATCCTTTGTAGTTTTTTTCCCTGGTTTGGGTTTTCCCATGTTAAACCCTTGTGTGTGAATCTTTATTTATATACTTTTCGCCCTTATTATTGTTTGTCTGCTAACAACACCCTGAGAATCCTAACAATTGGTATCAGAGCGTTGGTTAGGGTATTGTTGATCTGCAGATAGAGAAGCAAGGTAGGCACACTTATGAAGATTTCGGAGTTCGATGGAAAAGACTATGTGTGGTGAAGGATGCGCGTTGAGGAATTTTTCCGTTAGCAAAAGTTGTATCTTACAACGGGTGAAGAGCCAGAAAAGATGAAACCAGAATATTCGGAAGACCTTGACAGTCAAGCATTCAATATGGTCAAGTTGACGATAGCTCGAAATGGTGGCTATCAGCATCAAAGATCAGAAATGACGAACGACCAACTTGAGGCCTTAAAAAACATATATGAGAACCTTTTGGTGGTGAACAAGGTACATATATCGCGTCGTTTATTTGAATTAAAGATGCATGAGTCTCATGATATGAATGATAGTGCGAATGAGTTGAATGTGATACTATCAAAGTTGACCTTTGTGGGATTTAGCTTTGATGATGAGATGAATACTAATATATTGTTGGCTAACCTACCTAAGTCTTGGTATAATTTTATAACTTCTATAACATCTTCGATTAAAAAAGATGAGAAACAAAAGTTTGGGGAAATTGGAGACTCTGTCCTGAATGAAAGCATTCATAGGAAAGATTTTGATGTGTTTGAGTCTTTGGGGAGTGCTTTGGCTATCAGAGGTAGGAGGAACAATGGCAGCTCGGGTCGGGGTCGGTCTAATCTAGAGGTCGAAATATGGAGCACGTGTTGTGTCGGAACTGTGGTGATACCATGACTCGATAAATTCTACTGAGGATTTGAATGATGCCCTAATTCTTAGAGTTGACAAGTCACAAATGGATTAGATTGTAGATTCGGGTGTACCATTTCACTATTCTCTAGTAGGAGCCCTTTAGTAACTATGTGAGTGGAAGGTTTGACAGGGTTAGGCTTCCAAACAACCAAAGTCTAAAGGTACTAAGAAGAGGTGATGTAAGCATTAAAACTTCTAAGAGTGGGTGTTGGAGGTTAAAGAATATTTTTTATGTCTCGGGTCTCACAAAGAAACTTGTTTCTGTGTGTCAATTGGATGAGGAAGGGCACACGGGAAAGTTACGAAAGGATCTCTAATAATTGCAAATGGTAGAAAAGAGGAGAAGTTGTATATTGTCATTAATAATTCTAATAGACTTGTTCATGCTCATCAAAGGCGCATCTGATTTTCTAATGAGAGAAGGGTATAAAAAACGAGGAGGTTTTTGTCCGAGGGTATGAGAACAGGTAGTCAGTCGAAGTATGCATCTAACCTGCACGAGAATTCGACAAGTTCAAAACAATGTGAGATTCCAATCCAAAATTCCTCTAAGCTCTTAACAAGGATGTGTATGTCGAAGTTGTAAGGGCGTGATAAGTTCAAGTGGGAGCCTGTTACTGAAAGAGGAGTTGATGGAAGGTCAACTGTGACCTCTATTGTTCTATGCTAAAAAATATCGAGGTGGATATACAAGAGGATTCGAGGATTCGTAGCACTGGTAGTGTTAATGATGATCGTGATGGCTATTAATGCAATTAAGCTCCAAGTGGGAGTTTATTGAGTGTGGAGCTCAATTGATTGATTTGGAGGCAATACGAGTGATCAGGTGAAGAGCACGATCCGTGGAGGTGTCCAAATATCAATGATTGGATTATACCATGGGACACGAGTCGTGTCGAGATCGACAAGGTCTATATCAGGGTGCCACATGTCGTGTTAACCAGGACATAATCCATGGTGAATTGTGACAACAAATTTTCACAAGGTCGGTTATTTTAACGAGTTAATTAGGGTTTCCTACTCTATTTTGGAGTTTGTTTTTAACTTAATTGTTGTAGCCACTTGTACTATAAATAGAGCCTAGGGATATGCTTATTTGATATGTAATTGAGTGTTTTCATTTTATACCACAAGAGATTAACATGTAATCTCTGTGTCCCTGGGAGAGTCAAGTGAGACTCATATGTTGTTGAGTTCTCAGATTGCAACTCTAAGGAGGTTGTGAGAGGTTGTAGATATTTGAGAATCTCTGATAAACACTTGTAATCCTCTAATAGAGCAACATTCATGGGTTTTTTTCCCGGTTTGGATTTTTCCACGTTAAACCCTTGGTGTGAATCTTTATTTATTTTTTGCCCTTAATATTATTGTTTGTCTACTAACAACTCTCCAAGAATCCTAACAGCAACGATCTGTGACTTTGTTACTTAGTATAAGGTGCCCTATAAGCTCGTGAAAATTGTTAAAGTGTTACGTTATACTTGTCGACAAGTATCTTCTTCTTACTTCTATACCGGTTAGTTTTGTATTTAGGTCATTACTCTTGTCTTGTTAACTTTTCTTAACTCTAACGCAGTGTGCTTGTTAAGTGCACTTATAATTGTGTGTGCATTTTTGGTTGTCGTGTTTGTGATTTCATGTCTTGGGTGAATTTAGTTGCGTCTAATTGCATTTCTTGTTGACCACCTTCTGCCAACAGAGTCAAAATTTATACGTTCATTGTTTGTGTTGAGGGAGATTTTTTTAAGCATCATTAACTTTCGTGAGATGAGGGACTTTGGAATTTCATGTTCATGTGTTCTTTGTGTTTGGCTATACGGTTACAAGAAATCAAACTGAAAATGTTCACAACATTTCCATAATTAAATACTTAGGAACAATTTATTGTGGTTCTTACTCTTTGTGTTGAAACTTTTGGTTCTTTACTTGATTGCATCATGTGCTACTCTATGTACTATCTTTCTTTTGCAGTTCAACTAAAAACTGGAATTCATTATGGCAAGGTTGACCGTCCTGTTGAAGTCCCAAAGAACATCCCAAAAAATGTTTATCACATTGAGATTAAGCTAATTGATTTTGAAAAAGCAAAGGCATGATTGTACTGTTATAAATTGTGATAGTACTTGAAGTGCAGTGCTTAAATGTACTTTAGAAGTTTCTTTGCAACTATTCGAGATTATTAGATCCATGATATTTGATGTAACATTCTAAATTTTCAAGGGAGCTCTAACATATTTGAAGTGTCTGAGAAGCATCATCTGAAACCTTTTCTTGGTTGGCTGTGAAATGTTTGTATACTTGTGTTGACATTTTTTGCCTCTTTCAGACATTTGAATATCTGAGGGGTGGAGAATTTGTTGGGATTTACTTTTAAAACGCTTTAAGTATTCTTTACACATTTTATGAGTAGTACATTGTAAAATCATTTTCCCTTTACTATGTGTATTTCGTGAATAATTAAACTAAGCTTTAGGAGCGAACATCCACTTATTTCAACTCCTTAGGACTAGTTCAATTTGTTCATAAAATGTTAAGCTTGGAAGAAGGTAATATACGCGACACTATTTAAAAACATGCAAAGGCACCTTAAAGTAGCATCGGTTTATTGTAAACCATGATAAACATGATTTATGCAATTCCGATATGTTTTGGTTAAAAGAAGTCACCACCCAACTTTTTTAAGGAGAAAAGTCAAGACAAAATTGAAAAGAAAACAAAGAAAGATTATGTCTTACGAACCAAGAAGTGGATTCGGGGGTAAGATTACAAACTCAAAAGGTAAAGACCTTTGAGTTCACCTCTCACTTAGGAAAGACTCTACTAAAAGCTAGAAAAATGTGTTTTTAATAAAGTTTGAAAGGGAAGTAAATTTAAACTTTACATAATTAATTCATTAAACATACAAAAAGAATGAATTGTCTACAACATGTACAGGAACATTTTACATTAGAAAAGTAATGTAAAAAAGTACTTATATAATGTTCTCAAATGGAACTTTTCTTAGCC
The DNA here is from genome assembly GCA_029582165.1 of Portulaca oleracea. Lineage (NCBI taxonomy): Eukaryota > Viridiplantae > Streptophyta > Magnoliopsida > Caryophyllales > Portulacaceae > Portulaca > Portulaca oleracea. Next base: position 24,923,002 of record CM055885.1, read on the forward strand.
TTGCTTGCACACTTGTTTATGCACTTGATGAAGCCTGATTGAAGATTAGAACACCTCCTTTGTTGATGCAATATGGAACCAAACTTTGGGTAAGAAAAATGCTTTTTGTGAGGGCTTTTGTGAGGTTTTTAGTGTGTATTTGTTTTGTTTTGTGGTGTTTTGGATGATTTTAGTGAGGTATGTGTTTAGCTTAGAAAAGGGGTTAATAAAAATGGAGAATGAGGTTGAGAATAATAGGAAAGATTAGGGGAAAAGTAGGAGAATTAAGAGAGAAAAATTAGAATAGGGAGTGGGAGTGGGAGTGGGTGGGGGATGATAGAATGTTGTAGTTGGTGTCTTGCTTCGAGCTTAGGGGTTCTATTTATAGGCTTAAGGATGCTAGGTTTGAATGGAGAAAGGGATGTACCTAGCTACTTTAGATTCATCAAGCTTTAAGTCTGATCGGACGTGGAACAATGCACCACATGTTACTTTGGATGGTGCCTTGCATGGGGATCGACTCTAGGTGTGAACGATGTAAAGGCCTTAGAACAATGCACTACATGTTCTTCTCGTTTGTCAATGACTTTTTGAAGATTGCAAAACCTTTGACCAATCTGACCAGGTGTAGATCCCGAGTTTTGTACCGGGAAAAGTGTGCAAAAACAAGCCGGGAGCAATAAGAAAAGAGGCTAGAATGAAAGCAAAGTCACTGGGCCTTCCTCAATCAAAAGCCACTAGGCCAACCCACCACAAAAGCCTTCATTTTTCACCCTTTCCATATACATATGCTCACTATTTTGAATCCCATTTTTTCCACAAGTATCATTGGCCTTATTTTATTTTTGTGAGGGTAAAGTACACATCATAAGCTTTCCAACGCCTTTTGAATTGCCTCATATACTCTTCCATTCATCACGTTTGTCATCCTATGGATCCACGGTTTAAAAGAAAAATTAAAGAAAAAAGAGGAAAAAAAGAAAAAAGAAGAAGAAAGGAAAGAAATAAGTCAGTCTGCACTCATCAAGCAAGCTAGGCAAAAGGAGAGAAGACCAAAACCACCAGTCTTTTGAAAGTGGACATCTTATGCTCTGAGACCTATAGCTTAAACAAAATAATCCTAAGACAGGGGGCTACCACCTCACTACCCATATCACCATTTGTATCACATGTTCGCCCACAACATCTGTCCCTACTTATAACAGTCACCTTTCGAAAACCCTTAGCCTTGAACAACCCGGTTATTCACCTCATGACCACTCCATATCTACCCCAAAGCCAAAAGGTGTCTTGTGACTAATATCATCAGAAAGGCAAACATGAGTCAATTCCATGAAGAAGAAAGTAAAAAGGAAAACAAATAGAAAAGGCAAAGGGAAATAGAGTTCCTAGTTGGTCCACCAACATGGGTTGGCATGAGTGATATGCCAATCATGTCCCTTAAGCGCTATGTTTGCATATGGAAAAACTTGTGCTGGGAGAGTAAATCCCATTTGGGTCGTCTATATCTTGAAGCATACCAACAAAAAAAAAGGAATAAGAAAGCACAAAAAAAAGAAGAGAGAGAAAAGAAGAGAGGAAAAGAAAAAGAAGAAAGAAGGAGGATGAGAAACCGAAGATGGAGCTAACAGTCACGCACACTGAAAAACGGTTCATAAACCTTTCGAATTTCTCTCAAGCCTTACGCTCTAAGCCTTCAAATTGTCATCACACCTTTTCGCCCATAGCCATCCTCAAGCCTACTTTACCAAGCCCTCCTCGAGGCACCAATCCTTTAAAGTTGCACCTTATGAACTACGACTGGCCTGATTCCACATCAGATACGTAGAAGAACCTCTTTGAGGCCCGGCCACTACAATTCACTTAAGGGAGCATCCTTTATCCCCAAATTTGGTCTTTGAGAAAAAATTAGAGAGGTTAGCTCGGAACCCCAAGCTAGGCTAGCTTGGAATCTCAGGCTAGGCAAAAGGAGAGCGAGAGAATAAGAGAGGTTATCCTGAAAACTCATCAAGGCAGGTTATGCAAAAGGAGAATAAACCCTAGATTTGGAAGTTCTTTCACATCCCCGCGATTTGAATTCCTCAACCTTCTTTCTGTTAGACTTGGATCACCTTCACATCTGAATAGCCAACCATCTCTCCGCCTATGACACGAATCCATCTCGACCATTCTCTCACCTCTTCTCCTATAAGGTGACTTAACCCTTGCCGACTGTCTAGCCTTATATGAAACATTGTCATCTGTCAATCATGACATACCCAGATTTGACCATCAACCCACCACCATCTCCTTTTTAACCAAGTAACTCCATGAACTTGTCCGGCCATCATCAGACTTACCCTCTTTTGTCAACCATTTTCATCCTCCTATACCACCAGAGCTTTTTTTACTCGGTCATTAGTGCAAGTTCGAGATTCGATATTTCGAGGCCCGCTCTCAACACATCTGAGCGAGACCCATCCGTCAAGAACAAGAAATCGACCACATCGATGGCTAATTACATTCGACTCAAAAGAAGATAAGATTTTATTTGAATCGGGGGCTCCCATATCCCTCATATAACCTACAACGGGGCTCCACCTATCTCTACAACGATCCGAGAAAACAAGAGGACAAGACAAGTCATCCAAGACAATGCCTTCACCATCAGGCCTCGTCATAAGCCTCACATATCATGCCTTGTCCTGAAATTGCATGTCGAGTTGCTCTGACACTTAGGGAATCATCGTTCTAGTCTTGGTACTAGGGGTTGTTTGCATATTGAGTCACATAAATTGTAAAATATTGTTCATGTACATATTCTCCTAGTCATTGCATTGCATCAAGAGGTCATGCATAAAGTCAACAGTCATGTATAATTGCATAAGTGCATCATCCATAAGAGTCTAGAGTCTAGAAGACCAAGCACATGCATGCCCATTGAGAAAGGATAGAGAATAAAAGAAATTCATCTCACACAGAGTAAGAATAGAGGAAACTCTAATCATGGTCTCAATGAGTTATATCTAGTTCAAACAGACTATCATCCAAAGCCCATCTTCATGACGACCTTCTAGCAACAAAAGTTGCCATGGACGTCTCCTGCACAATCATTCGCCTTGAGAAAATCCGTCGAGCACTATCAACATCAGGAAAATTCGATCCGCCTTGGAAAATCCGTTGTCGGGAATGAGAATTATTTAATTCCATTCATTTTTGTAATTGCTTTTGCTTTGAGGTGCAGACACTCATTGATGGAATGAGAATTAGAAGTGAAGAAGCACTGGTCTTTTGAGTTGTTAAATAAGCTAGTTGATGGTTTAGAGTCGTTTGGGAAGACAAAATTTCAGTTCAGTTTTAAATGTTGGGCCTGAGTTTAAAGACAAGTGTGGTTATTTCAGTTGAACAGTTGTTGGTTTGCTTTGACTAGTTTATGGTTTGTTAAGTACTATCTTTGCCTTGTGTTTCTTCAGAGACATGGCAGTGATGCTCAAATAAAGTTTGACTTCTGCTGTTACCGTCAGATAAATTGTAAGAGTTTTTATAATTGAATTTCCAGGACGTTATAGACTCTCTATCTGACCGTTTTATGCTCGAATAAGACTGTCATAATGATATAAAATTTTAAATTTCTCTATCAATAAAGTGCTAAACAAGAGTGTCATCACTTTTCTTTAATAGGGCTATTACTCTACATTTTCAATAATAGAAAACAAGAAATCACAGTGATATAAAAATCTATAGTCTTCATGGGCATGAATTAACGTAAAAGTTATAACTGTGTGAATTGGCTGAATGTATTTGTAACTCAAAAAGGATTTTTATATATAACATAACAACTTTACAATGAATTAGTCCAATAAGAACGCGCAGTTTACAAAATAGTCTACCAACCCATGGGCGTATCCCTATTAGCACCATGACCACCCCTATTTTTTTTTTTCAATTTTGTGTAATTTTAGATTTTAAAAAATGAATTGCATATATTTACAAAATAAATGTAATAATATATATACACCTCTAATTTGAAGGCTAGATTCTCCACAGGACCAACCACTTAGAGATATGAAAATAATGTATGTCTCCATCATTTCTTCTCAATGCCATGCTCTATCCGACATATATACCAACAGAACACTTGCAAATCCAATCGCAATCAAAGGTTAAGCAGAGTAAGCAATAAGTCCTAAAATGGGTCGACATACCTTATAAAAAGGGTAAGAATAGTAAAAGGAAGAACAAGTCTAAATATCAAATAGTAATAGGTCACATAATTGAATTTTTGTGATGAAGAAAGTTGGTATAGAAAGGGGAGAAAGAAACGAGGATATATTGAATTGCAAACAAAACAACAAAAGCGAGTGCGGTGTGATTGGTGACATTCCATTACAACATGCGTTTTCTTTGTTTGGATCTTAATATTCCACCCAAAATACAGGTGGCCATTCAACTCGTTTCTTTATATTTTCTTTCAATTTACATAGCATAATTCCGTCCCCATAGATTGGCAATTAAACATACGTCTAGAACTTTTTGTTTTTCTTTGTCTTCATTAAACGAATATTGTCAAAAATTTGGATTCAGGTTGAATTCAGTTCGATTAAATACTAAGTTTCGGATGAAAATTTAAAAAAAATTGAGAGTTGCGGTTGGTTACGGTGCGGTGTGGTGTGGTGTGGTGGAAATTTGAAAATCGTGGTGGGTTGGAGAAGGTTGTGGTGGATTGTGGAATCTTGTGGTGTAAATAATTGTGAGTGGATTGGTAGATTGTGGTGTGTTGTAGTGGATTGTGGTGGGTTATGGTGAAATATGGAAAGTTGTGATGCAGTGTGAAACCGCAAATCAACCAACCTCATAAAAGAAAGGGGTATGAGTTGGATAATTTGGACAAATGCATACTTCAAGTCAAAATTAAGATCAAATAATAGAAATATTAGAAATATTGTGTTCAAAATTTTGGCCAAATTGATCGATAATAATATTTGAACAAAAAGTCCATGACTATATACAATTTTTTTTTCCGGACGAACAAATTTAGATATTGAATCAGTCTACATTTTGACAGCATTAAATGAACACTCTCCCACCTATAAATTGGATTGCAAACTTAGGACTATGAAATATCATGGTCCATGTCGATCCGAAAAGCAGAAAACCCGGCTGAAAAGTCTCAGTCCACAAACAGACCCAAACATAACATAAGAAGCTACAAGCATCGACCACAATACTTTATACTCCTGGAACCACAGTCCAGGAGCTACTCTCCCACCCTCCCCCAAACCACTTATACAGACATGCATATGCATATGCATGTATATATATAGTACTATTATATTAGTGTCTTACTCTTACATATATAATTATAAAAAAATAACTCTATAGATAAAATATTCAAATAGATAATGTTCATAATTTTAACTAAGTTTTCTAACTTTTATTATGGATTAATGGGAATCGAGGAAATTTAAGAAGAAAATAACAACAATAATCATAAAATAGAGCATGTAATAACAACAACAATATTCATGGAATCAAAAGAAAAGTCTTATTTTTATAATTATGACAATGTGTGAGATTTGTTTAATTGTTTATTATATATTATTTTAATTTGAGTATCTTCATTATATTTTAGTAATTTTGTATTATTTGTGGTGAACAAAATTTACAGCTATAATGATTATGTTTTATAGGATATTATTAATTTTGTTACAAAATTATTTATTAAAAATAATAAAAATATTTATTAAAAATAATAACAGAGGCAAAATCATATCGAGTCATGTGTCAAAAGCAAATGATCAAAAATGTTTATAGCCAAGTATATATATATATATATATATATATATATATATATATATATATATATATATATATATTTATATATATATATATATCACATAACTTTAATTCGAGTAAATTAAATCTTCAATTTGAACGAAAAAAACTTGCTAATTTTTCAAACTTAATCGTTGGAAATTTTGACCTAGAATCTGAAAATGTAAGGAGTTGATTAAAACCTAAGTTCCATTGTCTAATGTTTAAAGATAAATTGATTACAAACCTTAGGCAACATGGATTGAGTTGTCATTCTGTAATCTCACTTAATTTCCAATTCAGATATTATTCACTGTTTAAATTCTAACTCTAAGCAAAAATTTTTTTATTAGAATTGTTTTTGGGGCTGGTTGGACATTTATTCAAATTACTAGTAGATGATTTTTATTTTTTTTTGACATCACTAGCAGGTGTCAAAGTTGATTAAAATTAGGTGATAGCTATAGTAAAGTTGGATTTGGATTTGTCATGTTCACTTTCAAAGGTTTACAACTAGTCAAATGAATAGTCAGTTCATTGAATACCAAAAACCGAGTTAGCAATAGTGAATTTTCTATTTTTAACAAAAGAGTCTCATTTTTTATGCAATTTGTGGTTCTTGTATGTATTTTTCTGACTATTATACTTTGGTCCAGTTATTTTTGTTATTTTTTTGTATTTTTATAGCATTTTTTTTAATGTAATTTCAGCTTTTAATAACTCTTAATTATCGAAAAAACAAGATAGCCTCCTTTGTCATCCTGTTTCTCCCTCCAATCCAAAATAATTGTTTTTCAGTTTTTCAATGTTGATCTTTATTTAATAATTTTTTATATAATATTCTATAAAAATTGATTAAATACTTTTCTGATTGTATTTTTTCCTATAAATCTAATTATATCCATTTTGTACGATAAATTATTGTATATATCCAAAAAATAAATGGCAAAAATTTTTAACATGAAAAATGTGATACGCTAAAATAAAAGTGGAGGGAATACCAGTTAAACACTCTTCTTCCGTTATAAAAAGATAAAAAAATAAAAGAAGGCAACAACAAATAAGTACAACTTTTTTCATAGAATGTTTTCTACTCTTGTATTTATATAATATGGATCGTTGATAAATATTATTTTGTTTAACTTCAATTGTAGTGGATTAAAGTCAATTGTCTCATCAAACCTCATTTTCTTCTTTTCACGGATTAGTCGTACTTAGGAAGCGAATCATTTCTAAAAGCTTTGGTCAATTGAAACAAGTCTCTCTAAAGTGTAAAAACTTTAGTGATAGGTCATGTTCTTTTTTAGTATAGAGAAGATGTGGGAAGATAATGTAAGGTAATGTTAAGTAAAGAAAAATAAGTAAAGTATTGGAGATAGGTAAATGTCACATCACCTATTTTTTTATTTTAAAATAAATTCTCTGAATTCAATAAAAAATTTTAAACATAAATTATCTGAAAGTATTTTTCTTTATGTTAAGGTAAGGTAAGGCAAGATAAAGTAAAGTAAAGTAAAATCTTATCTACCATATCAAAGAACACGGTCGTATGGTCCATATCCGACCCCTTCATGTCTCGCCATGAGCGAGATTACGAAGTAGTGTTTTAGAATTTCGGAATTTTAAGCACAAATATGGATTTTTTTCAAGACATTGCAATATGAATCTTAATTTTTCTTTTTTGTCTATTATTAATGTCCTAACCTAATAGTTTAAAATTGTTATATCTGACCCTTTCGTATTAATAGTCATCATTGGAAATTGTGTCGTCAAATTTTAAAAATTTTGACCATAAATTTTTTAATATATAAAATAATTTATTATATAAAATTACAATAATTAGATTTATGATTAAAAAAATACTATCTTAAAAGTATAATATTGGAATTGTGACAAAATATTGTATAAGAAATTATCAATTAAAAGTGACATTGGAGATTGTGTTAATCAACTAAATGACAATTAATATGAAATGGAATGACCATTACCCTGTTCTTTTATGCGATTGGCTGGGTGCGATGCCATATTGCACCGCAACTTGCCATATTCCACCACAGTCCACCACAATCTACCACAACCCACCACAATCTACTTTTTCTAATTTAATTTATAAAATATTTATAAATTTATCTCACTTTTTCTAATTACAATTTCACATTTTCTAACACATTTACAATTGTTAAAACTAAACCTCACCACAACCCACCACAACTTTTCCAAACCCACCACAATTTCACCACACCACACTGCACCACACCGCAACCAGCCGTATAAAAGAACGGGGGAGTATACCATAAGTTTTATGGATGTCGTCTAATGCTCAAGGCGTGTTTGACCTCATCAAATTATAGTGTTAATTGTGTGTTTGATATAGGAACTATTCGTTTCAAATGGGCGAAACTATGAATCATTGGCATAAAATCAGTACAGTTACAAGACTTTTTCAGCTTTCCCAAATAAAAAGGTATCGTATAAAACACGAAATTTTCATGTATCACGATTTGCTAAAAGTCAAGGTTTATATCAACGAATAATTGGTCATATTATTATGCATTTTTTCTAAATAAAGGACATAGTGTATTTTATACATTTAATTCATGCATCGTATGTTACTAACATGAGTTTGGGAGGCCCTATTTTATTTTATTTTTTTTTGAAATTAAACATAACGATTTCATTAATTGAAAGTCATACGACACTTACAATGAAAATCGAGACTGAACAATTGTAGATCTAAAATATAGATATGAAATTCAACTTCCAAATAACTAATACTAATCTTACTGACATTTGACTACGATTTCTCCGACGACTCTGCATTTTTTTTTATAACTCTACATCTTTTTTTGATGACTTTGCATCCTTACCATTGATGGAAAACCTCACAACCTGTGCTATAGCAATTTGAAAGTTAATCTTCATCCAATGTATTAAACCACACTAATTGAATAAAACTCTAGAAAGGGACTAAAAACCCTAAACAAGGGTACAATAAAAACTCTTTCAAAAGAAAAGACTAACTTTATTTGGGTAAACGTAAAACTAAACTAACAATTGGGATAAAAATCAATCAAATTCAGGCTAACCATCGACAAAAAGAATCGATGTCAGCCCCTCCAAAGAAGTGGAGGCTAGGGTTTTCTAGAGAGAAAAAGAGTAGACGAGGCTACAGTTTTTAACTTGGGAGACCCTATTTACTTCCTCATTCCAATTTTATGTGTCACTCAATAAATAATTCACAGTCTTCAATATTTATCTTTGACTAACAATTTCTCGTACGATATTTTACTAAAACAGTTATAGTATTATACTGTTATGATAATATTTTTAGCTAGAACTCTAATGACAATAGTTTGTATGATAAAACATTATTTATATTGAAAAATGTATAGTCAATGTTTTTAAAATTTGACTGGATAATACGCCACATTTTATGAAAGTATTATTAGGAGGATCACCTTTTTAAAATTAATTTTGAGGTACCTTACAATTTACGATATGTATTTTAAGGTGACAATCTGACGACAACTTGAAGGAATTCGGTGAGACCCTCCAAACATTACCGAAATACCCCTCGTTTAATTTGAACAATAATTTGTAGATTATCAAATTGCCCCTCATTGAAGTTTGCCGCCAAAAGAAAACTTGTTGATGATGACTTTCCTTGGAGCAGTGTCTAGAGTTCATCCATAGCGATGGTGAAAGAAGAAGGTGAAACACAGACATTGAAGAAGGTCGTTGAAGAAGATAAGTCATTGTAAGGTCTTTAGTTCTTTTTTTGTTTCGGCGAAACACAAATATTACTTAAATGATTTGGAGAAAATACCTCTTCAAATTTTGGATCTTTGTTGTGGTTTTAGGGTTAAATTTTTCTTCAAAGTTTGTATCTTTTGTATGGTAAGTTGGTTACATTGTTTTACTCTTTTCATTGATTTGATTTTGGTACATAACTTGATTGTTCTATTTTGCTCTGTTCATTGATTTGATTACGGTTCAGACCTTGAGTGGCATTATGATCTTTTACCTTTTTGCTACACCAAGCATGGAATCGCAAATCAAGTTTTGTATCATAATTACTGAGATCGGAGGTGTTTGATTAATCTCAGTTTATTGTTCATATTTTGCCATAATTATGTGTGAAAATATCGATAATGCATTTCCTACATGTGTGGCCAATGATGCTATATGATGTACTATTTTGTTTTTAGTCAGTGTTTGTTCTTTAGAGACCAATGCTGATTGATCAGTGATTACCCCAATTAGTTCTTGATTATAATTTCTTTTTCAAATAAATAGTGAACAATTGGTACTCAATAAAGTATCAAAAAATTAGTCTGAGGTACCCTAATATTTGAGGAAACTAATTTTTGGTACTCCAACTTTTCAAAACTTATTTTGAGATACCCTTATTTTTTGGGTTAGTAATTATTTGGTGCATTTCCGCCCATTAATTTTGTTAAGTGATCGAAATACCCTTATTCGTCTTCTTCAATGGTATTTTTTCAGTCACTTAATAAAATTGATGACCGAAAAAACACCTAATAATTACTAATTCTAAAATTAAGGGTACCCCAAAATGAATTTTGAAAAATTGGGGTACCAGAAAAACATTTCAACAAAAATTAGGGTACCCCAGAGTAATTTTTTGATAAAGTAGGATTGTGTATCCTTGCCAATGAATAAAAAAACCAGTTATTCAATAACTTGTACAAAAATTAAACTTCACCAATTCAAATTTAAAAAAGAGGTATTAAGTAATTTTTAGAGGGTCTTGTCCAATTCTGTTAACTTTTCGTCTAAATATCTTAACGCAATATGGTTATTAATTATCTTACATTTTACCTAAATCACTAATAAAGTTAAATGTAAGTGTATTTAAATCATTATAAAAGTATGTTTTATCACTTTGAAGGCTACTACAACTTATAAACAATTTAAAAATATTTATTTATTTATTTATATTTATTTCATAAACATAAAACTATGCATAAATGTGCATTTCCACTATGATTGATAAAATTAGGCTATTATTATATTTTTTGACCTACCTCCGTTTTTATTTATCTTTCGCCTTGAAATTGTGTTAAAAAGTTTGACCGTTAATATCTTAATTTGTATAATGATTCATTATATAAATTTGATGTCATCAGATTCGTAATGAAAAATACTATTAAAAAAAGTATAATATTATATTTTTTATAAAAATTTTATATTAGAAATTATTGATTAAAAATAGACACTAAAAACCATAAATGACAAATAAAAAAACGGAGGGAGTAATTATTAAAGAAAATATTAATAAAAATTATAAAAAATGTGAAATATGGATAATTTAATATAGTTATTAATGGTTTTGAGTCAAGATGGTTATCACCGTCCGATTAGAATATCTAAAATTAATTTAAAAAATGTATATCTAACAGTACACTCTACAAATATATCTCCTATTCATTTTTATTTATTAATTTAAAAATGGGGAGATAGAGAGAGACTTTAATTAAGGATTTTATAAAGGTTGATTCCCGTGTCAATAGAAGACGAGTGACGACTGTGTTATAAGTGGATTCAGCTTTGGTAGTCAACGACAAACAACCCAGCCGTTCCTCCAACTTCCATTTCCATTTCTCCTCTCTCTCTCTCTTTCTCTCTCTCTCTCTCTCTGATCAAAAGTATATCATCGTCATCTGGGTATTCCCCAAATCTCCAATTTACAATTCCAAGATTTATTCTTTCCTCCCCAAATTCAGTTTCTGACACAATTCAACTTCTGGGTTTCTGTCTGTCGATTGAAACAAGCTTGAAAACAGAAAACCCCAATTCAATTCATTGCTGCCGAGTTTCAGCATCGAAATTTGTTGTTGATCTGAATCCACTCAAAAGGGTCTTATAATGGGGGGTTGTTTTAGCAGAAACAAAGTTCCTCAGGGAAAAATTGATGAGCATGTCAGATCAGATAGAAGAAACACCCAACAGAACCATCATCAACAGTATATCAATCAACATCAGCATCAGCAACAACAACAACAACAACATCAAAGGCAGCAAATTGTTGCCCAACAACAAAAACCCAATGCCCAGGTTGCCCAACAGCAAAGGTATAGTAATAATAGTAATAATAACCATTCACAATCTCCATCTGCTCCATCTCAAGTGAAGCCATTAGAGCCAAGACCTAGACTTGCTATTACTGCCCCACCTCCTGATACAATACTGGGTAAGCCCTATGAGGATATTAGGTCACACTACAGACTTGGTAAAGAACTGGGAAGGGGTCAGTTTGGGATTACCTATTTGTGCACTGAGAATTCAACTGGCCAAACTTATGCTTGTAAATCAATTTTGAAGAGGAAATTGGTTAGCAAGAGTGATAAGGAGGATATCAAGAGAGAGATTCAGATACTCCAGCACTTATCTGGGCAGCCTAATATTGTGGAGTTTAAGGGTGTTTATGAGGATAGGCAATCTGTACATGTGGTCATGGAGCTTTGTGCTGGAGGAGAGTTGTTTGATAGGATTATTGCTCAAGGCCACTATTCAGAGCGTGCTGCTGCAAGGATTTTCGGCCAGATTGTCAAGGTTGTTCATATTTGTCACTTCATGGGTGTGTTGCACCGTGATCTTAAGCCCGAGAATTTCTTGTTGTCTAGCAAGGGTGAAGGAGCCATGTTGAAGGCTACTGATTTCGGATTGTCCGTCTTCATAGAAGAAGGTTGCTTTCGTTTCTTAATTTCTGTATGCATTTTTTCCATTTCAGTGTTATAAATTGCTCTTGTTCTTGTCCTCCTTATGTGTTGTTCATTGAAGGAGTTTGGTTTATTTCCTTCTAATATGTTTCGTTGCTTTCTGTGTGCATTTCGAGTATCAGGAGAGGAAGTTAGATTATCTCTTAGCAAGTTGAAATGAAATGTCTACTGAGCAGGGAAAGCGGGAAACAAATTGGATTATGATGGTTGGGGCTCTAGAATTCTTGTCAAAGTGCTGTTTAAAACTAACTCTTTGCTATTTAAGTTGTTTTTGTGCTCCTATTCCTTGGTGCAAGTTAGGAGTCAAGGGTGTGTTAGTGTTTAGAGCCGTTTGGGAGATTCTCATGCAGCACAATTCGTCCGTAGGTGAAGGCTCTACCCTTATGCTAATAGGCCCATCCTTGGTTTCTTGATTTTCATGTAAGTTGGCTCTGCTTTATTTGTGTCTCAGACAAGCACATTGTTATTAGAACGGCCAGAGTGCAGAAGGAGTCTTTTTCAATCATAGCCATTGTACTTGAGCATTGTAGCTGCAACCGTTGATTTAGATAGTGAATAAGGAACAGGCAATATTACAGTTATTACCTCCCGGAGGATTCTCACAGAAACATGGAAGTTTACTATTCTTTCGGTCCCACCTCACTTTATGGATGCTGTCGACTCTATTTTTGAACCCTACTAACTTTCGTGGATTCTATGAACTCAACTCTATGTTTCAGCCGGTGTTTTTACAATGATAATTTCATATAGGAGGGCTACAGACAGTGGTTAATTGAAAATAACACACTAAGGTCGTAGTTCATCTAGGGAGTGAAGTACTGGATGCAATGGCCATATGGCCCTGCCATTTTTGTTCAGTAACAGTCATTTTTTTATCTCTTCTCTTTAATCTCCCTAACGTTGTACGCCTATCTGTAGCTGTTCTTTTGCATATTTGCTTACCATCTTCTTTATTTTAGACTGTGAATGATGGATTATTTAAGAGGGATGTTCTATAAATTTTAAAGAACCTTATAAACCTCAAATTTTGCAGGGAAGGTGTACCGTGATGTGGTGGGTAGTGCATACTATGTTGCTCCTGAAGTTCTTCGCAGAAGTTATGGAAAAGAGATAGATATATGGAGTGCAGGAATCATGTTGTATATTCTGCTCAGTGGTGTCCCTCCTTTTTGGGCTGGTAAGATGACTAACTTTTACGAGTAATTTCTGTAGCAGAAAGTTTATACGGTTTGAATTTGGTACAGTTGACGAAGATAATTTTTTGTGGTGCAGAAAGCGAGAAAGGCATATTTGATGCGATACTGAAGGGAGACCTTGACTTTCAAAGCGACCCATGGCCATCCATATCAAGCAGTGCAAAGGATCTTATCAGGAAGATGTTAAATCCAGATCCCAAGAAGAGGATCACCCCTGCTCAAGTCCTTGGTAAACTTATATCCATCCTTTTATTCTTTTTCCGGATTATCATTAATTCTGCTTTTGAAGACTTCTGGAGTATCCCACCATCAGTATTCTTGCCTTCCAATCCTCGAATTTCATAAAAGCAAACAAAAGGTGGAAAAACAAACAAAAAAGTAATTGTTTTGATGATAGTTGAGAGACTGGTCTGCAATAAATGAATTGTCGTGATACTACTAATTTTCGGTAGACAGCTCGCCGATTGATGAAACTGTAGGCACATGTGGTCTGGATTAGTCATATCTTTGGATTAAAATGTTTGAATCCCACCTGGGTAAAATCCTGGCACTGGCATGGCCTGGTTTGAGTAAATACTTGCAACAGCTTTGTTAGATTCATGCATGTCATAGCCTTGAAGCTGGAAACTAGGATTTTTAGTAATTAGCTCTATCATTGGACATGTCTCTGTATGGTTTACCCATTCTACTATACTGGTTATGGCGACCTCTAGATATTAAGGAAACAAATGCATTTCTGTATTGTTCATTGGGATTTGTTTCTGACATGTGCCTCATATATGTTAACCATCCAGATCATCCTTGGATGAGAGAGGGTGGAGATGCATCGGACAAGCCAATAGATAGTGCCGTGCTCTCTAGAATGAAGCAGTTCAGGGCAATGAATAAGCTTAAGAAACTAGCTCTAAAGGTATGTCTCCTTTCTTAAAAACCTTTCTTTTTTTTTATTATTATTATCTGACAGCCTGACTTTTGTAAATATTCTCTCAACCTAAGAGGAAATGCAAGCCCTTTAGAACTAGGTAATGACAGCTGCTTGGTCTGGGGCTCGAGACTGCTCAAAATCTTCACTTTCTCTCATCGCTGGGCTATACTTGTGCCCAACCACAAGAGATTGAGAGAATGCTCAACACCTTACATGGGTATTAAGGAGAAATGTGGAGTCATAACTCCCACATGCGTAGCGAAATATGTCCATGAATGCTTGCAATCATGTGGCGTAAAGCAGAATGATGGACAATATTGCAAAATTTCCTGTGTTTAGTTAGTGGCCCTCGTGCAGCTAGGTTCCTGTTATTCACCTGTCCTGTTTCCTCTGACCTACTAATCTGACTCCTGAGGCCTAAATTTCTGGGGCCCTTCATGTCTTATCTTATTGTCCTTTCGCTCTTTGTTCTTAGATTCAAGTTCTGCATGTTTAATTTATGTTTGGAACTTCTGCTGGATCTTGATATCCTCTCGACACTTTACAAATCTGATTGTTGCTAAAACTCCGTAGGTCATTGCTCAAAATATGTCAGAAGATGAAATTAAAGGGCTTAAAGCTATGTTTACGAACATGGACACAGACAATAGCGGGTCAATCACCTATGATGAGCTAAAGAGAGGGTTGGCTCAACTTGGGTCAAAGCTTACAGAGGCTGAAGTCAAGCAACTTATGGAAGCTGTAAGTTAGAAAGTGCTTTCCATCGTTTCATTTTCCTTTCCATTGAAGTTACTGGATTCCAAGTTATGACACAATGGGAGCGTTTATTATGCAGGCTGATGTTGATGGAAATGGCACAATTGACTACACAGAATTTATCACTGCCACAATGCATCGACACAAATTGGAGACAGATGAGAACCTGATGAAGGCATTCCGGTATTTTGACAAGGATAGTAGTGGGTGAGTCTTACAAACTGCTATCTCTAAATCATTGAATTGCCCATTTGCCTCACAGCGTAAGAGGCCACATGACACGCATGGTGTTCCTTATATGCTTGAGGAATTTGTTCAAAAATTGTGTTGTGTGGTACTAACCAGTAATGGGATGGTGGTACTGCCAGGTATATCACCACAGATGAACTGGAAGCTGCAATGAAGGAATACGGAATAGCAGACGAAAGTAGCATCAAGGAAATTCTGTCTGAAGTGGACACCGATAACGTAAGTATCCAATCCATCAATTCAAATTCACAAATGAAAGTTTGCATCAGTCTGAGTTTATCCAACCCAACCCTACAGGACGGACGGATCAACTATGACGAGTTTTGTGCAATGATGAAAAGCGGCACAACACAACAAGTGAAACTGTTTTAGTTCCCGGAATTTTTCATGATAATAGGCGGGTATTGTATAGTCAGACTAGTGAGTTTGTTCCTTCTCTATCAGTACATTCTGTTTAATCTGCCAAAACCCTCTCTTAATGTTCACTCTTGCGTTCCTGTTTCAGACTGTCCAGGAGCCTAAGTCTTGTCCATATTGTTTTTCCCTTAGGTTATCCTTCATTTTTTCAGGCATCCCTTTGAGTTTTCGTATTAATGCACCTGAGTTTTGTTTGGTGGGGAATGAATTATATCTCCTAAGCAGCACTGAGATTTTTGCGTCAGTTTTCGATCTATGAATAAGATATTGACAGTAATGCTTGTCTTTGTCGAAATCACAGTTTTTCGAGAGTGTGAGTATCGTATATATATATATATTTTTTTTTGGATACGATGGAATGAAAGTAAGAATACTGTCCAGGCAAGCAATGTGAGGGTGTCTGCCTGTGTAATCAGTATAATTCCAACTGACTGCAGCATATGATAACTTTTCATAAAAGGGTAAAGATTACCCACCAAAAACTGATAAAATGAGCAATAAAAAGAAGGCAGCACTTGTCAGCTGGCACACAATGGCGACTCATTTAAACTCCTTTCCAGTTTTAAGTTTTTAGATAAAGTGGTCGCTGTGGCTCACCATCGTATAAAAATAATATCTACTATATATTTATCTTACTTTATTAATAAAAGAGTGTTATTAGTCAAATCTAGGTTCAGCTTCAAAGCTTATGTTTTTGCTTGTGATTGAACTAAAATAATCAAAAGTTGCATCTGAAGATTCCAACTTTATTAAAGACTATCTTTGTTATGCATTTTTTAACTAGGCATGTGATCATCTCAAAAATATTATATTACTCTAATACAAGCACGAAATTGGAAGCATAACCCTTAAAAGGGGTCTATAAAGAGCTTCAAGAGTATCACAATCTTCATAGGAAAATTATAAATTGTAAATTAAACTCATCAAGATTTGAATAACCTTCCATTTGCATGCTATTAGCACCTACCTAACTCGTAAAATACATATACTTGAAGAATTCTATGTATATTTTACTCTTCTAATTTTTAAGAAATGAAGTTTACATAAGGTCTCAGAAATATACAAGTATGATATAAAAATTGCTTTCTTTTGATCAGTATATTAAAAGTATATGATTTCTCCAACTTGATGGTGTATTCATTTTGCTCTTTACTTGTTCTACCAGTTTCTGAAAAGAAAAGTATAGAGCAAGATAATATGAAGGAGAGAGATAAAAGGAATGAGCTAACAGAAAATTGTTAAGCTAGACAACAAACTAGAACAGAAAATTGTTCAGTTTCTAAGTTCTACACGCCACTTCTACTTCTCCCAATTCATCCGCAAGTAGAAGTTGAGACCTGACAACAGAGCCAAGAGAAGAAAATACATCAAAAAAAAAAAATTAAAAAAAACCTCAGAAATAAGTCCAACCACGGTTTAACCGAGCCGCCCAGGTTGACCGATCTAGGCGGATTATGACGGTTAAACTAGCATGGCGGGCTAATATACAAACCGAACAGACCATGGCACGAGTCTTGAGTCAACCGGCTGGGCCAGGCCGGTTTTGATAATGTAGGAGAAAACCGATGGAGTTAAATGTTGATGACGATCAAGAGGAAAGCTATAAACCTGATGATGATCACGGATAAGATGAATACCATGATCAAAATAAACACAACAGGAAATGATATGAACTTGGGATAAAGAATAATCACCACGCAAGATCTAACACTCCGCCAAGATTTGATAAAGGACTAACCACCACACAAATCTATAAAGGAATGACTTAAAACATCACCAAACATAAAATTTGGATAAAGTAATAAGATTTAGAGAGGATTGAGGTTGATCTCAAAAATATCATATGATTAATTAGTTGAAAGTTGGTTCTTCTCTCCCAATTACCATGATTAAAAAGTAAATGGAGTGGAGTCTTCCTCAAGAAAAGAGTCAGCAATCCATGGGCCAAAAATAACCCAGAATGTTTACATCCTAGGGTTAGGATTCAACATGGATAAATGACCTAGTTTAAGGGGATACAACATTACATCGGTAGAGGTACATGGGTAATCACACAACAATTAGAAAAACTCAAAGAAAATTAGCAAGGTTTAATTGCCTCAATTGGGGAGATTGCAAAATACTAGCCCAATAGATCCTTGCTAGGATTGACTCTTGGTTTTTCATAAGTCTGAACGCTTGCTTCATCAACAAAGCGTCATTGAGTTGTTACACCTTTCGAATCCCTAGTCCTCCCATCCCTTTCGGAGATGTGAAGATGTTTTTGCCAATCTAGTGCCTACCCTTAATTCCTAACCTGTAACACTAGAAGAACCCTACGTTCAAGCTATCTATCTTCCTTGCGATTGTTACTGGTAGCTTGTAGATGGACAACAGGTGTTGGTTCAACGATGAAAGCACCGCATCAATAAGCACTAACCTTTCCTCCAGGTGAGAGGAGAGCCGCTTTCCAACTCCGTAGTTGTTTGCTAATATTTTCCAGGGTTTCCAGGAGAAACCCCTGTGTCGTCTTCTTTCTCCCAATGGTAGGTGGAATACCTAAGTATTTTATGAATACCTCTGCCTGCTCATATCCAAAAATTACTTTCAAACCTTCTGTTTCCTCCTGGCTTGTATTGGGAGAGGTTAGGAATTGAGACTTCCTTACGTTCACCACTCCTGATGTCATACAGAAGTTATCAATCTTCTATTTTAAATTCAGACAATGGATGTCTAAGACCTCTATGAACAAAATTGAGTCATCAGTGAAAAACAAATGTGTCGTTTCCGACGCCCTCTAGCCACTTGCATCCCCTTAATAAGCTGTCTCTTCTTGTCTGCTTGGAGATTATGTGCTAGGACATCCAAATAGAGTATAAACAGGTATGGGAATATGGAGTCCCCTTGTCGCAGACATGCCTTTGAGATGAACACTGGCGATGGCAAACCATTCATGAGTACTGGATATCTTATAGTGCGGATGCAACTGATTATAAGTTTGACCCATTTTTTGCGGAAAGCCCACCTTCTCCAAGACCTCCTGAAGGGAATCCTAGTTGACTCTATCATAGGCTTTGTTCATATCCACTTTGATGACTGTTAATTTTCTCCCTTGCCTTTTATTCCTTATGGTGTGTAGCATTTCATGCGCTATTAGACAACTATCCGTAATAAGTCTCCCTCGTAGGAAAGTATTTTGATAATGATCCACTAGGTTCAGCAGAACCCCTCTAAGTTTGTTGACTAAGTATTTTGAGATAATTTTGTAGAAAACATTGCACAGGCTTATCCGTCTGAAATCAACCAATGACTGGGGTTTTCTGACTTGGGAATTAGAGTGATGAAAGAGTGATTGATCTCCTTCAACAGGTTCCTCGACTTCAGGATATGAAGGACCCCTTTTGTAACCTTCTCCTCAACTGTGTTCCAATGTTTTTGGTAGAATGCCACTGGGATTCCATCCGGCCCAAGAGCCTTCAAAGCCCCCATCTGGAACACCGCTTCCTTAACCTTTGTTTCCACAAAGGGGGCGTTAAGAAGAACCAAGTACGACTATGTTAACTTTTTACCGTACGTTGCCAAGACTCCTGCTGAAAACCTTTTCCTTAGCGTGTCGCTTCCTTCCTGCCCATTGAACTGGAAGTAGTTGCTGCTTCCAACGCAATTTCCCCTTCGTCGGCCAACCATTGTCCCTTGCAATTCTTGACCATCGTTATCTTTGACATACTCTTTGTGAAACCCCGTTCAAAAAAAAAAAAGAAGTTTTATTTATTTACTTATTTAGTTTAGCCTCTTCTCAATTTTAGGCGGAGTCTAACTCTAAACCCTAGTTCTGCTAATTATATATATATCTACCTCCTTAGAAAATAATATAGTGCCTCCTATCGTCAGTGATAGAGAAGAAGAATAAGAAGAAAACCCTAAAGGTTAGTATCATTAGATTATGTATCGTATTTTCTTTCTTCCTCGAATTAATATATGAATTTTATAGTTTCCGCTAGATGTCACGAAATTTTCCGGAATCATCCGGAATGTCCCGGAATATTCTAGAAATATCCGGAATATTCCGTATCTTTCTTGAGGTCTCTAGAATTCTCTAGACTATTCTAGAATTCCCTAGAATTCCTTAGAGTTCTCTAGGCTACTCATGAATGTCCTAGAATATTCTAGAGTACTCTACACATATATAGATTATTGGATACTTGTATAGAAGGTTCTAGAGGCACAATATGGACCGTTAGATCAAATCAATCTCCACCGTCCATTGAGGAGGTGGAAGTGTATAAATACCCCCTTGGGGTCTCATTTGTAACCATCCACCAATTGGAAGCAATACTCAAGAGCATTCTCCCAAACACACTCTTATCTCTCTTCTTATTCTTCAAAGCTTTCTTAGTCTCTTATAGTCTAAGTTAAGCTTGTGAAAGGTTTACTAGCAAACTCCCAATATAAAATCGGGTTAAAGTTTGCTAGCGCCGCACGGGTGTTGTACAAATTAAAGTCACCCCGTGACATTTGGTATCAGAGCCTCGGTTTTAAGAAATTCGTGTGCGGGAGAAGTCATGTCGAGTGTGGCCGAACAAGGCTCCAAGAAGGGCAAGGGGAACGAGGAGAGCATGGAGAACCCGGGACATGTCACTCTTGACGAAAGGGTGGCCGAGGTGGAGGACACCATGTCCCACCTAGTGAAGGAAGTCGAGGCCTTAATGGGAAAGGCCGAAGACACGGAGGAATTCGCTTCTAAGGATGAGATGAAGGAATTCCAGGATGATGTGCAAAGCGCCTTTGATTCTCTCAAGGCGGAGCTTGTTCATGGGGATGATGCTCTCAAAAGGGAGTTGAAGGATTCCAACAAAGCCCTTAGGAAGGAGCTGGCTGATTGCAAGTCAACAATTGAGTCTCTTTCCAACAAGGTGGAAGAACTCGAGTTGCAATCAAGACTTGCGTACGGCCCCGTTGGTTAATGGTGGAGGCGCCGAGATTTCCGTCTCCAAGAAGGATAGCACTCCTCTTCCTCCCTTCTACAAGGGGTCGAGGAATGCACGAGAGATTGATGACTTCATTTGGAATGTGGAGTCATACTTTGAGTCCAATGACATATTGGACGAAAGGAAGAAGGTAAACACCGCTTCCCGCTACTTCAAAGATGTTGCCTTGATATGGTGGCGGCGCAGGTGTGAAGATGCCACCACCGGCACATCCGATCCCATCACTACTTGGGATCAACTTAAGAGGGAGCTTAAGAGGCAATTCTATCCAGAGGATGCCGAATTTGAAGCTCGCACTAGGCTTCGACATCTCCAACACAAGGATGGACGTATTCGGGAATACGTCAAGGAGTTCCAAGAACTCATGCTGGAGATCACCGACATGAGTGCCAAGGACAAGTTGTTTATGTTCCTTGAAGGATTACAACCGTGGGCTAAGATGGAGCTGAAGCGACAAGGGGTAAATGATATCAATTCAGAAATTGCGCCGCCGACACTCGCCCGAACGTAGGCGAGAGTTCTCCAAGGGACCAAGTACGAGGCCAAGTAACAATGGAAAAGGTGGGGGAGATCGAGACAAGTCTCCCAAGAAGGATCGACCCTTCAAAAGCCACGACAAGGACAAGGGTAAAGGCAAAAGGGATGACGCTCCGAGGAGGTACTCATGCTTCTTATGCAATGGGCCACATCGGGTTGCCGACTGTCCTATGAGGGGAAAGATTGTCTCCCTCGTAAGGGAAGAAGAAACGAAGGAAAAGGAGAAGAAGATATCTTCTCTAAAATTCCTTAGCGCCGTCCAAGCTAAGGTCGAGGAAGGATCCCATGGGCGCATGTACGTAGAGACACACATCAACGGCAAGCCTCTCCAAGCGTTGTTGGACACAGGTGCGAATACAGTCTATATGGCCAAGGAGCTTGCTGATGAGGTGAGCCTCTCCTACACCAAAACCAAGGGTTTTGTCAAGGGAGTAAATGCTGAAAAACTCCAGATATATGGAGTTTCCAAGGACACACCCATTCACATTGGGCAATGGGAAGGTAAGGTCGATATCATTGTCGCTCCCTTAGATGACAAGAAGTTCTACTTGGGAATTGATTTCTTTGTCAAGGCGAAGGCCTTCCCCATCCCCTTCGCCAACATTATGTGCATCATGGAGGAAAAACAACCGTGTCGTCCCGGTAAGGACGGACATTGATGAGGGAAGGATGTTATCCGCCCTTCAACTTTCTAAGGGAGTGAAGAAGAAGGAGCCTACCTACTTAGCCATTCTTAAGATGGAAGAGGGTAATAAAAAGGAAGCTCAAGTACCCAAGGCCGTCCAAGAGATACATGACGAGTTAAAGGACATCATGCCCGCAGAGTTGCCCAAGAAACTTCCCCCAAGAAGGGAAATAGATCACGAGATCGAGTTGGAGCCGGGGGCCAAACCACCCGCGTTTGCTCCCTACGGAATGGCACCACCAGAGTTGGAGGAACTAAGGAGACAACTCAAGGAATTGTTGGATGCCGGGTACATCCGCCCTTCAAAGTCTCCTTATGGTGCGCCGGTCCTATTCCAAAAGAAGCACGATGAGTCATTTCGGCTATGCATCGATTATAGAGCACTAAACAAGGTTCGCATAGCCGAAGGAGACGAGGCGAAGACGGCATGCGTGACCCGCTATGGATCCTATGAGTTCCTAGTCATACCGTTTGGGCTCACAAATGCCCCAGCCACATTTTGTACCCTCATGAACAAGGTACTTGCTCCATTCCTTGATCACTTTGTGGTAGTTTATCTCGATGACATTGTCATATATAGCAAGACTATGGAAGATCATGTGGGGCATTTGAGGCAAGTGTTCAAGACACTTTGGGAGAATGAGCTCTATGTGAAGAAGGAGAAGTGTTCCTTTGCCCAAGAAGAAGTACCATTCTTGGGCCATATTGTGGGAAAAGGCAAGCTACGCATGGATCCGGGCAAGATCAAAGCGATCCTTGATTGGGAGCCACCAACCAAGGTCACTGAGCTAAGATCATTCCTTGGCTTGGTGAATTATTACCGGCGTTTCATCGAGGGATATTCCGCTATTGCCGCTCCTCTCACCGACTTGCTCAAGAAGGGAAGAGGATGGGCTTGGAGCGAAGAATGTCAGCAAGCCTTTGAAGTTTTGAAGAAGGCTGTCACGGAAGAAACTGTTCTAGCACTTCCCGATCTTGGCAAGCCATTCGAGCTACACACCGATGCTTCCGACTTCGCCATTGGCGGAGTATTAATGCAAGAGGTTCATCCCATCGCCTACGAGAGTCGGAAGCTCAATGACACCGAAAGGCGATATACGGTACATGAGAAGGAGATGACCGTAGTGGTGTATTGCCTTCGAACTTGGAGACATTACTTGCTCGGGAGTAAGTTCGTTATCAAGACAGACAACATTGCAACAAGCTACTTCCAAACCCAAAAGAAACTAACTCCCAAGCAAGCTCGATGGCAAGACTTCTTAGCGGAGTTTGATTATATAATGGAGTATAAGCCGGGTCGTGCTAACTTGGTAGCGGATGCTCTAAGTCGTAAAGGAGAGCTTGCTGACATTAGCCAACCTCAAAGCAACCTACGTGATCGAATCAAGGAAGGATTGGAGCATGATTCCTTTGCGAAGACCATCTCCAACCTAATCAAGGATGGCAAGACAAGGAGATTCTGGGTTGAAGATGGGTTGATTCTCACTAAGGGCAGGCGAGTCTATGTTCCTTCATATGGTGGCCTCAGAAGGGAAGTCTTAAAGGAATGTCACGACAGCAAGTGGGCCGGGCATCCAGGTACGCACCGAACACTAGCATTGGTAGGCGATTCCTACTATTGGCCTCAGTTGAAGAACGATGTTGAGGCATATGTCAGAACTTGTCTTGTATGCCAACAAGACAAGCTTGAACAAGGGGTACCTGCGGGACTCCTCCATCCACTTCCCATTCCTGAGAGACCGTGGGAAAGTATTTCCATGGACTTCATCGTGGGGTTACCCACGAGTGAAGGATATAATTGGATCCTTGTGGTGGTGGACCGATACTCGAAGTATGCCACCTTTATTCCTGCCCCCAAGGAATGCATCACGAGCAAGCTGCCCAACTCTTTTTCAAGCATGTTGTGAAGTATTGGGGCTTGCCTCGCTCGATCGTGAGTGATCGAGACACTCACTTTACGGGAAGTTTTTGGACGGAGTTGTTCAAGCTCATGGGTTCCGAGCTTAACTTCTCCATCAGCTTCCATCCTCAAAGTGATGGACAAACCAAGAGGGTGAACGCACTTTTGGAGTTGTACCTTCGGCATTTCGTGAGTGCCAACCAAAGGGATTGGGCAAAGTTGCTTGACGTAGCCCAATTCTCCTACAACTTGCAGAAGAGCGAGTCCACGGGCCAAAGTCCATTCGAGATTGTCACAGGACAACAACCGTTGACACCAAGCACTATTGCTACGGGCTATAAAGGTCCAATCCCACCCGCATTTCAGTTTGCCAAGCATTGGAATGACCAACTTGGGGTGGCGCAAGCTTACTTGGAAAAGGCTTCCGAGAAGATGAAGAAATGGGCTGATAAGAAGAGGCGCCCGAGGGAATTTCAAGTTGGTGACCTCGTGCTTGTTAAGCTCTACAACCACGCGAGGTTAGAAGGGCGACATCGGGGCCTACTTCGAAGATACGAATGACCGTTTCCCATTATCAAAAAGGTCGGAGCACAGGCTTATAAGGTGGAGTTGCCTCCCAGGATCAAGTATCATCCTGTCTTCCATGTAAGCTTACTTAAACCTTACCACGGAGACCAAGATGATCCAAGTAGAGGCATATCTCAACGGGCACCAATGGGTATCAAGGTCCAACATGATAAGTAAGCAGAGACGATTCTTGCCAATCGAGTGGTGCGCCAACCAGGTCTACCTCCGAGCAGGGAGTTACTTGTCAAGTGGAAGGGTCTTCCTAATAGCGAATCAAGCTGGGAGCCTATCCCAAAACTTATGGCAATTCAAGAAGCAGATCCAAGCATATGAGGACTTGAAGGCAATGAAGACGTCGCCGGATTAGGTGGGGGAGAATGTCACGGAATTTTCCGGAATCATCCGGAATGTCCCGGAATATTCTAGAAATATCCGGAATATTCCGTATCTTTCTTGAGGTCTCTAGAATTCTCTAGACTATTCTAGAATTCCCTAGAATTCCTTAGAGTTCTCTAGGCTACTCATGAATGTCCTAGAATATTCTAGAGTACTCTACACATATATAGATTATTGGATACTTGTATAGAAGGTTCTAGAGGCACAATATGGACCGTTAGATCAAATCAATCTCCACCGTCCATTGAGGAGGTGGAAGTGTATAAATACCCCCTTGGGGTCTCATTTGTAACCATCCACCAATTGGAAGCAATACTCAAGAGCATTCTCCCAAACACACTCTTATCTCTCTTCTTATTCTTCAAAGCTTTCTTAGTCTCTTATAGTCTAAGTTAAGCTTGTGAAAGGCTTACTAGCAAACTCCCAATATAAAATCGGGTTAAAATTTGCTAGCGCTGCACGGGTGTTGTACAAATTAAAGTCACCCCGTGACATAGAGTTCAACAAGATTGATTTTTGATTTGTAAATTTTAGGATATAATCGTATTGTTCAGCCAGACTAATTGTACTTAATTTCTTGCTATTAGTTGTTATGGGTGATGAGAAGAGTTAAATTGGTACTTGATGGTTTATTCAATGATGATGAATTAATTAATAAGTGAGGTTTTGATAAGAAAGAAAATAGAGTAGCAGGGGAAGTTCTAATTATTAGTGGATTTTTAATTAGATGATATGTTGATGGTGTTAAACATGATGACGGCGGGAGTCATACATAAATGATGTTAATGTTTGATTAAAGGAACATAGCAAATTAGGGTGATAAACCTAGAAAAGGCTAACCCAACGCAATACTAGTTAGGCTAAATTTTTGGGTTAGGTTTATAGATATTAATAGTAGTGCTTTTGGGATCTAGTAAAATAGTGATTAGATGTAGAACAATAGAAAGGGAAAACAAGCTACTAAAATATGTTTCGTGATATTTTGGGGATTGATGCGAACTGCATGCCAATATTTTTGGATAAATTGCAACTAGTATGCTATTGTTTAAATATATTATTTTTTGGTTATAGTTATGTCCAGAAAATTTGACCAACTTCGTATTGATTTATATATATTTATAAAGTGAGTCTTTCGCTGTCAATTTATAAGTTAAGTTCGTATTTTGACCTATATTTAATTTTAAAACCCTTGGTCATAATTTTATATTAGTATTTGCAAGTATATTGTTACTAAGTTATTTTCGTATTATTACGTGTGTTTATAAAGCATCATCTCTGACGTTAATTTTATCGTTGTATTTATATTTTGCCATTTATACACCAAGAGAGGTTTTGTAACTTTTTAGCTAATTATTTGCAAAGTAGCTATTTCAAATGATAGTCTTGGTATTTGAATTATTTGAAACTTTCGTTTGTATGAGTGACCTTATGGTTATGATTTATTTATTATTCTAAACTTCTTTGACTGGGTACTGTTTGACACTCACTGGTTTTGTTTTTGGGCTATGTCTTCTGCCTTAGCCAGTTAAGGTATGCGCTGGACCTGTCGATCGACTTGTATGCGCGCTATTGTATATTCCGATATGTGTACTTGTTCCGTTGGGCCCAATCCTTTGTTGCCCTGCCACTGGGTCAATAGTGGTACATCGTTGCCTCGCCACTGGGTCAATAGTGACTTATCGTTGCCCTTGTCACTGGGTCAATAGTGACTTATCGTTGCCCTTGTCACTGGGTCAATAGTGACCTTAGCCCTAACCTTTGTGTTTTTTATTGATACGTTTTGATATGCACTATGTTACTTGGAAAGAATTGTTTGATCAATATTATGGTCTATTTTGGAAGTTTTGAGCTAAGTAAATTGTTTGTAAGACCCAGTCATGTTGTGTTAGCTAACTATTATTTAACTTTGACCCGGCCTATGTTTTACCCGCATGTCAAACCCAACTAAAGGAGTGTTACGCTACTTACTGGGCTTTCAAGCTCATCCCTTCATCTTCCTATTTTTTTCAGGTTATGATTCTTCGCTTGTTGGTAGTGTTCGAATTCTTTATGGTATCAGAGTTTAGCAGTGAAGCGTAGTGGGCCAAGAGGTTGCGTGGGATAAGTTTTCTGTTATTTTAGTTGCTTAGTGAGTAAGAAGATTTCAATATCTTTTGTTATGGTATCCGCTGTGTAATTAAGTAACCTCCCTAGTTTACTGTTTAATAAAGTACTCTCTTTCAAGTTAAGTCTATATTTGTATTTTGGGTATGTTTATATCTTTTGAGCCTAGCATGCTTGTGGGACCTTGTCCTACGAGTGTGCGGCGTCTGTCATTCCCTTGATTCGGGGCGTGACACTCTTCTTATTTTGAAAGTGCCTAAAGAAAAACTTTGAACACTTGTCCCCTTCTAACTGTCATCTGACCCCTTTGTTTCCAACACTTTTCTGTGGCTTTCAGTCTTGCTTGAGAGGAGTCTTGGGCTTTGCTGAACTCTTCCAAACCAAATCCAACAAGCCCACATTCAAGACGAGTGTTTTGGACTTCTTGGCTTTGACTCCTTTTCCTTCTTTGCTTGTTTTCAGTTTAAAAACAAACTCTTGCACCCTTCCTTAACTGCTTTCAACTTCTGCACTACCATGAAAGGCATTGTCCAGTGGCCTAGCAAACGTTCCATCTTTCCCTGATTATAGTCGATACCTCCATAAGGTGTAAAGTCCAAGCTTCCATTTTATATGACCTTCTTTTCTCTATCTCACCAAAAAAGAGGAATGTAAAACATTCAGACTATGGTCAGACATTAATATTGGGAGGTTCAGCAAAAAGGATACAGGCTAGATGTCCATCCATTTCGAGTTGGCATACCCCCATCGAGGTATTTTAAGATTAAGTCACTATTTTTCCTCATGTTGGTCCAAGTAAATTTAACCCATTTTGCCAGAAGCGCTGTTAAACCCTAGACTTGGATCCATCTTTTGAGATCCTCTAATCCAACGGTCATTGCCACTTGGTTCATAAATTCCACTTGGTTGAAACCTCCTAAGCAGACGATAGGACCATCAAGTTTTTCACAAACACTTGTTAATTCACCCCACACTTTCTTTCTATTCCCTCGATTTCAATCACCATACACAAAACACAAGTAAACCATACATTCCCTGATTTTATTCACCAACACAACTACAACGTTCTTGGACGCATACTAACACACTCCATCAACGGAGTTTAGATACACCTGGGTTCCTTTTAGGGATAGCAATGAGGCGAGTTGGGCACGGAGGGTATATTCCTCATCCCCATCCCCACACATTACCCCCACCCACATCCCCACCCCATTACCCGTTGCAGGGGGAAATCTTCCTCCATGCCCATCCCCAGCGAGTACCCAAATCGTGCTGATGCTCCAGCAAATATGAAAGTAAGACCAAAACTAGAACAATTAGAGAGTGAGAGTGAGGAATTACGGTTAAGGAGAATAAGCTATTAATATACAATTAGAGGTTTTGATTAATTAAAATTACAAATTGCTCCAAATTATACATATAAATTTAATGTATGAAAGGTATTTATATATGTTAATAGAAACAAAGGACAGGGACACAGGAAAATGTTTTAGGTAACTTTCTTAGCAGGGAAATGGGGCGGGGCGAGGACGGGGAAAATTTCGTCCCCCATCCCCACCGTCGGGAGCGGGGATTTTTCCCCACAGCGGGGCGAGGCCATGGCGGGTACGGGGATTCCCCGCCCCACTGTCATCCCTAGTTCTTTCCTTTCTTTTTCTCTATCAAAAAAATCATCAAAATTGTTGCTACACCTAGGTTCCTTACTCTCCCTGGGACACTCAAAGTCTAGATAGGAATTCCCAACTTGTATGATCAAATTTGCTTTTGATAAATGACAAGGACAAGCTCATAAAATTGCAAGCAAGTAAAAAACAATTACAAATTTGCCTCTCATATTTCATAAATTCAGAAAACTACAGAAACAATGGGGGCCCAATATCCCCCCCCCCCCCCCCCAACCCAGAAATTTTTAAAAAAAACACACAAAGGAAATCTCGAATTTGAGGATTCTACAATGATTATGAAGTGATACAGAAGACTGGATTCGAGCAGCAGGGTTCCATACTGAAGAAGCTAAGAGGGTAGAACTAGTTATCAAAAAAAAGATGAATTCCACCGGACCAAAATGAGCAGAATTGCATGCTATTTTGATGTGCATTCTTCAGATCTGAATATTTTTACATGTTACATCAGCAACAACATGACGAATATGAGGAGCATACCACTTCACTCTCTCTAGATGTATCATGGACACCTCCCAACATCGACCTAAGACCAATTCATAAGAGAGCTCGAGCATCAGAGTTGAAACCTTCAAGTTTGTATTTTACTAAACAACAAAACTTCTTGACCAAAAGTTTTCCATGGTGTATTTTACATAGAATAAAAATGAATGAAGCATGTGAGAAAGAGGATACCTTGAGATTTTGCAATTTCAGAGATTGACTTCACCACGTACTCAGTCCATCGACTCTCATCAGAGTCCTTGACATTCTCATGTATGTGAAGCGTACCGCCCTCGTCCCTATACAATCAAATTCAAAGTAAGCTTGTAGAAGAGACTGCTACTGGTGGGGTTATTTCGCGTTTAGGTGTTTAAATGATGCTTGGGTCTATCGTAGGTTTGACCTATGTGCGTGTAAAGGGATCAATATTGGTTCGGCAAACCGAAACTCTGATCAGTTCAGATGGAAATATCAGGGTCCAGACCAAAATCAGGTTGGCTTATCGCATTGTTTAGGCCAGGTAATCATGTATGAGCTATGGTTCGCCAAGTCTATCCGTGCACAAACACATTAGGATTCAGCTCTGACTAACGATCAAATATCTGGGATTGGGATTAGAGAACACACCTTAATGCTTCAACAGCAGTAGCCCAGCTCCCCTCGCTTGATGGCAAAAGACCAAGACAGACACGGTTTGCAATTCCCTGCATTTATTGAGACCACAAACCATGTTTAGCAGCTCATTTTCAACCTGTATGAAATATGACAATTTTTAAACAAATTGCTTCCAACTTTCCATGTACGTGTAGTTAACACAAAAGCCCAAACCACATCCTTTTCCCAAAGGAATGAACACCAGATCACACCATCTTATTCTTAGCAATCAACTGAAACCACAGAATTTCTCTGAGACAAAAGCATCACGTCTGAAGAAACAAGCCCAAACAGGCCAGAACCATGAGAAAGATCAGGATTGAGTTTTTATAAGTGAGAAACTGCATGGGGAAAAAGAGGAAGCTAGACATCAAGAAACCCAATATGGACTTCCTGGAGTATGAGGCACAGGAATGTAAGCAGTAGGCTTACCGTTAATTATTCAAGGGTAAAAAAAAAACAAAACCAAAAGCAATACTCCGAAATCCCGCCCAAGGCAAGGCATGGAGGGGTCGGATGTAGCAGTACAACAAAAACAACCACAAACTCCTAGGGACACACGTTTGGAAAACCAAAACCAACACTTCTTCAAAGATATCATACTAAATCTTGGAGAATAGAATCAGACAAGAAGCAAAGAAAACAATCATTACCTTCGGAGCTGTTAGCCGGTTATCCCCTTCAATTACAACACAACGGTCAGATACAGAATTTGCTTGAATGTTATGTTGTAAAGCTTCCACTGCATAGGGATTCCACTCACAGGCATAAACCAGTTTGGCCTGCGCTCTGACAGCCACAAGTATGAAACACATTTGTCAAACATACACACACAGCAGACTTTACATAACAAGAATTTTCTAAATCGAAAGTCTGAGTGAAATGCACTTTCCACATGTCCAGTGGGTTAATATTGTCTTATGTAATACACAAGAAATTTAATAAAATATTCTAGAGCTCCAAAACAAAAGAGGACAATATGCTTGAGTACATCTAATTAATAAATTCATGTACCTTACAAGAAAAGGCAGAGTAAAATATCCAATTCCCGCAAAAAGATCGACGATAACTTCATCTCTACAGTCCAAACGAGCCATGCGAAGCTTCTCTGAAAGATTTCCCCAAGAGAACATGCACTTTGTGGCATCAAAAGAGTACAAAATTCCATTTTCACGATGCTCAACCCAACCATTGTCTCCAACAAGAATTTCCAGACGGCTGTCCCTTGTTCCTGTTGGTGCTACACGACCCTGCAACCGAATCAGTGAGCATTTGCTACAAAAAGAATCCATCTATAAATGTCACCAACTTCCTATGATGGCTTAGATATGAAGTACTGCATTATGTCTACCATTCAGCAAAAGCAGTCAAGGTCTAACTATGAACAGAATATTTCCTAAACAGATCCCCATCCATGTTATTTTAAAGAGTTTCAAGACGATAGTGCAAACGTTACCTGGCGAGCAAGGCGACGAGCACCAAGAGACTTGGCAACAGCAGACCAAAGTTCCTCACCGATTGTGTCCCACTCAGGATTATTGAAGGAGGAGATTGGAAGGACAAAAATGTCACCAAGTCGGTCCCACCTAAAGCATAGGAAGTGTTAGTTTCAAACCTAGTCATAAAGCACGTCAAATGCTAGCTTCAAACCTATTAATAAAGGACGAGGTATCGACACTTATGTGTTTGATTGGGTGCAATGAAATGCAACAAATAAGTATAAGCATGATAGGTGGTAATCATGATTTCAGTTATAAATGTACCACATTACAAGGTTGGTTACATACAATCAAACAGACCAGCACAGTCAAAAACATGCCCGTAGGATTTTCTCGATGATCCAAAAAGCTGATATTCAGGTGAACAAACTAAGTAAGCTGTAGAAAGACCTTGTTGGCAGTTCCTCCAAGAGATCTTCAGAAAGGCCTCTATCTTTCAGCAGTGCGGCTACAGCTATCTTCATGGCTTCCAGGGGAGAGATGGGGGCTTTCTTCAAAGCAACAAATTCATCAATGTGCATAGTAGCACCGCAAGTAACCAGAAGATCCAAAGCAGTTGAATCAGAATCAATAGGAGCTTTGGAGATATTAAGGTCACTCAGCTCCCCAAATGTCCCTCTTTTTTGGGACAGCTCACCAGAGAATAAAGCATAAAACTTGCCAATGACAGGGAAATATATGCATGACCCATCTTCATGGGAGTATGCCTTTCTACTAAGATCTAGCCACCCAAATTTCTTCAACAAGTCCTTTGCCAGCTTACCATATTTTCTTTGCAGTTTCAAAACCCAATAGGTTGCATTTGCTGCTGCATGTCCATTATCTTCACCATTAGCTCCACGATTCAGATTTAAATCACTATCCACTTCAGATAATTCAATACTCCTATCAACACTTACTTTCTGATCAGTAGCTTCATGCTGGTGGACGGTTTGTTTCTTATCAACCAAGGAAGACTCAAAGGCATCACGAAGAGTTGCCACTGGAAACAAGTTTATCTTGGCTGGCTCACTGAATTTTGTGCCAAATGCATAACAGGCTGCTCCACCACCAATCATGATCAACTCATCATCCACTATGTTGGCTGTGCTTCGGACAAACAAATCCTTACCCACTGAGTCAAGGACCACATGCTTCCATGCAAGATTAGATAGGTCAAGCAACGACAATATCTGACAATGCTGCCTGACTGGACAACCCCCAATTATACCTAGATAGTCTTTATAAGAAAACATTGAATGGGAAAACCTTGGATAGGGAGCCTTCCCGGATGTCTTTACCTTAGACCATCGGCATTCTTGAACATCAAAACTGTAAAGATCTCCCAATGCTTTTTCACCGTTGTACCCGCCAAAAAGGTATAACTTAGGCCCATGAGTAACCAACGAATGAGAATGGCGAGCACAGGGCAAATCTCCAAAGGCTTGGATCTCTTCCCATTGAAGGGTGTCAACATTGAGCACGTGTAAAGAAGAATACAACATATCATTATAAAGTCCACCAAATACATAAATTTTTGAACCCACAACAGCAGCTGCATGTCGATGCCTGCACAAAGTTAATGTCATTAACAGCTTAGCCAGTAACAAAGAACCCATAAATCAGAAATACCTTGGAGCAAGGAAAGTCAGTAATTGAATTCATCACCTTGGAGCAAACACTGTGTCTGCGCTGCGAACCAGCTTCCATTCAGTTTTAGTAACATCAAAGATCCATAAATCACCCAGAATGTTAGTAGGATCTGCCCTACCTCCTATAACAACCATTAAATCTCCGACTAATGAGGATGTGTGACCTAAGCGTGGGGATGGAGAAGCATCAACAGCAAATTCAGCAACTCTGCCAGACAATGGATCAAACAGTAAACAGTCATTCCTTCGTGCATGTCTT
Organism: Portulaca oleracea; assembly: GCA_029582165.1. Lineage (NCBI taxonomy): Eukaryota > Viridiplantae > Streptophyta > Magnoliopsida > Caryophyllales > Portulacaceae > Portulaca > Portulaca oleracea. Next base: position 24,956,423 of record CM055885.1, read on the forward strand.
CCAATGCCGCCAAAACCACCATATATCAAAATTTCTTTCCGGCCAACATAAGAAATCACACAAGATGAATGACCCCAGATGAACAGTCTCTCCAAAGGCTCTCCAATAACTTGGATAGGAACAATGGATAGAGAGGAACCAGTACTTTCTAGTGGCCCTGTAAAGGATTCAAAAATTTAGAGTAGCTCTCTTAGTTGAGTGAAACGAGGTCCTGCAACAATCAATATATTGTCTGTCATAATACTACACAGATCCTCTACATACTCGAAATCAAACAGCAACTGGGAGAGTGAGAAACATTTTGGGTTAGACCCTCTAAACAGTGATGAACTCAGAACAGAAACTTTCCATTACTAGAAAAGTTCTTGGTAGCAAACCTCTACAAAAAGAGTATGTACAAATGAAACAATCACAAATCATGTATTGAATTACATCGGAGTTGGAGCACTGACAGGGAAAAGGGAGGGGGCAAATCAATCCTATAATCACTAACGTAACTTTCATTTAGAAGTAAGACTATTGGGGCTCAAAGTTTCAAGATAACCTTATAGATCATATATTTCATCAACTGGCTTCTTCTTTTCTCAAGTTGAATGAATTGAGGACAGCATTTTTGTCACGTAGATTTACAACAGAATAAGAAAACAAGACTCTCACATCCAAATGGCACTATTGCAAGACTGTGACATCCAAGAGCAAAGTTCAAGATGTCAATCTCCCTGACAACCAATTATAGTCTATAGATGTGCTTCTTCAAATCCTTTTCTTTTCTTTCAACCCACAGCTAGCGCTGGCAAAAATCCGGGTCCAGGTAATTCGGGTCGGACAAATTCGGACAATGTCAAAATTCGGACGAGAAATTCATGTCCGGACCCGGTTTTATTTCGGGTCAAACCGGGTCGGACAATTCGGACGAAGCTAAAATCGGGTTCGGACAATAGAAAAAAGAGAAATTTTATGTCCGAATATTCGGTCAATTCGGTCAATATAAAAATTCGGACGAAAAATCTATGTCCAGACCCGGTTTTTTCCGGGTCGGACAATTCGGGTAATCCGGGTCGGACAAAATTTTGCCAGCTCTACCCACAGCTTGTACCCTCCAACTGCATCACAAAAACTACTCTCTGACCTCATTCTATTCTTATTATCCTCTAATAATTGTCAAATATTAAGAGCATTCAGATTAAAGCTTGGTTCTTTGATCTGTTTTATTTCAGTATCATACATATAAAAGAATCAAACCTCAAAACTTTGCTACCTTTGAATACAACTAAGCACTAACCTCACATAGAAGATAACTAAAAGCCAATGTCATGAGCCCCAAAGCAAAAACCAATGTAATCAGACATTAAATAAACAGATAAAAATACCGTTCTTCCTTAACTACAGAATAAAAGCAGCATTGAAACAAAGGCAGGGAACTAAAACTGAGATTACCAGAATCAGTGGTGAAGTTGGTCATTTCTGGATTGACATCACCGCAATCATCCTGTTCACGAGTCATTGCTTTCTCATTCACATGATCACTAAATCCCACTGATCCATTTCCAAGCTGAGACCCGATGAACCCATTCTTCCTGAGAGCTTCCATGAAGCCTTGAGTCCTCCTCCAATTAGCATCCATCTTCTGATTGGCAATATCGACAAGATACTTTACATACTCCCTAGACACCATAATCTGTCTCCTACAACCCAAAGGGACCTCCAATCTAATGGAACACCTTATGGCAATTATAACCCGCTTGCTACTGACACTTGTAATCCCAGACTCCCTGAACCCAGAAGAGATGGCCAATGAAACCAGAAACTGAGCGGAAGCCACGTCTTTGCATTCGACGGCAATGATAAGGGGCTCGAAGCGGAACACGAGGTGGTGGTCCGAGTCGGAGTGAGTTGACTCGGGGGAAGTTGTGAAGAGGATGTCGAGGACTGAGTTGGGGTGTGTGGGTTCGTGAGAAATGAAGAGCCAGGTGCCTCCTTTGGGCTTGTTGGGGAGATGAGAGAAGATGGAGATGCGGCCGGAGCAAGAGCTGGTAGTGTAGAATGAAGGGTGGTTGTTGATGGTGGTTAGAAGGGGTATGATTGGAGTGTCGATGGTACCCTTTGGAGATTTGTCTGTGTCTGTTGATGCAATTGCCGCCATTGTTGCGGCTTTTCTCTGCTCGAACTCCATTGCCTCTTCCTTGTCCTTGTCCCCCTGCTCTCCGCTCCCACAGGGTTTATTGGACTGCGGCAGCAGCGTCAGACATGTAATTGGGTTACTTCAAAACCCAGATGACGCTTTTTTTTTTCCCCCTTTTCCTTTTTGGTTTGGATTTTGACCGAGTTTTGTTGATTTCAATTGGACCTGCTGATCTCGTGAATCGGTCCGGGTTCATGTCCATTGAACATCGGTTCACGTTAGCATCATATCAAGTATCGACCAATTTCAATGTGGTTCGAGTATCGGAGTATGGGTTGGCTTCGGGTGAGATTCTTTCTGATTGTATTTTGGTATGTTTGAGGTCATTTGAATGTGGATCTCAATCATGTCACCTTTGAGTTGCAGTCCGAAAACAGTTTCAGGTTCTGGTTTCCTTCGGACTGGGATCGAGATCGGATCAATCATGCGCGCGTAGATTCATGTTCAATTTTCGATTCTGGGTCCCAAATTTGTTTTGCCAGGTCTAATTTCAATATGCCTTATACTTGTGTAAATATGCAACATTGTCCCTATTTTATTTTCCCCTCAAAAATGCCCACAAATTTTAATGAACATGCAAAACTGTCTCTAAAACTTTTTTTGCCCCAAATATGTCCTTAAACTTTTACAAACATGCAAAACTGCCCCAAAACTTATTATTGACTGATAGCAGAACAATTGTTATCAATGGCTTACAATTAGTGTCGGCAAAAGTTCAGGTCCATGTAAATTGGAGCGGTCAAATTCAGTCAATACAAAATTTGGACGAAAAATTGATGACGAAAACGGTATTTTTCAAGTTAAACAATTTGAATGGAGCTAAATTTGGGTCAACGCCGAGTTCAGACAATAGATAAAAAAGAAATAATATGTCCAAATCGGGTTCAACCTAAATCATATTTTTTTCCAGGTCAACGAAATTTTGCAAATGCTACTTACGATTGTCATCGACATGAGAACGAAGTGCAGATGTTGGGTAGCATTGAATCATGGATAATCAATGACAACTTGGTGATTGTCAACGATATCATCTTCATTCTAAATCAGTTACGAAGTTAAGGGTATTATAAAAGTTTAGGGATACATTTGAGGAGGAAAAAGTCTAATTATAAAATTAATTTTTGAATGTTTATGAAAGTTTAAGGGTATATTTCAAGAAAAAATGCAGGGTTATTTTTGCATGTTTACGAAAGCTCAAGGGCATATTGAGTTGAAAACTCGATTTTGATTCGAGGAATGAGGATTCAGGTACAAAGGGCAGCAGGTTGTTCAAAAACAAAAAAAAACAAAAGACGCCAAATATCAATCTAAAAAATTGTCACCCAATCAAAATTCTTGGGCAACTGAACCAAAAACTTTATGTTAGTTGGGTTAAATACCTAAATTGAAAAAATATCAGATAAACGATTCGAGTATGGATCATGCCTTGGTCACTTTCAGGTACCCTATTTACCCGAAATATATAAACATAAAATAAATATATAAAATCGCATCCAACCTTAGTCACCAACTCAATCACAGTAAGGAGCATTACTGAGTGAACAGGAACATTGACCACAGTATTTGTGGTCGACATCGACACTAAATTTGAACACCATGCAACAAAGTAACATCATAGTTGAATGCTCGGTGTAGCTCAGTGAAGTTTAAGCTCAAATTCAGGCTCATGCTTTACTTTGTGTATGTTGTGAAATGTGAAGATTTGTTTTTTTTTCTTCTTTCCTTTTTTTGGAAACATAGGGTGGAAATAGTTGAAAATCGATGGCTTCAATTAAAAAATGAAACCGTAAAGTTAGGGTTGTTCATCGATCCTGGACTGGACCGAATGGGACAAGACCGAAAGGACTGATGATCGAATTAGAGGACTAAATTGGACCGAGGACTGGACCGAAAAAAGTTTGGTCCAGGACTGGTTTGTTCGGTCCAGTCCTCGATCCAGTCCGGACTGGACTATACATAACGAAACCCTATAATTTTAGTAACTTCGATCCTTCAGTTCGGTCCATGTACTTTTCACCGGTTAGAGAGGCCCTCTTTAATACATTAAGAAAAGATGTTCACAGGGGCCAGAAAGACTCGTTCATAGGAATTTAGACTACCTACGCGCTGGTAAACGAAAACTATCTCGACCGGATCAGAGTATACAACACTGTCGAATCTGGCCGCCCCTTGGCTTGAAAGAATTCACACGCGGCCACCAGCTTTCCCAAAATAAGGGGAGATTTGCTGCTTACTGCTCACGAAAACATCCGACCTATACTATAAGTAAAGTCGTCCGCCTATCTTTCTGATCTCTTTTCCTTCTATTCATCATTTGCCTTTGACCAATTCAAGGTGAAAAATGAGCTCGAGATGTGCAGCATCGTGTGAAGCGGGATTAGGAGCACCTTTAGAAAGAACAGAGTGCGGTGAACATCAAAAATTTCCTAGGCCGAGGACTGGACCGAACTTCCCTCGGTCCATTCAATCCAGTCCCTTTTTCGGTCTGGACTGGACTATGAACAGTCCTACATAAAGTTAAAACTTACAACTCAAGTGGAAAATAATCGAGTTTTTTTGGATAACTGATAGCCCGATTCAAAAGTTTCATTTACTCGAAACTAGAGTACGCGAAAGTTTCAAATACGATTACAGTTTGGTGGTATGGTCGACCTAAAGATTTGGTTACCTGAATCGAAAATACAATTGGATTGGATACCTGATCCATGAACACCAGCACAAAGTTCTTCAATAATCCATGAAGTTCTGTGTAAAATGGCAGGGACTTAGAGTTAGTGACTTGGCAGGACATGTTTTCCTTTAACTTTTTTCTTTCTTTTGATTAATTACTTAAATTGATCATATTCTCATCTATTTTTAAAGTTACTTGAAAAGGATGGTTAGTTTATTGATTTCAAATAGGGTAGTTGAGACTTGAGAGGAGCTTAGCAAAAAGAGAGAAAACTAAAATTGTGTCTCATTGGCTTTTGTTTTGGTTTTCGTTGAAGAAGCTATCAGAAAGGATGGGAGTGGATGATTGTCGTTGGGGGTTGAAAAAGTCGGGGTGGTGATTATCTAGAAACTAATCGAAATTGTTGCGTACTAACAAACTTCGTTGTAGGGTGACAAAAGTTGTTCCAAACTAACGAAAATTGGAAGTCATGGCAAAGAAGCTAAGTTCATGCACTAGTTTAATGTGTTTATTGTCGCTGTGGAACTTTGGATGTGGATTATATGGTGGTTGAAGTATTTCTTGGATGTTGTTAAATTCTTAAGTATTAAAATTAAGTCTTCCTTCTGAGTTTCTAGTCCAAACTTTTTTAGTCGATAATGGTATGAGTTTAGGTAATTATGGCAAGATTTTAACAAATTCAAGAGTGGTTTCATTTTGCTAGTCGTGTTTGAGAATGAGGATGATTAAAGGTTTTAAGTTGTTGTATGATTGGTACTTGCTTACTTTATATATGGAATTGTGCTCTGCCGTGCAACAATAATACCTTATATTGGATTAGTTTTAGGCTTGTGCGTTGTTGAAATCGTACATGTTTGTGGGTTTGAACCCGATGAATTTATGTTTGTTGAAATGTCTAATTTGCGAATGTGTTGTGTGTGGTGATGTTGCCTCTATTTGAATGCTTATTTAAGGGAATAGAAATATTCTATCTATGTATGTGTCATTTTGTCATTGGGATTAATGGTTCTACCCTTGAAAATGTAAAGTGACAATTATTTGTTATAATATTGTGATTTTGAGGGGACTTAAATGACAAAGGACGAGAAGGTAAGGCCAAGTAAGAGTAGGATCAGGAGTGTGGTTGAAGAGGTTAGTATCTAGCAGTAGTGATAGTAGCTCTAATGATGTATACTAGAGGGAGGTTCGGACAAACAATAGGGAGGATCATGTGAAGGGAAGAAGGAGTCTCAAGAGAAAATGTTCGAAATCGAGGAAGGCTAGCTAGGTGTTGGAAGCACAGAGTGACTTGGGACTGGGGGGGGGGGGGAGGAAGAAGTCTAGCGAGTCTAATGAGGCAGATGAAGAAGCTTAAGAGGGGCATTTACGCATTTGAGATGTACATAGAGGTGGAAGTTGTTCTATCAAGGGGCCTAAACTAAGAAGCAGGGTAACACTTGAGAAGCTGGTGAAAGTGATTAGGAAGTTCGGCAAGTGTCACTTGGAGTTCATTAGGCGTACTATGCTTCACCATGTCCTAAGTTACCTTGTGTTGAATATGGACAGACACATGTCCCTTACACTCCTTAGAGAGTGGATATTAGAGAAAAGGATATTCCGTTAGAGGACATCGTGGTTATGTTTAGTGTGTACGATGTGGCTTGCAGATCAGGCTCCCACCGGAGGGTGAGGAGCTTTATTTGATCTGTGGAAGAACTTTTCTCCTTTTGGGAGAGACAATAAGGACTTTGTAAAGGTGATGATAAGTACCTTTTGTGACTATGTTTTAAGGGGTTTTCGATAGTGAATTAGGGATAACTTTCATTGTTGTAATAACCCAGCGTTAACTACCTCATAAGACGAAGTAATTAGATTAATTAATCAAGATGATAGATAATTATCAAAGCGCATGTTCAATTAGTCTAACTCGTGTGTGTTTTGCAGGACTTGAACAGGGCAACGACCACCAAGATTTGAGGTCTAATTAGGAATTTAAGTCTTGTGTTTCTTTTTCTTTATCCCGGTTAAAATCCCGGTTATCACGAATGTTCAAGGACTCTTCTTTCGGATACCGATATCTTTTATTTTATTCTTTTACCCAAGGCAAGTTAAAAAATAATTATGTGAGTTTCCAAGGAGGTGTATATTTATATGTATTTGGGTTTTCATAGGTCCTCGATAAATATTTTTACGATATAACAAAGTTAAGTAAATTGGGTTTAGGGAGGAAGAATGTAACGCCCCGAAAATTCAATTATAGAAAAGTTAAAGTCAAACTAACGTTAACGGAAAAATTTTCAGCGGAAGTCTCAACTGGTTATTTGGGCGTCACTGCCGTATCCCCGAAGCAATACAAGGCAAGAATGGAAACTAACAACCGTTCAACTATAAACAAACTGAACAACTCAAAACTTAGAAAACAAACTCAACATGACTAACTTCAAGTCTTTCTGAATTGAAACATAACACAAACTAATAAAAACTAAGCATGCCAAGCCTCATTGCTAATTCCCGTCCCCAACATATTGATCATCACCTAAAACAAAACATTTCAAAAATGAGGGGGAAAACTCAATAATGTCTACCCCTAACCGTTAGAACAAGTTAAAGTTCATTTCAAATCATTTGAGGGAAAGCGAACAAGTCAAATCATTTCACAAGCCTTTTACCCTTAATTGTTTTCTCTCAACCCAACCAATCCATATTTTATTATGCGGGCGGGATACCACATCCCTTAGAATAGCATCGGCTACCACAGACATCAAAATATTCGCCTAGCACAGGCATCAAAATATCAACTATCCTATATCAGGGAAGATGCCTTGATCTTCTAGTCTATATCTACAGGATACCAAATCCTGGTCTCCGGGTTATGCCCCGAAGCCCGCTTAAACTTTCACTTTGAATTATTAGTATCTTACGCAAAGTTCAACTCACAGCTCTCAAGTCAAACACAACTCAAGTCCTCAAAAGCAATAATAAAACCACTAATAAAAGACCACCCAATTTCTCAACTCATAAATCAAAGTACAACAAAGAATCAAAACAGACAGTCTAAATTTTCCACATAAAGTCCCCTTCGGGATGCAATTTCCAAAAACAGATTAGAAAACAATAAAACACTTAAAGTGCATCCCAGTGGGGATTAGGGCACAGACATTACATGATTATCTTCACTTCACAGCAAAAATGAACACACTTGAGCTCACTAACGACGCGAACTAGCTCGGGCCTAAAATAGAAATAATTACTCTAATTAAAACGTGACCTTCGAAGTTAGTATTAACTACCTTCTATCTAACTCTCCCCTTGGAACACTATAGGCTCCCATCATCCATGAATTTACACTTTAAATTATCCAACACATTCCAAGTAACCACATAACAAAACCAAAACAACCTTTTCACTCAACAATACATTCATTAATAATTAACATCAACAAGACATATTACAACATCCACATAAAAAGGGTCATAACTTGACTTCCTGACATCCTATGGATCTGGTTTTGGACTTTTCGGAAACCTCAAGATGTCTACTAAACCTCGTATGTTGAACACAAGACCAAAAGCATGCTCTAAGGTCCTAACAAATGGTCATCAATCCAAACTGTCCAGATCTGATCTAGGTCTGGTAATCGGGGTATAACGCGACTTATACAACTCCAAAGTCCGCTCCAAAAAATTCCTATGAAAGCTAACATCCGAGGGAACCTCCAGTTCAAAGGGTTCGATCAAAGGACAATTATACTTCTCGTGGTAGTTTCGGTTCTAACGTTCACCATTCGATCCCAGGGTCCTAATTTGGGCTTAAAACAGTGACTAAGGGTAAGAGTATTTAATCTAATCCAACCAAGGTCCAAACATCAAACTTCCTTCCATCAAAACCAAATTTTAAAACATGAAATCAACTTTAATACTTTCTCTAACCCTAAAAGCATGCATGAAATAACATTAACATCACCCTAAACACGAGTTCTATAACATACTCTTTCAAGATCCTATAATAACATCATGGATGATTATAGAACATGAAATTCTTAATCAAGGCACAAGAAAGATCCAAGAACACCAAAACTAATTCTTTCTTTCAAGATTTAATCAAGAACATGAAATTAATAAACAAGAATCGTACTTTAATATTTTAATCCATCTAAATTATTTAGCATGATTAAACATAAAATTAAACACCTAAGAGAATTAAAGAATACATATGAATAAAGAATACTTAACTAAACGAACAAGAATTAATCTAGATACTTACACATCCTATTTCATGCATACAAGAATAGTATTATCTAAAACCCTAAACATGATTTACAAGAAAAACAAAATACATCATATATAATCTAACATTAATAATTTAAACTACAATTATTACAGACATAATACACCAAATTATAACATAAAATTTACACATAACAAATTAGATTACAAGGAAAATATTATGAAAAGATAATAATAATACAAACAAGTAACCAACCAAGAATAAGAATTAGGGTTTCTGGGCTGGTGGTTTTCGGCGAACAGGGCGATGACGGGTGGCGTCCGGTCGAGAGGTGGCCATGGGTGGTGTTGGTGGTGCAGTTGAGTCATGACAGTACGGTTCGCACGACACCACAACAGCAACTTCGGGTTTTCCTCGTTCCGGGCGGTGTCAACGACGACTCTGGCGGGCAGCGACGACTCCGGCGGCGAGGGCAGTGGTGCAACGATCGCAGGGTGGCGCGGCGTCAGTTGGTGGTCGGAGGAGGGCAGTCGAATGGAGGAGAAAAAGAGATATCGAGGGAAAGAGAGAGAGATAGAGAGAGAAGGCGGTGGTTGTTGCGACGGTTTCTGGCGACCCGCGGCGGACGGTGCGGTGGATGGCGGCGACTGCTGGGTGGACGGTTGCTGAGGGAGAGAAAGAGAGGGAGGGAGAGAGAGATAATGATGCAGGGTTAGGGTTTTTGAGAGGGAATAGGCTTTTATATTAAACAATTATAAGGCCCAATTACTAACACTCCTAATTCTAATCCAACCCAAAACTATCACAAATAAAATCAGATTTTCTTGAATAATACTAATAATAATATTAATGATAATAATAATAATCACATAACGAATAATATTCACATAATTATTCATATAACAATTATAATAATCACAATAATATTAATGGTAATACTAATACTAATAAGAGTAATACTACTAATAATAAGAGTAACACTAATAATGACAAGAGTGATACTAATAATAATAATACCCATAAAATTACCGATATATCCTTTTTAGTCCGTCAACAATCCTACGAGCTCAAGTGTTAGCAAAATAATCACAAACAAACATTTAACAATTAAGGGAGTCAAACCTAATTTACTAACGACGTCACGGTCAACACCTTTGGATTTTTCGGGGTATACATTATTACCTCCTAAAAGAAGTTTCGTCCTCGAAACTCCTAAAAGAAGTTTCGTCCTCGAAACTTAAACTTAGACCTAACGGTTCGGTAATAATCCCAACGGTTCCGTTCTTCCTAAAACTCGAGGTTTTACTTCATTACCTCCTTAAAAGAAGTTTCGTCCTCGAAACTTGACGTACCTTTAAGAGTGAAACAGGTGAGGGTACTTCATTCTCATCTCTTCTTCTGTTTCCCAGGTTGCTTCTGTTGTGGCATGATTTGCCCATCGTACTTTCACCAAGGGAACTACATTCCTTCAAAGTTGTTTTTCTCCACGATCCAAGATTTCCAGCAGTTTCTCTTCATCGGTCAAATCTTCTTGTAGCTGAAGCGGCTCAGGATCAATCACTTGAGTTGGGTCGGGGACATACTTCCTGAGTTGTGACACATGAAAGACATTGTGCACTCTTGGAAGTTCTCCTGGCAGCTGTAACGTAAAGGCAACTTCTCCGATGCGTTCCAAGATTGGATATGGCCTGATAAATCTTGGTGTCAACTTTCCCGACTGACCAAATCTCATAACCCCTTTTGTAGGTGAAACCCGTAAAAACACGTATTCTTCTACTTCGAACTCTAAAGGTCTTCTCCTCCTGTCAGCATAGCTCTTTTGTCGACTTTGTGCTGCCTTCATCCTATCTTGAATGGTTCAGACCTTCTGAGTAGTGGCATGTATTAGGTCCGGTCCGATCGTTAGAGCTTCATCGATGTCTTGCCAACAGAGGGGAGTCCTACGGGTAAGGGTATTTAATCTAATCCAACCAAGGTCCAAACATCAAACTTCCTTCCATCAAAACCAAATTGTAAAACATGAAATCAACTTTAATACTTTCTCTAACCCTAAAAGCATGCATGAAATAACATTAACATCACCCTAAACATGAGTTCTGCAACATACTCTTTCAAGATCGTATAATAACATCATGGATGATTATAGAACATGAATTTCTTAATCAAGGCACAAGAAAGATCCAAGAACACCACAACTAATTCTTTCTTTCAAGATTTAATCAAGAACATGAAATTAATAAACAAGAATCGTACTTTAATATTTTAATCCATCTAAACTATTTAGCATGATTCAACATAAAATTAAACACATAAGAGAATTAAAGAAAACATATGAATACAGAATACTTAACTAAACGAACAAGAATTAATCTAGATACTTACACATCCTATTTCATGCATACAAGAATAGTATTATCTAAAACCCTAAACATGATTTACAAGAAAAACAAAATACATCATATATAATTTAAACATTAATAATTTAAACTACAATTATTACAGACATAATACACCAAATTATAACATAAAATTTACACATAACAAATTAGATTACAAGGAAAATATTATGAAAAGATAATAATAATACAAACAAGTAACCAACCAAGAACAAGAATTAGGGTTTCTGGGCTGGCGGTTTTCGACGAGCACAGCGGTGACGGGGCGACGGCCGGTCGAGAGGTGGCCGTGGGTTGTGTTGGTGGTGCAGTTGAGTCACGACAGTATGGTTCGCACGACACCACAACAACAAGTTCGGGTTTTCCTCGTTCTGGGCGGTGTCAACGACGGCTCTGGCGGGCAGCGACGACTCCGGCAGCGAGGGCGGTGGTGCGACGGTCGCAGGGTGGCGCGATATCAGTTGGTGGTCAGAGGAGGGCAGTCGAATGGAGGAGAAAAAGAGATATCGAAGGAAAGAGAGAGAGATAGAGAGAGAAGGCGGTGGTTGTTGCAACGGTTTTCGGCGACCCACGACAGACGGCGCGGCGGCTGCTGGGTGGACTGTTGCAGAGGGAGAGAGAGAGAGAGAGGGAGAGAGATAATGAGGTAGGGTTAGGATTTTTGAGAGGGAGGAGGCTTTTATATTAAACAATTATAAGGCGCAACTACTAACACTCCTAATTCTAATCCAACCCAAAATTATCACAAATAAAATCAGATTTTCTGGAATAATACTAATAATAATATTAATGATAATAATAATAATGACATAACAAATAATATTCACATAATTATTCATATAACAATTATAATAATCACAATAATTTTAATGGTAATACTAATAATAAGAGTAATAATAATAATAATAATACCCATGAAATTACCGATATACCCTTGTTATTCCCTCAACGATCCTATGAACTCAAGTGTTAGCAAAATAATCACAAACGAACATTTAACAATTAACGGAGTCAAACCTAATTTACTAACGACGTCACGGTTAACACCTTTGGATTTTTTGGGGTTGTACATATAAGTATAAGGAGAGAGTAAAAATTGATGAATTGAATCTTTTGGGCCTCAAATCAGTTGGCCCAGACAAGAGAAAGGGCCAAGTTGGGCCCCTTTGGTTATAAATTAGGAAGAGTTGTGATCATTTTCCATTTTGGGGTTTCATACAATCACATACATACTTTCTCACTCTCAATCTCTCTCCCGGTCTCCCTCATTTTTCCCCAACGTCACCCCACCATCCTTGCCGCCAAGACCGCCGGCAACCGCATGCACCGGCCATCGTCCGCCACCAACACCACCACCTTTCCTCCCCTCTTCCTTCTCCATTTATATGGTGATTTCTCCCACATCTCCTCCTCTCTTTCAAGTATTAAGTTTATGTATATAATCTAAGTTAGGGATGGTTTTTCATGTTTTTAAAGATGATAATTTTGTGTTAGATAAGTTTAAGTGTTGATTATTGAGTTTATAAAGTATGGTAGTGAGTTATTAAACAAGTATGTGAAGGATGGTTGTTTAAATGTTGGATGAGTAGAAATCATGTTATATTATGGATATGCATGGTGAATTGGATGATATACTCATTGTGGATGTATAATTTTTATGAATAATTATTGATGCATGTACTTGGATTAAGGTTAGATTACCAAATTGGTGAGTATTGTGATGTTTAGGGGTGAATTCATGAAGAGTTATGCTTGGAGTGTTAAATCATGTTAAGATTATGCCTTGCATGTGTGAGTTATGACTTGAAGAGAGTAATTCTGGATGGTTTTAGTTCTTGAAATACAGTAAGATATGTTTAAGATGTGATTTAGGCAAGATTAGTAAAAAATAATGAGGAGTAGAGTGCATGCAAGCCAAACGAAGTGTTTTTTTCGTGTCTGGGTGCAATCTGAATATTATAGGAAATACAAAATATTTTTTTGACCTATTTTATGGCATGAATATGTAGCCTAAGATGTTAGCTAAACATCGGTTTTTGAATCACGAGGTTTCGATATGTATATCAAAAGTAATGCTCAAAATCGTGAGGAGTAACCTATGAATACGAATTTGTGAGGCAGTCTGGAAATCAATATTTTTCATCTGTTTAAAGATCTTTTTGGGTGGAGTGTTCAACATAAAATATTTATAGGACTTCTTGATCTTTCCGGAAAGGTAAATTTTGTAGTCATACGATACCGGGAGTGAGAGTTATGGGTCTTTAAGTCAGGGACAATAATCTGAAATTTGCCCAGAAAGTTCAAGTGACTGCTTTGAGTTGAGGACCAAATCTTGACCCTTTTCCATGATCAAATCAGTTTATATTCAACATGAAAGTTTTAGTATGTCTTTCAAGCTTTTCATAGACAACTTACACGTCCCTAACCGAGGTATACAACCCGAGTTATGATTTTCCGAAAATAGGTATCCATTCTTGTATGTTCTGGGAAGCCTTCTGTATTAGGGATTTTTACCCTCCTTAACCACTTTTTTGACCTTCATGATCAACTAGAGACTTGTAGTGCATGAGCTTAGCTTTCCAGAAAGTCCTTATGCATAATGATACGATGCTTGTGGGAGAAGTTATAGCCTTCCGAGTGAGCCTTAGGAAGCAAGTTTAAAATCAAGTAATCCTAAGATTCTGTTAGGATATTCTTCATTACTCTCATCCAAGTTATGTTCTAATTTATGACTGTTGTTGTTTCTTAAAAGTTCTCAAGAGGTCGGTGCGACCACCTGTTCAAGTTCATGGGGATCTAAGTTGGTGTTTAAGTTTCAGGTGTTCAGGTAAGCATATTGCCTACATTTCCCAATAATGTTTTATTGATGATGTTTTATGATGATGTTTTATTAATGTTGTTGTTTTATGCTGATGACTTCATGATGTTTAACGCAAGGAAAGTTTCTGATTTTGTTCTTTCAATGATGAGGTGTCATGTTATGTGGTGCTAATCGCACTGAGGTACTTTCGATGTCGACGGGCATATGTCATGCGACCTGACCAGTGTCTATGATGAGGTCTATAACGAGGTCTATTTATGATGAGATCTATAACGAGGTCTATTTATGATGAGGTCTATGATGATGATGATGATGATGATGATGACGACGACGATGCTTATGATGTTAATGTTTATCTTTTTCTTTGGCTGTTTAAGAGTTTTTGTGGCTTGTCTCCGTTTTCCTTTTTCAAAAGAATTTAGAAATACGCGAAATAATATGAACTGTGAAAGTTTACACTGTAGGGATATGTGTACTGAGTTTAGCCAACTCATTTGCGAAGTTTTCTGTTTTTGTTTTAGGAAGTGTCTCCCCCAAAGGCTACAAGCTCCCAGGTCCGAAGAAGTAAGTGAGTTGTCCTTTCCAGTTAAGGTAGGCGTTCAGTAACAAGAATAAGGGCTCTCCCGCTTGGATGGTGATGATGAATTTCTCCCCTTTTGAAATATAGGATGGTTTTAAATATTTTGATGAATAGATGAAAACCTTAAGTTGTGGTTTATTTTGGAGTTGATGATGATGTTAAGGAGTTGTAAGTGCAGTGTGAATTTAATTAAGTTGTATGCATGGTTGTGTTTGGTGGTTATGTTGATAGTATGATAAGCCTTGTCCACCTACGTGGACGGCGGTAATGCCTCTGGATTTGGTTTTCCGTTGCGCTAATTCTTGGGTTATGAATGGTTTAGTTGTAATCCGATGATGTAATAACCCGACCCTAACCAAATCGCGCATTTCAATTCAGTTAACTGTTTGTGTTTTTTTTTTGCAGGACTCGAGCAGAGCAACGACCGTCATACATCAGTCTAGTATGTTATTTATATAAAGTACTTATGTGACAGTTTTAGTTACTCAAAAATTACTCCCGGGTTACCTACCTGATTGAGTTTTATCAGGTCGACCGATTCGTTGACATTATTAATAGTAATAATAATAACATTATTATCATAGCTATTTATTCATTAATTTATTTAAATTTCAATTTATTCCACCTCCCCATTTTATTTCAAGCCTCCCTCTCACTGTTAATTGTCTAAAATGTTAGCCTGAGTCTTTACATTAGTATTATTGGGTTAAGTAGAAAAATATTAGTAGTGAGAGGAGAAAAGTTAGTATTTTTGAGTTTAAATTAGATTGAGCCTTATTATCTTAATCCCATAAACTTCCTCCTCCCTCTCCTCTCTTTTTCACGTTATATTGCTCTTTCCTTTCCTGATCTATTTCCCTGTCCCTCACTGGTTGTACAGCAACCCCCAGCCACACCGACCCACACCTGCCGAAATCCGCTGGGGCCATCGCCGGCAAACTCGTCGGACACCATAGCCGTCCACATCCATCTTCTCTTCCCTGCTTCCCTTTTGATATAGTGACACCTCTCTTGAAGGTAATTTCAAATCTTTCCTCTCTCAAATTTGATTTTCAGTTTAGAATCTCAATTACTATTGATTGATGTTGGTTATTGTGGTAATCATTTATATATTTCATCTTCAGTTGATGATTCAGTCGGTTTATGAAGATATATGTCGGGTTTTAGGGTATGAGTTTTGGAATATACTTGGATGATGTTTGATTGAAGATGCATGTTTGGTATTACCATGAAATCCACAAAATTTGAATTGTTGGTTGTTGTACCTGTTGGAAATATTTCAAGAGTATAAGAATATTATATAGCATACGAAATCGTGTGAACAAGTATAAGGATCATATATAAGATAAACATCAAGAATATGATCAACACGGATGAGTTTGAGACCAACACGGATCGTGTAGGTCTCCAGAGAGCAAGAAAAACCATTCTGGCTCAACACGGACCGTGTTGCTCCCAACACGGACCGTGTTGATCCAACACGGACCGTGTTGAATGCCAGAATATATTTTTAATGCTAACGACTATATAATCTTGAGTATTAAGTTTATAATATCAATATTAAGCTCGGTATTAAGATCCAACAGCTATATTATCATGACCAAGTCAAGGTCTTGATTCTCCATTAAGTGCCTTAATTACACCTTTGACTAAGGGTGTGATTAGGGTTGGATTAGGTGTGGAAGTATCCTATAAATAGGAGACATTCCCAAGCCATTTGAGACAACACAAGTATCTATTCTATTCTGTAATCACATCCTCTCAAATATAGACTGCAGCTATACTTGAGAGAATCAAGTGAGAAACCTATGTCTTGAGTGCAACAAGAGCTAAGTTTTATCCCTCGGAACATTTACGGTATAGTAAATAGTTCTTAAGGAAAATGTATTTGTCCATGACTCTTAGCGATATCCAAACAAGTTAACCATTTGGTTATTAATTCATATCTCCATCTTGTCATACATACCGCAAGAAGATCAAGAAGTCAAGCCAAGTGAAGATGATGAAGATTCAAGTCGGTCAAACATCATTTTCCCAACAATCTTAAGAACTATTTTACGAGACAAGATTGGAGGAGGCTAAGAGTTGGACTTCCAAGATTCAAGAGGGATTACAAAGATAAGTAATTTATATTCTACAAGTTTATTAGTATCAATTTTCATATAAATTTATTAAGTTTTATTGAGCAAGTTTAATGATTAAAAGTTTATTAATCATTTGTTTATCTATATGTGTTTGGTATAGATGAGAAATTGATACATAAGAGTGGCAATACAAGTACAAGATCTTGATATTCATGATGGGAATTGTTGCGTGATTATGCAATGAGGTTTACATGGATTAAAGGCAAGGTAACAACAAAATCATTTCAAGAAGGTCAAAGGCAATTAAGTTGTTGTTATTATTTGGTGGTTATATGCATATGCATTGACCATGTTTAAGTTGCCTCTTAATATTATCAAGTTAATACCAATGAATATGTTTTATTATCTTTGACATGTTTAATTGGTTTATAAGAATTGCCATTAAGGATAAGTGTATTGAAATTCCATGATAAGGTAGTTGTTGTAGGATGGTGCAAAGGAAAAGTCAAAATAAATATTTATTTATTTATTTATATATATATATTATTAAGTGCATCATTGAACACCTACATAAGTTACAAGTTTATTTTAGCCATATGTTTTAAGTTGGCTATGATATTAAGTTACATGGAAGTTTCATACTAGTAATAAGGATGATGTTATTGTCATTAAAAAGATTCTTTGGTTGGATGTTTTAAGTTACAAGTTTTTAAGGTGTTTAATGTGGAAATTCATTGTGGCAAGATTATATTTTGCTTCTCATAAGCTGAATTTTTCCATGTTTATTCACATGTTCAAGTATCCTTAAGCTTATTCCGCCTATTGTTTTTGATATTAATATGAAGGATGAGTACAAGTTGATTAGACCTTTTATTAATATCATGTTTGGAAATCTTGTTCCATGTTTATAAGTGATAGGTATGAGTATTTTCATGCTTATTGTTTTGCCTATTGTTATTCAAGTATTGTTTAATAGCATGATTAACAAGTTAATTTTATGTTTAAGTTTGAAGCATGAAAAATAGAATATAAGTATTGGCATAATTATTATGTTTCTAATTTATAAGTTGCCATGAAATTATATTTGGTTATCTAAAGTTTATGATTCTATTCTTGATTATTACAATGAGTTTATGCAATTGAAAGTCAAATATGAATTTGTTATTAAGATAGGCTTTGCATATAAGTATAATTTTTATGAGAATTATTTGAATGCATACAAGTGGCTTGTTTATTCTTTTAAGAAATCCACTATAAGTTATGTGTGCATTAAGGTTCAAATTACTATTATTATTATTATCATGAGTATATTTTTATTATGCTTATAAGTATTGTAATAAGAAAAGCATAATAATTATTATTATTTTACAAGTACATATATATGTGATTATATATGTTGATAAGTTACTTGGCAACATTAAGTGGTTATTAAGATGAAATAGCAAGTTTGTGTACAAGCCATATAAGAAACTATATATGAGCAATCATATGTAATTTATTTTGTACAAGTTTATGAATGGCTAATATAATTTCCTAGATATTCGAAATATAAGAGTACACAAGTTAATAAGAAAGATAAAGGATTAATCATGTTTATATGATTAATGGTATGTATAAATATAAGGTACACCTAGTGGGACTATCAACCCCCTTATGATGTCTGCACCTACTTCAAGCATCTGTGCCTTGTTAAAGAAAACTTCAAATGGGGGTGTGATCCTGGGCGCCGATGGAGCTGGAAAGGGGTAGAGGATACAACTAATGGAGATTACAATGTGACAGCGGGATATACATGGAGCCTCGGGATTAGGAATGAAGAAGGTTGGACCTCCATCATTTGGAATCCTCTTACAATCCCACGTCATTCCTTTATCACATGGGTCCTGTTGCATGGAAAACTACATGTAAGAGCCAGAACAATGCGCTGGCAAACTAGTGGTAATCCGCTATGTCCCTATTGTGAGTCGGAAACCAAAACTATCGACCACCTTTTTCTTGGGTGCGAGTTTGGGAAGGAGGTGAGACTGGCTATGAGACATTGGGATCTGGGTAACCTGACAACCACCCAGGACTGGAAACACCAATTGAGCAATCTCCGAAAATCCAGTAAAGAAACTCATCTGAACTGTGCTATCCTCACAGCATATGTCTACCACATCTGGACAGAGAGAAACAACCGAGTTCACAAAACGCGGAAAGCAACTCCTCAGGTGATAGTAAATTTGATGAAAAATGATGTAGCGAACAAGGTCCTTCTGGCATCTAAATCTAGGAAAAAATACAGAAGTCTAGTAGACACAGTACTTTGTATGTGATTGTTGAGGGGGCCTGCCCTCGCTCTTTGTAAAACTTCTTTGATGATTGTTATATATAGCCTGTTTTTCTTGTGCAAAAAAAAAAAATATAAGGTACACATATACAAGTTATCTAGGCTATTTCAAAATATTATTAAGTATACATAATATGGATTCAAGTATGTGAATTCATGATATGTATAAATTTGATAAGAAAGTTTTCTATGCTTACAAGATGTTGCATAAGTATAAGATGTTGCATTCTATGCTTATAAGATGTTGCATAAGTAAGGACTCGTGATTATTTTTAACAAGTTGAACCTACAAGATTATTTGGCTAATTTTCTTAGCTAATTATGCAAAGGAAATTTCATATGACTTTTGTTGAGTATTTGTACTAAGTTCAAGTAAAGTATGAAATTTATTTAAGTATTGACTTTCATGCATATTTACAAGTGTCTTGCCATGTGATTCATGTTTATGAATGTTTATAGAGTTTTATGATTTATTCAAGCATGCCAAGAGGACTTAAGTTTTGGTTTGTTTGATTAAAATAAGTATTTGACTCTATGTTGTTTATGGCATTACAAGTTTAAGAATAATCACTTGATCTTATAAGTGCTTAAGGCATTTTGCTTGTTTTTCCTAAGTGCAAAATTGATTTATGTGATTATATAAGTGTGTAGAATCATAAGTTATTTATTTCCTTTTATTAATGGAAATATAAGTAGACAAGAACATGCTTTATTCTTGACATAAAAATATGAGTGAAGTTTTATTCACTAATATTGTGTCTACAAGTTTGATCATGCTAGTAAGTTTAAGTATGTTATATTTTACTACATGTTAATTTAAGTAGTTGTAAGTCATGTACTTGCAACTATGTTCTTAGGCAATTCAAGTTATTAACAAGTGACATGGACATAAGTTTGTCTACATGTTTGATTGTTATAAGCTTCTCATGTTATTCAATCATATTTTAATATGATAAGAGTTTATTAAGATTTTATGCAAGTTCACTATAAGATAAATTTCTTTGAAATAAGTGAATTGATTGCATAAGATATATGAGAAGATTTCATACTTTTGTATGGTTTATGTGTCAATATGTATATGTTTATATATATGTATTCATTGAGTTATGGCATATGAAATATCAAACATGATTAGATAAGTATAAGATTGAACATGATTACTCATGTGTTTTAGTGTATTCATAAATATAAGTTGAATACATGTTTGTCCTGTTAATTTTTCAAGTTTATAAGAGCACGTAGTAGAATACAAGGAAGTATATTTATACATACGGAATTATGCATACTTGCGATAGACTATAATTCAAGATTGTGGAAATGATTATTCTTTGAGGTTTTACAAGTTCATAAAGTTTAATTTATGAGGTTTCCGGATAATCATGATTGAGAATGGTCTATGTTGTTTGCATAAGTTGAGTATGCATATATTAAGTTTATTTGCTACATAAGAAATGTATAATTTTTGTACATTTGGTTATTCTAAATTCATGATGATATATCTTTATCAATGGATTTAGTAATGATAAAGTTTAAGTATTATGTTTAAGTCTTCATAGCTATATGCTTTGAAGGGTGAACTTAAACATAGAAAGAGAGCATACGACCATGGTAATATGATGGTTTAATCATACACTTGGTAGTATACTCTCCAACTCTACAAGATAATCATTCATGATTATGAATCATTGTTTATTCAATGAGTTAAAGTTATAAGTTCAAGTATGTAGCAAAGGATTGAAATGTAATGGTTTAATTACATATAAGTTGGAAATTTGATTTCTATATAAATCAAAGGTTAAGTGATTTGTCAAGTGCGAGGTTATTTTGTTCACAAGTTTGTATCCATGTTTTTTGGATGATAAGCATATAAGAGGATCCATATCAAGTTTATACACGGCATAGTGTGATTATATCCGAAAAATAATATGATGGTTTGTTCATATTATGATGAAGATATTCTTATTAAGGCCATGGTAAAGGTATAATTATATATCTAGTGGACCTTGTTATTAGAGATGGGTTAAGTAGCCCAAATCTCTACTACTTCACAACAATGACTCAATTTTACGAATTGGAATACCACCAATTTCTAAAGTTCAAATGAGTACGGAGTTGTCTAAAGTAGTAGGAAGCCTCGATTTTATACATCTCAGGTTAAGTGATGCCTATATCTGTAATGGCAAGAGGTTGAGTGGTGACACTCTTAATGGACTTTGTGGAAAACCTAATTACAGGGGTGATATAATTACAAAGTCTACCTATGTAAGTGTAATGTGTGGCCACATAAAGGAATTATGGGCTAAAGTTCCGAAACACTTACTAAGGATAAGGACACAAGGCCGGATAATAGTGTCAAAGTTTTAGCACTTAAGATTTAAAAACAAACGTATGTGTATTACGAGTATATTTGATCAATATAAATCCAAAGTTCAAAGACATGTCTACTTTGTGATTTGAATTCAATTTTGGCTTGTATATACTAAGTGAAAAGTTCAAAGAGCAATCTACTTTTCATTATGCATATGTTTGTGGGTTTCTCGTGTGATTACAATTTAAGGTATATCTCAAATGGCGGGGGTGTTAACTCCTTAAGTAAAAGTTATTTCAAGGGTTTTACATACTCTTGAAATAGCGGGGGATTGTTGGAAATATTTCAAGAGTATAAAAATATTATATAGCATAAGGAATCGTGTGAACAAGTATAAGGATCATATATAAGATAAACATCAAGAATATGATCAACACGGATGAGTTTGAGACCAACACGGATCGTGTAGGTCTCCAGAGAGCAAGAAAAACCATTCTAGGCTCAACACGGATCGTGTTGAGGCAACACGGACCGTGTTGCTCCCAACACGGACCGTGTTGAATGCCAGAATATGTTTTTAATGCTAACGGCTATATAATCTTGAGTATTAAGTTTACAATATCAATATTAAGCTCGATATTAAGATCCAACAGTTATATTATCATGACCAAGTCAAGGTCTTGATTGTCCATTAAGTGCCTTAATTACACCTTTGACTAAGGGTGTGATTAGGGTTGGATTAGGTGTGGAAGTCTCCTATAAATAGGAGACATTCCCAAGCCATTTGAGACAACACAAGTATCTATTCTATTCTATAATCACATCCTCTCAAATATAGACTGCAGCTATACTTGAGAGAATCAAGTGAGAAACCTATGTCTTGAGTGCAACAAGAGCTAAGTTTTATCCCTCGGAACATTTACGGTATAGTAAATAGTTCTTAAGGAAAATGTATTTGTCCATGACTCTTAGCGATATCCAAACAAGTTAACCATTTGGTTATTAAGTCATATCTTCATCTTGTCATACATACCACAAGAAGATCAAGAAGTCAAGCCAAGTGAAGATGATGAAGATTCAAGTCAGTCAAACATCATTTTCCCAACAGTACCAAGCTTGCATGTGGAGTAATTTGGGTTGAAAATTAGTAAAGTGCAAGAATGTTATTGTTATCTTGAATTTGATGATTGATGGTATGTGAGAATTGGTGATTTTGGGACAACATAGAACCTGTTCGATGAAATGCCTCATAGAAGTGTGGATTGTTGTCGGATATCACTTGTGGAAATGCATGTAGTATTTTGGTGTGAAAACCCCAAAATGTAAAGTTTTTTTACTGTTTACCTGGGTTACTATAATAATTATATTGATGTTTTTGGTGTTTCGAGTAACTCAATAAGAAGAACTAAAGAATTAGAGAGGTATATTAACTTAGTTGATACCTATTATGGATAAGTTATGTGTTTTTTTGGGCATGCATGTGAATATTGAGGATTGGGATAATCAATTTAAGAGAGGCACTTACTGTTTTGAGTCATTTCAGAAAGGTTTAATTTGAGGCACGTGTCTTGTACTTTATATTATGGGTTTCCTGGGACAGCCGAGGCATCCCATGACCAAAATTTTATGTAAAATGATAGCCTTAAGTAATAACTTTCACATGGATTTCGAATTTCGGGATTCCGATATGTATAACTCAAGTTTTAGCGGTTTTAATTTGGATGCACTGTTTTATACGTTTTTCTGGGGCAGTAGGTTCCTGAGCATTTTTAGGTATCAAAGAGGTCTTAGTAGCCTAAGTATGTAACATAAACGTTATAGTACGATCCGCAAGCTTTCCGAAATGGGGTCTTATGCGTTCATCGGATGTCGGAGTGAAAAGTTATGACTCGCCAAAGTAGGGCTCTCAACCATGCCAAAGCAGAATTTTAATTCACCGAGCCTTTTTCAAAGCCAATTTCCGATGGCTTTGAAACCTTTTCTGAATTTGTGGTCAACATAAGAGTTATAGTATATGATTCAAGCTTTCTATAGACTACTAGCACACGTTCATACGATATCTATTCTTCAAGTTATGAAGTCTCAAAATCCCCTTCCCGAACTGAAATGTATGCAGGCCAGTCGTGTTCTTTGGCCATTTTCAAGCCTTTACACTTATTTTTGGTCTTAACTCTTGACTGGAGAGTTGTAGAACTTATTTTAAGCTTTCCGAAAAGTCCTCTTTTGAAAATTTTAGAGGTATATATGTTGGAATTATTACAAGAGTATAAGAAGTTTATATAGAATAAGGAATCATGTGGAACAAGTATGAGGATCATATATAAGATAAATATCAAGAATATGATCAATACGAGTCCACAAGAGACCAACACGGTTCGTGTTAGTCTCCAGAAAGCAAGAAAAACGATCCTGGGCTCAACAAGGGTCGTGTTGAGGCAACACGGACCGTGTTGCACCCAACACGGATCGTGTTGGAAGCCAGAATCTGTTTTAATGACTAACGGCTATATAATCTTATGTATTAAGTGTATGATATCAATATTAAGTCCGATATTATATGTATTCCAACAGCTATATTAGTTGACCAAGTCAAGGTCATAATCAATCATTAACGACCTTAATTATGCTTTTGACTAAGGGTGTAATTAGGGTTGGATTATGTGTGGAAGTCTCCTATAAATAGGAGACATTCCCAAGCCATTTGAGATGAACACAAGCATTAATTCTATTCTATAATCACATCCTCTCGAATATAGACTGCAGCTATACTTGAGATAATCAAGTGAGAAACCTATATCTTGAGTGCAACAAGAGCTAAGTTTTATTCCTCGGAACATTTACGATATAGTAAATAGTTCTTAAGGAAAATGTATTCGTCCATGACTCTTAGCAATATCCAAACAAGTTAATCATTGGTTATTAAGTCATATCTCCATCTTGTCATACATACCGCAAGAAGATCAAGAAGTCAAGCCAAGTGAAGATGATGAAGATTCAAGCCGGTCAAATATCATTTTCCCAACAATCTTAAGAACTATTTTACGAGACAAGATTGGAGGAGGCTAAGAGTACATTGGACATCCAAGATTCAAGAGGGATTACAAAGATAAGTAATTTATATTTTACAAGTTTATTAGTATCAATTTTTCATACAAGTTAAATAAGTTTTATTGAGCAAGTTTGATGATTATAAGTTTATTAATCATTTGTTTATCTATATGTATTTGGTATAGATGAGAAATTGATACATGAGAGTGGCAATACAAGTACAAGATTTTGATGTTCATGATGGGAATTGTTGCTCGATTATGCAATGATGTTTACATGGATTAAGGGCACGGTAACAACAAGACATTTACAAGGAGATCAAAGGTAATTAAGTTGTTATTATTTGGTGGTTATATGCATATGCATTGACCATGTTTAAGTTGCCTCTTAATATTATCAAGTTAATACCAATGGCATGAATGTGTTTTACTACCTTTGACATGTTTAATTGCTTTATAAGAATTGCCATTAAGGATAAGTGTATTGAAATTCCATGATAAAGTAGTTGTTGTAAGATGGTGCAAAGAAAAAGTCAAAATAAATATTTATTTATTTTATTAAGTGGACCATTGAACACCTACATAAGTTACAAGTTTAGCCATATGTTTTAAGTTGGTTATGATATTAAGTTACATGGAAGTTTCATACTAGTAGTAAGGATGATGTTATTGTCATTAGAAATATTCTTTGGTTGGATGTTTTAAGCTACAAGTTTTTAAGGTGTTAAATGTGAAAATTCATTGTAGCAAGATTATATTTTGCTTCTTATAATCTGAATTTTTCCATGTTTATTGACATGTTCAAGTATTATTAAGTTTATTCTGCCTATTGTTTTGACATTAATATGAAGGATGAGTACATGCAAGTTGATTAGACCTTTTGTATTTATAAAGTGGAATCAAAATACCTTAGTGCGGAAGCGATTAGGATCGTATTGCCGAATCTTGTCCCACGAATATTGTAATCTCCATTCTTGAATCCTTCAGGGTAATGCCTTGGAATGGTGGCTACCAGTTACGGAGTCACCATATTGATCACACCCCAAAAACCCTAACGTCCGATGGTGGTTTTCCCGAGAGAGAATAGGTTAGACTTGTTGTTACCCGTGCGTGATATGTACCACATAGGTATATATTTATAGGTTAGTCTTAGAGACATACCTAAACACCTAGTAAGAATCCTAATCAGATAGGAACTCTAATTCCTAGTCTGTTTGTGATTCCTTATTATCTAGAAATTGTATTCTAGATAAACTGAGCCAATTTAATTAATTAACTAATAATTAACTAAGTGGCCGTTAATTTACCAACAGCTCCCACTCGGCCACGTAAGCCAAACATGGAAATTCTAATCTCATAGTTCTTCTCTCGTTTCATATGAGTAATAGGGTGTGCGATCAATAGTAACAGGTAGTGTTATATCAAATCACCATCTGACCAACATAACACTTTCAAAGAAACTGACAATGCCCTAAACCATCCAAAATATCACCAATGACATACAAAGTCCCTATATGTCTGATATATCAAATGATTATACTCTCAATATAATCGCCCAGGTTGATATGGTGAATATGGAACGGTTTTCCTTAGCTACTCAAGGTATTACATCTCAGTAGGACTGCTTTCCTAATGTGTTCCGCTGGACTGGATACATCTATAGCCCTTGGAGTGCACACTAAAGTAGCATCATCCAACTCAGATTTCATGCCATAGCACTAAGTCTAAAGGAATTGTATAGGTAGACAACTAAGTCTACGGGGATCACATAGTGACAGTGAAGGGAATCACTCGTCACTCCACCTGATCGACTTTTAGCATACACAATATGAAATGTGTGTCATGGCATAACTCCCACTAAGATGAGTTTGTCACTTTCCTTTATGCCATGCGGATCATGAGTCTAACTTTACCTCAAAAACTAACTCATTTAGCTAGATAAACGTGCACAACGTAACCTAGTTACTCTTGAGAACCGGCTTAAGGCTTCAATATGAGGTTGCATTATATTCGATTACTAAAATCTCATCTTGGACTTACCAAGGCGGCTAATTTTCATACTTTCTAAGTATAAATATAATCAATATTGTACACCTAGTACCAAAATGATTCAGCCTCATCCTATCCACTACTCAAGCATTAGGGATGATTATCTATGCGATTAGATAATCAGAAGCCTAGTGACATTTAATGTGCCTAATTTAGACAACCATAAAATGTAATTAACACTTTAAGGAAAAGAAACATTATTCTTGATTCCAGAAGAGTGCATTTAACTTAAAACATGTCCATTTAATATGCGATACATGCATACAACAACTTGAACCCTCTTTAAAGGACTTACCTTAAGAGTTGAGAGCAAATCTCAAAAACGAGTTCTAGTATATTTCAACATGTGTTTCATTAATCAATAGCACTTACTGATTACATACACTGATCTATGACATGTTTTCTCCCACATAGGTTTTGTAAAGCACTTCTTTGAGCAAGACTTAGACATATCCAAGTAACCACCACTCAAACCCAAAGGCATTGTCTTTGTGCATCAAGAATGTGAATATTACTTCATCACAAAGATAGTGTAGTAAGATTCTTGATGCTTTTGAGATGGAAAATTCCCAGGTTATCTACTGATCTAACCTGAACTAATGTTACAGTACAAAACTTCATAACATTTGTATTGAGACATTACTCAATTTCCACCTTCCAAATATCATGTATAGCTCTCACTTAATAAGTTCAAAGCTTTATATTAGAAAATCCTGATGTTCCTCAAAATTTGTCCTTCGACATAGTTTAGGAATATCCCAGGACTATTTTCAAATACTTCCACATCTAGGACATACCTAACTTCACCAATGTCCTAATCTCAAGACAAGGACATCAATTGGTGATCATATTTCTAGCTAATAACGTGTAAAGAACATATTCTTCCATGGAGCTCAAACTACACAAAGGAGTTTGATGAGCATAGAATTGGGGCAATTTATCGTTATATTGAGAATCCAAGAAGAACTTCTCCCACTATCACTTAGAATTGTGAGTTCCTCATTATAAAGGCAACCTTTATAATTTGGATGTAGAGATTGAAATAGTTCTCATTCCCTAAATCAAGTTCTTTTAACTAGACAAGTTTCCACTACTAGAGACTATGGAATACCTCCCACTGTCTTCAACATGTGAGAATACCTCCCACTGTCTTCAACATGTGAAATTTCTCCCACTGTCTTAGTAAAGTAGTAGGAACATATCATTTCTATCCTCGGTGTCTTAGGAAGTGAACAAATCCTCCCACTCACCGAGAGATAGATGGTGTACCTTATACAACCATGAATTCTTTCAGTTTCAACTATCGAGGAACTCATCCACAATGTCTTAGGTGATATTGAGGGTTTCCATCGTGTTATCAGTTTCGATCAAGACTATATTCATTAGTTATGCTTACACATAGTAAGTTAACATTATGAACATAATGATCATGTAATTACGAATTTCAATCATCACTCATATGAAAAATTCGAAATTAGGTATATATTCTAATGGTTTGCATTGCCATAAGCAAGTACAACTCCATAATTAACTAAGTAAGTGAACCGTATCGGGTTCAGTATCGGGATCGGTGCCAAGCTTTCATAGCCGGGATTGCGGTTAAAGATAAGGTCGATGAAATCCCGACCCATCATCATAAAACCGCTCGCCCACTCGTTTTCAGGAATCGTTACACCTTTACAAAAGGCGGAGTGATGAGCATCACACTATCGTGGCCTCGGCGAGCCATCCTTGTTGGAGTAAGGAGAGGCTCGGGACTTGTCAATGACCTCGGAGGCCTCGGGACTGGATTGGGTCATCCCGGAAATGAAGGGCGTGGTGGTATCAAGTATCGGAAGTAACCAAGTTAATAACTTGCATGGGAGAAGGCGATCAAAGGTTGGAAATGTGCGCGCCTTCACGCTTTGGGCCATAACTCCTTCAATATAATTCGATACGTCTCAAATTTTGGGAGCTTATAGTACACACTGAGAGCTTTCCAACGATATCTTACGGGCCTAAAACGGAGTTTGAATGAAGAAGTTATGCGCGTTGGAAGTCGGCAGGAAATCGCGGAAGCATGGCTCGCCCGAGCCACCATTCTCGCTGGACTTTGCGCACATGGTCAACCTCTCAGTGGGCCTGCTCGCCCGAGCCGCTCCCTGGCTCGCCCGAGCCAAGCTCCTGCCAGATTTGTCCTAGCGCCTGCCAGATGTGTCGCGTACGTGGTCAACCCATCAGTGGGCCTGCTCGCCCGAGCAACCCCCTGGCTCGCCCGAGCCAGGCTACTACCAGGTTAAGTCATGCACACGAGCGACGATTTGTTGCGGACAGAAGGCCTGCTCGCCCGAGCCACTACCTGGCTCGCCCGAGCCAACCTTCTGGAAGAACGCGAAGTTTCGTTATTTTTGCTCTGTTTTTACTTAATTTCTGGTTTAGTATAAATAGCTTGTTAGGACTTTTTTTCCAGGAGCTTTTGATGATTATGAATATGCTTATGCATTGGTTAGGGTTTCCCTAAGTTTTCTCTCAAAATCTAGATTACTTTATCCATTAATTAATGGTGGTGTTTCTAGTCATTCCTTTATTAATCATTTGGTGGATTCTTCCTTTATGATAGTCATGGTGGGGTGTTAGGCTTTGGTGGTGGAATCTCCTTTATCCAAGGTCATATCCAATCCCTTTGGTGTTCAAGGTTATTGATATTGGTTGATTTTGGTTATTATTCTTGTTATTATTCAAGTTCAAGGCTATTGTTGAGAATTTCAAGCATGGGTGATTGAGATGTTCATCTTTCTCCCCTTAGTCTATTGCTTATGGATTTCTCTCATTTCTTCTACAACAACAACTCAAGCTAAGTCTACATTCTCTCCCACCGCGCCACGCTCCATTTGGTATCAGAGCTCAAGGTTTTTCATCTAGCTTGAGTTTTATCATTATTCTTGTTAGTGCGTTCTCTAGTGTTGATTTTTGTGGATTGTATGCAAATATTGGTGATCCTCATTCCCTTTGCAATCCAAGAGTATTGGAATACTTTGTATTGTGTTTGTATGTGGTGTTTTTGATGGATATTGGAGCTTTGAGGAAGAGTTGGAAATTTGTGCCCGCAAGGTGTTCGATAAAATGCCTAAGTGAGAAAAACACAAAGAACCCTTAGCCAAACACATGCCAACCACAAAAAAACCCCCAAACTCCACAAAATATTCCCAAGCACATACCGTCCCTCACCCTTCCTTTGATATGGATGGTGATAATAATTCCAATCGGAAGGAATCAAGCCAACACCAAAGTCCTCCAGTTCAAACTGTCGAGAATCGAATCTCCGCCTACGAGGACCGACTCTCCGCCTACGAGAACCGGTTCTCCACCATCGAACAAACTCTTGAGAACCTTAAGGTCAAAGTGAACAACCTAGCCCAAGAGTATCAAAGACAACCCCGAGATGAACGTCGTAGACCCGCACGAAGTCCTATCCTTCCTCCTCCCTCCTACGAGTCGAGTGACGATGATAGAAATTCGCTTCGACGCCATCGTCGACGGGACACTATTGAGGAGTCATTCTACTATTCCCCGCTAACGACCGTCACGTCCCGGAAGTGTGTCAAATGTCGGCGTGTGGGACACGATTCTTTGCAATGTCCAACAATGGCTATGGTTGAAGCTTGGATTGAGGAATCCTTTGGCGAAGGAGAGCATACAAGTGACATGGTAGAAGAGGCTAAGCAAGCAAAGGTCGATTCCTTGCCCGACGAGGGAGCTTCCGTTGAACCTTGTGAGGCTGCCGAAACTATTGTTGAAGTTCCAAGCCAAGAGGTGGTTGAGAACATCGATCTTGCCCTTCCTCTTATCCGTGTTGAAGAGGCCCAAGAAGAAGCTCCTTTGGGGTTATCATTACCACAAGCCAAGGGATTAAACAACAATGGTGGTGACTCCTATTTCCTTCCACCCACGGGCACCCAAATTCTTCTCCATGGGAAGAACAAGGTAACCGAAGACTCTCCTTTGAAATTTATTGAATCATGCTTGAAAGATGTACGATGTGGTGTAGAGTCTTTGGGTGAGTCGTGCATGATCTTTGGGAGACATTGGTTGTTTGATGAAGTTTGTTGGCGAGAAAAGTTGCATGATGAGCATGTGAAGTCCCCAGTTGAAAATTCCCAATGTTTTGAGTGGCATACTAAGAATCTTGGTGTCCGTTTGGTGTTTAGTGGCGAATTTGGAATTGAAGATGCCTTGATTCTAGTTCAACCTAAGTTTTTGAGCTCTTCAATTGTGTCGTCCTTCGATGAATATTGCTCGTATATTGGTCATTGTGTCATGAACTTTTTGAACGAGTCATACATGTTGTTTGATCGACATTGGTTATTTGAGGATTTGTCGTTAAATGAGTGTTATTGGAAATTTGGTGTGCAATGTTCCTGGCATTGTGTGTTGAGCGAAGATCAATTACTTGGACTTGAGTGCATGAATCCCTTAACCCTACATAAAAATAAAACCTGGGTGGGAAGTGAGTTGAGGAACCTTCTCATGATGAGCGAAACACGAGAAGAGCATGCTCTTGGCTAGGACAAGCTCCTTCTTGCTTTGTCTTGGCCTTGTAGCGAGCCTAGTGAGAATGAGATTTCCCAAACACCACAAAAATTCCCCTTTCTGTCCCTTAACCCCTCACCTCCACAAAACAAGCCTCCAACCTGCTTCTTTTATTTGGATGACGGGTATATAGTGGGTTCCGAAGCTTGTTGGGTGCCTCGTGTGATTGTTCATGGCGGTCGGGATGTTTGGAGCTCTAGGGTGCCAAGTTGTGGAGAGGGCCTCGATTTTTACTCCCAAGAGTTGAGGGCAACTCTTTTTCAAGAAGGGGAGTATGAACCGTATCGGGTTCAGTATCGGGATCGGTGCCAAGCTTTCATAGCCGGGATTACGGTTAAAGATAAGGTCGATGAAATCCCGACCCATCATCACCGGACTAAAACCGCTCACCCACTCGTTTTCAGGAATCGTTACACCTTTACAAAAGGCGGGGTGATGAGCATCACACTATCGTGGCCTCGGCGAGCCATCCTTGTTGGAGTAAGGAGAGGCTCGGGACTTTTCAATGACCTCGGAGGCCTCAGGACTGGATTGGGTCATCCCAGAAATGAAGGGTGTGGTGGTATCAAGTATCGGAAGTAACCAAGTTAATAACTTGCAGGGGAGAAGGCGATCAAAGGTTGGAAATGCGCGCGCCTTCACGCTTTGGGCCATAACTCCTTCAATATAACTCCGATAGGTCTCAAATTTTGGGAGCTTATAGTACACACTGAGAGCTTTCCAACGATATCTTACGGGCCTAAAACGGAGTTTGAATGAAGAAGTTAGGCGCGTTGGAAGTCGGCAGGGAAAACTACCCAGAAGCATGGCTCGCCCGAGCCACCATTCTGCCAGACTTTGCCGCACACATGGTCAACCTCTCAGTGGGCCTGCTCGCCCGAGCCGCTCCCTGGCTCGCCCGAGCCAAGCTCCTGCCAGATTTGTCCTAGCGCGCGGATGTGTCGCGACGTGGTCAACCTATCGGGCCTCGCCGCTCGAGCAACCTCGCTCGCCTGAGCAGCTACTACAGTTAAGTCATGCACACGAGCGACGATTTGTTGCGGACAGAAGGCCTGCTCGCCCGAGCCACTACCTGGCTCGCCCGAGCCAACCTTCTGGAAGAACGCGAAGTTTCGTTATTTTTGCTCTGTTTTTACTTAATTTCTGGTTTAGTATAAATAGCTTGTTAGGACTTTTTTTCCAGGAGCTTTTGATGATTATGAATATGCTTATGCATTGGTTAGGGTTTCCCTAAGTTTTCTCTCAAAATCTAGATTACTTTATCCATTGATTAATGGTGGTGTTTCTACTCATTCCTTTATTGATCATTTGGTGGATTCTTCCTTTATGATGGTCATGGTGGGGTGTTAGGCTTTGGTGGTGGAATCTCCTTTATCCAAGGTCATATCCAATCCCTTTGGTGTTCAAGGTTATTGATATTGGTTGATTTTGGTTATTATTCTTGTTATTATTCAAGTTCAAGGCTATTGTTGAGAAGTTCAAGCATGGGTGATTGAGATGTTCATCTTTCTCCCCTTATTCTATTGCTTATGGATTTCTCTCATTTCTTCTACAACAACAACTCAAGCTAAGTCTACATTCTCTCCCACCGCGCCACGCTCCAGTAAGATAACTACTCAAATCATCTTAGATTAATTGACATACTTTTCTGACATTGCTCAATACTGATATATTGTGGGATGTGAAGAATCGTAAATAGTCAATGTATACTTGAACTCTTTGAACAAATTACAAGGTTCGTAAACTACCATCCATTATAAAGGAGTCAAACTCTTTACTAAAAAAAAAGTACTTTACTACCAAGTAAATGAACACATCAATGTGTACTTTCCAACTATTGATTACGAGTACACATACTCTTATCTCTTGGTGGTAATTACTAATGTACGTGGGAGACTGCAATAACACTTACACTAACTAAATGAAACTTTACTTCTCAAGAATCATGAGTCCTTAAAGCCAACAAAAGGACTACTAAATTGCCTAATTGGTCACACATAGCAACACAACTTTTATGATGAGTTAGTTTAAGGAGGCAAAACTTTGATCATACATGAATATAATCAACAAATGAAACTAACATTTGACAATGTATTAATTTGGAGATGAATGAACCAATTTCACAAGATAAGACAAACAAAATGTCAAAAAAAAAAGTCCATTAAAGAATTCAAAGACTAACTTTAATTAGTGCATTGTACCCTAGGTACAATAAGAAATTTTAATGACGTTCCGGATAAGCCACTTAAGCTATAGAGTTCACAACACGACCAAAGTCAGTTGTGGTTCACCATATGCTTACGATGTATCAAATTTCCTTTTGGAGGGACTCAACTATTTTGAAACGATTGCAAATCTTAGCAAAGGTCCTTACATCCTCATGATGAAGTATCCTAAGCTTAAATTTCATCAAATGACCACTGTCTTTTGGGAGAGCTCTCAACACATTTGAGAATTGTTGCTCATCATAGATTTGCCTTCTAATAGCTTTGAGGTTTTCAACCATGTCACTCATGATTGGTAAGTGTTCACATACACTTCGGCTAAATTCAATATAGTATATAAGCCACTTCATACACAAAGTTCGAAGTTGCTTGCTATATTTATATCTTAGCATGCCTCACATATCCTTATCGGTGATGGCGACCTCAAAATCTCTTTGACAATCAAGGTGCACATAGCTACACATCATAGAGAGTACAGAAGCATCTTTCACAAAACACTTCTAATATGCTACCTTCTTTTCATAGTAGTTGGTTCATCCTTAATGGGAAATCCATGACACATGTTAAGTGATTTAACGCATCACTTTGTACCAGAAAAGGCCTTAGCTTTCTATACCATATGATAAAGCTGGTGTCGTCTAATTTCTCAATGGTGGTTAGCTCATTAGCCAACGTAAGTTCCATGTCTAGGAAGAACATAAGAATTTAGGCACATTTTTAATAATTAAATTATCAAAAATTTCATCATTCATATCGCTCGGTCGAAAATTTCGCTAGGCTCATAATCATCGCAAGCTACATAAATTAGAAACCTTTCAATTTAATTATCAAACTATTCCATAAAAGAAACACATCTATATGGATCATATTGTTCAACAAATTAACAATATGTTGTTGATTATCACAAAGATAGATTAATCTTTGAAACTTATTCAGAAGTTGTTATGCATATAGCGGATACATATACAACTTGACATTAATCCAGTACATGAAGTATATTATATTAGACTTACATAAAACTTATTTATATAAGTACGATTAATATCTTGTACGAAAAAAAATGAATTTTACGTTATGTCATGTTTAAACTAATATTCATTAGTCTAATTGATTGTAAGTAAAACTAACTTACTTTACACGTAGGAGTTACAAAAATTAATCGGTCATTAATGTAAAACGAATCTACACAATACGATATATAAAACGAATTTATATATCACTCTCAGATAAGTAAGATATGACTACACAACATATCATAAAGTTTTCAATTGATTAATCCATGTAGAACAAATTTACAAGGATGATATGTAAAACGAATTTATATATCATTTAATCAATACTAAATTTAATCAATTAATATTACATGAACAAAATCATATAATAAGCATATAAAATAAAATTTTATTGCTTTTAACTGATTTTAGATCATATGAAACAAAATCATATAATCTTTGACTAAGATGAGATTATATAAAACAAATTCACATAGTCAAACTTAGTCTTTAATAACCTTTTATGTAATACAAAATCACATAAGAAGTTTCACTTGTCATTTTATAAGTCCCAATTGATCAATTAAAAATATGTAAAACAAAATTACATAATAATTACACAAAGCTAGTTTGTATAATTTTATTAGTCCCTTTTATGAAAAACTAATTTACATAAAGAACATGACAAGAATGACTACAATACCTCATAAAATGAATTTATATCTATAGTGAAATGGTCATACCTGAAACACATTTATGTGCTTTCATATAAGACTAACTCATATATAAAACAAATTTAAATATCATGCACTCATGATGTCATAACTTGTAACACTGAATTACAATTCCTTAGGCCAGATAATTATATGAAACATAGTCACATAAAATTATAAAAGAAATTCATAAAACATTAAATAATCCATGTGATATATTATAAAACACATCTATAAGTTTACTATGTAAAACTGAATTACATATATACTATCCCACGGTTGAAAGGCCTAAGACACGCTTTATATGAACAAATCTAACATAAAGCCTACAAAACAAATTTGTGTGTGATATTGTAAATTAATATGACAACATATTCACATTAATTCTAAACGTAACAATATCATATTATTCATATAACATATAAAACCTAATTCTATAACTCACACGAATAATTTTTGGCATATAAAACTCATTTGTATCAAAGTCATGTAAAACGAACTTACCATAACTTGCAAAGCTAATTTACAATTCACATGTCATCTACATGTAAAACAAAGTTACAACTAATCATATAAAATAAATTCATATTAGTGACATGTAAAAATAAATAATTAGCATGATGTAAAACGAATTTACAACAATAATAATGAGATTAATACAATATGACGCCAAATCATAATTAACCTCAATCTCATACTGCATTATGATACAAGTATACTAGAATAATTATAATCACACTAAAAGCATGATACAAAAATCACAGGTATAGTCATTAATTGATACTAATCAATAGAATACTTAATTTCCTAATTAACATATAATTAGAATCTAAACCACCAAAAGATAATCAACATATAATCATACGATTTTGTTTTTTTCAAAATTAAAGTACCACAAAAGGTTAAAAAATGGAAACAAGCATATGGGAAGAGAGAGAGGCTAAGTGATGTATAATGGACCAAGGGATGATCACATTACACTAGAATTCAGGATCTCTAAAAACCAAGATAAGAATCTTTAACTCTTAGTTCTCAAAGTTCAACTAAACTCAATGAAAAAGGATGAATGATAAACGAAAGATGATGAAATCGTTTACCAAAAGATGGTGATGGACGATTGTTGTTGATGAACGAATGACCAACGAACAATGCTAGGACGATTCCTTGTTGATCAATGTATGAAAGATCAAACAAAGATGGAATGGTTGATGATTGACGTGTGAAATGGATGAACGAACGAATGAAATGATATGTGGGATATGATGGCACTTGAAGAATCTTTGAAGGATATAGGCACACCACCTTCAAGAGACTTCAATCTCTTCCTTTCACCACCTAGGACGCCACCCTAGACTAGAAGAAGACAATTGGGACGATTCTCCCTCAAGAGAAACGAGATAGCTAGCAAAAGCTAGAGAGAAACAACTTCATGTTGTGTTTGATTGAATTTGTATTATGATTGAATGATTATTACAAGGCACCTTAAGGGGGTATTTATACTAATGAGGCCCCCCTTTAGGCATGTACTAATCAAGAATAAGGCCTCATAGGGCTTACATCATCCACTACATTAATTACATCATAAAAGCTCTAAAATACAACTCTTTAAAGAAAAGACCATATCTCCTTCGATACTTGTCTATTCTTCAAGATTCAAAAACCAACGTGTAGCTTCTTTGATGTAGATTATTTGATACTTGGATGACTTCTTCAATATCTTCAAGGATCTTGTGAAATGGAACAAATGACCGATCCACCCTTGAAGAATGAACTTGGACGTGTGATGAGTGTGAGTGTTTCAAGCTCCCTTTGAATGAATTCAAGCATTTGGTTCCCATGATGAAGATTTGGGACCAAATCTACATCATTCCCCCCTAGTTGAAAAGAGTTTGTCCTCAAAATAGGAAGGTCTTCATTACCACCATAGTAAGGCTTGAGATCACTCACATTAAAAGTGCAACTTCCTTCATAATCATCACCAAGTTGCAATTTATAAGCATTGTCACCAATCCTTTCCAAAACCTCATATGGACCATCTCCTCTTGGCGCAAGTTTGCCTTTCCTCTTAGAAGGAAATCTTTCTTTCTTCAAGTGAATCCAAACAAGATCTCCAGGTTCAAACACAACCTTCTTCCTTGCTTTGTTCACTCTACTAGCTACATCTTGAGTATACTTCACAGTTTTCTCACGAACCTGCTCATGTAGCTTCTTAATCTCTTCCACCCTTTTGTTAGCTTCAAAGTTAAACTTTCTTGATGTCGAAATGGGCGTGAGATCCATTGGTTGGAGAGGGTTCCTTCCATATACCACTTGAAAAGGTGACAACCCCGTGGCTTTACTTGGACTCCGATTGAAGGCAAATTCAGCATGACATAAAAGCGTATCCCACCCTTTCTTGTCTTTACTTACCAAAATTCGAAGTAGAGCTCCCAAAGTACGATTTGTGACTTCGGTTTGTCCATCCGTTTGTGGATGACAAGCGGTGCTAAACTTCAAAATAGTTCCAAGCTTCTTCCATAAAGTAAGCCAAAAATGACTAAGGAACTTTGAATCTCTATCACTTACCATGGTCTTGGGGATGCCATGTAACTTCACCACTTCCTCAAAATAGAGATTTGCAACCTTGGTAGCATCATATGTAGTATGACATGGAATGAAATGAGCCATCTTGGAAAATCTATCAACGACCACCATGATAGAATCCTTACCCCTTTGTGTTCTTGGTAGACCCACTACAAAGTCTAAACTTACATCCTCCCATGGATGATGTGGAATGGGCAAAGGAGTATACAACCCTTGTGGTAAAGCGTGTACCTTGGAGATATTACAAGTATTACACCTCTTCACCATATGCTCAACATCTTTAATCATGCTTGGCCAAAAATAATGCTCCTTCATCATAAGATATGTCTTCTCAATTCCAAAGTGACCCGCCAAAGATCCTCCATGGACCTCCGTGATCAACAACTCACGTATGCTACTCTTGGGAATACAAAGTTGATTTCCTTTGAAAAGAAATCCATTCTCAATGTGATAGAGTTGGTGGGGATGCTTCTTACAAAGCTCATATACCTCCTTGAAATCCTCATCATTTACATATAATTCTTTAATGTGCTCAAACCCAAGGACTCTTGAATCTAAAACATGAGTGAGTAGATACCTTCTTGATAATGCGTCCGCTCCTTTATTTAGATGACCCGCTTTATGTTTGATCACAAAATGGAACGCTTGCATATACTCCACCCATTTGGCGTGCCTTGGATTCAACTTGTGTTGCCCTTGAATGAATTTAAGAGCCTCGTGATCACTATGCAAGATGAACTCACCACTTAGAAGATAGTGTCACCAATGTTCAAGAGCTCTTATAATAGCATAGAACTCCTTGTCGTATGTACTATACTTCCGTTTGGCGTCATTCAATTTTTCACTAAAGAAGGCAAGAGGTCGGCCTTCTTGAGACAACACGACTCCTATTCCAACTCCACTTGCATCCACCTCAACTTCAAAAACTTTATCAAAACATGGTAATGCAAGAATAGGGGCGTGACACAATTTATCTTTAATCATCTCAAAAGCTTCATTAGCACTCTTTCCCCATGAAAACTCCTTCTTTTTCAACAACTCGGTCATGGGTGCAAGAATAGTACTAAAACTCCTTATAAACCTCCGATAGAAAGAAGCTAAACCATGAAAACTTCGTACCTCATGGATTGACGTGGGTGTAGGCCACTCTTGAATGACTTTTACTTTCTCCTTATCCACTTGAATGCCATCTTTTGAAAGAACATACCCAAGGAACACGATCTTGGGTGAGAAAAAGTGGCACTTCTCCATGTTGGCATAGAGTTGTTCTTTCTCCAAAATATGCATAACCAACTCCAAGTGCTTCACATGCTCCTTTTCGCTTCTACTATACACGAGAATATCATCAAAGTAAACTACAACACATTTGCCAATAAGAGGCTTCAAAACATGATTCATTAATCGCATAAAAGTGGAGGGGGCATTTGTTAGACCAAATGGCATCACAAGCCACTCATATAACCCTTCCTTGGTTTTAAATGTCGTTTTCCACTCGTCACCTTCATGAATCCTTATTTGATGATACCCACTTCGTAAATCCACCTTAGAGAACACAACACTCCCATGAAGCTCATCAAGTAGATCCTCAAGACGTAGGATTGGAAATCTATACTTGATCGTGATCTTGTTTATTGCTTGGCAATCCATACACATTCTTTGGGACCCATCTTTCTTAGGCACAAGTAACACCGGGACAGCACATGGACTCATACTCTCACGTATCAAGCCCTTGGATAAAAGATCATCCACTTGCCATTGAACTTCTTGTGGTTCTTTGGGATTCATGCGATAGGCCGGCTTATTTGGAAGCATAGAACCCGGAACAAGATCAATCTTGTGTTCAATTTCCCGTCTTGGAGGTAACCCATTCGACATTTCTTTTGGAAACAAGTGTTTAAAGCGTTCCAAAAGTGGTCGAAGACGTGCATGCTCAATTGTCGGGGACGCTTCTTCCTCCTCCAAGTTAGCCAAAATAAGATCCCTATGCTCTTGAAACTCATGATATTCGGCCTTCATAAAACTTACAAGATTGGTGTCCTCCTTTTGTTGGTGTGGTTGGGGACGAATAATGGAGGATGGTGGGAGAGGAGCCAAGGTGATCTTCCTCTTGTTTAGAATGAACAAATAGGTGTTCATTCTTCCATCATGTGTGACGTGCCTATCAAAAAGCCAAGGTCTCCCAAGCAAAACATGACAAGCATCCATAGGAATTACATCACACCATATTGAATCTTTGTAAATTTTTCCAATAGAAAGACTTACAAGAACTCGGTGAACCACACGTATGCCCTTCCCATGACTCAACCATTGAATTGTGTAGGGAGATGGGTGGGGACTAACCTCCATTTGTAGTTTGTTCACCATAGATGTTGATGTGGCGTTTGTGCAACTACCTCCATCAACGATCAAGGAACACACCTTGCCTTGAATCGTACATCTCGTATGAAAGATGTTTTCCCTTTGTTCTAGCTCATTTGGAACACAAGCTACGCTCAAGGCTCTTCTTACTACAAACATTTCTCCTTCATCCGCTTCCTCTACTTCCTCTTCCTCATTCACATCAACTCCTACTTCTTCTCCTTCATTCTCAACTTCATGATACTCCGGTTCCACATATAAAGCACTTTGATATTCCACCAAAGATACTACTCTCTTGTTTGGACACTCCGAAGCATAATGTCCTAACCCTTGACAACGGAAACACCTCCTTGGAGCTAAGGTTTTCGTTTCTTGGACGTGGGGTTTGGGAATGGATGGGGGTTGATTTTGTGGTGGTTTCGTGTTTTGTGGTTTTGTGGGAAATGGGGGTTTTTGTTGTGGGGTGTATGGGCATGTGTTTTGTGAGGGTTTGTAGGATGTTGGGTATTTGGTCACGGCTTCTTTTTCCCTTTCCTTTCTTTGCCTTTCTACTTTCAAGGCCAAAGAACTTAGCTCGTCTAAACATTGGTAAGGATGCAATTCAACAATGTTACGAAACCAATCATTTAGACCATAAAGAAACGTACCAAGGTTTGCGGCTTATCTTCTTGGAGATCACAACGCCAAAGAAGATGCTCAAATTCCTTTATGTACTCTTCAACGCTTTTGTTCCCTTACACCAAACGTTGTAGCTTGTAATAGTTATCTTGAAGATAACTAGGTGGTAGGAACGTTTCTTGTAACTTCTTCTTCATCTTGTCCCACGTTTTGATCTTGTCCTTCCCCTTGATTTGCCTCTTCTTTTGCAAATTAGTCCACCAAATGGACGCATGTTTTCGTAATTTAAGGGCCACGTATTTCACCTTCTTCTCATCTTGGACCTCTTTTAGATCAAAAACACGTTCTACAGTTTGCATCCAATCTAGAAAGTGTTCGGGATCAAGATTACCATCGAACTCGGGGATTTCCACTTTGAAGTCAAATCGTTCCTCCCTTCTAGGACGACCACTTCGTTCACTTTGCACCTCCTCTTCATCATCACTTCCACGATTCACCCTATGTTGTAAATGCATATAATGTTTCAATTGTGCCGAAAGCATAGCAATTCGTTGCTTCATGAATTCCACATCTTCTTGAGGTTGTGCCGTAGGTGTGCTTGCACTTTCCATGATTCTTGTCATAAAAAGATCACAAGAAACTTGCAATTATGGGGGTTAGCGTATGGGGGACGAGAGGGATTGTGTTTTGGTTCGAGTTGTGTTTGGGCTTATGGGTTCTTTGTGGAGCTAATGGTAGGCGTGTATGTGGGGGATGATGGGGAATGGATTTGTAATGGAAAGATTGCAAAAAGATGGTGCAAGAACTAAGAGAATCAATCTCCTAAGCTCTAATACCAATTTTGATGTATAATGGACCAAGGGATGATCACATTACCCTAGAATTCAGGATCTCTAAAAACCAAGATAAGAATCTTTAACTCTTAGTTCTCAAAGTTCAACTAAACTCAATGAAAAAGAATGAATGATAAACGAAAGATGATGAAATCGTTTACCAAAAGATGGTGATGGACGATTGTTGTTGATGAACGAATGACCAACGAACAATGCTAGGACGATTCCTTGTTGATCAATGTATGAAAGATCAAACAAAGATGGAATGGTTGATGATTGACGTGTGAAATGGATGAACGAACGAATGAAATGATATGTGGGATATGATGGCACTTGAAGAATCTTTGAAGGATATAGGCACACCACCTTCAAGAGACTTCAATCTCTTCCTTTCACCACCTAGGACGCCACCCTAGACTAGAAGAAGACAATTGGGACGGTTCTCCCTCAAGAGAAACGAGATAGCTAGCAAAAGCTAGAGAGAAACAACTTCATGTTGTGTTTGATTGAATTTGTATTATGATTGAATGATTATTACAAGGTACCTTAAGGGGGTATTTATACTAATGAGGCCCCCCTTTAGGCGTGTACTAATCAAGAATAAGGCCTCATAGGGCTTACATCATCCACTACATTAATTACATCATAAAAGCTCTAAAATACAACTCTTTAAAGAAAAGACCATATCTCCTTCAATACTTGTCTATTCTTTAAGATTCAAAAACCAACGTGTAGCTTCTTTGATGTAGATTATTTGATACTTGGATGACTTCTTCAATATCTTCAAGGATCTTGTGAAATGGAACAAATGACCGATCCACCCTTGAAGAATGAACTTGGACGTGTGATGAGTGTGAGTGTTTCAAGCTCCCTTTGAATGAATTCAAGCATTTGGTTCCCATGATGAAGATTTGGGACCAAATCTACATCACTAAGGCACGTTAAATGCCAACCAAAGAACAAAAACTCACGTGCAAGGCTAATCTCTAAGACCAAAGACGCATCCTTTCCCCTTCCCCTTACTCTAAACTTTCCCCACGGCAGCCATGGATGCCCGAGCACCAAGCTCAGCTCCAGATGGTAACTGCCACGAAAACAGTCCCCTTTTTTGCTCTTTCCCGTCGGCGATGTCCCGATCTCTCACCCTGACTGTTAAACACGCCACTCAGGCGGCGGCGTGTGACCACACGCGTCTCTCATTCAGGGTGATTCCCCGTTCTTATGCCGGGTTTTACATAGATCGAGATTTGACAGTGTTGGCGCGAGGAAGATGGATAGCAACGGAGCTTCCATAAATGGCACGTGACATACACGCACCTCCTCTTCGCGGCGGTTCTTGAGGTTGAACACTTGATTTTACTTAAAAATTAAGTATTTTGA
The DNA here is from genome assembly GCA_029582165.1 of Portulaca oleracea. NCBI lineage: Eukaryota > Viridiplantae > Streptophyta > Magnoliopsida > Caryophyllales > Portulacaceae > Portulaca > Portulaca oleracea. Next base: position 24,999,367 of record CM055885.1, read on the forward strand.
ATTTTACTCAAAAATTCATCTTCCACTCATTTTTCCTTTTATCTTACCCCAGTCTGTTCCCAAAACTAGACAGGATTAATATGATCTTTAGTCTTATGTTCTTGGTTTGAAGAGGGTATGACATACACGCCCACCTTTATGGACAACTAGGTGTTCTATACGGACAGACTCGGAAGAACAATGTTGAACGAAGAACCAGAATACATAAGTTTGGAGTTTAGGTAGAACATGAATTGTACACAGATTCATTGATGTGGAGAAACAAGATTAAACACTCAGTTTATCTAAACACAAAGGCAAAGGCTTAGAGACTTAGAAAGGAGGCAACACACATAGTTGATGTTTAGGGCTTAATTTGGGGACGTAAACGCAGAGTTTAACTGGTATAAACACGATCACACAGTTCTGGGCAAGGAAACCAAAAAATACAATTGAATTGGGCATAAACACAGAGTTTATTAATGTAACATACAAACACATAGTTCTTAATTTTCTGAAGATAAACATAGATTCTGAAAATCAATATTCTAAGTTCTAAACACAAAGTTTAATACTTGCCATATTAACGTAAAACACACTTGGGTAAAGGCATGAACACAGATTGATTAACGCTCAAAGGTATTAAACACAAAGTTCAATCATTAAACATGTAGTTTAATTAAATCAGAGAATCTACGCCTAAACGGATTAGGTTAAAAAAAAATTCGAGAACAAGTTCAAGTAACCTGGCTCTGATACCACTATAAAGTGGAATCGAAATACCTTAGTGCGGAAGCGATTAGGATCGTATTGCCGAATCTTGTCCCACGAATATTGCAATCTCCATTCTTGAATCCTTCAGGGTAACGCCTTGGAATGGTGGCTACCAGTTACGGAGTCACCATATTGATCACACCCCAAAAACCCTAACCTCCGATGGTGGTTTTCCTGAGAGAGAATAGGTTAGACTTGTTGTTACCCGTGCGTGATATGTACCACATAGGTATATATTTATAGGTTAGTCTTAGAGACATACCTAAACACATAGTAGGAATCCTAATCAGATAGGAACTCTAATTCCTAGTCTGTTTGTGATTCCTTATTATCTAGAAACTGTATTCTAGATAAACTGAGCCAATTTAATTAATTAACTAATAATTAACTAAGTGGTCGTTAATTTACCAACAGTATTAATATCATGATTGGAAATTTGTTCCATGTTTATAAGTGATAGGTATGAGTGCTTTCATGATTAAAGTTTTACCTATTGTTGTTCAAGTATTGTTTAATAGCATGATTAACAAGTTAATTTTATGTTTAAGTTTGAAGCATGAAAAATAGAATATGAGTATTGGCAAAAGTATTATGTTATAAGTTTCCATGAAATTCTATTTGGTTATCTCAAGTTTATGGTTCTATTCTTGTTTATTGAAATAAGTTTATGCAATTGAAAGTCAAATATGAATTTGTTATTAAGATAAGCTTTGCAGATAAGTATAATTTTTATGAGAATTATTTGAATGCATACAAGTGGCTTGTTTATTGATTCAAGTTTTTTGAGAAATCCACTATAAGTTATGTGTGCATTAAGGTTCAAATTTCTAATTATTATCATGAGTATATTCTTATTATGCTTATAAGTATTGTAATAAGACAAGCATAATAAGTTATTGTTATTTTACAAGTACATATATGTGATTATATATGTTGATAAAGTATTGGCAACATTATATGGTTATTAAGATGAAATAGCAAGTTTGTGTACAAGAAGCCATATAAGTAATTATATATAAGAAATCATATGTGATTTATATTGTACTAGTTTATAAATGGCTAATATAGTTTCCTATTGGAAATTTAAGAGTACACAAGTTGATAAGAAAGACAAAGGATTAATCATGTTTATATGATTAATAGTATGTACAAATTTAAGGTATATACACACAAGTTGTCTTGGCTATTTCAAAATATTATTAAGTATACATAATATGGATACAAGTATGGGAATTCATAATATGTATAAGTTTGACAAGAAAGCTTTCTATACTTATAAGATGTTGCATAAGTAAGGACTCATGATTATTTTTAACAAGTTGAACCTACAAGATTATTTGGCTAATTTTCTTAGCTAATTGTGCAAAGGAAATTTCATATGTTTTGTTAAGTCTTTATACTAAGTTTAAGTCAAGTATGAAATTTATTTAAGTTTTGACTTTCATGCATATTTACAAGTATCTTGCCATGTGATTCATGTTTATGAATGTTTATAGAGTTTTATGATTTATTCAAGCATTCCAAGAGGACTTAAGTTTTGGCTTGTTTGATTACAATAAGTATAGACTCTATGTTGTTTATGACATGACAAGTTTAAAAATAATCATTTGATCCTATAAGTGCTTAAGGCAATTTTGCTTGTTTTTCCTAAGTGCAAAATTGATTCATGTGATTATATGAGTATGTAGAATCATAAATTGTTAATTTCCTTTATTCATGGAAATATAAGTAGACAAGAACATGCTTTATTCTTGACATGAAAATATGAGTGGAGTTTTATTCACTTAATATTTTGCCTATAAGTTTGATCATGCTAGTAAGCTTAAGTATTGTCTATTTTACTACATGTTAAGTAGTTGTAAGTCATATAGTTGCAACTATGTTCTCAAGTAATGCAAGTTATTCTTAAGTGACATGGACATAAGTTTATCTACATGTTTGATTGTTGTAAGTTTCTCATGTTATTCAATCATATTTTAATATGATAAGAGTTTATTAAGATTTATGCAAGTTCACTATAAGGAAAATTTCTTTATGAAATAAGTGGATGGATTGCATAAAATATATGAGAAGATCTCATACTTTAGTATGGTTTATGTGTCAATGTGTACATGTTTACATATATGTATTCATTGAGTAAGGACATGTAAAGCATCAAACATGATTAGATAAGTATAAGATTGAACATGATTACTCTTGTGTTTTAAAGTATTCATAAATATAAGTTGAATACATGTTTGTCCTTTTTAAAATTTTCAAGTTTATAAGAGCATGTAGTAGGATATAAGGAAGTATTTTCATACATAAGGAATTATGCATACTTGCGATAGACTATAATTCATGATTATGGAAATGGTTATTCTTTGAGGTTTTACAAGTTCATAAAGTTTAATTTATGAGGTTTCCGGATAATCATGATTGAGAATGGCCTATGTTGTTTGCATAAGTTGAGTATGCATATATCAAGTTTATTTGTTACATAAGAAGTGTATAGTTTTTTTTATACATTTGTTTATTGTAAATTCATGATGATATATCTATATCAATAGATTTGGTAAAGACAAAGTTTAAGTATTATGTTTAAATCTTCATAGTTATATGCTTTGAAGGGTGGACTTAAACATAAAAGGAGAGCATACAACCATGGTAATGTGATGGTTTATTATATACTTGGTAGTATATTCTACAAGATAATCATTCATGATTATAAATCATTGTTTATTCAATGAATTAAAGTTATAAGTTCAAGTATATAGCAAAGGATTAAGATGTAATGATTTAATTACATATAAGTTGGAAATTCGATTTCCATATAAATCAAAGGTTAAGTGATTTATCAACTGCAAGGTTATTTTATTCACAAGTTAAAATTTTGTATCCATGGTTTTTTGGATGATAAGCATGTAAGAGGATCCATATCAAGTTTACACATGGTATAGTGTGATTATATCCAAAAATAATATGATGGTTTATGCATATTATGGTGAGGATATTCTTATTAAGGCCATGGTAAAGATATAATTATATATTTAGTGGACCTTGTTATTAGAGATGGGTTAAGTAGCCCAAATCTCTACTACTTCACAACAAAGACTCAACTTTACGAATTGGAATACAACCAATTTCTAAAGTTCAAATGAGTACGGAGTTGTCTAAAGTAGTAGGAAGCATCGATTTTATACATCTCAGGTTAAGTGATGATTAATATCTGTAATGACAAGAGGTTGAGTGGTGACACTCTTAATAGACTTTGGGGAGCCTAATTACAGGGGCGGTAAATTCCAAAGACTACCTATGTAAATGTGATGTGTGGCCGTTGAAAGGAACTTAGGGCTAAAGTTCCGAAACACTTACTAAGGATAAGGACACAAGACCGGATAACAGTGTCAAAGTACTAGCACTAAGATTTAAAAACAAACGTATGTGTATTACGAGTATAGTTGATCAATATAAATCCAAAGTTCAAAGACATGTCTACTTTGTGATTTGGATTCAATTTTGGCTTGTATATACTAAGTGAAAAGTTCAAAGAGCTAGCAATCAACTTTTCATTATGCATATGTTTGTGGGTTTCTCGAGTGATTACAAGTTAAGGTATATCTCAAATGGCGGGGGCGTTAACTCCTTAAGTAAGATCATTTCAAGGGTTTTACATACTCTTGAAATGGCGGGGGATTGTTGGAATTATTTCAAGAGTATAAGAAGTTTATATAGCATAAGGAATCGTGTGGAACAAGTATGAGGATCATATATAAGATAAATATCAAGAATATGATCAACACGAGTCCACAAGAGATCAACACGATTCGTGTTAGTCTCCAGAAAGCAAGAAAAACGATCCTGGGCTCAACACGGGTCGTGTTGAGGCAACACGGACCGTGTTGCACTCAACACGGATCCTGTTGGAAGCCAGAATCTGTTTTAATGACTAACGACTATATAATCTTATGTATTAAGTGTATGATATCAATATTAAGTCCGATATTATATGTATTCCAACAGCTATATTAGTTGACCAAGTCAAGGTCATAATCAATCATTAAGAACCTTAATTATGCTTTTGACTAAGGGTGTAATTAGGGTTGGATTATGTGTGGAAGTCTCCTATAAATAGGAGACATTCCCAAGCCATTTGAGATGAACACAAGCATCTATTCTATTCTATAATCACATCCTCTCAAATATAGACTGCAGCTATACTTGAGAGAATCAAGTGAGAAACTTATATCTTGAGTGCAACAAGAGCTAAGTTTTATCCCTCGGAACATTTACGGTATAGTAAATAGTTCTTAAGGAAAATGTATTCGTCCATGACTCTTAGCAAACAAGTTAATCATTGGTTATTAAGTCATATCTCCATCTTGTCATACATACCGCAAGAAGATCAAGAAGTCAAGCCAAGTGAAGATGATGAAGATTCAAGCCGGTCAAATATCATTTTCCCAACAATATAGATCAAGTTATGGCTTCCGCAAAATTACTGCAAAGTCTTAAAAGTTCTCCAATCTCTTTTAATATAAAGTTCACTTTTATTAAGTTAGTTAGGAGACTCCCTCGTTACCAAGAATCCAACTTAATTCATTTTATTGTCCTATCTCAAGTTTGGTTCAAGAGGTCGTTGCTGCTCCTTGTTCGAGTCCAGTCAAGCTTTTCAAGTCGCTTAAGTGCGGTTCAGTTTCAAGGTACGCATATTGCCTGTACCTTTTTTTAAACTCTTTTATTTGAGCTTAATAAGCAAGTGTAATGATATTGTGAATAAATAATGTTTTACATGTTTTTATCTCGTAATTCTGGCCCCGACCCATGTTACTTGTGTCATAGAGCACTACCACAGTTAATATCTGACCTAGTGTCAACCCATCCGGATCTCCCGATCGGTCCGGGTATGCGCATACGGAGGCTTAGACCGATGATCGCAAAGCAGGGGACCATTAAAGATAATAATATGGCAAGCATGTTTATCGTTGTTCATTGTTATTTATTATTTTTATTGTTTTATTGTCTTTTTTTTTAAATGAATTGAAATGCGCGAAAGAGAATGAATTTCTTAAGGTTTATTTATTGTATAGGGGTATGCGTATTGAGTTTCGACTCATTTGCAAAATTGTTTTATGTTTTGTTTTTAGGTGGTGCCTCTAAAATTAAGGCGAATAAGGCAAGCTCCGATAAAGAAGTTCGTTATGCAATAAAAGGGAAGCTTGTGATTGGTTTGGAGTTTCAAGCGTTTTACTATGATAGAGTTTGGTACTTGTAATCCTTAAATTGGGGTTGTAAATTTTGTGTTCTTGAGTTCAAGTGTGGTATGTATATGGTTGGGAGGTTAAGTGTTAACTAGTGTCATTGTCATTTGGTGGTTGTTAAGCCTTGTCCATATTAGTGGACGGCAGTAATGCCTTCGGATTATATTTCCGTTGCGCTAATCATTGGGTTATGACGTGTTCGGTGATAATTCAGTGATTATGAATATGAGGGCGTTACAGATGATTATGAATCTGGGGGCGTTACAATTGTAAATCTTGATTTATATTCCAATTTCCCTATTACGCTTGGTGTTGTTGTTTTTTATGTGAATTTGTAGGATTGGAGGCTAAAACACCAAAAATTCCCCAACATTTGGCAAGAAAGAGTACACCACGGACCTCCTCTTCACCTAACCAGACTGTGGTACGAATTTCAGAGTGAACGGGACAAGGAATGCACGAACAAAGCCAACCACGGTCTATTCGTGGTGTATGCCACGGACCGTGGCAGGCCAGTTTCTTGTGCACGGTGTTGTTTCACGAGGAAAAGAAGAGAAGCCGAAATAGCAGCAACCACGGTCTGCCTGTGGTGATCACCACGGACTGTGGTTGGCGCTGTCTGGTCGTGCCAGCTTGTTTTTGCGACTAGAAAAGGGAGGTGGCGGCGGTTTATTCAGATATCAGTTGACTTCCCTTCGTTTTCTTTAGCCTTCAAGAGAGAAAAGAGAGAACCAATCCTCCCCATTACTCCTCAATTTCCAATCAAGATTCAAGATTAAATCGAGTCAAGAGAAACCAAGATCAAGATTTGAGAAGGAAAGGAGCGACGTTCGCGGAGAAGGTTCTACCCTGGGATCGAAAGACTCGACGGATTGTAATCTTCTCAATTCGATTCTTTCTTTTTCAATTTCCTTCTTAGTTTTGAGATTTGAATATGATGTTTGGAACTTGTGTCGTGCTTTCATTGAATATGAGTGAGTAGATTTCTCGAATTCTAAGATTTTGCAACCCAAAACAATGTAGTTTGGTTGAATGTTCATGGTTCTTGTTTTGAATCAATAGAAGGTTGTGTTTTCCATGTTTATGAGTGTTCTTAAGGCCTTGAATATTTGTAATTTTGAGATTAACCTGAGAAGTACTGAAAGGTGAATTAGGATAATTTGATTACGAACCTTTCTACCTAGTTTTGTGAAATTTAAGAAAAGAATAACAGACTAAGGAACCTTTTGATAGCCAGAATATTTGAGACCTTCAACTTTTATTAACTTAAAAAGCATACGAAAGTTGTAATTTAGGTTAATTGAGGTAATTCTATTAGCATCGAAAGAGCAGTAGAGTTCTTATGGTGATCGTTCTTGATTCGACTTGAATGAATGATTGTGCAAGCTGATTTCTAATAATCATGCTCATTGTTAGGAAAACAATTCCCTAGAAATCTTTCTCTCTTGATTGAACCATAGTTAATTCCCTACTTTATTAGTTTTGATTAGTTGTTAGACCTTTCTAAAATCAAACCCTCGTTAGCTTAGCAATCAAATAGAGAACTAGTTTACTGCGTTGTTAATTGAGTCCCTGTGGGATCGACCTTAACGTGTTACTCCGTACACTGTGCGCTTGCAGCTTTTTGCGCCGTTACCGGGGACTCTGTCCCTGACAACCATTAAATGAATCCTCTTAGGTTGACTAACTTGTTTTCTTTTTCTTTCTTTTTCTTTTCTTTTTATCTTTGATTTTCTTGTTTTCACTACGTTGGTGTTCTTATTTTTGTTTTGCTAGGATATTTTGGTGTATGCAACCGACTCCTGAGTTCGAGTTCGATCCAGAGATTGAGCAGACTTTCCACCTTTGGAGGAAGAGGCAGAAACTTGAAGAAGCTAGTAGAGAGACACTCGCATAGCAGTCTATGATGGCCGAGGAAGAAAAGAGAACTTTTGACCTGTATGTGACTCCGAATGTCACCAACCCACCAACCGCCATCAACATTCCAACTGTGGGGGCGAATAACTTTGATAGGAAGAACTCTTTCATCAACTTAGTGAGAGTTACACCCTTCCGTGGTCTCCCGAGCAAGGATCCCAACCGCCACCTTCTCATCTTCTGACAAGTATGCGACACTTTCAAAGCCAACGGGGCATCGCTGGACGCAATCAAGTTGAGACTATTTCCATTTTCCCTAGAGGATCGAGTATGGGAGTGGCTGGATTCCCTTCCGACGAACTCCATTAGCACCTTCGATTAGCTTGCGAGTGCATTCTTGGCTAAGTATTTTCTGCCAAGCAAGCTGACGAGCCTTCGGAATCAGATCTCCACTTTCCCAAGAGTCGGGCGAGACATTGTATGAAGCATGGGAGATATTCAAGGACTTGCTTCGCTAGTGCTCCCAGCATGGATTCAAGCCATGGGTTCCCATTCAAGCCTTCTACAATGGGGTGGGCGATCAGTTGAGAGCGACGATCCTTGCTGTAGCTGGAGGGAGCATCATGAGCAAGACGGTGGACGAGTTGTAGAGATGATTAATCATATGGCGTTGAACAGCAACCAGTGGTTGAGACCCCGTTCCACGAGAACGGGAGGTAAGTATTCTGTCGATGCTATCACATTACTGTCTGCTAAACTCGATGCTATTAATGAGAACATGGAAAGAATGCATGTGAATGTTTACCCTCCTCCCCAATGTGCTTCTTGTTATTCTTTTGATCATGAGACCCATTATTATCCTAATGGGCTGGGTAGTAGTGCCCAGACTGACTGGACCAACTTTGTTGGAAACCCTACCTAGAGACCACCTTTTGACCCTTACTCCAATACATATAACCCCAGTTTGAGACACCACTCTAATTTCTCTTACCATAACCAAATGTGTCCCCCTCAAGGACAAAGGCCTCCCACTCAACCATACCAACCCCCTCAAAAGCCCAACCCAGAGGCTATGGTGGAAGCCATGCTCTTGTCCCAGCAAAAGCAACTTGAGCATCAGCAAAGACAAGATGAGGTGATTAAGGCCTCAGCTACTAAGGTTGACCTTTTATCCTCCCACAACCAAATGCTTGAGAACCATATAGCTATTCAGTTTGGTATTCCACAACCCCTAGTAGTTTGCTACCTATACCATCTGTAATCGACCCTAAAGAGCATTGCAATGCTATAGTTTTGAGGAGTGGGACACAGATTGAGGGACCCAAGATACCAAATGCCAATCATGGGGGGGATTTGGATGAGAAGAATACTGAGAAAGAGGGAGGAGACGGAGAGAGAGAGAGAGAGAGAGAGAGAGACCATCAATAAGGGTACTGAAATCCCTCCACCACCATCATCTTCACCACCGAGAGTGTATGTGCCCCCCCCCCCCCCAATTCCTTTCTCTTCTAGGCTTGCTAAGTCTAAAACTGATGTTCAATTTGGGAAATTCCTTGGTATGCTGAAAAAGTTGAATGTGAATGTTCCTTTTCATGATGTTTTGTCACAAATGCCCTTATATGCTAAATTCTTGAAGGAGATTCTCTCCAAGAAAAGAAAAATTGATGACTGTGAGGCAATTACATTGAGTGAGGAGTGTAGCTCTGTGGTCTTGAATAAGCTCACTCCAAAGCTTAAGGACCTTGGGAGTTTCACTATTTCTTGTGGCCTAGGAACCATGAACATCGACCGAGCTTTATGTGATGTGGACTCAAGTGTGAGCTTGATGTCGTATTCCCTTTATAAGAGACTGGACTTAGGAAAGCTGCGACCTATTGTCATGTTGCTGCAAATGGCTGATCGTTCTGTTAAGTACCCAATGGGTATTTTAGAGCACTTTCCTCTTAGGGTAGGAGACTATTATGTGCCTATGGATTTTGTGAATCTTGATATGTCCGAGGACACCCGAACCCAAATTATTTTGGCAAGACCTTTCCTTGCCACAGTTGGATGCGTAATAGAGGTGAAAAAAAAAGGGGGAAATGAGCTTTAAGTTTGGGGAGCATGAGGTTACATTTGATTTATTTCGTGAATATGTGCCTCACAATGTTTCTTCATGCTGTGGTGTCGATGTGGTAGAGAGTGATGAGTCTGTGGAAATTCCTGTTATGAGTGTTATTGATCCTTGTTCGATGTCTTTTCCTGAGGGTCGTGGGCTTGGAGCTGTAACAGATTGGGTGCATGTATTTGAACCTGAACCTAACATCACTAGGCACATGCTTTGTGTTGCTAATGAGGTTGCATTGAGAGAGTTTTGCAGGTTTGACTCTAGGATGCCTTCCATTGCTAAGGAAGGTGATCAATTCGACCCTTATTGGTGGGTTCGGCTTTGAGATTTAGAGGGAGCACGTGCTGATAGTGACTCGGAGAAGCTTGGCTGTGACATTGTGAGATTTTCTCCAGACTAAGGTAAGTTTCGTCTAGCTCAAGACTTTAAACTAGCGCTTCTTGGGAGGCAACCCAAGCAATTATTTGCTTTATTAGGTTTTATTTTGTTTAGTTTGATTTGGTTGCGAAAACCCCTCCTATGATTAGTATTGTATGAGGTGTGTGTTTGGATTATCATTGCAAGCGCATACTTGGGAATTTTTGGCTTGATGTAGATGATAGGAGAGACTTGGTTGCTTGTTTGATTTAGGTTGCTTTGTCTTGTTTGCGATTGAACTAGTCTTGAATGATTCTTGTGCATGATAATGAAGTTCTTGTGTTTGGTACATCAAATGAACTAGTTGTTTGTGAATGTGGTAGGGTTAAACCCGTAAAACTTTTTGAGCCTAAAAGACTTTCATTTTTATATCTTCATGTTCTTTTGAGTGTGGCCTTACCATGTCTGCATCTTTAGAACTGATTTGACTCTCTTTGAAACTGCATTTGACTTATGTGTAATACCCAGGGTATGTGGTTAAAGTGTGGCTTAAAAGGATTGAAATGACTATTTATATCACCAAGGTGCACCTTCTTTTATGGTAGCTCATTCGTTGAGAACTCTTCAGTTAAGCGTGCTTGGCTAGGAGTAGTCTCAGGATGGGTGACCTCCTGGGAAGTTTTCCCAGGCAGCGTGTGAGCGAGGACGAAGCACGTTGGAAAGACTCGTGGTGATTTGTGGGGCCAATCAGCGATCCTTAAAGCAGTTATCGGTAATGGTCGCGGCACGGGAGGGGATCGGGGCATTACATTATGTATTGTGTAAATATGATTGAGGCACCGATTTGTAGCCACATAACCAAAAGCCACCCGACATCTTGACTTCTTTTTGCTAGACCTTTACTAACCATTTTTCCTGTCTTGTTGTTACCCTATATTGCACGCCCTTGACCTGTTCTTAATCTCATACCCTCTTAGCCAAGTTAGTGGAGCAACAATTCAGTTGGGGGGGGGGGGGGCGGGGCAGTTTTGTAGTCTAATTGTTAGTGACTTTGTTGGTTAGTTCGCTTGATGAGGGAAATGTTATTATTTATAATCATGTATCCCCTCTTTTCATTCGAGGTTAAACTTTTTTGCTGGGGAATGAGTCACTCTTTATGTAATCATGTTATTCACAAAAAAAAAAAGAAATAAATACAAAAAGGGGGAGGGGAAGTTTTGAAGAATAAGGTGATTAGCATGGTGGTCTTCTTGCTTATGTCAACGTTTCCCTTACTTTCCTTCGATGGGTATGACAAACGGAGAAATATTTGTACTTAATTGCGGTGCGAAGTAAGAGGTGTGGTGTTTTATGCTATGGGAATGTTGCTTTATAGGTTCTTGGCTATTAAGCTCCACTTTCCCTAAATGATTTCCCTCCTTACCCTACTCCTAAGCCCCGTTACAACCTTTGAAAAATCCTCATGATTGGCACGTGTGCATATTGTCTATGGCGGTAGAGAATTGATAGTCTTGTCAAGCTTATAGTAGTTTGCTTACATTAGTTAAAGGTTTTGAGTGAACCGTCATATCTTATTCAAACACACGAGGGGAGTGATTCACATACCCTAAAGTGAGGTCCTACCGATCCCAGCTAGTTCGCCAAGCATGTGAATGGAATTTGATTGTATTTAAGTTGTGATAGATTGGTTGTATTGCTTCTTGACTTGTGATTCTGTTTCGAACAAGGATCTTCGTTTCAATTTGATTCTTAATCTCACTAGGGAGTCCTTTTGTGTATGCTTGCTTTAGTATTCTTATATGCCCTTTTATTGGAGGAGGTGTGTGGGTAGTTTTCTTTTTCTTTTTGAGTCCTTTCACTTTGTTTTTAGTCTTGTACTTGCTTGGGGACAAGCAAGGAGTAAGCATGGGGGGATTTGATAAGTGTCTTTTGTGACTATGTTTTAAGGGGTTTTCGATAGTGAATTAGGGATAACTTTCATTGTAAATCTTGATTTATATTCTGATTTCTCTATTACGCTTGGTGTTGTTGTTTTTTTTTTATGTGAATTTGTAGGATTGGAGGCTAAAACACCAACAATTCCTCAACATTTGGCAATAACGAGTACACCACAAACCTCCTCTTCACCTAGCCAGACTATGGTACAAATTTCGGAGCGAATGGGACAAGGAATGCACGAACAGAGCCCACCACGGTCTGCTCGTGGTGTATGCCACGGATCGTGGAATGCTTGTTTCTTGTGCACGGTGTTGTTCGCGAGGAAAAGAAGAGAAGCCGAAACAACAACCACCACAGTCTGCCCATGGTGAGCGTTGTTTGATTGTGTCAGCTTGTTTTCGCGACTAGAAAAGGGAGGCATCAGTGGTTTATTCAGATATCAATTGACATCCCTTCGTTTTCTTCAGCCTCTAAGAGAGAAAAGAGAGCACCAATCCTCCCTACTACTCTTCAATTTCCAATCAAGATTCAAGATCAAATCGAGTCAAAAGAAACCAAGATCAAGATTCGAGAAGGAAATGAGTGACGTTCGCGGAGAAGGTTCTACCTCGAGATTGAAAGACTCGACGGGTTGTATTCTTCGCAATTCGATTCTTTCTTTTCAATTTCCTTCTTAGTTTTGAGATTTGAATATGATGTTTGGAACGTGTTTCGTGCTTTCATTGAATATGAGTGAGTAGATTTCTCGAATTCTAGGATTTTGCAACCTGAAACAATGTAGTTTGGTTGAATGTTCTTGGTTTGTGCATGAATTCTTGTTTTGAATCAATAGAAGGTTGTGTTTTCCATGTTTATGATTGTTCTTAAGGCCTTGAATACTTGTAATTTTGAGATTAACCTGAGAAGTACTGAAAGGTGAATTATGATAATTTGACTACCAACCTTTCTACCTAGTTTTGTGAAATTTGAGAAAATAATAGTAGACTTGGGAACCTTTTGATAACCAGAATATTTGAGACCTTCAACTTTGATTAACTTGAAAAACATACGAAAGTTGTAATTTAGGTTAATTGAGGTAATTCTATTTGCATCGAAAGAGCAGTAGAGTTCTTATGGTTATCATTCTTGTTTCAACTTGAACGAATGATTGTGCAAGCTGAGTTCTAATAATCATGCTCATTGTTAGGAAAGCAATTCCCTAAAAATCTTTCTCTCTTGATTGAACCTTAATTAATTTCCTGCTTTATTAGTTTTTATTAATTTTTACACCTTTCTAGAATCAAACCCTGGTTAGCTTAGCAATCAAATAGAGAACTAGTTTACTGCGTTGCTAATTGAGTCCCTGTGGAATCGACCGTAACGTGCTACTCCGTACACAGTGCGCTTGCGGCTATGTCAGGTGATACTGGACCCAAAGAAGTGATTGAAGAATTGAGGACATAAGGCATTTTGTACGAACTATCTGAAGGTGAAAGGCAGTTATGTGAGGCAAGTCTTAATGATACTACCATGGAAAGATTTGAAGAGTTGTTTACCTTTCAATGTTTTAGTGTGTATTCTTCCTTGAAAACTAAACAGAGCAATTTATCATATGGAGAAGTATGCACAATGGATAGGCTTCATGAGTATGCTTAGTATGAAGTTGTGTGGAGTTTCATGGTTGATGGTCTTGATCAATTGAGCGATATGTTGCATACCACGAAGATAGAGGTTGGGGTGATTGGTTGCTCTATATTGCATTAGGTAGAATCGAATATTTTAATAATTATTTGATGCATTCAAGTGCAGGTACTTTTGTATTGTGTTTTCATTTGGTTTGTTGTAGTGTTGGTTCTATGAGCACAACAAATATTTCGGTAGGGATGCCTCCTTGGTATTTTCTTGTCAATGTTGAAGGGAGGCAGTGGAATATCGTGTTAAATACAATGCGTACGATCTGGTGGAGTACTTCCCCAAGGAAGAGGTAAGCTCGGTAGTTCCTCCTGTGAAGAATGACAGTAACAGCAATAGTTAACTAGTAGTATATTTCAAGATTAGTTATAACTAAATCTTGATATTGTTATTTCTTTTTCTTCCTACTTTTCTTCTATATATAGTTTATAGTTTCTATAGGTTGGTTGTATCTTTTCTGATCATATCTTAATAAGATTTCTTCTCCTCTCAAACTTTCTCACCTCCTTATGTAACGCCCCGGCCCCCTCCCGGACCGCGAACATTACCGATAACCGCTTTAAGGATTGCTGACTGGCCCCACAAATCACCACGAGTCTTTCCAACGTGCTTCGTCCTCGCTCACACGCTGTCTGGGAAAACTTCCCAGGAGGTCACCCATCCTTTGACTACTCCCAGCCAAGCACGTTTAACTGAGGAGTTCCCAACGGATGAGCTACCATAAAAGAAGGTGCACCTTGGTGATATAAGTAGTCATTTCAATCCTTTTAAGCGACACTTTGACCACGTACCCGGGGTGTTACAATCACCCCCACTTAAGCGCACAACGTCCTCGTTGTGCCACAATCCAATCCAGAATCTTTGCCCCGCTAGGTGACTGCCCATGGCTCTCCGCCCAGGCGCGCATCACGGTCGCGGTCGGCTCGATACCATCTAACGCCACGCCCCGACCGCGAACATTACCGATAACCGCTTTAAGGATTCTTGATCGCCCACAAATCACCACGAGTCTTTCCAACGCGTTCGCCCCGCCACACGCTCGGGAAAACTTCCCAGGAGGTCACCCATCCTTTGAGTACTCCCAGCCAAGCACGCTTAACTGAGGAGTTCCCAACGGATGAGCTACCATAAAAGAAGGTGCACCTTGGTGATATATGTAGTCATTTCAATCCTTTTAAGCGACACTTTGACCACGTACCCGGGGTGTTACAATAAAGAAGTATAATCAGCATTCGCATTCAAATTTTAAGCCCCCCACCCTATGCCGCAACCAAGATGATGGAAAATTATTAAATTCAACATGTGAGATTTGATAACTCAGCATCCACATTATGTATAAAGAAGTATAATCAGCATCCACATTCAAATTTTAAGCCCCCCACCCCACGCCGCTACGAAGATGATGAAAGTTTATTAAATTCAACATGTGAGATTTGATAACTCGGTGTTGGGTTGACTTTATTTGTACCTCATTAGCGGTGTAATTTTTGTTCTAGATTATCCTTATCCTACACCCTATAGACCATGAGAACGAGGAGCAAATAGTTAGGGACTTCCTTGATGAATGGAAGCAATTGTGATACAAGTTGAGTTATGGTGGATTCACGTCGATAAGTTGACAAACATGTTGAAGTGTAGTGAATTATTAGTCATGATTTGGCTCATGTAATTAGTTTGTCATGAAAGGTAATGTAATATTATTTTGCTTTAAGTTTCCCAATAGGCAAGGAACATAGTCAAATAAACTATATATCGAAGGTAAAATTGAATTGTTAATTATTTTTTTTACTCTCATTGAACTTGACCCTCTCAGTTGGCCCTTATCTCAAGGGTAACAAAGGATAACCACCATTAAGCTCTAGAAACTGAGTAGGAGAGTGTGGATACCACAACCCTTATCGGGGCTAAGGATGACCATGTTACTACACATGTATGTTCACTTGTGCTACAGTTTGCTTAGGGTCAAAATTTGTGATTTTTGACTATTAAGTTTAGGTTTGGTAAATTTCACACTGTTGAATGTAACATTTTGACAAATTTAAATTGTCATAATCAAGGGTCAAGATATTTCTTGAACATAGACTTATCAATATCATACTAAATATTGAGGGTTAAGTCTTTATGTTTAAGGCAACTTGAATCATCATCTTTTAAAGTTTAGCCTCTTTTTTAAGGGATATTGGATGACAATATACTGACATTTGGGGGTATTGGATTGTAATATACCGACCTTTATTATTGGACAACAATATCCATGACCTTTATATTTAGGTGACATTATTATACCAATAGTGATTAAGAGGGTGGTGACTGGTTAACTGGTCTCGATTCTAACATGATAGGCGGAGGGAAAATGACCGACACTCGCCCAATAACGCTGTTAATCCCTCCGTTTTTCTCACTGACTCACGTTAAAAAAATGGCCCTAATACAGTGACTAACGGGGTGGTGAACCGGTCTTCGTACCGACGTGAAACACAACCAACAAATGTCTTGTAATGTGGGTTAGTGAGAAAAACTAAGGGGTTAATGAGGTTATTGGTTTGGGACAACTTTTTTCCCTTCGCCAACCATGTTAACGCGCATGGAGACCGGTTTACCTCCTCCTTAGCTACTATGTCACCTAGGTATAAAGGTTAGGGATATTGTTGTCCAATAGTAAAGGTTGGTATATCACAATCCAACATCCCCAAAGGTTGATATATTATCATCCAAAAACCCATTTTTTAAAGCTAGACTGTGTATTACATTAATTAATTGAATAAGGTACAAAATACATTATGACCCATACGTTCCTCTACGTTGAAAGTAAAACCAAAAGGGAGTTTTATTATTTTGGTTTACGACAAACTGCGGCTACACAAACGGGCCACATGTAATGGGCTCACATTGCTAGCAAGACACTTGTTAATAGTGTGGATTATCTATTGGGTTTTAACATGTCAACTAGCATTTAGGGATGGCAACGGGGCGGATCGGGGCAGGGGAGTATATCCCCGTCCCCATCCCCGCTCCCAAAACTCGTCCCCATCCCCGCTTCGGGGAATGATTCTTGCCCCATCTCCATCCCTGCGAATTTCCCATCCCCAACGGGGATTTTTTTAAACTATCCAAAATCTAACAAAATTTTAATAAGATCCGATTTTTAATCGGACCCGGTTTTTAACATGTTCAAAATACAACGTATTTAACTTGCTCAAGCAATAATACATCAAAATCAAACAATAGTACATCAACAAGTGTTATTCAGAAAAAAATACAATAATACATCAACAAGTGTTATTCAGACAAAATATATGGAATTATGGAGGAGGAGGGAAACGAGTTTAGGTTAGGGTTTCTGACTTAAAATTCGAAAATTACTACTTTATCCTTGTTATTAATATATATTGAATTAGAATAAATGTTATTTGGTAATTTTAAAATTTTCGGGGACGGGGATTCGGGGATGGGGACGGGGAATTTTCCCCGGCGGGGAAAATGGGACGGGGATGGGGAAAATTTTGTCCCTTTCCTCGCCCCGTCCCTGAGCGGATTTTGAGAAATCGTCCCCGTTCCCGTCCCCATCCCCAATGGGGGTGGAGATTTTTCCCCAAAGCGGGGCGGGGCCCCAGCGGTTTCGGGGATTCCCCGCCCCATTGTCATCCCTGCTAGCATTGTATACGAAATTTTTTCAGTATTTGTCTGTAATTTATTTATCGAAGTAATTAACAATTATCAATTCAAATAATGATATAAATTAATAAAAAGTTATACAACATTTGTACTATCATTATTTATGTATTTCTTTGTACAAATTGTCTTCAAAATTAATTTAAATAATATATTAGTGGAATGATACTGAAATCCATTCTATTTTCCATCTTGTCTTAATTATCTAATAAAGAACAATAGTAAAAAGAATTTATTAGTGAATTTGAATAAATGCAAGAATACTATTATTTGCTTCTAATCTTTCTCAATAGCATCCAAAAAAAAATATTTAATCTTAAACATGTGAATAAATTATTAAGATAATAGAAATTGTCTGTATAAATTATAAACATAATGTTGTTGGAAACTTGCTTTTATTAAATATACATGAAAATTTTGATAAAATAATTAAAATTAAAAAAGGTTGGAGAAAATACAAAGCATTAGTATTTAGTAATACATAATTTATAATTACATTAATAAACAATTATTAATTCTAAAACTTAAGCATATATCAACAATCACGATATAAATCAAAACAAAGTTACGCTACTTTGTTTTTTTTACAACAAATTGACATTCGTTTACCATTTTTTATCACAATGTTAATAAAAATTTTATTTTCTTTTTAAATGAAATTACAGAACAATAATATAAGCTTTTTCCATCGGAGTTTTACACTTTAATATCTCTTATTTTTACTTTAAGTTATATTTTATATTATGTTTCATAGGTTATGATAGTAAATTTGGCGGAAGAAAGGGTAACTATGGGTTATTTTTTTATAAAAAGCTAATGAATAATATTTAAATATGTGTTAATATATTGTTAATATTTTTGTATTATGAATTTTGTATAATTAACTTAGTTGAAAATCAAGAATTTTAAGTTCAAGTTTTTTTATGAACTTACAATCTATGTGTTTGGTGGTGATCTTATTTGTAATTTATTCACTTTTTCCAGTAGAGCTTTCCGACACCGGAAAGTTGACATGACCACCGGAGCACGTGGTCTTTTAATGAAAAGCATGCCTAGTCATTATTTTATATTTTTTTTCGCATTTTTTTTAAAGCCAAGTGATATTGTTTCATTTGCAGGTTATAGCCATTCGTTTTTTCCAGAAACTGAAAGGGAAGGCAGAGTGCATTTAATGCAACTTCACCTAACTAAAGTAAATTTGTGAAAATCCATTTGTTTTGTTCAATCAAGCCCCTAATTTTGTACGGAACCTTCGCAAAATTGAGTTTCGGAACCTAGAGTTTTCTAAACCTAATGCATGCATAATAAGAGAAAGTTGATCGGAGAAGTTGTTGATCATTTATGATTGTCGGAGACAAAATTCAGCAAGGAAGGTCGGTTCGCATTTTTGGAAGTGAATGTTCGTGGTGAAGGAATTGTAGGCTAGTTTCATAAATGTTCACTTGTTTGTGCATTCTTTTGTTTGATTATGTTTTACTGGACAAGTTTGGTTAATGTTCGTTTAAGTAGTTTTCTGGGTTTGTGTTTGGTTAAATTTGGGGTTGATTCTTGTTAATTTTTGGTTGGATTTGATTAGGGTTTGATTTTGGATAAATTTGGGTTGTTGCAACTGTAGCTTTTCTGGGTTTGTCTGGTTGAAGATTTGAATTTTGATTAGTATTCTAGATTTTTTTTTTTGGATAGTTGGTATCTACCATTTGTAATTTCCCTTTTTTTAATCTAACGGCTGAGATTTTATTTGGATAGAATCAATGGCTATTAACACCCATTGCATCAGAGTACACAGTTGGAGGAGGGAAAAAATTACGGAGACCTATTCTACAATCTAATATATAGATAGATTCTTTGATATTGAAAATAATTCACAAAGTGTTTTCCCTACAAAGTCAAAATTGAAGCATTTGTGCTTTATTCGGGACTCTAGGATTCTAATTGTCGATAGAAACTCTAAACTCGATTCTTTCTATAATTTTTTTTGGAAAATTCCAAATGACATGCACCAATATTGAGTATTCCAAATTGTCAATACACTTTTTACATATTTCAAATGGTAAACTTATAAAAAAAGTTTTCATGATGTAGGCTTCCTTTTTTTTTTTTTTTTTTTGATCAGAGTGGGCTTCTTATGGAACTGTCGTTCACTATCATTAAAAAAAAGAAAAAAAAAAGAAGAAAACGAATGTCAAAAAACTAAAATTTCCCAAAATCCTTTACTCTCAAAATCAGAAACTAGAAATTGAAGAGGGAGTGAAGAACGAAGCCCGGGAACTGGAACTTCTGGTCGTCGCAAGCTGCCGTCGCTCGCCGGTGATCCGGTCGCCGTCGTCGCTTGACTGGAACTGGAACTTGAACGACGCCCAGGGAACTGAGACTGAAGAACGAAGGTCCAAAACAGAACTTTCGTCGCTAGCCGTGGTCGGTCGCCGTAGTTGCTCGCCCTCGTCGGTCGCCCTCGTCGCTCGCTAGGCGTCGTTTCAATGTATGTTTAGTTGAAACTTTTAGGGTTTGAATTTTTTGGGTTTTATTCTCGAAAATTGGCCAATTTATTGGGTAAATATTTCATCATTTATCTAAAATTGATACGAAATCGGTACTAAAATTGATACGAAATTGGTACGAAAATTGGCCCTGCAACTTTTGGGGTTATAATTTTTAGGGTTTAATGGTTCGAAAATTTGGGTTCACCTTACCGTCAATGTTGTGGGGCTGCTGATTTTGCTATATCATATGGTAATCTTCTGTGTACTGATGGCTTGGGTTGATTCTTATATGAAAAGGAAGCTTAAGTTTTGATGTTTAATGTTTGAGGTTGTAAACCTAGTTTTTGATTGCCAATTGCGATCATCAATTTCATGATAACTTCTTCCCCCAAGGCCCAAACCCCCAAAAAAGTAGGAGATTATTGGCCAAAACCGCCATATTTTCGAATATTTTAGAATTGTTAGTAACTACTTATCTGATTGCAAAATACAGAGGCTGTTGATGTAATTAACTGGGTATCTTCATGATTCGGTGCATTGAAAACTTAGTACACAAGTGCTTTGTTTTCTGTTTTGCACATTATCATGGTGGCTTTAGAATCAGACGTGCAATCTGCTGAACCTGGGGGTTCTGATGAAAATAATGTACCACCGACTGCTGGAGGCAATGCAGCTGAGTTGGATCCCCCAGAAGACGAATCGGAGGACGAGGATGTGGATTTCAATCCCTTCCTGAAAGAGAGTCTTTCTGAAGAAGCTTCCTCGAGTTTGAGCTCTGAAGTTGAAGTCTTGGATGTTGATGTTGTTGATAGCCATGGCAATAATGCTATCTCGTTGGTTACTCCAGAACCACCCCAGCTAGCAGTTGATGATGGAGGACGTGCATTAGATGATACTGAGGAGGGCGAGCAAATCAATGGTACCAATGTTTCTCATGAACAATCATTGGGTGGAAAATGCGAGCAAGGTGCTTCAGTTTTGAGTTCAGAGCAGGGATCTGGTACAGGTCAAGAAAAAGAGATTGGCTTTAGCAGTGGTATTGATGGTGTTGAGGATGCTCTAGAAGGGCAGGAAGCCTTTACTAATTCCAGAAAGCCCACCATTGATTTGGATGATGATGATGATGCTATTTGTAAGCGCACCAGAGCCCGGTATTCTCTTGCTGGCTTTACGCTTGACGAGTTGGAGACGTTTCTCCAAGAAACGGATGATGATGATGATATTCAAAATGTTGACGAGGAAGAAGTGTATAGGAAATTTCTTGCAGCAGTGCTGCAGGGGGGTACAGGTGATAATCGGGAGCATCCAGAAGGTGAGGATGACGACGACGACGATGATAATGATGCTGATTTTGAGATCGAAATTGAGGAAGCACTTGAAAGTGACATTGATGACTGCCCAGTTCCACCTAACAAGGATGAGGATTTTGTGACACCTAGTCGACGCCCGGAAACTAGGCAAAACAGACGGCAAAGGGCCAACACCCAGAATAGAAAGAAAATTACTGACAAGGTGAACAGGCCTTTACGTCCTCTGTTGCCTGTCATGTCCAAGGCACCTGTTATACCCGTTCCTTGTACAGATGCTAGATATCCTCCTCACCTTCCCTCCTCACACGATTATGCCTTGAATGGGTTTACATCTCAACAGATAGGCCAGCTACATAGCCTAATATACGAACACGTTCAGCTTCTTATTCAGATATACTCGCTTTGTGTCCTAGAGCCATCTCGGCAACACATTGCACCTCAAGTCAAGGGCCTCTTGTCAGAGGTGCTTCATAAACGTGACCTCGTATTAGCTTGGAGGAAAGTGCCTTATCCAAGCTCTTGCTTCCTTCCTCCACATGTCCAGCCGTCCACTGCAGATGAAAGCAGATCATCTCTTGTACTAGAAAGTTCGTGTGCATTGTCCCAAGGGAATGATGGCCAGGTAGTTTCTCCCCTGCCAACATTGAATGTATAGGTTGTTATTAGAGCTGCTATTTTGTGACAGAAGATGCATCAACAATGTTAAATAAATGTTGGTTTCCTTACTCAGGGCTATGGGTGGTTGCCATCTGTTGGCAGTCCAGTGCTGTCTGTTTTGGACGTTGCACCTCTGAAGTTAGTCGGAAGGTATATTGATGATGTTTCAAATGGTATGTTATGATATGGCCAATTTAATAGAGGCCTTGACTTTAGGTTCTTTGTCAATTTTGAATACTCTGTTGTTTGTTTATAGCTTACTTTTTTCAATTGTATTTGGCCTTTTATTTTCAGCTGCTCGAGAACACCAACGACGCTGTGTGGAAGCTAGTAGTACCTATTTGGAAAAGCAACCTCTTTTCCCCCTTATTGTGTGTCCTCCATTATCTGACGTAAACTACAATGTCACTAGAGGGGATGATCTTACTTCTCTGGATGTCAGTACTGTATCACCAAATTCTAAAGTACCTAAGAAAACATTGGCTTCTACCCTTGTTGAAAGTACCAAGAGACAATCTGTTGCTTTCGTTCCCAGACAAATTGCTAAATTGGCGCAGCCCTTTTATCCATTGTTTAATCCAGCGTTATTTCCTCACAAACCACCCTCATCATCTGTTGCTAATCGGGTTCTCTTCACAGATTCTGAAGATGAGTAAGTGATCCTTATTCTATGTTTGGAAATTGTTTTGATGGGAATTTTTTTTTTCTTTTGTATTCCCCCCCCCCCCCCTGTTTGTTCTTACTTTGTATCTGGAGTTATTACATTTGGGAAATAATGTACTTTTACTTTTATGGAAACAACTTTCATGGTGTCTTTGCTTGCCATCCTTGTATAGCATCCAGCATGAGGATGATCTGTAGACATTTTCAAGAAATATCCATAGATCCAACTAATTTTCTTTCTTTCTTTTGACTGGGATTTTACATCTAGGTTGCTTGCGATGGGAATGATGGAGTACAACAATGATTGGAAGGCTATTCAACAAAGGTTTTTGCCTTGCAAATCAGAGCATCAGGTAGTAGCTGGTTGATGATTTGTGGTCAGATAGTACTAGATATCTTACCTTTTTTCCCTTCATAAAAATGGAAGCTGCTGCAATTATTATCGTCTACACTTGTGCTGCTGATTCTGCTCTTGTTGGCAATGTGCTTAATTGGCATTATAGTGTTATTTCAAATATGTGTCCCCTTCTGATTTCAAATGTGTGGCTCCTTCTGATTTCGTAGTTTTCTGATTTGTTTATATTATTTACTGTTCAGTATTTGGGTTGGTTTATGTTTCATCAAGAAAGAGCTTATGGCTTCATGTACATCTTTTAATTAATTGTTGCTTCATTCCTCACTGGATTATTGCCTACTTTATTTGTATATAGGTGTTCCTCATTGTGCTTCGATAAAACTCCTTTGTATGCTTCCATTTTTTTGTGTTTGATATATTTGCTGGTGATCTTAATAATGTAACTGTTTGGTTGACCTTTCAATCCAAATTCAACTATTTGGTTCTTAACTTGTGGATGTTGACTAGTTAGGCGACTACTGTACGAGAGGAATTGAACTCTATGCTTGGTTTATTAATCTATCTTTTGGCACGTTACAGATTTTTGTACGGGCAAAAAATCGCTGCTCATCCAAGGCACCAGAAAATCCGATAAAGGTATTGTCTAGTGCTTCGATATATTTTGTGGTAGCTGATTTCTTTAATGTGAAGAAATAGCCTCTTATAGGATTTTTTTTTTTTGGTCATTTTCAAATGGATTATGTCACCTTATTCGTAGGTACTTTAGAAGCAATGAAGCAATTATATTGCCTCTTGTTTCTTGGTTCCTTTCAAAGCGTTGCTTCTTGTACAGCTGTACTTGCTGCATTCAATATTTTCTCAGTCATGCAGAAGACCACTACGTGTACAACTATACCTGCTTTCTTTTGAAAGGGGATTTGCATTCATTCATTACTTATGGCTTCAATGCAATCACCATTCCTTGACTAAAGCTTTGCCAATGACTGAGGCTTTCTTTGTGTTAGGCCAATAGTTACCAATTCAGCTTTCTTTGGCCAATTCTGTTAAACCAGGGTCATCGGGATTTCTATATGCTCCTACCATGCCCTTTGTGGGAATATGCGTCCCAAAGCAATACTAGTGAAGTTTGTGCGAAAGTTAGCAATCCATGTTTGGGAACAAACAACTTTGAAAGCAGTTCTGAATTCTGACAACTATGGCTGAACACTTGTAGCTTAGTAAAGCTTCTCTGGAACAAAATTAAACTGGTGGTTGCTTGGGTAAAATTTTTCTCTTCGTTTTTAGAATTATTTGGATGGAGAAAGAAACATAAGAGTCCTGCCTGGAGTAGAAACTCCTTTACCAAGGATGATTAGGGCAACGTTTTTTTCTTCAGACTAGGATTTTTGATATCCTTCTTCACAAGTCAAATACCCTTTTCAAGGGATGTGATTAAGTTCTTTTATGATTTTCTTTCAATATACCCATCTTTTCAGAATTTGTCCTTTGCTAGTCTTTTTCCTCCTTAAAGTGAGTTGCACATGTAATATATGTTAACTTTAGTCTGCACGACAAGATGGAAATTTGGCAGTTGCCTTGAAGTAGCTCTGGTGGTTGGATTTTAGACGTTGGCCCATCATTCTCAGAAATATACTTAACTTTCTTCTGCATGGCGACCCTTGTACTTCTGGAGCACTTTTGCTGATATGTTGGGACTGCCATGTTGTGAATATCTTCATCATCTGGTCCATGAAGTTGAAGAAACAGAGGCTGTTAATCTATTTAAAGTTGACATAGAGTTTGCCAAAGAAATTTTAATGCTTTTCATTAAGTAAATGATCCAATTGAGTATGGATTGGTATGGATACCTGAGTAACTTTGTTATTTTTTCTAATTTACATAAGCAATACACTTCGGCATGAATTGGAGTGGAGAATCAAACTGTGCTTGTCAGTAGGATATGTTTATGTGCAAATATAGTGTGCAGAACTAGACATCGATGACAGGAATAAATGTAGTTTATAGTATGTGGTGTATATGTAGTCAGTATACAGTAAATATCTCAAAACTGTGCATGTCATGTGGGAAATGTTTATGTGCAAATATGGAGTGTGTAGAACTAGACACCGATGACAGCAATAAATGTAGTTTATAGTATGTGGTGTACATGTAGTCAGTATACGGTAAATATCTCAAAGTTGTGTGCCTTTTGTTTCTTTTCATAAACAAAAAGACCCCCCCCCCCCAAAGGTTTCTTCTGATAGAAAATCATTTAACTGAAACTCACTGTTTGTTTTGTCCAGACAGTGCGAAAGATAAAAACATCGCCCTTAACGCAGGAGGAAATAGCACGTATTCATGAGGTAATTATATTTCTTAACTTGCCTAATTTGATTTGCTAATTCCCCAGTAGCACCGAATCTAAAACTGATGCTTGAATGTCTTATCTATTGCTTGTCCACGTGAATAATTCTAGGGACTCAAGGTGTACAAGCTTGATTGGACGTCCGTTTGGAAATTCATTGTCCCATATAGGGATCCCCACTTGCTTTGCCGGCAATGGCGCATTGCTATTGGGACGCAAAAATCCTACAAGGCGGAAGACCCAGTTAAGAAGGAGAAACGAAGAATATATGAATCAAATAGGAGGAGAAACAAAGCTTCTGCATTAAAAATGTCTCCCATAGGATCGGGAAAGGAGGTTAGTCAAAAGTAATTCCAGTGCACATTTGTTGTCCACATATTATCTCTTGGCTAGGGAGATAGCGTAACAGAAGCATCTCATTCGTGTGTTTAGGTACACTGATGTTTGCTTAGTAAATCAGAGAGCGTCAAAACATGTGTTCTGGTATTGCGGTGATAGATCATATTGGCTCTTATTCATCATTGTGTTGGAATTGTCAATATTAGCTGTAGATTTCTGTCCCATCTTCCGTATATCTCTCAGTTTCAGTCTCTATTTGGTTGCTTATGATGGGCATACTTAAATGTGAATATGAAGAAATTTCTACTATCAAATGTGCTGCTTGCAGATAAACCTTTCTTGGTGTTTCTTCTGTGAAAGGAACCTGAGAGTATGATATTGGATTCAATTGGTTTGATCCTTTAAGTTTTGGACGTGTATTTGCTCTGGAGTTTATTGTGTAGTTTTCCCCAAGTCTACAAGAGCATGTTGTGGATAAACTGTTAAGCAATTAAAAGGTTGATAACGTGTGTAGTCTTTAGATATATAAACATGGTTGTAACATGAATGTTTTGATTGATGAAGGATGAGCCTGCTGAAAATGCTCGTGGACACAACGGAACTTCAGAGGACTGTGTCGACAATGATAATGAAGCGTATTTGCATGAAGCATTTTTGGCAGACTGGAGGCCAACTTCATCTGAAATGATTTCTTCCAGAATTCCTGCTGTGAGAGGTTCTCAGATGGAGGGAGGAACAGGTAGTCATGGGAACCATGAATCCCAGCCTGAAAAAGGCTGCTCCTATGAGGCCTCAGCTGTAGCAGAAGATGTATATCAAAAGCATTGCAGAGCTTTCCAACCTTACATGCCTCGTAGCTATCCACCTTCTAAATTGATCCCAAAACCCTTTGTGCCTGAATCTTTTTCTTCCCTAAGAACTCGGAAGTCTAGTATTTCTAATTTAGTAAAATTAGCTCCAGAATTACCTCCTGTGGAACTTCCACCAGCAGTTCGTGTGATACCCCAGGCATCTCTCAGAGGCTCCCATGTTGGAACATCCACTGGGGATGTCGCTAGTGGTCATAGTCTCCAAAATGCAGTTTCCAACCTCTCTGTTGTAAACTGCACTTCAAATTTGGTAAAACATGTCCAAGTTGTTAGCAACATAACAAACCCCAACGTTTCAAATATGTCTTCACAGAGGGGTGGTCCTATCAAGAATGGATGTCCTACGGAAGGAGCTCCTGACTTGGATCCTCAAATGCATCCTCTACTGTTCAGAACTCTTGAAGAAGGGCATTTGCCTTGCTACCCCTCAAACAGTCCTATTGGGATTCCTACATTTAGTTTCTTCCCAGCCCCACAGCATCAAATAAATGTGAATCTGCTTCGGAATGCTCATCCGGTTAGCCACATAGGTGGCAGCGTAAAGTCTTTTAAGTCAAAGGACACTGCACGGACATCTTCCAATTTAGATTTTCATCCTCTTCTACAAAGGAGCGATGAAGTGGCTCGTCCCTCTGATCCACTATTATCAACAGATTTGGAGCTGTCCAGGGATGGGTATGCAGAAGATGACATTGTTTATCATGCAGGGACAACGTTAGCTCAGATGGCGGCTGCTACTAGGCCGACTAGTTCTCGTGCCGATACTAATGATTTAGACTTGGATATCCACCTGAGTTCGGCATCTAGGAAGAGGAAAGTCTCAAATTTTGATGGGGAGTTTGCTCAAGGTGCAAAGCAGAAAAGTCACATCCACAGTTCATGTCCTCAGCTTATTGGTCATCATCCTGTGGATCCTACTACCACTGGACATAAAGAAAATTCTGGTACTGCAAATTCACCATTGCAAGACCATGATGACTCTTCTGGTGGATCTATTCATGGCAATGCTGGTGACCACCCCTACACGGAAATAGTGATGGAACAAGAAGAGTTGAGTGATTCTGATGAAGAAATGGAAGATGTTGAGTTTGAATGTGAAGAAATGGCTGATTCTGAAGGAGAGGATTCAGATGCTGAACAAAGTGTCACTGCCCAGAATAAGGTGACCTACTTTATACTCTAACCTAAAATTCGGCACTTATTGTGGCTTTTATTTGCATGTCCTCTGTTTAGGTACCAGTGAAACATGTGTTATCTGTTATTAATTGTCCTGTGCTCCAATTGCTGGTATAGTTTTTGCCTTATGAAAATAGAGCATAGGGCTGAGGAATATTTTCTGATCATTTTGGTATGCTCCTGTTTTGGCTTGCGTGGCTCTTTTTCCCTTTTTTTATTTGCTTTTTTATGAAATTCGTTCTTTGGGAAATTCAGCAGTCCTCTTGACTTCAACTCCTTTGGTATAGAGTTTCAATCTTCCTCTAGATTTGTCAAACTGTGGTTTCACTGCATCAGTGGGAAAAAGAGATTGTCCTATATCTGGATTATTGCCTACCATTTCCCATTAATACTTTAGAGGTCTTTGCCTTCGAAAAATTTCAACACATTCTTGCCAATATCCCTACTCTCCAGCAACAGCAACAACTGAAATAAAAACAGGCCCCTCCATCTTAAGCAAACCTGTCTATTAGGCGACACTGACCAAATATTTTTAGAATCATAAATATAATCTTGACTCTTGTTTTTGTTGTGAGAACCCTTCTTTGTTATATGCTTGTCTCCATCTCACTTGCATTTCGTTCCCCTTTGCATGTAACTCTATAACTTGAATGGGGCAGGGGCTGCGATATAACTGTTGAATATGACATTCCTCGTGGTCATTTGTATGTTGTCATTCATTCTTACTTTGAAGCAGGAGCAGCAGCACTCAGTACCAGTTGAATTTGAAGCTTCTGAAGAGACTTGTGCTTCCAGAAAAGGAAGAATGTCTGACTCAGATGTGTTGGGGCCAGGAAAAGGAAGCACAGCTACATGGTTGAACTTGAATCATCGTGGTTCTCATAGCTCTCCAGGATCCAGACCCAAGAGCGCTCAGACCTCTACTGAAGGACTTCCTGCTCAATCTCACCCCAACAGAAATGTTAAAAAGCCGACATTAAGCACTAAAAGTAGACCTTCAGTTGAACCAGAAACTGGCATGTCCCAGGCTACCCCGTCCTCCAGAAAACCTAGAAGGCAAACTTCAAAAGGCCGGTCCCCTCCTAGATTAGTCAAGGATGCGAAAGTTTGATCATATAAGCTCTTATTCTTTGATGTTTTGTGCTTACTCATAACTTCGTAAGCATATAGCACAATGCTTAGCAGGATTTTCCCAATGCTTAATGGAGGTAGCAGCTGACACCAATTGTCTGACTTTGATGGAATGACCCTCAGAAGTTTGCATATGCCCCTTTTTTTCATTTCATTCTTCTCCCCCCAGCTTTCTCAGTGTTTGTAAATATCAGATTAGGTAGTATGGGGCACTATACTCTCTTTTTAGCCCTCCTGAAGAAATTGTACATTATGCAAATATATGTATCATTCTTTTTGTAATGAATGGATTTTGGGGGTCAATTTTTAGAGTTTTTTTATCTGGCTTGTACAAAATGGAGAGGATGTGCATCCTTAGAGGGTACACCTACAAATACACCACAAAAGTGATCATATAGATTGATATCGTGTGTGCCCATTTTAGCAAAACGTTGCTGGAAGTGGATTGATGTTTTTATAAACCGATTGTCTAGGGACAACTTTTTTTTTAAAATTTTACTCCAAATCTCCCTGTATTTCTAAAAATTGACTGGGAGGGATTCAATCTGATCACTTTTGACCGAAATCCGGTAAAGTTGCACAATAAAACAAAATTACCCATATTTTTTATTCTAATTTATATTTGTCTGCCCCTCAACTCTCAGTTCTCTCTTCTCCATCCACTTCTTCCCTCCCCCATTCAACCAATGTTTGCTACTTAACTACTCCATCCACTTCTTCTCTCCCCCATTTCTTATGTTTTGTGTTTTCGTTTTTGAGCCTTTACTTTGTTTTATTTCCCGTTTGGGGTGGGGTGGTGTTATTTTATTTACGTGGTCATCTAATGTGGTGTA
This sequence comes from Portulaca oleracea, assembly GCA_029582165.1. Classification (NCBI taxonomy): domain Eukaryota; kingdom Viridiplantae; phylum Streptophyta; class Magnoliopsida; order Caryophyllales; family Portulacaceae; genus Portulaca; species Portulaca oleracea. The sequence continues at coordinate 25,029,119 of CM055885.1, forward strand.
TGTGTGTTATTGCTAATTTGCTTTATATGACTTGCTCCTAAGGGTGTTTTCCACAACATGGCTTCAAAGGTGGGAGATCAAGTGCTACTTTGTTGCTGTCGAAGAGCATGGTGAACTAGTTGAAGGAGCCCTTAATCTTATTGGTGGTCATGCGCTGCAATTTATTAAGTGTACTCGGAACACGTGCTCCGGATGATATGATTGTTCACCTATATATATTAGATAGTTCACTACAGATATTAGATTGTTCACTCCTATTACAATCCTATTACAATGATTGTTCACTTATAAGTATCTGAAGCACGTGTTCCGAGTGCATGCAATATTGAACAATTGATATATAACAACTCATTGTATATTGATAATTTCTTACATAATATATTATTAACAATAGCAATATTATGTTTTTATAATAGTATTTTTCGTCAGGAATCTAATAGTGGTAATTTTATATAACAACTCATTGTATATATATTGATAAATTCATGGTAAAAAATTTTGAAATTTGACTGCACAATCTCCAAATACGACCATTAATATGGATAGGAGGGAGTAGGAAGACACTTTTTTTTTTTTGAAACTAAGACTGACTGACTTGGAGAGGTACAAAGGTTTCCTTTTCACTCGGGCACAATTCCTCTCCTACCATCTTCAAAACCCTTAAACCCCTCGACAAAAATATTAAAACACTTAAACCCTGCCCTCCTCGTCCCCCGCTGGCCTTCTTCAGCTCTCTTACGCAAATTCTTACGACTAATCGCAAAAATTGCAATGTAATGAAGCTGTCTTTATGTGATTGAACCGCGGGACTTGTTCAAAGTTCTATGTTTTCAAAGTTGAGATTACTGGGCAAAAACTCAGCTTTATGCAAGTTCCTACATTTGGGTAAGCAGCTCAGGAACCCAGTTGATGAAAACATTGTTTTTCAAGCAGTTTGCGTGAATCTGAAACAGAAAAGGTGGAAGCTTTTGGAGCAATTATCTTCTAATCTCTCTGATACAGTGATTAGCAGGGTTGTCAGAGAATTCAGGTACCGTCCTCAACTAGCTTTGGAGTTTTTCAATTGGGTCTGTGGGCAAAAAGCGTTATCAACTTCATTACCTTGCTCTTGTGAGGTTGTTCATTTGATGGTCCGTTCAAGAAGGTTTGATGATGCTATGTCAATTATCACAAATTTGATGCAAACAAGAGGGTTTACCCCATTGAATGTTTTGGAGGCCTTAATTTGTTCTTACGACCCAACATTTTCGAGTCGCGCTGTTTTTGATACTTTGATTAGGTGTTGCACACGAATTGGGGCAACTGAGGCTGCCTATGCAGTCATGAACAAGTTAAGGATGGAGGGTTTTAGCGTCTCAATCCATGCTTGGAACAATTTCCTTAACAATTTGCTGAAGTTTGATGATTTGGGTAGGTTTTGGAAGGCTTATAGGGAAATGCTGTCATATGGGTACTATGAAAATGTGAATACCTTAAATTTGATCATTTATGCTTTTTGTAAAGACTGTAGATTTCTAGAGGGATTATCTGTTTTCTATAGGATGTTAAAGCTGGGAATTTACCCAAATGTTGTTACTTTCAACATGCTCGTTGATGGAGCTTGCAAGATGGGTGATGTGGAAATTGCTCTACAGCTTGTTAGAAAAATGGGTTTTATGTCTATGCAGTACACCAAGCCAAATATCATTACTTATAATTCTCTGATTGCTGGGTTTTGCAAACATGGAAGAGTAGCTTCTGCAAAGGATATTAGGGATGAGATGGTCAAAGCTGGCATTGGACCAAATGTGAGGACATATGCCATATTGATTGATGGGTTTGCTCGAGTAGGGCATCTTGATGAAGCACTTAGGTTGTGTGATGAAATGGTGGAGAGGGGTTTAGTCCCTAACACTGTTGTCTACAATATAATTATCCATTGGCTTTTCAGGGATGGAGATTCCGAGGAAGCCTTATCACTCTTGTCTGACATGGAGAAGAAGGATGTTTCTCGGGACAACTTCACTCATTCAATACTTACTCGAGGGCTTTGCAGAAATGGACATATGAGAGAGGCCCTAAAATACCATGGCCAACTCTTAGAAAACAACCTCCCAGAAGATGCTTTTACTCACAATATTCTTATCAATTATCTGTTTAGGACCAAGAAACTAGAGATGTGCAACAGGTACTTGCAAGTATGTTTGTCCGTGGGCTCATTCCTGATCTCATAACTTATGGGACTTTGATCGATGGGTACTGTAAAGAAGCAGAGATAGAAACTGCAACTGAGGTATTTGACAAGATGTTAAAAGCCAAGGAGAAACCCAACCTCGTAATATATAATTCTGTTGTGAATGGGCTATGCGAAGCAGCATCAATTGATAAAGCAGATCTCCTTGTGCAAGAACTGAAGAAATTGGGTTTGCATGATTCTGTGACTTGTAACACGATGCTTAAGGCTTATTTTGCTAGTGGGAAGATCGAGGATGCTTTCAAGCTGTTTGTGGAGATGGCAAAGGCTGGAAACTTGATGAACATAGTCACTTACAATACTGTGATGAACTGTATGTTCAAATTGGGCTTTATCGATTTTGGAAAGGAAATTCTCAAGGTTATGATAGTTCAGGGATTGGTTCCAGATGCCATTACTTACACAACACTGCTCACCCATTTGAGCAGAAATGATTCTGCAGAAGAAGTCGTAAAATGGCATGACTGTATGGTGCTTAACGGAGTCATCCCTGATTCTCACACTTACACCACAATTGTTCATTCACTTGTTGGTGAGGAAGGGGTCAAGTAGAATCAGTTGATCAGAAAGGATAGATTTCATGAATTTGTTATTGGGTTCTTAACTGAGCTAGCTAGCTGATGTTCCCGGAGATATAATCTCCGCCTTAGAACAAGTTGTAGAGCTACTTACAACTGAGGACTTCCGGCGATCTACATCAAATACACCAGTATAGATCCTCACAAGTCTGCCTTCTGGGGTTGGTTAAGTTTATATTTTTACTTTAACTTGCCATTCCCCCTGCTGCTTAAAAGATCTGAAATGCACTAGGGCATTTGGATTGTCATGTGTCCTAGACAAACTTGGCGATTGTCTCAAATTTGATGAGGCGTATTGTACAAAACAATCAAGGGCGGAATGTTGATACAAATATCACAGTATCTTTTAGGTGGCACAGGTACTAGTGGAAATGGTTTTAGCATATGGAAATGTAGGATTAGTATAGGGAACCTCACAACCAAAGAAAATGGCTTGGATTGGGTTTGGATTTTGTTCCTATGGTGAGCACAAGTTTGTGCAAAAGGTTTTGGTCTGCACCATTTATCTGATTCAATATGCACAGAATGCTGTCAATAACCCCCTTGTCAGACTTTGAGAATTTTCCCATGCTGTGAGGTGCTGTATTATATGACATTTGTAGTAGGATCATTCTTTCATGTGTTTCATTCTCACACCCACCCACTCTTAGATTTTGATTTCTCCTCCTCTTACCTTTTCACTGTATTGAACTTACATTATGTATGTACTGTTATTAAGGATGATTTTACCGATAATTTTGCTGATGAAACAAGAATGATTGTGGTTGAAATTAGGTTGATCAACTTGAGAAATGGCAATTTGATTGATCTCATCTCCAATAAGTCAGTTTGCAGTAGTTTTTCCTTTAAGCACTCGAATCAAAATCAGAAATGCCCTTATGAGCTACAATTCAGTGGAGTAGTGTGACCTTTAACTATGGTCTCATGAGATAAAAGTATATCTTCATTTATTTTGGGTTTAATTTGAAGCCATTTTTACCTAAAAACCTATTACTGATGTAGTCCCTATAGATATCAGCCAATGCATTAACTGCTTGCTAAAATTAGCTTAAACCTATTATTAGATCCTAGTCCCTACTGATTTAAATGGCCATGTACCAACTAAGGGCTTAAAAAATTTGGGTTATAGTTTCATTTAGGTTGGTCAACACTAAATTTTGAACGAGAAATTGATGTTCAGACTCGATTTTTTCGAAACACAAAATTGTAAAAACAGAAATATTGTGTGATTTGTGTCCGAATGTTCAGTTAATGTCAAAATTCGAACGAACAGTCTATGATCAAACCCAATTCTTTTCGAATTGGACAAATTTGGGTATTCGAATCGGATAAAATTTCACCGACGTCTGCACCAACACAATTGGATGTATAGTGTTTCAACTTCCAATTACTAATGCAGTGAGAAGGTCAGGTCCCAGGACAAACAAAATTAATTAATCAAAGTAGGAGCAAGTAACAACTAACAATCGTAGCAAGGCTGTGAATTGTGAATTTGAGATAGTATCCAAGGAAAAGTAGGGCGTAGAATTTAGAGAATGATAGAATAGCAAGGATATGGGAGTAGGAAATAGAAAATATTTATTCTAGTTCTATCATTTGTCATGGGTATGAATCTAAGGAAAACTCTAGATAGTGTTTGCTATCCGGAAAATTTCTCGATTTTTCTTAATGATGAGGGAAAAAAGTTGGGCCAAAAGAAAATGTCACTTTAGATTTTTGTCAATAATAATTTGCTTGTGTGGGTGGGGACCCAATTTTTCAAAATCTGTATGTAAAGAATTATAGAAGAATTCTTTCAACAAAGATGCCAATTAGGGCAGATTAACCGACGAAATGTGAATTAGAGAGTGAACCTTGATATACTTCAAAACAATACATTTTTGTTACCGAGTGATATACTGTCAACTATGGATCTTTTGATTGGAATGAAATTTGGAACAAATACACTTGACATGTAACTTAAAACTATATATTTGGCTATTACATATTTGGGAGAATTATGAAGAAATACATTATGTCATTGTGCTATTACATATTTGGGAGAATTATGAAGAAATACATTATGTCATTGTGAGATTTGTATAAGGGGTCTATTTTCATTTTCACTTTAAAATTGAGATGCTATTTTTTTCAGTTATTCAAAGCACAAATTGGTTGTAAAGTTCGCAACACAAGTTGTAAAATTTTGCATATAGGGAGAGATGTAGAGAGATGTTAGATGGACAGAGAGGGTAAGCCCCCCCCCCCCCCCCTCCCCCTTCTTTCCTTCTTTTTGCATCTCTAATCCCTTCAGTCTTGACGATGACCATAGCCTTATTTCTCTTCTGTGACAACCGCAATTGTCTTTTGCAAATGAGTTTTCCCCCTGTACTTTGACTAGAATACTTGAGTGCTCATGTTATATAAGTTTGCTCGATTTCGATCTGGGACATCCTATGGCTAACGAGGCCGCTTTAGACCCCCCGTGAAGAAAGACAAGCGTCCAACGACATTTGCGTTCTTGTCATCGGCGACACCTACTTCTTTGGAGACCACATCTCCGAAGCCGCCCTCAAATGTCGGGTGACGATGTCCTATAGGGATGACAATGCGGCGGGGAATCCCCGAACTCGCTGGGGCCCCACCCCGCTCTGGGGAAAAATCCCCACCCCCATTGGGAATAGGGGCGGGGACGGGGACGATTTTTCAAAATCCGCTCGGGGACGGGGCGGGGATGGGGACAAAATTTTCCCCGTCCCCGTCCCCATTTTCCCCATCGGGGAAAATTCCCCGTCCCCAAAAATTTTAAAATTACCAAATAACCTTTATTCTAATTCAATATATATATATATTAATAGCAAGGATAAAGTAGTAATTTTCGAATTTTAAATCAGAAATCCTAACCTAAACTCGCTTCCCTCCTCCTCCATAATTCCATATTTTTTTTCTGAATAACACTTGTTGATATATTATTGTATTTTTTTTTCCGAATAACACTTGTTGATGTTTGATTTTGATGTATTATTGCTTGAACAAATTAAATACGTTGTATTTTGAACAGGTTAAAAATCGGGTCTGATTAAAAATCGAGTCCGATTAAAATTTGATTTGGATAGCTTTAAAAAATCCTCGTTGGATCCCGTTGGGGATGGGGAATCCGCGGGGATGGGGCAAGAATCATTCCCCGAAGCGGGGATGGGGGCAAGTTTTGGAAGCGGGGATGGGAACGGGGATATACTCCCCCGTCCCCGATCCGCCCCGTTGTCATCTCCAATGTCCTAGGCCTTAACAAATTCAACAACTACTTTGTCCCTTCCCTCAAAAATTCCCGTTGGGACCTACTTGAACGTGTCAAAGCTTTCCTCATCGATAACGACATCAACTACTAGACCCCCCTAACACGCTATGCATCTAGCTACGCAAGCTGGGGTTAGGAAGGCCAACACCCGACCATGGGCTCCAACCCCAACTAGATCAGGGCTAAGACCCCACCGAAGTGGTCTCCACCATCGAGGACAACTTGTTCCAGATCCTGCCGGGGGGGTACGGACCATGGAAGGGCTTGGGCTCGTCACACGAGTTAGGTCCATCTCCTGTTGGTTTGATTTTGTTTTTTGCTCTTTATTTTCGTGTCTTTTTGCTTGTAATAAGTGTAGGCTTAGTAGGTTGTTTTTACCTTTTGGTGAGACTTTGTTCTCTAATTGTTTCTCTCATCATTTTGGATGAAACTGTTTAGTTGTTGATCTTGAAATAGGAGGTTTCTATCCACAATTTGATCTTTTTTTTTATTAATTTATCCTGTGTAAGGGAGGGTTATTCCAACCCTATTTACCGAATTACCAAAAAACAAAGTATATTAGTAACAAAACTTAGAAGTACATGAATGAATATGTTTTCCCCTACTCCTTCGATTAATTTATTTAATATATGTCATATTTATATAATTAAAGTAGTGCATTAAAGAATATGTTTATGTATAAATAAAATACATAGTTTATAATTTAGTAATGTATACTTTTTATCTTCCATTTAATACAAAATGTTCCATCCGTTTTTATTTATGTGTCAATTAGAAATTGTGTCAAGAACTTTTATTGTTAATATCTTAATTATATCATGATTCATCATACAAAATTAATGTTGATAGATTCATAAGAAAAAATACTATTAGAAAACTATAATATTATATATTTTTATAAAAACTTATATGAGAAATTATTGATTAAACATTGACCTTGAAATCTATAAATGATCGATAATAAAATGAAGGGAATACATTTTATATGTTTTTGAAATGTTCCATATAATAAAATTATTATAATTTGTAATGATTGCCCAATCAATATTTAATTCTAGCTTCATCCCTAATTATTGAGAAACTAACAATTAAGATTAGGAGGGATATTATAATACTACCTGCGTCCCATATTATTTGTCCATTTGACAAAAATTTAGAAAACTAAAGAAATGTGTTAGTTGCGTATTATATGAAAAGTTGTGAAATATTAGTGTTAAATTATTTATATATGCTTCTCTCTCCTAGATTTTCTATTCTTGTGTCAAAAAAAATTAATCAAAAATGTACATAGTTGAAGAAAGTTGCATTTGAAATATAAAATAACAAATATTATGAGACAAATAAAGTTAGTTAAAGTGACAATTATTATGTGACGGAGGTAGTAGTTATTGAAATTAAAAACTACTGCATCTGTCCCAAAATATTTATTCTTTTACCTAATTTCTTTGTCTAAAAATATTTGTTACAATTACAATTTCAACAATTATAATTCATTTTTTTTTTATTCCTAATTAATATATTCATTTATCACTTTTTATAATTTCAACAACTATTATCTTATTAAAGTAGGGGTGGTTTGGGTAAATACACATTGGTCTCTTCAAATGAAGTAAATGCACAAATATAATGAATATTAAAAAGCATTTTTGGCCACAAATAATCCGTATTGAGAAGTTTGTGATTGAAAATAATCCAAAGTGACTTTTAGACCACTAATAGTTTGTACTTTTTCACTATATTTCTCATAACAGTCCAAAATCAATTTCACGCACTGTAGAGCTGATGTGGCGACTGAAAATTTCCTTTTTTAAGTATGAATAATTGTACTTTTTAGTCGCCACGTCAGCTTTCCGATACTGAAAATTGATTTTGGATTGCTACGAGAAAATAGTCAAAAATTACAGACTGTCAGTGGGTGAAAAATCACTTTGACTTATTCTCAATCTCAGTATGGATTATTTGTGCCCAAAAACCATATTAAAAATGGGGTTCCAAAAAGAAGGTAATCTGAAAAGTAGAAATCTTTGACTTATCTCTGAATTCTGATATTGGATTGTGAGATTTCCAGTGATACAAGCATGCAAACTCCATCTTTTCAATCACCCCACAAGAAAATCAAGAATTATAAATGTTGTAGATCCATCAAATAGAGGATTGTAAAGGAATGAACACTAAAATCTAATAAGTAGGAAAAACTGGACTCTTACGTATAGGAAATTTATTGATGAGATTCCTGGATTCAAGTACTCCGATGACGTTAAAACAACAATAAGACTTGCATTAAGGAGCAAATACCTAATTGACGGCAATTTGGATTTCTGTGATTTCCATCATCAATTCATCAGATCAACCCAGCAATCATCAATTCCCCAAATCCCCAATCGTATTTTTATTCAATTCAGCACCAGTAAAGCGTAAGTAGATACAAAAATGGAAGAAAATCCCTGTTGTACAATGATATCTCTGTGAATCAAAAAGCGAGAACGGACTGCTAAGATTGAGAAGGGGTAAAAATGGGAGCAACAGCGGCGAGGTGTTTCCGGCGAAGGCAAGGAGGGCGATGAGAAGTTGTGATATGAAAGCAAGGAAGACGGACCTCCATCAAAGCAGAAGGTGTGGAGGCGGAATCAGATGAGGGAGAGTGCAGCATCTGGGATGTGGAGAGGAGGGAGAAGAAGGAGATCTGAGAGCGTTTGATGATCATCTTGGTCTTGGAGTTTCGGAGTTGGGCGAGATCTCCTGGACGCAAGTATCTGCTGTATGAACAACTCCATGAACAATCGTTGATCGATGATCCTGATGATGATGATGATGATCTCTGGATGGCTCTGGATCTCATGTTGAAATTGGATGCACAAACAAAGATGAGATGAGATTAGATGAGATGAGAAGAGGGAGGTTGGGGACAGATGGATGAGATTGAGAGGAGACTCCTCAGGGTTTTAAGACACTCACAGAGAGGCGGGAAATCGAATTCGGGGCGGCAACGCGGGATTAGGGTTTCTTTCAATATTTCAATTTTCTTTCTTTTTTTCTTTTTATGGATTTTTTTTCCCTTTTCTTTAACAAAGAATTTTACACCTCTTTTTTTTTTTCTAAATTCAAGAATTTTAGACTTTTGTAAAAAGAGGAATTTCTTGGGTACGGCAGTAGGGGATTATGGGTATCTCATTATATAACAATTTGGGTAAATTATTCATCAAAATTTGTTATTGGATAAATTAGAGTTCAAGTTAAATTTGGTTTGACTAAATTCATTTATGTTTTAAGTTCTTAAAAGGATTATTAGATTTTAAAATTCCCAACTTTGAATCTTGTTTATCGGAATATCCCAAACTTTATTTTTGATATGAATATTCCAAACTTTGGGGGTCAGTATTTATTAGCATCCAAACACTAAATTAATATTAATTAAATTCGGGTTTTTTTTATAATGTAGTGGTTGTTTTATGGCTAACACACACTTCCATTCTACAAGTTACCTCAAAAATTATTGTTCCATCACAGAAAATCTTGAGTTTAATTGATGTTAAGTTGGTGTTGGGATACTGCCAAATACGACCAGCCAAAGTTTGGGATATTCATGTTAAATCTAAAGTTCGGGATATTTTGATAAACAAACCCCAAAATTGGGGATTTTAAAATCTAATAATCCTTCTTAAAAATTATTAAGACTGACACAAATATGTTAAAATTTTAGAGTTAAAAAAAGGGGTTTGATTTTTGCAGCCCCCCATTTTACTATTGTAGCCCCCCATTTTCCATTTCATACCCCTCCCTCTCTCTTTCCCCTCTCTCTCCTCTCTCTCTCTCTTCTTCCTCATTCTCTCAAATCTCCTAAACTAATTTATCTCCAAATTCTATATAATTGTCTTTGATTTTTGAAATCGAATCTATAATGTCAAAGGAAGGTGACAAATCATCTAAAGAGGAGGAGGTTAGTTTGTAAAATTTATTTTTATTAAGTTTTGGTTAAAATTTAGTTTTCGGAAAAAATTCCAGAATTTTGGCGGTGCCAAAAAATGCTGGCGTCAAGACGCCATCATGCAATACTACGGTATTGCCGCGATAGTTGTGGTATGCACCAAGCATGATTCTTGCGCAAGTGCACCGCCAAAATTCTGGAATTTTTTTTAAAATAATTATTATATTTAAATTTATAGTTATTATTAATTATTATTATTATTATTATTATTGTTATTATTATTATTGTTAATTATTTATATTTGTTAATTTTATTCAACTTATTATTGTTATTATTATTATTATTGTTATGTGTTGATTGTTATTTTTATTGTTGTTAATATTATTATTATTATTATTATTATTATTATTATTATTATGTTATTATTATTGTTATGTGTTGATTGTTATTGTTATTGTTGTTAATATTATTGTTATTATTTTTATTGTTACTATTAATAATGTTTTGAAGTGTTAATTATTCTGATTATTAATATATAATGTGTTTATTGTAATTGTTACTTGAAGTGCTAATTATTATGAATATTAATAATATTTTTAATAATGTTTAGGGTTTAGTGTTTAGGTTTATGCATGTTATTGTTAATATTATTGTTATTAATATTATTGTTATTATGTTTAATAATGTTATTGTTATTGTCACTGTTATTCTAAGTGAGTAGTTTTATTGTAAGTTATTATTTAGTATAATTTGGCGGAAAAAATATTATGATTATCAATATTATTATTAATCAATGTGACACTGTTCTGCAGGTTGAATTAGAAGAGTTTGACGGAGACGGTGTTGATTATTCATCGTTATTTGTTACAGAAGATGTGTTTGATAGTATAGAAGCAGTGTTTCAGTGGGCCAACCTAATAGCTCAGGTCATTGGGTTTAGGTTCGTAAGGGCATCATACAAGCAAAAAGATTTGGACAGTCCGCGAAGGTGTTACTTGAAGTGTTTTAGGTATGGCAAATATCGCGGAAAATTATCGATCTTGATGCGAAGTGACTAGTCGATCGACGCCAACGGCGTGCGGTTGTAAATTTGCCATCAGAGCGTGGACCCGTAATGAAACGGAATGGCGAGTTCGTGCTTGCGATGGAGACAGGGGATACACAATCATCAATTCATCGTACGAGGAAGGACATCGCCACGGACACCCGTTGAACCACGAGATGAAACAACATGCGCGTGAAATGACCGACACGGTGCACGCCACCACGATACGTATATCGAAGATAAAGTTCCTGGTTGTAATTCAAACGTTCGACAAATATACAACGAGCGGGCGAAGATGCGCGAGGGTATGGATGGGAGGACAAGCGCAACAAACTCTCCACTTGGCGAAAAAGTCGGAGTACGTCTCATATACAAACTTTGATGATGATGGAAATCTTCGACTCTTTTTATGCCACGTATTTCGTTGAAGTTGGTCCGCACGCATCAAAATGTTATTCTCATTGATGACATATATGACAAACAAGGCGAAGTGGCCTCAGGCGAGCTAGTAGGTGTGACACCAACTAACAAAAACTTCCAGGTTGCTTACTCATTCATGCGGGACGAGAGGAAGGATTCATATGAGTGGTTGCTTTGGAAGTTGCATGAGTTATTGGGTCCCGATGTTAAGCCGGGTGTGTTTGTGACGGACAAAGAGTATGGGTTGAGTGGAGCTATTGCCAATGTCTTTCCAGGTGTGCCTCACCTTTTGTGCATATGGCATATTGGGAATGATGTGGAGAATAAGGTCAACGCACTTACTGGGGGGAAGAAGAATGGTTGTGGGCTACATTTCAAACATCATTTCTGGAACCCCATTGTTTATGGAAAGACCGTTCAAGAGTTCGAGATGAAGTGGATGACTCTCCAAAGCGTGTGGATTGGAAAGAATAAAGAAGTTGTGAATTATCTGAATGATACATGGATGCCGTATAAGGAGAAATTTGTTTGTGCTTTCACCGATATGGTACCTCACTTTGGGAACACTGCGACTTCCAGGGTGGAGAGTCAGCATTCTACCCTGAAATATTATATCGGAAGTGGGAGAGGCACATTTGACCGTGTCTTTGTGAGGATTCACCATCATTTGGAGAATCAACATACCGAGATTTGGAGGGAGCTTGAGCAGTCTAGGAGTTCGCACAGATATCATAGGGAATCTCGATTCCTCAAGCATTTGCACGGTCATGTTTCTCATCATGCCATTGATTTAATTGCACCGAGTTCAATGACATGTTGACGATGAGGAGAGCTAAAGGCGAAACAGTGCGATCACAAGTTGTGGTTAACCCACCACCTTCCGTGTGCGTGTTCTTTGATGCACTGCGATAATGGAGAGCGATTGCGATACATCGATAGACACGCTCGAGACAACGGCGATAGTTGGAGATGGTGACACCCGTGGTCAAATGATGATCCATCGTCCCAGACTTGAAGTTGTTTGAGTTCGCTCAATGAGTTCGGAGCAAGATCCAGCAGTGATACGCGACGTAAACTGCACCTCCACGAGAAGTTGAATCCGAGATCGCCGATATTCCCGATCCAGATCACCCCACGCAAAGGAGACCCGCGATTTCCAAATCCATCGACGCGAGCCTAGTGGGTTTGAGTACGAAGATCGTCGTGGTAGCAAGACTACCACGAACTCAATGAGAAAAAGGGATCCAGCTTCTTCTTCCGGGATGAGTGAAACAGTTTCATTTTCCTTATTTATTTTGTTTTATTTTTATAATATGTCAAAAATCTATATGCCAGTATTTTTAAGACTGATGTATCTTTTGATGTGCGATTATTTCTAGGATGTATGCATCCTTTCCCGCTCAAGGACGACGTGCCACATTTTTTCTACCATATATTGTTGGTTGGACGACGTTGCGCGGATGGAAGCTATGCGGGTTGAATGCATTGGCGAGGCAGGTTATGGAGGCCAACAACAATGGCAAACTGTCCGGAGTACAATGGAAAGTGAATTGCTAGCGCGCCAAGACATGTATTTGGCGGCACGCTTTGGGTGTCGGGAAGAGTACAATAAATCAATGAACCGGATAAATGGTAACATGGTTGGACCACCAGCGTGAATTTTGGATGTCGACTCGTGATTTATTTCCAGCAGCGACAATGTTGAACATTATGTGGATCAACATTGCAACACCAGCTGGCGAATTTGAGCAGATAGCTGAGACATGTATATCAGTGTTACCCTTGAGAGCAGGACCTGGCATGAAGAGACCAGGAAAAATATTCGGAATAGTGCATTCACAAAAGTGCCATTACATTCTTCTTTATTTACACGATCAATGCCCTCTACCACCTGTTCATACTGGGTGGTACCGAGCGAGAGATCGTACTGTTGAAGGTTGGGATGAGCCGTTTAAGGCTCGTATTGATCAATGGAAAGGTCTTAGGGATGCTCAAACTAGATCTTTGTCTTAGGTATTAAACTATGTATATATATAGGTATTTGGTCTATGGCGAATAATTTGAATAATTTGAATTAAAATACATAACGTTAAAACCAGCAATTAAAATACTCAGCAATACATCAAGTCTACGATACAACCACACAAATTTAAACTTACATCAGTCTCAAAACGATAAACAATACAACAAGAAATTAAAATGTTCGACATAAATTAAAAATTCACAACTAATTCTACTCCTCCTCATCCTCCTCTCCCTGATCGGCTTGCTGCGCGGGGACCTGGATATGCAATTGTGCGCACCATTGAGAATACAGATCAGACATAGCTGTGTAACTGTATTCACTCACTCGCCTCGTCGGTTCGTGAGGACTAGGTTGCTGCATCATCGTCTCCGCTAGTTCCGCCCACAAATATGCATACTATGAAAAAATTAAGAAAATTAAAACATTCACACAAAACATTGGTTAGCTTATGTAAAATATTCAAAACTAATGTTAAAGTATGCTTAGGGGTTTGTACCTGTTCGAGGGACCGCGGTTCATCGATTGTGGATTGGCTGGTGGAGGTGTTGTTGATCAAAAATTTGTGTGAATGTACCACGAACCAATCGTTATATGCATCATCCACTTCCCACGGCACACGTCTTGTGCGTGGCAGAGCCGTCAGGGACAGTTTGTTACCAAAGGGAAATGACCCCCAAGCAGTGGTGACGTAGGACTCGTCAAACTCCAATTTGTACGGCCCCTTGGCCGGTCGTTCAGCTTTCATAGGGCGGGGCAACACTGGGGGGACATGTTGTCGATGGCCTATCTGACGGACAACGCGATCGTGCATGTACAACTCACACGCCATATGCACGAATGGGGCCCATGTACAACGCCCTCTCACAGACTCGTAAGGTGTACCTCCATAAGGGCACCAGACACCTTATCGGCCAACGCATCCAGGAGGCCTCATCGACCGTAGGCGTGGCTCGATCTAACCGTGTGATGGAAACCACCGCCCGCCGAGGTCCCCAACCGGTTGCTCACCGCGTGGCCTAAATGAGGAAAATACTCATATATCCAAGCTCGCAAAAGGGTCAAACACTCAGCTATCTTCGCTGTCCCACTCGCCGCCATCCCTAATCGTCGATAGTAGTAGGTGTAATCGCATTCAAGCAAATCAGACGACAATATCAGTGCTAGGCCACGGATGCGGACGAACTCTATCCCTCGATTTATCCACGAGGATAGTGTTCCCCAACAAGCTCAACAACCATGCCCGTGTCCTATGGAGCAAGGGGTACATGGGCGAAACAGCAACCGACCTCAAATCGACATCAGTCATGGCACCCTTGTCATAAATGCCCATTTGCTTTAGATCTGGCATTGGCTTCATGAAAATAGCTTGCACGAACTCGTTAACCGTTGCCCGATGAAGACATTCAGGCATCATACCATCAACTGGAAGGCCCAAAATGTGTTCCATATCATGCAGCATGATAGTCATTTCACCAAAGGGAAGGTGAAACGTGTTCGTGTCGGGTTGCCACCTCTCAACGAAGGCCGAGATCAGTGTCATATCGATGTTTTCATACATTAAATCTACCAAAGCCGCTTGGACATTTTGCAGTGCACTCTGGCATACGGGATCCATCCTGGACCTCATTGACCTCAACTCCCTCAACGCATTCCTCTTAGTCACGCACTCAAGAACTGCTGCCGGCGAGCGCTCCCGGCCATCCCATATTACCCGAACGATGTGACCTCCAAAGCTCGGTATAATGTCCCCCAATTGTGGTCCACCAGGAACATTACCGTGAATCTTCCGCCTTCCTCGTTTCTCGGCTCCTCTTATGCTCGCTGCGCCGCCGCCGCCGCCGCCTCATCACCGGCCTCTCCCCATGTCGAAATGGGGCAAACCTCCTGATGCATCTCTCAACGCTGGGCTCAGATCAAGTAGGAGGAGGCACTAAAGGAGTAGGGATCGCCCCTGGGCCTTCAGGCTCTGTACCGTCATCCCCCGTTGTCTCCGTCTCAACATTTTCGTTGATATGTTCAATGAAGTCATGAGTGGTCTGACAGTCCGTGTCATCCGGCTGGCCAACCGCATCAACAGGTGCTCGATTACCTCGGCGACGCGTCGACGTCTTGTGCGATCACATTACGTCGGTGCGGGTCCCCAGTTTCACCCCTCCTCCAACCAGACGGAAGTTGGTTCGACCTATCTAGAAACCCCTTGCCCCTACCTGCCATTTTAGATCACCTGCATAATAATAAAATAAATATTATCGCCTAGTTGCTTTATATTTAAAAGATTTTAAATTAGGGTTTCCTTAAATTATCGCCTCGCTAAATACGTACGTGAAATTCATACACTAACTTTTAATATTACTAATAATAACAAATTTAATTTAATAAACCAAATTAATTAAAATTACATTTTAATAATAATAATAACAATAATAATAATAATAACATCATTAATATTACTAATAATAACAAATTTAATTTAATAAACCAAATTAATTAAAATTACATTTTAATAATAATAACAATAATAATAATAATAACAACATTAATATTACTAATAATAACAAATTTAATTTAATAAACCAAATTAATTAAAATTACATTTTAATAATAATAACAATAATAATAATAACAACATTAATATTACTAATAATAACAAATTTAATTTAATAAACCAAATTAATTAAAATTACATTTTAATAATAATAATAACAATAATAATAATAATAACAACATTAATATTACTAATAATAACAAATTTAATTTAATAAACCAAATTAGTTAAAATTACATTTTAATAATAATAACAATAATAATAATAATAACAACATTAATATTATTAATAATAACAAATTTAATTTAATAAACCAAATTAATTAAAATTACATTTTAATAATAATAACAATAATAATAACAACATTAATATTACTATTAATAACAAATTTAATTTAATAAACCAAATTAATTAAAATTACATTTTAATAATAATAACAATAATAATAATAACAACATTAATATTACTAATAATAACAAATTTAATTTAATAAACCAAATTAATTAAAATTACATTTTAATAATAATAACAATAATAATAATAACAACATTAATATTACTAATAATAACAAATTTAATTTAATAAACCAAATTAATTAAAATTACATTTTAATAATAATAACAATAATAATAATAACAACATTAATATTACTAATAATAACAAATTTAATTTAATAAACCAAATTAATTAAAATTACATTTAATAATAATAACAATAACAATAATAACAACATTAATATTACCAATAATAACAAACTAAATTTAATAAACCAAATTAATTAAAATTACATTTAATAATTATAATAATAATAATAATAACATTAATATTAATAATAATAACAATAACAATAATTACAATTAAATTTAATAAATTGAAAAAAAAATTAAAAACGGTGCCGCACGCCAAAATTTCCCCAGCCGCATCGCCTCACGATCTCGGCAAATCCGGCCGGTTTGCGCGCGACTCTCGGCAAACCGCGACAGGTGTGCCGCATGCTGATTACGGCAAACCTGCCGCGGTTTGCCGAGATCCGCGTGCGGCAAACCGGCCACGGTTTGCCGAGATCGGCGTGCGGCACCGTCACTTTTTCCGGAAAAAAACAGTTTTTCGTGGTTTTTTTTTTCAAATTTCAAACTCAAATTTAATAATTATAAACACATAAAACTTACAAGAATCTCGTCGATTATAACCCCGGGGAAGATGTTGATGTTGTAGCGTCCCTCGTCGTCGATGTTTGAGAGTGTTTTTTTAGAGAGATAAAGTAGAGAGAATGTGGGGAGTGAGATTATGAGGGTGAAGGACGTAATTGGAAATTATAATGAAATGGTGGGCGACAATAGTAAAATGGTGGGCGACAAATAGTAAGCGGGTAAAAATATGATAGATTGTGAATTGGAATAGTTGAACAAAATTTAATTGTACTAATTGTTGCCCTACGAAAAGGATGTCGAGGGGTGCTCTATGCATGCAACACTCCGCTTAATAAGTAAAAGATATTATCATGTGATGTGCAGTTTATCTAAAATGGGAACCTCCACCTTTTGTGTCAACCTTTCTTTTCTGGCTTTGTATTTTGGTGCTTACATGACACTTTTTTTTTCTTCTTGCGGATGAATAAGGCAAGCTCTCGCCCTCAATGATTAAAAAAATATGTAGCTTATTTGAATGTAACTATGTGAGAATGAATGAGTAATATAAGGCAATTAATCTTGATTCTTTGTGCAATAGTATACCTATTATGAATAACAATACAAGTAATTAAGGAAACTAGACATATAAGTTAAACCATAGGAGCAAACTCTTTACTAATAATAAGTGTCAAACTTGATGTTATTACCTTAGAACAAATCCTAACAGTATACTCGTAAATCTTAGCAATAGATACTCTTAAATAAACAACCGAATTTATAGGCTCATGTACATCATTTATGCATTCTTCTTATCTTTTAAGAGTATTTTAAGAGTCAAGAGGCCAAGGGCATTCACAATATAAGATAAGGGTTGACTGGAAAGGTAAAAAATAAGCTTAGGAGTTGGAGATGGTCCAACACGGACCATGTTTGGTTGGACACAGGTCGTGTTGGTGTCCAACAACTCAAATAAGGCATGCACAAGCTAACACGGACTGTGCCAGTCTGGCACGAGTCGTATTGTGATCACCACGATCTGTGTTGTTTCAATATGACCCGTGGTGACGCCCGATAGTAAGAGATTCAAATTTTCTTGATTTTAGCCTCAATTATTAACACATGGGGAATATTATTTGGATTATTCTTGGCTAATCCTCTTAGTCAATGATGATCCCTTGATCATGGTCTCAATCTCATGGATAATGCCCCTCAATCATGCTCTATGATTGGCAAGATTTGAATACTCCTAAACACTATAAATAGGGGATGAATTTCATTCATCGACAACATCACAACCGTTCTTCCTTCTTCATAGAGAGCTTCAACATAACTCCTAAGGTATTGAACTGCAACAACTTCTTGAGAGTGTTTTTGAGAAATCTTGTACTTTGTTTCCAAGAGGTTAGATTTTACCCTTAATTTTATTCACGGTCTTATGAATAATTCTTAAGAGGAGACATGTTTTGACCTTCAACTACTACCTACCTAAGTGATGCACTGATGCTCCATCTTGTGTGCGACCCTGTTACCACATCTTTGTTTCCAACAATCTTAAAACTTAGTAACAACGTCTCACTCTTTGAAAGACATGACTAACAACTTCCAAAAGTTGGACAAGTTCGAGGGGATCGATTTTCGAAGGGGACAAAAGAAGATGTATTTCATGCTCACCACTCCCAAAGTGAGGATTCTCAGGGCGTAGTTAGCAGACAAACAATAATAAGGGCGAAAAATAAATAAAGATTCCAAGACAAGTGATATCAGAGCTTTGGTTGGAGCGTGGTTGATTTGCAGACTGAGAAGCAATGGCGGGCGCTATTGTGAAGATTCCGGAGTTCGATGGGAAAGACTACGCATGGTGGAGGATGCGCGTTGAGGATGTGCTCCGCCAGCAAAGGTTGCATCTTGCGATGGGTGATAAGCAAAAAGAGATGGAACAGAAGGATTGGGAAGAGCTTGTTGGTCAGGCATTCAGTACGGTCAGGCTGACGCTAGCTCGGAACGTGGCTTTCAATGTCAAAGATCAGAAAACGACGAAATACCTGCTCGAGGCCTTGCAAAACACATATGAGAAACCTTCGGCGGTGAACAAGGTATATGTGTTACGTCGTTTGTTTCAATTTAAGATGCATGGGTCTGGTGATATGCATGATAGTATGAATGAGTTGAATATGGTACTATCAAAATTAACCTCTGTGGGATTTAAGTTCGACGATGAGATGAATGCTAATATACTATTGGCTACGCTACCTGAGTCTTGGGAAAATTTCGTGACTTCTGTAACTTCTTCAACTAAGAAGGATGAGAAACTGAAGTTTGGGGAAATTAGAGACTTGGTCCTGAATGAAAGTATTCGTAGGAAAGATTCTGATGTGTCTGAGTCTTCAGGGGATGCTTTGACGGTCAGGGGTAGGAGGAATAGTGGGAGTTCAGGTCGGGGTCAATCAAAATCTAGAGGTCGAAACATGGAGCAAGTGTTGTGTTGGAACTGTGGTGATAGAGGTCATTTTCGTAGGGATTGTCCCAAACCTAAGAAGAGCAGCCATAATGACCAGGACTCTGTTCTGTTGAGGATTTTGGTGATGCCCTAACTGTTAGTGTTGACAAGTCAGAAGGGGGTCGGGTGATAGATTTGGCTGCTTCGTTTCATTCTTTGTCTAGCAAGGAGGCCTTTAGTAATTTTGTGAGTGGGAGGTTTGGCAGGGTTAGGCTTGCAACCGGTCACAACCTAAAGGTGCTAGGAAGAGGTGATGTGAACATTAAAACCTTTAAGGGTGGAACTTGGAGGTTGAAGAATGTTCGGTGTATCCCAGGTCTGACCAAGAACCTTGTATCTGTGAGTCAACTGGATGAGGAGGGGTTCACGACGAGATTCGAAGATGGTCATTGGAGGGTAACAAAAGGATCTCTGATAATTGTAAATGGCAGAAAAGAGGGGAAGCTATATTCTGTCATTGATAATTCTAACAGGCCTGTTCATGCTCGTCAAAGGCATGTTAGCTTCTCTGATGAGAGAAGGGTACCAGAAATGGGGAGGTTTCCGGTCGAGGCTACGGGAACGGATGGTCAACCGAGAAACGCATCTAACCTGCACGGGAATTCGACAAGTTCAACACGAGGTAAAATCCCAATCCAAAATTCCCTTAAGTTGTTGACGATGATGTGTATGTCAAAGTTGCAGGGGCGTGATCAGTTCAAGTGGGAGCTTGTTGCAAAAAGAGGAGTTGATGGGAGGTCAACTGGGACCTTTGTTGATCTTTGTTGAATAAGATCGAGATGGGTGCACTAGAGGATTCGAGATGGTGTTGAAGTGGTAGAAGACTGTGTTTGGAATTGGTCTTCAAGTGGGAGATTGTTGGGTGTGAAGACCGATTTGTTGGGAGTGGAGACCAAAATAGGAGAATAGGAGAAAGAAAAGGGAGGAAGAGGGAGACGCCACCAAGGGGAGATTGACGCCAGCGTGTGGTCACACCTCGCCAGCGCCTTTCGTCGAGATCGCCAGCGTGTTTATTCCCCCCACTAGCGTCCATGTTGGGCCAGCTCGTGTTTCAAGCCCAAGTCATACGACGACTATTTTAATTAGGATATTGTTAATTTGTAACCTAGTTTCTCCCTTGTACTACTAGTATATATAGAGGTCAGGTTCTTCATATGATATACAACCACAATAGTAAGTGAGAGTGTTTCATCATATACCACAAGAGATTGACCTGTAATCTTTGTGTTCCTGAGGGAGTTGTGTGGGGCTCAACTGTGAGTGTTGAGTTCTCAGGTTGTAACTCTAGGAAGGCTGTGAGAGATTGTGGAGGTCTGGGAATCTCTGAAACACCGTTGTAATCCTCCGATAGTGCATCGTTCGTGGTTTTTTTTCCCGATTTGGGTTTTTCCACGTTAATTCCTTGTGTTGAATCTTTATTTATTTTTCGCCATTATTATTGTTTGTCTGCTAACTACGCCCTGAGAATCCTAACAATTTAGTCACAACGTCTCACTCTTTGAAAGACATGACTAACAACTTCCAAAAGTTGGACAAGTTCGAGGGGATCGATTTTCGAAGGGGACAGAAGAAGATGTATTTCATGCTCACTACTCCCAAAGTGGTTTGCATGGTTACTCAAGAGGTTACGTTTGAAGGCGACGACGAGACATCGCAACAAATAAGGCGTCGAATCAAGATAGAGAATGATAACTACATTTCCGTTGGTCACATTCTCAATAGGATGACAGACTCTCTCTTCGATGTCTACTAAAATGTTGAATCCACCAAGGAACTTTGGAAGATGCTTGAAGCTAAGTATATGCCAAAAGACGCCACAAGTAAGAACTTTCTTGTTAGTCAATTTAATAATTTTAAAATGGTTGAAATAGGAAAGTTCTTGATCAATTTCATGAGATTCAACATATACTAAGTAACTTTCAACAACACAAGGTCCACATAGATGAAAACTATATTGTTTCTTCAATTAAAGGCAAACTCCCACCTTCAAGGAAAGAAACCAAAAGGACTTTGATGCATTCCAAGGAATCAATTACTCTTAAGGGCTTAACTAACCATCTCCGAATTGAGCATGAATCAAGAATATAGGATGAAACCAAGGAGAATGCCTCCAAGGTTTATGTGATTCAAGAGAACTCAAAGGGAACAAAGCACAAGAACAAGTATAAGATCGTGAGCAACAAGAAACCCAAAATGCTATGTTGGGAATGAGACAAGTCAGGACACCCCAAGAGGGAATGTCCGGTTTAGAAGAAGAAGCACGGGCTCACGAACAACTCTAAGAATCATGGTGGTATGAATTGGAGTCCAATGAATCCTTCGCAGCCATGATAAAGGACCAAATCAATGTTGCAGCAAGCGACAATGTTTGGTGGGTTTATTCGGGTGTGGCAAGGCACGTATGCATCGAGCGCTCTTTGTTTAAGTGTATCCAACCCGCCGAAGAGGGGAGGAAGCTCTTTATGGGCAATAATTCCCTAGTCAAGGTTGAAGAGATAAGACAAGTAAA
Organism: Portulaca oleracea; assembly: GCA_029582165.1. NCBI lineage: Eukaryota > Viridiplantae > Streptophyta > Magnoliopsida > Caryophyllales > Portulacaceae > Portulaca > Portulaca oleracea. The sequence continues at coordinate 25,051,304 of CM055885.1, forward strand.
ACTTGTATTCTCTTCAGGAAAGTCACTTCTTTTGAATGATGCGTACTTGGCTCCAGAAAATTGTAAGCATGGTTTCAAACAAGTGTATAAAGGGGATAACTGTGTACTTTCCAAGGGATTGACTTTTGTGGGAAAAGGTTATGTTTGTTGGGATATGTTTAAATTGAATTCTTCAAGTGGCAATAAGATGAATGTTTCCATTTACATGCTTGATTCTTCTTAAATTCTTCTCCATGGAACTTGAGATTTGGACATATTAACTATAAGAAATTGAAGTACTTGTCTAATCTTGACCTAATTCCGACTTTGGATGATAAAATAGAGAAGTGTAGAACTTGGATGTTAACAAATATCACTAAGAGTTCTTTTCTAAGTATTATGCAAAATTCTAAGTTGCTTGAATGGATTCATAGTGATTTACGAGATTTCCATAGCACTCCTTCTATAGGAGGTAAAAGATACTGCGCGACTTTCATTGATGATTTTTCTAAATATTGCCAATTATTTATTTTGCATTCAAAAGATGAGACTTTAGACAAGTTTAAGGTGTATAAAGCTAAAAGTGAGTTACATTGTTAGACCTAAATTAAACGACTAAGATCAGATAGAGGTGGAGAATACTATTGCCCTAACTATTTTCAAGTATGCGGTATGGTGCATGAGACCACAACACCATACACACCACAACAAAATGGTGTGGCCGAAAGAAAGAATAGGACCTTAAAAAATGGCTAATGCCATTTTATCTTACTCCCACTTGAGTGAAGGATTTTGGGTCGAAGCCTTATTAACGGCTTGTCATGTTTTGAATAGAGTTTCTTTTAAGAGAAACTCAAAAACCCCATATGAACTTTGGAACAAAAGAAAACCTACTCTAAGTTCTTAGAGTCTAGGGGTGTTGGGCCATTGTAAGGGTCTCAGAGCCTAAGAAAAGAAAGTTGGGTGAATAAAGAATTAAGTGCATCTTTATAGGTTATGCTTTTGAAAGCAAAGCCTATAATGTTATGGTTATTGAATCAAATAACTACATGACGGTGAATATCGTAATAGAGTCAATAGATGCAATATTTGATGGGAATTGGTTCTATTCAACTCCTAGACCTAAAATGTCATTCATACATGGTTCCAAAGGATGATATTCAAGATAATCAACATAATGTTGAGGAAATAAGGAGGAGAAATAGGGTTAGGAAATCCTAGTCCTTTGTCTCGAACTTCTTTGTATACTTAATAGAGGGAAATAGGAACTTTAATGTGAATGAGATTCCCTATGTTTATAATGTAGATGAGGATCGTAAAACTTTTAAAGAAGTCATGAAGTCACAAGATGCTTCCATTTGGAAGGAAGCGATACAAGATGAGATAGACTCAATTAAAGAAAACCATATTTGGGTCTTAGTTGACTTACCACCAGGATGCAAACCAATTATATCAAAATGGATCTTTAAACGTAAGAAGAAGGTAGATGGCAACATAGAAAGATAAGGCCTAACTCGTTGTAAGGGGTTTTACACAAAAATATGGTATAGACTACTTTGACACTTATGCACCTAGGATCGCAACTATAAGAGTACTTATAGATCTAGCCTCGATCCATAAGCCAGTAATCCATCAAATGGATGTCAAAACAATATTCCTTAATGCGGAAATAGAAGAGGAGGTGTATATGGAACAAACCCGAGGGATTTGTTAAGAAAGGTCATGAGAACAAAGTTTGTAGACTAATTAATTCTTTATGTGGTCTAAAGCAAGTGCCTAAGCAATGGTATCACAAGTTTGATGAAGTAGTGCGTGGATTTGGATACAAGATCAATGAGTTGGATAAGTGTATCTATTCTAAGTTTGAGAATGGAAAGGGTGTGATCATATGCATATATATTGATGACATGTTGATCTTTGAGACCGACATGGAACAAGTTGAAAAAACTAAGAGTTTTCTATCCACTAGTTCTCTATGAAGGATTTGGGTGAGGTAAATGTGATATTTAAATTAAGATCATTAGAAATAATGATGGAATGTGGAAAAGATGTTAGGAATGTTTCACAATGGCTCCTATGTGGCAATTACTCCATTTGACTCAAGCCATAAGTTGAGTAAAAATGGTGGTTAGCTAGTTGCCCAAGTGGAGTACTAAAGTCATAGGTAGCTTAATGTATGTTATGATTTGTACTAGGCCTAATATAACCTTTGTTGTGGGAAAGCTTAATAGATATACTAGCAAGCCAAGCAAAGAGCATTAGCGTGCCATAAAAAGGGTTTTGGGATACCTTAAAAGGACTCAAGACTATGGCTTGCATTTTAAGGGAGAACCTTCTGTATTAAAAGGATACTCACATGCAAGCTGGATAATTGATAAGGAGGACTATATCTCAATGTTCGGTTGGGTATTCCTATTTGATGGATGAGCTGTTTCATGTGGCTCTAAGAAACAAGCGTGTATCACAGATTCCACCATGGCTTCCGAGCTCGTAGCGTTGACCGCCGCCTGTAAAGAGGCGGGATGGCTATGAGATTTGTTGTTGGAGATTCCTTTGTGAGGGAATTGAAGCCCATGCCTATAAGAACATTGTATTGTGACAACAATGCCATAATTGTAAGTATCTATAATAGTGTCTACAATGGCAAGTCAAGGCATATTGGGTTACAACATGCTTATGTCCATCAACTAATCAAGGATGGACTTGTGGCGATAAACTATGTTAAGACAAGTGATCATTTGGCCAATCCCTTGACGAAGGGATTGACTAAGGACTTGGTAGTAAAAACATCAAGGGGGATAGGAATAAATCCCACACATAAAATTTTCGTCAACCAAGCTCCAACTCACACTTGACATATGTGGTCAACTCTTAAGTTCAATGGTCGACGACATTGTAGGACGCTTGGAGAATCAAATTTGAGTAATTCATCCCAAGGACAAGTGATGCTCAAAGACCGTGATGACAAGGAGGTTTGTGTTTATGACTCAATATCAGACTTTGTAATCTGTAAGATGGGGAGCTCTATTACAGGAGCGTAAAAGTACACCGATATGAGGATGTAAAGTGGGCTGCTTCGGATAGCCTATGGTTGGGCTTGATTATCATTGCAGAGGATAATGGACACACGATTAGTTTGTAATAGTGTCAATTTTTTCTAAGGTTTGAGTTGTATGTGTGATATGTATCTAATTAGTCAAATAAGGATGAAAAGTTCAAAGCTTGTCTACTTTTTCCATTCAGACTAATTGAATTTATGTGCACTAAGTGAAAGTTCAAGTCGAGACACATTTTCATGATCCACATTAATTGCTTGATTTCTCGGTTGTTCAAGTTCTCTAGGTGGTCCCATGAATGGTGATGGTAATCTTACCCATGATCCTGTGTTATTTCAAGTGTCTTTTGCAACTCTTGAAATAACGGGGGATTGTTGGAGTATTTCAAGAGTTAAAAGGACAAGGAAATTCACAATATAAGATAAGGGTTGACCAGGAAGGTAAAAAATAAGCTTAGGAGCTGAAACTGGTCCAACACAGGTTGTGTTTGGTTGGACACGAGTCGTGCTGGTGTCCAACAACTCAAATAAAACTTGCACAAGCTAACACAGACCGTGCCAGTCTGGCACGGGTCGTGTTGTGATCACCACGTTCTGTGTTGTTTCAACACGACCCGTGATGATGCCTTGCAGTGACAGATTCGAATTTCCTTGATTTTAGCCTCGATTATTAACACATGGGGTATATTATTTGGATTATTCTTGACTGATCCTCTTAGTCAATGATGGTCCCTTGATCATGGTCTCAATCCCATGGATAATGCTTCTCAATCATGCTCTATGATGGGAAAGATTTGAATACTCCTAAACATTATAAATAGAGGCTGAATTCCATTCATCCACAACACCACAACCATTCTTCCTTCTTCCTAGAGAGCTTCAACATAACTCCTAAGGTGTTGAACTACAACAACTTCTTCAGAGTTTCTTGAGAGATCTAGTACTTTGCTTCCAAGAGGTTAGGTTTTATCCTTAAGTCTATTCTTCTAGCTACCCAAGTGATCCCCGATCTTGTGCGTGACCGCGTTACCCCATCTTTTTTCCAACATATCTTGATATAGGGAGATATGAATTGACAACCTTGGGTCTCCTTTCACACTAATATTTTCAACAAGGAAATGGTGGATGGCTACTTCAGCAAACGAGTGTCATTGCGTGGCCCTTATGGCTTTGTCTGGTACCTGCTTGAGCAAGGTTCAACATAACTAATTGGACAGTCTCCTCTTTACATTCCAAGAATCCACCGCTGGGAATGTACGATTACCGCCTGTTGTGTCTCAAGGATCTTTTTTTCTACTAGTGAGGGATTGCTTATGACTAACGTCATTACAAACTTGGGTAGGTCGATGATTATTGAAAGCATTTTACGAACACCCTCTATGGTTTGGCTGCCAAAGTCGCCTAAACTATCGATGACCTTCACCAGATCCTTATCTTTTCTGCAAGATCTCATGCCATCTCCCTAACAAGGGCCATTGGTCACGTAGTATAAGGGACTTGACTATTCATCCACCTTACCATCAAGGCATCAAACATTAGGCGTATAGTATGATGGACTCAACAACTCATTCCCATTATCATTAGTCATCGAGCGCACAGTACGATGGACTCATCAATTTATTTCAACGCCGATTATCAGGCGTATAATACGATGAACTCGAAAATCATTTCATCGTCGGTCCTTAGGCGCATAGTGCAATGGACTCGACAACTCATTGACCTTATTACTAGTTGTTTAGTACTGAAAAAGGACACAAATTATACCCTTATATTTAGGGTTATTCATAATCCAGTCCGGACCGAATAAGGGACTGGACCGAGGATTGGACCGAAAGGACCGAAGACAGTTCGATCTAGTCCTCGGTCCAAGGAATATTGAGTTTCGGTCTTCGGTTCAAGGGCTGGACCGAAATACAAACCAATTATTTTTCTATTGTTTTCAACTTATCATCACCATTCTCTAATGTTTCTCAGTTTATCAATGTCAAACCCTCGACGTTCCCTAGTCCCTCGGTCGTCAGAGCCACCACCCTCCTTTCGCACTCAACCGCTTCACCGACGCTCCACTCCCCACTCCCCAAATTCGTTGTTTTCTCCTCTACAACCGGCCACCACGTAGTCCACGCCCAGTCGGCCACAGCCCAGCAGGCCACCACGCACAGTCAACTGCTTCACTGTGAGGAAAAATTTAATCGCAGATCTTCCTTGTAATTCGGTCTATTCGGTCATTCTAGTCCTGGATCGAACTTTTTTTTTCGGTCAGTCCAATCCAAGACTGAAAAAAGTTCGGTCCAGTCCTTGGTCCAGACCAGTCCCCTTGTTCGGTCCTCGGTCCAGTCCTAGATCAATGAACAACCCTACTTATATTTGAGACTTTTGCCTGTTTTCCCTCAATTAAGTGTTACTTATTTCGTGTTTTTCTTAACTTTTAGGAATTTAGTCGGCAATAAAGAAGCTCGGCGAAAAGGCGATGTTATGGGACAAAGGGTTGAGTTTCGGAGCAGAAGAGTCAAATGTTGGGGTTGGAAAGTTCCCTGGACGAGATCGAGACAAGAAGTGCAAAAACTGAGGGTCAAAGGAGTAAAGAAGTGAACCAAAGGCTTGGATGCAGCCAATGGGTCACAACCTCACAGGAGTGACATTGTAGGTCACGAACGTGACCCTTTGAAGACCTAAGAACCATAAGTCAAAGAAGTGGTGACACATGTGAATCTGCAAGTCACGACTCCGACCCTCATGACGAATGAGGAGTCAAAGCCTAACCTAGGAGACCTATTGAAAAAGTCATGGTCCTGATCGAATTGATCATGCCGATGACCATAATGTTGACTGACTATGTGAAAAAAGCCTAATAGATTGTGACCTCATAGGTCATGCCCGTGACACCTAAGGAGTCTTAAAGTTTTAGCATGCATGTAATGGTTGTGACCTACATAGGTCACACCCATGACTCAGTCGGGAAAAGAACCCCCTTTCCCAAGTTATCTAGGTCACGGTCATGACCCGTAACCCCCCCCCCCCCACTCTCCAATTTTAGCATGATTTTAGAGGGTAAAATGCTGAGTTTTGTCTAATGAAGACCTTTGTACATATGCCTAGGTTGGCTAAAAATAGTGGAGTTCCCACTTTGTTTGGGGGGGGGGGGGGAGGGGGGTGTCACGGGTGTGGCTACATGGATCACTACCATGACCTAGATAACTTGGGGGAAAGGGCCTCTTTTCTCGACTGGGTCACAGGCGTGACCAATGTTGATCACGACCATGACATGCATGCTAAAACTTTCGATGGGTCTGCACTTCTGTCACAATTTTAAAATATTTTGACGAAATACCATTCTTGTTGAATTTTATTTTTTTAGTTTTTACTCCAAGTAAATTTGGCACACTCATTGAGTCTCTATCTCAGCCTCAAGGGTAGGTACCGGTAAGCTTTACAAACCAAGAAGGGGAGGTACTAAATTGCTCATGACAAACATTCCTCATCAACCGTACAATTCTCACATAATGGAAAAATTTTGATTCCACCAAGATTTGAACCTTGGTCGGAAGGTAAGATGATGATGGTGGTTATCACTTGGCTGCCACCTATTTGGTACTCCCTTTCAAATTGAGGCGGTTGAAAAACAGAAAAATTCTATAAGTCAAAACTAGCTCCCAAAACATATAATATAGAAGTAAAATATATAGTGTCTGTAAGTATAATGTTTAATGTGCACAATATTAATTTTGTGTGCATCTGTTATGACAAATATGTATTATTGAATATGGTGTGTGTATAAATATGGAAAAAAATTATAACATTTGAAATCATTGGGAGATAATCAAAAGAAAATCACTTAAATATTTGTTTTGAAGCAAAACAATATGCAAAAATAGTGGGAAAAATTGAAATGAAGGGAAAAAAAAATATTTGTACAACAAAATAATTTAAATAATAGTAAAAGGAGAAAACAAAATAACAAAAATGGAAACAAAAAGTAGGCTGGGTACGTAGAAAATATTGCAAATGAACGCTAATTATACTCGAACCTTTAATGAAGGGTCATAATCAATTATGTAATATCAACACTTACTAAGAAGCCATCAAATAATTACACATCATAATTCCTAGCTTTTATTATTTATTTAAACGTAAAAAAATTTGTTGGAACACACAACTTCTGTGCTCCCGGGAGGATTATACTAGACCCGTAAATGTCTGGGTTAATCTGCATGGCTGAAATTCTAAAGCCATGACTGTGATTTCCACCCAGTGAGAAAACATCAGGCACTACGTACGTAATTGGGATCATGGTTTTCATGAAATTCGTTAAAGGTTAGATTTTTTGTCGATTTGTTTTGTAAAAATCATTGAAACTTCGTATGGAAATTGTGGGTTTTTGATTGAAGGGGAGAAATTGAGGAACAACTGAGTGAGAAAACAGAGGACGCCATGGATATGACTTTGCGAACACAGCCACCAATTTTGTGTAGACAAAATACCCATTTGAATTTGAGACCATATACTGGGTTGCTCTTTTGTAGAACATCTATTCGAGTCTCTCAAGTAAGGATTCTTCTCTTGTTTTCAGGTTTGATTTCATATACATTCTATATTTGTTTGTTGTTTTCCTTGATTTGAAGGTTTTGCAATTTGGTGATCCAATTCTGGGTTGCCATTTTGATTTGTTGTTGATTGCGATCTTCATTTCAATCATCTCTGGAATTGCCCCTTTGATTTGTTGTTGATGGTTGTCTTTCTTCGATGGTTTTCTTCTTTGATCATGAAATCTGAACTTCTGATTATTGAAGCTTTTTGTGAACTGTGATGATGAGATTTGATGCCTGCCCACTTTGGGTTTCATTGTTGCTACTTAATTGTCTTGATTTCATTCATATGTTTTTTGTGTTTGTAGTTAACCTAGGTGGCTCTTATTTCATTGTTATGTACAATGTGGGTGCATGACTTTGAACTTTGTGGTCTCAACAATGCCGGGGTACATGTTTATCATACCCATTGATCTTTCAAAGTTTTGGATTTGTCAACCTTCCACGGTTGATCATATTTTTAACTAAATGAAGCTAGGGAGAATTTGAGTTGCATGATGAGATTTCCCTTTGTGATTGTTGTTATAATGTTGTCTTGATCATTGATTATTTGACTAAGGATCATTGTAAATTTTTGTTTAGGCTTGTTCTTGGCGCATACAATACCGAGCTAATGGGGTTTTTGGCCCATTTTGTGCAACAGGAGGTTAGTGTTTGTCTCATAATTCTCTCTTGTTTTACCTTGCACTTTCCTCCTCTTCTTCTGCCCTCTAACCATGTTACCAATGCTTATTTGTATCTGTAGAATTTTCCAGGAAGAGGCAGAAAAAAAGGTCGACACGGAGGTCCAAAGGCCGTTCTTCCATGGGATTTGTTCCAAAAGATCCAGCAGAAAGAGGGTCACAGAAAAGGGATCAATGCAACTCTGAAGACAGCAGAACTTCAGTTATACCTCCTGCGCTTGACAGTATAACACCGGGCACAGAATATAGTAATGATGTTGATAGAGAGAGTGTAGAGGCTTCTCAAGAAAAAAGATTTGAAGGTCGTATTAATGGGAAGGCTCGGGATTCATCACCAGCCAACAGACCGAAGTCTGATGCAGGTAAAAATCCTTTGAGAGACAAACAAAGTATTAAAAGGTTTATAGGGAAAGGAGCAAGCAGCAGTGGTAAGGCGTTTCATGAGAGTGACCCAGATGTTGAAGACGGAAACTCTACCATGCATCCCTACCGAAGCATTGAAGCAAACGAGGATGCCGGTGAAAATAAAATATTGGGATCCAAAATACATAGTCTGTTTAACGCTAACCGTGATGAGAAAGGAGATGATTTAGACAATGGCAGGAAGGACTCAACATCAGAGAGTTATCAAAAGATTCAAGCTGACAAATACGTGAATGGAAGTGAAGTTTTGATATCAGACACGAGGAGTTCTGAAACAACCAGTGATGAGAAGGAAGTGAATGACTTAGCTAGCACTCCAGAGAGTCTGGATAATGGATGCATGAAATCTGATGAGATTCTCACTGAAACTGAACTATTGGAGTCGCAAACAATGGCTCCTGATGCTTTGGTCTGTAATGAGAGGGAAGTAATGGACTTAGCCTTGGCTAATGCTCAGGAGAATCTACCTTTGGTGAACTATGAAAGCATGGAATCTTACAAGAGTGTCAGCGAAGCTAAATCATTGGCATCAGAAGCAACAAGGCGTGATAGCTTTACTGGTGATGAGAATGACATTATGGGTGTCATTCAGGAAAATGTAGCTGTGGAGAGCTCCCCAAACATAACATCTGACAAGATTGTAGATGAAACTAAGATGTTGGGGTCAGGAACAACCGGTTCTGATACTGTCACCTACTCTGTGGAGGAAGTGCCTGATGTAGTTACCGTTCAGGAGAATCTGGATTTAGCAAGCCATCAAAGCATTGAATCGCATGAGAATGTTGCCGAATCTAAATTGTTTGGACCAGACACAATGGGTTCTGATGATATCACTATTGATAGGAATGAAGTAACGCATTTCATTATCATTGAGGAGGAGAATCAGGACTTGGTAAATGAAAGCGTTGAATCGACCAAGCATATTATTGAGGGAGTAAAGGATTTGGTTGCTTATAAAGAAAATTTGGCTTTGGTAAGATGCGCAGATGTTGAATCTGACAACAGCGTGACTAAACCTGCGTCACTGGGTTCAGAAGCAGTAATGGGCTCTGAATCTTCTGATAGTGTAAGTGCTGGTAGGGAGCAAGTGGCATTGAAAAGCATTCATAGCATTGACTCTGACAAGAATGTTTCTGAAACGCAAGTGTTGAGATCAGAAACAATGGGTTCTGACAATTTTACCTCTGTCAAGGAGGAGGATTCAGTTAGACAAGGGATTACACCTTTGGAAGGGTCCGAAACGAAGGACACTGAACCCGGTGATGCGGAGGAATTGGAGGAGTCTTTGCAAAAATTGGACATGGAAATGGATTCATTCACACATAAGCAAATGCTGGCTGATGAGAACTTCTCAAAGGGCTATAGAATGTTTATCTATCCTGGGGTAGTGAAGCCAGGTATTAATATAGAATTTTTCTATAATAGAAGTCTTTCTTGTCTTCAAAATGAACCAGATGTTGTGATTAAGGGAGCATTTAATGATTGGGGCTGGAGATCATTCACCTTGAGGTTGAATAAGAGTCATCTCAGGGGGGATTGGTGGTCATGCAACATCCATGTTCCCAAGCAAGCATACACGATCGATTTTGTATTCTTTAATGGGAAACATACCTATGATAATAATAATGGAAAAGATTATCACATAACTGTTGAAGGGGGCATGGACAGGTCAGCTTTTGAAGATTTCTTAGTTGAGGAGAAGCAAAGAGAACTTGAGAGACTCGCGAAGGAACAAGCTGAGAGGGAAAGAGAAACGGAGGAACAGAGGAAAAAGGAGGAGCAAAGTGCCGCTAGTGCAGCTGATCTTGCACAAGCAAAGTTAGAAGTGGAGAGAAAAAAGGAAAAGATGAGAGTGTTGATTAACAAACCTGTAGCATCAGCGCACGATTTATGTTATTTTAGACCTAGTAAATTTAAAGGTGGTGATTTGGTTCGCTTGTATTATAACAAGATTTCTGGCCCTCTTGCTCAAGCCAAGGATGTTTGGATCCATGGGGGTTACAATGGTTGGGAGGATGGGCTATCAATTGTCTCGAAGCTAGTCAAGGATGAGGAGGAGGATGCTCGTTGGTGGTATGCTGAAGGTAAAATAATGCATGCTTTTACATCTTCATAACTTTTCTTGTTTCCTTCTTTCTTTATCTTCCTGTTTTTCTCGTCTGTCCTGTATTTCAAGTTATCAACTGCTGAGGCGGGGGAGTAGGTTGACATAGTTTCATTAATCCGATGTGCTGCAGTTATGTCAAATATGATTGTTATCACATGACTGATATCCAATATGATATGGGAAAATCAGTGGAATGATTGAATGTCTAATGTGATATATGTTGTAATGCAAAGAGAGGATGAGAAGGTTGTGGACTTGTGGTGAGATTGTTTAACTAACTTTGCAATTTATTAGGTGCACCCGGAGCATTTGCTCCAGATTTTACAATTGTTCACCCACATATATTAGGTTGTTCACTCTCATTATTACAATTGTTCACTCTGATTATTATGATTGTTCACTCGCAAATATCTGGAGCACATGCTCCGGGTGCACATAATATATATTGAACTAACTTAACTGGAGGAAATGATCAAGGAGGAGGGTGCAGGAATAAAAGACCAAGAACAAAGCAATAGGATTGCCTTGAAGTGCAATGGAGTCGCAACTTGATTTCCACATTTTGGTTTATGTTATAGAAATTCTACCCTGGATGCTTGCAAATTTGAAATGTCAAAAATTTAGTGCACAATGCTTCTGATGCTGCATTTGTGTATTTGTATGTATCAGACGCACTTTCCAAACAGCCAGAAAGGCCAATTGCGCATACTTTTCAGCATCTAGTTCTGAATCCATGTATATGTACTGATTTCTATGGTTTCATCTCTGTCCAGTTAGTGTTCCTGATCAAGCAGTTGTCCTAGACTGGGTTTTTGCTGATGGACCACCACGTAGTGCTTCTATCTATGATAATAATAAAAAACAGGACTTCCATGCTATCGTTCCTGGATCCATACGTGATGAACAGTACTGGGTTGAGGAGGAACGCCGAATATACCAGAGACTTCAGGATGAAAGGAGAGCAAGAGAAGAGGCCATACGTGCCAAGGTGATTATCTTACCTGAGTTATATTTTAATCCCTCCTTTCTTTGATTTGTGGATGTTCTACAGCTTCCCCTAGAACTTTTCTTGTGTAACTGCTAAAGAATGATCTTCTGCACATGGTGTATTAGCCTACTTACTCTGAAATTGCTTTCAAAATCAAATCAAGTACGTTCATGTTGATGTAAGTATTACCAAGAGAAGATTTTGACAAAAATGCTCAAATCAAATACTACCCATCTCCTTCCACATGCTTGAATAAATGACTTGCAATGTTTCTTAATAAAAGACGCAATTAATTAGACTACCGTGTACTTTCAAGGATCCTGGAATAAACTTCGATCCTTGCAACAAACTTGCTTGGCCTGTGAATTGTATGAGAATTGGGTATATGACTAGGGACTTTTTCTGATCTGGCATAGCTATACCGTTGAGACCTTAAGAATAAGCCACATCTGCCCAGATTAAGCATTGTTATTTGTGACTATAAATATATGTAATTTGCATTTATTGATAGTAGTTAGTAGAATAGAGATAGTCTTTGTCTGAAGATACCATCTCCAAAGTGGAGACCTGCTATGGAAGAATATCTCCATGTTGTGGGCCTCTAAACCTTTTGAGACTGCATGAAAGGCTCCCATCAAGTATGCTCCAAGGGTGCAATGAAGCATTGATTCTGAGCAGTGTTGGGGAGAGATTTGGGAGTTTTCTTATTAGTTACAGTAGGACAACTTCTCTACATATAAACGGGTGGGTGTTGAAAAGAACACTCTATTGGGTTCCTGTAGAGTACCTTGTTTGTGTATCAAGCTTGCCTTAAATTTTCCATTTCTGATGAAGATGCTTGAATGGTGTCATAAATCATAATTGTAGGCTTTTGAGCTTTGTGATGTGAATCCCATGTATATTTAGAAATTAAGTGATACAGCCTTGGTTTAATGTTTGTTTACTTTATGGTTCTGTTTCATACAATGGCATAGGCTGAAAAGACAGCCCGCATGAAAGCAGAAAAGAAAGAGCAAACTCGGAAGGCTTTTCTGCTATCCCAAAGGCACATCGTCTACACTGATCCTACAGAAGTTCAAGCAGGATGTGATGTTACAGTGTATTACAATCCTTCCAACACAGTACTAAATGGGAAACCCGAAGTTTGGTTTAGATGCTCATTTAATCGTTGGGCCTACCACAGAGGACCACTGCCTCCTCAGAAAATGTTGCCTGATGAAAATGGTTCTCATCTCAAGACAACCGGTGAGTGTATTATACCTCGCAAAGTTTATAGGTTCATTTGCATTGGTTTTGATGTTTGGACTCTTGATATCTTCATTTCTTTATACTTTGTCTTCATTCCCTTGACATTCTGTGTGAAAAGCTTTCACTTCATAAGCTGAATAGTTTTTATCTCTCTTTATCATCGTTTGCCTGAAAAACATTTGTCTGCCATCTTGGTAAGATGAACAATGTGTTTCAATACTCTTTAAGACATTGACTGTCATTATTGCCAGAGATAACCAATGTGTTTCAATATGCTGAACACTGTCAGTGTCCTGCATGCGAAATGTTTATTGTTGTGTGATTTTGTGCTATATTGTGGTGATGTGCACTTACAACTTGGTTAAAGTTCTGATGGTTCAAGAATTTTCTAGTTGTTTGTAGATTAGATTTTAGGAAGGCATTATTTACAGATATGAGGGAAAGGAGTCCGAAGCTGTAGTTGCATTGCTATTCGCAGAATTTTTGCATTTTCTTGACATCATCTGATTCTGAATATCTTTGCAGTCAAGGTGCCATTGGATGCTTACATAATGGACTTTGTGTTCTCTGAGAGGGAAGATGGTGGAGTTTTTGACAATAAAAATGATATGGATTATCATGTACCTATATTTGGCGGGATTGCCAACGAGCCACCCATGCATGTTGTGCATATTGCTGTTGAAATGGCCCCTGTTGCTAAGGTATTTCTTTTCCTGTTTCTGCAATATTTGCAGAAAGTTCCCTAATATAGAACTTGTGTCATTCTTACTTTTTTTCTAAAAAAAAATTCTAGAATTTGACTCCTGTTTACTGAATGAGACATAAACTGGACATCTGCTTTGATACTTTTATTGCTTTTTGACCTTGAATCATTGTCTTGCCTTGGCATTGTTACTATTGTTTCTTTTTTTAAAAAAAAAATTAAAAAAAAAATAATCAAAAGCATTCTTACTTTACTTTTATTTGTATCTGTGCTAACCTTATACTCTAGGGTTCTGCTGCAGTGAATCTGCACTAGCCTCAATTTACGGGGTCAAGATCGTCTATGTAGATAGGTGAAGGAAAAAAAGTTGAACTGCTACTGAAAAGGAGTTTCTCATAGACAGAAGGAACACTTTGAAGTAACCAAGATTGAGTGTCTTCGTATGAATTGAGTAGCTTCGTTTCGTTTGACCCCATTGTACTTAAGTAGAGGCAATAGTGTTTTCGCCATTGTTGGGGGGGGGGGGGGGCTGCTCATAGAGCCTCTTTTAGTTCACATCTTTTGAGCAGTTTTGCTTTCCAATTATTATCCTATGTCTATGATCATACTGAATATCTCTGGAGTTCATGTACTCCTTAGGGCCATGACGCCGGATGCACAAGTCGCTCCATGGTTGAGATTGATCCTATTTACTCAGTATCCGGGACATAAGTTTGCATTCTTGTTATGATGACCATTAGGATCTCAGTCTTCGTGAGACAGAGATAGTATTCTTCATAATATTCAGTGAGACGGAAATGTTTTTCTGGTGTATATTGGCTAGGATTTTCTGCAAGCCATATTTGGCATTCTGCTCAACCTTTCCGAGTTTCCATAAGCTATTGGGATCTTTCAGTTTTTTCGTCTTCTGTAACTCTGTGAATATTTTTATTCTCGGGATTAACCTCAAACCAAGCAGTAACATCATTATAAGCCTCGTTTATGAAGCCTATAGTAAAAGAGCTTAGGGTCTTCCGTATAAGCCCAAGTGAATAGTATGAGTTTCTCCTATTCAAGCTCGAGTACTACTTTTAAATTGAATTAACAGTGTGTAACTTGCAATCTTCTGCAGGTAGGTGGGCTTGGAGATGTCGTTACTAGTTTGTCTCGTGCTGTTCAGGACTTGAACCATCATGTCAACATAGTTTTTCCAAAGTATGATTGCTTGAACCAAAACCATGTAAGCCACAAGTTCTTAGTTTTTCACCTTATCTTGTGTTGACAAATAGATTTTCTTGTGTACACTGATCGAGAACTCCAAATTTGCATGGGGTGGTACTGATTGGTAATGAAGTTATCTTCAAATTACTCTGAATAACATTGTCTCACGAGATTGTGATGATCACACAGGTTAAGGATCTACATTACCAAAAGAGCTTTGCATGGGGTGGTACTGAAGTAAAAATTTGGTTTGGGAAGGTTGAAGGCCTTTCTGTTTACTTTTTAGAGCCTCTAAATGGGTAATTGTCAAATTTTTCGCCCCCACTGAACGCTTTATATCCCAGTATATTGTTCTCTTAATTTCCATCATAATTCTCCGAATCCCGTCCCTACATCGGATTGTGCTGTTTTCTAGATTGCACATGATTTCATTATTTGCCAATGGTTTCTTTGTTGTCGTGGACAGATTCTTTTCAACTGGCAATATCTATGCTGGTTTGAATGATGGTGCAAGGTTTGGTTTCTTTTGTCATGCTGCACTAGAATTTCTCGTTCAGATGGGATTTCACCCTGTAAGTCCTTCTGACCAATTGAATGCTTTTGCTGATTGATGGATTCACACGTGCATTGTTGGCAGGTTTTCATGGTCTTGACTCTAAACATATTCATTAGTTCATATTTCAATAGACTTCTGGATAAAGCAAATGAATTCAGTATCTGTCAAGTAGATAGGCAATTCCTCAGATGGGATCATATCTTTGGAATCTGTTATATATTTGAGATGGACTTAAGGCCACTTCCTCAGATGGGATCATATCTTTGGAATCTGTTATATATTTGAGATGGACTTAAGGCCATTCCTAATCATCTCTTAGCCACGCTTAAGCTCATAGCTTCATTTGATCAACTTGCAGTATATTGTTAACACTATGGTTACATGACATCGATCAAAGTGTTTTCCACTTTTTTTGTTGGAAGATTTATTGCTAGTTTGAAACGTCAATGACCCCGCCATATGTTTCACGAGTTTTTCCCCTTTCCTGTAACTATTGTTTGACAAATTAGTTATTGTTAGTTTCTCACTCTTGGTGAAGTTCGCTGTCATAAGTTAGCATCTTCTCTGAAGAGAGATAAAGGGGATAGAAATTTGGAAATTTATTATGCAACATTGTTCTTTCTCAACAGGATATAATTCACTGCCATGATTGGACAAGTGCTCCAGTGACATGGTTGTTCAAGGAGCATTATTTGCAGTCAGCTATCAGTAACGCACGCATTGTATTCACCATACATAATCTTGAGTTTGGGGCTATCTTTATTGGAAAAGCAATGCAACATGCTGACAAGGCTACAACTGTGAGTTCATTCATTGATTCTTTGAAAGGCCATGCAAGCCACACATGCTATGTTGGCAGCAGTATTGATTATGGAGATGTAGTTTGATTTTTGAGGAATTTTCGTGCTTTTGAAATGTGTTTGAATGTTTGAGGAACTAATATCTGGAATCTTAATGGATGCTACACACGCATATGCACGGCTACATGCATGTAAATTGTATTCCCTATCAAAGAATTCTCTGCCTTGGATCATGGTGCTCGAGTTTCATTCCATCCCTAAATTACTGGCACTAAGTAGGATGGATGGATAAAATGACAAGAAATATTTGCAAGACTTTGGAATTGATTTATTTATTGAAAGGTATTTTGACAAGTTTCCTTTTATTGTTTCCATTATCAGGTGTCTGGTACCTATTCAAAGGAAATCGCTGGAAATCCAGCAATATCTGCTAATCTTCACAAATTCCATGGTATTCTCAACGGGATTGACCCAGATATATGGGATCCTTACAATGATACGTTCATTCCGGTAAGATGCTTCATGCACATTTGAAGTGTGAAATAAATGGAACAAAAATTGGCATCCCTTGTTGTCTTATTGTTTTTCCTTCATGTTCCGAACCAACAATGCTAGAGATTGATGTCATAGATAGATGCCCTGGACATCAGAAAGTACGGCATGAAGCATCATTCATTAGAATGACCCAAATCTCAGAAGTCTTGCAGTTTCCTCATTTAACTTCTCTAACCTTGTTGTCTTAAATAAACTTATAACACTATGCTTGCTGCAATCATGGCTACTGTTTATCGTTTTCGATAGTAGCAGTAGATCTTCAATTGCGTTAAGACTTTACAGTGGGTTGCTCTATTCTTCTCCTGACTTCTGAGGAGTAATGTGATAGACGGCTCCATAGTATATGCAAATGCGCTTCCCAAATGGCATAAACAAACCATCTGGTTGAATTGCCATGCAGATGACTCCTTTATTCTGCAGTGTAGCCGTCTTCTTATTGAACGATGTAACTTATGATTTCAGGTGCCCTATACATCAGAGAATGTAGTTGAAGGCAAAAAGGCAGCCAAGGAACTCCTGCAACAAAGGCTTAGCTTAAAAAAGGCTGATCTCCCGTTAATAGGGATAATTTCTCGCTTGACTAATCAGAAAGGAATCCATCTTATCAAGCATGCCATTTGGCATACCTTAGAGCGCGGTGGACAAGTTACGAATCCCTCTTTCATAATCTCCTTTTTGTTTCCTAAAGATTATAAAACAAGAAGAAATCTTGTGTTCTGGATTCACATTGGTGAGTTTTATATGTTATGCACTTGCAGGTTGTGCTACTGGGTTCCGCTCCTGATCCACGTATACATAATGACTTTGTTAACCTATCGAACCAGATGCACAATTTACATTGTGATCGTGCTCGGCTTTGCTTGACTTACGATGAACCTCTTTCGCACCTGGTATTCGATTACTACAGAACACTGATGCATGGTTTCTGTTGCTGATTGAAGCACATTCAAGTTATCACCAAAAATGACTCACCCTTTTACTATTTTCTATGTCAATGAAGATTTATGCAGGTGCAGATTTCATTCTTGTGCCATCGATATTTGAGCCATGTGGCTTAACACAACTTGTTGCTATGAGATATGGCTCAATACCAGTTGTTCGTAAAACTGGAGGTATGGACCCACCTCTAAAATTGTCAAATAATACTTACTCATTACAGAAGATAAACAATTTATCTGCTATGAAACTAAAGTGCACAAGTCCTGCCTAGAAAGGGAACATATATTTCTTCTTCTTTTGTCTGTTTTCCTTTCTTTTATCATTTTTGAACCCAACAGAGGCAATCTATATAGAAATGAAGATATTTAAGCATTTGTGTGCCTTAGAAGAGTATAGGTGATGATTGTTTGGCATATGTTTGTCATCAGGGCTGTACGATACTGTGTTTGATGTCGACCATGAGCAAGAGAGAGCAAAGGCTCAAGGGTTGGAACCTAACGGATTCAATTTTGAGGGTGCTGATCCAGCTGGTGTGAATTATGCTCTTGATAGGTGAGTACAAGTTCATACCTTCTGACCTCATTTTACGTCTGTCCGATGGATTATCATACATGCTAGAGCCTGATGCTTTGCTGGGCAAATTGGCTGTCTACATCTGAATTTCCTTAGATAACGTGCGACATTTGAGTAGCTAGCTAACGCTAACAGTGTGGGTAAATATCCAGGGCGATATCAGCATGGTACGATGGGAAAGAATGGTTGAACTCGCTGCGCAAGCGTGTGATGGAGCAAGACTGGTCTTGGAATCGCCCAGCTTTCGAGTACATCGAGCTTTATCACGCCGCACACAAATACTGATTCGTTCGATGCATACTAGCACGAGGATATTGCATTTGCATGCAGCTGCAGGAAATGTTTGTACAGCTGCAACAATATCCTTTCTCATCAGTTTTGTTTTTTTTTTTTTCCTTCTTCAAACCTTCCTCCCTTATTCTGGCTCATCTCCATTCAGTCATCATCAAATATGTTGTCAGAATAATCAATAATGTGATGATGCTCATGCTACCCTTCTACATTTTTCAACATTTCAATAAAATTATTGGTCATTCTTTTTTTTCTTCATTATCAATTACGCATTCTGCTGTCTGTCTATCTATCTTGCCCTATTGTAGATCGCAAAAACGTGATTGGATTTAAAAAAACATTTGAAATGGCCCATGCAGGTCTCGAACCTGCGACCTTCGCGTTATTAGCACGACGCTCTAACCAACTGAGCTAATAGGCCATCTGTTGTTGAACTTCTCAAACCTGCATATTACTTTAAGCACTCATTACCAACTGTGCCAAGTTTTACAGAGTATGGGTATGGCTAGTGAATCACACATATATATGGGATGAATTTTCTTTTTCAAAAAAATATTTAAGGGCTGACCCACTTGAAGAAGATGAATGGTACTACCCCCATCTCATATACTTGTCCATTTGGGCGCAATTAAGAAAATCAATAAAATGAGTTAGTTAAGTGTTGTGTTGTATAGAAAGTTGTAAAATATGAGTATTAAATTATATAAATATCCTTCTTTTTCCCATTTTTATTATCTTTGTATGACAAAAAGTAATAAAAAAAGTAGTTAGTTGGAAAAAAATTGTACTAGAATTACAAAGTGATTAGTATTGTGAAACTAAAAAAATTAATTAAAATGACAGTTATCATAAGACAGAGGTAGTAAATTGCATGTGGGGTTAATTACTTTTACAT
This sequence comes from Portulaca oleracea, assembly GCA_029582165.1. NCBI lineage: Eukaryota > Viridiplantae > Streptophyta > Magnoliopsida > Caryophyllales > Portulacaceae > Portulaca > Portulaca oleracea. Next base: position 25,070,885 of record CM055885.1, read on the forward strand.
TGTTTACCACACCAATAACATTTCTTGGTAGCAGGGTATGCCTTGAATTTGGACCCCCAATTGTTTCATGCTAATGGATCATATTAATAGTATGACTGTATGAGTTGTTTTCTGGTCCAATGGGTTGACATGGATGTTGCTCATCAACCTAAACATCGGCCCAATTCTTCGGTTAGACTGGATATAACTCTCCCACTTTATTTTAATTTATCCCAACTTATCCGAACCTAACACAATTTTTCAAAAAAAAAAAAAAAACCACTCTAAGAAAAACAATTCCCTAAAAAAGAATTATAATTTATCCCAACTTATCTTAACTTATCCATCCAAACCTAAAAATAACATAACCAAAGAACAGGGTCATCATTTTATATACTTGGAGTATATTTTCGATCTCAGTTCAAGCCTTGAGCTCAGGCACAACTAAAAATATCAATTCCACATGCTCTAAGGGAGGAAAAAAAAGCTTAATTCACTACATTCATCTTAAAACCAGTCATACTATCTTAATTCTTAAAGTTACATTCTTTGATCTTGTAAATAAAATTTTCGTTAATTTACTTATCTTTATTTAATTACTTATCTTATTTACTTTATTTTACCTTATTTATTCTTAAACTAATTTACCTACCTTATACATATACCTCTAAAAATCTATATATTTAATAAATGATGTAATTTATGTGATTTACGCTACCCGCGATATCTTACTAAAAATTATAAAATATATATTTAAAAATTTATGTATTTAAATTATGTAATTGGTGTGACTTAACTTACTTACCGTACATTCTATTATTTTCTACTTGCCTTACCTATTTTAATTACTTTATCTTTTATTTACCAATGGAAAGAACAAGACTTAAATCATTTAGTTTCCTCAACTACCATTTAAATGCAAAATTACAATTATTTTAACAGCTCAACGACATTTTTGGAGTCAAATATTAAGTAATTTAGGCTCTGTTCTTTTATACGGTTGGTGCGGTGTGGTGAAATTTGAAAAAGTGTGGTGAGTTGTGGTGACAGTTGTGGTAGGTGGGGTAGGTGAGGAGAGAAAATATGAAAAGTAGAAGAGAAAATTGATGAAAGAAAAAAAAGCAAAGAGATATACTGGTAATGATTGTGATGAGGTGTGGTAGAAATTAAAGAGTGTGGTGTGATACTGCACCACAATCTACCGCATAAAAGAACGGAGTCTAATTATTAATTCTGTTCTAATTTACCCTATAGTTTTCAAAATTTTATGGTTTAACACTTTCATCGTTGTTGGTTCACCAAGAATTTTATTACTAAGATCTCATTCTCTAGTGAGGTAAGGTTTTACTTTAGGATAATTGGATTCTAATAATCCCTACTTTCACCAATTGGACAATGGTGGACCGTACTTTCACGTTGTATTCTGGTGGTTCAAAAAAAATAAAATTGGATTGTAGTGGTGCCAAATCCAACTCCACATTCTTCTTATTTTTTTCATTCCTACACTATATTGTTTTTGTTTTTTTCGTTCCTGCCCCTAAAAAGTTAATGAATTGTAGTTTCTAAAACATTTTTTAAATTATTTTTTTGAGAGTCCGAATAATTATTATGATTTTTTAAAAAAATAATAAAATTGAAAAAATCGTAAAAAATAGTAAAAAAAATGAAAAAAAATTGGGAGAAACGTTGTAAATTCATTAAAAATCATTGTAAAGTATTATACTAAGTTTTGAATCAAATGCAACACAAAATCTAATTCCCTTGAAAATATACCACTACAATCCAATTTTATTTTTTTACCACCGTATACAAAGCTGAAAGTGAAACGGCCCAATCATTCAATCAGTGAAAGTAGGGACTATTAGAATGCAATTATCCTTTACTTTATGTATCTTATCTATTTTTACATATCTTATTTATACTATCTCAAAAATCTTACATAATATATACTTAAAAATTTATATATTTAATAAGTGATTTAACTTACCTATCAACACTTACGTAATCTTACTAAATTTATATTTTACTTAACTTCCTTACTTTATTTACATTATCTATCACGTTATATAAAAATAAAAATAAAAACAAGGCCAAAATTCATTCAAATGACTTTTCTATTATCCTAGTTTCCAAGCTACTTTTCACATGGTTTTCAAAATAGTTCCATCCTTGCTTTTAAAATGTTTTGTCTTTCGAGTCTATCGCAATTAATCACTTCATGCACTTAATAGGAGGAAGACGACTTATATTTAATACCCTTAAACTTCAGGTTAGTCAAATACTCCATGTTCCATATTAACTGTCATCTTTGAAAATTGTGCAGTCAAATTTTAAAAATTTTGACCATCAATTTCTCAATATATATAATGAGTTGCTATATAAAATTACCATCAATAGATTCGTATCAAAAAATACTATCATAAAAGTATAATATTGTGATTGCTAATAACATATCATGTAAGAAATTATCAATCAAAGAGTGACATTAAAAACCGTAAAAGTCAAAATTATGACAATTAATATGGAACGGAAGGAGTAATAGCGGAATCTGTTTTTTTTTTTTTTTTTTTGAGGGAACCGGAATCTGTTGTTGTTATCTCATGGGTTGGCTTTTTCGTGGTTTGATTTCCATGATTTTGTTGCCTCTGACCTTCTGACATGAATAATCGATAAAGACAAATTATGTAAAATGTGCTAGAAAGAAAAGCAGTATATAGTATTATAGAGTAGATATATTCTTCTGTACAGTGCAAGTAATTTCTCTCAATGATTCCATTTAATTAAATTATCTTCCTGTACATTACTTATTCAACACAGGTGTGAAATAAAGATAGCTAGTCTTAGTAGTCTATCAACTCTACAATTACCCTTAAAATATGTATTAAAAAAAACAAGAGCGATTTTAAAAAATAGAAAATAGAGTTTTTGACCTCAAAATTTTAGTATGAAAAGTTTTGAACTTATGAGATTGTAGGAGAGACTACAGAGTCTTCAATTATTTATATATCCATGCATGACTGGTACCGACAACTATACATAGATGGTAAATGTAGTAATCCATGAATAATGTATAAAATTATTCATTGACATAAATATAATTAAAAAGCTTAGGATCTCTTAAAATTATATAGTTTAAATTTTTTCATACTAAAATCTAAGATAAAAAAAAATCCTAGAAAATATCATACTACACTAGATATTTATTATGCAAATTAAACAAGCAAGGGGTCACAAATGATGACTTAACTTGGCTTTGTTCTTTTGGTGGTTCCTTATCCATTTTACCCAATTGATAACACCCCCAGATTCTTAATCATCAAGTTAAGACCAAGAGATCACACATCCAGTGATTAGCACAGCGAATTTAAGACCTGAAGATATTACTACCGTCCATTTCCTTGGACAAGGCTAATTACCAATCACAGAAATCCAGCACAACATACTGATCTCAAAAATAAAGACTTTGGACCTTTTACATAACCCTTAAGAATGTCACACTAGGCCTTTATTTAATATTTTACATAATTAAAAAAAATGATGAAATACAACCAATGACACACGCTCATAAATAGGGTTTCACAATCTAATTGGACTAAAGGCATAGGGCGCGACTTCACTGCAGAAATAATGAAGACTCCTTGACTTCAAGATCAATCTAACTGCTTACCAGCGTTGAGTTTGCTACTTCTACCTAATACAACACATAAAACATTTTCGCAAATAAGTTGAAATTGAATATGCATACCCCTGCATTGTTGATACAATTTGGCAATTCATTTTATTTCGCACATTTTAATTGATTTTGCAAATAGAAAGAAGAGAAATTAATTAAATACACATTGCAGGATTATTATTATTTGAGTGGTTCCCTATTTGCGATCATTAGAATTGACCTTGATATGTGCATACATGTACCGATCGGGAGGTTCGGATGGAGCTAATCAGTTGACGCTGACCAGGTTATGAAGTGAAAAATGCACATGGAATACATGTAATGGGTCGACACCACATTCAATGTGGAAAACATGTTAACACATATTAAGTAATACTTATGCTTTATTTGAACTCAAATAGGTAAGTTTAGGCAAGGCACATGCAGCATCCGTACCTTTAGGTGCTTAAAGTTGTAGAGTAAGTACTCTGGGGACTTGATGACTCGAGCAATGGATGCCAACATCCTTTGGGACCACTCTTGAGGAGAATACAACAAAGTGAATTATTTTTGAGCTTTTTGAAACGGCCAAGTTCTAAAACTCTAAGTTTATAACAAGATTTTAAGAAATAAAAACCTTGAGATTTCCAAATTTTTTAGGCAAATTGTAAAAATCATAATCTATGGTTGTAACGCCCCGAAAATTCAAATATAGAAAAGTCAAAGTCAACTAACGTTAACAGACAAAATTTAGCGGAAGACTCAAACTCTTATTGGGCGTCACTGTCGTATCCCCGAAGGAATACAAAGCGAGAAGGAAAACTACAACTGTCTGTCAACGGCAAACCAACTAACAACTCATACTCAGAAATAAACCTCAAAACTAACTGCAAGTCTTTCAAAAGAAAATAACATAAAAGATAGCCTCTAAACATGTCGTCCTCACTTCTAATTCCCGTCCCCAGCATATAGATCCTCACCTGAAAACAAAACATTTCAAAAATGAGGGGGAAATCTCAATAATGTCTACCCCTAACGTTAAAAACAATTTAAGTTCATTTCAATTCATTTGAGGGAGAGAGAACAAGTCAAACTATTTCACAACCTTTAATCCCCTAACTATTTTTCCTCAACCCAACCAATTCATATTTTATTATGCGGGCGGGATACCACATCCCTTAGAGTAACATTGCCTACCACATGCATCAAAAACATTCGCCTACCACAGGCATCAAAAGTCGCCTACCACAGGCATCAAGAGTTCGCCTACCACAGGCATCAAAGATAGCAACTATCCTATATCAGGGAAGGAGCCCTGATCTCCTGGTCTATAACCCGGCAGGATACCAAATCCTGAACTCCGAGTTATGCCCCGAAACCCGCTTAATGTTTCACTTTAAATTATTAGCATCTTATGCAAAACTCAACTCACAACTCTCAAGTCAAACCCAACCCAGATTATCAAAACCAATAATAAAATCACTTATAAAAGACCATCTCAATTCTCAACTCATAAATCAATAATCACAACAAATACGCACAGTTACCCAAAACAGAGGTCACATTTCCACAAAAAATACGTACCCTTTCGGGATGCAATTCTCAAAACATATTAGAAAACATTAAAACACATTTAAAGAGTATCCCAGTGGGGATTAGAGCATAGACATTACCTGGTTAACTTCACTTCACAGCAAAAACGAACACACTTGAGCTCATTAACGACGCGAATTAGCTCGGGCCTAAAATAGAAATAATTGTTCTAATCAAAACACGCCCTCCGAAGTTAGTATTAACTACCTTCTAACTAACCCTCCGAAGTTATATCTCTCCTGGTGATCCGTTCTTTAGACCATATCAAAACTGTCCCGCACCCGGTTCCCATATAATTGATTATTTCGGTTCTAACTTTCACCATTCGATCCTGGGGTCCTAATTTGGGCTTAAAACAGTGACTAAGGTTCAAAGTAGTTAATTTAATCCAACTAAGGTCCAAACATCAAACTTCCTACTATCAAAACCAAATTGTAAAACATGAAATCAACTTTAATATTTTCTCTAACCCTAAAAGCATGCATGAAATAATATTAACATCACCCTAAACATGAGTTCTATAACATACTCTTTCAAGATTCTATAATAACAACATGGATGATCCAAGAACATGAAATTTCTTAATCAAGGCCCAAGAATGAACAAGAGAACATGTTAATGAAATATAAAGAACATATAAACACTTAAACTAATAATCAAGAATCATACTTTAATAATTAACCAATCTAAATCAATTTAGCATGATTAAACACAAAATTAAACATGATTAAACACATAAGAGAATCAAAGAAAATATGTAAATACTTAACTAAACGAACAAGGATTAATCTTGATAATTACACATCTTAATTCACTACTACACAAATCACATATGGTAACGGCTAAAAACTGTTACCATTAGCTATAATTCGTTGGCTTGTGTCTACGGCAACACTTTTGTATTCGTTATAATTGCAGCTGTTGTCGTAGCTTATCGTAACGGTTTTTAACTATTTGGTAACAAAAAAGTGATTGTTATACTAGAATTCAATGCTAACAATTTTTAGCTACTGCAACAAAATTAAATTGTTGCCCTCTTCTTTTCCAACAAGTTCTAGGTTGTTACTATTGACTCTATTGCAACGAATTAGAAGCAACTGCAACAAATAGCTTTTGGTTTAGATGCATTTAGTTACATTAATTTCATCTATAGTAACAATTCTAAAATGTTTAATTTTTTGCTCTTTATATGTATTGTGATGTGATTTACCTTATTCAAATAATATAAAACATGTACATCACCCCTTGAAAATGAAAGTTGAATTAAAATAACAAGTAATATTGTACTGTACACAAGAAGTTGTATATTAAAATGTCTCCACAAAGTTAAATCGCAATAAACTAAGATTCAACTATCATCTCTAAAACAAAGGCCTAAAGGCATCAAATATTTAAATTATAGACAACATGTACGTGTTGGTAGCATCCAAATGGAAATATCTCAATACTTAACAAGATTATCTCAAACTAATTTTGTATCTTGATGAATAACTCGATCCGGGATCAAAGATCATCTTCTTCCTCCCCAACTTCATCCTGTGAAGAAAGCCAAAAAAATTAAAAAAAAATCAGTAATGGAAATAACTTGATCGGGGGCCAAAGATCATCTTATTAAGGTTGAGTGAAAAAAAAAAAACTAGAATTAGAAATTCAATTTGAAACTTTTTTGTAATATAGACATTTCCTAGTCTTAAAGCCTTATATCCCTGTAACTTATCCAAAATCAATAAAAATAGATTCAACAGACCACGCGCCGGATCACGAACCACACACTTAGGATAGCATTCTGTCTGTAAAGCATTCTGTCTATGTAATGTAGCATTCTGTCTGTAATGTAGCATATTACCAAAGTTCGGTATTACTCCATATGTTTGATAAGTCACAAGTTTTTAAAAATTTGGAGAAGAAATAAGAACAAAATAAAATTATCTTGTCCAAAAAGAATATAAAAAACGCCCACATGACCATCAAAATTAATAGAAAATGAGCTGACATGCATGTGTTGACTACTTCGAGTGATGTGAAATTGAATGCGGATAATGTACATATCTCTTTCGGCTCCTTCCCTGGTAAGATTTTCTATTTAGCACTGCTATAGTATGCTTTGGAGGAATCCTGTTATCATTGTGAAGACATGTTAGGATAGCAATACATGCCTCCCATTCATCGTAGAAAGAGCTAGTCCCAATAGGAGATCCATCTGCTCGATCCTCGCAACCAACAGTTTAAGTACCCATGCGACTATGCGAGATCCTTATATAAGTAATAGCAACGGACATTGTGTTATTTACCTTGAGTTTGATTACGAACATTGAATATCAAAATAAGAACATGATTTTTTTCTTTCTAGTTAAGTTTGATTACGAACATTGAAATGAAAGCGTAAGCAAGGTATTTACCTTGAGCTCAACACGATGCTTATTAAGTTGTACTGCTAGTGTACCTCTGATCTCCCTAAATATCATCAGCAAGTATTAATAGAGTTATGTTCATCTGTTGCTAACCCTCGCAAACAGAAGCAAAGAACAAACAGGAGCTCTGTACAGACCTTCTATGACCTATGGGTATAGATATTGACTGTGTAGATAAATAAAAAATGAGATCTCCTGCTTCTCTCAAAAACCAAGGCTTTAAAAGATCTTTGGTTCAAAGCTAAGGCCATCATAATTAAATATAGAGCAGATCGATTTATACCTCATATTCGACCTGTTTGCAGTAAAATTTGACCCTAGATTTTGTGGTAAGTTCAGGAACAGAGGTGAGTCTGTCATGACCTTCTAAGAAAAGCCAATTACACTCCAATACAATTTTAAATCAGAGTAAGTTAAGACAAAGAAAAAGAGAAAGAAAGAAACCCAACAGCAGCTACCCATCCATGGCCTGGATGGCACTTTGTATATGTCTCCTCAAACAGGGCAATCAAGCCCGAATCACTCATTCTGCATGAACAAATGGACATCTGAAGTTCACAACTCAAGCAAATAAAATCAATTTCAGAGGTAGCTCAATAAATCACATGAATATACATCGTCGTGATTGCATAATAGATTGAAGAACAAGCTAGAAACATTTTGACCAAAAAGTGGCAAATACACCATTCAAATTGGTAACCAACTCTGGTATCCAAAAAATGAAATGCATTTTTCTGGCAAGTCCACTACTCAAGCAAGATAAAAATCCATACACTGTAAAAGAAACTGTCCCCCCAAAAAAAAAAAATAACAACCAAAAGCAAAAATCCTAAATCAGAAATTGAACACCAAATTTCATATTAAACACCAAATGTACACCTCGTTGCTACCGGAGATGAGATCTAAACAAACCCTAAACATAATTGAAGCAAGCATATCTAACCTAAACAAACCGAAGCAGACAGATCTGAATGAACCCTAAAATCAGTAAAGGTTTGAAGTACCTTGTTGATACCGGAGATGAGACGCGGCGGCAGGATCTGATGAAGACAGTGGCGGACGGAGCTACAGGCAGGCGACGACAGGGATGGATCTGATGTGTTCGGCAGTTCAGTGTGTCAGCTTCGATTTCAGCACTAGGGTTTTTGAGGCGAGCGAGAACGACGGTAGATGTACTGTCGACGGCAGAATGGCGACCGGTGCCTGTTGGAGGCTGGTGGGCGCAGGAGAGAGGGGCGGGGGAGAGGATGTTGGTTGGGCGTTTGAGAATGGAGGTTGTTTCAAACGAAAAAGAAGACCCGGTATAATTCTAATCTACCCAAATTTACTGCTTTTAGTCTAAATTTATCATAATTTACCAAAATTTATTAAAAATTACCAAAAATAAAAAAATATAATTTTGATATATTGACATAAATTTGATAAAAGTTATCAAAATTTACCAAAAAATACCAAATATTACCAAAAGTTACTAAAATTTAACTTTTACCCAATTGTTTTTTACCCATAAATTTGAGAGGCCCTAAATCAGAAATTGATTTTTTTATTTAATTTTCTCAATTGACTTAAAATTGAAACGATAATTGTTTTAAAACAAAGCAAGCTAAGTTGGTGGCTTGGGCAGTTGGGCAGCTTGGGCTGCTGGAGAAAGAAATGTCAAACCTTCTATATCCCAATGTTTTTCATTTTGCTATAAATGATCATAGAAAATGTTACAATAAAAAAACCCTACGCTAACATATCTGAATTATTATGTTAGTAATACCTATAAAGTGTTACAATTGCTTCCAACGACTTGATAAAGTTTATAGCCGCAAAAAGTGTTACTAAAATTGTTAGGAAAATTTAAGCTATTGTAACAATTTTGAATTGTTACAGAGTAAATGTTAGCATATGTGATTTGTGTAGTAGTGATTATACATAAAGGAAAAGAATAGTACTATTTAGAACCCTAAACATCATTTACATAGAAAAAACAATACTCATCACATATTTTAACAAAGATTAATAATTTAATCTACACAATTACACAATTAATAATTAGATTATAACATCCTCATCTACACATAATACTAACCTCTGATTTCATAAACTAACAATTTACAATCATACTAATCAAATTAGAAAGAGAATAAGAACCAAACAGTAATGGAGTTAGGGTTTACGTTAGGGCATGTGGCTGGTGGTTTCCGTCGGGTCAGACAGTGGCGGTTCATCGGCGTCGATGGAGATCGAAGGCGGCAGCGGCGGCAGTCGTTGGCAGCAGCAGCAACGCAGCAACAACAACGCCGTAGCAGCAGCAGCGGTCGACTTCTCCCCTGTTTACGTCTGGGCAGCGGGGCGTCGGAAAGCCGGGCGGCGAAGGTGGCGGCCTGGGCGACTGACGGCGACGACCAGCGGCGGTGATTGGTGGCGGAAAAACTCACGCAACGGGGGAAGGAAAGAATGAGAGAGAAAAGGAAGAGAGAGGAAGGCAAGCAATGGTGGCTGCGATGGTGGTTGTTGGCGGCGGCTAGGGCAGCCGGCTGGTGGCTGGCGGCAGCATCAGAGAGAGAGGGAGAGAGAGGCAGAGAGAAGTAGGGTTAGGGTTCTCGTAGGGTATTTGGAGTCTAGCACTCTAGCTATTATCCCATAACCATCTAATATCAATACTAATTGACTCCTAATCTAACCCAAAACCTACTTCTAACGAACGTACAATTCTACTTTCTAAAAGATACTACTAATAAATAATAATAACAATAATAATAATACATAATAACAATAATAACATAATTGTCATATACCCACATGATAATACTGATAGTAATAACAAATAATAATGATAATAATAATAATAATAATAATAATAATAATAATAATAATAATAGAGTAATATTACACATAATAATCACACAAGATATTACCAAAATACCCCTGTTAATCCCCAACGGTCCTATGAGCTCAAGTGTTAGCATCAATAAACACAAACTAATAATAAATAATTAACGAAGTCAAACCTAATTTACTAACGACGTCACGGTCAACATCCTTGAATTTTTCGGGGTTTTACATCATTACCTCCTTAAAAATAGTTTCGTCCTCGAAACTTGAACTCAGACCTAACGGTTCGGTAATAATCCCAACGGTTCCGTTCTTCCTAAAACTCGAGGTTTTACAATGGTAGTCAAAATGCCTCTTAAAACAATTTTCTGGAAAGCTAAAATCATAAACTACAACTTTCTAGTTGGAAGCTAAGGTCAAAAATGAGTGTAAGAGTCCGAAAAAAATCAAAGAACATGGTTGACCTGCTAGTAGACAATTTTCAGGATGCAACTTCAAAAGTTCATAACGGAATTTAGACATTGTATGAACGCGTAAAAACCAGCCTATGGAAAGCTTGAAGTGTATACTATAACTCTTATTTTGCAAATAACCTCATAAAAGACCTGTAAGTACCCCAAAAAATGGCTTGGACATGACATGTCAAGTTAACTATTTTGGTTATGGTATGGTCACGGGGTTGACTTTGACGGTCCATAACTTTTTACTTCTACCTCTTATGAATGCATAAGACTCCATTCCAGAAAGCTTGTGGGACGTCCTACACCTTTTATGTTGACAACTTAAGCTATTAAGTCTCCTTGATACATCAAAGTGCTCATGGACCTACTAACTCAAAACCGTACATAACCAAAACACCCAATTTAAAATTATCGAAACTTGAGTTGTACACATCGAAATCCCGAGATTCGAAATTTGTATAGAATATATTACTTAAACTTATTATTCCACATGATAGTTTTGTTCAGGGGATGTTCTCATTGTCTCTAGAAACATCAAAACACAAAACTTAACTCAAGATTGATATCTTTGAACCTTTTGTCTTCAAAACTTGTTTTTACCATATTAACCCTCATTACATTGCTTATCCTTTGATGAAAGGCCAAAAAAAGTAAGTAGAGCTCTCAAAATGATTGTACCAAAACTCAAACACATGTAAGGCCCAACAACACAAAATTCATCAACACTAACCACAATTTTAGTTAGAACACCCCTCCAACACCTCAATTTCTCTACTTAGATCAAATAAAATAACATTGATAAGTGCATGATTTGCCTTGATTTTTAGGGATCTTTGATAGTAGATTAGGGAAGTTTTAGATTGAAAATATGTATATATTCCCCCATTTCTCTATCATGCTTGGTTCTTGTTGTTTTTGGTGAAAACTTGCAAATTTGGAAGCAAAACATTAGTTTTTTCCATAGCTTTGGTAAGACCAAGGGCTCCCAGATGATCAAGCCGTGGTACAAATTTCAGGAACAACGGAGCGAAGAGAAGCAAGGCAGTGGCCACCACGGTCTGCCAGTGGGGAGACCACGGTCCGTGGTGGTCCACTTTTGTGTACGCCGCCGTTTTCTGAGCAGTTAAAGAAAGGAGAGAGAGTTTTGTTGGGGGGGGTATTCGCTTTTATCGAAAAGGTAGTTCCTAAAACCTTGATCACCAACTCTCTTACATACTTCATCAAGGATCATCATCTAATCAAACCAAGTGAAGCGAAGAATCGGAATTCGAGAAGAAATTAGTTGTATTCGCGGAGAATGTTCCACCTGGGATCGAAAGATCAACGAAATTCTCTTGGTAGTTCGTTTAATCCTTTTCACATTCCCTTTTGCTTTGAGGTTTGAATATCGTGCTTGGAACATATTTCATGTTTTCAATGATTATAAGTGAGTAGATTTTAGTTTTCTAGGGTTTTGCAAACCGAAGCATTGAAGTTTGATTAAACTTTCATAGTTTGTGCTTGAATTCTTATTTCGAATCAATAGAAAGTTGTGTTCTTCATGTTTATGAGTATTTTTAAGGCCTTAAATACTTGTAATTTGAAATTAATCTGTGAAGTACTAAAAGGGGAATTAGAATAGTAAACTAGGGAATCTCTTTGGTAATTTGATTATTTGAGACCTTCAACTTTGATTAACTCGGAAAGCATAAGAAAGTTGTTTGTTAGGTTAATTAGAGTAATTCTATTAAGCATCGAAAGAGCGGTAGAATTCTTGTGGTTATCGATTCTTGATTCGATTCAAAGAATAATTGCACAAACTATGTTTTAATAAACAAACTCGTTGTTAGGAATGCATTTCCCTAGAAGTTTTTTTTTTCTCTCTTGATTTAATCCTAGATTAGTTTCCTTGCTTTATTTGTCCGCATTAATTTACTAAAACCAAACAAAATCCAAAACCCAATTAGCTTAGGAATCAATAGATGACTAGTTGATTGTGTTGCTAGATTGAGTCCCTGTGAGATCGACCTCGACGTGCTACAACGTACCCGTGCGCCTGCGTCCCTGTCAAACACTCATTCAATAAGCAACACAAAGCCAACAACATAAACATCATTTCATGAAGATTTTAAGTTCAACTTTGACATGTAAGAGCACTCCTACCTCATCCAACAATGGTTCATATTCCCCTGCTTCACACTCCATCAATTTCATCACCCAATTCAAACTCAGTTGACAAAAAAGGTATGATCCACCATTACTTACCAAATATAACAACGAAAAACAACAAAATTTGAGAATTAACTTCTAAAATCTGATTTGAAAAGAATTAGGTTAGGGTTTTACCTTCAATGGGGAGTGAGAAAACACCAAAGGAGAACACAAGACAAGGGAGGAGGAGTGGTGGTCCCTGGTTGAGGCATCTGGCGGTCGACGTTCGGTGTCGGTGGTGGTGTGGCCGACAGACAGCCGGCGGGCAGGCAGAGACGGGGAAACGGTGAGAGGGAGAGAAGAATGAGTAAAAGTTGTTTGCTTAAACGTTTAAAATGAGAAGAGACATTGTGGGTTGTGTAATTTTAAGGCCCAATTTAAAAAAAACAAACAATCCGAACAACATATAAACTCCTAATACTCCTGGAGCGTGGCACGGTGGAAATTTTAACTCATTGCTTTGTGATCTTGACCTAGTAGATGAAAACTTACAAATAATCACAACTTTAATAGAACTTGAATAAAATCCAACGAAGAACACCTTGAACACCGGATATAATCTTAGATAAAGAAAAGCATCCCGAAGATTTGATCAACCCACCATGATTTGCAAAAGGAAATCCACCACAAGTTATTAAAGGGAAGGCTTAATCTCACCACCGAATGAAAAGAATATAAAGACTTGAGAGAGAGTTTGAGAGTGACCTCAAAAATAACATATCATTAATCATCAAAAGTTAATCCTCTCTCTTTTCCAATCGCCCATATATAGATAAGGAAGGGAGTTAAAGCCCCAAGAGGGGTTAACTAGAAAAGGCATAATTACCCTAAGTTGATTACAACTTAAAAGCCAAATTAATTCCTAAATAAAGGAGAGGGCTAAAGTTGGCCCAACTTAGCTAAAGTAATACAAAGTTTAAAGGCAAAATTGCACCTAATTAAAATTGCTTAGCCGACTAAAAGTGGGAGGCCACAGGCATGACCATGGAAGGTCACCACAGTGACCTAGTGTCACTAGGTTACGGCGTAACATACCCTTGTCGCGGTCATAACCTTAACAACATCGCGCAATCGAATGAATTCTTCCCAAGGTCATGGGCGTGACCAACGAAGTTACGGGCGCGACCTTATTCTTGGCAGGGAAGTTATGGACATGGAGATGTGGGTCACAGTCGTGACAGACTTGATGCAAAAAGAGTCACGGTCGTGACCTGAAAAGGTCACCACCACGACCTGCTATTGGTCCAACATTCACGGTCTTCAAAAGACTAAGGCATGGAAGGAAAGTCAGGGTCACGGTCGTGACCATGGTTGTGTTGTCCTTAACTTAAGTCACCTCCTGCCAAAGCAACAACAAATTGTTGATCACAGTCATGACCTCTTGGCTCTTGGTGATAACTGCGTTTCATGACTATGTTTTTAGGGGTTTTTAATAGTGAATTAAGGATAGTTTTGTCCTTAAATCTTGACTTTTATTCCAATTTTCCTATTACACTTGGTGTTGTTGTTTTTTTAATGTGAATTTGTAGGCTTTGAGGCCAAAACATCAATTTTCTCTCAACTTCTGGCAAGATTGAAGACACCACGGGGCTCTACATATCAAACCCAGACCGAGGTGCAACTTTGGGACGGAAAGGAGTAAGGAACGATCGGGCAGTGCACACCATTCAGTTGCTTTTGGTTTAATATGGTATCGGACGGTCTGACCGTGGTGGCTGCCACAGTTCATGCTGTTGCGCGAGAAGAAAAAGAGAGAGCAGCATGTTATGGGCCATGAATTCATTACCTTGGACCACTACTCACTCGGCCCAATCACAAGAGAAAAAAGTGAGGCAATTAATTTCATTGGGCCAACACTAAGAAGAGAAAGGAAGGTTGAGGCAATTCAATTTCATTCATTCACCATTCATTCGGTGCAACCAAAGTAAATGAGAGAAATGGAGGCAATTAGATTCAATTCATTCAACCTTCATTTCGGCCCAATTACAAGATAGAAAGGGAGCAACATTTCATTCGTGGGCCACCATTCTTCCTTCATCGACCCAATCAAAAAGGAGAGAAGTGGAGGATGAATTCAATTCATTTCATTCAACCATTCATGCGGCCTAACACAAAAGAGCAGAAGTGGAGGCCATTATTTGGATTGATTTTCAATCCTTCAGGAGGCCCAATAAGAAAAGAGATGTGACAGTTATAGGGGGACGAGGCCATTCATAGACCAACATCCATCCATCCTTTTCAATGGAGAAAACAAGAGAAAGACCTGAATCAAATCATCCACTCATTGATTACTCCAGCAAGACCAAGATCAAGATTGATTCAAGAAGGATCAAGATCAAGAATCAAGAAGAAATTATCGACGTTCGTGAGGAAGACACCGCCCCGGGATCGAAAGACTCGACGGTTGTAATTCTTCGTAGTATTCTTTCTTTTCGATTTCTTTATTGTTTTGAGAATTAATCATGACGTTTGGAACTTGTGTCGTACTTTTCTTGAACATGAGTGAGTAGTTTCCTTGAATTCTAAGGTTTGCAACCCCAAATAATGTAGTTTGATTTAATATTATTAGTTTGTGCATGAATTCTTGTTTTGAATCAATAGAAGGTTGTGTTTTCCATGTTTATGAGTGTTCTTAAGGCCTTGCATATTTGTAAGTTTGAGATTAACCTGAGAAGTATTGAAATGTGAATTAGGATAATCTGACTACCAACTTGTCTACCTAGGCTTGCGAAATTTGAGAAAGGAGTAGCAGACTAGGGAACCTTTTGATAACCAGAATATTTTAGACCTT
This sequence comes from Portulaca oleracea, assembly GCA_029582165.1. Lineage (NCBI taxonomy): Eukaryota > Viridiplantae > Streptophyta > Magnoliopsida > Caryophyllales > Portulacaceae > Portulaca > Portulaca oleracea. Next base: position 25,086,785 of record CM055885.1, read on the forward strand.
CAACTTTTATTAACTCGAAAAGTATACGAAAGTTGTAATTTAGGTTAATCGAGGTAATTCTATTAACATCGAAAAAGCAGTAGAGTTCTTATGGTTGTCATTCTTGATTCGTACCTAAATGCATGATTGTGCAGGGTAGGTTTGAGTAATCGAACTCGTTGTTAGGCTAGCATCTCCCTAGAAATCTTTCTCTTTTGATAAGAGTCTTTGATTGTTTTTCCTTGCTTTATTAGTTTTATTAGTTTTTAAAACCTTTCGAAAATCAAAACCTGATTAGCTTAGCAATCGCATTAGAGATTAGTGTTCCGTGCTGCTAATTTAAGTCCCTGTGGGATCGACCTTGACATGCTACTACGTACACCGTGCGCTTGCGACCCTGTCATTTGGTCATGCTCGTGATCTCTTGTTGACCATCCAACGGACACACCTTTCTCCCAAAAGGTCACCACCTCAGTCCCTCCTTTATTTGTAATGATTAGGTAAACGTCCGTCCTAGTACCTGATCCAAATGGAATTGAAGCTCATCTGACTTCTGGAAGGTGAGATGTTTTGCCCTTGCAACGAGATTCGAATAAGGACCCTGGTCCGTTCCATCCTCCCCTTCTTGAAGAGGATTTGTCCTCAAATCCTCATCGGCCTTATTCTCCTCGATGTAAGGAGTTAGATCGTCAACATTGAAGATAGGGGACACACCCATGGCCTCAAAAGCTCCAAAGTATATGCGTTGTCATTTATTTGCTCCAAGACCTTAAACAGGTCCTCACTCCTCGACATAAGCTTATTTTCCTCCTTGAGGGAAATCTTTCTTTTCGAAGGTGAAGTCACACAAGATCCCCCCGTTTGAAAACAACTTGCCTCCGATGTGTATTTACACTAGCCTTGTCATATACCTTCACAATTCGTGCTCGGATTTTCCCGTGAAGCTTCTTCACTTCTCTCACCTTCTCACTAGCCCCTGCACTTGCTCTCGACTCCATAGGTAAAAGGAGGAGCGCAAATGGACTGAGAGGATTGGGGCCATAACAAACCTCAAACAGTGACCGCCCCGTTGCAAAAGGGGGTGCCCGATTATAAGCAAGCTCGGCATGACACAATTTCACATCCCAATCTCGCAGATTCTTGCCAACTAATCTCGAAGTAAAGTTGAGAGTTTTATTGGTTACCGTGATTTCTCCGTCTGTTTGTTGGTGATGTGAGGTACTAAAGAGAAGATTGATACCCAATAAGTTCAATAAAGATCTCTAAAAGTGGATAAGAAATTTTATCGCAAGCAATGTTCCTCAGGACACTATAAAGTATCACAATCTCTTTGAAAAAGAGAGAAACGATAAAGGACGCATTGTCAGTTTTCTCCCAAGAAATGAAGTGCACCATCTTTGAGAATCTATCGACAACCACCATAACCATATCTTGACAAATCAATAAAGGAAAGGTTTAATCTCGCCACCAAATGAAGAATTTTTTGTTAAAGAATATAAAGACTTGACAGATAGTTTAGAGTGGTCTCAAAAATAACGTATCATTAATTATCCTAAGTTGATTACCCACGTATAGGTAAGGAAGGGAGCTAAAACCCCAAGAGAGGTTAACTAAAAAGGGCATAATTACCCTAAGTTGATTACAACTTAACAGCTAAATTAATCCTATATAAGGAAGAGGGTTAACATTGGACTAACTTAGCTAAAGTAATACAAGGTTTAAAGAGAAAGTTGCCCCTAATTAAAATTACATTTGCCAACTAAAACTGGGAGGTCACAGGCATGACTTTCCCGTCACGACCGTGACCCAGTGTCTTGCGCAAGGGGTCACTGAGATTCACTGGGTCACGGACGTGACTTTCCCTTGTCACAGTCATGACCTCAAGAACAACGTGCGATCAAAGGAATTCTTCTCAAGATAACGGGCGTGACCCTGTTCTTGGCAGGGTAGTTGCGGGCACGGAGAGGCATAAACGCTTGTCTCGGGTCCCTTTTTTTTGTGTTGATTAGGAAAATGACCCCTAGCCCCCTCCTTAGAGGGGTTCCCGGTCCATCCATAGGAAAGCCATAAACTCTTGTCTCGGGTCCCTATCTAAATGGAATTGAAGATTAACAGACTCCTGGAATGCGAGATGTTTTGCCCTTGCGACGAGGTTCGAGTAAGGACCCCGGCTCGCTCCACCTCCTCTCTTCTATTATTACTTTTCTTCTGCTAAGACCCAATAATACTATTTCAAGGTCTCGGGTTTAAAATTTTTGTCAATCTAAAAAGATAAAGAGGCATGCTAATAAGAGGTTAAGTAATAAAAAGTTTTAAAACTAATTTAATCAAGAAGAAAGAGAAAAAAAAAACTATATTACAAGTATAATAATAACTATAAATCGATTGAATTTAACAAAACTTAGTTGTATAAACAAATCAATAATTCAGGAATTAATATAAATATTTTTAATTACGACATAGATAATAAATAAATAAAATAATAAGTTAACGTGCGGCGATTATTTCACTGCTCGGGTCCTGTAAAATAAATATGGTCGACTGACTTGAAATGCGCGATTTAGTTTATTAAACTCATTAATTAAAACAGTTACAACCAATTAATAAGGTAGGTTTGTTACAAACCAAATATACCCATTTTCTCTTATGTTTTAACATTTAAATGTTGTTTAAATATATCCAATTTTATTTTCCCGCAATTTACCTTACATCCTTACCCTAGTAAAAATGAGAAATGTTCGAAGGTGGAAGATAGCGCAACAGGAATGTTGATATTGATAGTAAGTGTATTTTAGCCTTGGGATGACTCTTATTATCGGTACTATTCTATTCTCTTAGCTTAGCTGACCTAATAGACACCTCTTTCTATGTAGTTGAGTAAGTTGCAGAAATATATTATATTATTAACTCCAAAAACCAGGGCTTAGGAAACAAAGAAAGAGCTTCGAAATGTCGGTTATGTATGAGAAGCTCCAGCGTTTTTCATTGGTTCACATATAAATAACTTTTTCTCACACTTTAATAAAAAAAATTGGATAATACAACCTCTATTTCTAATTATTTGGCAAATTATCCAATTTTTTTCATTCTTTTTTGTTTGTCAAATAAGCTAAATTTTATATTTTAACAAAGTATAATATTTGTATTCAGGAAACTCTTTGATGGGAATAAGCATATAATAATGGCTCCCATTAGGTCGGAGGAATTAAAAGATACAGAGTTTCAACTTGGTGCAGAAAAAGCTCCGGAAACGGATGATGCCTTACCTGCTTTTTTTTTCAAACAAGTTCGGGACAAATAGGTGATGATGTCATGGATGCATTTATTAATGCATTCAGTACTGGTTGCTTTGTCAAGACTATCAACATGAGTAGTATTGTTCTCTTGAAATAAAACCCACCACACGGAGACTGTTGCGGATTTCTACCCGATTAGCCTGTGCAATGTGATATATCATATTTTGGCAAAATGTTTGGTTGGTCAGATGCAGCTGGCCATGAAAAAGTTGATTAGCCCTATTCAGAATGCGTTTATCCCGAGGCATATGATCTTGGACAGTGCCTTTATTCCTCATGAAGTTCACACAACAATCAAAAGAAAGGCTATCAAAGGTAATATGTGGCTCTTAAAGTGGATATGAATAAGGTGTGTGAGAGAATAAGGTTGAACTTCTTCGGAAAAGGTTCTTCAAGCTTTTGATTTTCCAAGCTACTGGATTAATCTGATTATGTGGTGTATATCGTTGGTGACTTACTCTACATGCGTCAACAGAGCACACTCGCAACTTTTTCATCCTGAAAGGGGCCTTCGGCAAGGAGATTCATTATCCCCTTATTTGTTTCTTTTGGTGCTAGAAACTTTGTCTACAAACTTACTAGAATTTGAAAAGGATAAACTGATCGAGGGCTTTGTGTTGGGCAGAAGGAACTCAGTGAAAACCTCTCACTGGTTCTTTGCAGATGATTCAATATTCTTTTGTGGAGCAAATGTGGTGTCCTGCTTCATATAAAATCACTACTAGATACTTTCATGAGAATCTCGGGCCAAATTATCAATATACAGAAATATGTTGTTCTAACATTGAAGGATTTGTCTGACCTTGAACAATTGGGGGTAAAAGCAATTTATGGTTTTAATATTGACGATTCATGGTCTCAATAGCTGGGGCTGGGGGTACCCGCTATTGTAGAAAGAAGGAAGCTTGCTACTTTTAACCATCTTGTTGAGAAGGTGGAAAGAAAATTACAGTGTTGGAAGGCTAAAACCCTTTCTAAAGCAGGCAAGTTGGCATTGTTTCACTCGGTTTTAACCATGCTACATCAACATTTGATGGCCTTCCACCAAATTCCTGTAGGGATTGTTAGAAGGATCAATGCAACAATTACTGGATTCTTTTGGACCTCCAATGCTCATAAAAAGCCAGTGTTTTGGAGGAGAAAAAAAGGTTTTGTAGTTACCTAAGGGCCTTAGTGGGCTTGGAATACGAGATTTCCTAATTATGTGGGCAAAGTAAGTGTCACCAGGCTTAACTATTTTGTCACACGGATAGTTTTCCTAACGCTTAGGTAGCGGGTAGGATGAGACTGAATCATGTTAACATTAGGTATCTAACATGAATTCGAATTCATACGTACTCAATGTACACTACGTGTGTAACATGAATTAGTGTTCATACTTTGAGTGTAGAAGTGTAGAATTGGATAAATGATAGTCGCCTTAATAAGTTTAAAATGAGATTCTTTGCGAATCGATCATGAAATATTGTAGTTTTCTTCTTCAAGCCTTAAAGCTGATTTTGAGTGGGTGATTTACAGTATGTAAATCTAGTGGCTCGAGTTAGTTTTTTGAGTAAGAATTAGGCTTATAAATTTTCATGGTATAAGAGATTGACATGCTCACCTTAATTAGTGGGAGTTATACTATGGCACATATTTTATATATGTGCTCTTTTTTTACCTATAGGGAGTGCCAAATAAATCCCTTCATTTGTCACTGTGTGAGCCCCGTGACTATGTTGTCAATTTGTACAATACCCTCTAACCTACGAACTATGATGTGGAAATAAGTTGGATGTTGCTACTTTAGTGTGAACTCCAAGAGCCATGAGATTATATATATGGCTCAGCGGAACACATTAGGAAAGCAATCTTACGAAGTCAAAACGTCATAAATGTCTAAGGAAGAATCGATCCATCTTCACCATGTCAGCCTGGGCGATTAAATAGGAAGTATAATCATATGAGATGTCAGGCATAAAGGGACATAGTATGTCATGTGGTGACACGAGGATGATTCAAGGGATCGTTTGTTTGTTTTTGAATGCGTTGTGTTAGTTAGATGGTGACTTAATATAATGTTATTTGTTACTTTTTGGTTGCACGGCTCATTCCCGGTATGAAGTGTAAGAGATGTCTTAGTGAGAGAGGTGTGTTTTGATTAAGATTTATGTAACCGAGTGAGATTATTATTTTTTATGAGACAAGTAACGGTCACATAATCAATGAGATTAATTCCTCATTGATGTGGTTGTTACAATAATCATAAAGGTCCCACTAATCACTCCTCCTATTAAGTATGCTTAGTACTACATAAGGAGGTGATTAGAAGGTTACTTGGATGGACAATTAGACATACAATTGACCATTATCAAAAACATTCTCTCCGTTCTCTCAACACGGTCTACCATCACCAAACTCGGGTTTGCCATGTGGCAAATATTCCGGCGACTGTAGTATGCACCGGAGATCGATCATGACTCAATTGGGTACAACGAACGGCAAGTCAGTTCTACTTCCAAATTTAAGGTCAGTTCTATAATTTACTAACATTCTTCAATTCCTACAATAACTAATTTCTTTTAGCACCTAAAAATGACATCCTTCAGTGTATTTGTGCTTTTATAGTTGGAAGCGTGGTGCTTGCAATTACTATGACTCAAAGTTGAATTGCTTGTGTAGGGGGAGGCTTCTTTGATTCATGTATTTGGTTTAACCTTTCTAGGGTTACGGGAAAATCAAGAGAAGCAGTAGCATATTTTGGTTGAGATTTTTAACTGTTCAACATTGTCAGTTTCGTCTAACTCTTTTCAACTTTTGTGTAAAATATCCAACTTTTGACGTTAAATTTAAAAATGGCCCTAAATCAAACATCAGCTTTTTAAATTATTTGGTCCAAAATAAACCAAACAATAACACACATCAATTTTCCATAATATCCAATTTATGAGGTAGAAATATCTCTTTAAAAATTATGAGGTAGAAATAACCCAAACTCAGGACACATTCTTCCGCAGTGTCCTGTTTAAAATTGTTTAATCTTTGCTCGCCTTCCTTGGCGCGGACATAACATTATTTTAACGTTTTGCACTAAAATGGTAAGGAAAGTAAAAAAGAAAGTAAAATGTAAAAGGTAAAAATAAAAGAAAATGGAAGACAGTAACAAATTTGTCGCGAATAATTAAAACCAAAGGGCAGATCACAGATTCACACAGATGTATGAAAAAGGAGGAAGACAGATAGATTTTGGAAAAAAAGTTGCTCTCTCTTTACTATTTCAGCTGATGAGCTATTGAGCTGTGATCCTGCGTGAGTGTGACTCAAAAGCAGACAATATTTTGGATAAGCCTCCCCTCCCCTCCCCTTTTCTTTTCCTTTTCCTTTTTATTCCTACTTCATTTTTAAATATTTATTTCTTTCATTTTAATTTGTTATTTGTGACAGTATATTTTAAACAATTATTAGTTTAGTGGTTAATAATGAAAAAACTTAACTGTAGTCTTGACTTTTAAGTTCGAACATATCATTTTGAATCTCTCTTTTTTTAAGGGGCATTTGGGAAGTGGCTTTTTCAATAGCATTTTGCTCTAAAATAGCTTTTTGATAGATTTGACATTTTGACTAATTAAAAAGATATTATGGGGTGTTTGGTGGATAGCTTTTTGAACTAGTTTTTTACCCTTAAAAAGCCGTTTTTTGAAATGCTACTTAGAGTAGCTTTTTGGAATTGGCTTTTTGAAGTTTAGCTTTTTAGTGAATTAAATTATCATATTAACCTTTTATATATATATATATATATAAATATATATATATATATATGCACAAGCGCGCACACACACATTTCTATGTATGAGTAATGATAGTACAACTTTTTCCAATAATTTTAATTATTAAATATATATTGATAGATAGGTATATAACTTAGTCCCAAAAATAATTTTAGATAAATTAATAAAAATCGTACCATACATTACACTAGTAATGAAAAGTTAGTTATTGATATAATTATAACCAGTGACACCAAGTTTACAATCAATTACCATATGAGTATTGTCTTAAATATATGTAGTGTACTAGTGTAGAATGTTGTAATTTCTATTTAGAATGTATTAACTGTTGATTATGCATGCAAAGTTTGTTAATAATGTTGCATTTTTAGTACTAATTTATGAAATATCCACATTATATTATAAAGGTAAACTGACATAAAACCTTTAGTTTTGATCAAGAATATTCGGTGATCGATGAACAATTTAGTTAATAGCCTATCAATACAAGTATTATCAATTTTTAGTAATTGTTTGTTAGTCACACAAATATATATATATATATATATATATAGAAAAAAAAACTAAGAATAAATATAAATATAAAAAAATACTAAAATATGAGGAACTTAGCAAAAAATTAAAAAAATAATGTTCAATAAAATAGTAAAATAAAACTAAGGGCACAACCGGAAATCAAGTAAAAAAGTCATATTACAAACAACTAATTCTACCAAACATTGCTTACATAACAACTAATACAAATCAAAGCAATGAAGAAAAAAGTCAAACAAATTACTGTTCTTTTTCTGCGATGGCAAATCATGATCTGTACCACCGCATGATTTGCCACAACTCACCATGATTCTACAAATCATTATTTTTCTCTCTCCTCACTCTTCTCTCTCTTCACTTTTCTCCTCTACTTTTTACATTCTCTCTCCTCACCTACACCACATACCAATAACCTACCACAATTCCATCACACCCTACCACACCACACCGCAAAATACCGCAGAAAAGAACAAGGCATAAACAGCCAATGCTTAAAAACAGCCAACAACCAACAACTGATTCCCAAACACTCCCAAATCAAAAATAATTTAGTAACTATAATAAACTTAATTTTAATTTTTCTAAAAAAAATAAATACCATTTTAGAATCATTGAAAAGGAATAGAGAATTTTCTTTTGAATGGATGACACAAGAAGCGACAAACTGTTATTGAGGATAAATTATATGCAATTAATTTTGATTATAAATTATATGCAATTAATTTTTAATAACTTTTGCAATGAGCAATTTTTTTATTACGCAACATAATTGTTAGTTAAGGTGATAATTATATAGACTGGTCATGTTCTTCGGATTGTTATCTTTAACCAATTCAAAATTCAATCGAATCCAATCCAAATCCTACACAATTTCCCAAAAAACATCTTCTATAAAAACACAATTCCCCAACAAAATATCATAACTTATCCAATCCAATTCATTCCAATCAAATCAAATCCATCCAAATTTGATTTTAACCAATCCAAAGAATAGCTACAAAGTGTTTTTAATTTTATACCATTTCTCTAAAATATTTTTTATTATAGATTATATGCAATTGATTCCTTAAAATTTACTATATTAAATTTTCAATAATTGTAATAATAATATATAATAATCTATTATATCAAACATTAAATCTATAAAATAAATTAATATCATAAAAAATAATAATCTACATTTTGTTTCATAAATTTATACTTGAAGAGTAAACGAAATAAACTATTAGACCATGTAAAATATTATTTAAAAGGTGACACGAACGAATTAAAATAGAAAATGCTCCCTCTGTCTTTTTTTCCTCATCTTTCTTTTAAAGGTAGCGTAGAAAAATCAATATCACAAATTTTTTTATGATAATTAATGAGAAAATTATTAAATATATTTAACTAAAATCAAAATTTAGGGCTAATTCAATAAATGTTAAGGGTCAAACAAGAAAAATAGTAATTAATATATTATTAACGTTGTAAAATAATAGATAATATGAAACGAGAAAATTTTAATATGCGTGAAAGGATTTGGGTTATAAATTTGCTCCCTTCGCTTCATATTAGTTGTTGTCCCAATGTTAGGGAATGGACCGAATGGACTAAGGGAAGTTTGGTCCAGTCCTCGGTACAGGAAAATTTGATGTTTGGTCATCGGTCCAGTCTATGGACCGAAATGAAGGCTGAAGTTACTAAAACTATAGGGATTTTCTAATGTATAGCCCAGTTCGGACTGGACCGAGGACTAGACCGAATTTGACCGAGAACTTTGTTCGGTCCAGTCCTCGGTCCAGCTTAATCCTTTAATTCGGTCCTCGGTCTATTCGGTCCAGTCCGGGACCGATGAACAGCCCTACATAATACTTTTCTTTGATTAAGAATTTTTTATATCATATTTTATCAAAAAATTATAACATTACATTTGTAAGATAATATTTTTATGATATAAATCTAGTGATAGTATTTTCTTATATTATGACCATGTTCGTTAGATTATTTTTAGATTTGGATGGAAAAGTTAGGATAAATTGGGATAAGATAAGTTATGATATTTTTTTGGTGATTGTGTTTTTAAAATGAATGACTTTTTAAGAAATTGTGTTAAGTTTGAACAAGTTTAGATAAGTTAGGATAAGTTAGGAGAGTTATATCCAATCTAACCAACGAACAGCTAGCGGAACATGACCTATATTCAGGGCCTATGTACCGAAAAATTTATGACATTAATGGACGATTAATCCGAAATTAAAGGAATATAATATTGGTAGTCCCAATTTTGCAGTGTTATAATGTTAACCAATGAGAAATCAGAAAGCATAGCAGGAGCTTCGTCCAATAGCAATATTAGGAATACTGCCCAGTAATAGAGTAACCCACTCATTGTTAGATGCACTCCACCTATCATTAATTATTGCGCCCTTTTTAATTACTTTCTTTTAACCTATAGGCGACCTACAAAGGATTCACGCCATTGATTTGATAGCTATACCCCTTGATTTTTCTTTATCTATATACGGAGTATATACATGTAAACTTAAAATCAAATCATATCAGAAAAATGAATACCTAAAATCACGGATTTAGGTCTTCGTATTAAAATTGTTCAATACATTATTTCGTTTATTTGAAACTATATTATTTATAATTTTTAATCTAATTTGAACTAAATTTTAATATTATTTGGGAGTTAAGGGTGGCCATGGCCACCCCATCATTATCTATAGACCCATATATGACTTAAATAGTGAAATTTGGGATGTTTAGTTGCTTGTAAAGCTACTTTTGAATCTAAGGGTGCGCTTGGTTGGTCAATAACCCTAGGGAAATGGTCAATTTTCTAGGGTGACTTATTTTCTCCATGTTTGGATGCGGGTTGACTTCGGGAACATTTTCACGATGGGCCCACTATTTTCTCCATTTTTCTAGGGAAAATTTCCCTTAGGGGGGTTGAGGGAAATTTTTCCCAAGGATATCTTTCCCATGAAAAATTTTCCTCTGAAAAATTTTTCCTAGATTCCTACCAACACTCCCTAAATAATTATTGTCTATTAAAAAATAAATTCATGAAAAACATTTTACTTTTACCAAAATTTTAACCTTGGTAGGGGAATAGAAAACAAGTGTAGTTAACATTTAACCATCACCTTTTAGTGTTACTATTGTTATATATAAAAATAATATTTTAACAATCATTTTTTAAGGTGAAATTATTATGAGACGTTTATATATATATATATATATATATATATATATATAAAAGAATACAAATGATGAGGATAGAAATATACTACCTCCGTTTTGTTTTATCTGTCGCCTAGGAAATTGTTGCAAAAACTTTGACCGTCAATATCTTAATTTGTATAATGATTCATCATACAAAATTGATATCATTATATTCGTAATAAAAAATACTATTAAAAAAGTATAATATTATATTTTTCTATAAAAGTTTTATATTAGAAATTATTGATTAAAAATTGACACTGAAAACCGTAAATGACAGATAAAAAAGAACAGAGGGAGTAGAGTTTAATGATGACATTTTTTTGTAAAATTATAATTATTAGTATTTATCTTTTTTGGTTAGAATATGTAAATTTTAAAGAAGATATTTATGGGTAGCGTTTATCGAGGAAAACTTAGATGGTTGGGACATGTATGTAGGAGAAGTGCAGATGCGCCCGTTAGGAGGTGCGAGGGGATAGGTTATCCCTAGTGTGTTGGGGGCGTTGGAGAATAAAAAAGTCTATGAGGGAGATGATTATGGTAGATTTTAAACACCTATGTTTAATAAAGGACATAACGTTGGATAGAGAAGTGTGGGGGTGTGGATTAAGGCCTCGTTTTTTTATGTGGGTGACAGGTTGCGGTGCCACACCGCACTGCAACTTTCTATATGCCACCACAACTCATTATATTACAATCTGCCACAATCTACTACAACTCACTATAATCTACTTTTTCTAATTTAATTTATTTTTTATTAAAAGTTAAACTTTTCATATTCCACCACAACTCACCATAACTTTTCCCAACCCACCACATTTCATCCACACTGCATTGCAACCAACCGTATAAACGAACGAAGCGTAAGGTAGTAGGGTGAGGCTTGGCAATAGGATAGTGTTTGGTGCTTTTTTGTTTGCTCTTCTGTGCTGCCATTTTTACTTTGTGTTCTAAGAAAAGTCGACTGATATATCTTTATATTTTTTGTTTAACTACCTTTTTTGCCAAATAATATGTAACTATATAGATTTTATACCGCAGTAAAACACTTAAAAAACCCTTTTTTCAAAACTCATATCATTATCAATTTCTTGAATTAGCATCCATTTATTATTAATTTCAACTCTATGAGCTTCAAAACCCAACATATAGCATTATGTGTGATCATGTATAAAACCCAATAAGCGTTAATTAATAAACTCAATTAGATTGTTACTTTAGAGGTACCAAAAATACAAAGGCCATGTTCTTTGGTTATCGTTGTTTTATGCAGTACTGTAAGTTACTGTACTGTAATTTACCGTAATCTACCGCAATCTACCGCTACTCACCGCAATCTACTATTTACCTTTTTATTAAAATACCAAAGATTTCCAATTACCGCAGCGCAACCCACCGCAACTTACCGCACCGCAATTCCACCGCATAAAAGAACGATATCATAAACTCTCCCAACTTATCCTAACTTATTTAACTTATCCATACATATCCAAATGTAACACAATTCCCCAAAAAAATCCATTTTAAAAATATAATTTTCCAAAAAAACATTATAACTTATGACAACTTATCCAAATTTATCTTATAATTTATCACTTCAAACCTGAAAATATAATAATCGAAGAAGAACCAAAATCCAATCCATGACATGGTTCCCAAAGGAGGGAAAATCTGTATAGCAACCAGCATGCACCACTCTGGATCATACTATCATCTCATCTTTAATTCCCTGTTCTGTGCTAAACTTGAGGTGTCTAAGTCTAAGCCTACACAACTCCTGTTTATGAGATGAGGCTGCTATTTATTTATTTATTTATTTATTTATTTATTTATTTATTTCCAGGTAAAGAAAACAGACTACAAACTGAGATTCTCCATCAGACTCTCCCGTCTTTTTCTTTGCTTTTTCCGGGTTTTTATCCCACATTTTTACTACCCCAATTTTAATTTAATAGGAGTAGGGAGGGGTACGTACGTACTACTTATTATTAGCTCTTTTTCTATAAAAAATTAAAAAAAAAGTAGAAGTATTTAATTTTGCCTAGGAAGGTGTCTTTATCCTGTGGTATCTGCTCTGAATTTGTTCTGGGAAACTCTCCATATACATTTATCTCTGACAGTTTGCAGGATTATCTGTCTGACAGGTGATCAGAGAAAGAGAAGCCTTGAAATCCGTGATCAAATTTGGAGGTTTCTGTTTTAATTGCATCAGAAAGTTAGCAAAACAGATTTCAGAGGTTCTAGGTTTTCACCCCCTCCTTACTCCTTACTCCTTACTCCTTACTCCTTCCATCTGCTCTACCTTCATATTAATTCATTCATACCCCTAGGCATTAGCTCAAGCTCAAATCCCCAATATTGCCTGTACGTATATATTTAACACAACTCCTTTCTGAGTGGGGGTTCCATATTATTTACCCAAAATGATTTTTAATTACTCTCATTATAGTGCTCTCAAAAATTTAAATTCAAGTAAATTTAAGTTGATCAAATTCACTAAATGTCAAAATTTAAATGAGTTCATTTATAAGATAATTTAGGCAAAATTAAATTCGGGTCAAAACAATAGAAAAATAAAATATTGTATTTGAATATTCGATTAATTCAATCAGTGTCAAAATCAGGTTTAAACTAAGCCGATTTTTTTTTGGATTGAACGAAATTTTATTTGTGCTATTCAAAATGCAATACTCCTCAGACCATGTTCTTTTGTGCGGTTAATAAGATGCGGAAATGGTGCGGCGCAGTGAAATTGTTGAAAGTGTGGTGAGTGTAGAATGATAGAGTGAAATTTGTGAAAAGTGTGATTGATGTGATAGGTGAGGAGACAAAATGTGAGACAAAATATGAGAATTTTCAAAAGGAGAAAAGTGGGGAGAAAAAAAAAAATTAAGAGATATGTCGATAATGATTATAATAAAGTGTGGTAAAATGTAGAAGAATATTAAAGGATATATTAACGCCGCAGTGGTACTAATATCCTTTTGATTTTTAAAACTAATGCCTTGCAAATACTCTTCAAGGGTACTAATATCTTGTTGATTTTAAATCTTAAAACTAATGCCCCATAATATATTGTTACAGCAAGATTTTTTTTTTAATAATTGTGTACATAAATAAAATTCAGTTTGGGCAAATTCTTAAGTAGACCATGATCTAACTATAAAATATCGTACATTATGTAGACCCTGATAAATCCATCATATATATATATGTCAACTTTTATGTGATTAATTTGTGTAAAATTTGGTAATTTTTTAAAAAAAATATCGATAAATTTTGCAATAACATCGATAAGTTTATAACAAATTTTAAGGTAAATATTGATAAATTTATTTTCTAAAATTCTATACTTTGGAGGACTTAAATAGGTGCTCCAATGTGTAGCATTTAACAATTGGGATCTACCTAGCAAGGTAGATTCAATAATTATATATATATATATATATATATATATATATATATATATATATATATATTTTGTATTATGGTCATGTTCTTTTGTCAGGTTAGGTTTAGGTTAGGTTAATTAAATCAGGATAAGTTAGGATATGATAAGATAGGAAATGATAGATAGAAAATGATAATTATAGGTTTGAGTTAAGTTAGTTGTTGGGTGGAAATATTATTAATAAAACTTAAATATTTTGAGGAAAATAAATGAAAAAGTTATAAGTATTTTTTTTTTTTTGCAAGAGAAAAACACCGAAACCAATCAATTGCTACTATTTAAAAAAGAGTACATGTCTTTCTGGGCTAGGGCTAAAGTCTCCCTTGGTCCTCCATCTATCCAACACCTATTAACTGAATCAAAAGGTTGAAGCCTTGCAAGAGAATACGCTACTGAGTTTCCTTCCCTACGAACATGATGCCAAGAAATCAAAGTAAAATAGGTAGCTAGCTTCCCAATCTCCTTGATTATGGTACCCTTAGTGTTGCTCCCTTGGTATCCAGATTTGATTTTCTGAATGAGCGAGAGGCAGTCGCTTTCCACTATAGTCGATGTGAAGCCCAATCTGTGTACCAATTGCAGGCTATATAAGCATGCCTGTCCTTCCTCAAGTTCGGCCGATGAGAAACCTTCCATCTGTCTAGAGCCCATGGCTATTACCTTGCCAGTGGAGTCCTGGATAATGGCCCCCCAACCTCTGCCCCATTCCGCTAGTTTGGTTGCATCAAAATTTAACTTCACCGTCCTGCCAGCTGGGGGTTCCCATCTCGTTGCTAGTGTTGTTCTTGTGTCTTGCTTTACTGTCGGAAGCGATTGGAATTCATGTAGAATGTCCATGGTAGTATTGAAAGAGGTTGCAGCTGGGGCATACTTATTTCACTACAACATGGTAACAAAAATAAGACCGTTATGAACGGTCACGATTCGGCTGCAGTGCGGGGCGGGCGGCATCGTTCATTTGCGATCGGCGGCGGCCGCTCTCAATGGTCGTTTGTGGAAGCGGGCGACCGTTCATTTGAACGGTCGTTAATTAACGACCGTTCATAAACGGTCACAGGAGGCGGACGACCGTTTATGAACGGTCGTCAGTCGTTGTGACCGTTTATTAACGGTCGTTACTAAGCGACCGTTCAGCTGAACGGTCCCCCATTTTATTATTTTTTTTAAAAAAATTTTTGTTGAGGGTTTCTGTTAATATAATCTTTCCAAAATATATTTGAAGTATAAGTGCCAAACGGTCACAAAATGAACGGTCGCTAATAGTAATATATATATATAAAAATGAACGGTCGCAAACAGTAGCATATATATATATAGTCAACGGTTGCAAGTCAACGGTCGCTAGTCAACGGTCGCAAAATATATTACATATCTGACAAGTTTTTAAAGTTGTCCTCACAAACACTACGAAGAAGGGGGGTCATTAATGAAATTAGAGGGAGAGAATTGACCACTGGAAGGCGTCCCCTGCTGCTGCTGCTGATTTTGTTCTACTTGGGACAATCTTCCTTCTAGTTGGCTCAACAGTTGCTGGTATTGGGAGACTTGACTCCTCAAAGACTGTGTTTCAGCCAACATGGAAGCATAAGCAGATGGGGTAGGGGCGGCGGATGAGGAAGAAGATCCCTGACCATTGTGGCGTGCATAGCGGGTCGGCCTTTCGTAGAACATGCCCGTCGAGGATCCCAGGCCATAGACAGACTGATTCTTGACCGAGAACCCACCAGCGACAATGTAGAACACCGCGTTGGCTTCCACAGTATTGGGCTCCAAGCCCGCTGCAGATACTTGCTCAAGTTCATTCTGCAAATGATCAACATTAATGATAATTAGTAACCACAACAAAAGTTAAAGCAAAGTGGTCATGTTGTTTGTTGTCAAAACACATTATCAATAGATGCCACGACTATGGTAATATAGGGAGAGTTACATAGAAATTTCGGCTGAGCTTCCTTTGTAATATGGGCTATACCAAATTCATAATACAAAACATTAACCTGCAAATTACAATATAAACTCAACTTGTTGAATAAGGGGTCACATGCCCACTTTACCACAACGAACATTTGCAACATATACAATCCTATCGAGCCACACGCTCGTTTCTAAACATAAGTTACACACACCCCATAATTTCCAACTTCCAACCACAATTCCAACACATACAATCAAGTTTCAATATACGGCCACACGCCGATTAATCCTATCGAGCCACACGCTCGTTTCTAAACATAAGTTGCACACTCCAACTTCCAACAACAATTCCTACACATACAATCAAGTAACAATATACGGTCACACGCCGATTAATCCTATCGAGCCACACGCTCGTTTCTAAACATAAGTTGCACATTCCAACTTCCAACAACAATTCCTACACATACAATCAAGTAACAATATACGGCCACACGCCGATCAATCCTATCGAGCCACACACTCGTTTCTAAACATAAGTTGCACATTCCAACTTCCAACAACAATTCCAACACATACAATCAAGTAACAATATACGGCCACACGCCGATTAATCCTATCGAGCCACACGCTCGTTTCTAAACATGAGTTGTACATTCCAACTTCCAACAACAATTCCAACAAATAAATTATTAAACTAATTTTAGAAGAAAATGACTTACATAAACTTTGGCCGCCTTCGGGTCAGTCCATTGCTTGTTGCCGTAGGCGTCTTGTTTACAATGATAGTGCTCTATGACGTCCGCAGGGGATGGATGGATCCCGTCACTAGCCTAGGAATATATTTAGAAACATTACATATATCACCTGATAATTTGTATTGATGAAAAACGACAAAGTAAAAGATGATGGGAGGCTTACCAGTTTTCGCAAGTATTTACCGGCGGACATCGCCCCACCGTAGTGCTTATTGTGGTCCGGGGCTTTGTTCCGATTCGCCGTGTATGCCTCGACCCGACGCTTATAGGCCTCTTCCTCTCGTTTAGCCCACATCCTCACCCGGATTTCATCTGACAAATGGGGTATTGGTTTGTTCCTTGGGGTATGTTTCTCCAGAGACTGTGCCCTTAAGGAGGTCGCTGAATTTGCTATGCCACATGTTGAAGACTTCCTGAGCCAAGTCCATTTCATATTCGAAACGTTGCTATACAATAACAATTAAAACAATTAAACACATATTTACTGTCCCATATATACTAACGAAATCCAAATAAAATAATTAGGTTCCGAAGGATTGTATTCTTACATAGAAATACGACCAATAAACCATTTTGTCAGGATCTTCTATATCACCGGCGCTAAGAGCCTCCCCTTGGTAATGAGATTTTAGACTCTCCGACACGACCTTAATAACCTCAGGCATTGAGATCCTACAAGAAACGAGCAACAAGTGAGAGAGTCTCAATATTTATTAATTATTATGTATTGACTAAAATTAAAGTTGACATACCAGTCTTCCCCCCTAATGAGGGGGATCCTTGGGTCGGATGGGTCGATAGGATTACCGGGCTGGATCTTCCATAGAGGGGATGGTGGGGACATGGCGTTTTCTTAAGCTGCACTATAATAACCAATAATTGACCGCACAAATAATGAATTTAAAATTAATTTACATTTGATGCATGCAATGAGTAATCGAATAACAACCATGAAAACAAATTAAATTATAACCAAACAAATTAAAATAATAAAATTCTAAATTGTTAATCGCACAACGTAATAAAACCAAATGACAGTTCAAACAAATGAACCTACACGTGCGACCTACTCATCATCATCATCACTAAGCAACTCAACAAATGCGGCATTTTCCAATGCTTCATTCCCTTCTAAATCATCGTCCTCCACACCCTCTAGTATACCCCGATCTTCTCCTTCTTCATCATCACTAAATAGTTCGTCTCCCGAGCCATCTCGATCGTCAAGTAGGTCGAACTCAGCAAGTGATGGGGGGCCCACATTGTTGTCTTCCTGAAATGCTCCATCATGATCATCGAGTCCATGTATTGTTTGCCTTGCCTTAATTGTCAGTGTAGCAGTCCATGATGATCTATCCTTCTTGGTTGTTGGGTAATGGATGTACACCACTTGTGTAGCCTGAGATGCCAACACAAAATGCTCATACACCCTATACCTCTTTGCTTGGTTAACGTCAACAAGCTTGTAATGATCATGCACGACTGCGCCACCTTGACCAGGGTCGAACCATTCAACCTTGAACAAGTGGACTTTGTACTCCCTACTACGCCCAGTATAAACTAACTCAATAACCTCTTTCAAAATCCGTAAGTCGAAGTCGTTCACCCCTTTGACACACACCCCATAATTTGCATTCATTGTTTTATTATCGGCACGGTAAGCATGGAAATTGAAGTTGTTAATGTAGAAATGAACCCAAGATAAAACATCCTTCCTAGGGCCATTCGCTAAAGCAGTAACAACTTCATCTCTTTCACCGGATGACAAAACCTACAACGTTGTTTAATAATTGCGAAATTAATCTCATGTAACCTATGTTAACAAATAATTTAAAACCAAACAACTCAAATTGAATGTTAACCTTTCTTCTCAACCAACGGGGGAATTCTTTGCGATGTCTGTTCCACAATTCACCATGCGGCGTACGTGGATGCAAACAGGCCATCTCTTCCTCAAATTGACTGAAATAAGTCAACATAGGTGAATATTCTACTGGATAAATAAGTTATTGATAATTGAAATGCCGATCTAATTAAGTTATGTTGTATATGTACCTTTCATATTCAGTCATTAAATTGGAGTTTGAAAGGACATATTCATGTGCAGCCTCATATTCTTGTTGGTCAAGGAATCTTTTCTTCCCTGCAGCTGGAGAGTACCCAATGTTCGATGAAAACAACTCAGGTATTGCTCCATTGCCGTCGGATGCATCACCCAACTCGGGGCATGAGTTCCTTGGAAGGTCTCTTGATTTTGTGTGCACTTCCGGTGCAAAGTATGCAACACAAAAGTTGGAAATCTCCTCCGTTAAGAACGCATTACATATGGAGCTTTCAACGCGTGCCTTGTTGCCGACCTTCTTCTTCAAATGATGCAGAAATCTACAACATTTGACAACCAACATGCGTCGAGGAATGCGTTACAAAGAAAAAGGCGGGTCCTAAATGTTTAATAAAAATACACTACAAAGAAAAAGGCGGGTCCTAAATGTTTAATAAAAATACACTGCAAAGAAAAAGGCGGGTCCTAAATGCAATACAAATATTTAATTACCTTTCGAAAGGGTACATCCACCTATACTGCACCGGTCCACCTTTAGCTGCTTCATATGGAAGGTGTATTGGAAGATGCTCCATCACATTGAAGAATGCGGGAGGGAAAATCATCTCCAGTTTGCATATGATTTCCGGTATGTTAATCTCCAACCGGACCATATCATCAACACTAACCTTAGAGGCACACAAGTCTCTAAAAAATTGGCTTAATTCCGTCAGGGCTTTCCAAACATTATGAGGAAGCAACTCCCTAACGACAATTGGTAACAACCTCTCCATGAAAACATGACAATCATGACTCTTCATACCATGTAATCTTGATGTGTTAACATCTACACATCTACCTAGGTTGCTTGCATATCCGTCTGGAAGTTTGAGGTCTTTAAGCCACTGACATAATGTCTTACGCTCCTCTTTACCCATGACATATGCAGCTCCACCCGTCCTTTCTTTATCAACCCGGCGACGCTTACAATGAGCGGCTAGGTCCTTCTTAGAGTTGTCATCATTTTTTGTCTTTCCTTGTATGTCCATGATGGTGTTCAACACCTGCTCAAACACATTTTTCTCAACATGCATGACATCTAAGTTGTGTCTAATTAGCAGGTCTTTCCAATACGGTAGCTCCCAAAAGATGCTCTTTTTATGCCAATTGTGACATTGAAGATAGTCGTCAACATTGCCTTGTTGTTGAGTAGATGTTGGCAATCTTGACACTTGTTCCCAAACTTGGCTCCCATTAAGGCGAGGGGGTGGAGGTGAATGTTCTTCTCGATTTTTTGAAAACGCACTCTTGTTAGTACGATAAGGATGGTCCATTGGGAGAAACTGTCGATGACAATCAAACCATGACTGTTTCCTCCCATGTTTCAGCCACCGTGATTTTGTTTTGTCCATGCAATATGGACAAGCTAGCTTACCTGCGGTGGTCCACCCAGAAAGCATAGCGTACGTTGGAAAATCGCTTATTGTCCACAACACGGACGCCTTCATTCTGAACGTTTCCTTCAAAGACACATCATACGTGTCTACACCCTCCACCCACAACTGTTTCAACTCGTTAATTAACGGCTGCATGTATACGTCCAAGTTTCCCTTTGGACTTTTCGGACCAGGGATCAAGAGCGTGAGGAACATGTAAGGCTTCTTCATGCAAAGCCACGGAGGCAAATTATAGGGGGTAGCTATAACAGGCCATGTAGAATAAGTTTGCCCGAAACTACCGAAAGGGGCGAAACCATCCGTGCATATACCCAACCGCACATTGCGTCGTTCCGATGCGAACTCTTTGTGAGTGGCATCAAAATTTTTCCAAGCTTCACCATCACACGGATGGACCATGTCACCGTCCCCTCGAACATTTGTTGAGTGCCACCTAATTTGCTCTGCTGATGTCTTAGTCAAGTATAATCTTTGCAACCGCGAACCGATTGGAAAGTATATGAGCTCCTTGTAGGCGATCTTTTTACCCTTAGCCGTTGTCCGCACATATCGATCAGCACCGCAAAAGTTGCAACTATCAAGCATGGAGTTCTCCTTCCAAAACAACATACACCCCTTTGGACACGCGTCGATCCTCTCATGCGGAAGTTCTAAAGCTTTAAGTAACTTCTTCGACGAGTGATGCGTCTGTCATTTCATTAACAGGGACAAATGTCTTTCATGAGGGCTAGCAGACTGTCTACGACTTTGTTAGGGAGATTATACTCACATTTTATGTTAACAAGCCGAGACACTACTGACAATTGTGACAGTTCGCAACCCTCATACAAAGGTCGTTTGGACGCTTCTAACATTTCAAGAAATTTTTGTCCTCCATCTGACGGCTCATCCTCTACTGTGTTGAACACGTTGGACGATAAATCTCCGATGGCATCCGTTGGCATTTCTTGCATTGGGTCTAACACATCAGTCCTCGACGACCCCTCAATTTGGTTCGACGTTTGGATGGGGACTGTGGCCACGGGAGGCACGTACACCTCACCGTGACTCGTCCACACAAAATAACGTGGTACGAACCCATTTTTGTACAAGTGCACCTTAACATTGTCCTCATGTTGGTGTTTCATGTTTTTACACTTTGAACATGGACACCTAAGTACTTTATCCGTTTGGAAGCTAATGGTTTGTTTAGCAACTGGCAAAAATTCTTCTTTCACTCCTCTAACAAACTCTTTGCTAAGATACCCCTCCTCATCGATTCTCTCGTACATCCATTTCCTAGTATTTTCCATTTTGTTCAATCTGCAAAGTTGACCGAATTAGATTTCAAAGTTGTCAATTTGTGCATGTCAACCCACTAATTTGCAAGGTGAGGTCACTTACTTATAACTACCAAAAGCATCCAAACTCAACACTTTTCTATGACATATACAACTAAGCTATATATGTCAACAGTCAAGAGGATAATGTTATTACCCGATGAGAGTGTGTTTGTTCCTGATAATTTATGGCTGAAAAAAAAACTTTCATGAGTCATACCGACTCTCCTTTTATTTGTCTAGTTCCCAAAAAGTAGCGCAATCTCAGCAGTGAAATTGCGCGAGGTCTACAATGCTCTGAGCGTTAGAAGCGTCTCAGATTCGGTACAAGGCAGTGTTTCCATTGTGCAACCTGGTGGCCAACAAGACAAGGCGGGAATGAGAGAGAAGCTGATAGTACAATGTCTAATAGAAATTGCGGAGGGCTTTCTTGCATGCATCAAAGCCCACCGCAATTTCTATTAGACCTTTTACTATCAGCTTCTCTCTCATTCCCGCCTTGTCTTGTTGCCCACCAGGTTGCACAATGGAAACACTGCATTGCACCGAATCTGAGACGCTTCTAACTCCCAGAGCACTATAGACCTCGCACAATTTCACTGATGAGATTGCGCTACTTTAAGGGAACCAGACAAATAAATTGGAGACTCGGTACGACTCATGAAAGTATTTTTCAGCCATAAATTATCAGGAACAAACACACTCTCATGGACACTAACAGAACCCACACTCGACCTCTTTTTATGACATCTACAACTAAAATCCTAGAACTATAAATTACCCTACTTTCTACTCTAAACTACCATGACAACTAACCTATTTACTAACACTAAACTGGTTGTTGAGTACTTAAGCTAGCAAAGGGATGTGACATAGTTATTCATAACTCATGTCTTCATTTGGGGTTACGAATAATTATGATAGCAATTAGGTTGGATACGAAACAAATTTACGCTAACAACTTCAGAGATTAACTTAATTAAAGGCATGTCTCTAAACTTCAATTCACCCTTGTTGTGATGAACAAGTTGTCTGAGTTATATGTACGAGAAATCCACCGCTTGTGACGTATTAAATGTCGATCGTTTTGCATTTAGTATCCCAACCTCCTTTAAAACGAACACCCACGAAATCAAGATTGAGTTCACGGGTGTTCATTTTATTAGTGATTGGTATGCTACAAGACTCAACGATCGACATTTGTTTTGCCGCAAACGGTGGATTTCTCGTATGTATAACTCCGACAAATTGTTCATCACAACAAGGGTCAATTGACATTTAGAGGCTTGCCTTTAATTAAGTTATCCAACAAAGTTGTTAGTCGCGTAAATTCATTCCTAATCAAACATAATAACTAACTCATTTACTAATAACTACCAAAATCATCCCAACTCAACACTTTTTTCTAATAATGGTAGATTTCCATGTCGTAGATTCAAACGTATTTTAAGCGTGTTAAAACAATTATATACAACATAACTAACTAACCATTCTTTACACATAATCTAATCCATACTAATTTACGCATGCTCATAATTTATACACATAAACATACAATTAACAATTTTCAAAACTAAAACAATAAATATTACAAAACATTAATAACTAATACAAGTAACATACAATTAATACAAAAATTCAATAATAAAACACAATTAACACAACAACATACACATAAACATACAATTAACACAACCAACATATCATTAAACTAATTGACAAATTTCACCACATACCTAACCTAATTAACATACAATACTTAAACAGTAATATAACTAACCTAATTAACATACAATTTCACAACATATCATTAAACTAATACAACTAACATACAATTAACATATAATACTTCACACTAATTAACACAAAAATTAACCGAATAAATACTAATTATTCACTCAAATTATTCACAACATAATTAACTAAACAACTTTTTACACAAATACTAACCTAATAAATGTAATGCATGCTCATAATTTAATCAAATAAATATATAATTAACAAAATTGAAAAATTTCAAATAATTTACCGGGGAGAACGACGACGGCAATGGAAACGACGGCGGCGGCGACTGCGACGGAGGCGCGGACGGCGAAGGCGGCTCTGACAGCTGCGGCGTCGACGACGTCACCAAAAAAGTTGCGGTTCCCGATCCGATTTGCATGCAAGAGGAAGGGCTTGTGTTGTTATTAACCACCAAAAACTTAAAAGAATTGATAAGGAGGGAGAAGAGGAGGACTTACCGTCGTCGGCTCCGGCGGAATGTGGCGGCAGGCGGCGGTTTCCGGTCCAAGGCGCCGGCTAGTAGGAGGAGGGAGAAGAGAAATTGGGGTTTTGAAACAAAAGCTAACGATGCAATTGAATGAAATTGAATTCGGCCGATGCTATTAAAAAGGGAACGACCGTTCAAAAGCAACCGTTAATTTGAACGGTCGTTATCTAGCGACCGTTTAATTACCGGTCGTTAACCAGAACGACCGTTCAATTGAACGGTTGCTAGATAGCGACCGTTTAATTGAACGGTCGTTCATGTTTACGACCGTTAATTTATACAGTCGCTAGATAACGACCGTTCAAATTAACGGTCGCTTTTGAACGGTCGTTCCCTTTTTAAGTTAGATTAGATTAGTTACCTTGAATTGAACCCCCTGTAACACTTCTTCCATCTCAGTACTACCCTCTGATTTGAATAAATCATCATAGTTATCAAGAAAGAGCCTCTCGAAGTCCGTCTCCGAGGTGTATGTTGTTCCCGCCTCATCTTGAAGCTTGACAATGGTATTTACTTTCCTGGGTGCAGAGGCTTTCTTGTTGAACCATCTCGAATTTCTGTCTCCATATGTGAAGTAATCTCTTTTTGCTCTTTGCCACCACATTATCTCTTCCTGCTTCCTGAGCTCTCTAAACTTTGTCAGTAAGGACTTTCTCTCTTGTGGGTTTGTCGTTCCTTTCAACTTTTCTTGGAATTTTCGGATTTTCCTCGTGACATTCCCAAACGAGTTACTCGCCTAATCATTAAGAGCTTGTCTGCATCTGTCGAGCTTCTAGTTGTAATCCTAACCCGTTGATCCGCTGTCCGTATTTCCCCAGACCTGTCTAATTACTCCTTCACATTCGTTTTCTATGGCCCACATATGTTTGAAGGAAAAGCCTCTAACTGGTTTTCAGGTCGCCTAATTATGTATGTTGAGCTCCAGTTTAATCGGAAGATGATCTGACAAGGACTCATCCATGTATGAAACTGCTAGTGATGGAAAAAGTTATAGATGTTGGAAAAAGTGAATTGATTTGAGATTAAAATATATTATTTGAATTTTTTCATTTAAAAGTTGTTTTTGGTTTGTGTGTTCTTTAGGGAGTTGGGTTGGGTTGGGTTAGATTAGGTTAGGTAAGGATAAGTTAAGTTAAGATAAGTTAAGTTATGTTAAGTTAGATTAGATTAGATTAGTTAGGTTTCACTCAACTAAAATACAAAACTTATATCTAAATGTCTATATTTATCCTTTATATATTAAAAAAAAATGTATATTGGGGTACATTATTGTTATTGTATATTTAAAAAAAAGGTATGAGAGAGACTACCTTACTAGATAACCAACATGTATCTTTCAAAAGATTTATCATTTTCCACATTTCAAAAATATTAATACCTCTATCCCTTTAGTTGTGCATAAAATTATTTTCAAAATCAAGAAATATATGGAATGGACCAAAAAATTTACACATTATGAAAATTGTCCTTGAAAATACGTATCTTTGAGAAGAGGTAAAAAGTTCATTTACTATGATTAAAATGAGTATTATAATTATTGAAATTGTAAAAGTGAAGTAATTTGACAAATACCAACAACAAAGAAGTTAGACAATTTGATAAATAAAAAGGGATGGAGCTAGTATTTTTATTTTTTTAGTTCCATTTCTATTCAAAATAAGGGTAGTTTAAGAATTTAATTTAATTTTTAATCTTCATTTTTTTAAAAAATAAACATTATTTTAAGGCATTAAAAAAAGAAAGAGTCCAAGTATATTTTGGGATGGATCTTGGGTCTTTGAACACGAATTTCGAATATCCATTGACGATTTTCAAGGTTTCTTTGAACAGTGAGCATATTCTAAATCATACTCTTCCTTTCCATTATAACTATCACAAAAAGAAAATGACCCTATTGGTTTTAATTGAATATAATAATAACTATTCGATATAATTACGGTGGATCATATCCTTGTTAGCTTAAGCCTGACGAAAACATGGTGGATATCTGTTGCTGTTAAAGGTCTTAACAACAAATTTCTTTCTGGCCATTCCCATCTCCTAATCTATTAAATTATTCCTAACGATTGTTGGTTAGCAGCTTTGGGATTTATGTAAACTATGGCTCTATTTGGCAACTAGCTGATAGATGGTAGCTGGTAGCTGTTAGCTGTTAGCTTATATCTGTTAGTTGATAACTGTTTGAATTAGCTGTTTGGGTTAGCTGATTGTAAAAAAAGTGTTTGATAAAATAGTTTTTTGTGAAAGTTAGATAAAAAAGTTTCATCAATTAGCTTTTTGAAAACTAGCTTTTTGGGTCCAAAAGGCTAATATGAAAAGCTAGTTACCAAACACCTCAAGTAGCTTTTTCACCTAAGTTAAAAGCTAAAAACTATCTAAAAAGTTAAAAGCTACAAAAAAGCTGGGTAGCTAAACACCCCCTATGAGTCTAGAGATAGCAACCCAATATACATATATTATATATCCCTTTTTTTTGGGGGTCTAAATTAAATGATTGGAGGCCGTTTAGGTCTAATACTCTAATTTCTTATTGGTTAGCAATTATACTAATTTAACTGGTCTAAAACTATATTGAAGGTTTTCCTTGCATATTTGATCCGTGAAGGATTACAGGAACTAAAATAAAGAAGGATAAAGGTCCAAGGATCAAAATCTCAGCCACAAACATAAGAGATCAAATAGAACGCACAAGAACTCAAACCCTAGAAATTTAAATGATTTTGATTAAACAAAACTCAACAAGAAGTAAATGCAAGCTAGGAAGATAAGTTCAATCTATAAAGATTACCCATCAAGATTGATCTAGGAGAACAAAAGTGCATAAAGGGAACCCACACCAACACTACATGAAATGAAACTCCAAGGTAATCTTCACCAAAATAACATAAAGGTCAAGCCAGTAATCATCCATAAAGAAGACATTCACATTCACCATCATTGACAATAGATAAAGAAAAATGAAATTTGGGGAAGGTTTTGAAATACCCAGAAATTTCATTATAAGATAGCCAAAAGTTCATTACTATTACATTCAGTTAAGGTGGTATTTATGGGGGGAGGGTTAGAACCCTTATATAATAACTCTGAATTCAGGGTTAGTATGGGCGTACCAAAAAGTGACACGGTCGTGCCCCTCAAGTTCTGGGCTAAAAGAACAAAAGTTCCCTGGTTGGCACGAGTGTGCCAAAAGGTCGCACAGGCGTGCCAGCTCCAGAATGCCAAAAAGATCGAGGTTTGACATTCTGTGACAATAGTGTGTTGTGGGCATGCCAACGCCTTGGCTAAGTAACCCCAACCCAAAGAGGGTCACGGGCGTGACCTTAAGGGTCATGGCAGTGACCTACTGCTGGAGCTTCCACAACTTCTTGTTTCCTTCCTAACTTCTTCCAATCGAGACCCGAGCTCTCGGCAGTGAAAATAGAGTTGAGACCGAGCCATGGATTATTGTTGTTGAAGTCAACTCATCCCATCATCTTCACGGTGGCTTGGGGGTGGCCCGAGAGCTATGAAAAGTAAGGGAGGGCTGTTGACGGAACCCCGCACAAACCTAGTGAGGAATTGGATGCCCTGGGTCCAGGCCAACCTTCACCTAACACTCTTCCAGGGTAATTGAAAACTCGATTTCTTCCAACACGAGAACTCTGGAGGAGACTAGATCAATATTCTTAGATGTTTTGGTGTTTGCAATGTCTACTGAGAATATGTAATTTTCATTTCTTCCTGACTGAATTTTTTTGGAATGGATAGTTTATTTTCTAGTTTGTGATTCATATTGGCCCTAGATTGTGATGTTTGAATTTAGATGTAGATTGTGTTTGTAGTTGGAGGTTTGCTTATGATATAACTTTGTTGTCTTCATTCCGAGTTGTTTTTATAACATTAGAATCTTGAGTTATCTTGTGTAGCATCCTATTTGTTTGGACGTTGTAAGAAACTCTATTAATTCTTTGGTCTATTGTCTGTGCATATAATTGGTATAATTATATGTCTCTCTCGTTTTATATGATGCCGAAGGTGGTGGTATGAGGAGATGAGTTGACAAAAAGAATTAAAATCTTAATTAAATTAATAGTGTTAGAAAATTCTAATTAAATTAAGTTTCTACAAATTTGATTATTTGGACTTTGCGACAATGACATTAATTGAGGCAATATTTTAAGGACCATGATATTTTAATTGTTTTGGCCAACTCATCTCGTGAACCTGCCATGTAGGAATGCCACCAAATCAGCCACCGACAAATTAATTCTAAGTACATTATTGTCCAATGTCCTTAAAGTACAATATAATATGGTCCAATAAAAAATTTGGTGCGTCAACGCCCTTAAAATTCAGTATAAATCCTTAATTTTAAGATGAAAACCTAGTATGAGTGTATGACCAACTTGGATGTTGGTAAATATTTGAGCCTAGCTTGAGGAGAGAAAACTAGTTGTTGCACTTTAACAAGCTTAATTTATGCCTTTTTAATTTAAGATGCATGACCTTAAATAAACTTGAGATATATCCCACTTTGGAGATTGCAATTGATGATGGAAGGCTTCGTCGCTACTGGTTATATATTTTAATATTACAATAGTTTTGCTAGAATGTCTTTTTAGATAGAGTTTCAACTTGTTAGTTGAACTTTGCCTAGTCATTCAACTATTCCCATTATTATAGATTATTTTTTCGAATGAGAAGATGGTTCAACCGGACTCTTGAGTTGTTTCTCAGGTCGAGTATCAACTTATTTGTCGAACTTGCTAAGACACTCAATGAATTCCTTAAGCGATGTTGATTTGTTCCTCTTAAAAAATTATTCTGACATGAAATCAAATCTCCGTTTATTTTATTTTTCAATCTTTATCTAAAATATATACATATTGGTATGATTTAACATCTTGTTTTTCTCAATTATTAAAGGTCTTAGTAAATGTGTTGATTGAAGTGTATGTATGTTTACTTCATTGAGTACATTTCTTTCTATTTGAGGAGGATTAGGGCATTAATTGTGTACAAAGGTTCTTTTAAGTTAGCTACATATTTCTCTTTAGAGAAATTCTCTTTGGAGAAATTCCTTTCTTGTTTAATTTCAAACTATTTTATGAGGTGGAATAGTGCTGAGTAAGAACCCAACAATATTTAAAAAGATCTTTGCCTCACAAAGTTTCTATTTCAATTTTTTGTTTTGTTCTTCATTAGATCTCTGTTTGTTTTCACTAGGGATTTAAGTGTTACAATCTCTTGAGTCCCTGTAAAGTACATGATCCACATCACCAGTCAATTGGATCTCATCTTCAACGCACATGAAATCTTTTTTAAAAAAAATTTCATTTCTATATCTAACCAGTCTTCTAATAAAAGGGGTTATTTGAGCACCATTACAACATTACAATTACCAAAATGAATGCAAGTTCAATTAGTGAAACTCTCTATCGAAAGAAGTTTTGGATAAAAGACGGTTCTTAGGCAAACAATGCATCTTCGTCTTTTGAAAGTAGTCTTTACAAGCTTTCTCGGACATATTCTTCTGAAGTTCTATTCTCCAATATATCCCATATCAATCATTAATAAAGGGGATGCATTGTAGAGTATCTCCAAGAGTTTCATTTCAATAATCAATGTTACATCTATGTAATTTTAGGTTCATCTTATAGGATATTTGTCATGTAACAGTTACTTTTTGAGAGATATTAGTGCTCTTATATTTTCCTCTCTCATTCAAAAGGATGAACAAGTTAGGCGCCTCTTGTGATAGGAGACGTGTAACCATATGTTGGACATTCTTCTTGTGATAAGGGAAACTAAATTCGCACAACATACCTTGCTGAAAGCTCCGCTCACCTTTTATTATCGTAAATTCTCCAAATTATAGATCTCGAACATGTGCAAGTACCTTTTACGTAGGCTAAGACCCATCATAATATTTTTTAGTGATAGAAATACAAAAAAGTATGTTTACGTGTGACTCATATCCATTAGCACAAGGATTAATTAATTCTTATATTCTTTCTTTTCTTTTTGATGTTATCTATGTCCACACCGATTCTTTTTTCTTTGGATGCAGGGGAAGGGTGGCCCCAAGGGTCAAAGCATTTTATGAGCCACCCCTAAGGTTGTTGAGGTTATACTTATATAATCCATATTAGTTATTTTTACAACTTTTACAGTTTATTAATTTTTGTACAAAATAATTAGTAGATTCTCAAATTCACTGATTCAATCAATCCAAGTATAAAACTACCAAGATCAGGAATGGAACACAAAAAAATGACATATCCATGAAATAACGTTGTCAGACATAATAGGGTTACTTCATAGACGCAACTGGACAGAACGTCATAGGTGGTTTCTGGTCATAGATCAATGTTAATGTGATTTTGAATCATTCTACTTGCATAGTTTCTAAATAGATTTAATTGATTAGAGTATAATTATCTTGATTTGAGTGCTTGAAGACACATTATTTATAACATCACAATGATTTCAAGCTAAGCATTAGTTAATTCCAACTAGTATGGCTACTTAATTTTGAAAGGTTAGAAGAGTATTGTAGAAATCATTGTGATGTTATAAATGATGAGGTTCTTTAGTAACCGTACTAGTTAATATACATTTATTTTTGGAATTAACCAATGCTTAGAAAAGGCGAAGTAAGTAGTACTACACTATCTAAAAAGACCCTAGCCACTAAGAGATTACAAGGGAAAGCGGGTTGGCGCTCACTTCTTTCCCTCCTCCAAATTATAGTTGCATTTTGAAGCCTACTAAGATGGAACCTAAGGAATAACAGGAAGTATATGTGGAATCTTCTAGAAAAGATTGATAAGTATGGATTAAAAGGGATATTTGAAAGATATTGGACGGTGAAAGAAGTGATAATACCCTGGAGGAGAAACCTATATGGAAGATATAGATTTATCTATTTCTGGAATGAAGGGGCAATCATGGAAAACATGGAAAGGATGGATGGGAGGATAGTCAGGGGGAAGAGGTTATAGATCCAACGAATAAGAAGAGGAAACCACAAATTTTAGAGAAAGAGGGTGAAAACGAAGCAAGTATGGATCAACAAAGAGTTGGAGCAAAATGGACGAAGAAAAAAGGACGAAATGGACAAGGAAATCAGTACATCATTAAGAGTGTAGGGCGAGGTAAATGAAGGCATATAAGAGTGGCTTCAACGAAGCCTGATATGCATCAGTCCACAACCTAGAGATTTAACGTCAATGTCGTCAACCATAACCCACAACTATGGCTTGATTTCTAAAGTGACAACAATAAGTAGCACAAAGTTCATTATCACATTACCAAAGAAGAAGACGTGGCTGAGGCTCTCAAGAACCCAATGGAGCTGGAGGTGTGGTTCTCTGACATTAAAAGATGATCTAAGTGTGAGATTTGTGATGATATATAGAAGAGTTTGGTTAGACATCCACAAAATTCCACCTCATGGTTGGAAATGGGTGAACTTCCAAAGATGCATTCAACAATTAGATATACTTCTAAGCCTAGGCCAGAGCTCATCAACAACGAAACATTTTGAGCATATGCGAGTTCAAATCTTGACAAAAAGTATTCACAAGGATTGAAGGGAAGGTACTATTGACATTGGAAGATTGCTCATACACAGTGTTCATAAAAGAGGCCAATACATATGTGCATCCGCCAATCACGAGATCATGGAATGTAAATGATTTAGATGATGATCCAAATGATGAAGAGGAACAAGAAAAAACGGCAAACCAATCCACCAACATGGATGATTAGGAAAAGGAACCCATGGAAATGAATCTCGATGAGAGCTCAATAAAGGATGGAGGAAAGTCAACTACCCAAGAAATAGGAGATGAAGGGTCAGGGAAAGGATCAAAAACACATATTCAAATCAACACAAAGGCACGAAGCAACCAACAACAATCAATGCAGAGTTTGAACAATAGTGGGTACATTCAAGAAGTTAGATTAGTAACTGCAACGGTACAAGCTTTGCAAGGGGAATTCGTGAATGTTGTGGGAATAAATGAATGAGAAGAGATGTAACGAAAATAAAAGAAAGAGAAGGGTCGAAATGTTAACATGGAAAACTGCAGCACTGCCAATAAATGCAACAATGATGAAATGAAGAACCAATTAATTGAGAATGAGAAATTGTTTTCAGTACATATTGAGCCCATCGAGAACTATTTAATTGCCACACAATGAGAAGATCAAGAAGTAGAGAAAAACCTGAAGCAGACTTACAACTCAGGAGAAATCCAAAGGAAAGTAGACATAAAAATGTCTCGGATAGGAAATAACATTGGAGTAAGGTTCTTGGAGGATAGCCTATCACCAAGCAAATTTTCAAAGGAAAGAAGAGGCATAAGTAGAGAAAGGAAAATACTATGCGAGAAAAGAAGCCAAACTAAAGGCAGGAGAGGAAGAAACTAAGATGCGGTTCGGAGTATAGAACGTTAGAGGCATTGGTAATGCAGACAAGCAGAAATACATCAAGCAGCTCATAAATGAAGTGCCTTAGTGAGACTGGACTTTTAGGAACTAAGTATTATTCGTTCAATCGCATGGGTGTGAGACAATGTTGGAGCAATGAGGATTAGGGTGGGTAGAACTCAGATTGGTTCAGGCATTGGATGGAGACAATTGCAAAGGAGTTCAATGAGTTCCTTACCATTTTAATTAAGGGTTATTCGATAACAATAATACCAACTTTGGGGGGAGGGGGATATTGGACAACAATAATACTAACAATTTTGTGGGACACTAGTAATACCAACTATTGACCTATTTTCCAGTAATAGTACAACACTGAGTTAGTAGGTTTTTGACTTAGGAGAAAGATGATTTGTCAACTAATTTTCTGAGCCAGAGGATGTGACAAGTTGAAAAAACGTTAATTACGACATTTTTTCGCCACTAAGCAACATTAATGGACTTAGCAAAACAATAATGTAAGAAAAAACTTTAATTTTTTTAGCTAAATTGGTCAATGCTGCTTAATTAACAAAACCAGTGACAAATCAACATTTTTTCCACTTGTTCCGACCTCCAGCTCAGACAATTAGGCGACACTTTATCTTTTGGTCGAGTCAAACACTTACTAACTCGGTGGCGTACTATTAGTGGAAAATATGTCCATAGTTGGTACAACTAGTGTCCAACAAAATTGTTGGTATTATTATCGGCCAATACCCACAAAATTGGTATTATTGTTATCCAATAATCCTTTAATTAATGGTGCAAATGATAGGAAAATGAAAAGAAAGATGAAGAAGGGACATAATATACAGACTGATTGAAGTAGCTAGTCTTCGCGAGGATTGAAATCGGATCTGCAAATGTTCATTTTTTTTGGAGAGGGTCGGGACCTAAGGTCTATGCAAAATCATGTGGATGATGGAAATCCACCCATAGAACTCATAAACACTACAAACCAATTTTCTTGGGTTTTTGGATTAATGGAGAAAAAATGAAATTAAATGATATAGACAATTGTAAAGAGAGAAATCTCACCCAATTGAACTAAGATGTTCAATTTCTAGCACAAGGACCTTCCACAAGCAAAGAATCTTAAAACACCCAAGAAATCTCACAAAGAGTGGAGGTAGAACACCCACTCACAAAGAAGAGAAATCGCCAAGCAATTTTCACCCAAAGGATCAGCTTTCATTAATTAGGATTTGAAAACACATAATTACAAACTCTCCAAGTGAGAGGAATTTTGAGTCTAAACCTAAAAACTTCATTAACCATGTCTAATGGAGGGGGGAACATCTATATAAAGGAAAGGGAGAAGAAAACAACAAAAAAAGGAAGAAAACACGCGCAAAGCGTAAGGCGAGGAAGTGTCGCGAGCGCTACGTCGGCGTCATGCGCTTTCTGCGACCATACCGACTTCAAACGCACATCTTCTTCATTCGGACTTCGTTTTAGGCCCATAATATATCGATAGAAAGCTCTCGGTGTGTACTTTAAGCTCCCAAAATTTGAAGTCCATCGGAGTTGTATCGAAGGAGTTATGAGCCAAATAGTGAAGGCACGCCATTTGAACTCCTTTGAACGCCGTCACCACCATGTGTTTATTCTTGCCAATGGTTCCGAAACCCCTTAGAAGGCTCGGGAATGGTCCAATAGAGACGAACCAAAAGTGAACCGATCCCCACACGGTTCATACTCCCCTTGTTCGAAAAGAGTTATCCTCAACTCTTGGGGGTTCAAAATTAACCGCATACCCATGTATACCCAAAATCACGTACTCCAACAGTCGAAGTAGAGTGACGCTCATCAACCCGTCCTTCTAACAAATGGAGCAATTCCGGCGAAGCTCATCAACCCGGCCAAGTCGACATCACGAAGGACCCGAACACGCCTAGCACCCATCAACTTGTTGAAAGCAACAAGGAATTCGTCACATGAGAGCTCGTGGTTAAGGCTAATGGAGACAACCTTTTCCTCGTTCAATCTTGATGTGGAAATAACGGAGCTCGGGGGATTGGTCAAGGACGTGTCCTCATGCAACTCAACTCCATGGCGAGGCTCGGGAGCGATTAGGCACGACTCAACACTAGGGAACTCTATACG
This sequence comes from Portulaca oleracea, assembly GCA_029582165.1. Taxonomy (NCBI): domain Eukaryota; kingdom Viridiplantae; phylum Streptophyta; class Magnoliopsida; order Caryophyllales; family Portulacaceae; genus Portulaca; species Portulaca oleracea. The sequence continues at coordinate 25,121,352 of CM055885.1, forward strand.
GAGCCCGGTAGGAGTTTTGGGTAAGGGTGAGGGACAAGGGAGGGAGGTTTGAAATTTTTGTGGAGCTAAGGTTCGCTCAACCTAACTAAGGTCGCTATTTCGCAAAAGTAAAGCCCGATGTGGCTTTCCTTTGCTCGAAGCACTCTCATCCCGTGTTTCATTCTTTTGGAGGTTTCTCTTCTCACTTCCCACCCCGACTTGTGGTATATCGGCTTCGAAAGGGGGGTAAAGGAATGAGTTTGATTTTCTTTCTCCCATTGAGAAGGTGTAGGTGTTCTTCCGACCGTCGTGGATAGCATGCTGATCAAATTTCCAAGGTCTACCAAGTAGTAAATGACAAGCATCCATGGGGACAACATCACAAAGAACACTATCGTCATATGACCAAGCGGAGAAAGAAACCAAGACTTGTTGGGTTACCTCGAAGTCGCTGCCATCTTTTAGCCCTTGCAAGCTATACGGTTGAGGATGAGCCGAGACCGGAAATTGGAGTTTCTCAACCATGTAGGTAGAGGCCAAGTTAGTGCAACTTCCACCATCGATGATGACCTTGCACGCCTTCTCGCTGATGGTGAACAAAGTTCGGAAGATATTCTCCCGTTGAGAGTTATCCCGGGAATCCTTGGTCCAGATAAAGGATCGTCTAGGAGTCGAACTCTCCCCTTCTTGCGCGCGAACCTCAACACTAGTCTTTGGAGCTTCCGATGTGGCTACCTCACTTGCTTTGGAATTTTCAACCATCTTCGTGGGGCATTGGGCTTGGTAGTGACCATAAACCCGACATGTGAAGCATTTTCTACCCTTGAGCTTCCTAAGATATTCCGCACTTTCCTTATGAGCTTGAGAAGATGGCTTGGGTATCTCGGAAGTTCGACTTCCCTTGGATGAAGTCTTACTCCAAGAGTGAGCACTTCCCTTCCTAGAAGGCCATGAAGTAACCTTCTCCTCCATTCTCCTATCGTGAGAACCATCATGTCGATAACCATCAAAATACCGCGAATAACCACTATGGTGAGTTCTAGGAGCCCAAGTTGAAATACCACGATCCCTTTTCAAGGACTCTAGTTGCGTAGGGGTCGTAGCGCGAAGTATATATCATCCATTCGACGTAGCACCTCTCGAATCTTCTCTTCAATATGTTGAAGAGTCTCCTTGAAGGTTGGTTTGAGTTTGGGTTTAGGGAAAAGAGGGACATCATGTTTGCCTGAAGCATAGGACTTGGAGGCCATTTGTGGAGCTTGGTTTTCTTGTGGGGTGTATAATTTGAGCGGTTGGAGGTTTGGGTTCTTTGTAGCTAGGAAATTTTGAGGGGGTTTTGGTGAGACTAATTTTGTGGGGAAAATGGGGTGAAACCGATAAGGGGAATGCACCAAGAAGAACACACCCGGATGGGCACACAACCACCACCAACAATATCCATCAACAAAACAACCATTAACACAACCACCAACTCAAGAAAATCCAATCAATCACTTAATCGAACACCTTCCGTGCACTTTTTCCAACTTCATCTCATTTGGACATTTCATCGAACACCTTCCGTGCACTATTTTCCAACTTCACCTCAAAGCTCACATATGCATCAAAATCAACATACACAACACAATACAAGATTCTCCAACACACTTGGAGGCACAAGGGATGGGGAACACCAATATTTGCATACAACGCACCAAGAACACCAAAAATCACCACCAAACAACAACAAGAACAATTCCGGTCACAAACAAGAAATCTCCAACAAAACTATGAGTTCTATGCCTAGCTCTGATACCAAATGGAGAGGTTCGGGACCTAGGGTCTATGCAAAATCATGTGGATGATGGAAATCCACCCATAGAACTCATAAACACTACAAACCAATTTTTTTGGGTTTTTGGATTATTGGAGAAAAACATGAAATTAAATGATATGGACAATTGTAAAGAGAGAAATCTCACCCAATTGAACTAAGATGTTCAATCTCTAGCACAAGGACCATCCACAAACAAAGAGTCCTGAAACACCCAAGAAATCTCACAAAGAGTGGAGGTAGAACACCCACTCACAAAGAAGAGAAATCACCAAGCAATTTCCACTCAAAGGATTAGCTTTCATAAATTAGGGTTTGAAAACCCATAATTACAAACTCTTCAAGTGAGAGAAATTTTGAGTCTAAACCTAAAAACTTCATCAACCATGTCTAATGGAGGGGGGAACGTCTATATAAAGGAAAGGGGGAAGAAAACAACAAAAAAAGGAAGAAAACACGCAGCGGCGGTAGGCGGGGAGTGTCGTGGGCGCTTACAGGCGTCGCATGGGCGCTTCTGACGCTTTTTCTGCCGACTTCAAACGCGCATAACTTCTTCATCCGGACTCCGTTTTAGGCCTATAATATATATATCGATGGAAAGCTCTCGGTGTGTACTTTAAGCTCCCAAAATTTGAAGTCCATCGGAGTTGTATCGAAGGATTCATGACCCAAATAGTGAAGGCACGCCATTTGAACGCCTTTGAACGCCGTCACCACCATGTGTTTATTCTTGCCGATGGCTCCGAAACCCCTTAGAAGGCTCGGGAATGGTCCGATAGAGACGAACCAAAAGTGAACCAATCCCCACACGGTTCATTTTTGGTTGAGGTCCAGCAAGTGGCAAATCATCAATTAGCCAGTAATTGGCACAAAGTTAGGGATGGCAACGGGGCGGATCGGGGATGGGGGGGGGGGTATACCCCCGTCCCCATCCCCGCTCCCAAAACTCATCCCCATCCCCGTCCTCATCCCCGCTTCGGGGAATGATTCATGCCCCATCCCCATCCCCACGGATTCCCCATCCCCAACGGGGATCCAACGGGGATTTTTTAAAACTATAAAAAATCTAACTAAATTTTAATCGGATCCGGTTTTTAATCCCCATTCCTAGAAATAAATTGAGATACACAATTTTCTACTTGGCTTCTTATATAGACATCTGAGAGAAGACCTCAACGGCATGTTCAGACAACATAGATAGCATCCATACTATTCAATGTCAGGCATCCAAACCCATTTTACCAGAGAACAGGATTATGAATAGGCTACTACTAAACTACAAGGAAATGAAACTCCAAACAAGTTCCTTAGTAAAAACATTTCACTTGTTTTGTTCTTGTATGATGCTTAAACATATGCAATACCTAAATCCCACAAATATAACAAGAACTCCTCCTGTTGCAGCATGCCAGTCAACATCCAATAATTGTAGAATCCAATAATTGCAGAAAAGCAAAATCCAACTCAAAAATTACTAAAACGAAGCAAGGCTTGGTAACTATTCAGTATTCTCTTCAACTTTGACTCAATATATATGAACTAACACCATATAGTCAGATTTAGTATATAATGTCCGAATGAAAAACCTCAAATAGAGATTCTGAAACATTAAAACAGAACTTGCATCAAATTTACCGGCCGAAAATAGAGACTGAAGAGTTTAGGAGCAGAGTCGGCGTCGCAGAGATCCGTCTGAACTCTGAAGGCAGGAGCGAATGCTGCGAGTGAGGGCTGCGAGGCGCAGGCAGTGAATGAGATTTTGAGAGTCGAGAGAGTGAGATTTAGGGTTAGGATTAGGGCCGGCAAAAATCTGACCGACCCGATAGTCCGAATTTTACCGACCTGGAAAAATCGGGTATTGGACATGGTGATTTGACCAAATCTGAAAATTCGGTCATTCGGTAATTGACCAAATAAAATACGGGTCGGGTTCGAGTTTAGCAAAATGAGTTCGGGTTGACCGAATTTTTGAAGGAAATCAAATTCGGTCAATCGGGTCCGGGTTGACCGAACCCGGAATTGGGCAAGAATCAGTGAATCACAAGATATATTACTAAAAAGAGTAAAAAGGTCATTTATGAAATTCGGTCAATCGGACACATTCGGTCAATCGGGTTCGGGTTCGGGTTTGACAAATGTGTCCAAATTAAAATTCGAACAGGGTTAGGGTTTGAGGTTTTTGACCGAATACCGAATTGACCGAACCGGATAAGATCCGGACCCGATTTTTTGCCACCCCTAGTTAGGATTTCTGAGAGTCGAGAGAATGAGATTCATATTCAAAAGCATTCAATTTCAGCGAATAATGGAAGACTGAGCCCGAGGGAAGCGGCAATGCCAATTTAGGTTTAGGGTTCTTAGAATAAATTGGAAAATTACTACTTTGTCATTCCCATTAGTATATATATTAAATTGAATGAAGGTTGTTTGGTAATTTTAACATTTTCGGGGATGGGGACGGGGAATTCACCCCGGCGGGAAAAATGGGGACGGGGATGGGGAAAATTTTGTCCCCATCCCCGCCCTGTCCCTGAGCGGATTTTGGAAAATCGTCCCCGTCCCCGTCCACATCCCCATCCCCAATGGTGGCGGGGATTTTTCCACAGAGTGGGACGAGGCCCCGACGGGTTCTGGGATTCTCCGCCCCATTGTCATCCCTACACAAAGTGGCTAACCTTACTTTAAGTCAATCTACCATATGCTTTTATAAGATGGAAGGGAAGGAAAATTGAAGGCATGCTTAACATGAGATTGATGGAGGAACTAGTATCGGGAAGGGTTGAAATTGGACATCAATGTGGATGTAAGGTGTTCCATACTGAGTAGAAACCATAGCAAGAAACTTCAAAAAAAAAATCCAAACCATTAACTAAGGAAAAACAATTAGGGAAGGAAAGGGCGATGAACGACTATTGTAAGGTACGAAAATCGACATCAAATACTCAACAACTAGAAACATTATCAAATCAAGGGCAATGGAAGTAATGGATCAGTAAAACTATTGTAGGCTATAATTTTCCTTTGGGTTGTGCCCAACTTTCAATTTGGAAGTCCCGCGTTGTAAAGCACTTTTGGTCGTGGAATAACATAATTGGGCTAATGCCTGTAAAGATCGAAAAAAAATATACATTTACCACAATCATTATACCCTTTAGAAAAAATAAAACAACCTACTTGATAAAAACCACCAAAACTAGTCCAACTGATGATGTACTTATCCTTGATATAAGCTATGAAGGTGAAGATTTTTCATAAAAACCATAAGGGCCTCACATTTGATATGAGGTGCTTTGTGAAACTTCTCGTGACAAGGAATGCTTTTGCACAAAAAATGTAGTACAAATTTCATGCCCCATGCATCATAAAGTGCCCTTAAAGAAACCCCATTTCTCTTTAGCTGCATTTGGAGTTATGCATCCCACAAAATGCCAAAGGTAGATTCCTGGTTTTATTCTCTCTTGACCCCCAACCCCCGCCTTTCAGACATCAAACTACGGAGTATTACTAACAGGAAAATTTTAAAAAAAAATTGAAAAATACTTTCTTTTTTTTGGGAGGGCTTTTAAATTTCAGAAAACGACCCTTCTATCAATTCTTTTTTTCCCGAAAACCCATTTCTAAAAAGAAAAAAAAGCAGAAAGAAATAACGAAAACTTATTATTTTGCTGCTATATAAAGCTAGAGGTTGTGGGTACCTTTCCCCCCCATTCATTTGACTGACTTTGTTTTGCTTCTTTTTTCTTTGTGTTTCATTTTTCTGTGTTCCTTTTCTTAATTAGCTTGATTTATTTACCAAGCTCTGAAACCCAGGAAAAGAATTGCAATGGCTGGTAGATATGGGAGAAGATTCATGAGAGATGAGGACTTTGAGGAAGGAGATGTTTGGGGTACTGTAATGGAGCAGAGAGAGAACTCTCACTCCATTAAAAAGAAGTCATCATCATCATCATCATTTGCTCTTTCACTGTCTCCTTCATCTGGTGGGAGCAGCAAACCAAGGATGATACCCAACCCAAGGCCATCATCTAATGAAGCTGCAACTCACCATCATCACAAGCAGCAGCAGCAGTTTTCAGCCCCTCTTGACATCCCTGACTGGTCTAAGATTTATGGTAAGACTACTAATACTACTCATTCTCCCTTATCATGGGTTCATCATCATCATCATCATCATCATCATCATGGAGACATGGATGATGATGGTGATGATGATGATGATGATGATGATGATGGTGAAGTTGAAGATGAAGATGGGATGGTACCACCTCATGAATACCTAGCTAAGAAGCTAGCAAGGAGTCAGATCTCATCCTTCTCAGTCTACGAAGGCATAGGAAGAACTCTCAAAGGAAGAGACCTCAGTAAACTCAGAAATGCCATTCTAACTAAGACTGGTTTTCTCGAGTCCTGAATATTAACTTTCCCTATGCCATGCTACATACTCTTATAACCATGCATCATGAAATGCCATTACTTTTATCATCATCATCATCATCATCATCATCATCATCATCATCAATGGATATTTCCAAGGTTGTCACTATCAATTTTTTTGGGTATTCTATAATTGCTCTCCCTCACTCTATGAGAAGTCATCATGGACATCATACTCATCATCATGGCTTGTCTTTTTCTTTTGCAATATGAGGAGGCCCCATCAAGAATGTCCTTATCATCTTTTGTTAACTAGCATATATAGCTAGAGTAGCTGGCTTGGTCAAGGATTAATTTCCCTAGTTAATTACTCTTAATTAATTATATAATTATGTAATGGAGTAGCCTAATTAATGGGATGGTTTGGTAGAGAGGGGGTATTGATTTGAAATGGGTTTAATTTAGGTGAGCCTTTTCTTTTCTATTTTTGTCTATGTAGTTGGTGGATGGTGATTTATCACTTATCGGAGTGTTGCCTAGTTTTTGTACTACTTTTGGCATCCTCTGAAATTTTGTTAGAAAGCAAGTTTATGCTTACATATTTATAATGTAATTATTCAATGTTATGTTCTTGCTAGTTACGTGATTGTTCGTCTAATTTAAACCTTATATAATTCTCCATAATTATCTTTCTACTTATTTAATTATGGAGGTCCTATTATTTTCTTGTTTTCGTTGTTAAGTATTAGTAGGGTAAGTAAGATAAGTATAAAAAGATAAAATAAGTAAAAAATTAATAGAATCTACGGTAACTGGGTAAGTTAATAAGATTAGTTATATTATTTAAATATATGAACTTTTAAGTAATACTTCATCCGTCCCAAAAAATTTATTGTCCTAGTTTGACTAATGAGGTCAAACTTTATAAACTTTGACCGTTAATTTGTAAAATTATATGATGCATGTATAAAATTATTATTATTAAATTTGTGATACAAAATATATACTTATATTTAAATGCAACATTACAAGTCTTAACGAGATAAAATGCAAAAAATTAATGGTCAAACTATTGCATTGAAGACCACGTAAAATCATATAAGACAAATTATTTAATTTGGGACAGAGGGAGTATTTTATAATATCTAGAAAATAGGATTATGTTCTTTAATGATGTAAGCACAATAGGGAAAGTAAGGATGTGTAAATGTAGGTGAGTAAAATAATATAAGTAAGATAAGTTATAACAATGATATAATTTGAATCTACAAATTTTTAAATTATATATTTTATATTACTTTTTAATATGTTAGTGTGAAAGGTTAAGACCCTTTTTTTATATTATGCGGTACGGTTCGGTATCATAATTCACGCTAGTACTCGATATTCTTCCACATTTCACCACATTTTATCACAATCATTACCAATATATTTTCTCACTTTTCTTTGTATTCATTTTTCTCCTCTACTTTTTGTATTCTCTTTCCTTATCTGCCACATCAACCATATTTTCCACAAATTTTATTATATCATTCTACACATCACCGCACTTTTCACAATTTTCATCTCACCGCATCATTTTCGTATATTATCAACCACATTAAAGAAGATAGTCTGATAATTTTATATAATTTCTTTTTGTATAAATAAAAAAATGATTAAGAGATTAAATATTTTTTATAAAAAAACTCACTATGGCTATCTTGTTAGGTAGTTTAGAGACTCTAATAATTGTTCGTACTGCTAGCTTTGGCTTGTGTATATTAATAATGCCTGGCCAAATGTAAATTAGACTTTATGAACATAGTACTTTGTGGTTGTGGATAAGGTATATCGAAATGGTGTAAGCAAACGGCAACATCAATGAGTATTTTAATTTATAAACTAAAATAAAATATTAGAGTGACTGGGATTTACAAAAGCCACCTAAGGTGAACATCTTTGTTGGGTGGTACAATTGGATAACCAATAGCCATCCTTTGATAAATGATTGTCCAGAGATCTCATCGAACCAACCAACGAATCTCCATTATATTTTAGGGTTAATTACTTTGTGGTGTTGGGTTTAAGATTTATTTACAATAAGTGTCTTTCTTTACAATTTGGTGTTGTCATCAATCAAACTCATATTTGACCAAAAAATATTTACAGTTTGGTGTTTTTTAAGTAGAGCCCAACCTATATTCATAGGTGTAATGATGAGAAATGAATATTTAACAATTAAGGCCCTGTTCTTTTCTGCGGTTGGCAAACTGCGGTACCACAGCTCACCGCAGTTTGTCACAACTCACCGCAGTTTGCTACAAATCATTACATTTCTCTCTCTTCACTCTTCTCTCTCTTCACTTTTCTCCTCTACTTTTTACATTCTCTCTCTTCACCTACCCCACATACCAATAACCAACCACAATTCCACCATACCCCACCACAATTCCACCATACCCCACCACAATTCCACCATACCCCACCACAATTCCACCACACCCCACCGCCCTAAAATTACTATTCGTTCAACTTGTTAACCTACTGTGTTTTTGGTTAATCACATCATTGGTCTGGGTTAACTACAATGAACTTCATGTACTCCTAACGCATTGTTCCAACATAAGGTTTGTATACTGAAATTGGTAATTAATAAAGAAAAAACTACATAAGTTATGCTTTAGGGTTATGAAGATAGACCATATGGGTAATAATGCTAACATAAATTAAAACACTCAACATGGACGGTTAACCCAGAACAAGTTCATATTAACCTACTGTATTTTGGGTTAATCACTTCATTGGTCTGGGTTTACCTACAATGAACAGTTAACCCATAATAAATTCATGTTAACCAAGTTATGTCTGGGTTAATCACCTTATTGTTTTGGGTTAATCTACATTGAAGTTCACCTACTACTTATGTTAAATACATCAGGCATGTCACATCAGACATGTCACATCAGCAACAGACCTACTTGTTTTACCAAATTTTAATAAAAAATAAATTTTTGGTCAAACCGAGTTGATTGATGGCAACACCTAGTTGTAAAAAAAACATATTATTTTAAGCTCAATCTTAAGTCCAACACTAGAGAGCAATTAACCCTATATTTTATTACTACCTCCATCCCAATAATCGTTCATTTACTTCATTTTCCAAGATCAATGCACATTGGTAATAGTATGAAAAGTTTGTTAATTGCCAAAATTATCCTTCAAATCCTTTGCACAAAAAAACTAAAAATTGTTGAAATTCTAAACAAGCTCATTTATTAAGGGTAAAATAGAAATGACAATTATTGAAATTGTAAAACAAACAAATAAAAAGGGACAAAAAAAATTAGTTATCTGGACAAATAAATTGGGATAGAGGTAATATCAACTATTTTTAGTGTAAATGTGGATATCAAAAGTTGGTGGGAATTATTTACCCTCTCCTGTTTATGGGTTTGGTTGGACCAATAATTTTGGAACTTCTATGCCTTTTCTTCTTCTCTTGTCAATTGTAAACGTAAATCTTTTTCCTCATGCATTTTATCTGTCATTATTGAATGTTTCTTTATGGTTTCTGTTTCTGATGAGGATTAGATTTTCGTACAATAATTACCAAAAATTATAATTTTGTATAGTTTTATGATAATAATTTTCATCATAAATATAATATTTGATGTGACAGCTCATTGTATAACAACAACAACCTCTCAATGAAAATACGTTTGAATGCGGTGTGTATTATGATTATATATTAATTAGAGTTAGAATACACAAGTTTTGTTTCGCACGCATTGCGTGCATCGATTGTTATATTTATTTATTTTTGTGGGTGTGTGTATATATACACACACAAAATAAATAAATTTAAAAATCGATGCACGTGTGCAAATCAAAACTTGTTTTGCTTAAAAATAAAAATCATCAATAATAATTCGACTTTGGGTCATGATAGATATTGGCGAGTCCGTGCAGTTAAAGTTATCTTCCGTTCAATTGTTTATAAAAATAAGTTAAATAAGTTTAAGATAATTTTCAAAAACAACTCTTTCAAATGAATTCAAACAAGATCAAACCGCTAAGCTCAAGTTGGTTCAGTATAATAAGTTTCGATAAGTTTAACTTGTAATAAGCTCAATCAAAATAAGTTGGAGTGAACATATTCACAATAAAAATATAGTGAGAGTGTGAGACGGAAGCAATATTATTCATTATTGTTCGTTTACTCTCAATATGAACAATTATGCATTATAGATATGATCTTCCTCATGATAATTTTTTTTTACTTTTATATGATTTTAATTTCTATATATGTGGCAAATATTATCGAATACCTTAACAAATCATTACGTTTCTATTATTTATTTGTCAAATTGGATTTACTGATTGTTAAATGAGTGCAATTATGCAACTTAGAATAAAGTTATGATAAAGCAAATATTTCTTAGTTAAGTAAGAATCTTGTTTTATAAGACAACATAATAAAATAAAGGAACGAAAAGATTACCAGTAGTACTCCAACTCTGATATATAATGACAATCTTTAAACGAAATTGATCGAATCTTTTCTAAAGAAACAAGGACGATTAAAGTTAATATTATACTTTGCACAAAACATCAAAAAATAAAATAATGTAAGATAACAACATAGCAACCTAAAAGAAATTAAAATAATAATAATATAATGTAAATTAGGGTAAACAGAAACCCAAAAAAAAAATGAAGTAAATGGCGGTTTCAATGTGATAGAGGGAAATAGAAAACATATAAAAAAATACTAACTTAAAATATGGTGGTCTAGTGGAGTAGTGGTATAGAAATTGGAGGGTTTTCCTTTGTATTAAAGGTTCAAATCTTGGTTGTAACAATTTCTTTAATAATTATTTTGGTGCAAATAAAAAACATTGTAATTACTATTCTATCCTTATAATTTATCAATGGCAAGGGGTAAAATGGGAAAGTGAAATTTGCGCGCCATAAGTCCCTTTGGCTTTATATATTACATAGATAGATTAGTTAGTTTTTCTGTTGTAGTTACTTAGTCAGTTTCTTTGTTTTCTTTGTGTCTTTCTTTGTGTCTTTCTTCCTCTCATGTTGTATATATAGGGTTGTTGTTCCCTTGTATTATAATCAATCAGAAAAGGAATTATTGAGAGAATTATTTGTCTCCCCTTCCTTCCAGCTTTTTTCATACCAATGCTTTCACGGTATCAGAGCAGGGTTTAAACCCTTTTTTTCTCTCAAGATGGCTGCTGCAACCGATTTCGGCACTCCAACAGTAGTTATAATCCTAGACCATTTTGATCCTCTCTACATTCATCCCTCCGATCACCCTAGACAGTCCCTCGTTGCTGAGCCATTTGATGGCAATGATTTCGATAGCTGGAGGATCGGAGCTCAGTCACCATCTCTCTTTCAGCCAAAAACAAACTAGTATTTGTTGATGGTTCATACACAAATCCTGATGCAAAGTCTACTTTCCTTCCTCATTGGAGGAGATGCGGTGACATGGTGATATCATGGCTCCTGAACTCCTTACACAAGAATATCAGAGAAAATGTTCTTTATTGTGAAACTCCAACTATTTTGTGGAAAGAACTCTTGGAGAGGTATGGGCAATCAAACAAAGCCAAGTTGTTTCAAGTTCAACAGATCGTGAGTTCTCTTGCACAGGGAGATCGTGATATTGCAGAATACTTCAACAAGTCCAAAAAGGCATGGGATGAATTTTCCATGGTGGCCTTCAGTTCAAATTTTCCTCCATTTTTGTAGCTCAAAGTTTAATGCACACTCTATAATGGCTAGTTTGGCCTTCAGTTCAGCCAATAATCTAAAGCCCACAATTCCTTTTTTACTGAAAAATTAAAGCCTATTCAGATCCTCCACGCTCAAGCTACCCTCTTTAACCATCTTCATCAATCCGATTTTCTCTAATTTATCCCCCAAAAGCCCGCTTTGTTACTGCTTGTCCCAAGGAGACTGTGCAAGAAAAGCAGCTTCAGTGACCTATGCATAATGTTGAGTATTAGGGTATTTTGAAACCGTCCCTCCCCAAATTTTCACGTACTTCAATTGGGTTTGTTTTGTTTTGCATTTCAATTGAGTTTCCTATTATATACTCCCTCCGTCCCAAATAATTTGTCCCAGTTTGACTAATGAGGTCAAACTTTATAAAGTTTGACCGTTAATTTATCAAATTATATATTGAGTTATCGTGTAAAACTATTATTATTAGATTTGTGATGAAAAATACTTTCATTTAAACAAAATATTACAAGTCTTACTAAGATAAAACGTAAAATATTAATAGTCAAAGTATAACATCGAAGACTGTGAAAAAGCAAAGTGGACAATTTATTTGGGACGGAGGGAGTACTCTATTTTGTTTTTAGGGTTCTTGTTTAATTTTTATTGTGGGTTTTGCGTGTGTTCATGTCTTGCATTGTTGTTGTTGCTGGTTTCTTGGAGACAGTCGAGTATAGGAGATTGTCAACAACTCAATATTTAGTGTTGAATGTTGAGAGGACATAGAGCGTGGATGGTAATATTGAGGAAATGTCAATTTTAGTTAAGTATTTAGGAAAATGGTTGAAAAGTGGGAGAGATGGAGAAACAAATGGAGTCGAATTTTTTTAATCGGGTTCGGATTCAGAGTTTTTTTTGTCGAATTCGGACTCGGATTTTTTAGTCGGAGCGAATCGGATTCGCTTCGGATTTTTTTATGCTAACATTTTTAAGGAAGAAGAAAAGTTTCTAGAGAAGAAAGGGTTGATAGACAAAGACAAAAAAAAAGGACATTGAAGAGACAATTCAATAGAAAAATAATGGCAACTTCGTCTTTTTCACAAATTTTAACCGAAAATCAAGGAAAGTCATCGGAATGTCACCTACGAGTCAACAAACAAAAAATGTATTGGACCTTCGAGTATATTTTTGAAAACTAGGGCCAAATTGTTAGTTAAACAAAATGCATGTCACCTCCGAATATTTTTTTGATTTTTTCTTTAATTTCCTTTTCTCTCTAATATATTCGAACCTAAACAATATACCATCAACATAACCTTATAAATATCAATCTTTTCTTTTTTCGATAATTGGGACTTCACCCCATATTTATTCAACTTCAAATAGTGCCACACACCTTTCTTATGCACCAACATTGATAAGTAAATGAATAAATAGTACTCCCTCTGTTTTTTTAATTGTTATTCACGCTTTTTGAGATCCGTCTTTAATCAACAATTTCACCTATAATATGTTTATAGAAAAATTCGATATCATACCTTTTTGAATAGTACTTTTTATTACGAATATAGTGATATCAATTTTGTTTGATAAATAATTGTACAAATTAAGATATTAACGGTCAAATTTTTTGATACAATTACCTAGGCGGCACTTAAAAATAAACGGAAGTAGTAACATTAATCCAATCATTTTCTTTATCGATGTTAACCAATATGAATTGATTTCTATTAAATGTTTCTCGAAGACTCCAACTCCCACATGTATTAAGGCCCCGTTCTTTTATGAGGCTGCAGACTGCGGTGCCATACTGCAATGCAACTTTCCTTATTCCACAACAATCTACTTTTTTTAATTTCATTTATCTTTTTATTAAAAGTTAAACTTTCCATATTCCATTACAACCCACTACAACTTTCTTCAATCCACCATAATCCATCTTAACTTTTCCCAACCCACCATAATCCACCACATTTCCTCCACACTGTACCAAGAGAATGAAACCAAGTTGATGCACTAAATTTGATAAAGGTGAAGAAAACACACAAGATAACGTGTATGGAGGAGAGGCCTAGAAGTACATATTATGATGTGGTGTTTGTGTGTTTTAAAGCATGCGATAAATATTGTACGTGTTCCAAACCCTTCGTTTGTTTTCTTACTCACGGCATTTGCGTTGGTCTCTTCTCTTTTATTTGCTCACTACTCACAAAAATGTGTGTTATTAACACCTCCAACGTGATCCTTCTAAGTGAATGTCCACTTTTATACTATATTCTATGATCTATAAATATATTATTCTCTTGTCTTGCCTTGGAGTATGATGTGATGGTCCTAATTTTGACCAACTCTACATTTGACACCCTACCTTATCTATACAATCATAGTGGATGAACTTTTTAATTTACTTTTTGAAAAAAAATAATTTGAAGGATGTGTCCCTTAATGGGGTTAGTTTGGAGCAGATAAAAGTTGTGTGGACATCTAATAAATGGGTCATTTAGTTTGGCCAATTATAAAGTATGTCAATTTTTAGTTTATTTATGTTTCACTCAATTAGATTGAGTTTGATTTTAGTTTTTATAAGTCTTTTTTTATCAGGTTGATTTGGAATTACTATATTTTTCTATTATAATAAGACTACATTATAGATATCAATAGGTTTGGAGAGAAAGTTTGGATCAGCCTGGTTTCTGTCGACTTTTTTTTGTGTGTGTTTATTTCAGCTTTTGAGTATACATTCAATCAATTTGGACGAAGTTTTTAATTTACATCAATTTTATCAAGTCTAATATATAAGCTCATGTCGAGTTAATATCAAAACTAAACCACAATTGGTGGAGAACATATTCTTTATTGGGCTATGTTTGTACTTTATCTACACGTTTGACACAATGATTACCGGTTACTCTCAATTTGTTGTATATATTTTTTAGATTAATTATCTTAAATATTTTTTTTTATAACGGGTAATAGTTCAATACGCCGTGCCCCTATATTAGGAGTACACTAATCCAAGGACTTTATAACGGACGATGTAAAGAATGTCAACACCCTATATACAAAAGTCGTCACACTTTACATACAAATATACAACACAATCGCGGATCCTATAAATAGAAATACTCCCCATAGAAGTGATGAAAGGGTGGGGAACTTGCCACTAAAACAAGCCCCAATCAACTCAACTAGATTACCTTAAATATGGATTGAATGAATAAATTGATTAATTTGAAATCAAACTGAACTCGAAACAGAAGATTAAAATATGGTTGACTTTTGAGCTGGTCCTTCCTTGGGAATTTGATCAACTTTTGGACTCAAAACTAATCAAAGCCTAATAGGTTAAAATGTCAAGTATTGGACCGGTGATGTTTTTGTTCAGTCCTAGATTTGTGGTGTCATGATTATCTTTTGACTGGGCCAGCAGAGTTGACCCAATGGGTCTCATACTTCCTTTTCTAGTCTCCTTTGAGACCCCATCATATTCAACAGCGGTATTTGGAGCATAATTCAGCATTTTATTTAAGTTATTATTTTAATAGGGTAAATATTAGCATTCGATAAGTTAGTATTTTAAATAATATTTGATGTTCTAAGTAGTGTTTTCTGAAATGCTGGTAATATTGACGTTTAGTGTTTGGAATAACGTTTTATATCTTTTGATAAAAAACTAACATTTGACGACTTGGGTGATGCACAGAAAATTTTTCTATAATTTTTTTTCTATAATTTTCTATAATTTATTTTCAAGTAAGTTGGTTCTAAATCATCTCTTTGTTTTTTAGTGAATATGGCTAGATTTGATATATTTTTATTAATTTTATTGCTTTTTTAATTAGCTTTAATTTACTTTTAATTTGATAATTCATATAAATAATATTGAGGATGAAACATACAATCTTATAAGATAATTACCCAAGTATTACTCCAAACAAAGAATAGTGCAGTTATTCGTTCCAAAATTTACAATATCATCCAACATGTCTTGAACTTTGAGTTCACTATGCATAAAACATGTTAACAAAACAATCATACTAGATTAATGACTTATACACCGTTGATGTTTTAGTCATGGTGTCTTTACTTGACCAAGTTATTGGAGTTGTGAGATATATATTGACAACTTATAACATGATCCGGATTAGATTAGCAATGATGGATTAATATATAAATGGTCAGGATCCATTAACAACCTAGGGTTTGAAGAAACCCCAACTTAGAACTCACAAACACCACCTCTATTTAAGGATTTTGAAGATTGAAGGCAAATAAATTAAACAAAGCAATAAAAAGAGAACATATGATTAATTCTAAAGAGTAGTTCACCAAAATTAACTGTTTTTTTTTCAAGGGACTTCAATTAGAGGATGGTTCATGGGCAACGAAGCATGATGAAATCAAGTTTCAGGCTCTTCAATTCTTTACCAATTTGTATAATCCTAAGACAATTTTTCCTACAACAAGGAACATTTGCATGGAAAAATTGTTGCAACAATGCACAAAAAGGCTATCCGACGATCATAAAAATATCCTATGAACTGCATTTTCGGAAGAAGAGGTTCATCAGACAGTATTTCAACTTAAAGAGGATACATGTCCTGGGCCGGATGGTATCCCTCTTGCTTTCTTTCAACAATATTGACAGGTTATTAGACAACAGCTGCTTGATGCTGTTTTATCTTTCCTAAATGAAGGCAAGTTTATCAGTGAACTGAATAATTAGCAAGTGCATGGTCAACCGCTTGCGGCCAATATTGACGCATCTCATTAGTAATACACAAGTAGCTTTTCTACGTAGGAAAATGGGGGTAGATCATTGTTTAGTAGCACATGAAATTTTTCATTCCATGCAGCATAAACGACAGGGGTGCAGTATGTTGCACTTAAAGTCGATAAGAGTAATGCATATGATCAGGTTCGTTGGGATTTCTTGGAAGCTTTGTTGAGATCATTACAGTTCCCAGATCATTGGGTTATGTTAATTATGAAGTGTGTCACCACAGTGCAATATTCGGTGTTATAGATGGAGATGTCACAAATTGGATACATCCTCAAGTAGGATTACGCCAAGGTGACCCTCTGTCCCCTTATTTATTTATCTTGGTCATGGATGTGTTATCACAGCTGCTGTACACCAATCAGACTTGCGCGAAAGTTAAGGGTATCAAGGTTTCAAGAGACGCTTTAGAGATCTCACATCTGTTTTTTGTAGATGACTATTTTTTTTCATGGAGATGAATTTTGAATATTATTCAAAATTAAAAAATCTCTTGGCTACGTTTAGCTATTGCTCCAATCAAATGATTAATGTGATGAAGTCATCTGTTATGTTTTCTACTGGTGTTCAGCCACAGGAAAAAGAGGAGTTCAAGATTGATTTTGGGTACTAAGAATGTCAAATTTTTACCAAGTACTTGGGCATTCCTCCAGTGATTATGCGATACAAAACAAGTCAATTCCATTTCCTAGTAGATGCATTCTCGAAAATATTACAGTCGTGGCAGGCGAGATTACTCTCACCAGCAGGAACATTGGTGCTTAGTCAAGCAGTGTCATCAGCTCTACATCAGCATATATTTACAGTATATCAGATTCCTCAAGCTGTATTGGACAAATTAAATGCGTTGGTGATACAGTTCTTTTGGTGGAATTCTAAGGTTAAGAAATCGATACATTGGGTGGCAATGGAACTCTTATTTCAACCCAAGGGTATGGGTGGATTGGAAATTCGGGAACTTAAAAGTTTCAATCAAGCTCTCTTGTTAAAGCAGGCGTGGCGCATAATAGAAGGAGGTTCGCCATTGTTAAAACAAATTTTGCAAGCCAAGTACAAAGTATATTCGGCACTGAATGTGACTTCCACTTACAAACCGCCTTCAATGCATCATATGCTTGGAGAAGTATTACAAAGGCCACATCACTAGTTCAAGATCGGCCCCGGTGGAAAATTGGCAATGGCAGAAAAATACAAAATAGGCGACAAAAGATGGTTAGGACAGGAGAGCCACAACTAAAAGCAGGGGTCAATAGTTCAATACTAAATCAATCGTTAGCTTCTCTGGCAGTAAATGAAGGAGGATTCTCTCGCTGGAATAAAACATATCTTGTATCAATTTTTGATATTGAAACGATTCAACGAATTTTAAAGCTGCCAGCTCCAACTAATTCGGTAGAGGATCAGCTATGTTGGGGAGATACTCTGTCAAGTATGTATACTATTTTTCTTTTTCTTCTCATTTTTGAATTTATCTTCCGATTAGCGCCAAACTTCAAGAGTAATGTCAAAACTGATATTGAACTTATAATACACCTCTCTTATTCATGTCGGAACTAATAAGACCCTGAAGTATCAAGGGTCTAAGTAGTTCTGAACCGCCATGAATAAGAGAGGTGTAATACAACTTTAATATTAGTTTTAACCTTAGTTCTGAAGCTTGGTGTTAATCGAGAGATAAATTCAAACATAGGAAGAAAAAGAAAAACAGTACACGAGATTTTTTTTCAACATACAAACTTTAAGGTCCTTTTTTATTCAACTCATAAACTTTAGGGTCCAAAAAATAAACAATGAAAACCGTGAGACTAGAAAATAAATACCCCTATACTTCGGGGTCCAAAATGCGAAAAACTCCAGTAACGATACTAATAACGATAGACGCGCAAGCAGTAAACGGTAGGCGTGCAATTAACGATAGGCGCGCAATAAACAATAGGCACGCAGATAATAACGATAGGCGCGCAAACAATATCCAAGTGATCACCAGTGCAATAACAACAATAATAACGATACTGTGAACATCCAATAAACAGTAATAATTTAATAAAACAGTATAATTTTATGAGAAGGGGTCTGACATTTACTGCAACTCGATTTAGTAATTCGTGACCCCAAACATATTCTAATCAAACTCCTAGAACATAAGTACTTCACGGTTGACCCCTTGATTTAGTAAGAGTAACATTAGTTGTTGATATGATAGTAGGATTCTAAGGGTGGAGTGAATGCCTTTGTTTTTCTAATCTGACGAAATAATTAGGGGTACATTTATAGTTATGAGCATAATAAGTTTGGCAAGCATAATTAGGGCTATTAACAAGAATTGGAAATGGAGTGATCTTTGACTTTTGAAAGACAAATGCAAGATTTATGTCGTTAATACATACCCAAGCCTTTGGCTTATCTCAAACATATTTTCTAGATGCTTCATTAATTAATTAACTTATTTATTCAATTTTATTTCCTTTTCAATTTTGGTATTTTAGGACCAAATCACATTTGGTCGTCCAAGGCTCAATTATATGACCAAATGGAATCACCTATTTAGTAGCTATTATTATTATTATTATTATTATTATCACTAATATTACTATTACTAGTCTTAAACCCGCGCAATGCACGGTGTAAGAAAAAATAGTTATTTTCATAGAAAATAAAAAAATAAACTATATACAAATGAAAATATAAATTAGAAAGAGAGAAACATTAATGACATTATCAAATGAAAACGTATCGTAACATAATTCTTCAAATAAAATATACACAAAATCAAGATTGTTATTATTAATCTCCTTTCTCCATTTCCCATTTGGTGGGACCCATAAATTTACTATTATTATTATTATTATTATTATTATTATATAGATTATTATTATTATTATTATTATTATTATTATTATTTTTCCAAAATAATTAATGATATTTGGATCAAAATAATATAATTCAGTATTTATGTATCTTCTGATTGGTCGAAATCCCTACAATTAATCTTCTTATTAATATTATATATATAGAATATTATTATTATTATTATTTTGCCAAAATAATTGCTGATATTTGGACCAAAAATAATTTAATTCAGTATTTATCTATCTTCTGATTGGTCGAAATCCCTATAATTAATATACTTTCTCCATTTAGCGGGACCCAAAAACTTTACTATTAATATTATATAGATTATTATTATTATTATTATTATTATTATTATTATTATTTTTGTTATTATTATTATTATAGGCAACACCAAAATAATTACTATTATTTGCACCAAAATAATGTAATTCAGAGTCCAAAACAGTCAAGGATTAGTGATACTTTCTGTTTTTTTAATTTTAAAATAAAATTAGAATTGAAAATAAAAAATAAATTGAAAATAGAAATAAAAATTTCTATGTTGTGATTGGTCGATTCCCCTACAGTCACTCTCGAGGCTCTATTTCGTGGGACCCACAATAATTTCTATTATAATATATAGACTGGTATAACTATGTTTAATAATAATTTATAAGCATTACTTACCACTAGACAATCAAGTAACAATAACTATTATTAATATCAAGATTATTTTTATTACACTACTGTCACTATTTACTATACTATTACTGTTACAACTACGACAACTATTTTATTACCATTAATATCAAGTACTAGTATATTATTAGTATATTTTATTTTATTTTCTATGGCATCCTCAAAATTTCGGGATGTTACACATGGAACCTGACCAGAATTGGTTAAACGGGTAAGTTCCGGAACCTGAATCGGTCAAACGGGTAAGGGTTAGTCTCATGTAAAAACTCATGCACGTACTTAGTCATTCTCGCACACATTTCATCAACTTTAGCTTGCATGGAAACCCAAATACAAGAGTTAGAATCATGGCATGGAGATTGACAATGTGAGCACAAAGGATGAGACTCAACAACATCATATTGGGGAGGATCACAAGAGTTTTCCATATATTCCTTACCACAAGATTTGACCATCAAAATACGGGAAATATTGACATGATTGTTCAATTAAAGTCTTAGAGGGTGGTGCACAATAAGAAGGCTGGAAGTTAGGAATAAAATTTTGTTGCTCAAATCCATAAGAATCCCTAGACAACCACTCAAGTAATTCACATGCATCATCTTCTCCTAAATTAGAAAACCCATAATATTTTAAGAGATCACGAGTTTCATAGTTCACACCCTCATTCACAATACCTAAAATATCCAATCTTTCATATGAGACACCATAGGATTCACATTGAGCAAGATAATTCTGTAATCTAGCAAAATATCTCTTAAATATTTCTTGCTCAAATTGGGGAAACTGGAAACTAGCCATAACTCTTCTCTTTTTTTTCAATTTTTATGCTCACATTTTTTTCAAAATTAAATTACAACTACGGAAGCGATGAACTATTTACAAAACCAATAACATAATATACCAAATAACGTCATCCCCGGCAACGACGCCATTGTTCGGTTGTGGTATTTGGGGTTTATATGACTAAGGATTGTTGTATCCTCAGGGATGGTGTGTCAGGTTAAGTTAATTGGTTTGGTAGAGTTTCAATGATGGAAAGATAACGAAAAGTGATTAATCTAACCTAAGCATGAAGGAAACTAAACTACGAAGAAAAAGCATAACTAAGAACGCAATTAAATAAGTGACTATTTAAAACTGAATTGAATACTGGAATTAAGGAAAGAAAACATGATCTTGGAATGCATTGTAATCTACTCTAATCTTGAATCTTAAATCTTGAATCACGACTCTTCTTCCGAACAAACAAGAAAAAGCGAGATTTGGATTACTAAAACTGCCCGAATCCTCACTCGAAGGGAGAATTCGGGGAACCTTAATCCTCCTGATCTTCACTAAATATTGGATTTTTGGTGGAAACTAATTCTAACAAGATTGAATCAAGAGACATTGAAAACGACTAAGAATGAAGGCGAGAAGGAACGATGAACATGAATCAACTTGAAATAACTAGCAAAAGAGTGAATTAATTGCAATTGAAAGAGACTAAAGAAAACTTAAAAACTAATAAAACTCAATCTAAGAATGAAAAGCTAATGCTAAAACTAAGTCTAATGATAAACTAATTCTAAAAGCTAAGTACCTTCAATAATAATGTATCTTGGTATTTATAAAGAAACTTTGGAAAGGAAATAATAATTAATCACAAAACCCTAATCCCGCCGCCTCTTTTATTTTTCCGAAATTCTAGGTCATCGCAGGCGCGGCGCTTTTGGCGGAAAACTTCCGTCGAATTGTCGAACGTTGTAGCGGGCGCTACGCTCAGCCGTCACAGGCGCTATGCTTTCGGTAGCGGGTGCTACGGGTCGTAGCAGGTGCTACGCCATTCTTCGCTCACCGGCGGTGCTACAATTTGTCATAGCGGTGCTACAGCTCGTAGTGGGTGCTACAATGCCACAAAGATGCTACATCCTTCTGCTCACCAGAGCGGGTGCTACGCCCTGAGTGTTGGATTTTTAGCTGTTTGAGTCCTTTATTATGCTTTTCTTTGATTCAACCAACAGAAACACAAAATCATCATAACTAACCGATAATTAGGGGCTTAAAACACGCAAAACACTTTATGAAAGGCATCAATTCGGATCGAATTGAAACCGAACGATGTTTTTCCTTTTTTTTATCGATTTTGCTAATTGTTATCCTGATGATGGCGATGGTTAAAAATGATTTTTATCCATTTTCTATTTTTTTTAAAAAAAAATAATATATAGTTAATTTGAAATATATATACTAAATATTGTAAAAGAAAACAATCTCCTTAATTATTTCACCAACTTCCATATTTCGTATTCTCTTCCTTCACCTCTTTCTCAGCTCTTATCTAGTTTTCTCTGTTTTTCAGTTGTCTAAAAAAAAAAATCAATTTGATATCCATGGCTAACTAACCATCATTGAAGAAAAGGTTTACCATCTCAACCTCTCCATCTCCTCCCCTCTCTTCACTCTAGCGATGACTATAACGCGTTGTGCAACTTCAAACTCGATGATTGACATTACACCTAGATCATTAACTTTTTCCATCCTCGATTACGAGATAAATCAAGTCAAAGTCTGATTATCTTATTATCTTTTTTTCAGATTAATCTCTATGAAATGAAAAACCTTCTTGTTCTGTATACTTTTTCTTAGAATGCATAAGCTTCTTCTTCGCTACTAAAGATTTGACCAAAGAAAGGTTCTTTTGTTTCTTTTGAGATTTTGTTCTAATCAACATTCATGATTAATTACTATTTGCTATATAGAAATGTCTCGAAGGAAGGAGATATAAGAACTAGGTTCCAGTGTGTTATGAATTTCATATGTATTAGCATGTGCACGGTCGATTTTTACTGCGAGAGTTTGGAAACAAGTATCATGAGAATTACACAGTCAAGAATAAAAGTTAAATGGAAATGAAAATTTCCTTTTCTTTGCCTTAAACAAGAATATTTTAATGTTTAAAAACATAAAAGAAAAATTATATTTGAGATGATTAGGACCATTCTCAAGTAGTAACTTTTACTCAAAATTTTCAACTATTGCCCAAATTTTTCAAAAAAATTATTTTGTTTTATTATTTTTTGCGAAAAGTTAGACTATTAATATACAAAATGTGTTATTTACAATTTGTGTAGAGAATACCAACACCCCACATACGAGGGAAGACTGCCTACATCTACATCCCCTCATAGCTCACATTAGCGGGATTATACAGGGTCTGTTGTTGTTATTGTTGTATGAACTTAATTTCAGTGGTTACAAAATTTTGGAGTGCAATTTCCTTGGCTACAAAATTTAAAATAGTAATCTTATTAAACTTTACAAAATATCAATATAAATTTATTAATTAATTATGAGAGAAAGAGGGATCCATATTGAATATTTGAAGAAAAAAGAATGGTTGAATGAGTTACTGATGGTTATAGTGAAGGCGTAATAAAGTCAGAAGGACCATCATGGTTCCACGTGCATAAGAGCATATGCAACGCGGAACATAATCAATGGAATTTAGATCTTTTCTCTCTTAGTTGGCACCCTCTCTCTCCTCCTTTTTTTTCATTCCTTTGAGTTCTGGAATTCTGCAGAGTTTCAGAGCTCAAAAAAATGAGAAAAAAAGCAGGGGAGAGAGAGAAGTTCCATTGATTGTGTTCCGCATGATATATGCTCTAAAGCTTGGTGAGCCCAAGCATGGGCCACAGAGGCCATTTTTTTCCTTTTCCCTTTTATTTTTTGTGTGGCACGTGCCTTTCTTTTTTTTCAAAACTACCTAGTTGTCATTTAATTTTATTTTTCATTTTTCTTAAAAATTGTGATTGAATTTTAATTATTATTTTTAATTTAATTGAATTATAATTGAATTTTAAGTTTGATTAATCATTATTTTTAAGTTGGGTTGTGTTTAATAGGTGGAAAAGAATTTTAAGTAAAGTACAATGTTCCTGCGCCCATCCATACATCAATTTCCTTTTTTATTTTTGTTTGTTTCTTTTTTTTTGTATGTGGGTGTAACACACGTCTTTTTGGGCAAATTTATTAAATTTTTTTATTTGTTTTATTTTTAATTTTCCTTTATAATTTTCATTACATTATTTTTTTTTTCAAGTTTATGAGCATTCAAGTTCATGATTATGAGCATTCAAGTTGATGTGTATTAAAAACATTACTATTGAATTATTAACGTATATCACTAACCATTAAACAAAAACATTCAAAAAAATAAGAGTTTCATTTTTTTACTAAATTAAAAGGAACCAAAAATAAATATTAATCACAAATTATAAAAATAAAATCCAAATTAAAACTCAAAATGAAAATTGAAACAAAAGGAAATTGGAAAAAGTTTGTCACTATACACTGGGCTTTACAAATAAAGTAGGTGTGTAACATGTATCTCATGTGGAATAAAAATAAATGGAAAAAAGGCTGATTTTTATAAAAAGGGTTATGCACGTGGAGCACTGGGATTGGCTGCTGAGTTGGCGACACAAGGGCAACATGCTCCCAGGAGCACAATCGTTTTTTTAATAATAAAGTACTTAAAAATAGGAATTGTATATGATGCATAAGGGTAAACTCTAACTAAAACTCCAAAATTCAGAAAAATATAGCTGGCACTCTTAATAATATCGACTAACCTTTACAATTTGCCTGTAAAAGGTGCCACAATTCCCTCCAATTGTGTATGCAGAAGGATAATAATGCCAAAAATATGTATATTTCATTCTTATCAAATTGGTTTGCTTTAAACATGGACAACTGGAAGGAAAAAAAAAACTAATTAGGTAATCGTAAGATTTGTGGTGATTTGACTATCTGGTTAATTATACTGTCCCAAAAAGTAATTTTTACTATATATCCTTAAATATGTGTACTTTAAAAATAGAAATAAAAATTGACAAGATTCTTAACTGTTATCTTTAATACTGTGAACAAACGTCGATTAGATAAACTATTTTCTTAATTACTAATTGGGTGATATCCATAAGGGTTAATTGCTTTGTGGTGTTGGGCTTAAGATTTATTTACAATGATTTACAAGTTAGTGTTGCCATCAATCAAACTCACATTTGACCAAAAAACATTTACAGTTTGGTGTTTTTTAGTAGAGCCCAACCTATATGCATAGGTGTAATGATGGGAAATGAATATTTAACAATTAAATTGCGTTTGCAGTTACCCTATTCGTTCAGCTTGTTAACCTACTGTATTTTGGGTTAATCACATCATTGGTCTGGGTTAACTACAATGAACTTCACGTACTCCTAATGTATAGTTCCAAAATAAGTTTTGTATACTGAAATTGGTAATTAATAAAGTAAAAACTACATAAGTTATGCTTTAGGGTTATGAAGATAGGTCATATGGGTAATGATGCTAACATAAAGCACTCAACATGGACACCATGGACGGTTAACCCAGAACAATTTCATGTTAACCTACTGTATTTTGGGTTAATCACTTCATACTCATTGGTCTGGGTTAACCTACAATGAACTTCACGTACTCCTAACTCATATTTCCAACATAAGGTTTGCATACTGAAATTGGTAACTAATGAAGTTCACGTACTCCAACATAAAGCACTCAACATAGACACCATGGACAATTAACCCATAATAAGTTCATGTTAACCAAGTTATGTCTGGGTTAACCACCTCATTATTTTGGGTTAATCTACATTGAA
Source organism: Portulaca oleracea (assembly GCA_029582165.1). Taxonomy (NCBI): domain Eukaryota; kingdom Viridiplantae; phylum Streptophyta; class Magnoliopsida; order Caryophyllales; family Portulacaceae; genus Portulaca; species Portulaca oleracea. Next base: position 25,147,215 of record CM055885.1, read on the forward strand.
GTTCACCGACTACTTATGTTAAATACACCCAATTAATATTACATCAGACATGTCACATCAATAACATGCCTACTTGCTTTTACCAAATTTTAATAAAAAAAAATTGTTGGTCAAACCAAGTTGATTTATGGCAACACCTAGTTGTAAAAAAAATATCTCATTTAAGCTCAATCTTAAGCCCAACACTAGAGAGCAATTAATCATATCCATAAATAGTTAAACACCAATACTACAAAGTACTAAATTTCAATTGCAACCAATATAACGGCTAGCTTGGAGTAAATATGATCGATTTTTCAGCCCTCAATCTATTTTCAGCATGCTTCACAACAGATTCATATTTGAAATCTCCAAACCTAGTTAATTAATTATGAATGTACCAGAACTCCAAGTCAAACATTAAATGCCGCCTTAAGTGTCTGAATATAATGCTTGAAGCTGATGAACATGAATGATTCTAAAGATTTTTGCTCACAATTTGTTGCTTGTTGGCTTTAATTATTTTCTTTGTGACCTTGAACCTTTCATACAATTCTACTAATTTTTTGTGTTTGGCTCTAACTTTAATACATCTATTGTTCCCTAAAAAAAAAAAAATCTCTTGTTGACAATGCAATACTGCAAATTAATGAGAACCTGTGAAGTCACTGGTTTTCTAAGCCTTAGTCACACCTTCCACTATAAAGACAATCATAATTATACTTTATTTTAACAACTAATCCAGTAACCAGTATGACTTATACCAACTATAATTAGACTTAGATGTAATAAAGTTTTACTAAGATCAACTTTAAAGGTGATCTTTAATGATCACTCGCTGACATGGCGAGTGATCCTTAAAATTTAAGCTGACCCAGAGAGAATTGGATTTGAGTTAAGTGAACCTTAAAATTGTTGCTTGCAGTACAGAGTGATCCTTTGATGGATTACCATGCATTTTTCCTTTTTTTTTGTCTAGAAAAGTGAGATAGGGAAAATGAGCCCAAAAATATTTTTTTCTATAAAATATTGCCAAGTGATCCTTAAAAATTATCATTATTTAGGGTTTGCTCACAGCTAATGTTCATAACACTTTTTAGTGGTGGACCCCGCCAATCCAATCCAATCCAAAGTTGGATTGCTTTGCGGATGACCTAACAACCTGTTTGACATGCGATGGGAATGAGAATGAAATTTATAATAAAAATGTAAATGAGAATTCATATTGAGAATGAGAGTAGAAGAGTGTGCTTGGCTAAGTTTTAGCTTATTAAAAAGACTTTCTAGGAACAGTTTTTGAGAAGCTCGTTCTAGAGAATTTATTAGATTTTTGGTATAACTTTTTTCAAAAACCATTTAAATCCAAAGTAGTTTCATATGTTCGACAACTTTTCCATTTAGACAATAACTTCTATTTTTAATTATATTTCATTAATTAAACTTTTATATTATGGAATGTTCATACTTTAAAAACAAAAGAAAATAACCAAACAAATATCATACACGTTCTTAATAGATCTACACACACTTTATCAGTATTTACTTTTAAATTGTCCTAAAATCAAATAGCTTAGCAAAGAAAATAACCAAACAAAAATGTAAAATAACCCATGTAATTATAATATTGCCACTCACCGACACTTCCATCCCATATCCTCTATAGCTATTAGATATATGTAATTAGGGAGGCTAATACATAGAGATGACATGAAACTACATTTCAACCTATTTGTCACCCATAGACTACTTCCCTCACTTCTCCCCCTCTATGTGAATATGGTTTGGATCTCACTCTTATTGAATTAAGCATCAAGTCGAACTCTGCACATTTTATTTTCTATGCTTTAATTGGACACTAAACATTGGACTAGTTCATGAATTGGACATGTATCTCTCTCTTTGGAAAGAACTGGCATAATAATAGCATAATCTTTGTCAACCTTTGCTTTTATTTGTTTTTGGTACTCAATGGCCTGATGCAAAAAACTGAAATTTCCAGTACCAGAAGATAGAGACAGAAAGGAGAGAAAAATGTCTTTCAACGTTGCATTCTTCATTCAGATTCTGATACCTTTTATAGGCAAATAGGAAACAGAGAGACACATTAACCTAACACCCATAATCTGCACTAAGCCCACTACACCCTTGACTCCTAAAAATATAGAAACACAACACTTCACTAATCCCTGAAAAATAACTAAAACTAGTATTAACTATAACTGACAAAGACCAAGTTAAATACAGTAAAAACATCTGATGAATTTCTAACAGTCCCCCCTTTAAACTAAAAGCTTACAAGCTTCAGTTTACACACATATTTGAATCCTCCAAATTGCGAATGCTCAACAACCTCCTCAGCATCTGGAAAGGAAGAAGTTTGACAGGCTTTGTGAAAATATCAACAAGTTGATCTTCACTTCGACAATACTTCAGCTCAATAATTCCACTTTTGCAAAGATCTGTTAGAAAAAAATTTCTTCACATCTATATGTTTGCTTCTTCCATGAATTACAAGATTTTTTTTAAGTGTCTTATGGCAGAATTATTGTCACATAAGACCATAGTAGCTCCCCCTTGCTTTAGTTGCAACTCTTCAAGAATTCTTCTCAACCAAATGGCTTGACAGGCACAGGTTGTTGTAGCAACAAATTCAGCTTCCATACTTGATAGGGTGACAATAGGTTGCTTCTTGGAAGCCCATGAGACAACCCATGTGCCAAACATAAAAACAAAAGCAAAAGTACTCATTCGATCATCCTGATCTCCTACATAGTCACTGTATGTTTATCCAACAAAACTAAATTTTCCACCCTTCTCATAGAACAAACCCAGGCCCTTAGTTCCTTGCAAGTAGTGAAGTATTCTTTTCGCAGCAAGCCAGTGCATTGTGATTGGTTTCTCCATATATCTACTTATGAGACCCACATCATACATGATGTCAGACCTTGTTGCAGTTAGATATATCAGGCTGCCTACAATCTGCTTATAGTGTGTTGTCCACCTTCTCACCTTCATCATCCTTATGCAATTTCACACTAAATTCCATTGGCGTGGCTACAAAATTGCAATTCTTCATGTTGAACCTGTCTAGTATTTCCCGTACATACTTCTTTTAGGAGACAAAGACTTCGCCATCAAATTGCACTTCCTCTAAACTAAGAAAATAAATGTATTTTTCCAAGATCAGTCATTTCAAATTCCTCCATCATGGACTTCTTAAACTTATTAAACATGGCACAATAATTCCAAGTAAATAACAGATCATCAACATATAGACAAACAATGAGCATTTTCCCACCATCTCCAATTTTGACAAACAAAGTGTACTCATAAGGATATTTATGAAATCCTTCTTTGACAAAGTAAGCCTCGATACGACTATACCAAGCTCGTGGAGCTTGTTTCAACCCATAAATAGCCTTCTTTAACTTATAAACTTTATGCTCATTGCCATGTTTAGCATAAGCAGGGGGTTGATCAATAAATACCTCTTCTTCCAAGGTCGTGCAAGAAAAGTCGATGTAACATCAAATTGAAAAATAGGCCAAGACTTTTTGGTTGTTGTTGCAATCACTAGTCTGATGGTGTCGTATCTTCCAACGGGAGAAAAAACCTCGGCATAATCAACTCCATACTCTTGCTTGTATCCCTTCGCCACTAGTCTTGCCTTGTACTTGTCAACTTCTCCATTCTCTTTCAGCTTCGTTTTATAGACCCACTTGACACCGATTATTTTGTGGCCTTTAGGAAGATCAATTAGTTCCCATGTGTCATTTTCTTTTCAATAGATTCAATCTCAACATCCATCACCTTCTTCCATTTGGCTTTTTCACTGCAATATCAAATGTTGTGGGGTCACAGTACGCAAACAAGGCAAAATAGGTCACATCATCCTACTCTTGATCTCCAGTAACTTCATAGTCTTGCATCCAAGCATGCCTTTTTGAGCTCGACGAAGTGATTCAACTGCTACATCAATAGCTCCAAACTCGTTTTACTTTTCTGTTTCTGATTTTCTGGGGCAGAATCAATAGCAAGTGGTTCTGAATTTTCAGAATTAGAAACTGGCGACAGGTTTTTCTGGATTTTCAGAATTTGAACCAACATCTACTACTGGATTTTCTAAGCCACTGTTAAGAAACACTTTGCTAGACTGCTGCCTCGATCAATCCCACACGCTTTTTTCATAAAAAATAACGTCTCTGTTGGTCACTATTTTACCTGTTAATTAAAGGATTGAATAATATGTAAGTTTAGGATATGTCACTTATTCCCAAAGAAAACACATTTTTCCCGTTTATTATCAAGCTTCTTTCGTTTTTGGTCCGGAACATGTGAATAAGCTATGCAGCCAAAAATTCTGAAATGGTCAACACTTGGCCTGCTTCCACTCCAAGCTTGTTCTAGAGTCATATTTTGAACTGCAAATGTAGGGCTTCTGTTCATAATGTAAACACTCCAGTTCACAGCTTCTAGCTAAATATTTTGGGAATTCTCCCCTTCACGAGCAAACTTATAACCATATGTAAAATGGTTCTATTCTTTCTCTTCGAAACACCGTTTTGTTGAGGTGTATAGGCGGTTGTAACTTCTTTCAGAATGCCATGTTGTGAACAGAATCTTCCAAACTCATTTGAGTAATATTCCCCACCACGGTCACTTCTAAGGGTCTTTAATGGATTTTCCTGTCTCTTTCTCCATCAGAGATTTAAAAAGTTTGAAAGATGCAAAAGCTTCTGATTTTTTCTGTAAAAAATACACCCAAGTTTTTCGAGAAAAAGCATCAATGAAGGTTATGAAATATCGTCTACCTCCATTAGAAGTTGGATCAATTGGCCTGCAAAGATCAGAGTGAATTAGCTTCAAAATGCATTTTGCTCTCCATGACTTTCCTTGAGGGAAGATATAATGATGTTGTTTATTAATAACACATTCCTCACATACCTTGGATGGAGCAACAATTTTAGGGAGCTCGAAAACCATATTTTTCTAATGTAGAGTTTTCAGCCCTTCAAAACTTAAGTGACCATAACGATAGTGTAACAACTATGATGGGTCCCTTATTTCGGTCATCAAGCAAGATTGAACTCCTTCGATCTTCAGTGGATACAACCCGATTGAATTTCTTTTCACAAAGCAATAGCACCCTTAATAGGGTCATAAATCTCACAAGCATCGTCCTTTAAAGTAATAATATAGCCTTTCTCCTCCAATTGTCCCACACTCAACAAATTAGTCTTTAAATTAGGAACATAAGGACATTTGAAATTGTTTCAGCAAAGCCATTTCAACTTTTGATCCTAATATCGCCTTTTCTCATGAATTTCACAGTTGAACTATCACCAAAAACAACAGTGGAACGAAAGCCTTCATCTAAGGTGAAAAATAGGGACTTGCTTCCACACATGTGATTGATGCATCCTGTATCCACTACCATGTACCCATTTCTGGCTCATCGACAACCTGGGTCATTGTCATTAATAAAGTATGAGTTTGATTTTCTGCTTCTTCAAACTTCTCTGCAAATTTTGCAATTTCTCCCTTGTTTTTGTCAATAGGTAGCCTGTTGTAGCACTCAAACGCATAATGGCCAAATGTGTGACACTGAAAGCACTTCACTGTTGATGTGTCATGGTTTCAAACCCTGTTTCTGCCTTGTAACTAGTCATTATTATTGTTATAACCCTTGTTGGAGTCTCTACCTCCATCATCTCCTCTTCCCCAATCTCGACCACGACCTCTACCACGACCTCGATACCCGTTAAAGTGGGTATAATTAACAGAAGCCTTGAGAGCTTGCTCCTCTACAGTGGAGCCCCGGTTTATCTTCTGCTCATGAACTAAGAGTGAAGTTTGCAATTCATCAAGGGACAGCTTATCCAAGTCCTTCGATTCTTTGATTGCACAGACCACAAAATCAAAATTTGGAGCTAACAAGCGTAATATCTTCTCCACAATTGCAACATCTTCCATATTTCCCCATAGATTCACATCTTATTGCTAATCTCCATAAATTTGCCGCAATAGCATGTGACCGACTCCCTGTTTTTCATTTGTAGAGATTCAAACTCCCTTCTTAAGGTTTGAAGCTGTGCCCGCTTCACTATCGCAGAACCTTGAAATTTCTTCTTCATAGAATCCCAAATATCCTTGGACGTTTTATTCGACAGAACTGTCTCCAGGATACGACGATCGATTGCCTGAAATAGGTAATTCTTTACCTTCAAATCCTTCAGGCGTTTTGCATCCAATTCTTTTTGTTGAGCCTTTGTCAACTTTTTGTCATCTTCTGTCTCTTTAATTCCAGGCTCTATCAATATCCAATACTCTTTGGAGCGAAGAAAATTCTCTATTAACATGCTCTAATGGTCATTGTGACCATCAAAACGTGGGATTGCAAGTTGGACGAGATTGTTGTTGTCTAAGGCCATAAAGAAGGATGAGAGAAAAAGCTATTGCCTTTTTTTGTGTGCGAAGAAGAAGAAGCCCAACTTGGGTCTGATATCATTAATGCAAAAAACTGAAATTTCCAATACTTGAAGATTGAGGCTGAAAGGAGAGAAAAGATGTCCGTCAACACTGCATTCTTCATTCAGATTCTGATACCTTTTATAGGCAAATAGGAAACAGAGAGACACATTAACATAACACCCATAATCTGCACTAAGCCCACTATACCCTTGTCTCCTAAAAAAAAACACAACACTCCACTAATCCCTAAAAAATAGCTACATGGGTATGCATGAATTGATCTTCTACCTTTCGCACAATGAAATATCAAATTGAAAATTAAAGATGCTAAAACCAGATCAAGTGAATGGGTATGAAGGAGCATATAATTCGTTAACTTTGGATCCATGGTGATCTATTCCTAGTTCCATCTATGGCTACTTGCAACAATGTTGTACAAGAGGAGAGAGATGGGGCGTACCCTTGTAAGGTGATGAAGAGTTGCTTTAAACTTTTCTAAAGTATCATAAAACTCTTGCTAGTTTTGAGAAGTTAAAATCCAAAATTTCCAAAACAAAGTTATAACTCTTGTACCATATGAAGAGTTGCTTTAAACTTTTCTAAAGTATCATACTTGTATTTCATAAGCAAACTATCCACTGTCAGTAGCATTGCCATTTGCCATACAATTCTCAGTTGCTCGCTCTCTCTGTCTGTGGGCTTACTCAGAGTGAATCCAGGAAAAATGTCCCTGAAAAGTAGAGCTGGAATTGGAGGTTATGATGCTCAATCAAGAAACTTTCTTCCACGAAAGTTTGTAATTTTGCTCTGCATTGGTAGCTTCTGTGCTGGAATGTTCTTCACTAACAGGTTATTTTTCTGTTTCTGGCGACTGGGGGTAGCTTGTTTTCTCTCAATTCTTTTTACAATTTTTGGTTTTTCTGCTTAGCTGTTTGTGCAACTTTAAACTCCTGTTTTGCGCTAAATAATCAATTGGGTATGCTTTATAGTATAGAAATGTGGTTTGGTGTTTGAGATCTGGAGTTTGATTTGGGATTAGGGTTTATGTCAAACTGGTTAATTGTAGTGTTGTAGCATGGCAGTAGGACTTGCAGGCATTTTAATTGTGTGATGCAGAAATGGATTTTGTTTTTGTCCAATATTAAGATGAAATTCTTGCTTAAGTAATGAAAGGCAAAAAAGTAGGAATGCATTTAGCTAGAAATAGTGGTTGCATCTTGTGAGTGATATGTAAGCTGGCGAAAAAGATATATGCAAGTTCAATTTTGGAATTGTTGGGTTCGTGAAACTTTCCAAAGTGGAGAACGGAAACTTTTCAAAGTGGAGAACTGAAACTTTTCAAAGGGGAGAACTGAAACTTTTCAAAGGGTCTCGTAATTTCACCCCCCACTTTCTGATTGAAGAAAGTGGCAATGGATTGTACCCCATGAAGGGCTCAAAAAGGGCAGTGGAACAATTACCATGTCAATTAGGAAAGACTTTAGCCTGCAAAACCTTTCTTATATTTGTTTCCTGACTCTGGTGGCTGTCTGATTTCTGTCCCGTATTCAACTACTATCATCTTTGGTTGATGCGCCTTTGTGCACGCATAGCTGTGAAGGAAGCTCATAAAGTCATTAACTGGGGCAAAAGGAGGTTCTGCTCCCAGGGGTACAACGCTTTGTAATTCCTAGTCCTACAGTTAGCACAGTGCAATCGTGCTTCATTTGAGGCAGTTGGTGTTTCCCCTGGGATTTCATGTGTAGCTTCATTAGGGAATTTAATGAAAAGACACCTTAGGTTGGAAAGCATCAAAGTAAAGGGACAGGGTGAATCCAATGATTGTAAAGATTAAGTTAAGTTTGGGCAACAGTGAATTTAGATGAGTGGGTGTATAATACATTGCACCCTGGAAGAATGATCTTGCAAGAACCCTTCATTTTATCAAATTTTCATGTCATTATGTTAGATACGCTTTAATCCAGCAGGGGTATGGAGTATGGACTCTGTGATGCTTAAGTTTGTGTTAAAAAAATGCAAAATTTCCAGTTGGACGAACTATGCAAATTTTTGTTTTTGAAACTGCAAATGGTTGATTTTTATGTATATCATAGTTGTACACGTATGTCCCCTTATCAATCTTCTGCTAGTATGGTCTAGTCTGCAATAGCATGAAAGAGACTTGTCCAACTTTTTGATGCATATCTCAGTTGTAGAAATCATTATAGCTTAATGTACAATAATAGCCTTGTCCAGGTTGAAATGAAATTTCTGCTTTGTAGGAAAGAGACTTCCAGTAGTATGGTCTGGTCTAATGGTAGAGCATGAAAAGTGAGAATATCATATCCAAAGAAACCAGCATTGCCCATTTGCCCCACAGATCCTTAGACCTTAATTGTCAGGTTACTAAGGCAGATCTTTGTTAGTTTGTTGTAAATTTAATACTTTGAGGCAGTAGCGTATTTGTGTGTGAAGGGTATGGGTGGCCATGACCACCCTTAACCGTACCCCCCCTCCCACCCCACCCCCCAACCAAAAAAAAAAAAAAATTAAAATTAGTATAATTTAGCATTAAAATTGTGGATTATATGTTTATCAAATGAGGATGATAATGTATTGGATACCCCTAATTTAAACATCTATACCTGCCACTGCTTGGGGCTCATTGTTGTCAGTTTCTATTGTGATTGCAAAACTTCCTTTCTTCAACTTAGCGTCTACAGAGATGCTTGAAGAAGCCCCTGAAATGCTGCATTGCTGCTGCGAAGTCCTGCTAAGTGTTGAGTTGGCATTGCAGCTATGGATGCTATTGGAATAGGTGAGTTGCACAAGTTCGTAAGTGACTGAGTCATCCATGATGCCAGGTGCACATATGATGGTGAAAGGACCAGCGCGAATTGGCCTACATTTTGAAGATGTTTAAGCAATCTTGATGGAGCTTCTGTCTTTTCTCTTCGTCAGTTTGCTTCTGTTTGATACATGTCAAAAGTAACGGCATGCAAAGCAGAGGAGAGAATTTGGGTGGTGAACTTGCTACTGAGAAGTAAAAGCAAGGAACCAACATGTACAACTATTATCCTCAAGAGGCACGGGCTCGCTGCCTCCAATGGATGGCTGCTGCTTTAGTAGGATCAGATTTGGGGGTGTTGCCTGTTTAGTGGTTCGCTCCTACAATTTCAAAGTTCAAACATATAGATTTTCCCTAACTAGGTTTGACATAAGGAGAATGGAAATATTAGATCTTGGGAGTTGGGATGATACTAGTTTGTTCTCAATTTGAGAATGGGTTACATTTGGCTGTAGTGAATGTATGTAGCAATGAAATGCTATGATAGCTATCCTTACAGGAAATTTCCTCCATGTTACCATTGGGTTCTTCCTCATTATCCTTTATTCTTTTCCATGATGCTTATTTTAAGTTTAGGTTGTGGTGAATTCAAGAGATATATGCTGTATGGTAAGAAATAACATGACTTGTATTCCAGGATGCCAATAGTGTCTGAAAGAAAAAATGTAGCACGTACACCTGGAAGCAGAGAAGGAAGAATAATGTTGAACAATGTCAAAAAACAGGTGTTGATTTTTATTCTCTTATAAAGTTATCTTCAAACCACAATTCTAATGAATGGATTTTTGAGTTTTCTGATTTCCTTGCCAACACAATTCTAGTATGATTCCATTTGTGATGCTTGATAGCATTATTAGTCCTGCTTGGTGTTTCTAGTGATGAATCCATGAGCTGTGTCGTAGTATCAAATTTAGAAATAAAAGGAAGCTGTTCTTTGCCTTTGGGCTTCGGATATGTTTGATTGAGTATTCAACTGTTATGTGGATAAGTGGTGGTATTGTAAATTAAATATTTACTTCAGCTTATCTACAAGATGCTAGGAATTTTGTCATGATTTTTGTGAAGTCTGAACTTTGAAGTCTATTTTGTATTAGCTGAGCTAGTGCCACCCAGCAAAATATAAATACGCAATGTACAGACAAAGTTGCTAAGACATTCAAGCTGTGAATTTTTTCTTCATTCATATTTACTTCTCACGTGGGCTAACCTTTGAGAACTCGCCTGTAAGAATGTAAGAACTGATTCTTTCTCTGAGATGATAATGTTCCTCCATGATTTTGGGCCTTTTATGTCTCAAGTCATTGGTCGCATGTCATTTCTCCATAAAACAATTTTTAATTTGCTTATCCCATGTTTCTGTTTGTCACTGTGCAGGTCATACAGCATGGATCTAATCGCGTTCCTGGAGTATTCTCCGCAGAAGAGTATGCTATGAAGTAAGCTCTCCTCATGATTGATAAAATTCCCCTCATGAAAAAGAAGGATTATTTTTATCCTCCCCTCCTTGGTGGTCTTCAGTGGCTCAATTGGAATCTGTTGGTTATCATTGTATGATTCAGGACATTGGGGAAAACGATTTCAAAATTGGAGGCGGAATTAGCTGATGCAAGGGCTGCACAAGAGACAATCCTGAATGGATCTCCCATATCAGAAACCGTAAAGATGGCAGAGATGACTACTAAAAGAAAATATTTAGTGGTCATAGGGATTAATACTGCTTTCAACAGCCGTAAGCGAAGAGATTCAGTTCGTGCAACTTGGATGCCACAAGGTATACTTGCTGATCTTGGCACAATGTCATTTGTCTATTTGTGTTGTTTCTGTCCTCACACAAATGACAACATTTATATATGTGCTGTTCTGGTAAAATACCAGGTGATGAAAGGAAGAATCTAGAGGAACAAAAAGGCATTATTATTCGATTTGTTATCGGCCACAGGTATGCTCTTCCAATGAAGTTCTCATGCCTAACAGGTTAATCTTCTGGTTACCCTTAGTCTATGTTACTTGGACATTGGTAGGGGTGTCTTAGATGAATATGGATATGGGTGTCAGACTCGGTTGTTTTTTTTTTTTTTTGGGTGTGGAAATATTTCAAATTTTCATCGCAATTTGAAGTGTCACATGCTGTACCGGCGTACCCGTGTCTAAATGTGGGGGATCCGACACGGGTAAGAAGAGTCGGTGTAATATAGCTCTTAATCTCCTATCTATTAAATCTTCTTTTTATTTGGTGTGAATGGAGTTGTGTATGATTTGAACCCATGCTTCTGGTGCCAATCATAGGGAGTTTACCAGCGAAATTAGCTGATGCCCACAGATGAATATGGATTATCTACATGTTACAAAATTATTTGTCAATACGATTATTTAGTATTATATCAAAAACATCAAGGGTTGAGCACTTCGACGAAGCTATGAGTGGAGATCAAATCAAATTAACAATTTTCCATAGGCTAGGAAGTGAAGTTAAAATAGTAGTTATCGTAGAATATGAAGGAAGCTTCGAGAAAAAGTATGACAAGTTCCTATATCTCTTTAAAACAATCAACCATGGTTTGGCACGTACGTTGAAGGGCAATGATCGAAAACTAAATCTGAAGAAACTTTGCTTTAGTAAGAGGGTCAGATGTGGTCCTTTCCCTTCCACCATTATTTGGAAGTCTTTGGCCCCTTTGAAGGTTGCTTTCTTCGTCTGGGAAGCGATGCATGGTAGCATCTTGACTTGAGATAGTTTACAAAAAAGGAGGATTTTGGCAAATAGATGCTTTATGTGCAAGAGGGATCTTGATTCGCCGGATCATTTATTGCTTAACTGTGACTTTGCTTGATCTCTGTGGGAGCTGGCATTTGGTTGCCTTGGTGTTACTTGGGTTGTTTCCTGTTCAATTAGGAATCATATTGTTGCTTGGGAGGGTGTCTTTGGCTGGAAACCGAAGAAGAAGATTGCCTTGGTTATACCACATGTGATTTTTGGAGTATTTGGAGAGAGAGGAACCGAAGGGTTTTCGAGGGAGTGGAAACTCCTCTTCTGCGATTGAAGGACCACTTCATTAAATCTCTCTACTTTCGGGTTAATGGGAAGACTTGCTATTCTTTGGATGTGATAGATTTGTGGATAATCTTTATTTTGGTTGTACATAACTTTATAGATGCTTAGTGGGCTTCTGTTCTTTTGACCTTATGATTAATATATTTATATTTTCCTATCAAAAAAAAGAAAAGAAAAAAAAAGAGGGTCAGATCTGGTAGATAATCACACTGGAGTTTTAGGGAGGCTGGTTCTGTTGGATCCAAGATTTTAAACCTGTTTTATTGCACATTTCTTCTTGGAAAAGAAGTAGAGGGTTATATGGGGCATTCTGCTTTGGTTCATTGCAATCCAAGGCCAGAAAGTAGCTGGATAGTGATTGTTTGAGGCATCAGGGGATAATTTCAAAACAATGAACTTGCCCCTTACAAGCATTTGACTCGATATTTTTGTCTTACTGTTTTTTCGATCTTTTTTGGGATTAATAGGGAATCTACTGTTGATGTTCTTCGAGTAAAAACCGTGTAAAACTAACTGGAGATAGTATCCCTTGCCCTCAGTTCTTTAGCTGGTGGAATTCTCGAAAGAGCTATTGAAGCAGAGGAGAGAATGCATGGAGATTTCTTGAGATTGGTGTGCTTCTTTTTCCTGTTGTAATCTTAACAAGAGAAAATTAAGCTTTATGATTTTTCTGACTTTTCCTGCTTTTATTCATGAGCAGGAACACGTAGAGGGCTACATGGAACTCTCGGCAAAGACAAAGCAATACTTTGCCACAGCTGTAGGTTTGTGGAATGCTGACTTTTATGTCAAGGTTGATGATGATGTTCATGTAAATATAGGTATGAAGTTTTTTTATATTCGACCCGTGGCTTAGCACTAAGTCATATACTATCTAGGGGGTTGCCTCATCAGTATGTCGAGGGTTTTTCTTAATTTCTTTATTCCAGGGAAAATGTGTAACATGACATGGTAAGTAGCAACCTCCCCCCTCCCCCCACCCCATCCACCATCACCAAAAAAAAAAAAGAAAAAAAAAAGAAAAGGAAACGCAAAAAAAAAGGGGGGGGGGGGGGGGCAGCTGGCATAGGATAGGAAATTATGACTTCTTATATTGTGCTTAAAAAGTTACCATGCCCTAGATTCTCAGTTGAGGGTAACCAAAGTTACCCCTTTGAAGTGGATTGCTAATGTATATGAGGGCCCTTGCCTACTAGTTTTAAGGGAAAGTAGAGGATACTTTACTCTAGCTCTATATTTTCAGATTTGAGAAACGTGCTCAATGGTGATGTTTTCACCAGTTCAAAAGTAAGCACATTAAGCTGAGAATTGTTTTTGCCAGTTATTGGTTGCTGGTGTACTTGACTCTGTGATAAGCTTCTCCCTCTTTATTGCACTGGTGCTATTTCATAGTAGATGTTGCAAGTCCTGTGAGTTCATCATTGGATTTGGCATTATTGACATTATTCAGAACTCTTGCGGGTGTATTAGAAACAGCCTACCCAAGGATACAAAATGCAGTTTTGGTCACATTTTCAGATTCGGATGCTGTACTGACAAAACTACTTTGAGCAATTAAGAAGGGGGCATAAAGTAGCCAAAAAAAAAAGTTCGAAAATCGGCTTATCCCAATAATTTTAAGTTGTGTTGGAGTGACCGTACATAGTTCTCCTCGTGGAATAGAGATTTGAAAGAGAAATACATCGGATGCATGTATGTATGGACAATACTTTGAAGGTGACTATTTGTATGAGCTCGCCGGCATCACCTATATCAATAGGTCTCACTAATGACTATTAGATTGATGAATAGGTTATGTTTTGTTTAGGATTGTGACATCACTGGGATTTGATGTTTCACTTTACATTGACATTGTTTCCAATCTTTGTAATTTTGCTAGGTAGTTCATGAGTAATATTTTTAAGACTGATTGAGTAATTGATTTTGCAACACTGTCATCTGATATTATAAATAAAATGGCAAAAATAATTGAAATCAATAAACAACTATTTTGGATTGTAATTCTTAGCCATTGAGGCATTAAGCCATCAATGCAATTCTTAATTATATATCGTTTCTGTAAATCATTAAGTTATCATCATGCGAATGTAATGATATTATTTGAACAATTTCAAGTATTTAGGGATAATTTTATTTTCATAGGGGAAACAGAAAAAAAATAAATTTGCGGGCACACCCCAGGAACCGACGCAAACTACATGAAACTGAAATACACCCGGCCCATATTTATCTGTACCCGAAATGTTTCACTGCATGGGCCTCTTTGCTTGTAGAGGTGAGGAACATGTCTCGAATTATCTAAAACTTTTACATATTTCACTACATGGACCTGTTTGCTTGTAGAGGTGAGGACCGCTACATTTAAATCCTCCCAGGTCCCGTTCTTGCATGATATACATTGGGTGACTGGTAGTTGTGTATTTTCAGTACCTTCATTTATTTTTACTTGATGCTATAGTTACATGTATTGGATATATTCACAACCAGGCTGATTATTGAGCTTCTATCCCATTATGAATGTTGCAGCAACCCTAGGGACAACTTTAGCCAGATACCGGCTGAAGCCTAGGGTGTACATTGGTTGCATGAAGTCTGGTCCCATCCTTGCTCAAAAGTAAGCTGTCTTCTTTCATTTCTCGTTAAGCAGGAGGAAGGAGGGGGGTTATGTATGTTTCTGAAGGCTGCTGATCATGGAACAGGGGAGTTAGATACCAAGAACCAGAGCACTGGAAATTTGGTGGGCAAGGAAACAAGTACTTTAGGCATGCTACTGGGCAATTATACGCTATTTCGAGAGATTTGGCTACCTACATCGCAATAAACCAGTAAGTTGTACCCAATTTACCATTGTGTTGCAGTTATGGCTGTCCCAATTGATGGAATGTTCTACTGGTATGAAATTGAAGTAGCCACATTAAAGGACTCCGTTGTTTTTAATGGGTTGGGGTGAGTGGGTGTGTTAGAGTTGACACATTGAGCTGACCCAGTAACTTGAAAGCTAGAGGTGGATTGATTTCAAACATAGTCTATAGTATACCTGATTTGACCTGATCTTGATCTTATTACTAAAAGACGGGTTGAATCAGCTTCTAGATATTTCTGAGGTCGGATGTTTGTCCAGTTGAGCTTTGGCACAACGGTTGAGTTATTTCCAAGTGATCGCGAGGTCACTGATTTGAAGTCTTGTTGGAGTTGTCCAATATCTTAATAGGAACACTCAACTCAACCAATATATGTAGACCAATTTTCAGCAGTCTATTGAGCTCACATATACATAAGAATCTCAATCTGAGTTGTCTTCTTTTGGTTGGTTTTGGTTTTTGGGCCGAGCAACCAGCTATTAGTCAGACCTTTGAGGTGGTAGTCTAGTTGGTTACGACTTACGACTCCCGTTTTCTAAGTTCCTCACTAACTCATGGGCAATTTAGTCCTTAACTCTTACCTCTGGATATAGAGTTTGCTGGTGGATAGTCCTGAGATAGGAGCCCATGGCCTATTTCCCTTAAAAAAAAACTGGACATTTGTAAGATTTTCTGTATTGTTAGTTGGTCCAAAGCTGAAAGAATCAATCCCCTGGAACATAATTTTATTCCTCATGTGATATTTTAGAGTATTTGGAGAGAAATGAACCAAAGGGTTTTTGAGGGGGTTGAAAGTCCTTTTCAGTGCTTGAAAGACATTTTATCAAGTCTTTCTTTTTTTGGGTTAGTGGGAAGTTCAACTCTTCCTCTTTTGATGTAGTAGGTTTTGTGGATAGTCTATATTTTGGTTGTATATTTTCCTAAGCATCTGATCTATTCTATTATTAATATATCTATATTTTTCCCATCCAAAAAAAGAAAAAAAGAATCAATCCCCTGAAACAACTTGATAAAATTAAATAAATGGGATTTGGGCTAATGGCATTAATGTCTATCAGCACTTGGGTAATGACTAGTGATCCAAGAGACATAGGCTGAACCCATTGTTGTGTTGGCTCAATATGACATTAAGTTATTCACAGTCGACTTATGGGTCCCTTTGCGAGTTGACCTAGGCCAGTGATTCAACCATAGTATGAGCTTAAACCAGTTGGACGGCAACCAGCTTGGCCAAGTTTGACCACCCCTTTTCTTTCCTTCCTTTTTTTGGTCGCCGGGGTTAGTACAGAAATTCTGAAAATCACTGCCAATTTTACCATAGGCACACAATTTTGGAAGGCCAACTAAGGCTCCCATATTTTCGATGAACGTTTTATCGTGAACGAAAGGCTTGATCAACTTATCATTTTCGACTATGTCAAAGGCCTGTAACAGTTTGTATGACTTGTGAGTCCAATAATGGGCGATTGCCTGTTAGGATTGGGTATCACAATCTCAAACAGTAAGAAGTAGAGAGAAACGGAATATAGAAGATGGACGCTAATGTTCAAAGTGGAAAGCCCAAAACCAGGTCAAAAACCACCAATCCGATGCACTATGCCGTCTATGCGGGTCAGACAATATTACCTATCCTAGGGATTATATAGGCAAGCTAGGAGCAATGAGCAGCCCTAGAACTCGAACCCTAGAGTAACAGCCCATTAAACTCTGTTCAATGACAATCAACAGCCATAAAGACAAGAAGCTGTTGAACTATAAAGAGACGTTGAACTGTGGATCAACACGGGTGCCAACACAACCCTTGTTGCAGGTAACATGGTCTCTGTTACCTGTTTCTGCTGTTTCTTCTGTCTCTGTCAAGTAACACTTTTCTCTTTGACACAAAACATCTTCCTTTGGGCTTTGGTCTTGACTGTCAATCCCAAGCTTCCCAAGACTGATAAACCCGAGTCCCAACTCCATTGGGCTCTACATTACTCTACATGGCCATCTATGCCTCTATGCATGTTCTCATTTATGTGTACCATTCAGTCTTTAATACAGACTTATCATCATGCCATATTTTTAAGTTTTAAATCCGTTACTTTTGATATATGATTCTAAACTTGTATTCCCTGCAGACATTTGCTGCATAGGTATGCTAATGAAGATGTCTCATTGGGATCATGGCTAATTGGTCTGGATGTATCACATATTGATGACAGGAGACTGTGTTGCGGGACACCACCGGGTAAGACTGATGTGTAAATATTTCCGTGCAGAATTTTGATGTCTAAACTTGTGATGAATTTTGATGTTCTTTTTACCTGGCTCTGATGCCATCTGTGACGCCCCGGCCCCTCCCGGGCCGCGGACATTACCGATAACTGCTCATATTATCACTGTTTCATCATCGGACCCTTGGGTTAGTTGGGTGTGAGATTTTTACAAATTGGTTAGCTTAATATTGCTATGTTGCTTTGCTTGTGCTTGTACTACCTCAAGTACTTGTGTCTGATATGTTATACACAGATGTGTATGCAAATCTTTCATTTTAGTATTAGGAAAATTGGATTGTAGTAAGTTGAACTATAGGGTTGGGATAATGGTAAGCCGAACTTTAGAAATATATCTCAGTGACAGTAAGATGAACTATTGGACCATTGGATTCCAATGCACCACAAGCAGATTTTCTTACGTGGCACTTGTGAAGGGTTGTTTTCCTACATGGAAGTTGTATTGTAGTAAACGCAAATTTTAATAGTCCAACTAAATATTTTGGCTTGTATTCCAAACTATAATATATTGGATTGTAGTAGTCCGAAATCATTCAAATTGAACAGACTCGACTTACTATTGTCCCAACCCCTATAGTTCAACTTACTATGATACATTTCTAAAGTTTGACTTACTACTGTCCCAACCCCTATAGTTCGGCTTGTTAGAATCCAATTTCCTTAGTATTATTATTATGTCCAACCTGGGAATGATTTGAGTAGAATGGTAAATATGTACCTTTGTTTTGACTTTTGTAATGGGTTCCAGTGACATGGGATTCTTTATGCCCTAATACATTCTGTGGATCAGCAAACGCAAGGTCAAAGATTAGCCAAGCCCTGCAATTAGGAACCTTGTAAAAAGCTTCAAAAAATGTATCAGAAAGTAGATGCTAATAGTCATCATTTATGACATAATGTGATACTGTGAGCTAGAATGTAAAACGTACCAAGTATGGCACCATAGACATGCTCGATAGTAATGCTAAGCAATATAGATGTAGGACTGTCAAAAATTTGGGTTGAGGTCAAATTCGGGTATGGACAATCGGTCATTGGACAAAAAATGGTAAACGTGGATCCTGTTTGGATTCTGATTTGGACACCTAGACCAAACTCGGACCTGGATCCTATGTCCAATGTCCGGACTCGGGATGTGTGGATGTCCAAATTGAGTTATGCTTTTTCTATGATCCAGATCATAATTAATCAATACATACCCAGACCGGAATATCTGATGTCCGGTTACATTTTTCCCCTTCCTAGGTCATAAAGCAAGAAATTAGCCTACAATAATCCGGGCTCGGACAGTGTCCGACGTCCGAATGTGTCCTAACCCAGATTTGCCCTCCTGTTCGGACAATCCTTACCTGGATTGCCAAACCCAGGCCAGACCTGGCTTTCATCCTGGACATGTCTGATTGTTCGAATTTCAAATTCAGATGAAAAATTTTGTCCATACCCAGTTTCTTCAGGGTCGGAATGAACTGGATTTTCGGATGGGACATCTTTCTGACTGCAGTACATAGAAGCTAAGCTAGTAATAATAATTATGGTGATGCTGAATTGCTGTGTAGATTGTGAATGGAAAGCCCAGGCAGGCAACATTTGTGTGGCTTCATTTGACTGGAATTGCAGTGGCATCTGCCAGCCTCATAAAAGAATGTTGGAAGTTCACGAGCATTGCAGGGAAGACGAGAATGCTATATGGGAAGCCTCCTTCTGAAGAAGGGCCTGAGGTTCTGCACATGTACATGCTGTTTTTGTATAGAGAAACAACTTAACAAACATGGTGGGTGGGAAATATGGTGGTTTCTCCATTTTACTGAGGAGAATCAAAAGGGTCATTCTTTTGTTGCTTCAAAACTGCTCTTCCGAGCTTCATGCCTTCATTACCTTTTATCATATTTGTTCAAGTAATGTAAGTTTCTGAGAATACTGTGCTGCCTTGTTCCACTGAATATATTCTAGACTGGCCTTGGCCTTGGCCTGGGCCTGGGCCTGGTTTGGCCCCCATCTTTGATTTTAGTTGCTTGCGTTAACATTATGAGGAAGGTTTAGTTCCTTTTTAACCGGATCTTTCAGTTTGAGAATATCTGGAACCCAGCATGCGGGTCACTTTTTCAGGTTCACTTCACTCAGTTTTTTTTTTTTTTTTCCTATTATTGAGAGTCAAAAAGGCTTAAAAGTTCGTAGACAACAGCAAACAATTACCTAGGAATGACAATGGGCAGGGTTTGGGGCGGGTCCAGTTGGACTAGGACTCGCCAGATTTTTCTGGACCCGGACCCGCCCCGGGACCCAATGGGTCCCAAAATTCAGACCCAGACCCAGACTCAGCGGGTATAAGGGTCCACGGGTCCTTAGCGGGTCCTTCATGGGTCCAACTCGATTAGATTTATTAGATTTATCAATTTGTTGGGTTAATTTTATACTTATACACATGTATAATAATAACTATAATGTTTAAATACATTTATTTTTAACACAATAAAAACATTTCAAAGGATAGTATACTAAGGTTTTAGAAAATAAAAGCCAACACTTCAACATGCCCAATACTCTTAGGAGTCCTAGCTGGTGACATGCAGTAGATGAGTAGTAGTATAGTACTTAAGTTTTTACTTTTTCAAAGGAAAAAATTATATATGTTTATATTTTAATGGGTCAGTGGGTTTGCGCTTAGACCCGAATCTGCTATTTTTTCCAGATCCGGACCCGCCCAAACATACTGGGTCCAACATTTTTGGACCTAGACCGTCTTAATGGGTTGGGTCCGACATGGTCCAGATCAGGTCCAGGATACATTACCATCCCTATAACCATCTTCAAAAGAGAAATGTTACAACCAAACAGCTAGAATTAAATAACACAACAATGACAACTGAAGGAAACCTTCACTTGTCAATCACAATGCAAGATCAATAGCTTCAGTTTGGTGGGTCATCGGTAACTCGCACGCCTATATCATTGCCAATAATCTCAGCCATTCGGTCTATCTCAACATCAATATCATCAAGATTGTCATCTTCCAACATGTTCGCACGCCTAGTCATCCTAACTTTCTGACCATCCTTTTAGCCACGAACAACTCTACAAGTAGTATCTCTGACAAGTTGCCACTTAGATTTTATCAACTTGTTTTGTTTTCTCTTACTCCTGACTTTACCCTTTGAAGCCTCAAAGATGCAATCTTCAAGATCAACAAGTAAGTCAAGCCCAGTTGCACCATCAAAGGAATCAATCAGGTTGCTATGAGTACAGTTACTGTCAGAGTCGGCTCCCAGATTCCTTTCAGCCACACGATTGATTTTGGAACCACTCAGAAGAGCATCCTTGTAAGACAACCTGCTAACATGTTAGTTGCTATCCAAAACAACATTAATAGGGTCCGTAATCGTTTTACTAGAAGCATCCACAGACCCGTCACAATCGAAAGTCTCAAAAGAGTCGCGTACAACCGTATCATCTTTCCCAAAATTTCTCAGCCCATTGTTAACCTCACAAGGGGTCGAGTTGTGCAAAGCATTCAAAGTAATGGTACCACCATTATTCTTTTTTAGGGTCCACTTTTGGAGATATTTTGCAGTAGCATGAGACCTAACAACTTGCTTTTTATTGAATTTAGCCCAAGAAACAAAAAGTTTCATGTGATCGACAATTCTAAAGTTCATCTCACTAATGACTTTTCTCCCATAATCCTAGCTTGCATACTGCACAAAACCAAATTTCCTACCATTTTTTCAACTTTTGCTGGGATATATGCATTAATAACAACTCCAAACTTCTAAATAAACTTTTGAGCCTCGAGCTTCCCATATTGATAGGTAGATTATCAATGAAAAGGGAGTACAAACGCTTGTCATCACAAGGCATATTAGACACAAAAGAGTCAACCTTGGGGGCTAAATCATTAACAACAACACCATCACCACTAAGCAAGTGATTTTGAAAAGGGGAGGGAGTCAACAACCCTTCATGAAACTCCTCCAACTCATTCAACACAACAATAATTTCACAAGCTCTATTCAAGGAGGCCCGACACACAACCTTTGAAGAAAAATTCTTCAACGAAATGGAGGAAGCAAGACTCTCAAGTTCAAATTTCAACGCCTTAAACCTATCACGAAATCGACAGTTTAAATCCATGACCAAAACAAGAGGGAAGAAAACCACACAACATCAATAAAATTCAACAACCCACAATTAGACCCGAGAACCCAAGAACAAACAACCCAAACTAACCACTAGCAGGGGAAAGAAGTTAGAAGTAGCAAGAACAAAGAAGCACCTTGAGACTTGAGCAATGGCACCGGCGCAACCCAACAACACAACCACCCTGAGTTACTGGAGCCGGTTAATAAAACTTTCTAACCTTAGCTTTACATTTTTGAAGGAAAATTTCCGATAGTTTTTAGAAAAAATGGTTATTTTAATGCCAATGTATTGTACTTTGAACAATATTGCACTATATGATTCTTTTTGGAAGATAATATACTCCCTCCGTCCCAAATTAATTGACACTTTGACTAAATTTTGATCGTTAATTATTCACAAATTATAATTTGGGAAGTATCCTTCTAATAGCAGTAATTTTTAGTGAAGTATCCTTCTAATGATAGTAATTTCATATTATAACTCATTGTGATGTGTGAGTAATTAACGGTCAAAATTTTGTCAAAGTGTCAATTAATTTGGGACGGAGGGAGTATTATACATTGGAGTTGGGTGTTGTGTATAAATAATAAACAAAAGTGTTTTCTAGGAAATTATGCACCAAATTTAGGACCTGTTTTTTGGATAATAAAGTAAGGTAAGGCAAGACTATCCTCAATGACATTCTTCAAAATAGAGAGCACCAAATACATGAATAGTATGTTTAGTATTATTTTAATAGGTAGTGGGGAATGAATATTGTTAATGGTGATGAATGAGTAGAGGAATGAAGTGGGGAATGAGTAATATATAATTATTAAAATAGTACAAAAAAGAAAAGATAAAACAAAATAAATTTTGTTTAATATTTTTTTCTCTCCTAATTCTCTCTATCTCTCTCCTTCCCATACCTTTTTCTCTTTCCTCCATTGTCAAGAATGTTGAGCATACTTGGGTCAAAAGATTGCTCAGGGGTGCCATACATTCCCCAAAAGTGACTATTTGGGGACCACATTATTTTTTTTACTCGTTGTGGACCAGATTATGGTCAAAATAGGCTGGTTGGGTATTTTTCGGCCAAAAGTTATGAAAATCCGGTGAGAATAGCCGGAGTCAACACAAAAATCATTTAGACCCATGGAGTGACAAAAATACCCCTTTTTTGGCTCCAATTTTTGTCTTTAAAACTGACTTAACTCCTCCTCCCTCCCAAATACCAAATTTAGTCGACATTTGTGAGAAAAATTTGAGAGAGAGGAGGCTGGAGACTTGAGGAGGAAGCTGGAGACTTGAGGAAGCTGGAGACTTGAGGATGGGAGGTAAGTCATAAACGAATTCATTGTCTGAGATGGCATCAAACGAATTCAAAATTGACAGCATTCAATTGTTCTGAAGATCGACAACCTTCAATTGAATGGTGGGGTTGTTTTAGTCTGAAAATTCAAAAATTAGGGTTTGATAGTTCCTTTTTTTGTTGTCGATTTCATATGAATCGATTGGGTTTAGGATTTATTTTTTTGATGTCGACTTTGTTGTCGATTTTGGTTTGTTCAGTTGGGTGTGATAATGAGGTGTTGTTGGTTTGGTTTAGTTGTCGATTTTGTTGTAATATATGTATTGTTGTGTTTGTTTTGTTGTAGATGATATTAACGTTGAGAAGAAGGGAATGGAAGGGTTCAACAAAAGGGCTAATTGGGTGGATGACAAGTTTGTGTGTGTCGGTAAGTGTGGGGTGGATGGTGTTCTGAAGATATCAAAGAGTAATAACAACCTAAATCGTGTCTATGGAAAGTGCCCAAGATGTGCAAAATGGTTGGGATGGTTGGATGAATGTGAAGATTCAGGTAGTGTAAATAGCATGAGGAAGCAGGGAGGGCTAAGTGTGGAGGTAGACATGCCAAGGGATATTGTTGCTGCTGATTTAGGTCAGTTGAAGGAGAAGGTTGGTGAAGCTATTGTGTTGCTTAGTATGTGCAAGAATGAGGTTGGTGAATTGAGGAAGGAAGTGGCTGAGTTGGTGGTGAAGATATCTGGGTTGATCGATCAGATGTCTTTGATGGTTGAGAAGGCTGCTGAACTGAAGGCATTGTGGGACAAAGTGCTGGGGATTATGGTGATGTGTGGGATGGGGATTGGGTCTTTGGTTGTGATTGTTGCATTCTTGGTGGTTGTTGTTCTATCTCTTTTGAAGTGATTACAGTTAATGTGTTGTATTCTTAGTTGCAGCAGCAGTAGTTGTATTAGTTCTTGTAGTATGTATTATGTAAAGGTAGCAAAAGGCAGATGGTAGCTTATAGATATGATCTGCCACTCTTTGTTTTTGTTGGACAAGTATGTAGCTACCTTGTAGACAATGAGAAGTTGGGAATTGTCGAAATTGAATTGAAATTGTGAGAATTTGTGATGTTGTATATTGTACAATCTACTCTACAATTTGAAAGGATGTATATAAACAAACTGTTTGGCTTGCAAATGACAGTAGCAACACTCAAGTTACTCATAATCTGTACATTGTAATCTACCAAACTACAACTGACCATAGTCACACTTGTGAATCAATAAAAATCCATGACAAAAGTACTCAAGTTACTCATAATCATAATCAATAAAAATCCATGACAAAATCCATGACCAAACTACAACTGACCAAAGTCTTGACACAAACTGTTTGGCTTGTATATGACACAAACAGTTTGGCTTGCAAAAGTGTTGACATAATTGTGCCTAAAACATTACAAACCATGCCATCCATAAAGCAAAATGACACAATTGGTACTTAATTGCCATGCCTAAAACATTATAAACCATGTCTTGACACAAACCAAATACATAAGTCTGACATTAGGGTCTAATACATAACAACCAAATGCATGTTCGGGCTAAATGTGGGACTTCACTTGACTTGTTCCTCTTATTGCTTACACTGGCCTTGGTCTTACTCTTCCCTTCATTGTCAGTCTTCTTCTTCCTTTTATTGTTGTTGGTCTTTTGCTTCTTCCTTGGCTGACCTCCTTCATCAGCATTCGCTATTGTTGATGGTGCTGCTGGTGTTTTGATCAACCTTCCATTTTCATCCCTTGGCAAGCCACATGTCAGGTAGTTGTGGCCAATATTATCACAAGTGGAGCACCTCTTGGTTCCATGCTTCTTATCTTTGTTTTTGGCCAAGTCTTCCCTGGACTCTCTTCTTTTATTCTTTGATGGCCTCCCTCTCTTCTTCAACTCATGAGGAGGGTCAAGTTGCTTGTGGTTAGACTCAAGCCACATGGTATGGTCAGGAACTGGCTTCACTATGGTGTCATACAAACTCCTATACTGGTCTACCATGAAGCAGGGTGCAATGTAATTCTCAACATTCAGTTTTGCAAAGTGGATGCACCTAGGGGCATGCTTACATGGCAAACCAATGAGCTGAAATTTCCCACAGGTACAAGTATGGTCATTGAGGTTCACATTGTGGTTGACATTACCCTCCAAAATATCAAAATAACCCTCCCAAGATCGTACTGCACCACATGCTCTAGAGTTTGTTATTGTCTTTGTCAATTTTTGGTCCACAAATGGTGTAACTTTAGTCTCCCAACTACACCCCAACTTGAACCTTTTATCAAATCTCTTGCCAATAACCTTCCTAATTTCTTCCAACATGCTAAGTATTGGCTTACCTCTGTGTTTGATGATAGCATGGTTGAAGGACTCAACAAAGTTGTTTGTGTTATCGTCGCTCTTCAGGCCTTGGTCATACTTAAACCTTGCCCATGTTGCAACTGGTTCAACATCCTTTAGCCAGTTGTATGCAGCTGGACTTTTCTCCCTTATCTTCTCCATGACTGTCCTGAACATTGTCTTAGAATATGCATTAGCTGCTATGTAGAAGTAGAAGTGGAAGTGGTACCAAGCACCTACACAAATTTGCAGATTGATCAAAAATTGAGTTACATAATTTATAGATGAATTATAGTAGATTAAATCATCACATTGATGTATTCATACCTGGAAATTTGTTAGCAAAGTTCTTATACAAGTGCAACACACACATTCTCCTCCTTGATTGAGGAAAGAACTTGTCCACTGCATTCTTAATTGATTGAGGTGCAAACATGAACAAAGTACTTATAAGACACCTTTAGCAACACCTAAACATAAATATAAGAGTATAAACTAAGAAAAAGAAGAGGATTACCTGGTGTCTGTCAGCCATGAAGGTGTAACGATGTGAATCTTGTTGTGACTCAAGTGCAACTGCCAGTCCATTCACAAAGTATGCCCACTCTTCATCATCTTCAACTAGGAAGACACCATATGCTAGTGGGAACTGACCATTGTTCCCATCTAATCCAATTGCAGTCATCAAAACCCCTTTGTAAGGACCTTTCAAGAAGCAAGCATCCAATCCAATCAAACCCCTACAATTCTCCTTGAATGCCTTAATAGCAGGTCCAATGCATATTTGAATCCTCTTGAAAGTCGGGTTTAAAGTTGGACCCCTATCAGTGAAGCTGATGAAACACTTAGAATCAGGGTTGGCTTTGGTGAATTCATCACAGTATTGAGGAAGCTTCAAGTAACCTTCATCATGATCACCAAATAACCTTTTCTTCATAATCTTCAATGCCCTGTAGCTAGTGTAATCAGGGATGACACACCATATCTGTCAAACAGAATGTTGTGCACCCCCTTGGCATCCATGTTGGGGTTTACGGTAAAGTCCTTCATAAGCTGGTTGCTAACCCACTTGGCACCAGCTTGATGATGCTTAGTTTTTTGATAACACACATGACTTCCCTTTACATACTGTATACGCCAAGTTACACCATCCTGCGTCGAGATTGCATGAACCCTAAAAGTGCACTTTTCATTTTTGCAATTCATAGTGTACCTCTTACTGTTGTTCTTCACCTTATTCAAAATAAAGCCTCTCTGAATTGCATAACTCTTCATCACATACAAGAGCTTCTCCTTGCTGCTGAACATATCCATTGCTTTGATATCAACTTTATTGTCCCTGCCTTCAGTCCAAACCTGGCCATCACTATAAACTGATGCCATCTTGCCAGCCACAGTTTGCTTACGTGGATCCACATCCTCATCAACCACATATCCAAGATCCATTCTTGCCTCAACCTCTTCATCTCCGTTATCTTCTAACCCAGAAACATCTTCTTCTTCTTCTTCTTCTTCTTCTTCTTCTTCTTCTTCCAGCGGGAGAATCCCTCTTTTCTTTCGCATTTTTCATCAAACAAAACAGACAAAGTCAACATACTCATCATCACTGTCATCCTCTTCTTCTTTATCTGTTGGAACAAACTCTTCATCATCACTGTCACCATCTGTATCTTCTAGTTGCCATTGAGCCCCAGATCCACCTTCACCATTCTCATCCTCAAAGAACTCATCAAGTTCTCTCACATCTTCCCTTGCCAGTTCTTGAATGTCAGAAGCTTGTAGCACAGAAAATTCCTTTGACATATTATTCAACATAGCAGGATCCAGCTCCATTGTTCCTTGCTTTTGGCCTTCTTCTTTTTAGATGGAGTTTTTGAGGTTGAAGGGATATCTTATTCAGCTGACTGCTTATCTGAACTAGCTGAAGCCCTCCTTTTATATGGTGAGCTATGAGGAGAACTAGCCTGTGGGCCTTGCTTCTCTAGAGTTGCTGTTGCCACAGACCTAGTTAATGGTCTCCTTGGACTTTCAGCTGGTGAAGATCTTGTGTTCTGAAGCTTAATGATTTCCCTCTAAGGTGGAGACCTAAGAGGTGAAGATGGTTGTGGACCATGCTTATCAGGACTTGATGCTGCCAAAGACCTAGTCAAAGGCCTCCTTGTACTTTCAGCTGGTGATGATGTTGTGTTCTGCAACTCATTACTTTCCCTCTGAGATGGAGAGTAAAGAGGAGATCTTGCAACTTGCCTTCTTTCATGTGAGGCAGCAGGTGAGGATGTACCATCCTTGCTTTTAGTTGGGGAAGCAGGACCACAATTATTATTTTGCAGCTCCTCCATGTTACCAGGCCCAAACGTAGATGACCCAAGCCCAAATACGCATGAAGATTCCTCCATACCAGGCCCACCAGAAGATTCCCCATCTCCTTTATGACTTGCTGCCTTTGCTACATTTCTGGTACTCCTTCTGCATTCTAGCTTCTTCCTTGCACCAAATCTTTGACCAATACTAGTTGTGGAAGGAGACTTCTTTGTTGATGGTGGTCTGGGCTGTGAGGTCTGACTGCCACCTTGGTTTTGCTCAGCATCAATGGGTGTTTGTATCAAGTTGTCAGCCCATATAAATGCTTGGCTTGGTGTCATTTCCCTCATTTCAACAATAATCTCATCATCACCAATTTGCTTGTCATGAATACTCTCCACGAGCTGTTGAAGCTTCCCCTTCGCAGCCAGTTGAACCATCTCCACAGGCAATGTCTTCACATTCTCCAACTTGGACCATGTACCCACAAAATTATTCCAGTCAGTATCTGTTTGCAATGGTATCTTCTTGTTCTCCTTCCCAGGTTGATACCAATTCAATCCAACAAACTTCGGAAACTTCCCAAAGTCTTCTGTGTACCTCTTCCTAATGTCACAGAACAGCTCTTTATGGTTGTAACGGTCTAAGTCCTGCTCTGGGATGTAAATCCTCAATGAGTTGAATCGGACAATGAATGAATACATTGGAACAACCTGTGCATCACAATCAAACCCAATACACATTTCAACAAACAATTCCCAGTTCTGTTCATACGAATTCCCCTTTACTATCAGCAAAATTCAAACCCTAAATTTACAAATTAACGAAATTCAACCCCTAACTTTTGAACAAAACCGTTTGCTTACAATTTTTGGTCAAATTACGAACCCCAACATTCGAAATTAAGCATCTGCCCTAATTTCCGAAAATGAAATACAATGCGTTAATGAAGCTTACCACTGCAAGATTCTTCGTCGACAATGGCTTGGCTGAAACCGGCTCTCAATCGACAAACTTCAACTTCACTTCTCCAGTTCTCCCAATTCTCCAGTTCTCAATAGTGTCTTTGAATTTGAGTTGAATCGTTCAGTGAGAAGAAGATGAATGAAGCTATGAAAGTGAAGAAGAAGGAAAACGAGACTTAGCATATTTGAGCGGGCAACTAAAAGGGGCAAACTGGACTTTTCACACATAAGTCAAGGGGTATTTAAGTCTTTTCATTGTTTCCGGCTCTTTTGGCCGGAAAATACCCAACCAGCCTATTTTGACCACAATCTGGTCCCCAACGAGTAAAAAAAAATAATGTGGTCTCCAAATAGTCACTTTTGGGGAATGTATGGCACCCCTGAGCAATTTTTTGATACTTGGGTATGCCTCTTTTTTTATTTTTCCTATTTTTTCTTATTCTCTCTCCTCCATTCTTGGTGTTTTTGAACACTATTGTTGATAGCCTAAGACAATGTGATGTAGAGTAAGATTATGTAAGGTAAGGTAAGGTAAGGTAAGTTAAATAGTGGGGGTAGTTAAATAAGTAAATGTCATATAATCTATTTCTTTTTCATTTATAAATAAATCTTATGAGTTAAATAGTGGATCTTATATATAAATTATGTAAAAGTAAGTTGAGAATGATAAGTAAGATAAAGTAAGGTAAACTAA
The DNA here is from genome assembly GCA_029582165.1 of Portulaca oleracea. Lineage (NCBI taxonomy): Eukaryota > Viridiplantae > Streptophyta > Magnoliopsida > Caryophyllales > Portulacaceae > Portulaca > Portulaca oleracea. The sequence goes on from CM055885.1 coordinate 25,176,441, forward strand.
GATAAATTAAAGATAACACTTTACCATTCCAAAGAATATGACCTTTAGCTTAAGATTCTACTAAATTCCAACACCTTCAAAATACAGTAGCTTTTCATACAAGAAAACTGTATAAGTAACATTAGTAAACTAGCATAGTAAATTAACGTCCAAAAATCAAAGAAAGTTTGTAAATTTTAGTATGAGGCCATCTCATAGGATGATTGTTCTTTTCAATATTTTACTATGATAAATAAGTAACATTAGAATGATTTGAATATAAATGTGACTAATAATTTATCAATGAAAGTTACCTCAAAAAAATTAATATTCACCCCAAACATTTATAAAACATTATGGAAAGGAGTCACCATAAATTTACAGTGGATGATTTCCCTTAAAACATTAAAAAATGATAGTTAGGCCAATAATATTGTAGTTTCAAATTCACAGTAAAGTAGCAAAATGGGATGGGAGATCCGATTCCAAGCACAAAAGTAAATTACACTTAAAGAGCTGGCCCATTAGGCACTGCAGCGATGCAGCCTGCAAGGTCTAACTCCTAAGCACTCTGAACACAATTGCTCATTCACCAAAAGATTTGAAAAACATATATGGAGTAGAACCCGGGCGGGAAACTTCACAAATAATCAGCCAAAAAAAAAACACCAGTTGCGGTCAGTCATCAATAGTATGAAAATTCAGTTAGTATAAATCAAGAGTTGATTGGGAAGGTCAACATAAACGACCAGTGTCGTGGTATGACACAGGTCATGTCTGGTATGACAGGGGTTGTGCCAACGACCAGTATCTCAAGAAAAGGCACACTGGGCTAACACAGACCGTGCCTGCCTGACATGGGTCGTATCGTAGTTGATACGAACTGTGTCCAAGTGACACAATTCATGGCAGTGCCCTGCTGTATAATATATTGATTTCCGTGATTTTAGCCCGTGATATATGTTAACATGTGGGGATTTAAATGTCGTTGAATATTGACCGATTTTTGATCAGCCAAATATTGACAATCCTCCCCCCCCCCCCCCGAAATCAAGTTGCGATCCCTTAGATCATGATCTTGAATCATGGGATTTGAGAGGCAGCTTTGAATGCTCTACTCCACTATAGAGAAGGAGGATGAATTCCATTAATCTAAGATAACCTCTCATCCATTCTTCCTTCTTCGTAGAAAGCTTCAATACAATCCTAAGGTATTGAATTGCAATAACTCCTTGTGAGTTCTTAACAGTCCTTGTGTTCTTTGTCCACAAGAAGTTAGGTTTTACCCTTGAGTCTTTTCAAGGTCTTGTAAATAAGTCTTCGGGAGAGTGGGTTTTGAGCTTCGATTCCTAACCAACTAAGTGATCTCCCATCTTGCGTTGTGATCATATTCCCCATCTTTGTTTCCAACATATTCTTGGGTTTTGGATGCTTATGTGGAGGTAGTGGAGCAATTCCTTCTATTACATCACAAACATAACATTTTTTGTTGTGGTGTTAGAGAGGATGACTTAGAAGATTTGCTTTAATATGGTTTGATGTTGCTATGCAAGTTTAGTGATGACTCACAAATTTCTGCCATGTTAGAAATATAGGTTTGAATGTCCACAATTTATGTTGCCATGTTAGAAATATTTAGGGCTTAGTTAGCAAATTTTCTCTTGATAACCAATTTTTGGGTAGGGTTCATCACCCCCTACCTTTTTCGATGTTTGATGAAGGTCTTGTCTAAGATTTTTCACCTTTTATGTCCCCCCTCTCGCCCTAGTCTTCTTGGTGTAAACAGATTGTTGATCTTGCAAAAAATGATCGAGATATTTGAAAATAAACCCCAAAATTAAACCCAGTAACCTGATGTAAATTCAAGCTTAATTATTAACTACAAACCATCCCATAACCAAATTTACGTAGACCTAAATTGAAACTAATACATACATAAATATTCCAAAGCCTAAACAATCCAAGCCATGCCTATCAAATAGATAAATGACTGAAAACTCAAAATGTGTTATCATTTTAAACACGAAAAAACGCTATTGAAAATTCAGAAGATTGAATGCAACCATACCGTTGAAAAAAAAAAAACCTCATTTATAATTTCACATAACTTGTAACTAATCCAATTTGATTTATACTGGACATGTTTTTGCGACCACTCAACCTTTTAACTATCCTATAGTTGACTTCAAAGTTGAAATCAACGTTGATATGGCTTGTGCTTGATGGACCATACTAATACCACTTAAATTTGACCTGAAAGTTTAATTTCACTGAATATGTATACATACTTAAACCTGATTAGAAATATGCAAACCTAAAATTCTCCATAAAACTCACTTAAAATAAAAACATATTATTATTATTATTATTATTATTATTATTATTATTATCTTCTTTTCTTTAGGCTTTTATTATCCCAAACCCGAAGATAGAACTAGGAGTCACCTAAAACGTCTATAAAATAGGTAAAATGATCCAAGAAATATAGGGCTTAAACCTTAAAAGAGGATCCAAGCGAAACATAAAATACTCATTCCATTTGTTTCAAAATCTTTAATTGTTCAAAACCAAACAATTCTTAAAATTCAGAAAACTCCAAGTTTGATACCAAAAATGGACAATAAAGTCATTCCTCTTGATCATCACTATGATATTTACTCCTCCTTTGCTTTCTATCCTTGATCAGCTTCTTATTTATAATGTTCTCATCTTTCTCTTGTTGGATTTTGGTGGAGCTCAAATTGATGTAGGATCATATTTGGGTCGTGATTTAACCTAATAAGAGATAAGGAAAGGTGTCGCAATAAAAATTTAAGGAAGCGGGGTATGGAGCATGAGACAAAGTCAGGTCATGTCGAGTGACGTGATAGGCGCGATTGTGCCAAGCAACAGGAGAAGGCTGTGTTCCTAGACGTGGAGGTGTTATGGCCCTAGAAGCTCCATAAGTTGTTTGCATGCTGACATAGGTGGCCATGTTTCTTGAAACGACTGTGTTGCTTCACGATGTGTGCGCAACAAGGTGTTCGCTTAGGGTCTTCCATGGTATGTTCGAAGTTTTATAATTCGAAGCTTTGATGCTTTATGAGGCGTGAGTTTCATCGTGTACCACATGAAAAATTGAATCTTTAAATCCATGTATTTCTGTGTGAGGCGAGAACAACTGTAAGTTTTGTCTCCTTTGTTGTAAGCCAAGAGATTAAGAGATAATGATAGAGATTTGATGCATCTCTTATAAACGCATTGTAATCCTCTGATACTGCATCGGTTTCGTAGTTTTATTTTCAGTTAGGTTATTTTTTACATTAAAATCTAATATTCAATATTTATTTAGTTATTGCCTTTAATTCGTTCACATTGCTATACGACTCTGAATAACAATGGAAGTTGAGGAAGTAAAGATTGCTATTTTTGATGGGAAAGTGGAGCGTGTCACGATGGTGGGAAGATTGCTTGATCTGAATAACAATGCAAAACGATTGAAGAACGTGAAGATCCTAAAGAATATGAACCACGTATAGTGTCTGTTTGGCATAATTTCTTAAAAATTGTTTTTGCTTTTTCAAAACAGTTTTTGCAAAAGCTATTTTTGAGAAGTATTGAAGTATTTGGCCTAACTTAAGACATAAGCTATTTTACTAAATTAGACTGTTTGGTCTAACGTATGATATAATGCTTTTACTAAATTTAAAAGCCATTCAACTATGGGGTGACGGTCATTACCATGATGGTTATGGGCGTAACACTTGGAACCTTGTGGAAGGGGTCAACAGATCACGACATGAGAATATACCTTCATTCACAGGCACGAACCTCTCAGTGGCCACGATTGTGAAAAGGAATGTCATGGTCATGACTGCCCAACTGGAAGAAAGGGTTCACGAGCGTGCATGTGTTGGTCGTGGGAGTGTGATGATGCAGTCGTGGCCTAACACGGGTGTGACAAGCCTAGTCACAAGCATGACTTAGCACTGGAAATCAACCCCTTAGCCATTTGTCAACCCTCAATTTTATGCCTCGGATAGGGGATTACGATGGTGATCAAGATGGGTTATGTAGCGACATATGTCTACATTGTTTGTCGTGAACTCCTCCTACAACCATCCAAAAATGATGAACAACTAGAGTTTTTCTCTTTATTTTTGTCGATGAAGAAAAATCCCCCTTAGAAGGGTTCCTAGCCAATCCATAAGATAGCCAAAAGAGACTTAGAGGGACTCAAGTTGGAAGAAAACTAGACCCCCAACTTGGTGATGGAAGTAATCCTTTTTGCATGAATAAGGAAGCCAGCATACGGATCCTAGATCTCTTCAGAAATACTATGTCTTATTCAAATTGAGGATGTGCTCTACCAGTAGAAGTTGCATCAAATGTTAGGAGATAAGCCAGATGCAAGAGATTCAAAAGAGTGAGAGCTTCTTAATCATTAGGTTCCAAGTATAGTGAGGGTGATGTTGGCAAAGAACATGAATTTCAATGTGATGCATTCGAAAATGACAAAGACATGTCTGGGCATTGAAAAACACATATGAGAAACCTTCTACGATCAATAAGGTATATATGATGCGTCGTTTGTTTGAGTTTAGTATGCATGAGTCTAGTGATATGCATTATCATATTGATGAGATTACTACGATCTTGTTTAAATTAACTTCTGTATGATTTGACTTTATGATGAGACTAGAGCTTATATACTGTTGGATACCCTACTTAAGTCATGGGATATGCTTGATCTGCTGTTAGTATGTGTAAGGGGGAGGGGGAGGGGGAGGGTGTTATGAAGTTTGATAAGATCCATAATACTATCCTTAGTGAAAACATCTATAGGAAGGATTTTGAGGACCTTAAGGTGCGAGTGCTTTGTCCGCCAGGTTGGAGGAGCAGTTGGAGTTCTAGTCCGAGTCAATCTAAGTCTAGAAGTAGGAATCTAGATCACGTGTTGTGTCGGGATTGTGGTGATTCAATTTTGTATAGATTTTCCTATATAACCTTAAGGTCAAAGGGAAAAGAAAAGTGACTAACCTTGAGTCCTGTAATTATACTGTTGAGAATGACGGTGAATCCTTCTTCATAGAAGTTGACAAACATCTGCCTCTGATTTCCGATAACAGTAGGGAGTTGGGGTCGTGTTCTGCCATTAATTGTTCTAACAAGTGTGTTCATGCCTGTCAAAGACGTGTTAGCTTCTCCGATGAGAGAAGGGAGCCAAGAGCGAGGAAGACTCTGGTCGATGCTCCGAGGAATGTTGATTGGAGAAAGGGTGAACCAAACCATCATGGGAAGTCAACATGGTAAACAAAAGGCAAGCTAGGGTCACTCTGAAGTTCCCCACAACCGGGGTTGTTGATATGTGTGCATATGTTACGGTTGTTGGTTTGTGATTAGTTTCACTAGGAGCATGTTCGTGCTAGAGGAGTTGTTGGGAGGTCATCTAAGACTTCCATTGCTATTTTCTAATAAGATCAAGTTGGATGCACTAGAGGGTTCGAGATTATGTATGGTGATTGATGAAGGCTGCAATTTGGTCTCCAAGTGGCACATCAATGGGTTATGGTGGAGCCCAAAGTATTTGGGTCATGATTTAACCTAGTAAAACATAAGGAAATGCGTCATAACGGAGGACCAAAGAAGTTGAGTATAGTGCGTATGATATAGTTGGGCCATGTTGAGTGGTAAGGCACGAATGTGCTAGACGACATGGGCATGCCACATTTCTGGGCACGAGCGTGTTGTGGCCCCATAAAATCCAGAAGCTATTTTCATGTTGAAATTGGTGGTTATGTGTCTTGAAGTGGTTATGTGTCTTGGCAATGCTTGCGAACTAAGGTTTTCACTTAAGGTTTTCCATGTTAAGTCTTACGTTTTCTTATTTAAAGCATTGGTTGTCAAGGTTGGCAATTATGAGTTGTGTATATGTTTCACATGAGAGATTGAATCTATGTATCTCTATGTGAGTTGTGTCAAACGAGAACAATTGTGAGTGTTGTTTCCTTTGTTGTAACTTAAAAGACAAATCGTCAGAGATTGATGGATATTGGGTGAATCTTTCATAAACACATTGTAATCCTCTGATAATGCATAAGATTTGTTGTTTTTTCTTGGTATGAGTTTTTCCACAATAATCTTGAGTCAATCTTTATTAGGATATTGCCTTTATTTTGTTTGTATTTTTAACACCACCATGAATCCTGACATTTTTTTGTTCTCAACAACCTTAAACCCAGTCCATTGCTAATCTCGATTGACCTGCAAGCTATTTGTTCCATTCAGTGCAACACTGATTGGATTACACGGTGAGAAGGTTTAGGGGCACATATACATTTTTGGAGACAATATCTTCGATATTGTTTTCAAAAATGTGCAGTAATAGTGTGCAGTATGCACCCATACATGAGTAAATTACATTTACCCTACCTGACATTTGTGGTAATAATTTTTGCACACCCGACATTTGGGAAATAATTTTCACCTTACCTGACATTAAGTGAAAGTGATTTTTAGCGGTAAAATCTTGTCACTTCTCATCGGAAATGAGGAAATACAATAATGCCCCTATATAGCTATGTGAATGTATCATGTTTTTCATTAATATTTAGAAGGAAATGACTTAAATGATCCTTTCATCGTTTTATTTCTGATGAGAAGTGATCGGATTTTGCCACTAAAAATCACTTTCACTTAATGTCAGGTAGGGTGAAAATTATTTCCCAAATGTCGGGTGTGCAAAAATTATTACCACAAATGTCAGGTAGGGTAAATGTAATTTACTCCCCATACATTGTTGTTGCTTTGAAACAAAAAAAAACAACAACAATAACAACAACAACAACAACAACAACAACAACAACAACAACAACAACAACAACAACAACAACAACAACAACAACAACGTTCCTACTAAAGTGGGGTTCCTAAAGGATCTAATTAAATGTAGGCAACCTTCCCCCAATGCAGTAGAATGTATGGAGAAGTGAATTCCCGCAGGCCCAAAATAGCCTTTCAAAAAACAAACACGGAACAAGTTGAAAACCAATTTGAAAACCAGATGGAAAGTCAAGAAAAAAGGAATAAGAGAGAAAGACAAATTCATACCTATATACTTCCAGGAACGATGAGTCAATCACGTGCGTTTGATATACTTGAAAATCATAACCCTGGGAAGCAGAAGAAACACACAATAAAAGCGAAACAACAAGTCTTACCACCACATACTCGCCCCTCACCCAATTACCTTAATCGTAGCTCGTCAAACGCTTTATCAAGAGCCACGTCTTCCACAAAACCTACATGCTTTAATCACCTCTAGTCACCTCCTTGATAGACTTCTTAGGCATGCCACGCCGACGATGAGAAAACGACAATATAATCTTTTCAAATCTTCAAATGAGAGCAGTTGCCCCCTCCTGTTTGCCTAAACCTTCTTAGCCTATTCTCACGAATCTTATCTTCTATAGTGGCAACACGTAACTTATTGGGACACATATCTTTCCTAATCCTATCCAACTTTATGAGGTCATAAACTATTGAACCATCCTTCTTTCAGCGTCATTCAACTTTGACAATTCATTTCCTTTGTAGCCCAACACTTTGATCCATATAACATTGTTGGTCTGATTACTACATGATAAACCTTACCTTTAAGTTTGAGTGGTTTCCTCTTATCAAACAAAACTCCTAACGGTGCCTTCCACTTTTGCCAACCAATCTTGATTCGATGTGATATATACGCGCTAATGTCCCCATCACTTTGTAGAATGGATCCCAAGTATCGAAACTTCTCCATTCTAGGTATAATTATCCCTCCAATGTTAATAGCCTGACCGTTGTCTTCCCGAGGAACCCGACGAAAATGACACCTCAATACTCTGTCTTCGACCTACTCAATTTAAAGTTGTTAGACTCTATAGTGTCACGTCAAAGCTCCACTTTATCATTCAACTTCTCACTGAACTCATCAATTTGGACTCTATCATCAACAAAAAGCATACACCATGGTAACGCATCCTGAATATTCTTAATTAACGCATCCATAACCACATTAAAAAGAAGCAGGCTCATAATAGACACTTGATGGAGCTTGATATCAATAGGAATATCTCCTGTAGATCCTATTGGATCCCTGGCATAGGTTCTAGTATTGTCATGCATACATGTCTCTAACGGCTCGAATATAAGGATACTACACCCCTTTTGTTTCAAGGCACACTCATAGCACTCTCTTACACACCCTATCATAGGGTTTCTCTAAATCAATGAACACCACATGAAGATTCGTCCCCCTCTCGCTATATTGCTCCAGAAGACACTGCAAAAGATGGATGGCTTCTGTCGCCGATCTCGCTGACATGAATCCAAATTGGTTATAAAACACATCAACATCCTTCCTCAACATCCTCTCTATTACTTGCTTCCAGGTCTTCAAGGTATGACTCAAGAATTTAATCCCTCTATAATTGTTGCAACATTGAATGTCCCCCTTATTCTTGTACAAAGGAATAACTATGTTACTCCACCACTCACTTACATACTACTCGTACTAAGAATATCGCTAAAGAGACCCATCAATCAGTCACCAGTGTATACCTTCCTCTCCTAAGCACTTCCAAAGCTCCACAGGGATACTGTCAAGGCCTACCGCTTTATCCCTCTTTATTTATCTTTAACGCCTCTCTAACCTCCTTAGGCGTTATTGGTCGACAACTGGTACTCTCTATATACTATGCTACTCTGCCACTCATCTAACATACTACTCGTACTAAGAATATCATTGAAGAGACCTGTCAACCAGTGTATACCTTTCTCTCCTAAGCACTTTGAAAGCTCCACAGGGATACCTTCGAGGCCTACTGCTTTATCCCTCTTCATTTTTCTTTAACGCTGCTAACCTCCTTGGGCGTTATATGTCGACAACTGGTGATCTCCATATACGTACCTCCTTTCAAAACCTAAACTCCTACCACTCGAAACAAACGCTCCTTTCTTCATTAAAAAACTCTAAGCTCCTCCACCTCTCTAAATTGGGCTTCCTTCACCAAATTCCTCACCTCATTCTCCCTAATACACCTGACACTTATTAGATTTAAACAAACACAACAACACTAATAATAATAATTATTGGTTGTTTTGAAATTTCAAATAAAATTCTTACCTATTTTAAAATTTTTTAAAATATGCAGTATGCACCCATATAAATAAATTGCATTTATGAAATATGAATACAATTGCGAAAATTTCCTGGATCACCACTCAGAAGGTTGCTACCTTGTCATTAAAGACGACAAAAAGGCTTTAACAATTTAGCACAATGTAGGGTAGCATGGGTAGATATCTGCAGGCTAAGAAATGGACATGGAATTAAACAAGAGGATATAAAAACCTCTAATGAGGGAGCTAGGAAACATGAGGGGCTTCTAATTGTAGGGTTATGAATAAGAATTAAGAAGTGACTCTGACTATTGCAATACTCATAATTAAAGTCAAATTTCGTAGATTGTTTTTTATATTATTATTTAAAGTCTAATATAAGTAGACCTAGTTATTGGGTTAGGGACTTTCCCTACTCTGCTTGAATATTTGTAGGTCAGGGTCAGGATCGGTCCAACTGGAAAATTTTGAGGGCCAAATCTAATTAGGGTATGGTTAGGGTTAGACCTTAACCCGAATCAACTCCATGACTCGATAAATAAATATATAACATAATTTTTCTTTGAAAAGATTAAGACGTTGTACGTTCTTTGGTCAGGTTAGGTTAGTCAGGTTAGTTAGGTTAGGAGAGGAAAAAAAAGGAAAAGAAAAGATAGGGAATGGTAAGATTGGTTTGAATTAAATTAATTGTTAGGTGGAAAGATTTTATTAATAAAATTTAAATATTTTGAGGGAAAACATTTTATTAATATTTTTTTTTAAAATCTTTAAACTTTTTGACTAACGATAATCGAAAAAAGCTACCCTCCAAATGAACCATGAATTTTAAATTTTAATTATGGTTAGCCATTCATGCATGTTTGGACAACCAAGTCACTATTAATTTATTATGAAACAATTATGAAACAATCTAATTGATAGGAATAATAGATGAACATGGCAAGATTAACTTAGACCATGCATGTTCTTTTATGTTGTAGGTTGTGATGCGGTACATCAACCCTTGCAATGTGGTACCATAACGCTCTGCAACTCTTTAATTTCCACTACACTTCACCACATTTTACCACAATCATTACTAATATATCTTCTTATTTTTCTCTATCCTCACTTTTTTCATCTACTTTTCATATTTTCTCTCCTCACATACCCCACCAACCACAACTCTCACAACAACTCACCACATTTTTTCAATTTTCACTGCACTACACCATTATCATTACCACACCGCACCAACCGTGTAAAAGAACGAAGCCTTAACACTATTATTTTTTTTGTTTATCGTAAAGATACTTGTTTGGAAAAGGGTTATATCTTAATTTGTAATGAATAATAATAATAATAATAATAATAATAATAATATAATAATAATAATAATTAAAAAAATGATGATGATGATTTTTTGATGCTAACATACTATATTTTGGGGCATTGGACAACAATGCAATATACAATTTTCTTGTATGATAATACACTACACTTTGGGTATTAGGTTTTTAGTATATTTTATGCTAACTTTTGGTGCGTAATTATCCTAAAGAAAATTGTATTGTTTTTATGCACCCAAACTATAGTATATAAGAGTCCAAAAAACCATAACAATAATAATAATCAGAATAATAATATTAACAATAATAATAATAACAATAATAATAAACAATAATAAAATGATAATCATATCATTTGTGGTAATTTTACATTTATCAAATAATCATTTGTTGATTTTACCGAACACACACTTCACAAATAGCTATATGAACAACCAATATATATTAGATGTACCCGGAGTATGTGATCCAGATATTTGCGAGTGAACAATCATAACAATCATAATAATAAGAGTGAATAACCTAATACATAAGGGTGAACAATTGTAGAATTTGGTGCACATGCTCCGGGAGCACCTAATAAATTGCAATGAACAACTATCACATATCCGTTAAATGTAACAGATATCTGCTATTCAAACAGTTATCCTCTCGACATTATTTTTTCTATCGCTTTAGGGTCCACATTTTAAAATTAATTTTAAGGTCCCCTACATTTGTACTATATGTTATGAAATATTTTTTTATATATGAATATCATTTTTTTATGTATTAATTAGTTTATATTTTGGAATCCAATGTTTGTAGCTTGGAATCCAATGTTTGTTATCTCCCTATAAATACCCATGTAATGTGAGTAATAAACACACCCCATATCTCATATATTCCTCTCATTCTTCTTCTTAATATTATCTCTTCTCTCAATCAATTATTGAAATTATTGAAATTATAATTATAACACGTTATCAGCACCAAACTCTACCTTTCATTATCCCAATTATAATTCAAGGTATTTATTACCAGTTATAATTTTGTAAGTTTGGTTTATTTTTGTTTTTAATTTTCGGATTTTAGTATAATTCAGCCACTGTTTGAATTTCTGCGTAACATTGGCTTGGTGAAAAATTCTGAAAATTTTAATGTAGGTTAAACATAATTATTGACACACTGAGTTAAAATTTCGTAATTTTTGGAGTTATATGTTTCGAGTTACAAATTTTTCAAATAATTCTGCCCAGGTTAAATTCGAAATTATGTGATACATTTATGAATTGAATATGTCCTATAATTGAGTTTTTTTTCTCTTATAGCACTCTATAAATGAATAATGGTAATCTTCTTGATGAACTTGCGGGATTAACTATGGGAGCCTTGAGTATTGAAGAGTCGTATGATTAATTAAGGGATGACTCCCGTTCGACCCCGTTTCCTGGCCCATTCTGAGAAACCCGAAGCTATGTATTCGGGGGAGTACCTATGGGAGCTGGATTAAAGGTGTGTTGTTGATGGGTAATAGCCCCTTATCGACCTCAATCATCTAAGACCCATGTTGTGAAACCCGAGAATCATCATATTAACGAACTTGAAGTTCGCACCAATAGTAAAAATATTGTGTAATTTTTTTTTATCAGTGACCAGAAGTTCACTACTCCGATATTGAATTTATTTTTATGGATGAACCAGAAGTTCACTCTACCTTTAATGATAAATTCATATAAATCTTATCGATGAACCAGAAGTTCATCATACCACCAATATTGACATTCAGATGAACAGTAATAACTCATTGCCTGATTGGTTATTTTTATACTTTGGTCATTTTAATTAGATATGTTTGTCTCTAACTTTTAATTATTTGCTTATTATAGTACCATGTCGAACTTGGCCAAACTTGAATTCACTGCCCTTGACATAACTGGAAGGAATTATCTTTCATGGGCACTTGATGCTAAGATTCATTTGTCTGCTAAAGGTCTAAGAGACACGATTATTGAAAACAATGAAGCTTCTGACCAAGAGAAGGCCAAAGCTATGATCTTCTTGCGCCACCACCTCCATGATAGCATCAAAATAGAGTATCTCACAATTTAGGATCCATTTGAGTTATGGACAAATCTAGAAGAAAGATATAACCACCAAAAGACAGTGATCCTTCCAAAAGCTTGAGATGATTGGATACATCTCAGATTTCAAGACTTCAAATCTGTAGCTAAATATAATTCAGCAGTTTTCCGAATTACCTCACAGCTGAAATTGTGTGGTGAAACAATTACAGATGAAAGTCTGATGGAGAAAACATTTTCTACCTTCCACGCAAGTAATATAATTTTACAACAACAATATCGTGGAAAGGGTTTTAAAAAGTATTCGGAACTGATTTCTTGCTTGCTGGTAGCAGAGCAAAATAATGAGCTTTTGATGAAAAACCACGAAAGCCGCCCCTCGGCTCGCCCCATTCCCTGAAGCGAATGTGGCAACACATGACCCCAATAATAATAGGAATCGACGCCGCAATAATAACCGTGGGCGTGGACAAGGTCATGGTCGTGGTTATGTTCGTGGTCGTGGTCGTGGTTATGGTCGTGGTCGTGGTCGTGGTCGTGGTCGTGGTAATGACAATTCTTTTAAAAGGTCATCTTCCCACCAGAAGTGGGAAGGCAGGAATGATCAAGGCCAAAATACTAGGGAAAGTTCATGTTATCGCTGTGGAGGACATGGACATTGGTCACGTACCTGTCGTACGCCGAAACATCTTGTCGATCTCTATCAAGCCTCATTAAAGAACAAAGGAAAGCAGATAGAGACCAACTTTATGCAAGATGATGCTAATAATGATTATGACCGTCCGGTTGATGCGTCTCATTTGGATGTTTCTGATTTCCTTGTCTACCCTGAGGGACACTTTACTGACAATGACAATAATTAGATTTTATGAAATAAAATCTTATAGACCATACTTTTTGTTTTGTAACGTGACATATTTTACTATTTTTAGTTTTTGTATGTCGCTTAGTTAAGTCAAATATTGTGTAATATTTTATTTGCTAAATGTATGACTTGTTGGTATTATATCATGTTTTGCTTATCTTCTTATTTCTATCTTATTTATGGTGAAGATCATGGAAACTTCTTTGATCGGAGAAATGAATAGAGGAGGAGATATGTGTCTAGCAGACAGTGCAACAACACACACTGTTTTGAAAAATAAGAAATATTTCTCTTACTTATTAATGAGAGATGCAAATGTTAGTACTATATCGGGTAGCTCAAATTTAATTGAAGGCTCCGGAAGAGCCCATATAATGCTACCTGGTGGAACAAGTTTGCACATTGACGATGCATTATATTCCACCAAGTCTCAAAGAAACTTACTAAGTTTCAAGGATATCCGCAGAAATGGATATCATATTGAGACAACTAGCAAAAATAATATTGAGTATTTGCATATCACGAAGATTGCCTTGGGCAAAAGATGTGTGTTAGAAAGATTATCATCATTATCCTCCGAGTTATATTACACAATAATAAACCCAACTGAAGTACATACTCTAGTAAACCAGGAGTTTACTAGTAATAAAGAATTTATAATATGGCATGACAGATTGGGGCATCCTGGATCAACAATGATGCGCAAAATCCTAAAGAACTCATACGGACATACTTTAAAGGACCAGAAGATCCTTCAAATTAATGAGTTCTCATGCGCAGCTTGCTCTCAAGGAAAATTAATCACAAGACCATCACCAGCTAAGATTGGGGTGGAATCCCCTGCATTTCTGGAACGTATACAAGGTGACATTTGTGGTCCTGTAGACCCACCATGTGGACCATTTAGATACTTTATGGTATTAATTGATGCATCAACTAGATGGTCACATGTGTGTTTATTGTCAACCCGCAACTTGGCATTTGCAAGATTGCTTGCTCAATTGATTAAACTACGAGCACATTTTCTAGATCATTCTATCAAGAAAATTCGTCTTGATAATGCAGGTGAATTTAGGTCTAAAGCTTTTGACGATTTTTGTATGTCAATTGGCATAGAAGTTGAGCATCCTGTGCCGCATGTTCATACACAAAATGGTCTTGCAGAATCATTTATTAAGCGCTTGCAACTAATTGCAAGGCCATTGCTTATGAGAGCAAAACTTCCAACTACTACTTGGGGGCATGCTATACTGCATGCTGCGGCATTGATCCGCATAAGGCTAGTTGGTTATCATGAATTTTCTCCCCAACAATTGGTTTTTGGTCATGAACCAAATATCTCCCATCTACGAACTTTTGGATGTGCGGTGTATGTACCTATTTCCCAACCACAACGCACTAAGATGGGACCCCAAAGGAGATTGGGAATATATGTTGGGTACGAATCTCCATCTATAATTAAGTATCTAGAACCATCAACTGGAGATTTGTTTACGGCACGATTTGCCGATTGTCATTTTGATGAGACAGTTTTCCCAACAGGACAAAGTGCCATTGCTAATGAGTCTAGACCGCATTTGAAGCGTGGCAGACCAGTAGGTTCCAAAGACAAAAATCCTCGAAAAGGAAAAGGAGTAAAGAATAATGATAACCAACACGAGGAAAAATTGACTCAAGAAGAGTCCCCAGACATGACAAATGTGGAAGTTGCACCACAAACTCAAGTACTTGAAAATTGCAATAATGATGAGATCTCAATCAATTATGTCATGACTGGCATAAGATGGAACCGAAGTGAAATCGACGTCGTCTGATGTTTTCATATAATATAGCCGAATATCATGAATGAGAATGAGGATCATGAACCAAGGTCATTGAGGAATGCGACAAAGAAAGGACTGGCCAAAATGGAAAGATGCGATTAATGCAGAATTAGATTCCCTTACAAAAAGGGAAGTATTCGGACCAGTAGTTCGTACACCAACAGGCATAAAACCTGTTGGATTCAAATGGGTCTTTGTGCGAAAACGAAATGAGAAAAATGAGATCGTGAGATATAAAGCACGACTAGTAGCACAAGGGTTTTCACAGAAACCAGGCATCGACTATGAAGAAACATACTCCCCCGTAGTTGATGCTACTACTTTTCGATACCTATTGAGTCTGGCAGTACATGAAAATCTCGCTATGCATCTTATGGATGTCGTTACTGCTTATCTATATGGGAAACTTGAGAATGACATTTACATGAAACTCCCTGAAGGATTTCAATTGCCTGAAGCACATAATAAGAACCCGCAAGATCTTTACTCAATCAAGTTGAATAGATCTCTATATGGGTTAAAGAAATCCGGACGCATGTGGTATAATCGGCTCAGCGAGTGTTTGTTGAAAGAAGGATATATAAATAATCATGTTTGCCCATGCATTTTTATAAAAAGATCCGGATCCAAATTCGTTATAATCGCTGTTTATGTTGACGATTTAAACATGATTGGAACTCTAGAAGAGATCCGAAAAGCAGCATATTACTTAAATAAAGAATTTGAAATGAAAGATCTCGGTAAAACCAAGTTTTGTCTTGGTTTACAAGTTGAGCATCTTGAGAATGGAGTCTTTGTGCATCAGTCAGCTTATATAGAAAAGATACTAAAACGATTCTACATGGACAATGCACATCCTTTAAGCACTCCAATGGTGGTAAGATCACTTGATGTGAAAAAGGACCCTTTTAGACCCCCAGAAGATGGTGAAGAACTCCTCGGTCCTGAAGTACCATATTTAAGTGCTATTGAAGCACTAATGTACCTTGCTAGTCATACACGACCAGATATTTCATTTTCTGTGAATTTGCTAGCAAGATTTAGCTCATGTCCAACACGACGACATTGGAATGGAGTTAAACATATTTTCCGATACTTTCGAGGTACGATGGATATGGGTCTATTTTATCCTCACAAAGTAAAGGAAGTTTTGACTGGCTATGCTGATGTCGGATACTTATCTGATCCCCATAATGCCCGATCACAAACTGGGTATGTTTTTACTAGTGGTGGAACCGCAATTTCATGGCGTTCTATGAAACAAACGCTAACAGCCACCTCATCCAATCATGCTGAAATTTTGGCAATTCATGAGGCTAGCAGAGAATGTGTTTGGTTAAGATCTGTAATCCAACACATACGGGGATCTTGTGGTTTATCTTCAGATAAAGATATTCCAACAATCTTATACGAGGATAATGCTGCTTGTGTAGCACAATTGAAAGCAGGATACATCAAAGGTGATAGAACAAAGCATATCTCACCGAAGTTCTTTTTCACTCATGATCTACAAAAGAAAAGTGAGATTGATGTTCAGCAAATCCGTTCTAGTGAGAATTTAGCGGATTTATTTACCAAGTCTCTTCCAACTGCAACTTTTGAGAAGATAGTCAGAAAAATCGGGTTGCGTCGTCTCCGAGATGTTTGCTGATGCTCATATCAGGGGGAGTTTATACGCGCTGTACTCTTTTTTCCTTATCCGAGGTTTTGTCCCATTGGGTTTTCCTTGGAAAGGTTTTTAATGAGGCAGCATATGGTGACGTATCAAGAATTATGTACTCTTTTTCCTTCACTAGGATTTTTCCCAATGGGTTTTTCCTAGTAAGGTTTTAACGAGACATATTCTTTTGAAAAATGGATATTCAAGGGAGAGCGTTATGAAATTTTTTTTTATATATGAATATCATTTTTTATGTATTAATTAGTTTATATTTTGGAATCCAATGTTTGTAGCTTGGAATCCAATGTTTGTTATCTCCCTATAAATACCCATGTAATGTGAGTAATAAACACACCCCATATCCCATATATTCCTCTCATTCTTCTTCTTAATATTATCTCTTCTCTCAATCAATTATTGAAATTAATTATAACACTATAATTATTTTGAGGGATTATCTAGCGAGACCTTGACGAAATGCGATGAGACCCTTTTAAAAATACCGAAATATCCCTCGTGTAATTTGAACCATCATCTATAAATTAAAAAATTACCCTTTCTTTCTTTCTTTTTATTTTTTTTATTTTTTTTTGTTTTGTCATGTGCAATTGGCATGCAATTGCCCCTATCCCAGCCTTCCCAGGTATCTTTGCACAGTTGTAATATGTAATTTTCACAAAGCAGAATGCAATAAAAATTATAAAATGTATGATACCTTAAAATTAGTAAAAATTATTTGGAGGTACCTTAACTTTTGGTGAAATGTTTTTCAGGTATCCCAACTTTTCAAAATTCATTTTGGGTACCCTTATTTTTTGGGTTAGAAATTATTAGGTGTTTTTTTTGTCATCAATTTGGTTAAGTGACCGAAATATCCTTGTTCTTCCATTTTTTAAGAAATACCCTTAAAGAAGAAAAAGGGTATTTCGGTCACATAATAAAATTGATGGCCGGAAAATCACCAAATAATTACTAACCCAAAAATGAGTTTTGAAAAATGCAGTGAGTTAAAAATAGTTTCCCCAAATATTAGGTAACCTTCGAGTAATTTTTTGATAAAATTAATTTTAAAGGTATGATTCCCTAATAATATTTTTCATAAAATGTGAGGTATCTCTTAGTCGATTTTTGCTCCATTTTCTACATTAGTTCACGACCCTTGAGTTTGGCAGAATATAATTTATTTATTTATTATTATTTTTTTAATCTCGTTTTTCCAATGGGGGTAGCTAAAGCCTGAAAGCCGCCGTTTGAATATTCTACCATTGAATTATGGCCTGTTTTTCCGCGATTGACAAACTGCGGTGTCACAACCTACCGCAGTTTGCCACAACCCACCACAAATTACCATTTTACAACAATTCACCACAACCCACCACAAATTACTTTTTCAAATTTATTATATATTTTTAATATAAATTTTCAATCAATATTTTTTTCAACTCACTTTTTCCCATCACAATTTCACCGCACCATACCGCGTCAAAGGACAAGTGGTTTAAATACCCTTCAAATCTCCTTTTCACATTGTCGTCCACTCCAACCCACAGCACTCTCCAAAATGGTAAGAGAGAGATGCCGTTCCCTAGGATTCGAACCTTGGACACCTGGGGTAGAAGGTGGACCCCTTGCCACTCAGGCAAGAGGTGATTGGCGTATCCATCAATTACTTGTTACATGGATAATGAACTGAAATGTAAAAATTACTCTCAAATTCATTTCAGAAAAAAAAAAACCAATTTTCCATATCTTTGAAAATTAAATCAACTTATACCAAACTTCCTCAAAAATCTCTTTCTTATTTAATTAAATCAGTTTCAACTTATTAGTTATTGAGCCGCACAATAGTAATTGTTGGAAATGTGTCTGTTAAAAGGAGATTTCAAGGATATAGTTAATGGCTTTGAACAATCAGCTACAAAAATGATACTCAAATCAGGGTTTTTTTTTATCTAGTTGAAAAAACAAGATCAAAAATATATTTTTTCAAACTGAATGGTGATAAATAATTTATGGACAATGATACAGATCTTGCATTAAGATGATTAATAAACATTTTGCATTGTCCATAATTCATTTTTTTTGTAATTTTTATTAATATTTTCTCTATTAATTATATATTAATCAATTATAAGAATATAATACTTATTAGCTAGGTCAACAAATATAAATAATAGCTAGCCTTATTTTATCAATCATACCAGGTAATGCACATTTTATAAATAATTTTATATTTATAAAAAATATAAATAAATAAATAAATATTTATATATATATATATAGCTTATAAGTTATAATAACCTTTAAAATAATAAAATTTATCTTTATAATGATTTAAATATTTTTATATTTAAATTTTTTGGTGATTTAGGTGAAATTTCAGATGATTATTACCCATCTTAACTCAAAATGTTTTATCATTTTGCAATAATTAATGTGAAAAAATAAAGAAACGTTTCTTACTGCTTCCGCTAGAATGATCATTAGCAAAAATCCAGAAGCCTTTTGAAACAAAGGAAGGTTGGATTAGTTAAAAAGGTGGATTTATGCTTGTCAATTTCATTAGATATACATATATATATATATCACATCCCGTTGACAACATAACAAATAATATTAAAATAAGCCACCCATAGTGAAAATTAAAAAAAGGGGAAATAAATCAAATAAAAAGCTGGTTCATTCTGATACACATAAATGGACTATAAATCCCAGCTGCCCCCCCTTTTTAAATGATTGTAAATTAGTTCACCCACCAGCAAAAAAAAAAGCCAAGCAAATCCTTGGAAATTAAATTTGAAAATATATTGCCGGGTAATTGCATTGAATAGAATTAAATTGAGTTGATCCAACATGCATATTACCTTGGCCTCCTATCCTCCATAATTCATCCTCCCTCATAAATACCAAACATTGAAGCCTGCTAGCATTTCTACCTCTTTGTCTTTTGGTTGTTGAGACATTCAATGTGTTCTTCTTCTTCTTCTTCTTCTTCTTCTCCATAGGCCTCCTTATATTCCCTCCTTCCTCCTTCCTTTCTCTGCCTCTCTTTCAACCCTAAAATCTCAAACCTATTCTGCCCTAACAACAACCCAATAGTAATACATGAGGCTGCCCTAATTTGATCTAGGGTATGAGGGAGTTAGATGTATACAACCTTACATGGTTACCTCTATTGCATGTATTTCACAGTATTTTATGTGTTTTGTTTTCCCTAATGAAGAAGATGAGCATGGGATATCGGTACGGTTCAATCAGAAAATTGGGTTCTTATATATAGATCCCTGTTTATTTGATTGAGCCGTGCCAATATCCCGTGTCAGAAACTATATATATATATGGATACATTTTTTTGTTTGTTCCTTAATTTTGGCTTCTGTTGGTTTGTTTGTTAAGATGCGTATGTTTTTATGTGCTTGATTTGTTGGTAAGTCATACAGTACTTTAGCTTAATTTGATGGGTCGAACTACTAAAAGGTAGTACATGAGTTTGTAAGGGTGTAGAACTTTGCATCTATCTTCTAGGTAACGACTGAGTGCACAAATTACAGAAATGTGTGGTTTTTATGGTCTCCAATTAATCTATCTTTTCAAGTTTTAGGCACAGAACTGATATATGGGTAGGGTTTTTGGTTTCCTCATTATTGAATTTAATATAGATGTGAGACAGACCTAATTTTTCCAAATTTGTACGAAAAGTGAAATTATGTTTGGATACGTATACCCATCTGAAGTTCTGAACACTGATAAGATTGGTTTTTTCTATAGCCTTGATTAATTATCTTTTTTTTATTTATTTTGGGATTAATTTTTGTTTTGTATCGTCCCATGCATTATATGGTGTCGAATCAATTCAAAGAAACTATTAACTGGGGTTATACTTTGAATGAATCTAAGATCCTTGTAATACTATATGAGACTATGTTGTCAAAATAGCTAGCGTTGGAATTTTGTCATCCTTTTTTCTTAAAAAAAAAGTTGGTAACATAGTTGCAGTTGCAGGAAGTGGAGGTGAACAGGGATTTAATGGAGACACTCACAACTTGTGCAGCTAATTCTTTTTAATTTCTACCTAAACAATTACCTGCACAATTACTATTACTATCCATAGGTTCCGCATATATCAGCCGGTTTAAGTGGTTTGTGTTTTACTTTCCTTAATTATTATTATGTTTTGGGTTTGAAGATTTTTTTATGAGAAAGTTGTTATTGAAACGATTGAAGTGAACTTTAGAATGTTCAAAGAAAAAGCTTTGCGTTTTATTGTGACAATTGTAGTCAAATTTTGTTTGTAGTTTTTTATTGTATGTTGTCATAGAATAGCAGTTTGGCCCTATTCTTTGGATAATTGGAGACTCGGAGGTAATTTTGTTGTCGTGGACGCGATAGTCTTAGCTGTTTGTTTATCTTTAGTAGTGTTTGGTTATTGTTTATATCTGTTGGAGTTGGTTGTTTGTTGTCTTGTAATGGGGTCTTGTTATATCCCATGAACTTTTAAGCATGTTGGCTTTCAATAATCGAAAAAAAAAATGTAAGGTTGTTTAAGTGCTGGTGTGTAGAATAGTATTTAAGAAGGTAAGTCAAGTAAGTTGCATAATTTTTTGAACGCTAATATATTAAACTTTTGGGGTATTAGATAATAATTCACTGAACTTTGACCTTGGATAATAATACACTGAACTTTGAGAAGTGTTGGATAGTAATGCATCCGAAACAATTTCGACGGTGACCGACTTGGTGGCGATTTTACGTGACAGACCAAGAAGATGAATATGCCAAATAATATTTAAATTTATGTCATATCAGCTAATTTATACAAGCAAATATGATTTCATACAACTACAACAACAATCTTTCTACGGAAATACGTTTAAGCAAATGTGATTTTATGTTTTTTTTTTTACTCTTTTCAAAGTTGATTCTCTTTACTTATATCTGAATTAGTTGGCATTTCACAAATTTAAATATTTTTGGACAAATTCATCTCCCCCACCTGCTAGGTAGGATTTCAACCAAATTAGTCACTGTCGAAATCGGTCTGAGTACATTATTGTTCAACATCCTCTAAAGTATAGTGCATTATTATACAATATCAAAGTTCAATGCATTATTGTCTAATAACCTAAAATATCAGTATATTATCATCCAAAACCCTTAAATATATAAATCTTTAGATATTTATTTTATACTTTTAATAGAGTATTTGTAAGTAAGGCATGTCACATTAGTCGTATTATCTACTAAATATATGAATTTTTGAATATATATTATTCCCTCCGTTCTATATTAACTGTGTCTTTGGAGATCGTGCAGTCAAATTGCAAAAGTTTGGTCATAAATTTCTCAATATATGCAACGAGTTGACATATAAAATTACCACCATTAGATTCATAACAAAAAATACTAACATAAAAGTATAATATTGCAATATTGTTAATAATATACTCCCTCCTTCCCTTTTTAAGTGGAAAAGTACCCAACTCCTAAACCCAATGCTTATAGGAAAAAGAGTAAAAAATTTGTGGATAGACAAATATACTCTTCCACTAATTTCAATGTAAAGAGAGTAATAAAGTAGTAGTTTAAAAGGTAAAATGAAACTAAAATTCATTAATTAAGGGTAATTTAGGTATTTTAGTTATTGGAATTGTAAAATTTACAAATAAAAAGGGACAAGGTAGTTAGGAAAATTGACACTTATTTAGGGACGTAGGGAGTATTATGTAAGACATTATTAACCAAATAGTGACATTGAAGAATGTGAAAGTCAAATTTTGTCAATTAATATGGAATAGAGGGAATATCTAAGGTAAGTAATATAATTTGAAAACAGGTAACCAAGGTAGGAAAAATTGTATAGGTGTAAGTTAGGTAGATACACTACGTAAAAAAAAATGGAAAAATTGGATTCTAATAATTCCTACATTCAACTTTTGTAAGCTTGATTTTTGGATTCTGGCGATCCCAATAAAAATAAAATTGTATTCTTGTGGGACACTACCGAGTCAAACTAGTGACAGTGACTTGGTGGAAAATTGATGTGTCAAACACATTCCTGTCGGTACATCTCAGCTTTCCACCGAGTCACCACCACTTGACTCGATGGTGTACCACTATAATATAATTTTATTTTTTTAGAATTACCAAAAATTCAAAAATTAAATATGAACTATTAACGTCAAAAGTTGAAAATATTAATTATTAGAATCAATTTCTTTTTTTTCGAAAGTTGGAAGCCATAAAGGCTAGAAGCATCAATGATGCTACAAAGATCCGTAGAAAATAGCGAAAACAAACCAACAGTAAGAAAAAACAGCAACAACAAAAAGATACAACCATAAAAACAAGAAAATCAACAGCTACGAAGCCAGCCAAATATAACCAATCACTTCTTCTTGGTCGATAAAACCCTTTGCCTACCAACCTCTCTCACCAAAGCCTTGTTTTGAGCAAGCACTTCGTCAATACTGACGGTGTCCTATAATTTGCGTGGCGCAATTAAAAGACCTTTTATGTTTCAGCAGCTGCTTGTTGATCGTTGTGCTCTATCTTTTGATTGTACTTTATCGTTTGACAGTTTAGAATTCTCCATTTAATAATAAAAATAAACTATAATCTTCCAATAATTATGTCATAATTTTTGAAGTAGGCCTCTAACTTATAGATAAGGATTATTGAATAATAATACACTGAACTTTGGGGTATTAGACAATAATGCACTGATTTTTTTTTTTTGACTCTAATACACTGAACTTTGTAGGTATTGAACAATAATGCACTGAGACCAATTCAGCTGGTGATTGACGCGGTGTCTGTCCTACTTTGAGGTGTCGTTATTCTATTTTTTTCAGAAAAAAAAAATTACCGTGTAAGAAAGTAAACATAAGCAAGATGACTAATATATTTTTTTGTGGAAAAAAAATAAAAAAATAACAAGTCAAAGTAGGATACCCACCACATCAATCACCAGTTAAATTGATTTGAGTGCATTATTGTCCAATACCCTCAAAGTTCAGTATATTAGAGTAAAAAAAAGGTCAGTACATTATTGTCTAATACCCCTAAAGTTTAGTGTATTATCATCTAAAAATCCTAATAGATAATTATATGGTACTCCTAGAGTCCTATAGATTGCCCACTAGACTTATTGAAATCTATCTTTACAGGCGGTAGTAGGCATTCTAAGAAATAGACTATAATCTTTCGTAATACTGTGAACGAAGAAGATTTGTGATATCTCGACAATGGACCAGATATGCAAAGAGTTTGGGAAAAAAGTTAATACTTTTAAAGCTATCCAAGAACATTGTAGACTAAACACATTATTTAATAGGCTTTTACCCCCCGGGGGTGAGTGTGGGTAAGCACATACAGTAAACTTTTGCAAGAATTTTGAGTTTTAAATCATTAATCAGTCGGAGAGTTATTAGGTACTCTCTCGACTGGTCTCTGACGTATTTTTCTTCCATATATAGTAAAAATAGGGTGATTAGGAATAAAGAAAAGTAAAAAATTACCTCGCTTAAAATAAATAAAAAAATAAAAGACACTTAAACAAGACGAGTCGAAATCAAAACATGGTCTACCATAAGACGACGTAATTAAGGATGTTCATCCTTTTGAATAAGATCGTACTCAAAGAAAATAATAGACCGATATATACAAAAGGGAATAGATCCAGTAGGAAGGAACATTAGGTAGGAAAGTAGGAAGGAAAGATCGCGGCCGTCCATCTAAGATCCAACGGATGTGATCAAAACCACTATACCCCTCCAAAAACAGCCACACGTGTGGAAAAAAAAAGAGAAATATGTAATTCATTTATGACTGACGCTGTATTCAAGGGATCAATTTTTGGCAGTTTGGATTTTTTTCCTTGCGGATGCTTAATATGATTGCTGGAGATTTGATCAAAGATTTGGAGTGAGAGAACACCGTCGTGAAGCAAAAGGGGGAAGTTTTAGGGTTTCGTTCCCGAAATCTATCACTGCTTATTTCTCCGATTCGGTTGTCGACACATTCGCTGGAGAGAAGACGGACAAAATCGCCGAAGCCAGACGACGATTGTGTGTTTGTCGAGCGTTTTCGAAAGTGTTTGAGGTATGTGCCAAGTTTCTTGTAGTGTCGACAATGTCTGATAGTCACCGACAAATTCAGCAGACTGGAAGACTCTTCAAATTCTAAAATTATTGTATTTTCAATTAATTTCAGGTGGAAGCATGGCAGACAAGCAAAGAGCCATTGTGGACTTGGGGGTTCGACAAGCCGGGTAAGTCATTTTCAGGCAACAATCCAGTAATTATGTTTTGGACTATGGATGTGGGATGGAGGTTTGGGGGGGGGGGGAAGGGGTATGTTTGGCGCTGAATTTTGTGGCCATGGTTAACGAGGGTTATCCGGTTTTTGTGGTTGGTGGCATGTGTGTGGGTAACAATGGAGTATGTGTGGCGTGTGGATATCATTGACATGGGGGTATCGATGATCCTAATACAAGCAAGTGTTTACGTGTGCGTTGCTATGTGCATGGGTATGCTAATACGATGCATGGGTAATAACCGTGGCCATTTATAATGTCCATAGCCACACATCTGAACCACTGTGGACATTAATAGTTTCCATAACCAAACATATTTCCAGATGTATGCTATACATAACCCATGCGAAATCATGTGTTGTATTACGATGGCAAGCTGTGGGGACACCTTCACGTAGTAAACTAAGTGTAGTTTATTATGTTGTCGTAGTGCTAAAAACAGGAAAGCGGTTTTGTTTGTTTGTTTTTCTTTTTTGTACAGGGGGTACCAGGTGCACGATGATCATAACGACCCGTCAGATGGAGTGGTGTGAACTATTACAGGGGGGGTGGTACATCAAACATACCAACGGAGGGGGAAGCGTCAAAAGGTGGAACCCATTGACGGGGGTGCGACGAGGTTGAGTGACGCTGATGACGTAAAAGCGGTTGCTGCCAAGAAGGCAAAGGGGGAAAGCCATCGTGGTCGAGGACTCTCCCGGACACAATACAAGAGCAAAGACAAGGAGCAGGGCAGTCCACATTGACTTGTTGCGTTATCGTGCTTCCCCAGCCAAGCAAAAAGCAACTGCAAGCAAGAGGACAACCCCGCACAACGCGCCAGATGCAAGACAACCGAAAAAGGTTGTCAATCTTGCCGTAAAACTGTACACGAACGCGAATCTGTATATGATGTGATAATAGCATATTATAAACTGTGAAACATAACGTTTGTTTTATTTTTGTGTTTGTAGGCCAAACGAGATGCTACTGTGGACGACCCGTCCGACCAATGGGCGGATCGAGCATTCCCTACCAGAATGTCACTCAAACCGTTGACATACTTGCTTGCTCATATGAAACCAGAACAAGAAGTTGTTATAAAGGAACTTGGTTTTGGAGGGTTTCTAAACCTGAGGATGAAGCTGCTGCCCGGCCCATTGTGCAAGTGGCTTGTGGAGCATCTTGACCCCGAGACTATGATCCTCGATTTAGGTGGCGGTCGTCAAATAGAGATCACCGAGGAAGATATCTTTGTCACCACAGGGCTTCCTCGTGGCATGATCCCAATAATCGAGGATGGAGTAGGAGACTTAGATGCTGATAGGGTGGTTGGGGTGCTCGCTAAATGGCGTGTTGAGTACAATTTGGATAGCTGCACCCTGCACGTTGCGAGGATGCCGGAACACATCGTCACTCTTCGTGCCGACAGTAAGAAGTTCAAGAGGAACGTAGTTTTGTTCATGGTTGCGTCATTTTTACACCGCAACATTCAACGTTACTGCACAACCGACTTCTTGGCCAACGTCGTGGATGTTGCGAACATCAACAAACTAAAATGGTGCAGTTAAGTCATTAGTCAGCTAAAGATTGTTGTAAGTTAAAAAAGGGACAAACCGTCGAGTCCTTTCACTGGGCCGATTGTGCCACTTTTGGTAAGTTGGATCTGGCCATGGCTGAATATCAATTATTTGTTCGGCTTGTTGTAATTGTATGTGTATTATTGCTTGCAGATGGTATACTTTGACCGTTTGGTCAGAGAAGACCGCCTGCCAGTTTGTGGCTGGCCAACGATGTATGTGTGGACACGCGACAAGGTTGAAGCCCGTATGTTGAAAGAGCTAGGGCCGGAAGGATTTGGCGTGGGGGACATTTTGCCACGCCCAGCCGTGTTCGATATGGAGCCTATCATACCGGGGGTTACTTTAAGAGGTCACACAGGCATGCAGTTGCAGGTGAGTTCAACCATCCCCACTCCCCTATCCCCGACTCCCCATTTAGAGTGATGGGCGTGTCAATAGCGGAATGTGTGGAGTAATACGGAGTTGAAAAATGCAGGACCCCGTCCGACTTTTGGGGAAGTTTCTGCAGGAATGGGCAACGGCGAAAGCAAATGTGGAGAGGCAAGTCAACTACATATCAAACTCGTTCAATCTCGTTCAATGAGCATGAGGACATCGTCGAGGTTCGCCAGCAGGTCAGTTCACTTGTGTCTCGTGTGTTCGATGGGGGTGATGGCCTCAACAAAGCGAATGCTAGCCCCGTGCCACACACGGCACACACCCGTGAAGCAACCACGTCCAACACAGTAGCAATGCATGATGGACAACCATCGGTCTCGCATCAAAACCCAACAGATGGTAATGTATACTTGATCGGCTGTTTTTAGAGTGTGTATCGTTAGTACATGTTTCGTTGCGTGTTTATGCCATTTAAAAATGTGTGACCGTCACGTATAGTCAATTTCGTTAGATGGCGAATGTTTGTTCATGTGGCCACGTAGAGTTTTATGGTAATATCATTGTTGTTTAACATTATCAATGTGATCCCATGCTTCGGTCTGTGTGGTCTGATAAATATGTGAGTGTGGTCAATTCTGTGATGCTATGATCCGGATTGCAACAATGTGGTCTGACCGAATATCAGTGTGGTCTTGAAATTAATGTGCAATCCAAGCGTTCAAAATTATATACATGTGGCTCAACAATGTTGTCCCATGTGGTCAGTGTGATCTGACAAATATGTGAGTGTGGTCAATTCTTCGATACTATGATCCGATGTCGATGCATGTGTTGATGTCGATGAAAGGGCTGAGTATGTGTCGCCTCTGTAAAAAACTTGATTTTTAGCATTGATTTATATCGAGTTAGATCTTAGATGTACTTTGTATACTTGTTCATCGTCAGTCTTTAAACTTATAATTTAAATTTAAAGTACATATTGGGAATTGGGACTCGAAGTGATAACGGAATTCTCACTGTATTATGTGACGAGATTGATTTGATTCCCCCCTCCCCCATCTCGTTTGTTGATAAATTCGGTTCAAATGTATCACAAGTATTGGTGACTTTGATTAGTGGGTACTGGGAAACTTTGTTTAACAAGTTTGTATGTATTGTCTATCTTAAATTTTTCAGGATGTTGAGTTCTAATTAAGCAGACTAAAAATTGCAACTAATATGTTCTAGCAATGATGAATTTTTAGTCAGATCAATAAAATTGCGTGTTTTCGCCATCTGACATCTGTGATTGTTATGTCTGATCATTATCAGCGTTGTTAATGCGCGGATGTTTGTTGTTGTGGCCACACATTTAAATAGTATGGTCTGACACTATCCAATGTGATCCTTGTTACGGTCAGTGTCATCTGACAAAAAGATGATGGTGTGATTAAAATGTGCGATGTGTGGTCTGACAATGATGTGCAAGACAAGTAACTGGTGTAGACAACAATGTAATGGGGTGGTCAACTGAGCTGGTATTTGTGTTGTTGTAAAGCCATTAGTGTGGTCACCATTCAAATCAGTGTGGTCTTTAATTTAGAGTGAAATCCAAGTGTTGAAATTTATATACATGTAGCCCCAACAATGTCATACATTATTATTATCGTGGTCAAATATGATTAATTGCGATTCATGACTATGATGTTTAGTGTGATAAAAAACTAAGTTAAGTTGTGGTATGGTAAATAATGATGTCTAAAAACGCAACCATTTTGACATTACGATTCTTTTTTTGTATTGTGGGTGTGCACCACGCAGTTGCAGGCGATGTACCATCCGATGTGGGTGACCCTTGCGTGAGCTTGATTCGTTGTCATCACAGTTGGCGCGATATTAAACGCGGTCGGCGATCGAGGCTAGAATCTGATTCAATGCCCCACCCAATTTTTCGCTTCATCGGATGCATCGGATGAGAGTCCATCAACATCCGAAGATGGAGGGCGAATCGATGTTGGTGCAGTGCAGCTACGCAAGCTTTTCGTAGGTAAAGAGGGGCCCCATGCGCGTACCCCAGATGTCGACCCTCGCGATGATGGCCACGATATTGTACTTGGACTTCCGTCGGTCGCAGATGGTGACACAACAGATGCACGAGGTGGGGGTTCCGCTACAGCATTGCCCGTGTCGGCCAACAAACACGCGGAAGCACATACTGACATCCTCCCCTTACAGGGAAATATTGGACGTGATATTGTCCTTGGAATTCCTTCGGCGGTATCGGGGTCTGCGTCACGTATGAAAGCTGCACGAGACGAAGGTTCTTCAAGAGCAGATCATGCGGCGGACCATCAATTTGCGGACACACAAAGTGACATCACACCCCAACCGAATATCCCGCAATTCAACTCGTCTGCTGGGTCCGGGCAAAATCGTGCACTGGTGGCATACACTGCGCATGCAAGAGGCAATTCGGCCCACCTACCTGCATTGCAATTGAATCCTTGCAACTCAGTATCTGTCCACACAGTGTCATTGACCACATCGGGGCGCACGGGAACCAGTAGTTCGAGCAACACATCAACTGGAGGGATGTTGGGTGGGTCATCGTCTTCATGTGTACCGATCGCTTCGATGACGCCGATTGGGCAGATTGTCATGGGTGCCCGTCCAACGCATATGTCCGCGGTCAAAGATGACAACCCGAGTTTGCCGAATGTGCGTCGTAATCCCAAATGACAGCAGACCTGTCCAGGGCGTGCGTTGTGCTCGCCATTTTGCATCCGAGAGACTTCAATAAAACCTGTTCAAAAAAAGGCACCGAAAATTGTTTGCACATACCTTTTCTTGGGGACCGAAGAGGCGCCAAACCAAGACCCAAGGTAAGTGGAAGATGTTATAAATATATAATTTCAATATTTTAATTCTTTTTTATTGTATCCCCCATTTATTTGCTTTGCTTCTATTTATGTTGGAAAACAGGGAGTTAGTTTACGTTCGGGGAGACTTCGTGGCTTCAAGGCTCCACTTTAGATCACTTACATCTGGAAATCAATTGTCTCCGAAAATCATAGACATCCACACGTCCATGCTAAACGACGATGAGCAGCTGAAGTCTGATGATGCCCCACTCAGATTTTTCATCCCACTAAGATTTCATCATGGCGTTACATATATGTGACATACAAAATTTGCAATCTTTACGTTATGATTTGTAACTTCAATAACCCTGTGCAGGGCGATCTGTTCGATATTGGGTTCGATGGGGATGCTCTATCTGATAGATCTATTACGTCATTTGTATCACTAGCATCGGCATAGCTCCGTAGATGCCCGTGGATTGACATGCGGAAGATTGACATGGTACGTACTTTCTGTGTCGATCTCATAGTTGTATGGCAATTCACGCACAGACGAATTTGCTCTAAATATGTTGGTGTATTAAACACCAACGTAGTTGTATCTAACCAACTATACTTTGCCAACCTTAATTTTCAAAATGATTAAGTATGCCAATAATTTTTGTGTAGTTCTCTAATTGTGTTTAATTTATTTTTTGTATATTGTGGGGGGGTGGTATCGAAGTTGTTTGCTCCAGCGAGAATGGACGGCTGGTACTTTCTATGGTGCGCTGACCTCCGGCACAGTCGCATATACCTGATTGATAATCACAACAACACACGAACGCCAGTTGACTCTGCTTACAGCAACATACAAACACTCGTGGTGAGCACAGTGCACATAACATTTGAAACCTTAATATTAATTTTATAATTTCGTGACGTCCACATCGATTATGAGGCACATATAGTGCATGCAGATATTATTGTGGCCAAAATGAGTTTTCTGTGGTCTGGTATTTATTACTACATAAATACATTGTCGTAGCAAAAAAAAAAAAAAAAGAAGTATGAACTATAAATGGCCACAAATGATTCATACGCGTGGCTATTGATGCGATCAATGGTCACACTGCACAGCCATGCATCGCGTTAGTGTGGTCAGAACCGATGTTATTTGTGATATGATAAATATTAATTTTGTGACATCACCAGTAGAGGGATAATTGTGACAAAGTGTGCGTCGTTGAGGTCTCCCAATTATATTAATCTGGACAAGACGTCAGTTTCAGTGTCGGCTGACTAAAACATATTACTGTAAAAATAGTTAGCCATTCTAATTTTTTTTTCCCCGCAGAGCACGCTTGTTCGCCGATTGTTAACCCATGTGGGTAATCCATTTTCTGAGATGATAGTTGGTGACAACGATGAGTGAGGCTGACGATGGGTTGGAGATTCAATGACCAAGGCAACGATAGCGGCATATAT
This sequence comes from Portulaca oleracea, assembly GCA_029582165.1. Lineage (NCBI taxonomy): Eukaryota > Viridiplantae > Streptophyta > Magnoliopsida > Caryophyllales > Portulacaceae > Portulaca > Portulaca oleracea. The sequence goes on from CM055885.1 coordinate 25,207,861, forward strand.
TGCATGCGTCACATGGAGAAGTTCTTTGGGCAGGCAAAAAACTAGGTGTCAGGATTCAGGAAGGACGATACGCATCAGGTTGGTGTACCAAAAATAGACCGGTGTGACTTTGATACAAATTGATGGCCCCGACAACTTCCTCATTTTTTTCCCTTTTTGTTCATTATTGAAAACACAGGCACGGGTGACAAAAATACGTTACTTACGAGTAAACTACTGTTACAATTTGGCAATGCACAAGGAAAACGAGATCAAGGAAAAATTGTTTGGTAATGCTGACCAACGGACACTGTCGCGTAATCTCAACATGAATGCCGACAGTTTTCGAAGTACATGTCCACTACTGACTGTCGGACCACATCCCCACATCAATAGTCTGATCGCTTCTGTTTTTTGTTTTTTTTGTTTCTTATGGTGAAACACACATTTAGGGTGTGCCGCGAACTATTGATATTGGATAGATTATTCTCAAACAATTTATCTGGACTGGTTTGTGGAAAAAAAATAGGATTTTGTACTGTTGACAAAGTGTGTCGTCTGATAGTTTCTTTTTTGGGATGCACTTTGTATTTTGACGAACAGACATCTTGTATTTTGACGAACAAACATCTTGTATTTTGCACCCTTGTGCATGAGGGTACTAATGTTATCTGTTGATCATTTGCTTATTCACTATGAGTAAAATGTAGTAGCGTGGATCACTATTGTGTTAAGTTTGTTGTTTTCAGCCTATGAAACCAAGATTTATTTGTTTATGGTTAGTGATCATAAAAATGGTTCACACATTGTGTTTATTGTGATATTTCTAATATGATTAGGCCTAAAACCAAGATATTGGTCACCGATTTTACCTCCAATGTGGTCTATTAAAAAAAATATTGTGGTGTGGGGTGGGGTGGGGGTGCATTCGGTTTACACACAAATGCGGGTTTGAAATTTATTTGCAACCTCAATAAAAGAGTTTCTGGTCAAAATTGAGGTCAATGTGGTCTGACATATAACATTGAATGGAATATTATAATATAACACTGAAAAGTGATCCATTTTTCACATAATGCTTGTTGATGTGCTTCATCGTAGTCTGACAGTGATTCTTTGTGGTTTTTACATATAACACTGACTAGTGTGACCAATCGTTATTCATTTTGGCACATATTGGTTGTTGATGTGATTCGGTGTGGTCTGACAATTCTAGTAATGTGATCATCGTTGATTTCAGTATGATCTTTTAACTAATAGTGTCTAAAATAGTCAGACATCATACATAAAATGCATACATTTTGACCACCTATGATTACAATGCGGTCAATGTCAATTTCATTGTGGTAGGGTAAGTATACTAGTGTGGTCAACATTAATTTCATAGTCGTCAATATGGGATGATTGTGGTATGGAAATATATTAGTGTGGTCAAAATTAAGGTCAATGTGGTCTGATATATAACATTGAATGGAATATTATAATATAACGCTTAAAAGTGATCCATTTTATCACATAATGCTTGTTGATGTGCTTCTTCATGGTCTGACGGTGATTCTTTGTGGTCTTACATATAACATTGACTAGTGTGACCAATCGTTATTCATTTTGGCACATATTGGTTGCTGATGTGATTCATCTTAGCACAATTCTAGTAGTGTAATCATTGTTGATTTCAGTATGATCTTTTAACTAATAGTGTCTAAAATAGTCAGACATTATACATAAAATGCATACATTTTGACCACCAATGGTCAATGTCAATTTCATTGTGGTCTTGTAAGTATACTAGTGTGGTCATTGTTAATTTCATAGTCGTCAATATGGGATGATTGTGGTATGGAAATATATTAGTGTGGTCAAAATTAAGGTCAATGTGGTCTGGTATATAACATTGAATGGAATATTATAATATAACACTTAAAAGTGATCCATTTTTCACATAATGCTTGTTGATGTGCTTCTTCGTTGTCTGATGGTGATTCTTTGTGGTCTTAAATATATCACTGACTAGTGTGACCAATCATTATTCATTTTGGCACATATTGGTTGTTGATGTGCTTCGGTGTGGTCTGACTATTCTAGTAGTGTGATCATTGTTGATTTCAGTATGATCTTTTTACTAATAGTGTCTACAATAGTCAGACATCATACATAAAATGCATACATTTTGACCACCAATCTTTTCAATACGGTCAATGTCAATTTCATTGTGGTCTGGTAAAGTACTAATGTGGTCAATTTTAATTTTATTGTCAGTTAAGTGACTGTGTCTTCCCATGTTTGATGTCTTGATGTGGTCAACAACAATTTTATTGTGGTCTGATAAATATATCAGAGCGGTCAAAAGTAAGTTCAGTACGGTTTCAGTGCGGTAAGTGTTGAGGTATTGGTGTGGTCAACAACGATTTATTGTGGTCTGACAAATATATCAGTGTGTTCAGAATTAATTTCATTGTTGTTCCAATGCGGTCAATGTTGACGTCATTGTGGTCCGACCAGTTTACTAGTGTGTTTTGTTTTGATTTCATCATGGGGATGCTCTATCTGATAGATCTATTACGTCATTTGTATCACTAGCATCGGCAGAGCTCCGTAGATGCCTGTGGATTGACATGCGGAAGATTGACATGGTACGTACTTTCTGTGTCGATCTCATAGTTGTATGGAAATTCACGCACAGACGAATTTGCTCTAAATATGTTGGTGTATTAAACACCAACGTAGTTGTATCTAACCAACTATACTTTGCCAACCTTAATTTTCAAAATGATTAAGTATGCCAATAATTTTTGTGTAGTTCTCTGATTGTGTTTAATTTATTTTTTGTATATTGTGGGGGGGGGTGTCGAAGTTGTTTGCTCCAGCGAGAATGGACGGCTGGTACTTTCTATGGTGCGTTGACCTCCGGCACAGTCGCATATACCTGATTGATAATCACAACAACACACGAACGCCAGTTGACTCTGCTTACATCAACATACAAACACTCGTGGTAAGTACAGTGCACATAACATTTGAAACCTTAATATTAATTTTATAATTTCGTGACGTCCACATCGATTATGAGGCACATATAGTGCATGCAGATATTATTGTGGCCAAAATGAGTTTTCTGTGGTCTGCTATTTATTACCGCATAAATACATTGTCGTAGCAAAAAAAAAAAAAAGAAGTATGAACTATAAATGGCCACAACTGATTCATACGCGTGGCTATTGATGTGATCAATGGTCACACTGCACTGCCATCCATCGCGTTAGTGTGGTCAGAACCGATGTTATTTGTGATATGATAAATATTAATCTTATGACATCACCAGTAGAGGGATAATTGTGACAAAGTGTTCGTCGATGAGGTCTCCCAATTATATTAATCAGGACAAGACGTGAGTTTCAGTGTCGGCTTACTAAAACATATTACTGTAAAAATAGTTAGCCATTCTAATTTTTTTTTCCCACAGAGCATGCTTGTTCGCCGATTGTTAACCCATGTGGGTAATCCATTTTCTGAGATGATAGTTGGTGACAACGATAGGGTGAGGCCGACGATGGGTTGGAGATTCAATGACCAAGGCAACGATAGCGGCATATATTGCATGCGTCACATGGAGACGTTCTTTGGGCAGGCAAAAAATTAGGTGTCAGAATTCAGGAAGGACGATACGCATCAGGTTGGTGTACCAAAAATAGACCGGTGTGACTTTGATACAAATTGATGGCCCCGACAACTTCCTCATTTTTTTCCCTTTTTGTTCATTATTGAAAAACACAGGCACGGGCGACAAAAATACGTTCACTACGAGTGAACTACTGTTACAATTTGGCAATGCACAAGGAAAACGAGATCAGGGAAAAATTGTTTGGTAATGGTGACCAATGGAGTCTGTCGCGTAATCTCAACATGAATGCCGACATCTTTTGAAGTACATGTCCACTACTGACTGTCGGACCACATCCCCACATCAACAGTGTGATCGCTTCTGTTTTTTTTTTGTTTGTTTCTTATGGTGAAACACACATTTAGGGTGTGCCGCGAACTATTGATATTGGACAGATTATTCTCAAACAATACATCTGGACTGGTTTGTGGAAAAAAAAAAGGATTTTGTACTTTTGACAAAGTGTGTCGTCTGATAGTTTCTTTTTTGGGATGCACTTTGTATTTTGACGAACAGACATCTTGTATTTTGCATCCTTGTGCATGAGGGTACTAATGTTATCTGTTGATCATTTGCTTATTCACTATGAGTAAAATGTAGTAGCGTGGTTCACTATTGTGTTAAGTTTGCTATTTTCAGCCTATGAAACCAAGATTTATTTGTTTATGGTTAGTGATCATCAAAATGGTTCACACATTATGTTCAGTGTGATATTTCTAATATGATTAGGCCTAAAACTAAGATATTGGTCACCGATTTTACCTCCAATGTGGTCTGTTAAAAAAAATATTGTGGGTGGGGTGGGGTGGGGTGGGGTGGGGGGTGCATTTGGTTTACATACAAATGCGGGTTTGAAATTTATTTGCAACCTCAATACAAGAGTTTGTGGTAAAAAATAAGGTCAATGTGGTCTGGCATATAACATTGAATGGAATATTATAATATAACACTGAAAAGTAATCCATTTTTCACATAATGCTTGTTGATGTGCTTCATCGTGGTCTGACGGTGATTCTTTGTGGTTTTTACATATAACACTGACTAGTGTGACCAATCGTTATTCATTTTGGCACATATTGGTTGTTGATGTGATTCATTTTGGCACAATTCTAGTAGTGTGATCATTGTTGATTTCAGTATGATCTTTTAACTAATAGTATCTAAAATAGTCAGACATCATACATAAAATGCATACATTTTGACCACCAATGGTCAATGTCAATTTCATTGTGGTCTTGTAAGTATACTAGTGTGGCCAATGTTAATTTCATAGTCATCAATATGGGATGATTGTGGTATGGAAATATATTAGTGTGGTCAAAATTAAGGTCAATGTGGTCTGATATATAACATTGAATGGAATATTATAATATAACACTTAAAAGTGATCCATTCTTTCACATAATGCTTGTTGATGTGCTTCTTCGTGGTCTGACGATGATTCTTTGTGGTCTTAAATATATCATTGACTAGTATGACCAATCGTTATTCATTTTGGCACATATTGGTTGTTGATGTGCTTCGGTGTGGTCTGACAATTCTAGTAGTGTGATCATTGTTGATTTCTGTATGATCTTTTTACTAATAGTGTCTACAATAGTCAGACATCATACATAAAATGCATACATTTTGACCACCAATCTTTTCAATACGGTCAATGTCAATTTCATTGTGGTCTGGTAAAAGTACTAATGTGGTCAATTTTAATTTCATTGTCAGTTAAGTGACTGTGTCTTCCCATGTTTGATGTCTTGATGTGGTCAACAACGATTTTATTGTGGTCTGATAAATATATCAGAGCGGTCAAAAGTAAGTTCAGTACGGTTTCAGTGCGGTAAGTGTTGAGGTATTGGTGTGGTCAACAACGATTTATTGTGGTCTCATAAATATATCAGTTTGTTCAGAATTAATTTCATTGTGGTTCCAATGCGGTCAATGTTGATGTACTCAACTTGGATAGTACATCATCAAGCATACCATTCATCAGGCCCAGCCGCACAGAGTCGTTCTCGGCTGCATCCATACACTTGTACATTTTGGCCCAAGTGTCCGCCTTTCGTGCACGCACCTCGTCGATGGTGGCCTTTGCCGCATCCAGGCGATGGTCAACAGAAAAAAAACGGCGTACTTTTGGCAGTTTTTGTCGACCTATTGTGGATGAATTGAGTTGGAATCTCCGGTAGAAATCTCATGACAGATATCATATGACGACACAAGATACCTTGAAGATCAAAAAATGGGCATTCGCACGTCGAATTGTGAGTGATTGGATCGTACACAATATGTCTCACCTTGTTCGATTTGATATCACGAACCTCGTACGTGACACACCCGTCGGCTTGTGTGGCCCCCGCTGTTCTACTTCATATAACGCAAGCTTTAGGTTTTCCTGAAAAACATAAAAGTTGGTTTGCGTATACAGCTGCCTAGCATGATCCTCGATTGCGAGCTCAGTTTTCATAACTGGGATAGACGTCAGAGTTTTATTCGTCATATCTTTCTCCCTATGTCGTTGTGCGTCCACAGCATGTTCATACCTCATTAAGAACTCAACAAAACTCAACGTCGGACAGGTCAGCGATGCAAACAGCATTTTGGCTCTCCGATGTCGATGTTGTCTGTAGCATCCCACCTAGGTGTTGATCACAAAAATATGCATGCACCCACTCTTCTCTAATATACCACGATTCGTCCATGTGTGGGTTATCTTCTAAGTCGTACTTGAGCATTATCTCACTCCATTTCTCCTCAAACTCGTCACCGTCCTCTGAAGTCCACACGCATAACTTTAGCTCCTCTTGGAACTCCTCGCAGCTGTTCAAAAAACGCCCAACCTTCTCGGGAATTTTCTTCATAATGTGCCACATGCAGTACCTGTGTGATGGGCGGGGGTGGGTCAGCGATCAAGTAAATATTATAACATACATAATGTTACAGTTGTATGTAATAAACACACAAATCATCTTTTGTGTGACGAATTCTACATGTGATTTGTGGTCATTCTGACAGTCTGTGTGGTCAAAAATATCAACCAATCAGTGTCGTCATTCAGTTCCAGGCATTTATATTGTCGATTGCCTGTTGCGCGTTGTGCCCATTAGATCAGTTAGCATAATATGTCAGATGTCGAACGTTGTAAACCCATCCGTGGCTCATCATACAATTTGTGTGCACACCGTAATAAAAGGAAAACAACAATAAGGAAATTATACAAACCATAACAAATGCGTTGGTATAAAACTGCAATGACACGTACCTGTGTTTTGAGTGGATGAATTTTTCTCGCACGGCAGCCTTAATCGCATGATCTTGATCAGTGGTCACAATCTTAGGATGGTTCCCATGCATTGCCTCGAGGAACTTATCAAAAAGGCATTCGAATGATTCGATCTGTTCGTTCCTAATTAGCCCAACCCCAAAACACACAAGTTTCTTTTCATTGTTTAAACCAGTGAATGGACAGAACACCATATTGTACTTGTTGGTTCGCTGCTTCGTGTCAAACGACAACAAATCCCCATAGCACATGTAATCCATGCGCGACGTCGAATCGCACCAAAACACGTGTCTCAGCTGTTGATGCTCATCAGACTCATATGCGTAGAAGAACCTCGGATCTTCATCCTTACGTTTTTGTAGTGCGTCAACCAACATTTGAGGGTCATTATCCTTTAACACTGATTTCATATTCCGCCAATAGTTTTTCATATCTTGTTGCGTGCATCCAATGTTATCATAACCTCCGACACACTCTTTAAGCACGTGGAACACCTTCGATGTGCCAATGTTGACACGGTTGAACTGGTTCACAAGGTCCTTCTGTAGGGAACTGACCCTCCTAGCTGTCTTGTTGAACGGTGTTCGGCTAGGTGTCATCAATGGGTGGTTGTGCAACAAGGTTAACCTGTGTACGACGACCTCCACCCCATCGTTCGCTGCCTGCACCGCCATCATTGCTTTGCATCCTGTACGTGTCTCCGCCACTTTACGTCTGGGCAGCGGCGTTTTATGGGCCACGCCATCGGATTTGCCAACAGTCCCTTTATCCTTCCGGCTGTCCACTGTCAGACTGGTTGTGGCCACAGTATCGAATTCGTGGTCTTTCTTTCGTCAATGCCCCTCACGTATGCAATGAAAATACTTCCATTCCTTACCCCTCAGATTCTTCTCAACTGTGTGTGTAGCGCTCCTCACACTAAACCCCGCCGCTATTGCGTACTTCCCGTAGGACAGTTTGGCAGCATCTCTATCTTTAAACCACTTCTTCATATGCGGCACAATTTCTTCGTTGTCACATCGAGGCCAGTATATCGTCTCATTTGAACCGTCGTTGTCCGGTACATATGGTGGCGCAACATAGATGCTCCGACTAACTCCATATGAACTGTAATGAACGAACAAAAATATAATTGTTATACAATATATATGCCAAAAAAAATATATATATGGTATTCACTGTGGCCATTGCTGTTTTCAATTATACCATACGAAAGCCACATTCATTTTACAAACATATAAGTTGAAAAAAATAAGATTACCAGACGCACAACACAAACGTAGTCGAACCGATGTGGTATCAATGTGGACAACGTTGTTTCATACTGTTATCACATACTACTAACATCTGTGTGCATGTTCTATAACGATCATGTGATCATGTTTGTGAATGAAGGACACCGTCGCATCAACTATTATGTTATTCAATCAACATACTCGATCTGATCTATCTCATAAGCATGTGGTATGAGCCATCAAGAACAATGAAAACTTCCATCCATATACTATTCCTTACATTATCAACCAAGACGAAAAAAACACATTTGCATGGACATAAAAACGAAGGGGGCTTGATGATCAAACCTGTTTGACGCCATTAATTTGTTTTCGTTCCAGTTCAATCGTTCCAATTGATGGAGTCTATTGCTTTTTTCTTTTCTTTTTTTGGTTCTGATCGAAAGCTTATTGAATCTGTGGAGATTGATCTATTTTAGGGCAATGAATATACCCCATTAAAAACGGTATATTGTTTCCATTAATCATGGGATTAATTCAAGATTTTTTTATTATTAAATGCAATACCACTAGTTGTTTTAATTAATTCCATGGGTTGTTTTCTATTTTTTTTTGCCACATGTGTGGGTATTGCATCACATCCGTTGGATCTTAGATGGATGGCCGCGATCTTTCCTTCCTACCTTCCTACCTAATGTTCCTTCTTACTGGATCCATTCCCTATACAAAAATATATCGAGAGATTGTGTGGACAATTTATTTAATTTAATTTTATGTTATTAATTTTTTTGCTGAACAATACTCTCGATGGTGTGAATCCAATTTTAATTTTTTTTATCCAAAATAAAAATAAGGATTATTGCTATGCAATTGGTAAAAGTCCAACTTATATATATATATATATATATATATATATATATATATATTGAAGGGAAGCCTCGGCGCAACGGTTGAGTTGTTGCCTTGTGATCTTGAGGTCACAGGTTCGAGTCCTGGAAACAGTCTCTTGAAAAATGCAAGGTTAGGTCTGTGTACATTACACCTTTGCGGTGGCTCCAAATATTTGCGAGCGAACAATTATAATAATCAGAGTGAACAACCTATTATATGTTTAATGAGAAGCCAAAAATAGATTCAAACTTAATGCTTCTGGTGCAAAAGAAGCCAACGATGTGGAGAGGCAGAGGTGCCGGCCCAGAAAAATGACGATGATGGCTTTAAGTGATGGTTCTATATATGTCCGAGTTTGGTTGTGAGCTTGAACGAGGCTTAAGTGTTTATGGTGCTTATCCTATTGCTCACCCATGGTAGAGAGGAGTTCATATTTGTTGTAGAACCATTTTAGGGTTGATTGCTTTCACTTCAATTTGCAAATGAATTTTTATTTTATTTTTATTAAATAGGTTAAGCAGTCCAACCCGTCGAGCCCTATCTCAGAGAAATAACCCAACAGGCCTGTAGCGGACGGGAAATAGGGGTGTCAATGACCCAAAGTTGGGCCCCACTCCTACCCACAGCATTCTCCGAGCAGGTAGGAGAGAAATGATTCCCCCAAGATTCGAATCCTAAAGAGTACGGGTAGAAGGTGGACCTCACACACCCGAAAAACTCGATCCGGAAACCCGCTACCCGGTCATTAATTTAGGGTACCCGCCTTGGAAAAAACAATTTTAATCGGGTCGGGTACCCGCCCCGGAATATTTTTCGGTTACGGATCGGCCCCTAAACGTTTTCGGGTACCCAAATTATCCGAAATTAAATTTAACATTTAGGTCCAAATTTAATTTTTACCTATTTTTTTCCAATCTCCAGTCCATTGTCCAGGCCCAAATTTTAATCTGGAAAAAACCCTAATTTATCTTAGTGTTGGCGCTTAGTGCTCTAATTCCAAATCCTCCAAAACCTCAAAACGTATGGGAACTCAGTGTCAGTGGTCCTACTGGCCCAGTTTCAGAACATTTTTGAAACATTTTTTGCTACTGAAGTGTTAATTAATAATTACAAATTAAAAATAAAAATCGGAAACTCATATGATTATAATTAATCGGGTTTTTCGGTTAATGGGTATCCGCCCCGAAAGTTTCGAGTACCCGGTAGTTTCGGTTACGGTTATGGTTACGGTTCGAGGGTTTGGCCACCCCAAAAAATTATCCAATCGATTCAGGTACCCGCCCCGTGAACATTGCTCCTATCAGGCAAGAGGTGATTGGCAATTTGCAAATGAATTGATTAATTGTGAACGAGAGTAATTTAGGCTTAAGGTTTATAGCTAGAGCCTAGAATCAGCAATGGAAGCCAATTAGATGGAATTGAATGGGATAGGGCAATCTATTTTTTGGAAGACGGGGAAGGGTAGTAAGCCACCCACCAGTAAATACTACTACCTCCGTCCCATATTGTGCGTCTATCTAACTATATTTAAAAGTCCAATGGTCATGGGAAATGGGGTGAAAAATGTGTAATGTACCAGAATTGCCCTTACTTTTCTCATGTGAAGAAAAATAAAAAAGAAACAAAAGAGTATTTATTAGGGGTATAATAGGAATTACAATCATTGGAATTATAAAATGGACAAACATTTTGGGACAAGAGAGCTAGGTACATGGACAAACAATTTGGGACGAAGGTAATAATTTTTTTTGATGGTACCATTTGCTCTTAAATACTGACATAAAGAAAATTAATAAAATGACTGTTGCCATCTACTCGCTCGTCCTTTGATAAATGTCAATTTTTTAACTATCTCATCCCTTTGATTTTGTTAATTTCCAATAATTAATGAATCTAATTTTGATTTTACCTTTTAAAAATCTCCTTTATTCCTCTTTCAATTAATAAGTGATATACTTGTCCATACATAATTTTTTCACTCTATTTCCAAGGCACATTAGTTTTGCAAAATTAATTTTTGTGACAATTAAAAAGGGATGGTGGGAGTAATTATAAAAAAAAAGAAAATAAATAAATAAATTTTAAAGATAAATAGAAGGATTAGTAATTAATGAGTTTTATTGGAGTTATAAAATGACAGATAATTTAAAACATGAAAAGTTAGTTAAAAAGACATATAAAAAAGAACATAGGGAGTAGTTGTTTAAAGAGTAAAGTCATCGAGACAAGTAATTAGATGGCAGTATCATGATTATGGTTAAGCTACATACACCACTGGGAATTTACAGTTTCACTATCACCAACTTCCCATGACCATTATATATGAGTCAGTTACATCTAAACACATTCTCCCCACTGTATGTCAAGTAAAGAAACCCGTCTTCGTCTTTGTTGTCTTCATAGATAGTCGACATCAACGCAGCTGCGCCAATGCCCAACACCAAGTCAGAAACACAGCATATGTTGCAAAATCGCCACAATGCCTATTTATTTATACAAACAACAAAAACTACACTGAAAGAGATCCCAACTCACCGGTGGGAGGTAAAGTGTTTCTGACAAACACAAATATAGCTTTCTCTGGGCTTAGATTCACTCTCTTCCTTATTACATATACAAATTGCCCTACAGTCAAATCAGCTGGCACAAGGTACCTGCAGCGATACAAAACTCATCGGTGAAAATTCAATCAAAATTGCAGATAAATCACAATAGGAAGGTATGTAACCCATGCATGCTCATCCTGAAGACTTATGATATTCAGTGGGGATCTTCCTTTGCAGGTTGTCATGGAGGTTCATATGGAGAAAGTTATGGAGGCTTGTGAAAGGTTTCGCGTGTTAAATTTGATGCTCAAGACGAATTGATGATTGTGACGAGAGAAGATTTTAGGCTGCATTGATCTAGAGAGACAATCCACATACTCTCTCATTATTGGTGTTAATGGCCAAAGTTGCCTAGCAGAACTTATATGAGCTTACACTAGAAAGGGAAAAATATATCCACTAACAAACTATCCACTTCACTACTTCAGCACCGGAATAACCACCTCTTGACAGAAACTTGAGTAATTACCACCCGTTATTCCTTCACTTTCTGCAATCTTTTCTCAAGTTGGGTATTGGAAGAGATTGAAGACACCCAACATGAAAAGTATGTGTTGATTCTGAGCTACTGTAAAAGGTCTATGCTGGCTGAACCATCTTGGGTTTCAATTGATATGCATTGACGCTATAAAAGTCGGTGCTACCATCTTTTTCTTTTTTAAAGAAATTTGGGGGATGAGGCGGTTGTATCAATATACACATCCTCATCCTGAGAATTGTATTGCAGATGCATAGATTTGACTGTAAACTCACAGCAACCCACTGTAGATAGGATCCAAGATCCCTTGCAATCTATAAGATATGAACCGACAAATAATTTCCAAATTCAAGTTGTCACACCCTTATTCCCGTGTCATAATTAATTTATCACCAACAGGATGGTTTTTTTTGAAATCACTAATCTCAGTCTGCTCTAATTATTTGTACAAGCAAAACCAACAGATGAGTTTTTCACACATATTAGATTGTTGGCAGATACAGCTAGATCTTATGTTGATTAAGCCCCTCACCAAGTTTGAAGAACACATGATTAGATGGATGCTTTAATTGAAAAAAAATGGATCCAAATAAATTGGAAAACTAAAGTACACAAATTAGAGAAGATCATAAGAAAAGACGTATTGTCCTTACAATTTTAGAGGCTAAACTAGCACTCTAATGACTAATCTATCAGTAATGCACTCCAATCCAAAGCACTTGGTCATGTTCCATGGCCAAGAGTCAAAGAACTTTGAATAATAAGTAAAAACAGTAAGGTATAACTGTATAAGTTATAACAAGTATGGATTTACAGATTGGAACTAGATGGGACAGCAAATAGAACTTACTTTTTCTTGTCAATATCAGGAATGTCACTCTTTTCAGCCTTCTCAACAATCACCTACAACAAATTGTCCTCAAAATGAGAACTGATAAGCAAAAATATCAATTCCAAGCACAGTCAACCAACAAACAACATCAATCTTACAGGTATCCTGTCAGGAAATTTCTCCCTTATACGAGCAGCTTCAGCTTGCCTCTTTTCTGAGAAAGACAGAGATAACCAATTAGCTTCATCAGAAACAAAAACTCCAGTTACACAATTATGTCGGCTAGCCTCACTTTTATGCATTCAATAGAACAAAGGAGAAAGCCCACAACACAGTAATTCCCAACTTATTAGTTATTACACAGAAAAGATCAACCATATCCTTAGTATGGGCCACAACAAACAACTAAAAATGCCAAAAAAGCAAGCAAAATGCATAATTTTTACATTAACCTGCCAAATACATCTCACAATCACAATCTGCTATGCATGAACGAACCAAAGCAATATAAGATCATAGTGGAACAGTCTCTAGACATCACTATCTGAATCTCCAACCAAGTTCTCACTCTCACTTTCATGCATTCACTAGAACAAAGGAGAAAGTGCACAACACAGTAATTCCCAACTTATTAGTTATTACACAAAAAAAAAAAAAAAAAAAAAACCATATCCTCCGTATGGGCCACGACAAACAACTAAAAATGCCAAAAAAAACAAGCAAAATGACTAGTTTTATATTAACCTGCCAAAACATCTCACAATCACAATCTGCTATGCATAAACCAAAGCAATATATAAAATCATAAAGGAACAGTCTCTAGACATCGCTATCTGAATCTCCACCAAGTTCTCACTCTCTCAACTGATCCCAGGGTTTAGAACAAAAATCCTGCATGAATTTTTCTCAGGCTAGATAATCTCATCCAAGAAAAATTGAGATGAACAAGGCAAAAGTAGGTGGGTAACACAAGAGGACCAAACAAACGAGAATTTGGTCTCTCACTCTACAAAAGTTCTCAATTTTCTTTCCTACGTGCGCATATGCTATTCCTAGCTGGATCCTTAAGATTCCAATTACCTTCTTTGAAGTTGGAGTTCGGGTCTTCACCACATACTATGTCATTGTATTTGACCCCAATGTTGGAAGGTACTGATCCTAATTAAAAATTCACCAGTATTTTTCTCTTTTTCTCCTCACCTTTCATTCCATGTCAACTAACTAATACGCTTAATAAACTAATTTTGCAGGTTGTTCAAGGAATACCTGATATTGGTACTTGTTAATCAGATGGCCTCTGGTCTATTTAGAGCTACTGGAGCTTTAGGGAGGAGTATGATTGTGGCAAACACATTTGGATCATTTGCTTTGCTTACACTGTTTGCCTTGGGAGGCTTTGTTCTCTCTCGAAGTATGGTTCTGAGACCGCATTAACACTTGTGATTAAGGTCTATATGTGCTGCAAATTATGTTAACTGACTTAAATTTGCCTACTTTTTCAACTGAAACAGAGGATGTGAAGCCATGGTGGATATGGGGTTAATGGTCATAACCCATGATGTATGCTCAGAATGTTGTAGGCGTACGTAAATGAGTTCCTTGGGCACAGTTGGAGCCATGTAAGTTCTCTACTGAAATAAGAAACTCAACATTGGATAAACAATTCACAAGACCCTCGCTTACAAGAATTAGCCACCCTACATTGCAACAACATTGATACTTAAACTCTCATCTTTAGCTTCTACATAGGCTATATATCATCATTACTTTCGATTTTCACAGCATAGGACAATGTCAGTTTCAATCAAAAGTATACTTGAGTACTCACAGGACAAGCCCCAAAATCAAGCATAATACCCATCATTATTCATCAGCAAAGAATGCCCCCATGCATGAAAAGGGAAAAATCAACAAATTTTGATCAAATTTAAGATCAATTATCCAATTTGATTCAAAAGTGAAAGAAAACGTGACGAACCAAGAGGATGTTCGGCCTTGAATGAGCTTTTAGCCATCTTAGCACGCCCAGAAGTAGAATTACTGTCTGCAAAGATGAAGCATCGAAAAAACATGATGAGACAAACAATCTTGAAAAAGGGTAGGCAAAAATATCTCAGCTTTAATCAGAAAAGTACCCAATATGAAAAATTAATCAGACAAGACAACCAATAAACGAACAAGAACAACAACGATGAAGTGATCTCATTGCAGAATTACCCAGAACACGAAATTGACGATTGTTGGGTTGGATGAAGAAGGAAGTTTCGGTGGGATGTCGCAATCAGAATAATAAGGAAAGAAGTAATAATTGGGAACGGGGTTATTTTGCGGGTAATAAAGTTATGGATTTTGGGATTATGGGCAAGGAATTTGCGCAGAGGCCATTTGGGCAAGAAGCCAAGAACACGCGGAAGGAAACGTACCTTCTATTACTTTCCCCAAAATTCCCCAACCGGACGTCTGGTGATTGGGGGTTCGGCCATCACAATCAAATTTCATTTGAAAGGCTTCAATTTTTACTTATTCCAAATTATCAAATCATTTTTAAAAATATTTTAAGTGATAAACTTATTTTGAAATTTATTTCAATTGATAGACTTATTTTTTAAAAAAAATTAAATTATTCCAAGTTTTTAAGCACTTTAAAAACTATAAATTTCACAACCAACTCACTCAGAATAATATCTAAAGCGTTTGACAACTAATAATAGTATGTAAAGAGCTCGAAAAACTTGAAATAATTTTTAAAATTTTTAAAATCAATCTACCATTTGGAATAATTTTCAAAATAAACTTACCACTTTGAATAGTTTAAAAAGTGGTTGACAACTTGGAATACGCAAAAGTTGAAGCCTACGAAATGGAATTTCCCTAAATAAATTGATAATATAATTTTCATTTTATTTTATAAAAGCCGGATACTAAAAGTTTTTAATTTAAATGATTGAATAATAATGATCTAAACTTTAAAAACTATATCAGTAGTAAAAAGGTGCAAATTTTTTTTTTGTTTTTTTCCCTACCAAATCGACTTCATATTTTACTTTGGATTTTTTTAAAGTTTTTGTTATGAAATAATATATTTATTTGTGAATGACCATATATATCAATAAGATGATCTGTTGGGTATATTTTCGGTTAGGATATATAATAGGAGGATTTTGTTCACTCTTGCTATGTAACTAGTATAAGTACCCCTTGTGGTTTATGAATAAACGATTTTCATTCTCCTCTTTCAATCTCTCTTGTCTCTAAAACTATATCAGTAGTAAAAAGGTGCAAAATTGTTTTTTTTTTTCCCTACCAAATCGACTTCATATTTTACTTTGGATTTTTTAAAGTTTTTGTTATGAAATAATATATTTATTTGTGAATGTCCATATATACCAATAAGATATATGTTGGGTACCTTTTCAGTTAGGATATATAATAGGAGGATTCTGTTCACTCTTGCTATGTAACTAGTATAAATACCCCTTATGGTTTATGAATAAACGATTTTCATTCTCCTCTTTCAATCCCTCTTGTCTCTATTGTTATTCTCTATTATTCTTTCTATATTGTGTTCATCTATTTGTTGTTTCATAACACGTTATCTAAAAAAAATAACCTATTGCTTTCAAATTATCTCATTGGGCATCACAAATTAAAGTCAGAGCCTTTCGGTATTGCTCCCTTAAATTCATGTTGGAATGACACTCCAATTATATCCGATGCACAATTGGGCAAAATCACATGATTAATTATCTACTTGAATGATTTAGGTGGGTGAATGATATAACATTTTACTAAAGTTGTACTTAATAATAGCATCATGTTTTGTTATTAGCTTTGGTATCATAATTGGATATCTTTGTATTTAGCGTGCTATTTTATTTTATTAGTGAACCAGAAGCTCACTTATATATACTGAAATTTTTATCTTATCAATGTTCAGAAGTTCACCTTACACTTGAGAGCACCCACAACAGTGAATTTGAGTTTGGCTAATTGGATGATGTGGAATCTATAGACCCCTACTAAGAGAGTCAAAACTTATCCATTTATTTAACTAGCTTTTCAATAGTGAGCATGAGTTTTATTCATATTAATTAAAAAAGTAAATGGGTCCTACTTAATAATATAATTAATTTGGTTATAGTGATTAAAAATGATGTGGATGAGGAGAGAGAAAAAAATATGATTAAAATATTAGTGTGTTAAACTCGCTTTCAAACTCATCTCGCGAGACTGACGACGAGATTCTCGCGAGACGAGTCTCATTCTCACCATTGAAATGTCCTACACGATTTCATTTCATTCTCATCTCATGTCGTGTCAGCAGTGAGTCGAATTTAAACTCACCATTGCGGATGACCTGATAATATTGTTTGTTTTCATTAGTGAACCAGAAGTTCACCCTAGTTACGGATATTTTATTTAATTTCATCAGTGAACTAAAAGTTCACCAGAATGGTAAGAATTTTACCTTTTAGGGAGGGAGGAAAATGCAAGACTCTTTATGACAACAATATATATCATGGTCCTTAGCTTGGAGTATGTACTTTGACAAGCTATATTTAGCAAATTTATATGTAAAATAAATAAATGCTTGAAATGTGTATTGATATTGAATTTAGAATTTAAATGAATAAATTTTGTATAAAAATTGAGTATAAAAAAATGGTTAAAACATGTATATATATAGAAATTAGAACGTAAAAAATTAATATAAAATAAAAATATTTCAAAAATATATAAACATGAAATTTAGAAGATACATAATAATTTAAAATATAAAAATATTGTTATATGAAAGATATGTCTAAAAATATATGTTTCATACTAGTGGAAGTATTTGCTCCTGCAAAAATTTTTGTGTGGCCCCGCGGGACCACAGATTGCCCCTCTACTCCCGCTACACGTTATCGATTGTCAGTTTTTGTTTCTTTTTTCTTTAACCGGCTTTAACATACTTATATTATCTGCTGCATATAAGAAATGAGTTGAGGTAAACAGCCTGATGGCAATTCCATGCTATTAAAATGTTAAGGTATAGGGTTGAATCCCTGGCATTTAGAAATTTGCTATTTGCTCTATTAACTTTTATTTTCCGGTAATATATATATTTACTTTTTATTTTTTTTCTCTTTAATTCGTTTATTCTTTTTATTTTTCACATCTATTTTTCTCCATTTTCTTAATTTTTTTCCCTTCACTTTTTTATTTTTGCTTGTTTCATTTAATTATATTTTTTTTCTGCACACTAGTGAGACCCTTTGCACACTAGCACGTACCCTTTTATACACTAGTGCAAAGACTCCTTTATAAACACTTTTGTACACTAATACATACACCTCTACACAATAGCACAGACATATTCATACACTAACACATGCTCCTTTGTAAACTAACACGTACAGACTCCTATGCATACTAGCATAGATTCCTTTGTACACTAACACAAAGTCATTTGCATACTAACACGGACACATTTGCACACTAACATAAACATCCTTAAACACTAGCATATGCACATCAAGCACACTAAATTGGGAACATAAGCACACTAAAATAATGTTATAAACACATTAAATTTACAACATATGCACACTAGAAACATTAAAGTAATTTTATAAGTACGCTAAAGTAATACCATAGGCACATTAAATTGACAACATAAGGCATAAGTACACTAAAATCATACCATTGTACACCAAAAATAATATATAGACACCGATGGACACTAGCATATGCACATCAAGCACACTAAATTGAGAACATAAGCATATTAAAATAATATTCTAAATATGCTAAATTTACAACATGTGCACACTAAAAACACTAAAGTAATTTTATAAGTACACTAGAGTAATACCATAGGCACATTAAATTGACAACACAAGGCATAAGCACACTAAAATCATACTATTGCATACTAAAAATTAATATATATACACACACCACATTCTTTAAGTATTTTATTTATTTTCCATTCTTTTACTTATAATTGTCAGTAATATTTTGTTTATAATTTTTTTTGAAATAAATATTTTGTTTATAATTATGTAAATGCAGTACATAAACACTACAAATAGTATACTATTATACATTAAAGACAAGGATTTACCAAAAAAACACTATCAAATAATTTTTTAGAAAATTAAAATGTATGTAAAAATGCCCAAGATAAAATATAATATCTAATAAAAAAATGAGTAAATTAAACATCTTTACAAAGTAGAAATGGGAGTTGTCTTGGGGCATGTGCAGTGTGCAACCACTCATTGTTGTGTTGTGTTGTATATTTGTGCATTCTACCACATTTGTCCCCTTATTTTGTGCATTCTACCATGTCTACCCTTGTTGCATATTAATTTCATCTTCCACAAGACATAAATAGATACCCTCACTCACAAAATGTAATTTATATCATAAGATTATCATACACATTTTATACACATTTTATTGGGAATTGAGGTGAAAGTTTATAATTTACCTAAAATTTCTTTATTTTAATTGAAGATAATAGTTGTTGGAATTGTAAAAAGTGAAAAATGAATTTATTAATTAGGGGTAAAAAGGTACTACCTCCGTCTCAAATAATTTGTTCATTTACCTAATTTGAGAAGACTAATACATATTGGGAATTGAGGTAAAAAAATTGTAAATTACCCAAATTACCCCTACTTTAATTGAAGATAATGGTTGTTAGGTAAAATGACAAATAATTTAGGACGGATGTAGTAATTACAACTGTTGAAATTGTAAATTGGACAAATATTTTAGGGCAAAGAAATTAGGTAAAAAGATAAATATTTTGGGACGGAGGTAGTATTTTTCAGCTTGAAATTGAAATTTCATTCTCTTTACATTCACCTTATTTCTCATTAATTCTCTCACTATTTTTTGCTCAATTAAAACTTAAAACTTAAAATTCTATTTTGTTTTTTATTTTTATGTATTTATGTTTCACAAAAACTATCCTTTCAATTTTATAACTTTTATGTAACATAAATAAAATCTAAGTGAAATAGCTAAATTAGCAAATTTCTAAAAAATTCACCAATAATACATGACCTTTTTACTTATATTTATAAATAATATTACTCTTATATAAAATTATAAAAATAGGCTAATAGCATGACAATGTTGAGTATAAAGATGATTATCTAATTTTCCTATTTCTGAAAAGATTGATTTCTTTATAGTATTTTTACTATGACAATTTTTTTTTATTTCTACACACATCCCAGTTCTATATTTAGGCTCCGTTCTTTTATGCGGTAAGTTTGTGCGGTAATTTACAATACGGTAATTTGTGGTGACTTACGGTGGATTATGGTAAGTTGTGGTGGAAATAATAAATATGGTGTTTAAAGTTTTTATAAATATTTGAAAATTTTGGAATTTTATTGAAAAGGTAAATGGAAAGGTGCAGTGGATTATGGTGGATTGTGATAAGTTACGGTATGGTAACTTGCGGTACCGTATAAAATTACGGAACCTTAATATTAAAAGTTGTGTCAATTTTCCAAAGCAAAAAATAAAACATAAAAATTATTGGCGAGCACTTATTTTAAATATTAAATAAATGTATGTATCTATTTTTTTATGAATGCAGAACAAAAATATAACCCGTCCACACACGAATTTACTGTTTCACTTTAAATATAATAATTAATTAGTAGCATACCTTAACTTATTTTTACACGTAAATTTATTATTTTGCGTTCAAATACAATAACAAAGGATCCTATCATCAAATGAATATTTAGTTACTAACCCTATCAATTCGGACGGGCGGGTTAAATACAGGTCACATGTATATTTGATTATGGCAAATACAATTTAGGTATATTTGATATTAAAAACACGAGTTGGATCTATTTTAAATTTGGCTAAATACATTTTTTTTTGTTCACACACAAATTTTGGTATTCAAATACAATAACCAAAAATTATAAGATCAAATAAAAATTAAGCTGTTAAATCTATCAATTCGAATGAACAAGTTAAATATAGGTGGAGGACATATTTGATTAGGGCATCTGGTCCATCGATTGTATTTCAAGTCCATAAAAATTTAATGTCAAAAAGTTATCTATAATTTGGATTCAAATAAATACAAATTGGATTTATTTATTTAACCCGTCGGTACAACGGGTTTTTTAGCTAGTAATAGAATAGATAAAAGTTTAAAAAGTTAACTTACAAGGAATAGAACACCTGACCTAGAAATTATCATGGCAAGCATTCAACCACTTCACCAATAAAGTCCACTGCTATTTGTTTGTTCTACAATTTACTTAACCAAAGCCCTGGAATAAATCCGCATCATTTGGGCCGGACTTCTACACGCAAACTGGACTGATTTAACGGGTGTAATGAAGAGATATGTACTCCCGCGGGAGTACGATCTAAAGATTGTTGCTCCTGGGAGCACATAATAAATTGCCACCTGAATCAATCACGTCATTCGTTTTGCTCAAAAAATATAACTAAATTTTTAATTACAGAAACTATATATAAAAGCTAGGGGACTTGATGACTTATTTTGAAAATGGTGATAACAAATAATTCAGTTGTCGAACCTTAATGTACCAACAAATAGTTAATTGTTCAACTATTGGTACTTCAAATGAGGACAAACCATCTTTTCATTAGCATTTTAATAACAAAAATCACTTTTTATCAAATAAAAAATCTTACTAAAACTCATTACAACACAATAGAGGGGAGTAAAAAAAGAAAAAATTACACCTCAGATGAGTTAGAAACTTAGAATAAATATCTTTATCCAAAGAATGAGATGCATAAAAGTTATGATAGTAAACTTAAAGTAGAGTATGCATAGATCTAATCAGTGGATTGAGGATTTGCCTAACCCGTCCTGACCCAAAAATTTTGAGAGTTAAGGTCAGATCTTTTTAAGGCTAACCCAACTAGACCCGAAAGTTTCAGGGCCTCGAGTTTGGTTAGGGTCGAGTGTCTTGACCCGGCATGACTCAATGACACGACAATTTTAAAAAATTATATATTTAATTAAAAAAAATGATAGATGACAATCCATAAAGCCCAAGTC
This sequence comes from Portulaca oleracea, assembly GCA_029582165.1. NCBI lineage: Eukaryota > Viridiplantae > Streptophyta > Magnoliopsida > Caryophyllales > Portulacaceae > Portulaca > Portulaca oleracea. The sequence goes on from CM055885.1 coordinate 25,229,884, forward strand.
GGCGCGACTTTTGAATCAGTCTAATATAAAAATATTTATGTCTATATATTAATAAAAATATTATAGATTTTAGGGTCGAATGCCCCGGTGATCATTGGGTCAGGGTTTCGGTCAAGGATGCCTTGAATGAAATCGGGTCGAACTGGGTCTAAGGTTCAATTACTTCCAACCCAACATTTGAACATTGTTTTTTTTTATTTTTTTTTTGTAGCGAAGACAAAATACATAAATAAAGACAACTAAGGAAGGGCTCGTCCCCTGGCACTAGTTGCCAGGGTATTTGCTTACTTAACTCTAGCCTTAGGGACTTTCTTAATTTTACAAAATACAAAGGACTTTAACATAGACTTGCAAAAGAAAATGATATTAGAGCATGCCGGTGGAATTTGAGTACTCCCTTTGAAAGCTTGAACCACCTCAACGAAGTCCGTATTCATTACTATATTAAGGTTATATATTTGCAGAGCCCTTTTCATGGCGCTCTCTAGGGGTGTCCAACAAAAACCGAAACCAAAAACCAAATGTAAAACCGCATAAACCAAACCGATTAAAGTAGTTAATCATTAGAATTTTTTTAAATTTGCAGTTTAGGTTAACCAAACCGGTTTAAGCGGTTTAGGTTAACCAAACCAATTTAAGCGGTTTAGGTTTCGGTTTTGTATTTTTGTGAAACGGTTAATCGATTTTGATTAATTTAGTAGCAAAATTTGGAATTTTGAAGCAAAGTGACAATTTTTCTTCTTTACTTGTTGCTTTAAATTTTTAAGAACCGATCGTTAACCGCGGTTAACCATAAACCAAACCCAAAAAGTGGTTAACCATGTTATCAATGCGGTTTCGGTTTGGTTTCGGTTTCTAGTTTCCAAAAGCAGTTATCCGGTTTAGGTTTAGGTTTATAAAATCCGTAAACCGCAAATGCGCTTAACTGGTTTTGGACACCCCTAGCGCTCTCCACAGCGAGTAGCTCCGTCTGTAGCGCACATAGGCCCAATAGTTGTTCTAGCCTTCTCCCATTCTGCCAAAGATCCCATCCTATTCCCCCCGGTAGTGATTTGGCCTCCAATGAGCCGTCACACTGGAAGCGCGCATTTGTTTTCCTAGCCTTCCCTCTGCTCTAGATGTACTCCAATTGTTTACTTTGCCTAAGACCCTCTTCTTCCTCACTAGCATTCTCCAAGCTATCCATAGGCCTATCCCCAGCTCTCCTCTTGCCAGGAGTCTTAACTCTCCTTTTATCCATCTCAGTATTTCCTTTGGGTTGAGCCACTCCTTGTTGATGGCTCGTCTATTTCTCCCTATCCAGATGAACTATGTAATTGCGAAAAACTCCTGAGACAGTTTGTCACCTTGTCCCCCATTTTCCAGAACATCAATAACCAGTTAGTAACCCATATGTCCATACTAGCCGATGTGTTGGCTATATCCTACATGCTTATTGATGATGTAAACCAAAGATGTTGCGCCCAAGTACAGTCGCGAGAAGAGATGGTCATTGGTTTCCCCTGCTATGTTGCACAAGCTATAACTTCCATCTGTTGTGGTGTCCCACATCTTCCTTCTGCTGTTCAATGGAAGTGCATTATGTATTACTCCCCATACTAGCACTTTCCACTTTTTTGGAACTTTTGTGGCCCATAATTTCCTCCAGAATTTTGTTTCTACAACTGCAGCTGTGTCATTGACTCATTGAGGAGTCCCCCCATTTCGCTATTGCGATTTCCATAGACAACAGTAGGCTGATTTGATCGAGAACGTGCCATCCTTCGGGGCCCTCAATACTGGACATCCTTTGTGTCTGTGTCTCGAACTAGGTATGCCAAAATAAGTTGTTCCTAATTAGTTGGTAGTTCCATCTCCTTGGGTTATGCAATATGAGCTCCGAAAGTTTCTTGTCCTCCCATTCAGCTAAAGAGCTCCTTGTTCTAAAGTTTATCTCCCTTGTGCCTAACCTATTCTTGTCCAAGATATTTGTACTTCGTCCATCCCCAATTCTGACTTTGAATTGGCTTTTCTTCTGCTTACTACTCTGAGAAGGCTTCTCCAACCCCACGAACTTCCTAGCGGCAATTTAATTGACTCTAAGATTGATGAATGAGCTTTGTACCTTGCTTGGTAGATCCGTGCTAATAGACTATCTGGTTTGTGAGCCAATCTCCATTAAAATTATTGAATATACAGTCGCATTTACCTTTGGTCATGTGTAGTTAAATGTAAATTTCTTTTATTGAATACTATACAGTACTCATAAAAATTATCAAAATCTGGTAAAACCAAAAGTGGAACATTTTCATATCATATACTCTATAATAAAAATGTGAAGTGTTTTTTAGTGTTTTGCTGCTCTGCCTGCTTACCTCCTTGCTTGTGTTCACACACGAATTTACTATTTCTCCCTTAAATATAATAATTAATCAGCAACTTGTCTTTAGCTTGTGTTCACACACAAATTTACTATTTTACCATCGTCTACAATAACTAAACAATATAGGTTGACTGTATATATATATATATATATATATATATATATATATATATATAATAAAAAATGTGAAGTGTCTTTTTGTGTTTTGCTGCTCTACCTGTTTACCTGCTTGCTTATGCTCACACACGAATTTACTATTTCGCCCTAAGATATAATAATTGTAACGCTCTGGAAATTCAATTATAAAATTCTAACAGTCAAACTAACGGTAACAGTGGAAGTCAAACTTTATTCGGGCGTTACTGCCGTGTCTCCAAAGAAACACACGGCAAAAATAGTACTTAACAACTATACTAAACAAGGCAATACCAGCATTTGTTCAACTCCAAACACACTTGTCTTTAACTTGAACCAACATAGAAAGAAAACTGAAACCACAATAGTTCAAACTTCAACCACACTAGTTTATCTAATAATCTCCTAAGACCGGCGCATCCTCACTTCTAATTCTCATCCCCTTCAATGAAGTTTGTACCTGAAAACAAAACATTTAAAACATGAGATGGAACTCAATAATGTCTACCCCTAACTGTCAAAACATATTAAAATTCATTTCAAACCATTTAGAGGGAGAAGGGAAAAGTTCAAATCAGTTCACAAACTAGCATTGCCCAACCCAAACACAATATATCAAAAACTATTCAACTTTAGACACAACATATAAATTTCAGTTTTATTAAGCGGGCGGGCTTTACAAACTTCCCTTCAACACGGAGCCACAGACTCCCATCAAGTCCGTACTTTCACATTTTCATCACAACTTTTCTTTCAATTTCAATACACTGGATGACCATCCAATAATTACAACATGTGCTCGCTTAACCCCGGGGAAGACCTTTTATTAGCACAATTTGTCAGGGTTTTCCTGATCTCTTGATAACGCCCCTACGGAGATCCGCCCTGGTCTCCGGGAATGCTACCCGAACCCGCATTTAGTCTCACTTGAATTATTAGTCCGGTTTAATACTCAACAAGTTCCCAAAAGACCTCGAAAAACCTCATAAAAAGACTGTCCTTATTTAAACAAAATCAAAAGAATTAAAACACAACATCCAAAACAGACAGTCAACTTTACACAAAGTCTCCTTTCAGGATGCAGTTTCCAAACAACTTCAATACAATAAAACAAGTAAAGCGCATCCAAAGGGAAATTAGGTCATAGACATTACTTGTTGATCGTCACTTCAAGTCAATAAGTAAACACTTGAGCTCACTACTCGAAACGTACCCAATTCGAACCTATAAAGAGTAGGTTATAAAAATTAATAACGATCTAACGAAGTTAGTACACAACACTCCCCTTTGCTTACCCAACCCTAATAACATACTAGGGTCCCTAGTGTCATAAAAGTCACTAACATAACACACTACAATAATTACACTCAAATAAAACCTTAAACCCAACAACACTTTGACAGCTCGCTACATCCCCATTGTTTGGTCCATAACTTCACTTACCGACCTCTTATGAATTTAAACTCTAACTTTCTGGAATTGTTAGGATGTCTACTAAAACTTTTATTTTGAGCACCAGACCTAATTCAACCTTGAAGAACCCTAAAATTTGCAAAGTATACAATCGGTCCAGTTCTGACCTGCTCCTGGTAAATGACACCTAACTCGGGCTACACACCTCAAAACTACGAACCGTAAAATTCCTATGAAAGCTAACATCTAGGGGTACTTCCAGTTCAAAAATCTCGGTTAAAAATTTACTACACAATTAATGGTGTATCTTTAAGAACGACGCGTCAAATCTGTCCTAGATCGGCTTGGTTTTTATTTTATGTGGTCGACTTTAACTATACTTAATTTATCCTGGGCTCCAACTTGACATAAACTCACCTAACTAAAGTCAAAGGATGCCCCTACATCACTTCTAATGCCCGAAAAACAACTCACACAATTTGTTATCAAACTTACATATTCACATACCCATAGTATCAATTGCAATACCATGCACGAACCTAAAACACCTTATGTTCACCCTTACTGGACCACTACCCAAATCAATATTACCATGCATTCCTTTCAAAAGTTATCTCCCTTCCATCACTCCCTTTCCCGTAAAAGGAAAAACACTTCAATTAATATCAACTAATGAGTATTAACGTCAACTACAACAGGGAGGGTGCAAATTTAACAAGAAAACATGTTCCCTACTATCAACATCTACCCAAAACCTCAAGATCAACCCAAACCATGAAAAAATTAACAACCTAGTCATAGTAGTGGCTTTGCATGAAATAAAATTATAACATAAGTAGAACAAGGTTTAGGGCTTATTACTACAAGAGAATGGTGGTTGGTTGGGGCGAGAACTTGGCGGCGGCAACGACAGTGTGGTGGTCTGTGGTGGTCCTGCTGGTGGCGTCCGGGCAAAAACGGCTGTGGTTCCGCAGTTGTTGATGGTTGCTTGATTGTTGAGGTTAGAGAAATGGGAGAAGAAGGATAACAATGAAAATGGTGAAAATGAAAAGGGGGTCGGTACTGGGGTTTCTTTACATCAGTTACACGTAACTTGGGTTGAGGGGAGGTTAAACATGGATTAGAAAGGGTTAATCTTGGGTTAGGGGTTAACAATATTATTAACACTACTAGTAATTACCACTTAGAATAGTACTAATAATAATTATAATAACTACAAGGTACACTACTAGTAATCCACTTAAAAACTATTAATGACACTACTACTACTACTACTACTAATATAATAATAATAATAATAATAATATATAATAATAACAGTAATAATAATAATACTAGCAAAACATGAGGTTAGTCACATAAAATTTAACAATCTACCCTTCCTCTCATGCGACGTCCCCATGCACACAATGACTCTTTTACCCCTGTTAGTCTCTTCACGGTCCTACGAGCTCAAGTGTCAAGATAAATAATCACAGAAAATTTCACAGAGTAACGGAGTCAAACGTAACACGTAACGGTAAACATATTAAAATTTTCGGGGTTTTACATCATTCCCCTCTTAAAAGAAGTTTCGTCCTCGAAACTTAAGCTAAGATTGACTTGAAACTTAAGCTAAGACTGACCGAAACAACTTACTAAACTAACGAGGCAGCTACTCCAAACTCAGGGCTTTTATATCATTCCCCTCTTAAAAGGAGTTTCGTCCTCTTAAAGAGTTGAGGCATAAGCAATCACCTTCCCATCTTGCATTAACACACAACCCAACCCATTATGGGAGGCATCGCTGTAGATAACAAAGGCCTCGTTATCACGAGGTATGGCTAGGATAGGTGCCGAAGTAAGCCTCTGCTTCAGCTCCTTGAAAGTTTGCTCACATCTGTCCGACCAGTCGAGTTGTACTGACTTCCTTGTCAGATTGGTCAAAGGATTTGCAATCTTCGAAAAATCTTTGACAAATTTCCTATAGTAGCCTGCCAATCCTAGGAAGCTCCTTACTTCGGTGGCATTCTTTGGAGTGGGCCAATTGGTAATGGCCTCCACCTTTTTAGGGTCAACAACTACTCCTTCTTTAGACACCACATGCCCTAAGAACGTAACTCGTTCTAACCATAATTCACACTTTTTGAATTTCGCATAGAGCTCATTTATTCGCAAGGTCTCTAATACCGCCCTTAAATATTCAGCATGACTTTCTCGAGTCTCAGAGTACACCAGGATGTCGTCTATGAACACCACTACGAAATTGTCCAAGAAGGGTTTGAATACCTTGTTCATTGAGTCCATGAAAGCGGCAGGAGCATTCGTAAGCCCAAATGGCATCACTACAAACTTGTAGTGTCCATACCGAGTTCGGAAGGCCGTTTTGGGGATGTCCTCATCTCTTATCCTTAGCTGGTGGTAGCCCGACCTTAGGTCTATTTTTGAAAACATTGTTGCACCTCTCAATTGGTCGAACAAGTCATCGATACGGGGCAATGGGTAGCGGTTCTTGATTGATATTTTGTTCAGCTCCCGGAAATCTATGCACAATCTCATTCTGCCATCCTTCTTTTTCACAAACATTACTGGCACTCCCTATGGAGATGTGCTACGGCGGATATACCCCTTCTCCAACAGCTCCTCCAGCTGATTTTTCAGCTCCTTGAGCTCTGCGGGCGCCATGCGATAAGGTGCCTTAGAAATAGAGGTTGCCCCGGGCTCTAAATCAATGCAGAAATCGATCTCTCTCTGTGGGAGGCATCCCTGGTATTTCCTCTGGTAAAACGTCGATGAACTCTTACACCACCGAGATGGTCTCAATCGCCGACTCTTCTGGTTTGGTGTCCACTACGTTACATAAGTATCCTTCGCAACCTTGCTTCATTAACTTTCGAGCCTTAAGAGCGGAGACAATTCTCACACCTTGGAGATGTCTTTCACTATAGTGAACTATTTTCCTCCCATCTAGTCCTATCAGGGTTACCTTCTGCTTGTGACAATCAATTTTAGCCTTATACTTTGACAACCAATCCATCCCCAAAATGATATCGAATTCCATTAAATCGAATTGATACAGGTCAACATTGAACTCTTTTTCTACTATCACTATAGGACATTCCTTATACAATTCCCCACACCTAACTTAGGTCCCCGTAGGTAAGACTACTGACATGGGGCTGCCCTCCTTCGAGGGTTTCATTTTTGTCCTTTCTACCACCCCCGGAGCAATAAATGAATGACTTGCACCAGAATCAAATAATACAGAAACATTACATAAGTAGAGAGAGAAAGTACCAGTCACAACGTCAGCCTCGTTCTCCGCTTCCTCTTTCCTCATCACATAGACTCGCCCTCCCGGGTTACGTGGTGCCTAGTTCTGTTGATGAGGTGGGGGTGGGTTTTGAGCTCTCCCTTGGTTGGCCTGGTTTCCTCCATGGCCACCTCGATTCTGCTATTGAGGTCCTGAGTTCCCGTTGTACCCTCCCCTATTCTCATTACCTTGGGGTGGGATTCCTCTATTTCTAGTGTCTGCGTTGTTGAATCCCCCTGGTGGTGGGTGAGGACATTGCCTCACCGGATGTTGGTAGCTTCCGCACCTGTAGCAGCTGGTTCTCGTTGGCGTCCTGCAGTCCTTTGCATAGTGCCCTGCCTTCCCACATGCCCTACATGTTACAATGTTCGGCAGTACTCGCCCTTGATTACCTTGCCAGTTGCTAGGGCGTGGTTTCTTGTCTGGATAAAAGGGTACGGGGTTGGAACGGGGAGGTTCTATCCTTTTGTTGATCTGCCTATTCGGGTGCACCTCATGGGTTTTAGTCACCCTCTCCAAGTTAGTGGCCACATCCAACATCTCCTGATAAGTTATGAAGGTTCCCACTGCCATACTCTTCTTGTACTCAAAGTTTAACCCACCCTCAAATCGATTCATCTTCAAAGCCTCATCAGCTACATAGGCAGGTGCGAATCGAGACAGCTCCATAAATTTTGATGCATATTATAACACACTCATTCCACCTTGCTTCACTTCTAAAAACTCCTTCTCCTTTGCCTTCTGAAGCGCCATAGGGTAAAAGCGGTTCTTTAACATTTCTTTAAATCGGTTCCAGTTGAACCCTGGCTCATGTTGACGCTCCTTAACACTCATCCACCATAGGTCAACCTCCCCTTTTAGGTGGTAGCTGGCAAGACCAACCTTTCTGGAGCGTGGCCCGGTGGGAGATATTGAAGACTTAGCTTCAGTTGTTGTTGTAGAAGAGATGAGAGAAATCTATAAACAATAGAATAAGGGGAGAAAGATGAACATCTCAATCACCCATGCTTGAACTTCTCAACAATAGCCTTGAACTTGAATAATAACAAGAATAATAACTAAAATCAACCAATATCAATAACCTTGAACACCAAATGGGATTGGATATGACCTTGGATAAAGGTAGTCCACCACCGAAGCCTAACACCCCACCATGACCATCATAAAGGAAACATCCACCAAATGATCAATAAAGGAATAACTAGAAACACCACCAAAAGATTGGATAAAGTAATCTAGATTTTGGGAGAAAACTTAGGGAAACCCTAACCAATGCAATAGCATGTTCATAATCATCAAAAAGCTTCAAATAATACCAAGGGAGGGGGTATATATAGGAATGGGGGAAAAATAAACAAAACACAGCGTTTTGTCTCAAAATCACGCGTAAAACAGTTTCGTCACCGGCATTACGGCTGTCGTCACGGGCGTGACGACCTGGGCGAGCAGGGTCATGGTCGTGACCATTGATTGTCGCGGGCGTGACGGAGCTTCCGGAACAAAAAATGAAACTGCCGTGAGTCGTCACGGGCGTTACCACTAAGGGTAGCAGGCGTGACGATCTGGGCAGTTTTTCTGCCGTCTTCAAATGTGCATAACTTCTTCATTTCTCCGTTTTAGGCCCGTAAGATATCGTTGGAAAGCTCTCAGTGTGTAATTTAAGCTCCCAACATTTGAGACCCATCGAACTAATATTTAAGGAGTTATGACCCAAAGCGTGAAGGCGCGTCCATTCCGACAACCCACGCTAAATCGTTTGCGCTTATTCTTGCCGAAGGACTCCGAACCCTTTTGAAGGTCCGAAGTAGGTCTCGATGAGGACCTGTAGCTCCACTCCCATGGTCCAGGGTCCCATTTGAAGTGGATGCCACACCCGATGCCATTCAACTCATGGTTCCAGGGTCTCGGGTCCACCTTAAAGTGTACTCCGCACCCGACCTCGACGTCGTTTTCCTCGTGTTTCATGGAGGGGTTGCGGGAAAATTTGATGACCATGAGAATTGATAATAGGGCCCCAACCCGTTACGCTCCATACTCCCCCTCTTGAAAAAGAGTAGCCCTCAACTCTTGGGAGTTAAAATGAAGGCTCGCCCCAGCGTTCGACCACGCATTACTTGAATCCTCCAACAAACCGATCATGACCGCACTATGAACTCCACCTTGTTTGAAGAAATATCAATTCTTGAAGAGGCTTGGGGGTGAAGGACAAAGGATGGAATGATGAAATTTTTGTGGAGCTAGGGAACACTCAACCTCACTAAGCTCGCGACTCGATAAAGACAAAGCTAGGGATCGCTTGTCCTCACCAAGAGCACAATCAACCCGTGTTTCGTCACGGGCATTACGGCTGTCGCCACGGGCGTGACGTCCTGAGCGAGCAGGGTCACGGTCGTGACCATTGGTTTTCGTAGGCGTGACGGAGCTTCCGGAACAAAAAATGAAACTGTCTTGAATCGTCACGGGCGTTACTAGTGAGGGTAGCGGGCGTGACGATGTGGACAGTTTTTCTGCCGTCTTCAAATGTGCATAACTTCCTCATTTGGCCTTCGTTTTAGGCTCGTAATATATCGTTGGAAAGCTCTCAGTGTGTAATTTGAGCTCCCAAAATTTGAGACCCATCGGAGTTATATTGAAGGAGTTATGACCCAAAGCGTGAAGGCGCGTCCATTCCGACAACCCACGCTGACTCGTTTGCGCTTATTCTTGCCGAAAGACTCCGAACCCTTTTGAAGGTCCGAAGTAGGTCCCGATGAGGACCTGTAGCTCCACTCCCATGGTCCAGGGTCCCATTTGAAGTGGATGCCACACCCGATGCCATTCAACTCATGATTCCAGGGTCCCGGGTCCACCTTAAAGTGTACTCACTTTTGACCGACGACGCGTTTTCCTCGTGTTTCATGGAGGTTGCGGGAAAATTTGATTACCATGAGAATTGATACTAGGGCCCCAGCCCGATCTCCATACTCCCTCTTGAAAAAGAGTTGCCCTCAACTCTTGGGAATTAAAATGAAGGCTCGCCCCAGCGTTCGACCACTTATTACTTGAATCCTCCAACAAACCGATCATGACCGCACTTTGAACTCCACCTTGTTTGAAGAAATATCAATTCTTGAAGAGGCTTGGGGGTGAAGGACAAAGGATGGAATGATGAAATTTTTGTGGAGCTAGGGAACACTCAACCTCACTAAGCTCGCGACTCGATAAAGACAAAGCTAGGGATTGCTTGTCCTCACCAAGTGCACAATCAACCCGTGTTTCGCTCGAAAGGAGAAGGTTCCTCAACGCACTTCCCACCCAAGGTTTGATTTTATATGGGGCTAGGGGATTCAAGTGATCACCTTCAAACAAATGTTTTTCTTTCAACATACTCTCCCAAAAACATTGCACGCCAAATTTCCAATAGTACTCATTCAATGACAATTCCTCAAATAACCAATGTCGACCAAACATCATGTACGACATGTTTAAATAATTAGCATCACAACGACCAACATGCAAGCAATATTCATCTAAGGACGACACAATTGAAGAGCTCAAAAACTTAGGTTGAACTAGAATCAAGGCATCATCAAACCCAAATTTACCACTAGACTCCAAATGAACACCAAGATTCTTAGTGAGCTACTCAAAACATTGGGAATTTTCAACCGGGGACTTCACATGCTCATCATGCAACTTATCTCGCCAACAAACTTCATCAAACAACCAATGTCTCCCAAGGATCATGCACGACTCACCCAAAGACTCTACACCACATCGTCCATCTTTCAAGCATGATTCAATAAATTTCAAAGGTGACTCTTCGGTTACCTTGTTCTTCCCATGGAGAAGAATTTGGGTGCCCACAGATGGAAGGGAATGGGAGTCATCGCCATTGTTGTTTGATTCCTTGGTTGGTGGCAATGATAAACCCAAAGGAACTTCTTCTTGGGCCTCTTCAACAAGGATAAGAGCAAGGGCAAGATCGATGTTCTCAACCACCTCTTGGCTTGGAACTTCAACAATAGCTTCGGAAGCCTCACAAGGTTCAACGGAAGCTCCCTCGTCGGGCAAGGAATCGACCTTTGCTTGCTTAGCCTCTTCTACCATGTCACTTGTATGCTCTTCCACACCAAAGTATTCTTCAATCCAAGCTTCAACCATGGCCATTGTCGGACATTGCAAAGCATCATGTCCAACACGTCTACATTTGACACATTTTTGGGACGTAAAGGCCGTTAGTGGGGAACGGTGGAATGGCTTTTCTCGGGAGGAATCCTCTCTTCTTCTTTGCCCATCAAGTGATGAAATGAGTTCATGGTCTCGCTTGTATGTACTAGGCAAGAATCGTCGATTCATTAATCGTTTTAGCTTTGTCCATGAGGTGACTTTTGCTCTACCGTCCTTAGCTCTTTGTGCATTGACATTCTCAAACCAAAAGGATGCACCCTTGGTGAGTTTCAATCTCGCAATCTTGAAGGCCTGTTCATCACTATAATCCTCAGCTTCAAAAATCCTATCCAAGATTTGGACCCATTCAAGATAATCTTCGGGGTCAGTGTTGCCATTGAATTCTGGAATTATGATCTTGGTATCATAGAATTCATCCCATGGGGGCTTCTCAACCGCTTCCCGTCGACGATGGCGTCGAAATGAGCCTTTATCATCGTCACTCAACTCGTAGGAGGGAGGAGGATGGATATGGCTTCTAGTGGACCTCCTTTATTCGTCACGGGTTTGATACCGATGGTTGATGGCAATGTTGTTTCCTTGAGTCAAGAGGCCATCAAGAGTATTTTGAATGTTCGTGAATCGACTCTCAAGTCTCGACATGAGGGCCATAACAATAGTAATGGTGAAGGACGGATTGTGTTTGGGATAATTTGTGGAGTTTGGGGGTTCTTTTGTAGTTGGATTGTGTTTGGCTAAGGGTTCTTTGTGTTTTTTTCACTTAGACATTTCATCGAACACCTTGCGGGGACAATTTTCCAACCTTTCCTCAAAGCTCCAATATGCATCAAAATCAACAAACACAATAGCAATAACAATTTCTCCAACACACTTGTAGTCACAAGGGATGGGGATCACCAATATACAATCAAATCCAACAAAAGACAACTCTACTAGTAATGAACAATGGAGGAATAAACAAAAACTCAAGCTAATGCAAACCTTGAGCTCTGATACCAAATGGAGCGGTTCCCGATGCGCGGTGGATTAAATAATAGACTTAGCTTGAGTAGTTCTTGAAGAGAAGATAAGGGAAGACCTCTTGAGTACACCACCAATATCAATAACCTTGAACACCAAATGGGATTGGATATGACCTTGGATAAAGGTAGTCCACCACCAAAGCCTAACAACCCACCATGACCATCATAAAGGAAACATCCACCAAATGATCAATAAAGGAATGAGTAGAAACACCACCAAATATTGGATAAAGTAATCTAGATTTTAGGAGAAAACTTAGGGAAACCCTAACCAATGCAATAGCATGTTCATAATCATCAAAATGCTTCAAATACTACCCAGGGAGGGGGTATATATAGGAATGGGGAAAAATAAGCAAAACACGTTTTGCCTCAAGATCACGCGTAAAGCGGTTTAAATCGCACGGCATTACGGTGTGCCACGGGCGTGGCGTCTGGCCAGCGGTCACGGCCGTGACCATTGGTTTTCGAGGCGTGGAGCTTCCGAACAAAAATGAAACTGTCTTGAATCGTCACGGGCGTTACTAGTGAGGGTAGCGGGCGTGACGATGTGGACAGTTTTTCTGCCGTCTTCAAATGTGCATAACTTCCTCATTTGGCCTTCGTTTTAGGCTCGTAATATATCGTTGGAAAGCTCTCAGTGTGTAATTTGAGCTCCCAAAATTTGAGACCCATCGGAGTTATATTGAAGGAGTTATGACCCAAAGCGTGAAGGCGCGTCCATTCCGACAACCCACGCTGACTCGTTTGCGCTTATTCTTGCCGAAAGACTCCGAACCCTTTTGAAGGTCCGAAGTAGGTCCCGATGAGGACCTGTAGCTCCACTCCCATGGTCCAGGGTCCCATTTGAAGTGGATGCCACACCCGATGCCATTCAACTCATGATTCCAGGGTCCCGGGTCCACCTTAAAGTGTACTCACTTTTGAGACCAGCGACGTTTTCCTCGTGTTTCATGGAGGGGTTGCGGGAAAATTTGATTACCATGAGAATTGATACTAGGGCCCCAGCCCGATACGCTCCATACTCCCCCTCTTGAAAAAGAGTTGCCCTCAACTCTTGGGAATTAAAATGAAGGCTCGCCCCAGCGTTCGACCACTTATTACTTGAATCCTCCAACAAACCGATCATGACCGCACTTTGAACTCCACCTTGTTTGAAGAAATATCAATTCTTGAAGAGGCTTGGGGTGAAGGACAAAGGATGGAATGATGAAATTTTTGTGGAGCTAGGGAACACTCAACCTCACTAAGCTCGCGACTCGATAAAGACAAAGCTAGGGATTGCTTGTCCTCACCAAGTGCACAATCAACCCGTGTTTCGCTCGAAAGGAGAAGGTTCCTCAACGCACTTCCCACCCAAGGTTTGATTTTATATGGGGCTAGGGGATTCAAGTGATCACCTTCAAACAAATGTTTTTCTTTCAACATACTCTCCCAAAAACATTGCACGCCAAATTTCCAATAGTACTCATTCAATGACAATTCCTCAAATAACCAATGTCGACCAAACATCATGTACGACATGTTCAAATAATTAGCATCACAACGACCAACATGCAAGCAATATTCATCTAAGGACGACACAATTGAAGAGCTCAAAAACTTAGGTTGAACTAGAATCAAAGCATCATCAAACCCAAATTTACCACTAGACTCCAAATGAACACCAAGATTCTTAGTGAGCTACTCAAAACATTGGGAATTTTCAACCGGGGACTTCACATGCTCATCATGCAACTTATCTCGCCAACAAACTTCATCAAACAACCAATGTCTCCCAAGGATCATGCACGACTCACCCAAAGACTCTACACCACATCGTCCATCTTTCAAGCATGATTCAATAAATTTCAAAGGTGACTCTTCGGTTACCTTGTTCTTCCCATGGAGAAGAATTTGGGTGCCCACAGATGGAAGGGAATGGGAGTCATCGCCATTGTTGTTTGATTCCTTGGTTGGTGGCAATGATAAACCCAAAGGAACTTCTTCTTGGGCCTCTTCAACAAGGATAAGAGGAAGGGCAAGATCGATGTTCTCAACCACCTCTTGGCTTGGAACTTCAACAATAGCTTCGGAAGCCTCACAAGGTTCAACGGAAGCTCCCTCGTCGGGAAGGGAATCGACCTTTGCTTGCTTAGCCTCTTCTACCATGTCACTTGTATGCTCTTCCACACCAAAGTATTCTTCAATCCAAGCTTCAACCATGGCCATTGTCGGACATTGCAAAGCATCATGTCCAACACGTCTACATTTGACACATTTTTGGGACGTAAAGGCCGTTAGTGGGGAACGGTGGAATGGCTTTTCTCGGGAGGAATCCTCTCTTCTTCTTTGCCCATCAAGTGATGAAATGAGTTCATGGTCTCATTGTATGTACTAGGCAAGAATCGTCGATTCATTAATCGTTTAGCTTTGTCCATGAGGTGACTTTTGCTCTGCGCCTTAGCTCTTTGTGCATTGACATTCTCAAACCAAAAGGATGCACCCTTGGTGAGTTTCAATCTCGCAATCTTGAAGGCCTGTTCATCACTATAATCCTCAGCTTCAAAAATCCTATCCAAGATTTGGACCCATTCAAGATAATCTTCGGGGTCAGTGTTGCCATTGAATTCTGGAATTATGATCTTGGTATCATAGAATTCATCCCATGGGGGCTTCTCAACCGCTTCCCGTCGACGATGGCGTCGAAATGAGCCTTTATCATCGTCACTCAACTCGTAGGAGGGAGGAGGATGGATATGGCTTCTAGTGGACCTCCTTTGTTCGTCACGGGTTCGATACCGATGGTTGATGGCAATGTTGTTTCCTTGAGTCAAGAGGCCATCAAGAGTATTTTGAATGTTCGTGAATCGACTCTCAAGTCTCGACATGAGGGCCATAACAATAGTAATGGTGAAGGACGGATTGTGTTTGGGATAATTTGTGGAGTTTGGGGGTTCTTTTGTAGTTGGATTGTGTTTGGCTAAGGGTTCTTTGTGTTTTTTTCACTTAGACATTTCATCGAACACCTTGCGGGGACAATTTTCCAACCTTTCCTCAAAGCTCCAATATGCATCAAAATCAACAAACACAATAGCAATAACAATTTCTCCAACATACTTGTAGTCACAAGGGATGGGGATCACCAATATACAATCAAATCCAACAAAAGACAACTCTACTAGTAATGAACAATGGAGGAATAAACAAAAACTCAAGCTAATGCAAACCTTGAGCTCTGATACCAAATGGAGCGGTTCCCGATGCGCGGTGGATTAAATAATAGACTTAGCTTGAGTAGTTCTTGAAGAGAAGATAAGGGAAGACCTCTTGAGTACACCACCAATATCAATAACCTTGAACACCAAATGGGATTGGATATGACCTTGGATAAAGGTAGTCCACCACCAAAGCCTAACAACCCACCATGACCATCATAAAGGAAACATCCACCAAATGATCAATAAAGGAATGAGTAGAAACACCACCAAATATTGGATAAAGTAATCTAGATTTTAGGAGAAAACTTAGGGAAACCCTAACCAATGCAATAGCATGTTCATAATCATCAAAAAGCTTCAAATAATACCAAGGGAGGGGGTATATATAGGAATGGGGGAAAAATAAGCAAAACACAGCGTTTTGCCTCAAGATCACGCGTAAAACAGTTTCGTCACGGGCATTACGGCTGTCGCCACGGGCGTGACGTCCTGAGCGAGCAGGGTCACGGTCGTGACCATTGGTTTTCGTAGGCGTGACGGAGCTTCCGGAACAAAAAATGAAACTGTCTTGAATCGTCACGGGCGTTACTAGTGAGGGTAGCGGGCGTGACGATGTGGACAGTTTTTCTGCCGTCTTCAAATGTGCATAACTTCCTCATTTGGCCTTCGTTTTAGGCTCGTAATATATCGTTGGAAAGCTCTCAGTGTGTAATTTGAGCTCCCAAAATTTGAGACCCATCGGAGTTATATTGAAGGAGTTATGACCCAAAGCGTGAAGGCGCGTCCATTCCGACAACCCACGCTGACTCGTTTGCGCTTATTCTTGCCGAAAGACTCCGAACCCTTTTGAAGGTCCGAAGTAGGTCCCGATGAGGACCTGTAGCTCCACTCCCATGGTCCAGGGTCCCATTTGAAGTGGATGCCACACCCGATGCCATTCAACTCATGATTCCAGGGTCCCGGGTCCACCTTAAAGTGTACTCCGCACCCGACCCCGACGACGTTTTCCTCGTGTTTCATGGAGGGGTTGCGGGAAAATTTGAT
Organism: Portulaca oleracea; assembly: GCA_029582165.1. Lineage (NCBI taxonomy): Eukaryota > Viridiplantae > Streptophyta > Magnoliopsida > Caryophyllales > Portulacaceae > Portulaca > Portulaca oleracea. The sequence goes on from CM055885.1 coordinate 25,246,522, forward strand.
TACCATGAGAATTGATACTAGGGCCCCAGCCCGATACGCTCCATACTCCCCCTCTTGAAAAAGAGTTGCCCTCAACTCTTGGGAATTAAAATGAAGGCTCGCCCCAGCGTTCGACCACTTATTACTTGAATCCTCCAACAAACCGATCATGACCGCACTTTGAACTCCACCTTGTTTGAAGAAATATCAATTCTTGAAGAGGCTTGGGGGTGAAGGACAAAGGATGGAATGATGAAATTTTTGTGGAGCTAGGGAACACTCAACCTCACTAAGCTCGCGACTCGATAAAGACAAAGCTAGGGATTGCTTGTCCTCACCAAGTGCACAATCAACCCGTGTTTCGCTCGAAAGGAGAAGGTTCCTCAACGCACTTCCCACCCAAGGTTTGATTTTATATGGGGCTAGGGGATTCAAGTGATCACCTTCAAACAAATGTTTTTCTTTCAACATACTCTCCCAAAAACATTGCACGCCAAATTTCCAATAGTACTCATTCAATGACAATTCCTCAAATAACCAATGTCGACCAAACATCATGTACGACATGTTCAAATAATTAGCATCACAACGACCAACATGCAAGCAATATTCATCTAAGGACGACACAATTGAAGAGCTCAAAAACTTAGGTTGAACTAGAATCAAAGCATCATCAAACCCAAATTTACCACTAGACTCCAAATGAACACCAAGATTCTTAGTGAGCTACTCAAAACATTGGGAATTTTCAACCGGGGACTTCACATGCTCATCATGCAACTTATCTCGCCAACAAACTTCATCAAACAACCAATGTCTCCCAAGGATCATGCACGACTCACCCAAAGACTCTACACCACATCGTCCATCTTTCAAGCATGATTCAATAAATTTCAAAGGTGACTCTTCGGTTACCTTGTTCTTCCCATGGAGAAGAATTTGGGTGCCCACAGATGGAAGGGAATGGGAGTCATCGCCATTGTTGTTTGATTCCTTGGTTGGTGGCAATGATAAACCCAAAGGAACTTCTTCTTGGGCCTCTTCAACAAGGATAAGAGGAAGGGCAAGATCGATGTTCTCAACCACCTCTTGGCTTGGAACTTCAACAATAGCTTCGGAAGCCTCACAAGGTTCAACGGAAGCTCCCTCGTCGGGAAGGGAATCGACCTTTGCTTGCTTAGCCTCTTCTACCATGTCACTTGTATGCTCTTCCACACCAAAGTATTCTTCAATCCAAGCTTCAACCATGGCCATTGTCGGACATTGCAAAGCATCATGTCCAACACGTCTACATTTGACACATTTTTGGGACGTAAAGGCCGTTAGTGGGGAACGGTGGAATGGCTTTTCTCGGGAGGAATCCTCTCTTCTTCTTTGCCCATCAAGTGATGAAATGAGTTCATGGTCTCGCTTGTATGTACTAGGCAAGAATCGTCGATTCATTAATCGTTTTAGCTTTGTCCATGAGGTGACTTTTGCTCTACCGTCCTTAGCTCTTTGTGCATTGACATTCTCAAACCAAAAGGATGCACCCTTGGTGAGTTTCAATCTCGCAATCTTGAAGGCCTGTTCATCACTATAATCCTCAGCTTCAAAAATCCTATCCAAGATTTGGACCCATTCAAGATAATCTTCGGGGTCAGTGTTGCCATTGAATTCTGGAATTATGATCTTGGTATCATAGAATTCATCCCATGGGGGCTTCTCAACCGCTTCCCGTCGACGATGGCGTCGAAATGAGCCTTTATCATCGTCACTCAACTCGTAGGAGGGAGGAGGATGGATATGGCTTCTAGTGGACCTCCTTTGTTAAATCGCGGGTTCGTCTGGATGGTTGATGGCAATGTTGTTTCCTTGAGTCAAGAGGCCATCAAGAGTATTTTGAATGTTCGTGAATCGACTCTCAAGTCTCGACATGAGGGCCATAACAATAGTAATGGTGAAGGACGGATTGTGTTTGGGATAATTTGTGGAGTTTGGGGGTTCTTTTGTAGTTGGATTGTGTTTGGCTAAGGGTTCTTTGTGTTTTTTTCACTTAGACATTTCATCGAACACCTTGCGGGGACAATTTTCCAACCTTTCCTCAAAGCTCCAATATGCATCAAAATCAACAAACACAATAGCAATAACAATTTCTCCAACATACTTGTAGTCACAAGGGATGGGGATCACCAATATACAATCAAATCCAACAAAAGACAACTCTACTAGTAATGAACAATGGAGGAATAAACAAAAACTCAAGCTAATGCAAACCTTGAGCTCTGATACCAAATGGAGCGGTTCCCGATGCGCGGTGGATTAAATAATAGACTTAGCTTGAGTAGTTCTTGAAGAGAAGATAAGGAAGACCTCTTGAGTACACCACCAATATCAATAACCTTGAACACCAAATGGGATTGGATATGACCTTGGATAAAGGTAGTCCACCACCAAAGCCTAACAACCCACCATGACCATCATAAAGGAAACATCCACCAAATGATCAATAAAGGAATGAGTAGAAACACCACCAAATATTGGATAAAGTAATCTAGATTTTAGGAGAAAACTTAGGGAAACCCTAACCAATGCAATAGCATGTTCATAATCATCAAAAAGCTTCAAATAATACCAAGGGAGGGGGTATATATAGGAATGGGGGAAAAATAAGCAAAACACAGCGTTTTGCCTCAAGATCACGCAGAAAAGGTTTCACGGGCATTACGGTACATGCGCACGGGCGTGACGTCTGAAGGCGGTGGTCACGGTCGTGACCATTGGTTTTCGTAGGCGTGACGGAGCTTCCGGAACAAAAAATGAAACTGTCTTGAATCGTCACGGGCGTTACTAGTGAGGGTAGCGGGCGTGACGATGTGGACAGTTTTTCTGCCGTCTTCAAATGTGCATAACTTCCTCATTTGGCCTTCGTTTTAGGCTCGTAATATATCGTTGGAAAGCTCTCAGTGTGTAATTTGAGCTCCCAAAATTTGAGACCCATCGGAGTTATATTGAAGGAGTTATGACCCAAAGCGTGAAGGCGCGTCCATTCCGACAACCCACGCTGACTCGTTTGCGCTTATTCTTGCCGAAAGACTCCGAACCCTTTTGAAGGTCCGAAGTAGGTCCCGATGAGGACCTGTAGCTCCACTCCCATGGTCCAGGGTCCCATTTGAAGTGGATGCCACACCCGATGCCATTCAACTCATGATTCCAGGGTCCCGGGTCCACCTTAAAGTGTACTCCGCACCCGACCCCGACGACGTTTTCCTCGTGTTTCATGGAGGGGTTGCGGGAAAATTTGATTACCATGAGAATTGATACTAGGGCCCCAGCCCGATACGCTCCATACTCCCCCTCTTGAAAAAGAGTTGCCCTCAACTCTTGGGAATTAAAATGAAGGCTCGCCCCAGCGTTCGACCACTTATTACTTGAATCCTCCAACAAACCGATCATGACCGCACTTTGAACTCCACCTTGTTTGAAGAAATATCAATTCTTGAAGAGGCTTGGGGGTGAAGGACAAAGGATGGAATGATGAAATTTTTGTGGAGCTAGGGAACACTCAACCTCACTAAGCTCGCGACTCGATAAAGACAAAGCTAGGGATTGCTTGTCCTCACCAAGTGCACAATCAACCCGTGTTTCGCTCGAAAGGAGAAGGTTCCTCAACGCACTTCCCACCCAAGGTTTGATTTTATATGGGGCTAGGGGATTCAAGTGATCACCTTCAAACAAATGTTTTTCTTTCAACATACTCTCCCAAAAACATTGCACGCCAAATTTCCAATAGTACTCATTCAATGACAATTCCTCAAATAACCAATGTCGACCAAACATCATGCGACATGTTCAAATAATTAGCATCACAACGACCAACATGCAAGCAATATTCATCTAAGGACGACACAATTGAAGAGCTCAAAAACTTAGGTTGAACTAGAATCAAGGCATCATCAAACCCAAATTTACCACTAGACTCCAAATGAACACCAAGATTCTCAGTAAGCCACTCAAAACATTGGGAATTTTCAACCGGGGACTTCACATGCTCATCATGCAACTTATCTCGCCAACAAACTTCATCAAACAACCAATGTCTCCCAAAGATCATGCACGACTCACCCAAAGACTCTACACCACATCGTCCATCTTTCAAGCATGATTCAATAAATTTCAAAGGTGACTCTTCGGTTACCTTGTTCTTCCCATGGAGAAGAATTTGGGTGCCCACTGATGGAAGGGAATGGGAGTCATCGCCATTGTTGTTTGATTCCTTGGTTGGTGGCAATGATAAACCCAAAGGAACTTTTTCTTGGGCCTCTTCAACAAGGATAAGAGGAAGGGCAAGATCGATGTTCTCAACCACCTATTGGCTTGGAACTTCAACAATAGCTTCGGAAGCCTCACAAGGTTCAACGGAAGCTCCCTCGTCGGGCAAGGAATCGACCTTTGCTTGCTTAGCCTCTTCTACCATGTCACTTGTATGCTCTTCCACACCAAAGGATTCTTCAATCCAAGCTTCAACCATGGCCATTGTCGGACATTGCAAAGCATCATGTCCAACACGTCTACATTTGACACATTTTTGGGACATAAAGGCCGTTAGTGGGAATGGTGGAATGGCTTTTCTCTGGAGGAATCCTCTCTTCTTCTTTGCCCATAAAGTGTAAAATGAGTTCATGGTCTCGCTTGTAAGTACTAGGCAAGAATCGTCGATTCATTAATCGCTTTTGCTTTGTCCATGAGGTGACTTTTGCTCGACCGTCCTTAGCTCTTTGTGCCTTGACATTCTCAAACCAAAAGGATGTACCCTTGGTGAGTTTCAATCTCGCAATCTTGAAGGCCTGTTCATCAATATAATCATCAGCTTCAAAAATCCTATCCAAGATTTGGACCCATTCAAGATAATCTTCGGGGTCGGTGTTGCCATTGAATTCTGGAATTTTTATCTTGGTACCATAGAATTCATCCCATGGGGGCTTCTCAACCGCTTCCCGTCGACGATGGCGTCGATATGAGCCTTTATCATCGTCACTCGACTCGTAAGAGGGAGGAGGACGGATATGGCTTCTAGTGGACCTCCTTTGTTCGTCACGGGTTCGTTACCGATGGTTGATGGCAATGTTGTTTCCTTGAGTCAAGAGGCCATTAAGAGTATTTTGAATGTTCGTGAATCGACTCTCAAGTCTCGGCATGAGGGCCATAACAATAGTAAGGGTGAAGGACGGATTGTGTTTGGGATAATTTGTGGAGTTTGGGGGTTCTTTTGTAGTTGGATTGTGTTTGGCTAAGGGTTCTTTGTGTTTTTTTCACTTAGACATTTCATCGAACACCTTGCAGGGACAATTTTCCAACCTTTCCTCAAAGCTCCAATATGCATCATAATCAACAAACACAATAGCAATAACAATTTCTCCAACACACTTGGAATCACAAGGGATGGGGATCACCAATATACAATCAAATCCAACAAAAGACAACTTTACTAGTAATGAACAATGGAAGAATGAACAAAAACTCAAGCTAATGCAAACCTTGAGCTCTGATACCAAATGGAGCGGTTCCCGATGCGCGGTGGATTAAATAATAGACTTAGTTTGAGTAGTTCTTGAAGAGCAGATGAGGGAAGACCTCTTAAGTACACCACCAATATCAATAAACTTGAACACCAAATGGGTTTGGATATGACCTTGGATAAAGGTAGTCCACCACCAAAGCCTAACACCCCACCATGACCATCATAAAGGAAACATCCACCAAATGATCAATAAAGGAATGAGTAGAAACACCACCAAAATATTGGATAAAGTAATTTAGATTTTAGGAGAAAACTTAAGGAAACCCTAACCAATGCAATAACATGTTCATAATCATCAAAAAGCTTCAAATAATACCAAGGGAGGGGGTATATATAGGAATGGGGGGAAAATAAAAAAAACACAACGTTTTGTCTCAAAATCACGCGTAAAAACACGGTTTAAATCACGGGCATTACGCGGGCGTGACGACACGTGAGCGACTGGCGGCAGTCGGTCATGACCATTGGTTTTCGCAGGCGTGACGGAGCTTCCGGAACAAAAAATGAAACTGTCGTGAATCGTCACGGGCGTTACCACTAAGGGTAGCCGGCGTGACGATCTGGGCAATTTTTCTGCCGTCTTCAAATGTGCATAACTTCTTCATTTGGCCTTCGTTTTAGGCTCGTAATATATCGTTGGAAAGCTCTCAGTGTGTAATTTGAGCTCCCAAAATTTGAGACCCATCGGAGTTATATTGGAGTTATGACCCAAAGCGTGAAGGCGCGTCCATTCCGACAACCCACGCTGACTCGTTTGCGCTTATTCTTGCCGAAGGACTCCGAACCCTTTTGAAGGTCCGAAGTAGGTCCCGATGAGAACCTGTAGCTCCACTCCCATGGTCCAGGGTCCCATTTGAAGTGGATGCCACACCCGATGCCATTCAACTCATGATTCCAGGGTCTCGGGTCCACCTTAAAGTGTACTCCGCACCCGACCCCGACGACGTTTTCCTCGTGTTTCATGGAGGGGTTGCGGGAAAATTTGATTACCATGAGAATTGATACTAGGGCCCCAGCCCGATACGCTCCATAATCCCCCTCTTGAAAAAGAGTTGCCCTCAACTCTTGGGAATTAAAATGAAGGCTCGCCCCAGCGTTCGACCACTTATTACTTGAATCCTCCAACAAACCGATCATGACCGCACTTTGAACTCCACCTTGTTTGAAGAAATATCAATTCTTGAAGAGGCTTGCGGGTGAAGGACAAAGGATGGAATGATGAAATTTTTGTGGAGCTAGGGAACACTCAACCTCACTAAGCTCGCGACTCGATAAAGACAAAGCTAGGGATTGCTTGTCCTCACCAAGTGCACAATCAACCCGTGTTTCGCTCGAAAGGAGAAGGTTCCTCAACGCACTTCCCACCCAAGGTTTGATTTTATATGGGGCTAGGGGATTCAAGTGATCACCTTCAAACAAATGTTTTTCTTTCAACATACTCTCCCAAAAACATTGCACGCCAAATTTCCAATAGTACTCATTCAATGACAATTCCTCAAATAACCAATGTCGACCAAACATCATGTACGACATGTTCAAATAATTAGCATCACAACGACCAACATGCAAGCAATATTCATCTAAGGACGACACAATTGAAGAGCTCAAAAACTTAGGTTGAACTAGAATCAAGGCATCATCAAACCCAAATTTACCACTAGACTCCAAATGAACACCAAGATTCTTAGTAAGCCACTCAAAACATTGGGAATTTTCAACCGGGGACTTCACATGCTCATCATGCAACTTATCTCGCCAACAAACTTCATCAAACAACCAATGTCTCCCAAAGATCATGCACGACTCACCCAAAGACTCTACACCACATCGTCCATCTTTCAAGCATGATTCAATAAATTTCAAAGGAGAGTCTTCGGTTACCTTGTTCTTCCCATGGAGAAGAATTTGAGTGCCCACAGATGGAAGGGAATGGGAGTCATCGCCATTGTTGTTAGATTCCTTGGTTGGTGGCAATGATAAACCCAAAGGAACTTCTTCTTGGGCCTCTTCAACAAGGATAAGAGGAAGGGCAAGATCGATGTTCTCAACCACCTCTTGGCTTGGAACTTCAACAATAGCTTCGGAAGCCTCACAAGGTTCAACGGAAGCTCCCTCGTCGGGCAAGGAATCGACCTTTGCTTGCTTAGCCTCTTCTACCATGTCACTTGTATGCTCTTCCACACCAAAGGATTCTTCAATCCAAGCTTCAACCATGGCCATTGTCGGACATTGCAAAGCATCATGTCCAACACGTCTACATTTGACACATTTTTGGGACGTAAAGGCCGTTAGTGGGGAACGGTGGAATGGCTTTTCTCGGGAGGAATCCTCTCTTCTTCTTTGCCCATCAAGTGATGAAATGAGTTCATGGTCTCGCTTGTAAGTACTAGGCAAGAATCGTCGATTCATTAATCGCTTTAGCTTTATCCATGAGGTGACTTTTGCTCGACCGTCCTTAGCTCTTTGTGCCTTGACATTCTCAAACTAAAAGGATGTACCCTTGGTGAGTTTCAATCTCGCAATCTTGAAGGCCTGTTCATCACTATAATCATCAGCTTCAAAAATCCTATCCAAGATTTGGACCCATTCAAGATAATCTTCGGGGTCGGTGTTGCCATTGAATTCTGGAATTTTTATCTTGGTACCATAGAATTCATCCCATGGGGGTTTCTCAACCGCTTCCCGTCGACGATGGCGTCGAAATGAGCCTTTATCATCGTCACTCGACTCGTAGGAGGGAGGAGGACGGATATGGCTTCTAGTGGACCTCCTTTGTTCGTCACAGGTTCGTTACCAATGGTTGATGGCAATGTTGTTTCTTGAGTCAAGAGGCCATTAAGAGTATTTTGAATGTTCGTGAATCGACTCTCAAGTCTCGGCATGAGGGCCATAACAATAGTAAGGGTGAAGGACGGATTGTGTTTGGGATAATTTGTGGAGTTTGGGGGTTCTTTTGTAGTTGGATTGTGTTTGGCTAAGGGTTCTTTGTGTTTTTTTCACTTAGACATTTCATCGAACACCTTGCGGGGACAATTTTCCAACCTTTCCTCAAAGCTCCAATATGCATCAAAATCAACAAACACAATAGCAATAACAATTTCTCCAACACACTTGCAGTCACAAGGGATGGGGATCACCAATATACAATCAAATCCAACAAAAGACAACTCTACTAGTAATGAACAATGGAGGAATGAACAAAAACTCAAGCTAATGCAAACCTTGAGCTCTGATACCAAATGGAGCGGTTCCCGATGCGCGGTGGATTAAATAAGATTTAGCTTGAGTAGTTCTTGAAGAGCAGATGAGGGAAGACCTCTTAAGTACACCACCAATATCAATAACCTTGAACACCAAATGGGATTGGATATGACCTTGGATAAAGGTAGTCCACCACCAAAGCCTAACACCCCACCATGACCATCATAAAGGAAACATCCACCAAATGATCAATAAAGGAATGAGTAGAAACACCACCAAAATATTGGATAAAGTAATCTAGATTTTAGGAGAAAACTTAGGGAAACCCTAACCAATGCAATAACATGTTCATAATCATCAAAAAGCTTCAAATAATACCAAGGGAGGGGGTATATATAGGAATGGGGGGAAAATAAACAAAACGCAGCGTTTTGTCTCAAAATCACTCGTAAAACAGTTTCGTCACGGGCATTACGGCTGTCGTCACGGGCGTGACGACCTGAGCGAGCAGGGTCACGGTCATGACCATTGGTTTTCGCAGGCGTGACGGAGCTTCCGGAACAAAAAATGAAACTGTCGTGAATCGTCACGAGCGTTACTAGTGAGGGTAGCCGGCGTGACGATCTTGGCAGTTTTTCTGCCGTCTTCAAATGTGCATAACTTCTTCATTTGGCATTCGTTTTAGGCTCGTAATATATCGTTGGAAAGCTCTCAGTGTGTAATTTGAGCTCCCAAAATTTGAGACCCATCGGAGTTATATTGGAGGAGTTATGACCCAAAGCGTGAAGGCGCGTCCATTCCGACAACCCACGCTGACTCGTTTGCGCTTATTCTTGCCGAAGGACTCCGAACCCTTTTGAAGGTCCGAAGTACGTCTCAATGAGGACTTGTAGCTCCACCCCCATGGTCCAGGGTCCCATTTGAAGTGGATGCCACACCCGATGCCATTTAACTCATGATTCCAGGGTCCCGTGTCCACCTTAAAGTGTACTCCGCACCCGACCCCAACGTCGTTTTCCTCGTGTTTCATGGAGGGTTTGCGGGAAAATTTGATTACCATGAGATTTGAAACTAGGGCCCAAGCCTGATACGCTCCATACTCCCCCTCTTGAAAAAGAGTTGCCATCAACTCTTGGGAGTTAAAATGAAGGCTCGCCCCAGCGTTCGACAACCCATTACTTGAATCCTCCAACAAACCGATCATGACCGCACTATGAACTCCACCTTGTTTGAAGAAATATCAATTCTTGAAGAGGCTTGGGGGTGAAGCACAAAGGATGGAATGATGAAATTTTTGTGGAGCTAGGGAACACTCAACCTCACTAAGCTCGCGACTCGATAAAGACAAAGCTAGGGATTGCTTGTCCTCACCAAGTGCACAATCAACCAATATTTCGCTCGTAAGGAGAAGGTTCCTCAACGCACTTCCCACCCAAGGTTTGATTTTATATGGGGCTAGGGGATTCAAGTGATCACCTTTAAACAAATGTTTTTCTTTCAACATACTCTCCCAAAAACATTGCACGCCAAATTTCGAATAGTACTCATTCAATGACAATTCCTTAAATAACCAATGTCGACCAAACATCATGTATGGCATGTTCAAATAATTCACATCACAACGACCAACATGCAAGCAATATTCATCTAAGGACGACACAATTGAAGAGCTCAAAAACTTAGGTTGAACTAGAATCAAGGCATCATCAAACCCAAATTTACCACTAGACTCCAAATGAACACCAAGATTCTTAGAAAGCAACTCAAAACATTGGGAATTTTCAACCGGGGACTTCACATGCTCATTATGCAACTTATCAGGCCAACAAACTTCATCAAACAACCAATGTCTCCCAAAGATCATGCACGACTCACCCAAAGACTCTACACCACATCGTCCATCTTTCAAGCATGATTCAATAAATTTCAAAGGAGAGTCTTCGGTTACCTTGTTCTTCCCATGGAGAAGAATTTGAGTGCCCACAGATGGAAGGGAATGGGAAACATCGCCATTGTTGTTTGATTCCTTGGTTGGTGGTAATGATAAACCCAAAGGAACTTCTTCTTGGGCCTCTTTAACAAGGATAAGAGGAAGGGCAAGATAGATGTTCTCAACCACCTCTTGGCTTGGAACTTCAACAATAGCTTCGGAAGCCTCACAACGTTCAATGGAAGCTCCCTCGTGGGGCAAGGAATCGACCTTTGCTTGCTTAGCCTCTTCTACCATGTCACTTGTATGCTCTTCCACACCAAAGGATTCTTCAATCCAAGCTTCAACCATGGCCATTATCGGACATTGCAAAGCATCATGTCCAACATGTCTACATTTGACACATTTTTGGGACGTAAAGGCCGTTAGTGGGGAACGGTGGAATGACTTTTCTCGGGAGGAATCCTCTCTTCTTCTTTGCCCATCAAGTGATGAAATGAGTTCATGGTCTCGCTTGTAAGTACTAGGCAAGAATCGTCGATTCATTAATCGTTTTAGCTTTGTCCATGAGGTGACTTTTGCTCGACCGTCCTTAGCTCTTTGTGCATTGACATTCTCAAACCAAAAGGATGCACCCTTGGTGAGTTTCAATCTCGCAATCTTGAAGGCCTGTTCATCACTATATTCCTCAACTTAAAAAATCCTATCCAAGATTTGGACCCATTCAAGATAATCTTCGGGGTCGGTGTTGCCATTGAATTCTGGAATTTTGATCTTTGTATCATAGAATTCATCCCATGGGGGCTTCTCAACCGCTTCCCGTCGACGATAGCGTCGAAATGAGCCTTTATCATCGTCACTCGACTCGTAGGAGGGAAGAGGACGGTTATGGCTTCTAGTGGACCTCCTTTGTTCGTCACGGGTTCGATACCGATGGTTGATGGCAATGTTGTTTCCTTGAGTCAAGAGGCCATCAAGAGTATTTTGAATGTTCGTGAATCGACTCTCAAGTCTCGGCATGAGGGCCATAACAATAGTAAGGGTAAAGGACGGATTGTGTTTGGGATAATTTGTGGAGTTTGGGGGTTCTTTTGTAGTTGGATTGTGTTTGGCTAAGGGTTCTTTGTGTTTTTTTCACTTAGACATTTCATCGAACACCTTGCGGGCACAATTTTCCAACCTTTCCTCAAAGCTTCAATATGCATCAAAATCAACAAACACAATAGCAATAACAATTTCTCCAACACTCTTGGAGTCACAAGGGATGGGGATCACCAATATACAATCAAATCCAACAAAAGACAACTCTACTAGTAATGAACAATGGAGGAATGAACAAAAACTCAAGCTAATGCAAACCTTGAGCTTTGATACCAAATGGAGCGGTTCCCGATGCGCGGTGGATTAAATAATTGACTTAGCTTGAGTAGTTCTTGAAGAGAAGATGAGGGAAGACCTCTTGAGTACACCACCAATATCAATAACCTTGAACACCAAATGGGATTGGATATGACCTTGGATAAAGGTAGTCCACCACCAAAGCCTAACACCCCACCATGACCATCATAAAGGAAACATCCACCAAATGATCAATAAAGGAATGAGTAGAAACACCACCAAAATATTAGATAAAGTAATCTAGATTTTAGGAGAAAACTTAGGGAAACCCTAACCAATGCAATAGCATGTTCATAATCATCAAAAAGCTTCAAATAATACCAAGGGAGGGGGTATATATAGGAATGGGGGAAAAATAAACAAAACGGAGCGTTTTGTCTCAAAATCACGCGTAAAACAGTTTCGTCACGGGCGTGACGACCTGGGCGAGCAGGGTCACGATCGTGACCATTGGTTGTCGCAAGCGTGACGGAGCTTCCGGAACAAAAAATGAAACTGTCATGACTCGTCACGGGCGTTACTAGTGAGGGTAGCGGGCGTGACGATGTGGGCAGTTTTTCTGCCGTCTTCAAATGTGCATAACTTCTTCATTTGGACTTCGTTTTAGGCTCGTAAGATATCGTTGGAAAGCTCTCAGTGTGCAATTTAAGCTCCCAAAATTTGAGACCCATCGGAGTTATATTGAAGGAGTTATGAGCCAAAGCGTGAAAGCGCGTCCATTCCGACAACCCACGCTGACTCGTTTGCGCTTATTCTTGCCGAAGGGTTCCGAACCCTTTTGAAGGTCTGAAGTAGGTCTCGATGAGGACCTGTAGCTCCACTCCCATGGTCGAGGGTCCCATTTGAAGTGGATGCCACACCCGATGCCATTTAACTCATGATTCCAGGGTCTCGGGTCCACCTTAAAGTGTACTCCGCACCCGACCCCGACGTCGTTTTCCTCGTGTTTCATGGAGGGGTTGCGGGAAAATTTGATGACCATGAGAATTGATACTAGGGCCCCAGCCCGATACGCTCCACTTTCTCTCCTCAGGGCACGGTAGTGCCTCGAATTTCTTCTCGATGTCCCTAATCCATTCCTCAAGGATCTTAAGGTCGGACACCCCGATACAGGTTTGCGGGTTGAGGCTATTGAACTCTTGGAAAAGGGATAAGTTATTTCCCCTCCCTTGCTCCCCTCTTTGGTTTGCCATCTTTTCAAAATGCTAGGTCTGACGAGCTATCATTTCTAAAATCATCATATGGGTCATGTCTGACGTGGCCGGTCGAGGGTTCCCTCCATCGTTTGAGGATGACTTTGCCTGTGGTGCAGGTGTTGCTTGACCTGTCCTGGCGGCTGCTGCCTCGTACAGGTATGCGTTATGCTGTTTGAGATCTCGTATGGTAGGGAAAGGTTCTCCATTAATTCTGCTAGCTCCGATTCTCCTGTTTTGATCCATCCTAGAGTCAGAACCGTCACAATTTTAAGCAAACTCTGCGCGTTCTGACCCTAATAGTTGTTATCAAAGCTACTTATAAGATGGCAAGTTTAGAACTAACATACATGCACAACATGTACACATAACTGACCAAGTAGTCCACAGACAAGCATAATAAATACATTCACATTCCGTGGGTATTCCCCACTCCACACAACATGTCTACTGTATCACAATTATTTCATACTTCATCACAATGGACAACACTTGCTAAAAAATCTCATCTTAATCAATAAAAAGGAAACTATACATTTTCAGTTCATACCCTCAGTAGGGTTGTTACAAAAAGAAACAACACACATAAATACACTACAAGATTATATAAAGAGAGATCGTTACATTCCATCAGTTATGCATGACAACAAGAGATTACATATAAAAGAAAACCTAAACTATACGCCTACATCTCTTGTTCACCCGAGCTGCCTCCAAATCCCAACTCGGGTCGTTAGACTCGTCCCCTGAGTCTTCCTCCGACTCAGAGTCCTCGGACGGGTCTGACTCCTCATCCAGCTCAGGATCCTCCTCGGGATCCTCTTCCTCCTCAACATCCCCCCCCCCCCAACATCTCCCTCTAGTTCCTGATCCCCCTCGGGGTTATGATCTCCCCCCCGGGGTTAGGATCTCCCCCCGGGTTCTCCTCTGGGTTGGCCTCGGGGCCTTCCTCCTGATCCTCTATAACGTCGTTCTTCTGAGGGAGTGAGGGGCCTTGGCTAAATATATTGGTCAAGAACGAGTCTAGATCGCTAGGGTCACAAAAGGTGAGGTTTAGGTAACTAATCTAACCAAACACGAAGGAACAAAGGAACTAAGGTCAAGTCAAAGGGAAAAATGGGCTTCGGAGGTTTTTCGGGATGCAAACGGGAACAAGGAGACGGGTTTTGCAACAAGAGAGCAACAAGGAGAGAAATCAAGTGGCAATTCCGTTAGAAAATACCTATCGGGCTTCCACTTCCGTGGATAGTCCGGATTAACTTCCCCAAAGTCCACCACGGACCCGAAGGGTTAATGAAATGGAATTCCCTAGTTAGTCTCTACTCACTCTCATGAGCGAGTGCTAACTATCCCAATTCCAGCCTTCCAACACAAGTGTTGGATGTATTTGGAAGCTTTCTGAACCAAATACACCCCACTTGAGGGAAGGATTGGAGTGGGAAAGTGATTTCTCACCTAATTACTCACTAAAATTGCTAACCCATTCCTAATTACCCACTCACACCCTTAATTACCCCCTAACCCATTAGGGTTCTAACCACTATCCATCACAACAACTAAGCTAACAACATCCAAACCAGCCCTAAGCATGATTTCTAACATCAACAATCATAAATCAAGCAAAACAATGAAATATCAATCAATGAAGCAATTAAAGTAAGGAGAGAAGTCACCCAAAACAGTAGAAATGAACAAGGAAGACAAAGGGGATAATGATCCAAAGCAATCTCTCAATTGTTGAATCTTCAATCCTTGAATACAAGCCAGTCACCAAAACCCTAGATTAATCCAAGCTAATCTCTCACTAATCTCTCTCTAAAACTCACTAATACAAGCTGTAAATCTAACTCCCTACTTTCTAAGCTAACCCCCTTAAAAATCGCAGCCAAGGAGCTATATATACAAGACATAACTGCTGCCCAAAACGCAACGTTTAAAGTCGAAGAAATGTGCAGAACACAAGGAGACCGCGGGGTGCGGTCTTGTAGATCGCGGTTGCGGTCTTGCGAAATCTGCCCATGCTTTTTTGGTGTTTGAGAGACATCGGCTGTCGTCCTGAAGACAGCGGGTGCGATCTCCGTCTGGTCCAGCAGGTCGCGGGCGCGACAACTACGGTAGCGGGCGCGATCTTGTTCTGTCCAGGCTAGGCGATCAGCGCTTGGTGCCTCGTAGCGGATGACACAGGAAAGATAGCGGGCGCTACCGACGTTGCTTTTCCTCTTGTCTTTCTTCCTATCAAGGGTTGTAACACCCGCTACAAGGATTGTAGCTTGTAGCGGGTGTTACACCCATGCTTCACTTCAAGAATGATGGAAGAAGTTCCTGGGCAACTCCGCCTCGATTTTCGGCTCGGCTTAGGCTTGGGAAATCGCTCGGAATTCCCTAAAAAGCCTCAATTTAGCCTGTTTTTCATGCTTTTGACCCAAAAATGCGAAAACCTACATAACAACTAAAACACAAGTAAAAACGACGAAAAAGACTTGGAATCGAGTCAAAAGAGCAAGTAAAAAGGCGTTATTTAGGCCCAAAATCGGGACTAAACATCCTCCTCCTCTGGTTCCTCTTCGGGCTCCTCTTCCGGATCCTCCTCCAGTGCAGGGTCCTCTGGTGGATCACCTAGGTCCTCATCCTCATCAGTCTCTGAGTCCAGAGGTAGGGTGGGTTTTCTGGGTCCGTGTCGATGTCGATCACACCCGTTGGTGTCTGTTCATGCATCTGGTGTATAATATCGAACACATCGGCCCCTGTTGGGGCTCTCCCACACCAAAGACATACGGGGTGTTCCGGGAGCTCTGGGTCTGGCGGATGAAGCGGTGGCAAAAGCTCAGAGACCTGGTATCTCCATCTCCGATCTCCAGCTAAGGTGAGTAGGAAAAGGCTCCCAAAGGCCTCCTCGTGCCTCAAACAAGCGAATTGTATATCCACGTTCAGTTGGATCTCGACCTCCTCCCTCAACTGAATAAAATAATCTTCTAAGGGTTCCTCGAGGTCTCTCCAAAAGTAGAGGTGAAAATCAGACTCATCGATCTCATAGCTGTGTAGAAGCTAGGGATCCATCCTAGTAAAACAAAACCAAGAAATGAGTACATATTTTGAACACATCCAGGCATACTATCACAAAATACCCCCTTTTCCCATTCCTACACTCCACTCCGAACTTATCTACTTAAGTCCTAAGCTATACACTTAAAAGACTTTAGAAGCTATTAGGTTGAACCTAGAGCTCTGATACCAATCTGTAACGCCCTGGAAATTCAATTATAAAATTTTAACAGTCAAACTAACGGTAACAGCGGAAGTCAAACTTTATTCGGGCGTTACTGCCGTGTCTCCAAAGAAACACACGGCAAAAATAGTACTTAACAACTATACTAAACAAGGCAATACCAGCATCTGTTCAACTCCAAACACACTTGTCTTTAACTTGAACCAACATAGAAAGAAAACTGAAACCACAATAGTTCAAACTTCAACCACACTAGTTTATCTAATAATCTCCTAAGACCGGCGCATCCTCACTTCTAATTTCCATCCCCTTCAATGAAGTCTGTACCTGAAAACAAAACATTTAAAACATGAGATGGAACTCAATAATGTCTACCCCTAACTGTCAAAATAGGTTAAAATTCATTTCAAACCATTTAGAGGGAGAAGGGAAAAGTTCAAATCATTTCACAAACTAGCATTACCCAAACCAAACACAATATATCAAAAACTATTCAACTTTTGACACAACATATAAATTTCAATTTTATTATGCGGGTGGGGGTTTACAAACCTCCCTTTAACATGGAGTCACAGACTCCCATCAAGTCAATACTTTCACACTCTCATCACAACCTTTCTTTCAATTTCAATTTACTGGATGGCCATCCAATAATTACAATACATGCTCGCTTAACCCCAGGGAAGACCTTTTTTTAGCACAATTTATCAGGGTTTTCCTGATCTTTTGATAACGCCCCTACAGGGATCTGCCCTGGTCTCCGGGAACGCTACCCAAACCCACATTTAGTCTCACTTGAATTATTAGCCCGGTTTAATACTCAACAAGTTCCAAGTTTCAAGTTTCAAGTTTCCAATCAACCAATCCCAATTCCCAAAAGACCTCGAAAAACCTCATAAAAAGACTGTCCTTATTTAACCAAAATCAAAAGAATTAAAACACAACACTCAAAACAGACAGTCAACTTTAAACAAAGTCCCCTTTCAGGATGCAGTTTCCAAACAACTTAAATACAATAAAACAAGTAAAGCGCATCCAAAGGGAAATTAGGGCATAGACATTACCTGTTGATCGTCACTTCGAGTCAATAAGTAAACACTTGAGCTCACTACTCGAAACGTACCTAATTCGAACCTATAAAGAGTAGGTTATAAAAATTAATAACGATCTAACGAAGTTAGTACACAACACTCCTCTTTGCTTACCCAACCCTAATAACATACTAGGGTCCCTAGTGTCATAAAAGTCACTAACATAACACACTACAATAATTACACTCAAATAAAACCTTAAACCCAACAACACTTTGATAGTTCGCTACATCCCCATTGTTTGGTCCATAACTTCACTTACCGACCTCCTATGAATTTAAACTCTAACTTTCTGGAATTGTTGGGATGTCTACTAAAACTTTTATGTTGATTACCAGACCTAATTCAACCTTGAAGAACCTTAAAATTTGCAAAGTATACAATCGGTCCAGTTCTGACCTGCTCCTGGTAAATGACACCTAACTCGGGCTACACACCTCAAAACTGCGAACCGTAAAATTCTTATGAAAGCTAACATCTAGGGGTACTTCCAGTCCAAAAATCTCGGTTAAAAATTTACTACACAATTAATGATGTATCTTTAAGAACGACGCGTCAAATCTGTCCTAGATCGGCTCAGTTTTTATTTTATGTGGTCGACTTTAACTATACTTAATTTATCCTGGGCTCCAACTTGACATAAAATCACCTAACTAAAGTCAAAGGATGCCCCTACACCACTTCTAGTGCCTAATAAACAACTCACACAATTTGTTATCAAACTTACATATTCACGTACCCATAGTATCAATTGCAGTACCATGCACGAACCCAAAACACTTTATATTCACCCTTACTGGACCACTACCCAAACAAAAAATTACTTAGGGGTACCCTAACTTTTGGTGAAATGTTTTTCCGGTATCCCAACTTTTAAAAACTAATTTTGGGGTACCCTAACTTTTAGAATTAGAAATAATTAGGTGAATTTTCGGCCAATGATTTGAATTCACCGGTGAGTTTTAGGCGGGAAATTGATTAAGTGTTTTTGTGGACAAAAATGCCGTTTGTTTTTGTGGACGAAAATGATTTGAATCAATCGGAGTTTCGCAAAAAAATCACCTAGTAATTTCTATTCCTAAAAGTAAGGGTACCCCAAAATTAGTTTTGAAAAGTTAGGGTACCAAAAATTGTTTCTTTAAAAGTTAGGGTACCTCTAAGTAATTTTTTGCTACCCAAATCAATATTACCATGCATTCCTTTCAAAAGCTATCTCCCTTCCATCACTCCCTTTCCAGTAGAAGGAAAAACACTTCAATTAATATCAACGAATGAGTACTAACGTCAACTACAACAGTGAGGGTGCAAATTTAACAAGAAAACATGTTCCCTACTATCAACATCTACCCAAAACCTCAAGATCAACCCAAACCATGGAAAAATTAACAACCTAGTCATAGTAGTGGCTTTGCATGAAAAAAAATTATAACATAAGTAGAACAAGGTTTAGGGCTTACTACTACAAGAGAATGGTGGTTGGTTGGGGCGAGAACTTGGCGGCAGCAACGACGGTGTGGTGGTCTATGGTGGTCCTGCTGGTGGCGTTCGGGCAAGAACAGCGGTGGTTCGGCAGTTGTTGACGGTTGCTTGATGGTTGTTGTTGTGGAGGTTAGAGAAATGGGAGAAGAAGGATAACAATGAAAATGGTGAAAATGAAAAGGGGGTCGGTACTGGGGTTTCTTTACATCAGTTACAGGTAACTTGGGTTGAGGGGAGGTCAAACGTGGATTAGAGAGGGTTAATCTTGGGTTAGGGGTTAACAATATTGTTAACACTACTAGTAATTACCACTTAGAATAGTACTAATAATAATGATAATAACTAAAACATACACTGCTAGTAATCCACTCAAAAACTATTAATAACACTACTACTACTACTAATATAATAATAACTATAATAATAATAATAATAATCATCATTATAATAATAATAATATATAATAATAACAATAATAATACTAGCAAAACATAAGGTCAGTCACGCATAAAATTTACCAATCTACCCTTCCTCTCATGCGACGTCCCCATGCACACAATGACTCTTTTACCCCTATTAGTCTCTCCACGGTCCTACGAGCTCAAGTGCCAAAATAAATAATCACAAAAAATTTCACAGAGTAACGGAGTCAAACGTAATACGTAACGGTAAACATATTAAAATTTTCGAGGTTTTACAATAATTAATCAACAACTTGTGTTTAGCTTGTGTTCACACACAAATTTACTATTTTACCATCGACTACAATAACTAAGCAATATAGGTTGACTGTATATCTGGGTTAGGGTAAACACGGGTCAGGTATAGATTTCGAGTAAATTTCACTCTAAAAACCTGACTCGTGTGTATTTCAAATTCAGGTAAATATGGGTCAGATATTCTTTGATAGTAAAAGTTTCTTTTAGGGTATATACGGGTCAGACGTATTTTAGTTTAAGGTAAATTCTACTTTAAAAACATGACCCAGGTGTATTTGAGGTTTAGGTGAATACAATCAGGTGTATTTGAAATTCAGATAAGTACGGGATAAGTGATTCATTGTCACTTGCAAAATAATAGTCAACCTTCCAATTAAAAAGATGTTTGTCAATTGAAGGACATATGTTTGTTTCAAGTCACTGTAAATTTATATTATGTTTACTTTTACTTTATAATGACCAGCCTAAATGAACTTGGGATGTATTTGTGAATATTTTTTTTCTTAGTGAACCAAGAGCCACAAGATTATAAAGTATTTCCTTCGACCTAAATAATTTGTCCCTTTTATTTTTTATGGTTTTCGATGCAAGATTTTGATTATTAATTTTTCACGTTTTATCTTAACAAAACTTGTAATATTATATTTGAGTAAAAATATTTTTTATAAATCTTATAATAATAACCATGTACAATAACTCAATATACAATTTAAAAAATTAATGATCAAAATTTAAAATATTTAATCGATTTATTTGAGACGTAGGGAATATTAGAAATAGCCCCGTCGATTCGACGGGCCTCCTCACTAGTACTCTATCCTTTACCTAATATAAAAAGGATAGTTTCTCCGTGTTTTTTTTTGTTCGTATGCAGGTCGGCTGGCTGGCTGCTTGATTGTTTAGCATATGGGCCTGTGAGCAGTGGCGGATCCAGAATTCAAAGTCAGTGGTGTCAGATAATTTTTTTTAAAAAAAAAAATTGAGCACAAATAAGCGCTAAAATAAACGTCAAAATATAACCAATTCATGATAATCTAATACATAAACGTCAAAGTAAGCGCTAAAAATGATATTAAATAATTAATACATACCTACACTTTAATCAAATGGAAAGAGTATAATTCGATTTATAAGTGTATAAACAGTAGTTTAACAAAATTTGCTCCTTCATACACATACAAGTGATACAACAAGCAATTAAGTGAATTAACAAACCCTGGTTTAATCACATTGACTTAATCACATAAATCTCATTCATAAATTGCAACCAAATATGATAATAAATTCAATAAAGAGTTAATAGTAACTTGATAAAAGAATAATAGAGTGACTTATATAAAATTCAATAAAGAGGAAAATCAGGAAATGGTCACTTGAGAAAAGAATAATAGAGTGACTTACATAAATTACAATTCAATAATGGAGTTAGGGTTGGAGAGATTGAAGGAAATGCTTGGTAGACATAAGTGAAAAAAAATAAGGGACTACAATTAAATAGAGGCAGCCTTTGGAATTGAGGGCGCGACGTCGTCCCCGATGCAGTACCCATTACTTGCACGCGCATAGACCATCCAGCTATCCCCTATTTGCTGATTCTCTTTGGTGTCAGTTTGTATATAATATGATATTTTTTTTCTAAACTGTTTTTTTTAAAAAAAATTTAGTGGTGTCAATTGACACCACTACTACACATATAGATCCGCCCCTGCCTGTGAGTAGCTGGCTTTACCGCTTTATTATAATCAAACCCAAGGTTGAATTAACATATCAATGAAAGGGTTCCCTCAAAAAAAAACATATCAATGAAAGGGCATGTGTAATTACACATATCAATGAAAAGACACGTCGTAATTTAAGCCATTGTATTTCTACGTGTAATAGCTTGTGTTTACACACGAATTTACTATTTTACCCTTAAATACAATAATTAGGCAATATAGGTCAATCGTATATCTGGTACGTGTAATAGCTTGTGTTCACACACGGGTCAGGTGTATTTCGATTGCGGGTAAATTTTACTTTAAAAACATGACTCGAGTGTATTTCAAATTCAAGTAAATATGAGTCAGATGTTCTTTGATAGTAAAAAAAAATTTTTGGGATAAATATGGGTCAGGTGTATTTCAGGTTTAAGTAAATACGATCGGGTGTATTTCAAATTTAGGTAAGTATAGGTTAGATGTTCTTTGACAGTAAAATTTTTTTTAACATTCGACAAACTTTAAAGGATTTTATGTTTGTTTGGAAACTAAATTATTGTACAATTTTGGTACTTTATTTTGCTTCCTTGTTCAATTCATTTTTACTAGGTTAAATTAATATGACTTTATCTCTAAATTTTGCCAAATTTATTTGAATGTTTAACAAACATCATGTTCCTTACCTAATATTTGTCTTTTCGTATAACTAAAACTATAGTATTATATATTAAAATGATATTACATAATGTGATTAAAATCTATAAATATAATATTGCATAATAAATTGCATAAAATTATATTTTTATCCATTATTTTTATATTGTTAGAATCCCTCAAGGACGTTGATAGACTCAGGCTCAAGGACCTTGGCACTGAATCAGTTTTGAATGAAAGCCAAAATTCGAATAGCCAGAAAAAATATGATGCACAAGAAAAGAAATCTCAAAGCAGGCAGAAGGACATTCACCTAGGGGATTATAAGGACGTTTACTCATAGCATCACAAGGACGTTCACCCTAGACGAGAAGCTTCGTCGTGAAAGATAAAAGGAGCAAAATATCAGGGAAGTTTAAGGATTATATTCTAGAAAGATTTACATATTTTTCTATCCTTTTTTTAACCAGATTAATTAATTGTATCCTCTTTATTCCAGGAAACAATTAATCGAGAACTTGGAAGAAATATCTGATTGAAGATTTCCATAATCAAATCAATAAAAGGAAACTGCTGAATAAGGAAGTTATCACACGTCAAGGAGAGAAAGTATCTGGATGAAGCTGTCTTCAAACGACTCTATACTACTAGAAGCTAAATAAATAGAAGACCTCAAGAATGAAAGAGATTAACGACTCCATGGAAGAAATCGGGTGTTCAAAACAAGAAGAGTGTTCTTCGTTTTGATTGAGTTTTCTTTTGAGTGAGAAAACCGAGTTTGAGTGAGATTGTGTTTGAGTGTAATCAATTCCTTAACGGAATTAGGATTTGGTTGATACTCTTGTAATCGATTCCTAGAAGGACTTAGGATCGATCAGTGATTACACCAAAGTTGAGTTTGGTGGGTGTTTTCCAGAAAATAAGAAGCGTCCATCGAAAGGCGCTAGGTTCTGCTATAAACCCTAAGGTCCTTCACCTTGGGTTATTATGTGTTCCAGTTCAGTAAGATAAAGGATGTTATTCAATTTACTTTTGTTGTTCCTCGCTTTAAAGCTTAAACTGCCTTTATCATTTATTGAATCTTAATCTAGAAGGATTAAGATCCTAACGTCCTTTACCAAGTTGCTATTTTGTGCATAAAATTTCATAACCATATTCACCCCCTCCCCCTCTAGGGTTCTTTCATATATTATTTTTATAAAATAAAATATGCTTAACGAAAATGGTTTATTTGATTAAAGTATCATTTGTACTCATTGACGCAACCTATACATCTGAACTTCTTATAATTTATAATTAATATTTACTATTAAGAAAATAGTGTCAAAACTATGAAGAAATACCAATTTAATAAAAGGTAAGACATATAAATAATGTCTTGAGACAAGACTCATATCATTACTCGAACAATGGAGATTTGACTCGTGCATGGCACGAGCATTTGTACTAGTACTAAAAATTAGTGATAGCATTTTTGTGTTTTGCACTATCCGAGTATTTTTGTGTTTTGCACTGTGAGAGTATTTTTTAATCAAATGACATCTGTCCACCTTTTTTGAATCAAATGACAGCTGTCCATTGTTTATATATATAACATTTATGGGGCTGGTTGCTTTTACAGTAGGTGGGCTGTGGGTGAGTACTTTATACTGTTATAGATCACATAGGCTTGTTCTTCGGATTGGATATAAAATGAAGTTTGGATGGATTTTTTGGATTAGATTGGATCAGATTGAATTAGATTGGATAAGTTATGATACTTTTTTAGGGAATTGTGTTTTTAGAGAGAAATTGTTTTTGAGAAATTGTGTAAGGTTGGATTGGATTAGATTGGAAAGAGTTACCAATCCAAAGAATAGAGTCGCGTAATATATAATTCCTTGTGAGTGGGCTTAATAAATTGTCATACATATTAGCCACCTACTGGGCCACTCAGTTTAGGTAAACAAGGGTCAAATGTTCTTTGATAATAAAAATTTTTTTTGGTTAAATACAAGTTAAGTGTATTTTGGTTTCTTGTAAATTTCACTCTAACAACATGACTCAGGTGTATTTCATACGATCAAGTGTATTTATGTAAATATATTTTTATACAATTATAATATTTGTACAATAAAAATATTAAAATTGTTAATACGACAATCTTTAAAAGATTTTATGTTAGTATGAAAATTAAATTGTAGTACATTGTATTTTAAAAAATATAATACTATATAAAATATTATATAATATTATATGATTGTTTGTAATTTTTCATATTTATTATAATTTAAGACAATATCTACTTAATATAATGAATTTAATCAACATTATTATATCAAACTTATATTGTAGATGTATAATTTCTAGCCCGTGCGGGCATTTTTAACTAGTCCTAGGAGAAGGGAACAACAATGATATTTTTTCAACAGTGTTAGAAATTGGTGACGTATCTTGCGAAGAAAAAGTAGAAAAGAAAAGAAAACTTCCCTGCAATGAGGGTGTACAAGTCTTGGTGCAACAGAGATATAGTAGGACTACTAGTTCGGTAGTCCCCTTCATAAATCTGTTCATTGCGTCCTCTCATTATAGTACGCGTTTATGTTTTTCCAGTGTTGTTAAACCCCAAATCTTAGAGTTTTTACATTCCATTCTCTGGCCAATCAGTAGGCATCAAAAGTTGAATCTTTGGTAATTTCTGTGCTACCAGATTTGTAGTTTTTCCTCTTCCAAATGTGTGTTGTTAACGTGTTAACCAATTTTCAGCTTACCTACCACCCTTCAATTTCCCCTCATCTAACCACCCTTCCCCTTCTTCAAATTCTGCTTCCTCATTGGCATCCACCCAACAAAAAACCAAAAAAGAAAAAAAAAATAAAAGGACAAGCTCTTACCCACAAGGCTTGTCCTTCATTTTGTGGGTCCCTTACTAGTTTTTCTCAACAATGTCGAAGTGGGTCTCTCGAATTCTCAACAAATTTGGCATTCATCTTTCTGGGTATCTCAATTTGAGCTTGTAGCTTGAAAATTTTCAAATTGTATTGTATGATCACGCCTTTAAGAGCTGATATAAACATACTGAGATGTGGGATTGTTTCATCCCATGATTTGGGCACAAGGGCTTGTTTGGTGGGTGGTGGATTGAGTTTCAAGAGAGATCTGGGGAGATTAGAGAAATGGGATTGTTGTTTTGCAGTTTTGGGACGAAAAACAATAACCCCTGTTGATGATGAGAAGCCATTGAATCATGGTGGAGCTACTGAGCCCCTCACTGATAGGGTCCACCAAACTAAGCACACTGGGTTCCATAGGGACTTGAATTCCCTCCCTAGTGAGTTCCAACTAATCTTCCTTCAGCTTCATACTACTATCTCATTCTTTTTTATATATGTTTGACTAGTGTACTAGACTTTTTGCCCATTTCATGGGGATGGATTCTTTTTTTAATAGTACTGTTTTGTTCTTGTGGATGATAATTATTGTCGGTAGGATTAAGAAAATGGATGTGTTTGAGTTTGTGTTATCTTATTGAATTAATAAAATTTCAGTGAGGAATGCCAACAAGAAGATCTTGTACAACATTCAGGTGACATTGTTGTTATGATCTATGATGATTCTCTCTTTGTTTTTATCATAATTGTCATGTGTAAGATGAGGAAGTTATCTCTATATTTTCTGCATGTGTAGAATTAGTAACATATATATGAGATTGAACACACACTCTTGCTATCTTTAGTTAGAAGTAAGCAAAAAGAGTTGATTAGGGTTGTGGATCTGAAGGATGGACATGACAATCTTGGCCATCTCAAGAAATTTCATGTGTTTTGGTCTAATTAGAATTTCCTGGTGTGGTGGCCATGTTTTCAAATCAATTTTAGCTAATTGGAGTGCAGTTGAGGAGTCAGATCATTTTAGTAGCTCTTCTTGCATTTGAAAATTGTAATTGGCAATGTTTGTTCTGGTTTAGGTGGTTTTGAGGGGTGCTTATTGGCTAGTGTTTGCTCATTAAGCCAATTTTCTTCCTGGGTTTTCAATATATGATGACTATTTTCTGTATTTGAGATTAGAGGTTATGTTTTTGGTTTACTGATACCGGATGATGAAAGTGCTACAGATAAAATGGCATAAGGATTCATAAGCTTTATTTGTGGCAACTGTTTATTAGTTTATATAGTCAGGTTTCATGTGTATCATAATCAAGAGCTCTTTCTATTTTAGCAGTTATCTTGTTGGGTGTTCCATACCCTACTTGAGCGGGATTTCGGAATGTTGGTTTTGGTTTTGGTTTTGGTTTTGTTCTTGTTGGGAGTTTCATGGCAGTAGCAGATTCTGTCTAGTTCCCAGAGATTACCAGTGTTGATTATTCTGAAATACTCTCATTGTTTGACACGTAAAAGTTTCCACCATTGCTGACACATGTCTATAATAAATCTCAGAACCGTTATCTGTTGCTGACCTCTCAGCTTCTCGGGTTGATGGCTCAAAAGTGCGTGTTTCTTATCAGGTAAAACACTTTTCCACTTTTATCATCCTGCCGTATTTAATTTTCGTTCATGATTGATTTATGAATCGGAAAACATACTTAGGGAGTGCCTGGATCATACAGTGAGGACGCTGCTCTGAGAGCGTATCCAAACTGTGAAACTGTTCCATGTGATGAATATGAGGCTGCATTCAAGGTTTGATTTTCCCTCACTGTTGTTGCTTGCCTTGTATATGTACACATGTTTGTCATTTTTATGCTTGTATTTGGTTTGGCAGGCAGTTGAACTTTGGTTAGTGGATAAAGTTGTTCTGCCCATTGAGAATTCAGTCGGTGGGAGTATTCACCGAAATTATGATTTACTTCTTCGCCATAGGTTGCACATTGTTGGTGAAGTCCAGTTAGATGTTAATCACTGTCTTCTGGGATTGCCCGGGGTCAGAAAAGAGGATCTCAAGCGTGTTTTGAGTCACCCTTAGGTGCTTATGTTTCCCCGATGAAATAGTCCTGATACTTATGATGAATTTGCTTGCAGTTATGGATGAAAATAACAGTTAGGGGGGATCAATGATGCAAAAGTTTGTTAATTGGTGTTACATTCTTATAGGCACTTGATCAGTGTAAAAACACTCTGACTGAGCTGGGTCTTGTTAGAATTAGCGCAGAAGATGCAGCTGGTGCTGCTCAGGTGATACAAAAAGCTTTTGTGGACCTTTTATCCTGATTGATATAGTTGTATGGTCTTATCTTTGCTTTGGATCTTCTTTCTGATGCAGATGGTAGCTCCAGAGCGTGCAAGGGATACTGGAGCAGTGGCAAGTGCACGTGTTGCTGCAATATATGGCCTCAATATTATTCAAGAAAGAATACAGGTTTGTTGCAGCAATATATGGCCATAATGATAGTAGGAATAATGCTAGTAGGAGGCAAATAAATAAAACTAGAATGATTAAATTTACAAGCAAGTTCTTCTCTTATGACTTCCCATACTTCTTTTATCTCTTCATTCTTCACCATTTCTTAAGATGATCCCTAGCACCTACTAATTTGCTCAACTGAGCATCTCAGTGTATCGGCTGAGGGCAAGTTTGCTATTGTATTGTTTCGAGTGAAATTTGATCTTATTTCTTCTTATGAAACAATGTAATGAGATATCAAACTTTATTGATGGCTGCAAGTAGGTGAGTGTTTATTTTGTGGTAGACCTGTGTATATCATTGTTGTATCCGTTAGGGGATTTTGGTAGGTGTTCTTCTAGGAATGACATCTTGTGTACCATGAAGTTCTTATCTCACCCTCTTCTTTTTTTATAAAATGGCAGGATGATGCTAATAATGTCACCTGTTTTATAATTCTTGCCAGAGAGCCCATTATTCCGGGCACTGATAGGCCTTATAAGGTACATTTGGATGTGACACAGACAAATCAAAGTTATACTTGTATTCTGTCTATGTTATCTTTACTAATAGTGGTTTCTTCAGACTAGCATTGTCTTCTCTTTGGAGGAAGGGCCTGGTGTACTTTTCAAGGCCTTGGCCGTGTTTGCCCTTCGTGGCATTAATTTGACAAAGGTAAGTGGACGGGAAATATTACAGTTTTTTTCCATTTCTTAAATAATCGCCATACATGAACCTAACTGGTATGCCTAAATTTGCATGGGCCTGCAGATTGAGAGCAGACCACAAAGGAAGCGTCCACTTCGGATTGTGGATGACTCAAATAAGGGAAGCGCCAAGTAAGTAATTCTATTACTGGCACTGATTTTCCATTAGCATACTTGATACCCTATTCATTCAAGTCAAAGAATTCTTGCACTGATTATGCTATGATATCATGTAAAAACGGAAATAATTGGAATATACACTTGTTATCTTCTTTCATTACTTGAATACAAATATACATAATACTCTAAGTTTTTAATGTTCTTGTACTATTGAGTTTCTATTTGAGAAGCAAACTCCATCTTGAAAGGTGAATATCTTATTGCATGACAATTCATTGTTCCTATTATATTTGTGCCTAGATGCCAGTTTTAGCTTAGATACTTTGCAATTTGCATTGACTTTATTGAAGTTGGTGAAATGTTTTGCCTATTGTTGAAGGCGTAGAATCCTTTTGGTAATATGAGAATTTCTTCTCATGGAAGAGTAGTTGTTTTGTATTAAGTACCAGTTCAGCTGATACGTTATCTTGGTGTGGACATTTACCCTTCATCTTTTGACCAACAAAAAACAAAAAAAAAAAAACAAAAAAGGAACTTACAAAACATGTAGAGATGACCAAGTCAAAACCTCTATATATTTGAAACTTTGGCATCATTAACTAATATCATGAAGTGTCCTCTCAATGTAAATGTGCTTTCTTAAAACACTGTTTTGAGATGTCCTGCTGTAGTTGTCCGCTTTTCCTTTCACAGTTACACCTACGTGGTTCTTGAGGGAAGTTCATAAGGGAAGTCCATTGCAGAAGTGATTATCTCAAAGTCGGAGAGTATAAAAGACCCATGACAAAGTTAATGGAAGATCTATATATAGCATCTAGCCAAGGACCATGTATGGGTGTGTGTTCACTGGATATTGTAGTTGTGGTAGAAAAGTTGAATGAAAGGGGTAAAGTTGGCTAGAAACAATGTAGTAGGAAGAAATTTTAAAAAAATGCCCCTTGTGCTTTACTGGGTCAATGGAATGTTGAATATACCCCAAAATAGTTATGAGGTAATTTGTTTAGAGGGTAGTAGTGTGAAGGATCACAAGGATGCTATAATCTAAGTTGATGGATATTACGAGAAAGGGAGACAGAATTAGAGTAGGAAACTAGGAATTATAGCCTAGACACTAGATATAACCGAGGGTTCTAATTTTTTAGCAAATTTGTAATGGACTAAAACTCCGAACATATTCTACGTCTTTTCCATGGGTAGCAATAGTGAAGGATTTAAAACCTTGGGTTCATCTGAACTAGTCTCTGAATTTTTTTATTTCAGATGTAAAACTGTTACATTAAACCCTATACACCCTGTTTTGGAACAGGATTTTTGGGATATTGGATTTGGATTTAGAGAGAAAATTCAAGGGAGAAGCAAAACTGGAGGAGAGAAGAGGGACTATTATAGGAAAGGAGTGGGGCTAGTGAAAAGGAGAACAGAGAATGTGGTAGTACATAGTTAAGATGGCTAAATTGTATAATATTCTTTCTGTATTCAATTTCACTGATCATCCATGACACATTGAATTGTCTTTGTGTAATACGCTAATAGCCCACATTAATAAACCTACTGGAAACTAGCTAAACTATATCAAACTTATAGTGGGAAATACCATCCTAGTTATAATAGGAATCTAACCAATGCCCTCTAAATCTAACCAAGCTAAATAGCCTTCCTATCAGAAAATACACTCTACTATCAGAAAATGGCCTTATCTGTTTCAAAATACCCTATGAATGTGCACTTATTTAAAATAACTGTAAGAATAGCTGATAGATTCTTAACTCTTGGTTTTCCTCACTTTATTCATCATAAGAAAGTATTCAGTTACTTAGTAAACTTGCGCTGTTTAGCTGTTACTATTTAGTTGTGATTTTCTTAATTGGCTGCTATGCTGTAGCAGGTACTTTGACTACCTTTTCTACATAGACTTTGAAGCATCAATGGCTGACCCTCGAGCTCAACTTGCTTTGGGCCATTTGCAGGTCAGTTTTTATTATGTATATTATTCATGTCATTGGAAAAATTTTCCCTACCTCCTCAGTGAAATTTTTCCTAGGAGAAGGTGGGAAATTGTGGGCTCCCTGTAAAATTTTTCCCATGGTCAAAATACAACCAAACATAGGGAAGATTAGTCACCTTCCAATTTTCCGAGGGTTTCTGACCAACCAAACATTCTTTTATTATGTATATGAGGTTCATGTGAACCTTTGGACATTAATGATATTGAAGATTTCGTGTTTGTTTTACCATATATAGCATAAACTCCATTTTTCATTACTGTGTGGACAATCAATATTTCAACACGGATATGATTACTCAAAACTTAAAATAATGTTCCAAAACACTGCTTAGTTCGACAATGGACAGCGAGACCCATGTTCCTGTGTGCTTTTGGTGACTTATAGGTCGATTTGAGTAACATATCATTTAGCCATTTTAGTTGTTTGGAACCTTCTTTTCTGAACACTGACAGCAAATTATGTTGAGGTGTTTGTTTCTGGAGATTCTGAGGTTACCTTGTTTGTTGTTGGTTGCAGGAGTTTGCTAGGTTTCTCCGTGTCCTTGGTTCTTATCCATTGGAATCTCATACTCAAGCTCATACGTAGAGATATGCTACGACCTTTAATTACCTCAATGATCCGTCAATTATGCTACTAAGTGAAGTTGATTCATTTTCCATCATGTACATATTTTTCACCTCTGAAGTCTCAAGGCCAGCAGGAGAATTTTTTTTTTTTACAGGTTATTTGATTTTGTTCACTCCCAAGTTCTTTGTAAAAGTCCATGCAGCTCAAATAGTGGGTTCATTTGATATAATCTTATATGTGCTCGGATGTATTTGATTATCAATTGTATATTTGAAAGTTGCATGAATACACATTACACAGTTACCAAATTCAAATTTGTCTTTCAATGAGGTAGTGTTTGTTGCTATGTGGGAACCTCATAATCAGACAGGCAGGACCCTTTTCAAGGCTCCTAGTATACTAGGAGCAATGTTATAAAAGCAAGAGGAAAAGTCTGATATTTTTCTGGGTCTAAGGGCCGCTAAAAGTTAAAAGGTAAATGGGGGTAGGTAGATATTGTAAAAAAACTACCAGAAATTATCAAGATTTGTACGCAAATGCTTTTTTTTTTTTTTTTTGAGGAAATATATTAGCTTCATTAAAGATTTGAGCTCAATTTGTCCATCATTACATAGCTACATATTTGGGGAAGGGACATTCTAATCCAAATTTGTTCTTGCTCCATAGGTTTGATACATGCAAGTTGGTTAGCTACATAATTGCCTTCCCGCCTTACATGTTCCCAATCGATCTGCTCCAACTGCCCTTTACCTCTTTGTATATATCATCTAACACCATATCAACCTGTCCATAGGCTAGTTTAGGGTTCACAAGCCTCTAAATTAGAGAGGAGCAGCTCGACTCTAACATGATCCCGTAGTAGCCAAATATCATAGCAAGGGTGACCTCAAACAACGCTGCTTTTGCTTGAGCGACCATTACTGTACATCTAGCTCGCGTTTTCTTCGCAGCCGCCAGCTGCACATCCCCTCGGGCATCCCTGAACACCACCCCAAGACCGACCCAACCCTCTTTGTCAACATGGGCATTCACGGTGACCTTGATTACATGTGGGGGTGGGGCCTTCCAAATAGGAGTACTTGGTCCTGACAGTGCGTCGGTCCTCCCCCTCGCCTTGTGACGATGTTCAAGAATGTTTTTCCACCATACATACAGCTCTATGCTTGGTCGGCATGTAGTCCGGGAGCTTGTTGTTAAACAAGGTCCCATTTCAGTTCCCCTACGCCAACCAGGCCCAGGCTAGCAGCTCCATGAATCTTGCCTCCTCCACCACTTTCTTCCAAGTTGAGATTAGTTCCTTGGGATGAACATAGCGTCTTCTATCCAACATACCATCCTCCTCTACATTTGGACATCTCTAGTGATCCCGAAGGTTAAGACATTTTGGTGCCAATGTATATATCATCTAACACCATATCAACCTGTCCATAGGCTAGTTTAGGGTTCACAAGCCTCTAAATTATAGAGGAGCAGTTCGACTATAACATGATCCCGTAGTAGCCAAATATCAGATCAAGGGTGACCTCAAACAATGCTGCTTTTGCTTCGGCGACCATTACTATACATCTAGCTCGAGTTTTCTTCGCAGCCGCCAGATGCACATCCCCTCGGGCATCCCTGAACACCACCCCAAGATCGACCCAACCCTCTTTGTCAACATGGGCATCCACAGTGACCTTGATTACATGTGGGGGTGGGGCCTTCCAAATAGGAGTACTTGGTCCTGGCAGTGCGTCGGTCCTCCCCCTCGCCTTATGACGATGTTCAAGAATGTTTTTCCACCATACATACAGCTCTATGCTTGGTCGGCATGTAGTCCGGGAGCTTGTTGTTAAACAAGGTCCCATTTCAGTTCCCCTACGCCAACCAGGCTCAGGCTAGCCGCTCCATGAATCTTGCCTCCTCCACCACTTTCTTCCAAGTTGAGATTAGTTCCTTGGGATGAACATAGCGTCTTCTATCCAACATACGCTCGTCCTCTACATCATCCCAAATTGACTTGATTTGTTCACATAGGAATATACCATGCCATGCATCCTCAGCTTCATCACCACACCTAGCAACATGATCCCTCCTACAGTAAATTTCGTCGCTGCAACTCTCCATTGCCACCAAAATGTCTGAACCTTCGGGATCACTAGAGATGTCCAAATGTCGTGCCAATACTCTCGCTTCCCGGCTCTATGGATAAGCCCAACATGTAGGTCGTTCTCATTGTGAAAGTTCCCTTGTTAGAATAGGCCCCGATCAACTTATCCTGTGACAATTGATTGCTAATTGGGATGATGAGGATAAGGTCTATATTCGTGTTGTTGAACACCGGGTTGATAACGTCCATCCTCCATTATTTTCTATCATTATCAATCAAGTCACTTACCTGCCTCTACATACAACTCTCTAGGCAGCTTGTTGTTACTTCCTTACATCCCCCATCTATCAACTGTCGATCCTCCCAAATGTCGATGCTCCTCCCATTCCCCACCCTCCAACAAAGCCCCTCTTTCAAGAGCATTTTTACCCCATATACTTCACCACACACAGCTCGGATTATACCCTAAAGGTGCCTCTAAGAAACTCTTCCCCTTATAATATTTATTCCTTAGGACTTGACTAGCTAACGAACCCTCATATTGTACAAGCATCCAACCCTGCCTTGCCATCAATACATCTTTAAATAGATCCAATCTCCTACACAACTCATGCCAAGAATTCCTGTGGATTTTCTTTCTATCCCTCGTCGATCCCCACCAAAAGGATACGAACAGGTTGTGCAACTCCTCTATAAGGGTGTTGGGAATCTTGAAAATGCCTATCACATACATTGGGATAGCCTGGATAATGGATCTAATTAGAATTTCCTTTCCCGCCCGCCTGCGACAGAAGCCCACCTTTCCACCCATTGAGCTTTTTCCGAATTGGCTCCTTCAGGTGACTAAACACTTCTTTCTTATTCCCCCAATACACATGGATGCCCCTAAATATTTGTTATGCCTATCTCTACAATCCTCATTTGCAAGATATCGGCTAACTCCTCTTGTCTTGTCGCCTCAAACCCCCAACTGAAGGATACCTCAGACTTCTCATAATTAACTCTTTAACCCGATGCTCTCTCATAGGTGTTGAGAATGTCTACTAACTTCAAGCATTCTTGTCTGGAGGCCCTCGTGAAGAGGATGCTATCATCAGCGAAGAACAAATGGGAAACGGGGGTCCACCCCGACTAACCTTGATATCCTTTCCGTCATGAGCACGGGTCAGTGACCCTGAAAGAGCCTCGACAACAATTATGAATAGGTAAGGCGACAAGGGGTCTCCTTGTCTAAGCCTCGTACCCAGTTTTAGCAGCCCGCATGCCTCTTCATTGACTCTGAAGGAATATGCAACACTTGTAACACACCTCAGAGCTGAGTCTTCTCCACCCTGCCACTAGCAAATCCCAACTTGTCCAATACCCTGGCTAGAAATCTCCATTCGACCCTTCCGTACGCTATGCTCATATCAAGCTTTACCATCATACTACCCCTCCCAGTTATCGATCTTTTCTTTATACTATGAAAGAGCTCATGTGCCACAATAACATTATCCCTTATGAGTCTTCCTGACATAAACCTTTGGTTAATCGAAATCAGCTGATCCAACAGGCTTGAGGCGATTCATTATCCCTTTCGAAACCACTTTGGAGAGTGTGTTATAAAGGCTTATTGGTATGTAGTTAAGTATTCTAGTGGCTTCACTTTGGGTATGAGGACTATTAAATTCCTATTTGAGATCCTCCATATTTATGTTACCCTCTATAACTTCTCATACCAACTCTACATCCTCCTCCTCCCCCTCCCTCCAAATGATATGCCAGAAACGTTGGTAGAAGGTTACATGGAAACCATCAATCCTCGGTGCTTTGTACGGATTCACTTGTAATAGGACTTGTCATACCTTTTCTCCAACCATTGGAGCTGTCAGAGCTTCATTCATCTTCCTTATCACTCTTTCCGCCAGCCTTGCTAGTGTTGCATCAATGTCATAGGGACTAGTAGAGGTAAAGAGTTCATCATAGTAAAAGAAAATTACCTCTACTATTTCTTCGTGCTCATATATCCACTCTCCCCTGCCACTTTTGAGCTTTATAATCCAATTCCTCTTGTGTCGTTGGATTGCTTTATATTGGAAGTATTTGGTATTTCAATCCCCTTCAATTAATACTTTCGCTCTAGATATAAGGAGCCAATATTGTTCCTGCTGAAGGAATAGATTTGATAATTGGCTCTCTGTAATTTTGATTTCCGCCATATTCTCCTAGGTCGGTGCCTTCAGCTGGGCCTCTTGAAATTTCGCTTCCGCATGCTTCACTTTGTCATCCAAACCATGAAACTTGGACCTAGCCCAAGTTGCAAGATCTCAGCGCATTTTGAAGTTACTCCATTAGACGTCCTTGCATCGTAACAGATCGACGACAGGTTAGATGTAGGTACCCCCACATCTGCTCTAATTAATAATCGAAGGTAGACGTCTTTCATTTACTACCAACTCCAATTAAGTTTTGTACTACACCTCCGATACATCTCACTCTGATTAGCTTTTCTACTATTTGTTTTTTAGAAGTTTTTCTATATGTTTTTTTTGACAACATTTAATATCGTATTTGTAAAAAATAAAACACCAACAATAGACCCAAAAAGATTTTTATATAACCAAAAATACTAACAAACACAATACAAATATATTTTCTTTTCAGAAGAAAAACCAAGCCCCATATTTTCTGTTTAATTCGTTCGGTCATTTGACTAACTTCATTATTTTTTTGAATTTTTTTTATATATTTATTATTGACTTAGGGCATGTTCTTTTGTCAAATTGATTCTAACTCTCCTAATTTATCTAACTTATCTCAACTCATCTTAACTTATCCCAACCTAATACAATTCACCAAAAAAATCCACTCTAAAAACAAAATTCCCCAAAAAATATTATAATTTATCCGAACTTATCCAAACCTGATTATCCTAATTTGAAAATGACTCATTCAAAGAATCGAGCTTCAATTGGAGTTAATCGGATTTGAGGTGATCACCTCCATTTTCACTCCAATTATAATTGGAATCAAATTTTTTTTAATCAAGTTCAGTTGTAGACCTTTTTTTGTTCTAATTTAAATTGAACTAGGCCTCAACCCGTGCGATGCACGGAACGAACTCAATTAGCTATTTTTGAAATTTTATAAAAGTCATGGATAAACCAAACGAAATATTAATGAAATTGTTACATGGAAAACATCATGATAAATTGTAACGCCAAAACATGTAATTCAACAATAGAAAGTTTCCTAAAATATGAATGAACGTCGACCACAGCGAATTGCATGATGCATCATCCTTCCTTACGTTGACCTGAAATTTTAAATTATTGTATAAGTAGTAGTAAAATTTTATGAAACAAACTATGATTGAATAGTTAAATACAGTGAATGCAATCAAAGAAGACTTAAACTGGTTTTTAAATCCATATAATAGTGACATGTGACTTACCTTAAAGATGATAACTCGAGAGTATGAAGTGTGGATGGTAATCAATTATGATAATGTAAACTGAATCTGCAGAATTCAAAGTTTTTGAATACGTCAACAACAGTGAATGCAATCGAAGAAGACCTAATTAGGTCTGAAAATCTATATAATAGTGACGTGTGACTTGCCTAATCGAAGATAACTTGAGTGTATGAACTGCGAAGGGTACTCAATTAAGGCGAATATGTTGAAGTGCGACAATTATGATGTTGATTGCTCGGAATAGTAGATGAAAAAGGGTTTAATCCCTAACAGATGTATTGGATTTATATGTTTTCAGAAAGTTATGAATGTAATTGACCTAGCTGATTACGTTGGTAATGGAAGAGTTGTAAACTTAGTTGGAGTCCAAAGCAGTCAGGGATTAGTTAGGTTGGTTATGGAAGAATTGTAAACTCAGTCGGAGTCCAAAGCAGTCAGGGATTAATGATTTTTTTTTAATTTTAAAATAAAATACGGATTGTAAATAGAAAAAAAAATAAAATTTTCTACATTGTGAATGACCAATTTCCCTACAGTCACTCCCGTGACTCTATTTCGTGGGACCCACAATGATTTTTATTATAATATATATTATTATTATTATATAGATTATTATTATTACTATTATTATTATTATTCATATATTATTATTATTATTATTATTATTATAGGCAATACCAAAATAATTATTGTTATTTGCACCAAAATAATTTAATTCAGAGTCAAAGCAGTCAAGAATTAATGATACTTTCTGGTTTTTGTAATTTTAAAATTATCCGAATTGAAAATAAAAAATAAAAATAGAAAAAGATATAACTTTCTACGTTGTGATTGGTCAATTCCCCTACATTTACTCCCGTGGCTCTATTTCGTGGGACCCACAATAATTTCTATTAGAATATATTGATATAGATATGGAACAGTTGGAAACGTTATCAAAGTCCAAAGCAATATGTTTTTTTAATTTTAAAATAAAATTAAATTTAAAACGGTTATGGAACAGTTGTAATTGGTGCCAGAGTCCCAAGCAGCTTAGGTTTATAATAAAATCCGGTTGAAAATAAAATAAAAAAGTTATTAAAAATTGGGTCCTTTTTTCTTAATTAATTTTGGTTGAGACTCCTTGAAACATTCTCGTTGCAGTATTTGTTGGGTACCACATAGATTGTCATTATAAGTATTTGTTGGGTACCACATAGATTGTCATTATAAGTATATAGATTTTTCTACTTCGGATGGGAGCAGATTCGTTTTACATTAAAATCTTACTGTCATTCGTAATCCAAGCCCTCCATATTTGGAATTTTGGAGTACAAATTTGGTTTTATCTTTTTCCTTTGAATGCGTTTATTTAAAGCTCAGCCCCTGTTTATTCGCGTACTCTACACGGTAGAACCCTAGCCCTCTTTCTCTATCTATCTCTTTGAATCTTTCTCTATCTA